>CM072999.1:172145559-173395559 GCA_037038555.1 Rhynchonycteris naso | reverse complement strand
GACTTAAAGAGAATCCATGTGCAGGGCGTGCCTCTCCCAGTCACCATCTGGCCTATGTGAATCTTAATAAAATTGGTCCTTGAGCCTTTATAAACAGATGATGATGACAGGGAGGATAGTGAAAAGGATGACTTCAGTGAGGATGAGAACTCAGTGTTGGAATACTTGGAGCAAAAGCTCCTAAAGCTCCTCTGCCTGCCCCTCTGCTGCCACCTACTGCTCCTCTGCATGGCCATGGGTAGAACAGTAGCCTCTCAATAAAGAAAAGTTGGAAGCTTTACGGGAACTTGTAACAGAACAACCTGAAAAGAGGCATATTGAGGAATCTTTTAGCCCCTGAACTCTCCAGTATTTGTCATTAAGAAAAAAATCTGGAAAATGGAGATTTTTAACTGGTTTGAGAGCCATCAATGCTATTATTCAGCCCATGGGGGCACTACAGCCCACCTTGCCTAATCCAGCTATGATTCCCCAGGAATGGCCACTGTTAGTAATAGGTCTTAAAGACTGTTTTTTCACCAAACCTTTAGCTGAAGCTGATCACGAAAAATTTGCCTTTTCTATTCCATCACTGAATGCTAAAGAACCTATGAAAAGATTTCAGTGGAAAGTATTACCACAAGATATGCTTAATAGTCCCACAATCTGTCAAAATTTTGTGGCTAAGGCTCTCGAACCTGTATGGCTACAATATCTTTCCTGTGGTTTAATTCATTACATGGATGACATTTTATTGGCGGCCCCTGATCAAGAATTATTAGCCCAAATGTATAATGATTTACAAATTTCTGTCTCCAAGACAAGTCTGAAGCTAGCCCATGAAAAGGTACAGAAAACTTCCCCAGTTTCATACCTAGGCACTATAGTCAATAACACTACAATTAAGCCACAAAAGGTAGGAATACAAAGAGATGCCATTACTACTTTGAATAATGCCCAAAACTTATTAGGAGATATAAATTGGCAAAGGCCTAAAATAGAAATTTTAACATATGAATTAGCACATTTGTTCTCTTTATTAAGAGGGGACTCAGACCTTTATAGTCCTTAAACATTGACACTGGAGGCCGAACAGGAATTACAAATTATAGGAAAGAAAATACAGGAAGCACAGGTTAACCACACAGTCACACATCAGCCTTTACAACTATTGATTTTTCATTCACCGGACAGATCAAGCATCTCTGCCAGGAAGCTGAAAAAACAATTAGAAAGTCTATGCTCTCCTATGACTGCCCCTAATATGACTATTACTCTTCTTGCTATATTAGCTACTGCTGTAAGTATGCTTCCCATCATAACTGCTGAGGAAATTATACTTATTGGACCTATATATCTAAACCTTATTATCATGGCCTGTTATGTGGCATGATAATCCACCCCTTGTTTATGTGAATGATTCTTCTGGGGCTCCAGGGCCTGAGGATCCATGGCCACCATTACACCCAAGGGAAGAGGAAACTATTTTCAATGTGTCTCTAGGTTTGGGGATGTCTGAATGGCCAATTCGCTTAGGGCCACAAGAAATGTGCTTAAAGTTAACTCGTCAGACATGGTTAACCATCACTCCAAAACAAAATTACATTTATTATCAGGATTGAGTTTTTGGTATTCTCAACTTGATCATACCCTGAACCAAATTCCAGGTTTGCCATTATGCAAGGTCCCAGTGTTATGGACACCAGAAAGTGATAAAATCCAATGGAAACATTGTCACAGGCCTAGTAGTGTCTTGCTGCTCAATGGTTCCTATGGAACTGTAATTGACTGGACTCCCAAGGGGTACTCAGCTTGTATTTGCAGCAGGAATAATGAAACGTGCGACACTCAAGAACCCTTGAAATGGAGTGTGTCATCCCATAACCATACCCTTATCATCACACATTCTAATCATCCCATTATTTGGCATGGGATGGGTATGGGTCCCCCAAACCCAGGTCCTCAATTCAACTCCGGTCCATGACAAATGACCAGTTGAAAAATCCCTTTCAGTATCAAGACTTTTAAAATCTGAGATGAACAGTATGCGTATTCAACTGACTACCCTGTCCTTTAACACATCCCAGAGTTTTACTCATTATCTCCAAGTTTGTGTCTGCAACCCCTATGTTTTCCTTGTAGGATCATTTATAATCAATATCTCTGATCAAAGTGTTGCCTGCGAAACTTGTACCCAATATACTTGTTTAAGTGCTTCCCTGTATAATGAGACCTCCAACTACATGCTCTTCAGGAGAAGGAAGGGCGTGTGGATCCCAGTATATCAGACCTGACCTTGGAAAGCTTCTCCCATATGCATGCCTTTCTTTTGATTCTAAAGGATGTTTTAAAATGATCTAAGAAATTCACTGGGATAATTATTGCTGCTGTAATGGCATCACTGCTCTTACTATAGTAGCAGCCATGTCCGGAGTCGCTTTACACCAAAATATACAAACTAGAGAATTTGTCCAAAATGGCATGAAAATGCTAGTAAAGCATGGGGAAGTTAGGCACATATTGACCAGGAAATTAACTCTCACCTGGCTGATCTAGAGAACACCATTTTGGCATTAAGGAAAGAATTACAAAATGTAAAAATGCAATTAAAATTACACTGTTGTGGAACCACACTAGTTATCATTTTACTCCTCACAGTTTTAATGGAACTCAAACCTTGTGGGAAACTGTCCGGCAGCATATCCTTGGATATAAGGATAGTCTATGTCTTGACATCAGTCAGCTTCAAGCTGAAGTGCTTAACATGCAAAAGGCACAACTGCAGCTTTTACCTGCTTCTCACACCATGGCTAGAATAGCTGATGGGTTGCAATCTTTAGATCAAGAAGGGTCCGGACTGCTAGGAGGAATTGTTTTATTATGCATAATCTTGTTTTGCTTCAGTTGTATGTAAAAAAGCTTCCAGCAAGTAATGCAACAGGAGGTTGCAAAATCTGCTTTTGCTGTTTAAGAAAACAGAAAGGGGGAAATGTGGGAAAATGGCCTGAGAATGAAATGTTGCCTTGAAAAGATATCATTCGTGCAGATTTAGGAATGCCAGGTCCCTGACATGATTATCTGCACAAGAAGCTTCTGTACTGTTTGCCATTTTCTAACTCCCCTGAGTACGTGCTTACAAGCAAGCTCACCCTGATGTACCAGAGGATGATTATCTCAAGTACTGAAGCTTTATGATAAATAGATAAAGACAAATAAATATGATGAGGACTTGCATATCGGGGCTCTCAATCCTTGAGGCTGGGAGAGTCCTAGTCCCATCTTTTTTGCATCTTGTGTCTGTGCTTTCTTTAAGTTTTGCACTGCCTTCCACTTGGGGCTGTCCTTGGCAGAACTGGTCTCTGCAATAATTACTGTTATGTTTGGTATAGCTGGTGCCTTTGTGATTCTGTTGCTGTAGCCTCTACTGTTTCTGTGATGTCATATACCTCACTCCTTGCACAAGGACTACTGGGAAAACAGCTGTGTTAGGTTTGTTCACTTACACTTTGCATGATTAGTGTGTGAGCATGTGGAAGAGCCAGGTGTGTATAGTCTATGTAAGGCTACAGGTGTTTGTCCTCAGTGCAGATTGCTGATTGCCTGTCCACCACTGCGAGGGCCTGTTTCGCTGTCCATTCACCTGCTGCCATGGAAGCAGTTTTCCCCTGCTGGTTTGCTCATCTGCTGTTGTGAAACTCTTTTAAACAGGAATGGCCCAACTCTTTCCAGCTCCACTGTTCCTCTACCATCTTCCTAAATCCAATGTATACATGCCTGGCATCAGCCACCAGCATTATACTATCCCAAAAGAAAGTTTTGTGTAGGGGTTACTTATCAACATTCATTTATTTGAGAATTCCCTTTTCTGGTTAATCTGTGGGAATAAAGTTTCCTTAGATCATCCTACACCTGTGAGAAATACAATACCCTGCATCTGATGTGGTGTAGGGAATATGGTGGTTATCTGGCATTGTCTTGAAGCTATTTTTATGACTCATACCTACATCAATAATGCATCTGTTTCCTGGGCATGCACCTAAGGTTACTGCATGTGTGTGTTTCTGGAAAGAGAACTAGAATCATACCATGTGAAGGAAGACTGAGGAACTGCTGATGTTTTACCTGGGGAAGAAAGCACTTAGCATGTACACAATTGTTGCCCTCAAACACTTGACAACCTGCCCATGGGAAGAGCAAGTATCATTATCTTCTGTAACCCATGATGGCATAGCTAAAACCCCTAAGAAGACATCACAAAAATAAAAACTTGTCTGACGATATTTAGAGAAGCTCTTTCACTAAGTAGAGTTGACCCAAAGGGGCACAGGCTGCCTCATTGAGAATCATTGTAATTTCATTGAAGTGTGCCTGCAGGGGAGGGATAACCACTTGTCCCAACTTTGGAGATGGGACTTATACCTTGAAAAAAGTACAAGAGATCATTATTAATGGTCTTTGATTCTGTATTTTAATTTTTTTAGGTTGTCCTTTTAAGGTATGAATGTTTATATAAAACTATTCAACATAGAATATTGTAAATATAGACAATAAGTGCTTTGTAACTGTGATGATAGTGAGGATTTCAATGAGAAGAAGCCAACTGTATGCCAAGAATAAATGTCATGTCTTAAACTGATAGCATTCAGTTGGACTAGGTAAGAACCCACAAGCACAACAGAAGTCAAATGACTTGAAAGAGCAGAGAAATAGAAAATACCAGAAGAGTCTGGTGGGTTTTTGTTTGCTTGGTTTGGTTGGTTGGTTGGTTGGTTGGTTGGTTGGTTGGTTGGTTGTTTTTAAGGTCAAAATACAGAAGACACACAAAAATCTTTACTTCAAGTCTTAAATATGAATACACCTCTTATACAGAAGTGGTTTTCAGACTATAAATTCTTTTGGACCCCACAAGTAGCTGTATCATCTCTGAAAGCAGTTGTTTTGCTAATTTTCAGAGAAATCTACAGGAACCAAGATGCATCCAGGCATTGCCCAGGTTCAGTGATAGATTTTGTAAACATCTGAGAAATACATTTCCCTTTTTACTTTTTAGAATCTTGAAAACAATTGAATTATGTTATGCAAGTTTATGTACTTCAAGCAGTGATATATTCAGGAATCATTTATCCAGGGATATTTTAAAGTAAAGAAAAGTTTTAAAATTTATATATGTGCATGTTTAATATACTTATATATGTATATATAATATATTTACATATGTATGCATGCAATTGATGAGATTCACAGCAACTGCAATTTAGAACAAGCTGAAATCAAAAAGTGCCATAAGAACTACTTAGTTTTACCCATTTAGATATTTGTATAAATATTCTATGTTCTAATCTTTACCAAGTCAATGAAAAAGGAAGAGAAGACATGGGGCCTTTGTGTGCCTGAGGAGGTTAAGAAAATGATGTCACTGAAATGGAAGAAACAGCAAAAGCAGGCACTGGGGCCTTTTCAAAATGCCTACCTATTCTGAGCTGCCCAGCATTCTTTGACAGCTGCCAAGCTGTGCCCATGATCAACCCAGATCCATCTAAACATAAAAAGATTTTGAAACCTGAACACTGAGAACCATCTTTAAGCCTTGAGCAAGTTCACCTAAGTAAAGTGCCATATCTTCCTGGTTGGATAACCCCCTTTAGTATTTCCTGAAGTGGGAATTTTCTGGTGATAACATCTCTCATCTTCTCTATATCTGTGAATGTTTTTATTTCCCCTTCATATTTGAAAGAAAGCTTTGATGGATATAGTATTCTTGGCTGGAAGTTTCTCTCTTTCAGTACTTTAAATATCGGGGTCCACTCTCTTCTGCCTTGCAGAGTTTCTGCTAAGAAATCTGATAGCAACCTAATGGGCCTTCCTTTATATGTTGTAGTTTATTTTCCTGGCTGCCTTAAGGATTTTTTCTTTGTCATTGATTTGCAATAATTTCATTATGATTTCCTTGGAGTATGTCTGTTTGGGTTGAGGTAACTCGGTGTTCTGTTCACTTCTTGGATTTGAGGCTCTAATTCTTTCCACAGGATTGGGAAATTCTCATCAATTATTTGTTTGAATATGTTCTCCATTCTTTTTTCTTTCTCTTCTCCTTCTGATATACCCATTATTCTTACATTGCTCTTTATGATAAAGTCAGACCATTCTTGTAGGGTTTTCTCAGGTTTTTTTTAATTCGTGAGTCTCTTCTTCTCTCTGCAGTATCTCTAGTTGCCTGTCTTCTATGTCACTAATTCTCTCTTCTATCTTACCTGTTCTATTAGCTAAGCTTGTCACCTCATTTTTCAGTCCATGTATTGAGTTTTTCATCTCTGGTTCCTTTTTATACTTTCAATTTTCTTAATGAGGTATTCTTTTTTTTATTATTTTTTTTTTTAGCTCACTAAATTGCCTTTTAGAGCTTTCTTGTATTTCACTGAGTAATTTTAGGACTTCAATTTTGAATTTCCTGTCATTTAACTCCAAGTTTTCATGTAATTAAAATTATTTTCTAGAGCTTCTTCATCACCTACCTGAGCTACGTCTCTGTCTTTTGTATCTATAATATTTTACTTATTTTTTATTAATGGCATTTGAGAGTGGTGTTGTTAATAACACTAATAAGAGATAATTAAGAAAGTAAAATGAAAATTGAAAAAATACAGTGAAAAAGTGAAAATTCTATAATGATAAGTGGAACAAAAACTACATAGAACAAGGAGTAGGAACTGAGGAAAGATGACAAAATAGAGAAAAAATGTAGTCAAAAACAAGCAAAATGTCACAAAGAAAAATATGTGTCTGAAATATAATAATTTGATGATAAATGATGATCGGATGAGAGTAAAAAAAGGAAAAGAAAAATAGATAAAGGAGAAGAAATGAGAAGAGAGAATAAAGAGAAAGAAACAACAAAAAATTGAATATAAAACTAAGAGAAAGAAAAAGAAAAAAAACAGAAGTAAAGGTTTCTAAAATAAAACCCTCAAAAAAAGAAACAAGAATAAAAACTATAACAACTGTGAATAATGTAGCTCAAAAGGAAAATAATAAAAAAAGAAAAAAGAAAAAGAAAAGAAGTAAAAATGACAAAAACAGTTTAAAAAGTGTAATTTTTTTTCTGTTTTTGAGAGATAACTTTTTCCTTTTCTTTCCAGAAGGTGGCACTGTACTACAAGTTTTGCCTCTGTGTGGTTCTTGGACAGAGGTCTGCTGTTGTGTTCTGGGAGGTGGCAGTTAAAATATCCACCTACTCCATCCCCATTTTGGAATCTCCCTGATTGTTCTGCTTCTTTAAGATACACGTTGGTTTGCTTTGACCTTCTCTAGACAGCTGCAGAGGAGAGAGAATATAGGTACAGTAAAGCACTGAGGGCCTCAGGCGGAGGCCCCTGATTAAGATGGACAGAGATGTGGCTTTAATAGTACGTCTTGGGAGTCAATTTGGGAGGACATTATGGAGCATCTTAAAGTTTAATAGATCAATGACTACCCTGAATGGGAGATATTGTAAGGAAAAGATAACACTGGGGAACAATATTTTTCATTTTCTGTTGTATGAGGTTTTAAAACTTTTTCTATATATTTCTGTATCGCCGATTCCAAATCTGAAATTGAATTTTTGGTGCATGTTCTAGTTTTTATGCAATTTTAATTTCTTTTTGTAACAGTTAATAGCATGCATTGTTTTTAAATTGGAGTTAAAGGGCAACAACTCTTGGATTGAAAATAACCACAAGGCAATTAATGTTTTACAAACATCACTTTTACATAATTGTAGTTGTTTTGAAATGTAAAAAAATATTATCTGATAAAAACACCTTCTTATTTTGTTTTAAGATTGAATCATGGCTTTTTTGAGTAGGCATAAATGTAAGAATAGTCCTGACACCTTCTGTTATATATGTGGTTGTTACACACTTCAATGTCAAAGGTACAATATTTCATCATTTTTGACACGTGCATATATTGCCTATTTTCAAGTTCAACCTTGGCAATCAAGACAAGAATTGTGAGGAAATGCTTCATGACTGAACCAAAGGAAAACACAAAGGAATGCCTTTTGGTATTCCCATGGTTTGGCGTGAATCTAAGGACCACAGCAGTGACTGTTATTTCTGCTGATTCATACAAAAGGCATTGGCAAGAAAAAATGGCGTATGATTGCATATCCTAATATTCCTTCAGCAATATGACCTATCCCACACTCTGAGACACTCCTGGTTCCAGTTTTCAATGGTTTTATTTCTTCTAAGGATGAAGAAAGTGAACATGGTGATCAAGTGTATTTTGATAAGATGCATGAGGAAATGGTTGTAGAATCTGAAGGGTCTTCTTCTGATGCCAAGCAGTCATTAACCCCTCAGCAGTTTAGCCAACCTGAATTAAGTGACTTAATACGAGATATGGGCCTATCAAAGAAAGCAGCTGAGTTATTAGCCTCCAGGCTTCAAGAAAAAAATGTACTTCACCAGTCAGCTAAACTATCCTATTTCAGGAAGTGTGAACAAATTTTTGTGAACTTTCTTTCCAAAGACAAGCACTTTGTTTACTGTCATGATATCAGTAGTCTTCTCAGAAGCTAGGTTTTACCACTTACAGTCCAACAGAATGATGGCTATTTCTTGACAGCTTTAAAAAAGTCTGAAATGTGTTCTCCTACACAACAGTAATGTTGATACAGTGGTTCCAATTGGTTATTCAACTCATCTGCGAGAAGATTATAATGACATAAAAACTGTCCTCAACTTTCTGAAGTCTGAGGAGCATAACTGGATCCTTTGTGTGAATCTTAAAATGGTAAATTTCCTGCTAGGACAACAGAGAGGTTTCATGAAGTATCCTTGCTTTCTGTGTTTCTGGGACAGCCAAGCTCGGAAGAAACACTAGACACAGAAGGAGTGGCTGAAACGTGAAGCTCTGGAAGTAGGGATGAAATATATTGTGAATGAACCTGTAGTTAATTGAAACAGGATCATTTTTCCCCCACTTCACATCAAAATTGGCTTAATGAAGCAGTTTGTTTAGGCTTTGAATAGAGAAAGTGAATGCTTTCAACATAATATTTCTGCTTTTTCTGCCCTTTCTTTCGAGAAGATAAAAGTATGTGTATTTGATGGACCTCAAATTTGAACCCTCATACATGATGAAGAATTTGCCAGGAAGATGAATAAAAAGAAGAAAGCAGCATGGTGGCCTTTTTGTGACAGTTACAAATAACTTCCTTGGCAACAAAAAAGCAGAAAACTATGAACTTCTGGGTCAAAGAATGCTGTTGGCTTTCCGCGACATTGGATGTAACATGAGCATTAAGATTCACTTCCTGAACAGTCACCTTGATAAGTCTCCCGAAAATTTTTGAGCTGTTAGTGATGAGCATGGAGAATGATTTCATTAAGATCTGAAGACAATGAAAGAGTGTTATCAGGGGTGATGGGACAGAAATATGATGGCAGACTACAGTTGGAGAATCAAAGGAGATTGTCCTCAACAAGTACACAAACGCAAGAGCTACAAACGCAAATTTTTGCCTGAACGGAATTTAAATAAGTTTTGCACAAATTTCATGATTAAAATAAGTGTTTTAATATGTTCTATTTCAAAATTGTAGACTAATTTTGATGCAATCATATCTTTTAGTGTATTAGTGTATTTGCTGCACTATATAAATTATTATATTTTCACAAAGATGATGCCCAAGAAGACATTCTACTTCATTATGTTAAACTAAATGTTGAAAATGTTACAATAAGATGAAACCATAAACTCGTAAATTGTAAAAGAACTGTAGTTACAGAGAAAAAACTAATGTCAGATTTGAGATCAGCACACTTGAATCAGGTAAGAACAAGTGTTTTTGTGGATGCAACAAAAATTTTGTTCTCCAGTGTAATTAGAGACATTTCTTAAACCAGTGACTTTATAGCTCTCTAACTGGCTGAAAGGATTGATAGCCACATCTCTAGAGCAGCAGCTGGACATGCTGGGAGTGCTTTATTGTCAGAGCTTCTCATCCGTGGACCAGTGTGAGACCCTGGGTATGTTCTCATTTCCCAGCTTCAGTTCCCACAGTTTTATAACTCACAAAGGAATACTTGCTCAGGGATATTGGGGGCTGAGCAAAATGCTTCATGCTATTTTCTGCACTTTCAAGAAGCAACCTCTGAAATGGAGCAGGGTTGCAGCAGGGGATGTGGGGAGCAACAGGCAGTGCACAGGGAGAGGATGAGCTAGGACTGAAGCACCCTCCTTGGATCCCAGATAGTTGGAGGCTTGTGAAACATTTGCTAAGAGAAAGAATAAAGGATATCCTCGTGAATGGAGCTATCATGAAGCAGGCTGCAAACTGCTTTGCCTGGTGAGCAATGAACCACTCATGTTCACAATAAGATCTGACTGTTGCTGCCTTAGACAAGTCACCTTCAGATCCACCTGCAGTGAGCTGATGCTCTTGCCTGGGTCTTGCAGCTCTGTATTCCTATCAGAGTAGACAGTTATTAATGAAAGACAAGAGAGCCAGATATCTGGTTAAACCTGATTGAGTCAGGGAGTGGCAGTTTCAGTCACCCCAGAGGGCAACCAGGGAGTAGCAAGCATCAATCCAGATAGTATCCCACTTAGTCAACTGGACAGGAAAGACAGTTTTACAGCCTTCCTGGAAGGTGTGGGGAAATGGCAAGGAGGAATTCCTTTCACTGAGTGCCTGTGCCTGTAGGAGCCAAAATGGTGACCATAAAAGGGGGAGGGCACTAGCCTGGGAAAAGAATTAAATTAAAGAAGGGCACTAGCCTCAGGGAAACCCAGAAAAGAGACTGCATAGTTTGAAAGAAAGCCTACTCCTCCCCAAACCCAAAGAAATACAGTGTGTCCGTAAAGTCATGGTGCACTTTTGACCGGTCACCGGTCAAAAGTGTACCATGACTTTACGGACACACTGTATATAGAAACTAGACAGAAAACCAAGCATACCCTCCTTGGAGCATGACCATGCTCTTTCTTCTTATAGAAAAGAAGGCAGGCCTGACTTGTGGTAGCACAGTGGATAAAGCGTTAACCTGGGAACACTGAGGTCGCCAGTTCAAAACCCTGTACTGGTCTGGTCAAGGCACATATGGGAGTTGATGCTTCCAGCTCCTCCCCCCTTTCTCTCTTTCTCTCTCTCTCTCTCTCTCTCTCTCTCACACATTCTGTGTCTCCTCTCTAAAATGAATTAAATTAAAAAAAAAATTTAAAAAAAAAAGAAAAGAAGGCAGAAATATATGCCTTCTTTTTTCATGAACTCTATGCATCCCTAACCAGGGGAGCAGCAGCCAGTAGCAGAGGACTCTCCTTTTGCCTCTGTAACTTTTCCTTTCCTGAGTCCATGCAGCTGCTAGCCTATAGCCTGCTCACTCTCTGCTCTCTGAGAGTATACTGCCACCTGTCACTTTTTGCTCTAATAAATGTTGTCACCATCACTAACATTCCCACTGCAGTCTCAGTTCTCATCTGATTGTGAGTTCCTCTGTTTACAGGTCTTTCTCTCCCCCTGGTGCTGAGTTGTGCAACAAAATAGCAACTGACCACATGTGGCTTCTGAGTGTCTGCACTGTAGTTAGTCTGAACTGAATTTGTCATAAATCTAAGTTACACACTGAGTTTCAGACTTAGTATTTGTATGTAAAACATTTAATTAATTTTATGTTGTTTACATGTTAAAATAAATTTCACTAATTTTTTTAATATTCTAATGTCACCTCTAAAAAATAAAATTAATGTATGAAGATCACATTATACTTCTATTGGGCAATGTTGCTCTAGACTTTGGGTGTCTAAAGGTCAAGAATTGTCAAAAAAAAAAACTTTCTTAAATGCCTGAAATGTGGCAGCACAGTGGATAAAGCATTGACCCAGAATGCTGAGGTCGCTGGTTCAAAACCCCAGACTTGCCCAGTCAAGGCACATACAAGAAGCAACTACTATGAGTTGATATTTCCTGCTCCTGGCCCCACCTTCTCTCTCTCTTTCTATCTCTATCTCTCTCTCTCTCTCCTCTTTTAAAATCTATACATAAAATCATTTTTAAAAAATTAAAAGAAAAGATTTGTTTACCTCATTCTTTATTTCCTAGACCTCACACCCTTTACATGAAGACTTTATTGTGCTAGCCCCTTGTTCATCCCATTGACCCATCAGTAATGAAGTCTGAGAAATTCATCTCACCAAAGCCTTTCATACTAACACTTTGTCTCTGCTGTGCCCCATATTCAAGACTTGCTGCTTCTCATGTTACCTGTTCAAAAATCCTCCCTCACAAAGGATCTGTCAAAGAACCTCAGAACCAGAATCACAGACTTGGAGTATGAATGTAATCTTTTTCCCTCCAATATTGTATCTAGGGGAAAATGCTGTGGTTAGACCTGCTTGCTTGTTTTCCCACTGCAAGCACTTTGCAGAATTAGTTTATGAGCATGTGGCAGAAAGCCACGTATGTGTATAGCCTATATAAGGATATGGGTACTTTCCCTCAGGGGCATTTTTCCTGTTTCCTAGCCCACCATTGCAAGAATCCAGTAAAAGGAAATGGCTCCACACTTTTTGGCCCTGCAGTTCTTCTGTGGTCTGCCTGAATCCAACGCGAACCTGCCTGCCCTCAACCATCAACATTACAGTATCGTTTTCATATTCCTTGTTTTATGGAGGACAGCATTAATTGTTTAATCCTTCAGTAGTTTTTCAGTTCTGCTACTGTTCAATTATGTAGCACAGGAATGATATAAAATGTATACCAACAAGGAGCGGTCTCCTAAATTTTGTACAAACAGCCACCCTTAGGTTTAAAGCCCAAGAATTAAAAGTAGACAAGCCATTTTCTAGTATCTAGCATCTGAGTTCAGTTGTCCTAAAAGGCCATGTGGGAGTCAGATTAATGATAATGTTTCCAACTGATGGCTATCTAGACTAAAAGTAAAGCCAGAGTAAAATTCCTGAGAGTGCAAGTATTGATCAATCACAAAAGAAAAACCTTGTGACTCTCATTTTAAATATGCCTCTCTTTTTCTGGGGTTTACTCAATCTGGTTGCTAAATTTTCATTACCTGAAAGTCTTCCTAACATTTATTGCATAATATTAACTCTCTGAGGTTTATCCATAAAACGGAATCTCAAACTACCTCTTCTCTAACTCCTGTCAAAAGCCTATTGTGGAGATACCAAGATGGCAGTGAAGTAGGCAGGTACACAGACTCTCAGCTCACACCACCAAACAGGATTACAAATTAATTTAGGAACAATCAGCGTGAAAAATCAACTCTGGATTACAAGAACAGCTCTCCAAAACCAAGGAGCAAAGAAGCAGCCACACTGAGCCTGGTAGGGAGCACCAAGGCATGGTGAGTCTCCCCTGCTTCCAGGAACAAAGGGGGGGTGAGGCTAAGAGCCCAGAAGGGCTCTCTTTCCAAGGAGAAGAGCAGAAAATATCACTCACAGCCACTTGCCTGGGGACCTGGGAACAAGGTGTGCTGAGAGGGCTGGCTTGTCTTCCAAAAGAAAAGTGGGGAGAGAGAGACAAACAGTGACGGGCAAATGAATACATGAGATGACCTGAGAAGCTGATTCATCCAGTGTGGAGGCGGTCATAGCTGGGGGATGGGTTGAACCCTCAACAAAGCACAAACCTAAAGTGGTTCTGGATGACCCACCTCCAGAAAGCTCTCCAGCTCCAATCAGAGCAACAAGACACAGTTGAAAACAGGAAGTGAGGAGGAGGGGCAGTAACTCAGGTCTCCATGGAGATCTGTGATATACCTCCCCCTACTGAAACAAAGAAAGCACCCCACCCCCAAAGAGAAGCTGGTAGATCAGGCCTTCAGTCTCAGGTTATACCCACCACATTCCTGGATACAGCTTCAAATAAGCCCCCTGCTGAGATCAGTAAACAAGACTACCACTGAGTTAAGAAAACTGAGAAGAAAATAAACAAATCAAGATTTCAAAGAGGCTCTACTAGGTAAGGAGATAAAAGCTAGAAGAAGCCTACAAGTCATAGAGAATAATGGGTAGGCAGAGAAGCATAAGTCATATGCTTCAACAAGATAAAATCCTCTGATGAAGTCTTGGACAAATCGGAAGTAATCAAATTACCAGATGCAGAGTAGAAAATAATAATTTTTAGGAGCTTAAAGATCTCACAGCTACAATGGATGGGCTTAATTAACACTTCAATAAAGAAACTGAAAACATCAAAAAAGAACACAGAAAGAACCAGGCAGGAATGACAAACACAATATCATAAATAAAGACTACACTGGAAGAAATTAAAAGCAGGCTGGATAAAGCAGAAGATCGAATCAGCGACTTAGAGGACAAGATAAGTGAAAGGACAGAAATGGAGCAGCAAAAAAAGAGAGAGAGAGACTGAAAATATCTGAGGAAACTCTAAGAGAGCTCTGTGACAACCAAAAGAGAAACAGCATTCGCATCATAGGAGTTCCTGAAAAAGAGGAGAAAAAACAAGGGTTAGAAACCTTGTTTAATGAAATCATAGCTGAAAACATCCCTAAATGGATGCAGGAAAAAGTCACACAAGTTCAAGAAACACAGAGAATTCCATTAAAGAGAAACCAAAAGAAATCTACACCAAGACACATCATAATTAAAATACCTGCCTGACCACATGGTGGCACAGTGGATAGAGTGTCAGACTGGGATATAGAAGACCCGGGTTTGAGACCCCAAGGTCTCCAGCTTGAGCATGGGCCCATCTGGTTTGAGCAAAAAACTCGTCAGCTTGGACCCAAGGTCGCTGGCTCCAGCAAGGGGTGGCTTGGTCTGCTGAAGGCCCGCAGTCAAGGCACATGTGAGAAAGCAATCAATGAACAACTATGGTGTCGCAAGGACATCAAGAAACTAATGATTGATGCTTCTCATCTCTCTCCGTTCCTGTCTGTCTGTCCCTATCTATCCCTCTCTCTGACTCTCTCTCTGTGCTTGGGAAAAAAAATAATAAAGTTTAAAAAAACATACCAAACCTAAAAGATAAAGATAAAATATTAAAAGCAACTAGAGAAAAAAAGGCTATCACTTACAAAGGAGCCCCCATAAGGATTACATTCAACTTCTCAACAGAAACACTTGAGGTCAGAAGGGAATGGCAAGGCATATTCAAAGAAATGCAGAACAAGAGCCTACAACCAAGACTTCTTTATCCAGCAAGGCTATCATTTAAAATTGAAGGAAATATAAAAAGCTTCCCAAACAAACAAACAAACAAAAAGCTCAAGAAATTGATTGCAACCAAACCAATGCTGCAAGAAATGTTAAGTGGCCTGTTGTAAACAAAACAAAGGGGGGAAAGAATATAGTAAAAGAAAAATATAACTTTAAAGAATAAAATGGCAATAAACAACTACATATCAATAATAACCTTAAATGTAAATGGATTAAATGCTCCAATCAAAAGACATAGGTTAGCTGAATAGATAAGAAAACAGGGACTGTACATATGCTGTCTACAGGATATGCACCTCAAAACAAAAGATACACATAGACTGAAGGAAAAATGATGGAAAAAATATTTCATTCAAATGGAAATGAAAAAAAAAGCTGGGGTAGCAATACTTATATCTGATAAAATAGACTTTAAAACAAAGACTATAGTAAGGGATAAAGAAGGTCACTACATAATGATAAAGGGAGCAATCCAACAGGAAGAGATAATGATTATAAATATATATGCACCTAATATAGGAGCACCTAAATATATAAAGCAGATTTTGATGGACATAAAGGGAGAGATCATCAGCAATACTATAATAGTAGGGGATTTCAATACCCCACTAACATCAATGGATAGATCCTTAAGAAAGAAAATTCACAAAGAAATGAAGAACAGAATTAAAGGATACACTAGATCAAATGGATTTAATAAATATCTTCCGAACCTCCACCTTGAGAAGCAGAATGTACATTCTTTTCAAGTGCTCATGGTACATTCTCTAGGATATACCACATATTAGGTAATAAAATGAGTCTAAACAAATTTAAGAAGATTGAAATCATATCAAGCATCTTCTCTGACCACAATGGCATGAAACTAGAAATCAACTATAGTAGGAAAACTGAAAAACACTCAAACACTTGAAAACTAAGTAACATGTTATTAAACAATGACTGAGTCAACAATGAGATCAAGAAAGAAATAAAAAATTGCTTTGAAACTATGAAAATGAGCATACAACAACTCAAAATCTGTAGAACACAACAAAAGCAGTCCTGAGAGGGAAGTTCATAGCATTCCAGGCATACATTCAGAAGCTAGAAAAGGCTCTAAAAAACAACTTAATCATGCAACTAAAAGAACTAGAAAAAGAACAGCAAGTAAAGCCTAGAGAAAGTAGAAGAAAGAAAATAATAAAGATTAGAGCAGAAATAAATGACATTGAGACTAAAATAACAATACAGAGGACCAATGAAACCAAGAGCTGGTTTTTTGAAAAACTAAACAAGATAAATGAACCCTTAGCCAGACTCACCAAGTAAAAAAGAGAAAGGACTCAAATAAATAAAATTAGAAATTAGGGTGGAGAAGTAACAGCGAATGCAGCAGAAGTACAAAAGATTGTAAGAAAATACTATGAAGACGTGTACGCCAAAAAATTAGACAACCTAGATGAAATGGACAAATTCCTTGAAAAATGTACTCTTTCAAAAATCAATCTGGAAGAATCCGAAAACCTAAATAGACTGATTACAACAAATGAGATCAAAACAGTTATCAATAAACTACCAACAAACAAAACCCCTGGGCCATTTGGCTTCACAGGCAAATTCTACCAAATATTCAAAGAAGAACTAACTTCTATTCTTCTCAAGCTATTTCAAAAAATTCAAGAGGAGGGAAAACTTCCAAACTCCTTTTATGAGGCGAGCATAATTCTGTTTCTAAAACCAGGCAAAGACAACACAAAGAGAGAAAACTATAGGCCAATATTTCTGATGAATTTACATGCTAAAATTCTCAATAAAATAGTAGCAAACCAGTTCCAGCAATATATGAAAAAAATCATACACCATGATCAAGTGGGATTTATTTTGGTGAGGCAAGGCTGGTATAATATTCACAAATCAATCAATGTGATTCATCACATAAACAAAAGGAAAGACAAAAACCACATGATAATATCAATAGATGCAGAAAAAGCATTTGATAAAATCTATCACTCATTTATGATCAAAACTCTCATCAGCAAAGTGGGAATACATGAAACATACCTCAACATGATAAAGGCCATTTATGACAGGCCCAAAGCCAACATCATACTCAATGGGCAAAAGTAAAAAGCAATCTCTTAAAATCAGGAACTAGGCAGGCGTGCCCCCTTTCACCATTCTTATTCAACATAGTTCTAGAAGTCCTAGCCATAGCAATCAGACAAAAAGAAGAAATAAAAGGCATCCAAATTGGAAAGGAAGAAGTAAAACTATCATTATTTGCTGATAATATGATACTGTACATAGAAAACCCTAATGTCTCAGTCAAAAAATTACTGGATCTTATAAATGAATTCAGCAAGGTGTCAGGATATAAAATTAATACTCAGATATCAGAGGCATTTTTATTCATCAACAATGATCTGTCTAAAAGAGAAATTAAAAAAACAATCCCCTTCACTATTGCAACAAAGAAAATAAAATACCTAGGAGTAAATTTAACCAAGGAGGACTTGTTCTCGGAAAATTATAAAACATTGATAAAAGAAATCAAGGAAGATACAAACAAGTGGAAGCATATACCATGTTCATGGCTAGGAAGAATAAACATCATTAAAATGTCCATATCACCCAAAGCAATTTATAAATTCAATGCAATTCCTATAAAAATACCAAGGACATACTTCAAAGATAAAGAACAAATATTTCAAAAATTCACATGAAACCAAAAAAGAATACGAATAGCCTCAGCAATCTTGAAAAAGAAGAATAAAGTGGGTGGTATCACACTTCTTCATGTCAAGTTATACTACAAGTATATTGTACTCAAAACAGCTTAGTACTGGCATAAGAACAGGGATGTAGATCAATGAAACAGAACAAAGAACTCAGAAATAAACCCGCACCTTTATGAACAATTGATATTTGACAAGGGTGATGATAGCATACAATGGAGTAAAAACAGTCTCTTTAACAAATGGTGTTGGGAAAATTGGTCAACTACCTGCAAAAAAATGAAACTAGATCACCAACTCACAACATTTACAAAAATAAACTCAAACTGGATAAAAGACTTAAATGTAAGTCACGAAACCATAAGCATCCTAGAAGAAAACATAGGCAGTAAGCTCTCCGACATCACTCGCAGCAATATATTTGCTTACTTATCTCCACGCACAAGGGAAATAAAAGACAGGATAAACAAATGGAACTATATCAAACTAAAAAGCTTTTGCACAGCTAAAGACAATATGAACAAAATAAAAAGGCAATCCACACAATGAGAGAACATATTCAACAATATGTCTGATAAGGGGTTAATAACCAAAATTTATAAAGAACTTGTTTAACTCAACACCAGGAAGATAAACAGTCCAATCAAAAAATAGGCAAAAGAGATGAATAGACACTTCTCCAAAGAGGACATACAGATGGCCAATAGGCATATGAAAAATGCTCGACATCACTAATTATTAGAAAAATGCAAATTAAAACCACAATGAGATATCACCTCATACCAGTCAGACTGGTGCTCATCAACAAAACAACACAGAGTAAGTGCTGGTGAGGATGTGGAGAAAAGGGAACCCTCCTGCACTGCTGGTGGGAATGCAGACTGATGCAGCCACTGTGGAAAACAGTATGGAGATTCCTCAAAAAATTAAAAATCGAACTACCTTTTGACCCAGCCATCCCACTTTTAGGAATATACTTCAAGAATACCATAACACAGTTGAAAAGGAGAAATGCACCCCATGTTTATGGCAGCATTGTTTACAATAGCCAAGATCTGGAAACAGCCCAAGTGTCTGTCAGTGAACGATTGGATTAAAAAGCTGTGTGGCACATATTTACAATGGAATACTATGGGGCTATGAGGAAAAAGGAGATATTACCTTTTGCAACAATATGGATAGACCTGGAAACTCTTAAGTTAAGTGAAATAATCCAGGCAGAGAAAGAAAAATACCATATGACCTCACTCATATGAGAAATCTGATGAACAATATGAACTGAGGAGCGGAATAGAGACAGAGGTGGGATCAAAGGATCCAGAGGAAAGCAGACAGAGGGAAAGAGGATGATAGGGTGATAGGATGGGAAGAGAGCAGAAAAGCAAGTTTGGAGGAAAGGGGGGAGGGCATTTCGAGGAGGGGGAAAGGCAAAAAATAAAGGGAGGAATGTACTGAGGAACACTGGTGACATTAGAATCTATGTAAACACAATAAATTAATTTTTAAAAAGCCTATGTAATGCCAGTGGCCAAGGCCAGGCAGGTTTACAGTGGATTCAGGCAGACAGTAGAGAAACTGCAGAGCTAGAAAGCATTGGGTCATTCCCATTAAATACACTCTCACAATGGCAAATTAGCAAACCGGCAAGAGAAAACCACTTCTCATGGCAGCAGGTAAACAAACAGCAAAACAGCCCCTCACAGTGGCCAACAGGCAATCCACAATCTGCCCTGACGGCAAGCACTCATAGCTTTACATAGACTGTGCATATGTGGCTCTGCCACATGCTCACACACTAATCATATGAAGTGTAAGTGAGCGAGCCTAACACAGCTGTTTTCCCAACATTCCACCCCTTTAGGGTTGCTCACCTCCCAATCCACTTGGCAGGTATCTTCCATGGTGGTCCTGGTGCAAGGACTGAGGTACATTATATAAACAGAAACAGTATAGACTTCAGTAACAAAACTACAAAGGCACAAGCTATACCAAAAATGACAATTACAAAGATGCCCTTCACAATGTCTCCCTGAGCACTCTGCCCAGGGAGTTAACTGGAGGCCCACTTCTAGCCCCCTACCCCACAGTAGGTGGGAGGGCCTGTATAGTCCAGGGCCATGTCCACTGAAACTGTAATGTGTCCTTGGTGCATTTCTTTGACTAGATGGAAGCAGTTTCCTGGTGCAAGAGGTCCTCCACAGATGCTATGCCACCCCCTACCCCCATCAGAGTCTCTTATAGTACAAGTGGTGAGTCCATATAGCAAGGAAGCTGGTACTCCCCTCTGGTCGCAGTCAAAGAGCCTAATATACCACTCAATGATCAATCCACGATAGACAGCCCAGCTGTCTATGCAAATCACCCATGGTGAAGGTCCATTACAGAAAACTAGCTACACAGCTCTTTGATAACAGACCTCAGCATCTTTCCATAAACACTCTGTTGCCACAAGCCCCATTCAAAACCCTCAGCAAGCTTACAGAGCTTGGCAGGATCAAACACATCCAAGGCCCATCCCACCTTCACAGTTCTCTTAACTGTTTCTGTTGCTACTGCTGCTGCTGCTGCTGCTGCAAAAAGCACCAATTATCTTCTAAGGCCAACATGTGCTGCACATTAGAAGGGGACCATGGATTGCCAATTTGACATGGGGTTTCTGGCTCCCTGCCTGTCCAAATAGGCCTTATACCTATTCAAACTGGAACAATGATGGGTCTTGGGGATCCCTCCTTTCTCTCAGCTATCTGCAATAAGTAATTCTGCAACCATGCAATCTGAATGCCAGCCATTTTCTTGGAAGCTGCTGGGGTTGCCTGCTTTACCTGCTTTTTCAGCAGCTGGAACCTCTGTTATGGCTTAAGCTGCCATCAAAGCTCTAACACAGTGGTTCTTAACCTGGGTTCTATCAAACCCTAAGGGTTCGATTAGTCGGTCTCAGGGGTTCAAAGAAGCCTCTGCCATGGAGGCCAGAATAAAGTAATACTGTAATTTGTTGTGAGTTCATGCACTTTGTTGGTTTTTTTCTTTGAGCAAGGTGATGTTCCTGCACGACTCATTTTGTGCACCAGTAAAAACACATATACCAATGTCTTGAATTTGGAAAAAAAAAATCATATTTTATTTATCACTAAAAAAGGGTTCGGTGAATGTGCATGTGAAACTGGTGGGTTCGGTACCTCAAAAAAGGTTAAGCACCACTGCTCTAACAAGACTATATTAGATCTGTCATCTAATTTCTCCCTATCTTCCATGGCCACAATCAAATCTACTTACATCCATGTTCAAGCAACCTTTACAGGCCTTTTTCTCTGGTTAGTCATCCCCTCTTCCCCACTGCATAGGCGGCAGCCCACACAGCTTTATGGTTTTGTGCTGCCTCCCCCTCACCCAAATCTGCTATGATTTGTGTAACTTTGCTGATGGGCTGCCCCACATAGGGGTTCAAGATAGCCAGTAGTGACCCAAAAAGAGCTGATGGGGTGCTACAGAGAATAAGGTCCTTCAACTCTGCTATAAAACATTTCCTTATCTGGCCCATGGGACCTCAGGTTGAAAGCAGCATTCTCCATACCTAGTTCCTGGAGGACCTGCAGCACCTCAGTATGCAAATGCCACTTACTCACCCTGGCAAGTCTCCAGCATTCTGCCAGAGTGTACAAATAGCAGCCATCACCCATTCTAATAGGGTATGATTTCCTGGGTTGTCATGGCAGTTCTGAAGATGCTGCCTCAAGAAGGCATGTGTACTAATGGTGGCCAATTTCTCCATCTCTGTTCTAGAGATCATGATGCCATCCACTCCCTATGTCCCACAATCACAGCAACCAGACTTCCAGAGACTTGGTGGGTTTCTGCTTGAATTTTGCCCCAAACTCCATCAACTCTGTCTGGGTATAAGACCAAACCACAGAGTGATCAACTACCTGCAGAGGGGGTTGTGCTTGACCCTGTGGCACTCTTGGCCATTTGATTTTTACCTTCGGGTAACCACCAGCCAGGCTCTGAGTCAGCAGCTGGCAGTTTCAGCCAGAACCTCCTTCTCAGAAGAGGAGAAATTGGAAACACCTTCTCCCACAACTCAGAGCCACTCTGCCAGCATGAATACAGCTCTTTCTTCAGTGAGCACTTTGGTTCTTGTGGCTGCCAGCTCTTGTCCCTGAGTTGACACTTGAGTTCTTGAAACTGCAATTCCTTCTCAAGCAACTGCTCCGATTCCAGGTGCCTTTGGTGTTCAGCCTGCATTTCAAACTGTACTCTTGAAAGCAGTCAGCTTCTTTTTCTAGCCACTGTTACAATTCATGCTGCTGTCACACTGAGTCTGCAGCTCATCCTGGAAGTCTTGAACTCAGGCAGCCTCTTGCACAGAGCTTTTAGTTTCTGCTCATGGGGCTGTACAAAGCACCCAGCCTAACAGAACAGCCACAGGTAACCATATGCTAGAGAACAATGGCCACTCCTCTATTATTTCATCCTTCAAGGGTGACAGCAGCTCCATACAGATCTGATCTGAATCCTGTCTATTACACCAGATGTAATGCCAGTGGCCAAGGCCAGGCAGGTTCACATTGGATTTGGGCAGAAGGTAGAGAAACTGTGGGCCCACAGAGCATTGGGTCATTCCCATTTAGTAGATTCTCATAATAGCAGATGAGCGAACCAGCAAGGAAAAACCACTTCTCATGGCAGCAAGTGAACAAATAGCAAAACATCCCCTCACTGTGGTAATCATACAATGCACAGTTCACCCTGAGGGCAAGAACTCATAACCTACACAGGTTATGCAAACATGGCTCTGCCATGTGCTCAGGCACTAATCATTCAAAGTTTAAGTGAGCAAGTCTAACACAGCTGTTTTCCCAATACCTATATGACACAACATTCATAGAGAATTGTTTGAATGATATGCAATTTATCCACTGCCTCAGAATTCCACATATTCTACAATTCGAATTATCAGAGCCTCAGAAGTCTGAATACACACACGAATTATTTTAATATAGGTTCCCGTAGCAATACCTTCAAGACATAATACGATATCCTTGACATTTATAAAATGTCAGTTTAGGAAAAGAAAACATGAAATTCATAGCCACATTATTCTAAGAATTTTAAGGTTAGGGTTTGTTAGGTATATGTTCACTGTGTCCCTTGTAAATCCCAAGTAGAAAATTTCTTTTAAATTTCAGTTTGAAAAAAAGCTCATGATGGTGAGCATTTTCCCTTCAAATAAGAAATACAGTTGACCCCTGAACAGCACAGGAGTTAGGCTCTGACTCCCATTCAGTCAAAAATTCATGTATAAGTTTTGACTTTCTCAAAGCTTAACTACTATTAGCCTACTATTGAACAGAAGCCTTTCTTATAATGTAATTAACACTTATTTTTATGTTATATCTATAATATACTGTGTTCTTACAATAAAATAAGCTAAAGAAGAGAAAATGTTATTAAAATCATAGAGAAAATACACTTACAGTGCTGTACTGAATTTATCAACAGTGTAACTTTGCATTTACAAGTTGAAGAAAATCCCATATAAGTGGACCTGGGCAATTCAAAGCTGTGGCGTTCAGGGGTCAATGGTACTAAACAACTCACTGTTTCAGCACGGAGCAGTTAAAACTCTGCCCACAAAGAAAACCCTAGGTCCAAAATGGATCTACCAAATGTGTAAGAAATAAATGATTTGCAATTTAAATTAAAAAACTTTCAGATAATAGAAAATTCCCAAACTCAGTTCTGAGACTAAATTGGAGCCCCAGAAAGGGGGCAGAACAAGAAGGAAAACAATAACCACAACCAAAGTCAATTTATCTCTTGGACATAGATGCAAAATCCTAAACAAAATATTAGCAAAATGAATCCATCACTGAATTAAAGGACAAATATATCGAGCTCAAGCTGTTTCATCATCAGAATATATGTTGAAGTAATTAACAAATTAATCATTTGTGAAAGCAGAAAACAATCTGATTATCTCAATAAATCTGAGAAAAACTGTTAAGGAAATTCAAAAACATTTATAACTTTTAAAAAATGGAAAACTAAGAAACTGTGATCCTCATAGAGGGGATACCAAAAAACCCTCAATGTTGAAACAGCAAAAGCATTTGCTTTAAAATATGAAGAAAGACTAGGATGACTGTTTCTCATGCTACTGTTCAGCAGTCTATTAGTCCACCTAGACAACTAAATAAAATAAGAAAAAATAAGAGATATAAATATTAAAAATTTAATGTCAAACTAAGTATTTTTATTTATATGATTGTGCACATAGAAAATCAAAGATAATCAACTAAAAATCTCTTAGATTTAATAAGATAGTTTAGAATTATTACTAGTCTCTGAACATATGTACCTTGATTTATTAATGTCACCCCATTAAAATTAATTTTTAAAAAAGGAATTATTACTAGATAGAAAGATAAATATGTAAAAGGCCACAGCTTTCTTATATACCAAGAACAACTGAGGGGGGATTGTAATGGGTAAAACTGGATCTATTTGCAATAGCATCAAAAATTAAAAATACTTAAGACTATGAAGAATGTAAAAAACAACATGAAGGAAACTAGATTTTCTTGAATACTCTTTTAAACAACTTGAATAAATGGATTAATATGCCATGTTCTTAGGGAGAGGGACACAATATTATAAAAATGCTCTATCAAAATAATTTATCAATAAATATCAGTTCTAATGAAACTCCCAAAGTAATTCTTTTTTAAGTCATTTGATAAAATTATTCTGAAAATCAATTGGAAAAAAAATTGCATGTAAATTTTTTAAAATTTAAAAGCAATTTAGATACTTGAACTAAAACATACAAACCTATAATTGAAAGACAAAGAAAAGAAAAAGGATAAAAAGACAAAACAAAACAAAAACCTATAGGATAATACTTCTATAAATTAAGGTGAACATACGTTATGGAATGCTACGCTGCTGTGCAGCTGATCTAAAAATAAAGACACTATTGACAGAGTAAAAGCAACCCACAGAATGAGAAAAAGATTTGCAAATCTCTCCTACATAAGAAATATTGATATCTGATTAGGAACTAATATCTGGAACATATAGAGAACTCCTAAAACTCAACAATTAAGAAACAAAGAACATGATTTTAAAACTAAATAGACAATTCTCCAAAACTATGTACAATTGCCAAGAAGCATATAAACAATGAACATCACTAATCATTAGAAAGAGGGAAAGTAAGCTCACATTGAGATACCACCTCATACCCCTTAGGAGGGCTACTATTTAAAAACCCACAGAAAATAACAAATGTTGTCCAGGATGTGGAGAAATTGGAACCCTTGTGTTGGTGGGAATGTAAAATCATATAACTACTGTGAAAAACAGTATGGCGTTTCCTCAAAAATATTAAAAGTATAATTACCACATCGTCCCTCAATTCTAATTCTCAAAAAAATATAAAGTAAGGTCTCAAATAGATATTTGTACAACCGTGTTCATAGCAGCATTGTTCACAATTGCTAAAATATGGGAGCAACCCAAATGTCCATAAGCAGGTGGATATATAAGCAAAATGTGGTATATACATGCAATGGAATGTATTCAGCCTTAAAAAGGAAAAATAATTAAATTCATCTTTGCTACAGCATAGATGAAACTTGAGAACATTATGCTAAGAGAATTACAAAAAAAGCAAGTACGGTACAGCTCTATTTATATAAGTTACTTGTTTAATTTCCAAATATTTGAGACCTTTTAAAATCTCTTATTTCTGTTGACTTCTAATTTAGTTTCATTGTAATTATATAATATACTTTGTGTAAGTTCAGTTCTTATAAATTCATTGAAACTTGTTTTACAGCCCAGTAATTGTTTGATTTGGTAAACAGACAATTTGTACTTAGAAAGAATGTGTATTCTGAAGTTTTGGGGCTTAGTGTCCTATAAATATAAATTAGGCCAAGGTACTTGATAATATTTCTTAGGTTCTCTGTACTTATCTTTTTTTTTTTTTTTTTTGTATTTTTCTGAAGTTAGAAGCAGAGAGGCAGTCAGACAGACTTCTGCGTGTGCACGACTGAGATCCACCCAGCATGCCTACTAGGGGGCAATGATCTGCCCATCTGGGGCGTTGCTCTGTTTTGGCTGGAGCCATTCTAGCACCTGAGGTGGAGTCCAAGGAGCCATCCTCAGCACCCGGGCCAACTTTTCTCCAATGGAGCCATATGGGCTATGAAAGGGGAAGAGAGAGATAGAAAGAAAGGAGAGGGGGAAGGGTGGAGAAGCAGATGGGTGCTTCTCCTGTGTGCCCTGACTGGGAGTCGAACCCAGGACTTCCACACACTAGGCCGATGCTCTACCGCTGAGCTAGCTGGCCAGGGCCCTGTCCTTATCTACTTTTTATCTCCTTTTTACCTGCTTAGAGAGGGCTATGAAACTTGTATAGAAAGGTTTATATGCAAAGATCAATGTATTGTCTATAAAACAGGGGCAAAGAATTAGAAACAAAAATTTTTAATATATATCTTCAGGAAGATACAAATCTCCAGGAAATATAAGCAGGAATACATTTAATGAAAGACATCTTTGCTCACAATTTTAGAACACCTTTGTTGAGGAAAATTTTTTAAATTCTAAGTAAATGGAGAGCTATATCATGTTTGTGATGTGGAATAATCAATATTGTTATGTTTATTCTTTTCAAATTGTGGGGCTGAAATCTGAGGAGCATCCAGCAGGCTTGAGACCCAGTCAAGAGTTGATGTTGTAGCAAAGTCCAAAGGCAGTCTTCTGTCAGAATTTCCTCTTCTTTGGAGAGTTCAGTCTTTTTTTCTTACTGCCTTTCATTGATTGGATGAAGCTCTCCCACATTACCGAGGGTAATTCGCTTTATTCAGAGTCTATTTATTTAAATGTTAATCTCATCTATAAGTTATCATCACAGAAGCATCTGCATTGGTATTTGACAAATATCTGGGTACCAGGGTGTAATGCCAGTGGCCGAGGCCAGGCTGGTCCACATTGGCTTTGGGCACATGGTAGAGAAACTGCAGAGCTGGAAAGCATTGGGCCACTTCATTTAATAGTCTCACATATAAGTAAACAGGCAGGGAAAACCCCTTCTCAGGAAAACAAACAGCAAAATGGCTCCTCACAGTGGCGGGCAAGCAATCCACAACCCACCATCTACAATCACTCCTGAGCCCAAGCACCCATAGCCTTACATAGGCCATGCACATGCAGCCCTTCCACATGCTCACACACTAATCAAATAAAGTGCTTTGCAGCCGGTAAACCAGCAAGCAAGCCTAACACAGCTGTTTTTCAACACTGGGTCTCCCCAAACTGACAAAAAATTAATAGTCACACACACATTTACTGAATATTTAAAGCTAAAAGTAAAAATTATAAGCCTTCTACAGGAAAACAGATGAGAAAAATGTCTGTTATCCCCATGGTAGGCAAAGATTTCTTAGGATATTTATAAAACTTTTAAAATAGCAATGATTAACTGGAATTTATCAACATTTAAAACTTTGAAGGACACCATGAAGGAAAATAAAAGGCAAGCCACAGAATGAGAGAAAATATTCATAATACAGATATCTAATAATGTATCCAAAAATACATAAAGCTCATGATTTATTTTTTTTATAATTTTACTTAGAGAATTAAATTTAATGAGATGATGTTGATCAGTAAGAGTACCTAGGTTTCAGGTGAACATCTCCATAGCATTTGAACTGCTGATTATTCTGTGTGCCCATTACACTAAGTCAGATATTTTCTGTCACCATATATTTGTCCCCTAAAAATCTCATAACTTAATAAGTCAAACTACTGAATTAAGAGTGAACAAAAGAACTGAACATAAATGTAACCAAAAATGATATATGAATGACCAATAAGTATAAAAAGTTACTTCACAACATTTGTCATCCAGGAAATGAAAATTAAATCCACAATAAAATATTACTACAAACCCATGAAAATAGCTAACGTCAAAAAGGCTAACAATAGTAAGTGCTGGGAAAATGCAGAACAGCAGGAACCTCATACACTGCTGGTGGAAAAGTAAAATAGTAAGCCGTTGGGCAGTTTCTTTTTAAATTAAACATATATTTACCATACTTTATTGAACATACACCTACATATTTACCCAACAGGATTGAAAATATGTGTAACAATAACTGCTTGTACACTACATACTCATAGCAACATTATTTGTCATAGCCCCAAAGTAGAAACAACACAGAGGCGGATCAACAAATGAATGTAAATGAACTGTGACCAATATACTCACACAGTGGAATGCTCCACAGCAAAAAGGAAAATGGCTACTGACATGCAACACTATGGTGATTCTCAAAATCATCATCACCCTGTGTGAAAGAAGCCAGACACATAAAAGTACATAGTACATACTATGTGATTTCACTTTACACATGATTCTAGAGAGTGCAATATATACAGTGCAAGAAAGCAGACCAACGAGTGCCTGGGACCTCAAGCACAGAGATGGCTGAACACAGATGGCACACGATTTGGAGCAGTAGTTCTTAACCTGGGTTCTATCGAACCCTACGGGCTCGATGAGTTGGTCTCAGGGGTTCGGAGAAGCCTCTGCCGCAGAGGCCAGAATAAAGTAATACCGTAATTTGTTGTGAGTTCATGCACTTTGTTGGTTTTGTTCTTTGAGCAAGGTGATGTTCCTGCACGGCTCATTTTGTGCACCAGTAAAAAAACATATACCTATGTCTTGAATTTGGAAAAAAAAATCATGTTTTATTTATCACTAAAGAAGGGTTCGGTGAATGCGCATATGAAACTGGTGGGTTCGGTACCTCAAAAAAGTTTAAGAACCACTGATTTGGAGTGATTGAAATGTTCAATTCATATTAGTGGAGGTGGTTTCACAGGTGCATGCAATTGTCAGAACTCATTAAATGGTACACTTTAAATGGGTAAAGTTTATTCAATGCAAGTTACACCTCAATAAAAGTATAGCCCTCTGAGTTACTCTCTCTCTCTGTCTCTCAAAAATCAGAAAAGGTGACTGAGGTTTATGACAGGATCACACCTTGTGGGACAGTGACATTATAGGTTAAGTGATTATATCATCCTGACCACTTCAGTGGCAATGGGAAATTTAAGCCAAAGGTGAAGGATAGTCAAATAAATTTGTAAAATAGGATTTTTACCTTTGCTCGCTTATAGTTTACATTGGGGGCTGGGCAGCGCCAGGTGTTTGTGGTCTGTGAAATTGCAAATTACCTTCCTGCTTAGGAAAGGCCACTGTTTTGCTAATGTTTGCTGGAGACAGGTTTTCATGCCAGAAAGTTTTGAAAAAAAAGAAGAGCAGAAGGGGAAGAGAGATTCCGCCCTCACCACTGAGAGGTGTGGTAGAATTTCTTTTTCCTCCCTGACCCCTTGCCCTCCATGGGAAGGCAGGTTTTCTGCTTTTCCCTTGGCTTTCTTGTGGCTTGCCTGTCTTGGTGAGGGTACGGCCAGCAGTCGCCACCGTCATGGCCATGCAGGTTCACATTAGATTTGGGCAGATGGAAAAGAAACAGTGGAGACAAAAAATGGTGGGTCGTTCCTTTATTAAAATCTTGCATCAGCCAATGAGCAACACACAAGAAAAACACTTCCCTTTCACTCAGGGCTCCCAAAGCCACTGACACATTCTCCAGTTCTACAACCAGGAGAATCTTCTCTGCTTCCTCTTAAAATCAAAGACCCCATCAGTCTCAGCAGAGCTCGCAAAAGCCCCTCAGCTCTGGTTCACCATCTACACACCTTCTCCCTTCTGCCAACATGGCTTCTTCTTCATCACTCGGCATTCTCTCTGCTCTCACTCTGCAAATATGGCTTCTTTCTGCCTCTTTTCCTTCTTCTCTCTCTTTTCAAAACTTTCTGGCATGAAACCTCTCCTCCAGCAAACATTAGCAAAAGAATAGCCCTTCCCAAGAGGAAAGGTAATTTGCAATTTCACAGAACACATATACTTAGCGCTGCCCAGCCCCAAATGCAAACTATAAGTGAGCAAATATAAAAATTCTATTTTACAAACTTATTTGACCAACAGTGAGACACCAATAAACAGAATAGCCCACCATCCTCTGGCTCCACTGTTTCTTTACCATCTGCCCAAATTCAATGAGAACCTGCATGTGCATGGACATGATGGCAGTGGCCCCTGGCCTTACAGTGACCAGGCAAAATATAAGCTCCTACCCTTCGCCAGGACCCCCGGAAAGACATGATGTCACAAGATGCTTTCATCATGCAGGTAGAGGTTTAGACTGTCTATCTGGTGCTCAGAGAACAGGGCACCTCAGTTTGTCAATCAGCTTTTGATGCAAGACACACCCTCCAAAAACTACAAGCTTAAAACTATTTCTTTTTCAAATATATTTTATGGTTATTTTTCATGTTCAGAATAGCCTTTTTGACAAATGATATAACATAAATGTAGATAGCATTTAGATGCTTAAGGAAAATGATATCTGTAATGTTGGTGGCTGAGGCCAGGCAGGTTCACATTGGATTGGGGCAGACGGTAGAGAAACTGCGGAGCTGGAAAGTGTCGGGCCATACCCATTTGCTGGAGGCTCACAAAGACAGGCGAGCAAATAAACAACAAAAGGGGAAGAGCTAATAAACAAAGGAAAACCTGCTATTTGCAGTAAGGGCAAGGGAATAAGGAAAACCACACCTCACGGTGGTGGGAGAGCGATCTGGGAGAATCACTGCCCAGGGGAAGCACACATAGCCTCATAGGGGCTATGCACCCGTGCCTCTGCCATGTGCTCACACACTAATCAAGCAAAGTGCCCACAGTCGGTAAACCCCCTAGCAAGCATAACACAGCTGCCCCACAATACCTCGCCAAAAAAGACATACAGATAGTCAATAAACATATGAAAAGATGGTTAATGTCACTAGTCATCAGAGAAATGCAAATTAAAACCACAATAAGATATCACTTCTCATCTGTTAGAATGGCTATCATCAACAAATCCACAAATAAGAAGTGTTGGCAGGAATGTGGAGAGAATTCCACCTATTGTCTTAGATATTAGCTGATTTGAATGGAATGGTGGTAAATTTGCCAAAGATTTCACTATACTACAATATGTAGATGCTTTATTTTTATGCTCTAGGACATATTAGACTCCCAATAGGACACAATTTACCTATTAAAACAGCTAGTCATAAATGGACATAAGGTCTCAAATAATAATCTTTCATTTTTCTTACCTTAAGTAAAATACCTTAGGTAGGCTAAGGTAGGCTTCTAATTAACCCTGAAAGACTCAGAGGAATCCTTTCTTTTCCTCTTCCACAACAAGAAAGCAACTTAGAGAATTCCTGGGTTTGACTGGATATAGGTGTAAATGGGTTCCAAACTTTTCACTAATGGCCCAGCCTCTATATGTCCTATTAAAGTCAAATTGACCTGATACAAAACTGTGGAACCCAGCAGGGAAACAAACTATAAAATCTCTAAGAATTTTTTAAAGCTATTGCTCTAAGACAGCTTAATTATGAACTTTCTAACTTTTTATACATAAAAATAAGAAAATACTTTGGAAGTTTTAACTCAAAAACCTATAGGATATGATGATAGTCAGCAACTAGACTCCCCCCTTCATGACAGCCATCTCTGTTACAGACATATTATACAAACAGAAAAGATATTTCTGGGCCCTCCTGGGTTTACATTCCTCATTCTGTTGAATCTCCAGAGTTCTGTTCACACTCAACACTGTCAGTCAACTGGCTCTTGCTTTCTGTGCCTAATATTACTTCAGTTTAAGGTGACCAATTGTCCTCCTTTAGGGAGAACAATCCTTCTTTTGTAAGTTCTGTCTCCCCTCAAAAAGTGTCCTCCTACATGTCCTCCTTTTTGATATTGGAAGACTAATCTGTACCGTAAATGTCTGTATTCAATCAATGCAGAGTTGATCCATTGTGTGTGATGTGACTTATTTGTATTTGACATGACAATACAGTGCAGCGAGACGCAATTATGAGACACATGATGATTTTATAAAATAAACAATATTACTAGAAACCGTTTCCTATTGTAGCTCATACAGTGCATAGCAGATGTTCTGTCTGTCCAAATATTATCCTGGAAATAATATTTGGACAGTTCCCAAGGACATTTCCCACTTTCTTAAAATTCATCTGAGGTAAAGTTATGGGGTTTTATTTTTTGTTTTGTTTTGTTTTTTTACAGGGACAGAGAGAGAGTCAGAGAGAGGGATAAATAGGGACAGACAGACAGACAGGAACAAAGAGAGGTGAGAAGCATCAATCATTAGTTTTTCATTGCCGTCGCAACACCTTAGTTGTTCATTGATTGCTTTCTCACATGTGCCTTGACTGCGGGCCTTCAGCAGACCGAGCAACCCCTTGCTGGAACCAGCAACCTTGGGCCCAAGCTAATGAGCTTTTCACTCAAGCCAGATTGGCCTGCGCTCAAGCTGGTGAGCTCGGGGTCTCGAACAGGGGTCTTCCGCATCCCAGCCTGATGCTCTATCCACTGCGCCACCGCCTGGTTAGGCTAGTTATGGGGTATTATCCAAATGCCACCATCTCAGGGATACAAATATATATTAGTTGTGATTTAGATGTTTTCTCACTGGGTTGAGGCATTCTTTTACAGGACAGCAACAACCTTAATGGTGAGTAGTTATTACTGGGAAAATTTTATTCTGAGTTAAGGAATTACCTTTGAGTTACATGACTGAGAGACTCATTTACTGGGCAAATAATGTAATTCATTTGTAATATTTGGCCTTTTCTATAGCATTTTATTGTGCCTATCACCCCAGTTCTTTAGATTGGTGATACATACAAAAAATACAATTAAAACTCAACTAGGTAATTTTCAGAAGCTTTTAATTTTCCTTAATCAGAAGCTCTCTCTATCCACCTCCTTAAATCTACTTCATTTGGTAAGCAGCCTTTCTCCTTACTAAATAGTCAGCCTATGAATCCATATGAACCAAATTTGTAAAAGAAGACATTTTACATATTGTCAAGAACTTATTGACTAGCTTATAGAGACTGATAGATTAGAAACATTCATTTCACCGTGCACTCATGGGAGACAAAGACTTCAAAGACCCAATTTACAATTAAGAGATTTTGTCCCTTACACAAGATATTAATTAAAGACACTCTCCAACATTGTTAACAGGGACCATATCAGGTGTCTAGCCTTGAATAGCCATTTGTACTGGTCTCTGACATTTGCCTTTGCCTACAGCAAAAATCAAAGACTTCTTGAGGATGAGAAGCCACTGACATCATAGATTGACAGCTTCTCCAAGACATTGACAAGGTCCGTATATCGACAAACTAATGTAGAACTTTGACAGTTTGATTGTATTTACCTGCCTGGATATATTAGTCATAATAATAGTTATACTTGTTCTTTGGGCTTTTCAAAATTTATGTATATAGCCTAATTGTAAATAATTGGTAAAGGTAAGATAAATTTTGTATTATCAATAATACTCTTTTATGATTTCTCTTTTAAAACTTAGAAAGAATGTTATTACAAAAAAATAATGAAGAAAAGGGATGTGTGATTTTTAGAGATATTAAAAATAAGTAGTTTGTCTTAATAACTTGGTTATTTGAGAATGAGTAGAAACAAACTAAGAAGAACAAGAAAAATTATAGGTTAGTGGAAAAGTAATAATGAGAAAGAAATTTTATATAGAAACACTAGAACCTAAGTATGGGAATGTGCTTAACCCTTAACCTGACAAGGACTACTAACTATATTAATTAAAATGGAAGCTGAAATTGCTATAAAAACATGGCCCTCTCTAATGACTGCTGAGGCACAAGGAGTTTACAGCATTGTGTTCTTACAGCCCTGTCCCAAATAAACCTTGAAGATACAGATTCCATTGCACAACTAGCAGAAATCTGATTAATAATAAATAGCACTTTAGTGCTTCCAATGGAAAAGAGATGGGCCATGGTGAATGGAAACTCATCCAATGGTCAGATTATGAAAACTGAAAAAGTATATGGTATGCCCTCAAACTACAAGTAAGTGTTATACTAGATGCAAAATACAGAGAAGTGAGACAGAAAACAAAACCTGGATCATGATAGCTTATAGGTTAAAAAATGATCCAGAGTGTTTTTATTTTTTTGTTGTTGACGTTTTTTCCTTTTATTCAATTTATTGGGGTGACACTAGTTAATAAAATTCTAAAAGTTTCAGGTGCACAATTCTACAATACATAACCTATACACTGTATTGTGTGTTTACCCCATCATGTCAAGTCTCTGCCATCACCATTTATCATCCCTGAACCCCCTCCACCTCTCCGCACTACTCCTCCCCCCAACAATCATCATACTGTTGTCTTTGTCCATGAATTTTTTTCTTATTGGCTCAATCCCTCAACCACCCCCCAGCCCACCACTCCCAACGGTACAACCCCCAGGCCCATCACCCCCCAGCAGCTATCAGCTCTCAATCTATGTTTCTATTTCACTTGTTAGTTCATTTTGTTCATTAGATTCCACATAAAAGTGAAATCATATATGGTGCTTGTCTTTCTCTGACTGGCTTACTTCACTTAGCATAATGCTCTCCAGGTCCATTCATGCTGTCACAAAAGGTAAGATTTCCTTTTTTTTTTTAACAGCTTAGTTGTATTCCATTATATAAATGTACCACAGCTTTCTTTTTTAATTTTTATTTAGAAAATTAAATTTGAGTGACGTCAGAGAGATGGCACTGTGAGGGGTACTCCCGATACCTCTTCCTGAAATATCAACAAGTTCAACAACTAGAGACAGAAAAATAATCCCAGGAGCATCTGAAATACACATACATCAAACAAAGGTATGATTGGGTGAAAAGGTGGCTGAATATATAATCTACTCTGAAGGAAATAAGATGGAGAATGGAGTATTCTGCTTCTCTCACTGACCTGAGGAAAGGCTGCTTTCACTTGGTACTAAGAGGAAGGAAGGGCTAGGGGAGAGGGAAGAAGCTGGCTAGGGCAGAGACGTTCAAGCCGAGCAGAGAGTGTGCCCATGGCTCAGCTTGAGATTGCCGATGCAGAGCTAACAGAGCTAAAGACAGTAGCAAACCCCAGAAGAGGTGGGTGGGCAGTTGCCTACCAGAGCGGCTTTGGACTTTGTTTACTCCTGGTCTCCTGGTAGATGAGCACTGGCAGCGTGCGATTGGTTCCACCTGGCGCTTCAGGCGTGGGCGCCTGCGTTCCTGAATGGAGGGGCCGGGTAGGAGACTGTCAGCAGTGGTCTTCTGTGTGGGCTGTAGCTGGAGTTTCTGTATAATCCTAACTCCCCAAACTACATACAGCGCATGGGAAGTGTACAAGAGCTGGCTTCCCTATGCCCAGACCTGTCCAGGCGGGGCATCTCTGCCAGCCATACAGGCTAACAAAGCACATTCCTGCAGAAGAGAGCTGAGGAAGTGCTGGGGGGAAGGGTGCACAGGGAGCTTGCAGGCAGCCTCTGGAGAGCAGATCCACGAAACACTGCCACGAAACAATGAAAGGAGCCTAACCCACAGTTTGCTCACTGCCCGGCCAGCTTGCACTGGTGGCTCTGGCTGACAAAGCCTTCTTTCCCAGTGCTGTGATTTAAGTAGAACTGGAGGAGGGAATTGATAGTTCTTAGGGCCTCTTGCTCTGCAGGCAATGGCTGGGGCAACTTCCAGCCAGTTGATACAGGTTAAAAAAGCACAGTCCCATGGAACAGACCTCGGGGAGCACTGCGAAAGTTGGGCGGGTTGGACTGTAGGCTTCTCAACAAGGGAGAAGCCTGTGGAGAGCAGACCGTGGAGAGCTGAGGCAAATTTAACTAGACATATCCAGGGAACCTTAGAAAGGAGACTTCCCAGAAGTCAGCCCACTCCCCTGCCTGCTTAAGCTGGTGGCTCTGGTTGGCAGAGCTTTTATACCCAGGGCTGTACTTTGAACAGACCTGGAAGAGGGACTTGTCGGCATTTAGGGCCTCTTGCTCTGCAGGCAGTGATTGGGGCATTTTCCTACCAGCCAATACAGGTTATAAAGTACAAAAAGCCTGGGGAGAGTAGACCCGTGAGATGCTGAGGCATACTAGACATGCCCGGCAGCTCATAGAAAGACACCTGAAGGGCAATTGGCTCCCAGCCCTGCCTGATTATGCTGGCGACTCTGGCTGGCAAAGCCTTACCCAGAACCCTGTTTTGAGTGGAGACAGAAGGAGGATTTGGCAGCTCTTAGAACCTCTTGCTCTCCAGACAGGGGCAGTGGCAACTTCACAGCTGGGTCCCAGGCTGCTGGTTGAGAAAGGAGAGATTTGATGAAGAGAGACTCAGGGAAAATGAACTCTCCCATTGTCAGAGCCTGCAAAGGCTAACAAGCCCTACCTACCAACAGGACTGAGGTCTAGTTACCATAGCAACACATCAACTACAAATCTCTGCCTAAGAGTGCCACAGGGGCAGAACCTGGGGTACAGCACCACCAGCCATAAAGAGAGAGAAGAAAAAGGAAAAAGATAACCTCTCAAAATCCAGGAAAAATCCAGTCTTTATAACTTTTTCCATTTTTTTTTTCATTTTTTAATCTTTTTTTTTCTTCTACCTTGGACATTTTATCCTCTTTCCATTTTATTATTCTCTTTTCATTTTGAACTTCAGTACCCATAGATGTCACATTTTTCATTCTTTTTTTTTCTATGAGAGTTACATTCCAGAAACCTTAACTCTCTCTTTTATTTTTGTTTCTTTTTTTTCTTTCTCTTTTTATTTCTTCTTTTCTCTCTCACTTTTTCTCTTATTTGAGCCTCGCTTACAAACAAATTATTTTATTCTGGATTCAAATTTTTTCTCTGTGGCATTTTGTGTGCTTTTTAATTTGCTTTACACCACATTAACATTCTCCCAACTCTGGTTCTCCATTCTATGTAGTTTTTGTTCCACTTAATACAATAAAATTTTCATTTTTCACTGTATTTTTTTTCCTCTTTTTCTTTTTTTCTTCCTTTCTCTTTCACTATTTCTCTCATTTGACCATCATTTACAAATAAATTATTTTACGCTTGATCCAAATTTTTTTCTTGTAGCATTTTGTTGGTTCTTACCTCATTTTTTGCCTCTTTGTCACTTCCCCTCTACTCAGGCCCTCTGTTCTGTGTAGTTTTTGTTCCACTTAGCACTATAGAATTTTCAGTTTTTCACTGTATTTTCTCAAAAACATTTTTCCTTTTTATATATCAACTCTTATTAGTCTTGTTAACAATACCACTCTCAAATGCCATTAAGGAAAAAGAAATTGAATATCATGGATACAAAAGACAGAGATATATCTCAGATAGATGAGAAAAATCTATAGAAAAAAATTTCAATAGCTTAGAAACCTTGGAGTTAAATGACAGAGAATTTAAAATTGAAGTCCTAAAAATACTCAGGGATATACAAGAAAGCACAGAAAGGCAATTTAGGGAGCTCAAAAAACAATTCAACGAACAGAAAGAATACATCACTGAGGAAATTGAAACTATGAAAACGAATCGAACAGAAATGAAAAACTCAATTCATGAACTGAAAAATGAGGTAACAAGCTTAGCCAATAAAACAGGCCAGATAGAGGAGAGAATTAGTGACACAGAAGACAGGCAACTAGAGGCACTACAGAGAGAAGAGGAGAGAGACTCACAAATTTTAAAAAAAATGAGAAAGCCCTTCAGGAATTGTCTGACTCCATCAACAAGAGCAACATAAGAATAATGGGTATATCAGAAGGAGAAAAGGGAGAAAATGGAATGGAGAACATATTCAAACAAATAATAGACAAGAACTTCCCAAGCCTGTGGAAAGAACTATAGCCTCAAATTCAAGAAGCAAACAGAACACCAAGTTATCTTAACCCTAACAAACTTACTCCAAGGCACATCATGATGAAACTGGCACAAACCAATGACAAAGAAAACATTCTCAAGGCAACCAGGGGAAGGAAGAATACACCATATAAAGGAAGGCCCATTGGATTATCATCAGATTTCTCAGCAGATGGTTCAGATTTTCTTTTTTTTTATTTTTCTCCTTAAAACCCTAGGTGTGTCTTATGATCAAGTGCATCTTATGGAGCAAAAAATATGGTAATTATTAGAAAATATAATTTTGAAATTCTTAAGCATATACTTTAGTGGGGTTTGGTTCTTACTTTGTTTATCTCCTATTGTTACAAACAATATTAGCACAAATGAGTTTCCCAAGATTACGAAAGGGATCAAGACCTGCGATTTGTGCCAACTCTCTAAAATGTTGCTGTTGGGTTAATCTCTGGAGAACCAAAGGACAAAATGCCTTGAAAACAGAGGTCTTGGATATAAGAAAAGAGGTCTAGCAGGTCCAGGAGAGTGGCCCGAACCAAAAATTGTCACGAGAGATTTCTCGGACAACAAAGAGAATCTACAGAACAGAAAATTTACCAATTATATTAACATTTGACTTTTAGACACAGTCTGATGAACAAGGCCCCATGAGGAGCCTCTCATATGCTCGCCTGGCCATGTCCCTCATGGGAGCTTAGGTGCCTCTTAGTATTGGTGGGTCAGTATAAAGCCCCAACTCGGATCAGAGAGTGTCTAAAACCACCCTAAGCAGTATGAAGATTACCACAGAACTACAAGTTGGGGCCCACTTGGGCTCCATAGCTATTCACAGTGGAGTCACAAACCAGGTGCAGGCACCAGAGATCCCCATTCACTCACCAATCACTCAGGGGTTTTCAGACAGAACAACAGAAGGAAAAAGGTCAAGCTCAAAGTGCTTTTACCAACCAGAACTTTCTGCCCTATCAGAAAGTGTCTGGCACCAACCAGAATTCTCCACTCTGTCAAAACTGACCCAGAACTGTCCACCAATGTCTTGGCCTTGGAGAGCCTATTGTGTGAGTTTGATCATGTCCGATCCTAAGTTGCAATAGTCCTTGACTGGTCCCAGAAAACCAGAATTCAGTAAAGCTAAAGATTTACTTTACTTACCCTTACCTCTGGAGATGAGCCTGTACCCCTCAATTTCTTGGCCAAATCTGAAGACTGGGGGTGTCTGTTGGAATATTGTCTGAGACCCACAGGATAACTGGAGCCCTGAAATGTTTCAAGGGGAACCCCTCCTAGAGATCCACTGGGGTCAGGCAACCTCCCCAAGAGGCCAACTGGCCCAGGTGTCTCAACCCAGTGACATGGAACACCAGGATCTCACTGGGGCCTCCAAATGTTGTAAAGTGACCAGCAAGTACCAGAGAGACACCAAAGTTACAAAAGAATTTAAGAGGAGTTTATTAAGCTGGTGGCTGCATGGGGGTTAGTACAGACCCAAATTATGCAGCCCCGAATACTTGGGGTACAGGTTTTATAAAGGCAAAGACCACAAGGTTCAGTTAGCAGGTGCAAACAGCAGTTACAGAAGCAGAACTGGCAGTGGTTAGCTTATCATGAAGTCCCTGCTGTACAAGTTCCTGACATGTTAAAACATTTTGCTGACAGCACAACTTGCAGTTTAGCTCAATTTGCAAGTTTGCACTTAGAAAAATACAAAAATTTCAAAATGCTGGTTTCAGAAGGCACAAAATGGCATTGCTTATGCTAACAGTGTTACATTTTCTTGGTACCTTGTCACACATGTGGCAAGGAATGAAGGCCTCTTTCCAAAAGCCAGCTACACTTACCAGCTATATGAGCAAGATATCTTGCAATTATTCCCTTGCTCCAGGAAAGCTTTCAAATGACTGCAGCTCCAGCTGACATTTGATCTGTCATTTCATGAAAGACTTTCAGGTAGGACTACCATTTAAGTCAGTCCCTAATTGGTGACTCACAGAAAATAGAAATAATTTATTAAGCAAATAAGTTATTTAAGCATCTCAGAGTTGAGATAATTTGACAGACTTAGGAATGTAGAAATGGGGTACTACTATGTGAGAGAAGCTGTGGATTTGGCAGTGGGCAGAAGCTGGCAGGACTTCAAGGGGACTAATAAAGGCCTAGAAGACTTAAAGGAACTGTTTGTCAAATCTTGGTGATGTTTGAAAAGGGCTGTGAGCCCTTAAAGGAAACAAAGGAGAAAATTATTGTAAACTAGAGGTTATGTAGTGGCAAAAGTTTAGCAATATTGTCATCTATAGTATATTAAAAATATAAAATGAGCCTAATGAACTGAGTAATATGGCTGAAATTTTGAAGATGTTTTTTTCTTACTGCTTATACCAAAATGCAACAGGGCAGAGACAAACTCCTCTCTGTTAAACAGGGAGGAGTCCAAAACTGTTGGGTTTGAAAATCAACAGGCCTTCCAGAAGGCAAAGGATACTAAATTAAGAAAAGGTTTTGGGACAAAGATCACATCTGGGACCCTCCCAAGAAAACATGATCTAAAGATGAAGCCAAAAGTACAGTATAATGTAAAACCCTTTGTTATGGCCCCAAAGAACTGTTCAGTCCAGAAGTTTTTGGGATTTCTAAGGACCTTGAAGGTGTTGCCTTGCAGCGGTCTCAGTAGAAGCCTAAGGTAGAGAAAGAGTTGTGAGTGTGAGGGAATTGTTTTTTGAGAGTTGGCCCTGTCCCAACTTAGGGACTGAAAGTTCAAAATGAAAAATAACCTTCAACTTCAAACATCTACAAACAGGAATACTGAGAAACAAATTCTGTTGCCAACACAGGCTACATTTCAGGGGAAAGGAAGGACAATTCAAAGGTAGAAATAAGAGCTATAGGGCATAGCACCAAGAGGCAAAAAGACCCATTCCCAAGTATGATTAGGACTGAGTCCTATTACTGTAATTTTTAAAGTGTACCCTGATAAATTGCAGAATTGCTATGGACCAGTGACTCCTATTTAACCCCCATATCCCCACTTTGTGGACAGGAAGGTCTGCAGCAGTTATCCTATGCCTGCCCACCGCTGAATGTTAGATGTGTGAGAGGCAAATAAAAAACTTGTCTCTTTAATTCATAGATCTTCAGATTGTGAGGCACCAGACATGAGTAGCCCCGACCACACTTAAGCCTGATATAATGAGATTCTGGATTTTTTAAGGTGATGCTCTAATGGGATGAGACCTATAGGCACCTTGAGAAGAGATGAGAATATTTATATGTGGGAAGGACGTGAGTCTTTGCAGGACCAATGGCAGACAGTGGTGGCCAGTCTCCAACATGGCCATATGCTCCTCACCTTCTAAGTGTCCATGCTTTGCACACTCCTATTCCACAATGAGTAGGAACTACACAATAAAAAGCCCAACTTGGAGAAGGAGCCAGGAGTCCATTGTGGACTTTCTCCAGCTAAACCTCATCCCCTTGCCCCAGCAGAGGATGACCTATCTGCCTAGGAGACCTCCCTGTGGCTTCTAGTATGAATGTGCAGTTCCCAAAAAGACAGCTTCACTGAGAACCTAGATTTGGTAAAATTGTAAAGCAGAAATTCCATTTGAATTTTAAAGCAACACAACTTCCCCAAGAAACACTAAGCGATTTATTAAAACAAAAGGTACAGCTGCAGGAAGGGGGGACCCAAGGGACATTAACATACTGTGTCTTCAGATTTCCAAGAAGCTAATTTTTTTTTAAATGTTTTATTTTATTTTTTGCTTATCAGGTGAGAGGCAGGGATGCAGAGAGACAGACTCCCGCATTTGGGAGAGGAAGAGAAAGAGAGAAGTGGGAGGGGCGGAGAAGAGATTATCGCTTCTCCTGTGTGCCCTGACCAGGAATCAAACTGGACTTTCACACACCGGGCAAAACCTCTACCACTGAGCAACCAGCCACAGTGAAGCTGAATTTTAGATCTGTGCCAAGCAATTTACTCCTTTGGGAAAAACAAGGCTCTCTGTGATTCTAAAGGAAACCAACAGAGGGCACACTACTCCATTTTATACATATTATGTTCCCAATTTTTTTCTGTATTTGGCATTAAATTCACATGTGATAAATCATACACTTAGAGCATTGTTTTAAAAAAATTATTGATATTTTTAAGAGAGAGGGAGGGAAAGAAACAGAAACATCAAGCTGTTCCTGTGTGTGCCTTGACCTGGAGTCAAACCAGCAACCTCTGCACATGGGGTCAATGCTCTAACCACCAATCTTTTCGACCGGGGCTAAGTATCTTCTTTAGCTCATATGTACCAAATACTCATTTCCCAAATAATTTAACACACGCTCCTTTCTTCAACTAATTCCCAGCATCCTTCATTCAGATTCCTCTGACCACAGAGTAGAATGAGAAATAGCTAACTTGTTTACCTATCCCGCAGCCCCCTTTGTTTGGTCATCCGGGTTTTTTCTCCAACCATTCCTCAACCCCCTTCCCTAGTTAATGATATCCTCATCTGTCCCTTCCACCTTGGTGTGACCATTTAAACTAACCAATCAAGAAAGAATAAGATTGTACGGTCGACACTCCAGCCAATGGAGTAAGGCCCAGCAACCTAAGACCTGCGTTAGGGATAAAAACAGAATTTGCCCTCTGTCTGTGCACTTGCTGGCTGGCTTTCACTAGCAGTAGCACACCCTTTTGCAGAAGTTATTAATGTTGCCTTGCAAGTGTACTTTGTCTCCACAAGTCTTGCTTAATTCCATCTCTAACAGCTCATAAGTACCAAGCACTCTTTTCCCAAATAATTTACACTTCTTACCTCTCTCATCATAGTCAATAGTAGAGAGGTATGGAGAGGAAGAGAAGGAATAAGAGAACTGGGTATGGATAATAAGAGAATAAGGAGAATGCTGCTACTACCTGCCAAATGCAGATAGGGAATAGAATTTTCTGACATCACAACAAAAGGCAAAAGGCGCCAACTTTAGAAATTTTTATAGCAATTTCAATGTCTGGTCTTTATAATTGAGCACCTGTTCTGAAAATTCAAGGAAATAAGTGACATCCAAAAACGAACTAATAGTGAATGCTGGGACACATATGAAGCATTGTCCCGTTCTGCAGGAAACTAACGGTGTCAAGATGAAAGATGATGAGTCAGGAGTGCTCTGAACACATTTTAATGGCAATTTATCATTTAATCTGCATAGCTAGAGTGGAAGGTTGCTGTTAGGAATTAGCAATCAGATTGGCCCAACTGTGGGTGCCAGAGCCGAGAGCTGATGTGCAGCAGCACTGCCACGTTTATGAATAGCTACTGTCTTTCCAGTATATAATCTTAACTTCAGGGCGCAAAGTCTGCACTCCTCAGAAAAGAAGACACTGAAAGTTCAATACCACTGAATGACGACTTCTAGATCATCTTTCCTCTCTTCCTTGAGGGGCTCAGGCCCAATAATGGGGCATCTCAGCCCAACACAGTAGAATTTAGGACATTTACCAATATAGTGGTTTGAAACAGATTTTATTCCAGATATTTCAAATGTATTATGTTGACATGGTTTCAAGTGTATTCACTCAATATAACACCCTCTGTCCACCACATTGTCCCCCCCCCATTCCCCAGCAAAGTCTCTTTCCAGCTCTTTCACCCCTTTGCCCCCTCCCCTACCTTCATTCTCCCTTTCCCTCTGGGAATTGCTACCCTGTTGTATATATGTGTTATGCATATAATTTGGCTAATTCCTTCACCTTCTTTGTTCCCATCTCCTATTCCAGATTTTTTAATCCCTTGAATCTCTGTGGCATTGCCATGAAAAACAGTGTCCCTAAATAGTTTCTCACTATAACTGGCTGTGATTTGTTCAAGGTGCAGAGGAAACTCTAGTCTCCAGATGTGGCCCTCACAGTATGGCCATCACTCCTACAACAGAGGAATACAAAGCTAAAGTTGGACAAGAGATAGGAATAGTGACCACCTCTGACCTACGTGCATTTGGGGCCTCCCTGTGCCAAAGAAGTTGACCTCTACCGCCTGCCCTGCTCCACACACCCCCCACAATGAACAACCACAAAAAGAAGGATCACCAAAATGTACTGTGTGCTAACATATAGAGTCCGTGTTGCTCCCTCTATAAGGTCAGGCGTTCCCAGAAAGAGTTTTGGGGTTTTTTTTAACCAAAGTTCAGATCTCTGGACAAGGAGCAAAGAAAGCTAGTGTGTGGCACTGTTTTGAATAGATAAACTAAAAAGACGAGAAGAGCATCTCAGATGCCCACTAATAAAACTGAGTCCAGAACAGCTTTCTAGGGTGAGGCAGAAACATTGTGCCCCAAACACCAGCACAGGCACCCAAGCAAGCGACTACTATCTGTACAGCTAGTCAACTTCTCGGGAAAACTTTATTATAAATACTCAGGAGCTGGTTACTCCTCCTGGTTCATCTTTATTTCATGAAATTTAATAAATGCCTCCAAATGCATACTCTCCACCCCAACCAGTGACAATTTCACACAGTACCCATTTTCGCCAAACCTCCAGCTGTTTCTACCACCATATGGCAGATGAATTTTTGTTGGAAAAACAGCTATGTTGGGCTTGCTCGCTTGTACTTTGCCAGATTAGTGCGTGAGCACATGGCAGCGCCATATATGTATAGTCTACCTACGGCTACAGGTGCTTGCCTCAGGGCAGTGGGTGGCAGTTTGCGATTGGCTGGCCACCACTGTGAATGTCGTTTTTTGCTGTTCATTTGCCTCATAAGCGGTCTTCGCCACCTGTTTGCTCATTCACCATTGTGAGACTTTATTAAACAGGGATGGCCCGATGCTTTCCAGCCCCACAGTTTCTCTACCTTCGGCCCAAATCCAGTGTGGTCCTGCCTGCCTAGGTAACGAGCATTACAACTTATCTCTCATATTTGAAAGAAAATACAGAGTCCCCAGTCCGGAATTCTGTCCCACCTTGACACCAGTATGTCCCATCCTACATGTGGCCATTTCCCTTCACTTCACCTTCCCTTCTTCTCAAAAGAAGACTCTTCCCTTCCAGCAAACAAAGGGCAAAATTTTATGAATGCCCCTTTTTTCCCCACTTTCTCATACACTTTACTCCATTTCCCCTTTCTATCCTTGGGCCAGTTCCTCCCCAGCAGCATGCAGACATCTCCTTGCTCTTCCCTAGTGGCCTCCCTGCCTCTCCTCCAGCTCCCGGCTCCCCTGCTCCCAGTCTGGTGCTCCCCCGCCCACGCTCCCACTCTCTCCTCAGTCCCTTGGGCTCCCCTCCACTGAAACCCGATAATGGCTTGAACATTGATGCACCTGATACCTGTCAGTCAATTTTTTTGACCCCTCAAAAGCCTTGGGAAGTTAACCATTTGGTTCCTTCTTGAAACATTCCTCCCATCACTCCCTTGGTGCACATTTGAATTCTCTGGCCACTTCTGCATTACTTTGAGACCTCCTCTACCTTCTCCTAGCCTTTAAACATTGGAATTTACCAAGACTTTGTCCGTCCGGGACTTACATCTCTAAGCTCTCTCCCTCAAAGGGCTGAATCACTCCTGGGGTTTCAAATACATTCATAATGCCCCAAATTTCTATCTCTCGGCCAAACCTCTGCTCCAAGTTCCAGCCCTCCAGATCACTACCTACTTCACATCTCTGTGAAAGGGTTTTGCATAGCCTCAACCTCAGCAGGTCAAAAACAAACCCAGTCCGTCTCTCCCCAGCACGCAAATGGCTCCTCTTTTCCATCCTGCTCATCTCACAAAAGGGCATGGCAGTCCGTGGTAAAGTCTTTAATGCTGAAAACGGGTCTCTCATTCTCCCTTCCCACTTGCATCCAATGCAGTATTGACTTCTGCCAATCTTGTCTCTTAAAAATATTCCCAGTCCATCCACCCATTCACTTGACTCCATCGCTACTCCTCCTAACCAAAGACCTTATAACTGCCACTATGTGACACTCCCAAAATCATCCTAAAGGCTTCTTCCCATACATGCTGCTCCACACAGCAGCTAGTGTGGCTAGTGATGTTATAAAGTAGCGTACCTTAATTCCACGGGTTGCATAGAGACACCAAGGCAGGATACAGAAGAAGTTTTAAGAGGAGATTTATTATTAAGCCGGATACATATGACTTACACGGGGTATAGCTAACCCTAATCATGCAGCCTCCAATATAGCTCTGAGGCTAGTTATATAGGCATGATCACATATAGGTTGGGGGAGCATGATATAGTAGTTAATTACTAACAAGTTTGCAACATTCATCTATAGGATCTATTGAAAGGAAAAAACATTCCTACATACTAAAACTTACAAGGTAACACAATAGTAAAAAAATGTCATTTTACATATCAACACAGTAGCGATAAATGTCATTTTACATATCAAAAGAAATTCCCAAATCTTCTAGTGTCTACCCCTCATCCCTGTTGCCAAAGTGAAATAGTTAGCTTAGGATAAGGAGACCAAATGAAAATACCCTTGAAAATCTAACAAGCTAGTCCCCACTTGTTTAGTTTACAAGTTTCTATACATATAAAGGATTTCAAGAGGAATGATTATTAGAAAGCATATAAAATGTTACAGAAAGCAGGTTTTTCAAGCAAGGGGAGTGGGCTCGTGATCTCTTTGTCTACAAAGAGGTACATACATCAATCACACGATTTTAGGATGGGAGTTGCTTTCATGATATCAGAGGATAAATAAATCACCCATTGAAGAGAAAGAAAGGGCTACTCAAATCTCTCTTCCCTCTCCTGCACTCTTGGCTGGCTGTTTACCTTCTTCCTCACAGGTGTGGGGAAGGGAGAGGGTCCAAGTCTCCTTTCTCCTTCCATTCAAAACCTAGTACAAAAACCTCTCCATTTACAATATAATAGCCTTTCCTAAGCAGGAATGCAATTGATCGGCCATCTTGAACTGGTGTAAATCACACACAAGTATAAAAATCATATTTATAAAGTCTCTCTGAATGCTTAGCCTAAATCATAAAGTGCATTTTAAGCCTCTTAGTAAAGGGGGTTTCTTATCTCAGTATATAGTATTTCCTGTGTTAGAATCTATCAGAGTCCGAAAAGATCAGTGTAAGATCCTTTATTGAAAGGAAACCTGCTGGGCTGGCTCCTGAGGGAGAGTCGCACCAGGCACAGACTAGGACATGCTTTTTTAAGGGTCTTTTGGGGAGGGGGAGTAGAAAGGGCTGTGGGGCATTAGCCGATTGGCTGCTGGACAAAGGAATGTGACATTAGACATTCCTTTGTGGTCGTTCATCTGCCGCAAGCCCTGAAATGAAACTCATGCAGGCAGGGTTAAAGAAATGAAACCTAAGACTTGTAAGCCAGGAAGCTCCCACATTCTTCTCCCTCCATTCTCCACAGAAAGGAGGGGGCAAGAAGCCTGACTTTCCTCTTTAAAATGACGTTGCCAAAATACTAACTTTTACAGTTCTTTGGCATCTTATCACAGTGACAACACCACTTTCAGCTCTTAAATCACTGAACTGTGATCCTTAGTGTGAGGTCAGGAACAACCCATCCCCGGAAGCCTTGTGTCCTTTCCTCCCTCCAGTCCTCCCCTTAGACACTGTGCCCCAGGCCCATAGCCACATTTCTCATCAGCATGGGTCCAAGCTCCTTCCAGGGGGGTATCTTTCCCAAGGCCTGCCCTGCCCTCAGCACTCCTGCCCTGCCTTACTGTTCCCTCCCCCTTCACAGCCCATCTTCTACCCGACCCAGCCTGGCCAACTCTGTTCATACCTGAGTCTCACCTTCAACATGAGATGTTCTCCTGATTGCCACCATCTTCAGAAGATGTTCTACCTTTTTGTTTCCTCACAGCATTTCTACATAGCACCACTAGTGAACCGTAATTACATAGTTATTTATTTGCTAAGATATGTCTTCTCTCCCCAACTACAACCTCCACAAGAGCAGACACCTCTACTTGGCTTTGCTCACCACTGTCTCCCCAGGACCAAGAACAATGCTGGCAGCAGCAGGCACTCAATAAATGGTTGTTGAAAATATGAATAAACCCTCAGCTCACACTGTTCTGTGGAAGAGAGTTGTATCAGACACTCCTAGGCACCTTTTTCGAGCCTGAGGCCTCAGGAGTCCTGACCCAGCCCCTTACCGGCTATCAGGAAATGCTTATACATCTCAGTTATCCCAGGACAGTCCTTGCTTACGCCTATTGTTCTCACATAATTATTGTGTCCCTTTGTTGCAGGAACAAAGGAAGCAACTCCCGGAGGACAGAAACAATCAGACAAGATGATGGAAGAAGAGGATTTATTAGCCAGCTGTTGGTCAAATAAGTTTTTAAATATGACATATATGTTTGCTCACTTTGGGTGTGGGAGACAGGCTATAAGCTGGCAAAGTCATTATAGCCTAAGGCTTAGTTTTAAAACTAAGCTTTTCCTCACATCCCCTGACTGTTGCATGATGTGGGGTAGTGCACTCTCATGAGGAATCCCATTTATGCCTCAGATAAGTGACTTTGTATCAGAGACTTCTTGTTTGTATATTGGCTTAAAGGTTTTGATTTCTACACTATAAAATGGGGCAGAGGAGCCCATGCTGGAGGAGAGCAGGAAAAGGTCATATGGAGGAGAGGAGAAGCATCCAAGATGGCAGAGTGCTAAAGGAGCAGACAGTTTGTGCAGTTTGTGCAGAGAGAAGAAGATGGGGAACAGCAGTTGTATGGCCAGTAGCTACGGCCACCATCACAGCCACCTAGCCAATGCAGGTTTGAATTTGATTCAGACAGACGGTAATGGAACAACAGAGCCAAGAACTGGTGGACCATTAGCTTTAATCCTACCTTGCACATGGTGGGCAAGAAATACACACAGTGAGAAAACACTTCTCCTTCCATTCAGGGCTCCCAAAGCCACTGACTTATCCGAGTTTCCTAGAATCAAAGGCTTGTACCTCACCAGCCTTATTTACCTCTGTTCCCCATCTCCCTTTGTACACAAACTCTGCACAAACTGGCTTCTCCTTCAGCACTCCACCATCTTGGCTGCTTCTCCTCTCCTCCACGTGGCCTTTCTCTGCTCTCTCCTCCAGCATGGGCTCCTCCTAGAACGTAATCACTCTTCCCATGGAACAACGTGATCTCTCTTCCTTTTAAAACCTTTTGGCATGAAAGCCCTTCCCCAACACACATTAATATAATTACACCCATTCCAAGCAAGAAAGACAACTAATATCATCACCTGGGTGATGGCTTTAACATCGGCAGTGCCATCTTTAACAAAGTGAGCAGAAAATATTTTATCTGCCCAACAGAGGTGAATAAGGCTGGTGAGGTACAAACCTTTGATTCTAGGAAACTTGGATAAATCAGTGGCTTTGGGGGCCCTGAACGGAAAGAAAAGTGTTTTCCCACTGTGTGTATTTCTCGCCCTCTGGGTGCGAGCTAAGATTAAGGTAATGGCCCACCAGTCCTTGCCTCCATTGTTTCATTACCATCTGTCCAAATCTAATGCAAACCTGCATAGGCCAGGCGGCTGTGATGGTGGCCGTGGATACTGGCTTTACAGGCCGCCACTCTTGAGGGCTGGGGTAGAGGACTGATTGCTGTTCTGGCTCCCCATGGCTGTCCTTTTAGGAGCCGTGGGCTGCGTTTTTCTTTTACTCAAGAGGATACTAGGAGCTCTGTGCGAGAAGCTGCCCAAGGTCGAAAGCTTCAGTATGAATTGCAAATCAAATGGCAGAAAAGGCTGGAATTGGAGCAAGCACTGGAGAAGGAATTACAGGTTCATGAGTTGCAGTTTGCCCTGGAAGCTGAAAGTTTTCACTGGCAGTTGTTGGAGAAACAACTGCGGTCAAGAGCTTGAGTCTCAGCTTCTGTCCAAAAGCCAGCAGCCACAGGAGCCTAAACAGTCGCCAAAGGAGCAGCAGCTCCCATGCTGGTGTATTGGCCAATAAGGTTTGGTATGCCTACTCAGGGTGGCCTCTGGTACCAGCTACTGTGCTGTCTGCAGAAAAAACTCTAGCCTGTATTCTGCCAGAGGGAAAAGATTTGCCTCTCTTGGTGCCACTAACAGCTCTCTTATTTCACCCATAGCTTTTGATTGGTTAATCCTATTGCTGTAGTTTGTACTGCTTCTGTTTATGCAATGTACCCCACTCCTTGCACAGTGACTATCATAGAAGATACCTGTGGTTTATATTGTAAAGTGAGCAAAAGGGGTGGAATGTTGGTCAAATAAGTTTTTAAACATGACATATATGTTTGCTTGCTTTGGGTGTGGGAGACAGGCTGTAAGCTGGCAAAGTCATTATGGCCTAAGGCTTAGTTTTAAAACTAAGCTTTTCCCCCCACCCTTGACTGTTGCATGATAGGGGGTGGTGCACTCTTATGAGGAATCCCATTTATGCCTCAGATAAGTGAGTTTGTATCAGTGACTTCCTTATTTGTAGATTGGATTAAAAGTTTTGATTTCTACACTATAAAATGGGGACAGACCAGGGGCTCACTTTCTCTCGGTTCCTGCTATCACCATTGCAGGAGCCTCCCTGATCCCTTGCCCTCTATGGGAAAAGCAGGTTTTCTGCTTTTCCCTTGGCTTCTCTTGTGCCTTGCCTGTCTTGGTGAGACACCAATAAACAGAATGGCCCACCATCCTTCGACTCCACCATTTCTTTACCGTCTTCCCGAAATCAGTGAGAACCTGCATGTGAATGGCCACGATGGTAGCCCCTGGCCTGACAGGCAGACCAATGTGACCTAATAAACACCAAGTCATGAGCTCTCTCAAGTTGGCTTTTCTGAGTCTGATGTAGCTTTGCAGCATTCACACATGTGGCGCATAATTTCTCTGTCTGTAGTCCCATGTGCTTCTCATGTCTCAGGAAGGGGAGGGGTGTGAGGGGAAGTTTCAGACCTTTTGTCCTAGCTATTTACTTATCCTGTTTTTCTTGCTTTGTGTTGCAAGCAGTTTCAGAAAGCTGACAAAGGAACTGCCTAGCTGTGGATTGTTAATATTTAAACTGATTTATTTAGCCCTAGGGCCCTTCCTCCCTCACCTTGGGTCCCTTTTTACCCTCAAATGGTTCTAGTTTAAGGTTTTTTTCTTTCATTTTTTTATTAAGTAAGAGGTGGGGAGGCAACACAGGTGTGTTGTAAGGTAGTGTACCTTAATTCTGTGAGTTATGTAGGGACACCAAGGCAAGATACAGAAGAATTTCTAGGAGATTTATTAATAAGCCGGCTGCATATGACTTATACGGGCTATAGCTAACCCAAATCGTGTGTGTGCAAAATAGCCCTAAAGCTAGTAATGTAGACTTGATCACATACAGATTGGAGGAAAAGGAGAGTGTTGGTCAAATAAGTTTGTAAATATGATATATATGTTTGTTCATTTATAGTTTGCATTGGGTGTGCAGGACAGGCTGTAAGCAGACAGGGTCATTATAGCCTAAGGCTTAGTTTTAAGACTAAGCCTTTCCCACCATTTTAATACTAAGATCTTTTCAAAACTAAGCTTTTCCCCACACCCTTGACTATTGCGTGATGTGGGGTGGTGCTCTCTCATGAGGAATCCCATTATGCCTCAGATAAGTGACTTTGTATCAGAGACTTCCTTGTTTGTATATTGGCTTAAAGATTTTGCTTTCAACACTATAAAATGGGCAGACCAGGAGCTCTCCCTCTCGGTTCCTGAAATTAACAAAGCAGCAGAGGCAGCCAGGATGGCAGAGTGTTGAAGGAGATGCCAGTTTGTGCAGAGAGAAGGAGATGGGGAACAGAGGTGAATAAGGCTGAGGAGGCAGAAACTTTTGATTCTAGGAAACTTGGATGAGTCAGTGGCTTTGGGAGCCCTGAATGGAAAGGGAAGTGTTTTTCCACTGTGTGTTTTTCTTGCCCACCTGGTGTAAGCTAGGATTAAAGGTAATGGCCCACCAGTTCTTGGCTTTATTGTTTCATTACCATCTGTCCGAATCAAATGCGAACCTGCATGGGCCAGGCAGCTGTGATGGTGGCTGTGGCTACTGGCTTTACAGAGGGGGAGCATGATACAATAAGCTTACAACATTAGTCTATAGCAGTGGTTCTTAACCTGGGTTCTATCAAACCCTAGGGGTTCGATGAGTCGGTCTCAGGGGTTCAGAGAAGCCTCTGCTGCGGAGGCCAGAATAAAGTAATACCATAATTTGTTGTGAGTTCATGCACTTTGTTGGTTTTGTTCTTTGAGCAAGGTGATGTTCATGTACGGCTCATATTGTGCACCAGTAAAAAAACATAAACCTATGTCTTGAATTTGGAAAAAAAAATCATATTTTATTTATCACTAAAGAAGGGTTCCGTGAATGCGCATATGAAACTGGTGGGTTCGGTACCTCAAAAAAGGTTAAGAACCACTGGTCTATAGGATATATAAAATCATTCCTACATAATAAAACGTACAAGGTAACACAATAGTGATGTCGTTTTACATATCAAAGATATTTACAAATCTTTTAGTGTCTACCTCCCCTTCCTTTGTCTAGAGGTATATGTTACTCTCAGGATCCCAGGAAGGGAGCAAGAGTTAAAATCAGTGTAGGATATGTAAATATTGTCTCTTCTTGAAAGGGAAAAGTAGTTCTTCAGATAACCTTTATTCTTTCAGAGAACTATAGTTAAACTAAATGACCCAGTGGTCCTTGTAAGCCAGAAAGATCCCACATCCTTCTCCCACCATTCTCTAAAGCAAGGGTCCCCAAACTATGTCCCACAGGCCGCATGTGACCCCCTAAGGCCACTTATCCAGCCCCACCGCACTTCCGGAAGGGACACCTCTTTCATTGGTGGTCAGTGAGAGGAGCACAGGATGTATCTGCACCCATAGTTCCCATTGAAATACTGGTCAGTTTGTTGATTTAAATTTACTTGTTCTTTATTTTAAATATTGTATTTGTTCCTGTTTTGTTTTTTTACTTTAAAATAAGATATGTGCAGTGTGCATAGGGATTTGTTCATAGTTTTTTTTATAGTCCTGCCCTCCAACGGTCTGAGGGACAGTGAACTGGCCCCCTGTGTAAAAAGTTTGGGGACCCCTGCTCTAAAGAAAGGAGGGGGCAAGAAGCCTAACTTTTCCTCCTTAAAATGGCATTGCCAATACTAAGTTTTACAGTTCTTTGGTACCTTATCACTCCTGCCTGCCTGTGCTCAGAAGGGGATCCAGCTAGCAAGCCCCCTCCTGGGTGATGCACTGCCCATCTGGGCCGCAGCTGTTGCTCAGCAACTGAGCTATTTTAGCATTTGAGGTGAGGCCATGGAGCCATAGTCAGCACCCGGGGCCAACTTTTCTTGAACCATTTGAGCCATGGCTAAGGGAAAGGATGTGAATGGGTTGGGGGGAGTAGATGATTGCTTCTCCTGTGTACCCTGATCAGAAATCAAACCTGGGACTTTCACATGCCGGGCTGAGGCTCTACTGCTGAGACAATCGGCCAGGGCTTCTGGTTTGAAATTTATAAACCATTATCATTGTGCTCCAGCCAAGATGATACAGCACAGCCTGACAGCCTCCTGCGTGAAGAGGATGACACCAGCAGGTGTGCACACCCACACATGAGTGCCTGGAGCCCGGAGTGGAGGAGGCCTGTCTCCACCACCCCATCTCACCATATCTACACCATTGAACCAGAGCCAGTACATGAGTTCTCCCTTCCTAACTGCCGAGGGGACGTCCCAGGGCCTGGCCAGTGTGCCCCTAAGAGACCCAGTTTGTAGATTGGGAAGTTTGTGGCACTTAGCAACAACGAGTTCCCAGTGAACCTAGGTTAAAATCAGAATCTGCTTTTATGGAGCCCTAGAGGCAAGAATTAAAACTAATGAGAGGGAGAGGGGAAATTTGAGAAGACACATTTTTGTCTTCAATAAAAGACCTCTGTAGGAGCCAGCAAATGATGGACCTGTCTTTCTTAAGCGGTGTCAGTTCTGACACCAAAGATACTGACTCCAAAGCTATATATATCAGAGCACTATGAAAAGGATTTCAATTAACAAGAGGGGCTGGGAAGGCTTCTAACTGCCTTCCCCTGTCAAGTTCCCATGGCTCCATACTAGGTAAAAAGTTAAGAAAGTAATTGAAATGTGCATACTTATTTATTTTGCAAACTATTTCTAAAGAACTGTTTCCCAAGGACACTCTGGCTCACCACATGTGCCCAAATAAAGGTATAGTGGCCAAAACATCAAAATTTAAAATAATAAAAAACACAAATACCCCCCTCCCAAGAAAACATTACTGCGCCACATAAATGTACATTCTACACCAACAACTATTGCCATCCTGAAGATCCCATCAGATGCTGGGTAGCGAAGTTAGGTGATTTTCTTTTTTATTTATTTTTTCAGTGTATCATTTCTGAAATCATCAAATAATTTTATTTTGAATTTTTTAAAGATCTGAACATTCAAAGATAAAGTTCATATCAGACTCCCATCCTAGCAAAGCATTGCATTGGATTGTTTTCATACGTACAGTGACTTCCTTTCTCATGAGGTCCCTGTTAACACAGTGTGGACTCCAGCCCAAAATGTCCTGTTACTTCAGCAACTAGAGCAACTAGGGAAGGAAGGAAAACCAGCCCTGAGGGTGCAGAAACTGCCCCTGTTGGCTTGGACAAGCACACTCATCAACTGACATCCACAGAGATACCCAGTGCAGGCTTGTCACTGTAGGAAGTGGTTTGCTACAAAGCTCTTGGGCTAAAAACAGTTTGGGGAGGCTTCCTGAGTGGCAGCATTACATTTTCAGACGCTCTCCATTCTTGGCTGGACTCTGGCCACAGGTGAAAGGCCAGTATGGCCAAAGGACCAAAAAGTTAGGCGGGGGTCAGTGTCCTGGGCACACCGACTGGAGTTTGGGGCACTGTTCCAGTGTCCAGGAACGTTTGTGATGCTAGCCATTAATCTGAGGCGGAAACCCACTCAAACAAATGGCAACGACTTGGCAGGGGGGAAAAAGGGCAATTGCTTGCTCCCCCTCTGCCTCCAGTGGGCACAGAGAAAGCTCTCCTGCCTGACAGAATGATCACAAGCTCAAAGAGTTAGGCACAAACCAGACCATGCAGAACCTTTAGCTCAAAGAATATGCATTTTATGCAGGAAAGGACATAAAATCTGACCACAGTCACAGCTGACCAAATAGAAATCGATGTATAAGCTGTGACAAATGCATGTGCTGAGTCCAGGAGAGCGACTACCTGGAGGTGTCAGGCTGGTGGGTGAGGTGGGTGTGACTAGCTGAAGGGAGAGTAGCCTTTTTGAAATGTAGGATCACCCATTTCTTAATTTCTGGTCTGGGGGTTGAGGGTCGAGGAGGAAGAAGGCTTTCCAAGTCAATTTTTTTATTTCCCCCAGGACCTAAGTATACAGGCAGAATAACTTTCCCATTACAGCTGGTAGCACTGGAAGAGTTTGAAATTTGGGATGAGGAGGGAAAGTCTTCCAAAATGTGGGAAAAGCATGTGCAAAAGGGGTCAGGCAATGGGCCATGCGCAGAGTGGGGCCAATGAATGGGAAGAAGTGAAACGCATTGCTTGAAGTTTAAGGCCAGCAGGAACAGAGAGGCTCAGCAGGGCAGGCAGCAGGAGCTAGCTGCAGGCGGCTCTCAGCAATCAAGGTCTAGTTCTCACTTTATCCTGGGGAGAAAGTGGGTTTCCGCTGAAATATCCACTTGGGTGGGAGGGGTTCAATGTGCATGTTCAAATAGCACTCGGGCCATCAGACGAGAGACGAGGCTGAACACGGGACAGAATGACGATCTGTGAGGCATTTCGGAGGCGGGGCAGTGATTCAGAGTAAACTCAAGGAGGCCGGAACTCAGAAAGGTCACAGTCACGTTGTGGCCCCCAAGGCAGGTACATGTGCTTCACGTGGGCTCAACACACAGCTATTCCACTTTGATTGCATACCCACTTGGGACTCTTTTTTAAGTGGCACCTTGCACTTATCTCATTTGCCGTTGTTCAAAGCAATCCCAAGGGTCAGAGAGAGAGACGCGAAGGAGACCCAACAAGCACAGCCATCAGGGGACAGCAGACCTTGACTGGCTTGACAACTGATGGCACAGGTCATATTTAAACCATTCTCAACATGGCAAAAGACAGGCAGGGAGAATCAACAGGTGAGAAACTGTCCTTTTAAATTAGGGAGAAAGAAGCCTCACAAAAATTATGGGAGTTACTGCCAGGCTTCAGACATTAGGACATCAGTGGTGTAGGTTCAGGGGCTCCTTTTAACCCTTCTCGTCCAGCTTCCTCATGGACAACCTCCCTGACTTTATTTTTTCCAGCCTGAAGATCAAGAGCTATTGTGAAAAGCATTAATAAAAGGTAGTTTTTTACTTTTCATGTCTATAGAGCCCTCTTTAGCCTCTGAAGCCTGGACCTCACAGAAAGATCTTGAACCTCATACCCCACCTTCTGCCACCCCCACAAACAGGAAATCTAAGCCCTTAACACTCCTGCAAACTCCCAGACAGTCCCTTCTTCATGAATGCTTCTCTTTACCCTGTGCTCCCGCCCACCATTACCCCCAGTCATCAACTCATCAACTCGAGTCAGGAAACTACATTTTCTCCAAGTTTCCCAAAAAGAACCAACTTATACAAAAGCATTGGTGAGCAATGTAGACTTTTCAAATTATTCTGCTGAGAACATGGAAGACGGTCATGATCCTGACCTAAAACCACACTGAGCATCAAATTTGTTCTAAGTCCCTTTCTCATTCCCTGGAATCCAGGGGGAGGAGGACTTGGTCCCTGCCCCTCCCCCACCCCTTTCACAGCATCCACCCTAGTGGATTCCAGTCTCCCTTTCCCACCCAGAACACAGAGCCACTGGCCTTCAGGTCCTCGCCAGGCTGCACATACAGACCTTAGTCTCTCTGCAAGACGCATGCCCTCCGTGGCAATTGTGGTCATAGTTACAAAGGAGGCTTTTGAACTTATTTTTATTATTTGATTTTTACTTCTGGTTATACAAAGAAAAAGGGGGATTGGCTTTATTTTTGTTTAAAAGGTAACTCTCTTTTCTGGGGTTTGTGTCACAAAGAGAACACTTGAAAGCTAGCAGCCAAACCATCCCTTAGCAAGTATTAATTAATCATTACTTCTCTCTAGCAGGAGTGAAAGGCCTTCCAACACAAACCCGCAGGAAGAGAATAGGTAACCAGGATAAAGCAAAATGTGGGGGTTTTTTCTGACAAGAATGCAAGCTGAGATTTTTACAAGTGAGACAGGAAAGAAAAGTCAATGGGTTTGAAAGAACTTCAGAGAAAACATTCAGGGACCTAGAAGAAAGAGTGGCAGGAATTCAAGAAAGAGCCAGAGAGAGAAAGGAATGTTGAATGTGAGGAAATCCCTTTGTTTCTCCTCAGAACCCCAGTAAGAGTTATATTACTCTTTGTTGCAAAGCTCAATATATGTGTTTATTTTTCAGAAACAAGAACACGGCACATTGGATCTGAGGGTAGGCAGCAGGTGGACAGTGGAAGTGACCGAGGAAGTGGCTCTGGGCTTCCCTGCCAGGTATTATCCCTGAGTGAAATGACCAAGCAGGCACATGGGGGTAATGCTTGCTTGAGATGGGCAGTAGTATTCAACTAATTGACTCAAGCAGTGAGTTAGAGTACAATAGCACCCACTAATCACTCATCCAGAGAAAAGCCAAATCATAACACATAAAATTATTTCAAGCTCCCTCCTGATTGAAGATATTAATAAGTGTGATGGTCTCAAACCTTCTCTTCTAAAAGGTTTTTATACGCCTTTAGCACCCTCATCTCACCCTGAAAGCAAAACTTGAAATCCTCCTAAGAAAAAAGAAACATCTTGTCTCCATTCTTCTGAGTTTTTACTTCCTCCTGGAGTGTTCTTTCCCCTCTCTGTCCCAGCCTCTGCCAACCATCAAATAAACAGAGGACTCTCATGCATCCAGGTGGCAAGGAGCGAGGTCATGTGCAGTGTCACCTCATGGTTTTCCAGTGGTGTCTGTACTGCATCACCTGATCCACTACATCCACTGGGAAGGACAGTTGTTCCCTGCTCTCCAAATCAGACTGTTCTGTCTTTTCGTTTTTAATCTCAGCCTGTCTGAAAAGGCTAATATTTTCCAAAGAACTTTAATCATGTGAGTAAATGTGGCATATCAACAAAGAAAAGTCAAGTTTATAAAATTTAGGTTTCCAGTTTTGTAATAGCGAATATATTGCTTCCAGACATCCAGAATATTGTCTGGATCCTCCACCAAGAAAGTTCAGCTCTTGACATCCTTAATAACTAGTGCTGTTTTATGCTCCCACCTTCTTGGGAAAATCCCAGTGGCAAGGTCACAAGTTCAGAGAGCTACAGGCCAGGCAGGAGATGTGCAAGATTCCCACCTGGGCCCAGAAGCAGCCATCACCCCGCAGAGACCACGTGGACATACATGCCCAAAGCTGCCTGGTCTTCTACTTTGGTTGTTTTTTTTAGAGAGAAACTACAAGCACAAATTTTTGTATGGAATACCACAATGTTTAAATGGAATACAACCAAATCAAACTTTCTCAAAATATTATGTGAACCAATAAGCCATCTCTGCTGGGTCCACACATGCACTTGAGTCCGTATTGGTTAGGTACACGCCCTTCTCCTCAGGGGGCTAGTAACGTTTTTGGGTAGAAATTGTGAGTCCACTTACACAGAAATAAACAGTCAAAACAGTAGTATCTTCTCTTGGCTTCTGTTTTAGAGAACATTGAAATATTTCCCTGAAATTCACTATTGATCTTATTATCATTCATTCTAATGTTTTAATTCATGTTTTCCTTAGAAAGAATTCTTCCCTTGTTTTTCAGAAGAATAGGGAGCAAAAGGAGCAAAGAGGTGGATGTGTTTTAGTTCTTGAAAATGTAGCTGCTCTATAACCACACAATTCCTTTAAGATGATTATAAGATGAAGGATGAGGGGCCTGACCTGTGGTGGCGCAGTGGATAAAGCATCAACCTGGAACACTGAGGTCGCCAGCCCGAAACCCTGGGCTTGCCTGGCCAAGGCACATATGAGAGTTGATGCTTCCTGCTCCTTCCCCTTCTCTCTCTCTCTCTCTCTCTCTCTCTCCCTCTCTCTCTCTCCCTCTCTCTCTCTCTTTCTCCTCTCTGAAAATTGGATAAATAAAATCTTTTAAATAAAAAATAAAAAGATGAAGGATGAGAGGTAAGAGTTTTTAATGCTGTCCTTTTCACTCCACTTCAAGGACCACTGCATCTGCCCTTGCAGCACAGGTGAGAAGTCTGCCACAGGACTACCTATATCCCACAGACACAAAGGGCCCTACTGCCGCCCCCACACATATCAGACTAGGGTGTGGCGCCATTTAAAGTTCCTTGCTCAGGTGAACTGTTAATCCCTGGGTTGCTTCTGCTGCTGTAGATTAACTGTTTGTTTGTTTTTAAGTCAATTAAAATGGAGAAATTAGCTGAAGTTATGAGAATATATATCTCTCTTTTCAGAAATGGTGTCATTACCTCAGCACTACCCCAGCAATGAAGGAAGGGGTCAAAGACGAGAGGTTTGCAACCCCTTGGCTTTCCATAGTCTAGAGCTTGTTGGGCACCTAGAACCAAGCCTTCCCTTACCCACCGGAGTCCCCAGATGGAAACCCCGAGGACTCATGTGTGTCATCGTGTGTTCCCCCTGGCATCTGGACCACTCAGTACCATATACAATATACGGTAGCTTATTTGGGCAACAAAACTAGTAATCTCTTGACTGGACATAAACATGAGCTTTAGAAAGTGGACAAAATATTTAAAACACTTAAATTAATTCACTTAAGCAAATATTTAAGAGCATATCATTTATATATTGGTTTACATTTTTAGGTGCACAGTCTTTATTAATGTAATTATCTGCAATTCATGAAAGCACTCTCCCATAAGTAATCCCATTTGATCCCCACAAGTCCCCCTAAGGCAGTGGTTCTTAACCTGGATTCTATCCAACCGTAGGGGTTTGATGAGTCGATCTCAGGAGTTCGGAGAAGCCTCTGCTGCGGAGGCCAGAATAAAGTAATATCGTAATTTGTAGTGAGTTCATGCACTTTGTTGGTTTTGTTCTTTGAGCAAGGTGAGGTTCATGCACAGCTCATCTTGTGCACCAGTAAAAAAACATATACCTATGTCTTGAATTTGGAAAAAAAAATCATATTTTATTTATCACTAAAGAAGGGTTCGGTGAATGCGCACATGAAAGTGGTGGGTTCGGTACCTCAAAAAAGGTTAAGAACCACTGACCTAATATCTTTAGCTTAAGTAAGTTTGAAATGAGTTTCTGCCACTTGCAACCAAGGGTCTTGACTATAAAACTAGTATTGATGAGAAGTAAATGTTTATGAAGTGAAATAGTTTAGTGTTTTAAATTTGTTAGAAATTTGTAAAGGAAAACTCTACTTATGTGATCATAACATGTTTGAGAATACTTCGTATGTCATGGTTCCTGTGTATGGCAGTAATCATTATCAATAAATTACTAATAGAAATATTGTGTTGTAAATTAGCTGAGAACAGCTAACAAATTGATGCCTAAAGTGTGACCGTGCAAACACAACACAGAGGTAAAGGCTGCAGTGTGGGGACATGATTTCATCTCACTAGGGAGAGGAGGGGCTGGGGTAGCATCTCGCTCACTCAGTGGAAATAACAGATAATTGGAGGAGGACAAGTTTCAGTTACGGTTAGAAAGGGGATTCATGGGGCCATGTGAGCCTCTAGATCACTTGGGCATCTCATCTGCATGACTGTACTACCAATAACCATTAAACAGGACTCTGGATGCACAAAGGTTTCTCTCTGATGCATCGGCACCATGAAAGGAAGCCCTGGGCTGGAAGATGACAGAACTCATCTGCAAAACAGAATTTGTCAATCCGTCAGGATGGTGGGGCTGGAGAGCCTTTTATGCTCCCCAAACCTTGCCAGCAACAGAGGATCGTGTTGGCATACCAAACAAGATAGGATAAAGTCAAAACGTAACTGCTACCTATTATTTGGAGTCACAAAAGGTAACCACAGATGTAGAGAACTAAAAGGGAGCCAGAGAATCTTTAATTCCAATTCCCCTATTCTGGAGAAAATGAGCTCTGGAAATGTCATGTCAGAGAGTCTTAGGTAAGTTACTTTACCAAAACCATACAATGAATGATGAAATTGGGATGTAACCTGTTAACGAACAGGTCAAGAATTAAATTTAAAATACCATTTTCTCCTATTTTCTGCTGCCCTCTTTTGTAGACAGTGGTCTGTCCATGGCTCACCTCCCTTAAATCTTTGCTTAGATAAAGATGGCTACGCCCTGCCTGACCTGTGGTGGCGCAGTGGATAAAGTGTCGACCTGGGAACACTGAGGTCGCCAGTTCAAAACCCGGCACTGGTCTAGTCAAGGCACATATGGGAGTTGATGCTTCCAGCTCCTCCCCCCTTTCTCTCTCTCTCTCTCTCTCTCTCTCTCTCTCACACACACACACACACACACACACACACACTCTCTGTGTCTTCTCTCTAAAATGAATAAAATAAAAAGAAGTAAAATGTCATAACTTGGGGGAAGAGAAAAGAAAAAAAAAGATAAAGATGGCTACGCCCTGGTTGAACCTCAAAACCAAAGTTCCAGTCAACAGCTCTGTAGGCCTAGAAACTCAGTGTTGAGGTTAGCATGGGCAGACTTCATCTTTTTCTCCTGGGCTTCATGTACCTCTAAGTTCCTGAGGTTAAACTAAAGGTCCTCTTATGCCTTATTGTCGTCACCCCAAGGTCTCAAAGCTCCTAGATCCCAGTCTAGGAGATCTTTTCCTGCTACATCAGGTACTTGCAGAGACAGTTTACATTATCATGAAATAAACCCCTAGTGTTAAAACTAGAGGAAATCTCATATAATCCCCTCATTTTTATGACACAGGTACCAGAGATATTACATCCCTGGTCCAAAATTATACAACTGGTTAATCACAAAACTAAGCATGGAACATGTCCCGTTACCTACCAACCAGAGCTCCTCCTTACGTATCCTGCTGCCCCCTCTCCCAAATTGTTAAACGAGTCAGGCAAAGTTTTAAAAATCACTGCCCTTATGCAAGCATATGCTCCTACATTCCTGGTAGAAACCATGTATTTTATGTATTTTGATTCATAAATAAAAGTTAAGGTTTTAGTGAGGTTTTATTCGTGTGTTTCTAGGGTACTATAAGAAGTACAAAATCCATAGTTTTGCCTTTTAGGAACTTAAGTTGGGGGAAAAAAGACATGCAGACCCTCACAAAAACAATTATCAGTAAAAGATATATGATGTAGCACAAAAGTTAATGGTCTCAGAGAAAGAGAAATTAGAGGGGAATGTCTGGAAGCAACAAGCCAGCAACCATGGAGTCATGTCTATGATCCCACTCTCAAGCCAGTAACCCCACTCTCAAGTTGGTGAGCCTGTGCTCAAGCTGGATGAGCCAGCTTTCAAGCCAGTGACATTGGGGTTTTGAACCTAGGTCTGTACTGTCCCAGGTAAATGCTCTATCCAGTGTGCCATCCTGGTCAGGCTCAGTATGTCTTTAAAAATAAATTTTCATGGGTATATAAATTGTACAGTCACTGTGAAAAATAGTATGGAGGTGTATAAAAATTTAATATAGAACTATCATATGATCCAGCAATTCTATATCTAGATATTTATCCAAAGGAAACAAAATCACTATCTTGAAAAGATATCCACCCCCATGTTTACTTCACCATTATTTATAGTAGCTAAGACATGAGAACAACCTAAAGGTACACTGATAGATAAGTGGATACAAAAGATGTAAGATATATATATAATTCAGCCATAAAAAAAAGAAATATTTTCATTTGTGATAACACTAATGAAACTTGGGGGCATTATGCTCAGTGAAATAAGTCAGACAAAGAAAAGCAAACACTGAATGAGCTCACTTACATGTGAAATCTAAAAAATAAAATCTGAACTCATGGATACAAAGAACAGATTGGTGGTTGACAGAAGTGGTGGTGGGTGGCGGATGAAACAGGTAACATGGGTGGATGTGGTTGTAAGAAAGAGAAACCAGAGTCCCTGAGCTCACCACTCGGTACTTGCTGCACTCACACTCTCTAAGTGCTGGCTAAGAAACCAGAGAGAAACCAGATGTGGCCTCCTGGGAGAAACAGTTAAGCAGATGAATGTCACAGCTTGTGGTGAGCAAGGGAAAGCACAGGTGCAGAAACAGCACTTCCCAGGGAGGTGCTTCCAGGTAGGAAAAGCCTGAAGGAGACTGTGGTTTTTCTTGGACCCAGATAAAAGGTGAGAGGGAACAAGCCCAGAGAGACATGAAAGTTGCCAAAACAAGAGAGGGTGAAACTCTGAGATCTAGTCAGGGAAACAAGGTGGCTGTCAGCGGACAGTGGCCTCAGGCCAGAAGACCACGGGGAAGGACAGGGTCCCAGGAAAGCAGGACCAGGTCAGAACTGCCTGTTGACCCTGTAGCTCCAAGAGGATATTATAGAGCATTAGGAAGAAATTCCAGAACACATTTTATTGTTTTTGTTTTAATTCTAGTGGCTTTGTGGAGAGTAGATCCAAGTCAGGATAACAACCAAGAAATGCGGTAGCTGCTCCCTACCTGAGCCATGCTGAGCCCAGTGTGAGCTGTGAGAATTGGGACACAGTGGGTCTGGATACCATCCCTTTGCCCTTTGTTCACTCCAACCAGGTTTCTACAGAATGGAGGCCACCAGTATTGTCAAGTCCAACATCACCGGCACACATTGCTGCCTAGGTCAAGAACCTCTTTAGAAGCAAATCGTCTGCCCATTTAACTCCACTGGTGCTTGAAGTGCAGAGGCTGGCCTGGTTATGAGAGGAAATGTAAGAGAAGAGAGAAATTTTGTCCTCTCAGGCCTCTGTCCTCTCCCAGCCCCTCCAGGACAAATCTTCCCATGCCTGTGACCATGGAAGGGGTGCCCTGGTCCCTCTAGTCCTTTAGGACTTTGCTAGGCCAAACTTGTGCCTGGGAGATTGTATAGCACAAGGAAGGACAGCTCTACAGTCTCCTGATGCCTGTCACTGCCTGTGGCCTGCAGCACCTCCTGGAGCTTCAGCTGCTGTGGAACCGGCTTCTTTTAACTGCCTCGGGATTCTAACTGCTGCCTTCCTCACCAACTGCCCTCAAGCAACTGCCACTAACTCAGAACTGCCTCTGGGTCCATACACCCCCACCACTGGACCAGGCCCTCCCCTCCTCCACCATCTTCGCTCTGCTTCTCAACCTTCTTCTCTGTGCTCCACGCGGAACTGGCTGGTTTTCTGAGGATTTCTCTCCAGCACTCCATGCCAGTGATTGTCTCCACCGGAGACTTGAAACATTTTGAGGACACACTTAAACACTTTACCAAAGGCTTAAGATCATACCAAAATTACTTCTTAAAGAGAATATGATGCTATGGAGCATTGTTCTGACCATGCTTACCACTATCAGATTTGTCTGGAGTCCAGTCCTCAGCCTACCATTCCCTTTTGTCTCAACACCAAGGCCACCACAATTGAATTCAATGTCCAGAAATCTATCAAATATTTCACAGTCAGAACTGGGGACTGTTATGTCCCGATTTCCACACTTCCCTGGCTGGGCTCACTCAATGCCGCTGCTGGCCTAAACCGCTCCAACAAACCCCACCACTACCTCCATCAACACTACCATCTCTGTCACTCATCCTGTACCCTCTCTGGGATACAGGACTCTCTTTCTCTGTAAGGCCAGGGGCTGCCACCATGACCACGCAGGTTCTCATTTGATTTGGGCAGAGGTAAATGAACAGTGGAGTCAGAAAATGATGGAGTGTTTTGTTTATTAAAAACTCACAACGATACTCTGGTTTCTCTTCAGATCGCATAAATCTTTTGCCTTTTAAAATCACACAATGGCAGATGAGCAAACAAGTAAGGAAGACTGCTTCCCTTCCTTTTGCCTGGACTCTCCCGGACTCCCAGGCGCCAACAAGCAAAACAGCACTCCTCTTCAGCACTCTCCAGCACAGGGGTCGGGAACCTTTTTTGGCTGAGAGAGCCATGAATGCCACATATTTTAAAATGTAATTCCATGAGAGCCATACAATATGTTTAACACTAAATACAAGTAAATATGTGCATTATATATAAGACCAACACTTTTATAAAGTACAATAAGTCTCTGAATTCTTTTTAATAACGTTGTTATGCTGTTGCTAACCAATGATGAATAAAGTACTTCTAACCATTATTGCGACTTCTGGTGCTGCATGGTTTTGCTGATGGTTTTGTAGTCTGGTTGATACATGGTGAGGTTAAGCTTCATGCAGGCATTGAGACTTCCTGTTAAAGATCATCGTAGGTTGGTCTTAACATTAGATGTGAGAAAGACTGCTTACATGCATACGTAGAGCCAAACATTGTCACTACAGCAATACTAAGACGCTGCAGTATGTGGTACGTGACGGGAAGCGCATTCCAGTTTTGACAATCAACTGGTCCACAGGTTGAAGTTTTTACGTTTCTCCCCACTTGTGTTTGCTCACCAAGTCTGCTTGCTGTAGTGCAAGTCTTTCCAAATATTCATTAAGTAACTTGAACATATTCACCCACATGTCTGAGGCCTTCAGGTCAGCAGCTTGTAACTCAAAATCTCTGACGGAGACACCGGGGATGTAACTCAGGTCGGCGATGTCCACTGCACACTCATGTGGATAGGTGATGAACTTAAAAAGATGCGTGCGCTCACAAAATTCTCCAAAATGTGCTTTCAATGACTGCAGAAGATCAGATGTGAAGCCTGCTAGCTGCTGGAGATCAAGATGTTGAGCAGGGTCACTTGCTGTGCATGCATCTTTAAATTCCCCCAGTTTTTCAAAGTGTAGTAAACGACCTGTTTCAATGTTGGTCATGAAGAGTTCCAGCTTGTTTTCAAATGCAAATACTGCTTGTTGAAAGGATAACACTGTATTTCCAAAGCCTTACATTTTTACATTGAGCTGGTTCAGATGTTCAGTCATGTCCACAAGATAGTAGAACTTCAGAAGCCACTCAGTGTTAGCTAACTCAGGATGCTCGATGTTTTTCATTTCAAGAAAAGTCCAGATTTCACTCACACAAGCTGCAAAATGGCTGAGCATCTTTCCTCTTGACAACCGACGCACATTGCTGTGCAGAAGCAGACCAAGATAATTATTCCTAACTTCATCCAGCAGTGTTTTAAACTGGCAATCATATAAAGCTCAGGCAACAATAAAGTGAACAACCCAAATGACGAGTGACATCACCTTACCAAACTGCTCACCACACATCTAAACACAAAGTGCCTCCTGATGTAAGATGCAGTGAAAACTTAGAATTGGTCTCTTTTCATGTTCACAAAGAAGCACTACAAATCCTCTGTTTTTCTCCACCATGCATGGAACACCATCAGTACACACCAAAGTAAGTTTATCCATTGGTAGATTTTTTTCTTTAGCGAACTCAGTGAAAGACTTGAATAAATCCTCCCCTCTTGTTGTCTCTTTCATAGGCAAAACAGCAAGACTTTCGTCAGGTAGTGTGTCACTGACAGCATACCTTGCAATCACGCTGAACTGGGATAAATGGCTTACATCTATTTGACTCATCAAAAGCAAGAGAAAATAATGGTGCTGAATTTATGTCCTTCACTTGTGTTACCTCAATTCAATTTGCCATCATGATGGCTATTGTGAACAGTTCTTTCCTGCAGAAGCCATGTCTTTTATTCATTTGATTATCTTGTCTTTATCCAAAAAGTCGTCAAAAAATTCATTGGCAACATGAAGCATATTCCCCATCTGTGAATGGCTTTCCATTTCTCGCAATTGCTAAAGCACCAGCAAAACTAGCTGAATTCCAGTTACCTTGTTGAGTTCAAACACAGAGTTGCTGCTGACTAGCTTGCACTCTGCACAGTAGCTGTTGACATGCTTTATTCCTGCTGTCTCCGGCTGGATATTTCGATGCAAATGTAGTATGGTGTGTGTCGAAGTGCCGCTTTATATTTGACTGTTTCATCGATGCAATTTTATCATCGCATTTTAGACACACTGCAATGTGTGTCTGCACAAAGGCAAATTCCTCTGTTCATTGCTGCTGAAAAGTATGATACTCCTCATCTTTTTGTCTTTTAACCATCTTCTTCATCAAAAGGGTTTCTGCAATTAGCTAGCTGACTACTTGATTAAAAGGAGGGAAGTTTACTTCCTGACCTCAAAACAACCAGTGTACATTACACATTATCTAATAAAAATTTGGTCCCAGAGGACAGCTGTGATTGTCTCCAGCCACCCGCAACCATGAACATGAACGGTAGGAAATGAATGGATTGTAATACATGAGAATGTTTTATATTTTTAACATTATTATATTTTTATTAAAGCTCTGTCTGTGAGCCAGATGCAGCCATCAAAAGAGCCACATCTGGCTCGAGAGCCATAGGTTCCAGACCCCTGCTCCAGCAAAACAGGCCAGGAGGCAATATCCCTTCTCCAGCAAGGCAAACAATAGCAAACAATCTTCCCTACTCATAGCAGCAGGTAGTCTGCAATTTTCAATATGCTGCCCTAAGGGCAAGTAGATTGCCCACCAGTAGCTTTCCACAGACTACAGACACATGGCCCTGTCCCGCACCAAAGCTCCAATTAGGTAAAATATAAGCGAGCAAACCTAACATATATAAAACACATTTTTTTGTCCAACATTTTCTCACAGATTTCTTGAACATTTTCTGTTTGATTTCCCATCCCTTATATCCATCCTGACCACACCAATCCACTGCATTCCAGCTGTCACCACCACAACCTGGCCAAAATTGTCTTCTGTTAAAAACACCAGTGCCCTTCTCCTTGTAAAAAACTCTGGCTAGCTATACTTCGTCTTCACCTTGGAACATGCCTGGGGCCTCATTTTGTTAAGCACTCTGTTTTAAAACTGTTTGAACTCTTGCATCTGTCAAGCTTCATAATACACAACAGGGACACAAAGCTGAATTTAAATACAGCCTTTCAAAAGGTGCCCACTGGCCAAAGACGCAGGCTCTTTTGTTGGAACACTGTTGGGCAGATAAAATATATTATGCTCACTTTGTTAAAGATGGCACTGCCCACGTTCAAGTCCGTTGATATTAATGTGTGTTGGGGAACAGGTTGTGGGCAGGCCTGCATGGGCCAGGTGGCTGTAGTCATGGCCTCTACTATTGGTTTTACAAACTCAGAGGGGGAACCCAGACCAGTCTAGAAGGGCCTAAGAGGCTTTTCTAAAGGATGAGAAGGCAGTCTCCAAGTAAAGAAAATAGAAAGGCAAAAATGAGGATTGTTATTGCCAAAGGTTCTGTCTCATAGACCCCAGACACAGGATCATATTAGATGGCAGAAAGGGACAGAACCAACCACTGAAAAGCCCTGGGCATTCTCCCTGTCTTACCTGTGCAGCTCTCTGAACATCTGCTATGTTCTTTCCTCTCTGCATACTGGCTTACCCTTATTATGGATCCCTCTGGCTGCCTGGCAGCTCCTGACTTTTCACATTATGTATCAAAACAGAGGATGACCAACTTTCTTGATACTAATTCTTGAGTTTGTCATTGGTTCATCCAAAGTCAAGGCTCCACCCTAACCCAATTAGACATGGCAGAGGAAGGGAGTCACCCAGTAGGAGCGTGCACGGGGAGCCCACCATGGGCGGAGAGGACATCACAATGAGTCAGACAGGAAGTTGTCCACCTATGAGAGGTGGGTGGTACCTAGAGCTAACACTGAACGGGTTTTGAATTGAGTCTTGTCACTCACATAATAAGCTTTCTGAAAGATGGAAGACCCCAACGTGCCACCAATGAATGAATAAGCGAAGAACCAAACAGCTGAATAAGCAAAATCAGGCTTTATTGGGAACTCCGGGCGAGTTCACTGACCCTCGGATGTGAGTCTGTGAAGGCACGCCTGGGGAGGGTTTTTGGGTTTTTTATATCTGCAGAGGGGGGAGGATGGTAACGGTCGACCGGGTGAGTTGTGCAGTTCCTGGAACGGCCTTGGGGACAGACAGTTCCAAGAATTTGGGCATGTGCGGTTTGAGCAAGATTAACAGTTATCAGAAAGCTCAGGGCCAGGGAGGGTTTCACTACCCAACCCAGAGGCAACTACCGGACATTCCTGACTCTTTGGTATAGGGAGTGGGGCGACGTGGTCTTGTCTGGCTACTTCCTGCTGTACGGGGGCGTCGTTAGGGGTAAGGGATTGTATTGTTGTAGTCAGGGTCTCGGGTTCCAAGGGGTTGGTATTGGCATAGTAGTAGTATCTCATGTACCGTCTGGCTCGTGAGGGCCCTTAGCCGGTTCTGCAGAGGATTCTAAAAGTGAGGGTGTGAAAGTAACTGAGACTGGAGAGAAGGAGGCTTGTAGAATGAGGAAAAGGAGACAGAGGACCATATTGCTGAATACGAAGTCAGTGTTTGTGAATTTTAGGTTTAGTGGGGCCCAAAGGTGTGCAAGAGTACGTTTGTGCCGGAGCCCTTTTTACTCTGGAAAGGTGGACCCATGCAGAGATTCCTAGAACTTTAACTGCGGACGGGGCAGTCAGGACTACCGTGTAGAGTCCTTCCCACTTGAGGGTGAGAGGTTTTGGGGAAAGGGTCTTTATAAAGACCCAGTCCCCTGAGGTGACCAGCTCTGTTGGCCCGGCCCCAGGGCTAGGTTCAGGAAGGGCCGAGTTGGCGTGTTCCCTAAGAAGAGAACGGAGGAGGGAGAGGTAGGGCAGGTATGAAGCTAGAGGGGGTGGGTGTGGAGAAGATGGAGTTGACAGGAGGAAAGGTCGGCCTTAGAGGAGTTCAAAGGGGCTAAATTGGGAAGGCCCCCTGGGGGTGGCTCTTAGGCGAGTCAGAGCCAGGGGGAGAAGGGTAGGCCAAGACTGACGGAGCTCCAGGCTGAGTTTGGTCAGATGGTCTTTGATGAGCCCATTGGCCCTTTCTACCTTACCAGATGATTGAGGATGGTAGGCTGTGTGCAGCTTCCACTGTATACCAAGGGAAGTGGAGACAGCCTCAGTGATTTTGGAGATGAGGGCAGGTCCGTTGTACGACTGGATGGAGGAGGGCAAACCGAAGCGAGGGATGATGTCTCGGATTAGGTGGTCAGCTACGATCCCCGAGGTTTCAGAGGTTGTGGGGAAAGCCTCGATCCATCCTGAAAAAGTATCTACCATAGTTAGAAAGTATTTGAGGTTTTTGTGTCTGGGCATGTGGGTGAAGTCGACCTGCCAATCCTGCCCAGGCAGGTGGCCCCGTATTTGGTGAAGTGGGCGACGGACGTGGCAGGCCCCTTGGCTGTTTGTCCTGGAACAGGTGGAGCAAGAGGAATGAACGTCCTGGATGGTTTGCTGGAGATGGTCGTGGTGGAATAGAGGAGATAGAAAATGAAAAAGGGCTTTAGGTCCAATGTGTAAGGATTTGTGAATGTCAGCGATTATTTGGTATCTCTGAGACTGTGGGAGGATGAGGAGGTCATTTTTGAAAGCCCATCTATCCTTGATCTGGACCTCAGGGGAAGATTGAAAAAGATTTTGCTCTGTGGAGGAGTATTGGGGGTTGTATGTTTTTGAGAGAAAGCAGATAGTAGAGGTTGTGTGTGTGCGTGCCATGGAACGTGCTGTTTTGTCAGCAAAGGCATTTCCCTTAGCTATGGGGGAATTGGAGGTCTGGTGGCCCTTACAATGTATGATGGCTATTTGCGAAGGGAGTTGGATGGCCTGTATAAGTTTGGAAATGAGCTTGCCATTTAGAACAGGTGTTCCCTTAGTCATGAAGAAGCCTCTTTCCTTCCAGATCATACAGTGAGAGTGGGCAATGAGAAAGGCATATTTAGAATCAGTGTATATGTTAACTGCCTTATCCTTTGCCCAGATGAGGGCCCAGGTTAGGGCAACCAGTTCAGCCTGTTGGGAGGTAGTTCCCAGAGGGAGGCTGTTTGCCTCGATGACCTGGGTGTCAGAAACAATGGCATAGGCGGCTCGCCGGGGCCCCGGATGTTCAGAGATTGAACTGCCATCAATGTAAAGGGTATGTTGGGCCTTAGGCAACAGATGAGCCGCAAGGTCAGAGCGGGGAGATTTAGAATGTTCTAAAACTTCGATGCAAGAGTGGGTAGAGGGAGGTGCATCAGAGATGGGAAGGAGGGTGGCTGGGTTAAGAGAATTGCAATTAGAGAGAGTGATGGAGGGGTTTTCTATGAAGAGGAGGTGGTACAGCTGGAGTCGAGAAGGCCCAAGGTGAGCCAAAGCCTGATGTGAGAGGAGCTCTGTGAGGCGATGGGGGGAAAAAACCTGTAGTGGCTGTTGGAGATTAATCTTCAGAGCCTCGGTGGTGAGATCAGCGGCGGCTGCAAGAGCTCGTAGGCAAGGTTGCCATCCACGGGTGGTGGGATCTAACTGTCTGGAGAGATAGGCTATTGGGACTACAGTTGGACCCGCCGGCTGGGCCAGAACTCCTAGAGCCAAGTGTTGTCTTTCTTCAGTATAGAGGACAAAAGGGTGTGAGGGGTTAGGTAAAGCCAGGGCCGAGGCCGAGCAGAGGGCCCCTAGAAGAGCAGAGAAGGCCCTGCGGACAGTCTCGGGGGAGGTTAGAGGTCCCTCGGGTGCCTCCTTGGCTGCTAGGTAGAGAGGTTTGGCTAAAAGGGCGAAATTTGGGACCCAGTGGCGAAAGAAACCTACTAGCCCTAGGAATGACTGGATTTCAGCTGCCGAGGTGGGGGGTTGTAGGCCCCAAAGAGCCTGCAACCTGTCGGTGGTGATGGCTCGGTGGGTCGGGGTGACCAAGAGGCCAAGGTAAGTGACAGATGGGGTGACTATTTGTGCCTTCTTGGCAGATACCCGATACCCCCTATTGTAAAGGAAATTCAGTAAGAGGGTGGTAGCTTTGAGGCATTCGGCCTCGCTTGGGGAGCAGACTAAGAGGTCATCTACGTATTGTAGAAGGGTGGAGGGAGTTATATTGCAGGCAAGCAGGCCTGTTGCCAGCCCCTGCCCGAATAGATGAGGGCTGTCCCGGAATCCCTGGGGGAGGACCGTCCAGGTCAGTTGTTGGGCGGTATTGGAGACCGGGTCCTCCCAGGTGAAAGCAAAGAGAAAGTAGGAATCCGGGTGGAGAGGTATGGTGAAGAAAGCATCCTTGAGGTCAAGGACTGAGAAGTGGGTGGTATTAGGGGGAATGTGTGAGAGAAGGGTGTATGGGTTAGGGACTATTGGGGATATGGGGATAACCGCTGAATTGATGATGCGGAGATTTTGTACAAGGCGGTATTGTCCTAAAGTCTTTTTAACAGGAAGGATTGGAGTGTTACAAGGCGAGTTGGTGGGAATTAGTAAGCCTTGTGTCTTAAGTTTGGTGATGATGGGCAAGAGTCCCATCCTATGGGTGTGTGAGATAGGAAACTGTGGGCGGTTGGGAAAAGAAGATGGGTCCTTAAGTTTGATTAAGACAGGAGTGTGGTGTGAGGCTACAGTGGGGGTGCCCGTATCCCAGACCTCAGGGTTTACCCCGGGTAAAAGCTGGACCCTGCGGTCCGAGCCCGGCTCAGGATCGGGACCTGGCACTAATGCTAGTAAAAAGACCTGCTTGGGGAAAAAAGAAATACTTGCCCGGAGTCTGGACAAAATGTCTCTCCCCAGGAGGGGAACTGGGCAGGAGGGTATAACTAGGAAGGAGTGTGAGAATGGGTGACCCTCAAATAGGCAATTAAGGAGGGTCGTCCGCCATGGGGTTGAGGGTGATCCGTCAATTCCCATGACCGAGACCTGGGAAGGAACTGTAAGGCCCGAATGAGAGGGAAGGACAGAGTAGGTAGCCCCCGTGTCTATTAAAAAGGAAACAGACTTACCCGCTACCTGGAGCGTAGCCCTGGGCTCGGTGAGGGTAACCGGAGTCGAAGAGCCAGGGTCCCCTCAATCGTCCATTAAACCCAGCAGTTCTGAGACTGGAAATGCCTGGTTCTCAGTTCCCCGGCATTGAGGTGCCGTAGGCTGAGCCAGGGTCAGGCAGTTCGACTTCCAGTGGCCCATGAGTTTGCATTATGGGCAAGTCTTGGTAGGGGGCCTCGGTTGAGGGCAGGCCTTAGCCCAGTGGCCCTCTTCGCCGCATTTAAAGCAGGCACCCGGTGGTGTGCGCTGCCCTCCTTTGGAGGTTGGCTTTTTTGCCGGTTCCCCTACCAGCCGAAGGGCCGCTACCAGGGCTTGGGTTTGGAGGTTTACCTTTTGCTGTAGCCGTTCAAGGCAGGCGGCTTCAGCCGTTTCCTCCCGGGCGTTGAAGACCTTAAAGGCCATTTTTACCAGGTCTTGGATGGGAGTCTCGGGGCCCTCTTCAGCCTTTTTCAGTTTTTTTCTGATATCTGGGGCTGACTGAGAGATGAAGTGGGAGGCTAGAACTGTGGCCCCGTTGCGTGACCCTGGGTCTAGGCGGGTATATCGTACTAAAGCTTCCTGCAGGCAGTTAAGGAAAAGGGCAGGGTTTTTTTTAGGGAGTTGAGTAATTTCCCTTAGTTTGTGATAGTTAACAACCTTGTTGGAAACTGCATCCATGCCCCTGATTAAGTATTGGAGCATAAGGTTCCTGCGGGGGATGTTAGACCCTTGGCCAGGTTGATAATTCCAGTTAGGGTCTTCCCTAGGGACTGCCTCTGTGCCGAGAGGAGTTTGGTTGTTTACTAAGTGGTCTCTGTCTGCCTGCTGCCGAGCGGCAGTGAGGATGCGTTCATGCTCCTCGGGGGTGAGGGTAGAGGTACAAATGACCTTAATGTCATGCCAGGTCAGGTCATATGTCTGAGTCAGGTAACAGAATTCTTTAATGTAGGTGGAGGGGTTGGCCGAGAAGGATCCTAGCCATTTCTCAATCTGTGAGAGGTCTTGGAGAGAAAAGGGAACATGTACCCAGACCAGCCCCTCCGCCCCAGCTACCTCGCGGAGGGGGGCAAGGACAGCGGATGATGACTGGGAACTGTGTGACCTGGTATGGGCTGCAACAGGAGAGGTTAGGGGGTCTGCAGGAGGTGGGGCAGAAGGAACCAGAGGGGCGGAAGGAGCCGGAACCTGGCCCGGGTCTGGGAGGTTTTCACGGGGGGAGAGCCGGAGGGGGAGATAGGGGGTCGGGAAGGTCATCGGGTTGAGAGTAAGGAGGGGATTCCTGGGAGGAAGTTTTGGGAGGAGAAGTCAGGGCTAGAAAAACTTGGTGGGTAGAACATTGGGAGCAAAGGTCGGGGTGGGAATGAAGGTCCCAGAAAGCCTGAACATAAGGGACCTCAGAATCTTTTCCTGTCCGGCGGCAGAAATTGTCTAGGTCTTGGAGGACGTTAAAATCAAAAGTGCCTATTGGAGGCCAGTGGGACCTATTGTCCAGGTTATATTGAGGCCATGCGACCCGTGACAGAAAAATGAGTTTCTTCCGACGGAGGGTTTGAGTGTACCCCAATTTGGAAAAATTTCGTAGGAGACACCATAGAGGTGTTTTTGGGTCTATTTTGGATTCAGAGTTCCCCATAATTTGGCCGGCCTTTTGGTCCTAGGTGTCGGAGGAGAGAGAGAGTATAAGGGAGGCATCCCTTCCAGATACCCGTCTCCTGACAGGAGACCTAAATGAGAGGTCTCAGGACAGAGATAGGAGAGCAGCTGAAAGGCGTCCCTTCCGATTGAACCCCTATAAAGACTCCAGGAGTCGGCGGATGGAGGGGTTCTCGGCTCGGCCAAGTCTAGGACGAGAAACCCTGGTGGAGACGAAGGACCAGAGAAAGCGGAAGAGAAACCAGGTTACTCACAATTGGCGATCGAGGTCGTAGGGAACCCAGAGTCCAAAATGACGGGCGGCACGAGGCAAGGGGGAGAGAGGGGGGACTCCTGCCCCAGCCAGAAGGCCAAGGTGGGTCACAAAAACCTCTCCCGGGTTTCGGCACCAAATGAAAGATGGAAGATCCCAACGTGCCGCCAATGAACAAATAAGCGAAGAACCAAACAGCCGAATAAGCAAAATCAGGCTTTATTAGGAGCTCCGGGCGAGTTCACTGACCCTCGGATGTGAGTCTGTGAAGGCGCGCCTGGGGAGGGTTTTTGGGTTTTTTATATCTGCAGAGGGGGGAGGATGGTAACGGTTGACTGGGTGAGGCGTGCAGTTCCTGGAACAGCCTTGGGGACAGACAGTTCCAAGAATTTGGGCATGTGCGGTTTGAGCAAGATTAACAGTTATCAGAAAGCTCAGGGCCAGGGAGGGTTTCACTACCCAACCCAGAGGCAACTACCGGACACTTTCTATCTTCTAAATAAAAGAATAAAGCTCCCTCATATGTCATGCCCTTGAAGAAAAATATGTTTAACTCATGTTCTTTTCTCCAACTAATTCCCAACTCCCTTCATTCGGGTTCCTTTGACCAGGTAGTAGAATGAGAAATAACTAACTTGTTTACCAATCTCCCAGCCCCCTTTGCCTGGTCATCTGGGGTTTTTTTCTGACCATTTCCCAACCCTCTTACCAAGTTAATGATGATAGATACATGCATTTACCAGAACTTCTAACTGCCCTTTTGCTGTTCCGCTTGACTGTCTGACACCACCCTTACTTACTGGACTAACGCCCCAAGGCAGAAAAGTTCCAGGAAGCTGGTCAACCACCCCAAGGAGGAGTGTTCCAGGAAGCCAAAATCGCAAAACTGCAGAAGGGAACATACCAGAACTGACTCAATGCACACTTGCTCAAGGCTCTCCCCAACCCTATAAAAATTTGCCTTATAATCTGTACTGGTCCCCTTCTCCTGGAGAAGTGCCTGGCAGGTCTTTTTCTTCTAATAAAGCCTGTATACCTGGTGTTCGAGTGCCGTCTTATTCTTACAAATGATATCCCCATCTCTCCTTTCCACCTTGGCATGGCCATTTAAACTAGCCAATTGAGAAAAAATAAGATTAACCAGCCAACAGAGCAAAACCCAGCATCTTAGGGCCTGTGTGAGGGATAAAAACAGAATTTGCCTTCTGCCCACGCGCTTCCTGGCTGGCTTTCAGTAGTGGCAGCACGCCCTTCTGCAGAAGTTATTAAAGTTGCCTTGCGGGGGTATTTTGTCTCCCCAAATCTTGCTTAATTCCATCTCTAACACCCTTACAAAAGGCACTTTTGGGACACCCTTACCACCAGGCATTTTGGGGAACCAGTATGCTAAGCATGAGCTGAATATCTCTGTTCAGTTCGAGGAGCTCAACCTGCCCTGATCTCCTTCTGGAAGTCTGATTTGATTCCTGAGACAGTATAGTCACTCCGGCAGCAGTGCTCAGGGGCCCAGGATTGGGTACCCTCCAGAGTCTCTCTGCCACCCTGCTTCCCTATAGCTTGCTGCTGTGCAACAAGGGTGCTGCTGCCATGAACAGTGATTCTAATGCTGACCAGAGGCACGCCTAGCTTCCAGAAAGCACGACCGTGAATGCTCCTTTCCCCCTCCCAACAGTGGCTGGGTATTCTACTCCTGATAGCTGCCAGAACTCTGCCAGATCATGTGACACCCTGCTGATCCACCAAGATGCAGATGGGTCAGTCGGCATCCCGGAGTTGCCTGGGTCAATCGTTGAACCATGGTGTGTTTCCCATATTCCTAGAGTGGATCTCTGCCTTGATCCCCTCTGGACCTATGTGGGTACCCTCCTAAAACTAAAGCCTACTTGAATTATTGCAACCCCCCACCCCCACCCCATACACAGATAATGTAGGTAAACCTGTAATCTTTAAACATGCCCATATGTTGTAACTGGTATTGATCTCCATCCAACAGATTAGAGTGGACCATACCTATGGGGACACATGGAAATGGGAATTCTGGATAAAACAGAAAAAATAAAATGAGATAAGGGCCTTTTGCACAGACTAATGACAATAACAGAGCCAAGAAGAATGAATAAATCAATCTCTTCCTCCGGGTGCCTCCTCTGACCATGTATACCAGCAAGATATAAGTCTGTTCCCACCTTCTGCTTCTACAACCTTCTTCAGAAGATGATCTTTGGGCTACTTTGGGAGTGGTTTCAACTAGATGTGCTGAGAGCTGGAAATACCCAGGAGTTATGGTCCCCTGAACAGTTCATAGCCACAGTTGATCACTGAGGTGCAGGAAAGCCCACCATGCAGCAAGGCAGGACCAAGCCTGCCTCATGTAACTCAGGTTCCAGCACTTTCCAGATCAAGCTGAAGCTGAAATGTCACCTGTAATCCCACCTGCTGTGCAGTTTCTTCCCACCTTGCTTTCTCGACTCTCTAGCCAGCTTCTCCTGGCAGAACTTTTCTAACAAGTCACTTACTTTCACACCTCTGCCATGGGGCCAACCTATGGGGACCTCACCGAAGACAATTCTCAGAATGCAATAAAAAAGAAAAAGAAATTGCTATTTCCAACTTCATGCATGCAAAGAATAACATGTATTTTCCTGTAACCCAACTGAATTTCTATTTAGAGACCTTGTTTCCCTCAGATTGAATAAATTTCTCACTTTGTTCCCAACAGTATCCTGGTAAACTGGGATCTCCAAGAAAAGAAAAAGATCTTGATTTCTGGAATTTGTTGCCATAATATTAACACCCTCCCTATGGCCAATCTCAAACTCCCAGCATGAGGTCCCTGAAGTGGGGCCTGGAAAAACTAAGCCCAGTGGACTCTGAGGAGCTAGGAGGACCAGGTCCAGCATGCCTGCCTTCTCTAACCCCACTCATAGGATTTTGGTTACATTGCTGTGAACACATGCGATGTTGGGACATAGGGTGTAATGACTACCTAGTCCAGAATCTCCCTTTAAGGACTTTCCTCATGCATGGCTGTGTGATCCCTCATCGCTTGCTGACTGACTGTGATTTTCATGACATAGAAGGCTGTCTACAGCCCTGTTTTCAAACTGCAGCATGACCTCATAATTTTCTCCTCTGGTTCTTGCTAAAGTCCCAGTGTCCTACCAGGAAGCAAAGCACATCTCCTTACTCTCTGTTCCTCTTCCCCAAGCTTGGAGCACCTACTCTCAGGATGGAATGGAGGGGAGACAGAGTAGAGGTGGGGCACGCCCTAGCACTCTGCCCCACCTCCTCTTCCATTGGGGACACCATGATCAAAACAATTTTGGCTCATTCATTCACTAAGCTAGACACAGGACACAGTGAATTAGAAAAATTAGCTTCCTGTTCCCATGGAGCCTACATTCAGTTCCTGTTCCTCACGCGTAGCCATTCAACCATAGTAGCTACTGGCTTCCCGGGAAAGCTTGCTAGGCAGAGGAAAGGGAAGTAGCAAAGATCTGAGGCAGGCATGAACTTGATGTTTTAAAAAAGGAAAGCTGGTGTGAGTGGCCCCATGCATGTGGTAGGGATTATAAATAGAGTAAGATTCATAGAGACAGACAGGAACCAGATCATATAGTACCCATAAGCCAAGGCAAGGGGGTAGGATTCTTATTTCAGATACAAAGGGAAACCACTGAAGACTTATGAGAAACAGAGTAACATAATTGGATTTATGTTTTTAAAAGATTACTGCAGCCACTTTGTAGTGAAAGCAGTAAAGTCATTTATAGTAAACTGCAGAAAACCAAGCGAGAGAAGGCAGTCATTTGAATCATGGTGGACGCAATGGACGGAGTGATAGGGTTTGATCACTGATGGATGTGGCACGTGAGAAACAAAAATAGAAGAGGTCTCCTAAGTTTCTGTCTCAAGCAGTGGATGGGTGGTGCTCTCCTTATCTGAGTTGGGTAAGAAAGAAAAAATGTCAGTTGGGTGGGAGGAGTATGAATTCAAGTTTGTACATGTTAAAATAAAATTAATATTCGACTTGCAGATGTGATGTCAAGTAGTTCATTAAATATAGGAATCTGGAACTTAGGGAAAGAGGAGAAGGCTAGTGACAGAAATCTGGGGTCATCAACACATAGAAAGGACTTAAAATTCAGGCTGAATTTTAACCATGACCTGGGCAAAGACTGAGCCTGAGACTCACCACCATTAGAGATTACGTCTATAAATGAAGATAACAAAGGAGATGGAGGAGGAGCAGCTAGTGAGGAAAAATCAGAAGAATGTGGTCACAAAAGACAAGAAACAGATCTTAAGAACTGTACCACATGTAACTGAATTCGACACTAATGTGAAGTCCCAATGCAGCAGGAAAAGAGGTCTCTACTGAGCTCGACAGAGCCACCTGGGAACGATTCAATAGAAAGCAAGAAATGGGTGGTGCAAGAAAGAGAAGAGGTAGTTGCAGAAAACAAATGTTGGAGAGAGTAAGGAATGAGCCCCCAGCAGACGGAGAGGAGGGGTGGCCTTCGATAGGAGCAGAGACATGCACCAAGAGGAAAATAGAAAACAGAGGAGTACATGAAAATGAATTTATATATTTGGCCATCAGAAGATGATGTTTCTGTTAATTTTTTTTCTAGTTTCTTAATGAGATTCAAAGCAAGATCTTAGACCTAATAAGTTCTCATATAAAGAAAGGACTATCTTGAGAGTAGAAAATTTTATCCCTTCTCTGCTTCCCCACCACCATAGGCATATAATTAAGAAGTGATATGGAATAGTCAACCGTAAAAGTCTATTCAAGATTGCATCTATATTAAACCAGAGTATGTGGACCTAAGATCAAAATATTATTTACATGCAGACCATTGTTTTATTTCTGGATGCACCAAACTGGTCCCCCCACCATGACTGTCGTGTAGACAAAAGCTATCCTTGACTGGTTTCTCTATTTCACAAGTGTTTCTGTCCTACTGGTTTGGTTTGACTAATATTGCCAGATGATAAAGTCTTTGTGTAAAAATGGGCCACAGTAGGGCCTCCCTTATATCAAAGTGTTATATACATGTATTCTGTGATCCAAGATGCACAGATAACTTGTTGATGTTAGTTAATTTTGATATTTCAATTTATCAAGGGCGTTAACACCTTCTGCCTCTCTAAACCCCACTAGACCAAAATAAAACTAACAAGAAAAATATAGTAGGAGACAAGAAAACCAGCAAAATTTTGGGAGCCAGAAGCAGATGTATCAATGGTGACAGACACAGCAGGCAGGAAAGAATGTGTCACAGGGTAGCAGGGTAAGAGGAGAGAGGCACCAGCCTTACCTCATTAGACTCTCAAAGACTCAGGAACATAACAGACGTGAAGGATAAATCTGGAAATGAGAGTAACTGTGGAGTTAAAATTTTTTGGAAGCAAACCCCCATATGCCCTCCACTGACAGCTGAACCACTGACAGTAAACCACCCAAGCAGAGGACTCCACTGTGTTCTTTGGAAAGGACAAGTCATAATGTCTAACCTGGGCATGACAGAGGAGGGATTAAGACACTGAAAATAGAGGGACTGACTGAAAATTTCCATTGAATGTTAGTTACCCCTCACCCCCACCACCCAAACTAAGGCTTAGACCCTCTGGGAAAAAATATAGAGACAGTCTTCTGGAGTAGCTCACTGGGAGGAAAGGCCTGCAGATACTCGGGGCACCCTCCCCTGGAACACTCCAACCACATCACCCTACAGGGAACATGACAGAGCTGAACAGTAATGCCCACGTACACAGCTTTCAATATGCTTCTAAGTTCAAAGGATGACTAATAATTTACAGAAAAGATACAAAATGACAGATACCAGAACAAATATATAAAAAGAAACTTGAATAAAAAAAATTGAAGAGTAAGAAAACTTCAAAATATTCTCATTAATATCCTCACAGAGAAAAGGAAAGATAGATATGTCCCTGTGAAACAAGTATAGAGTGAATTTATATTTTATGTATATTTGAACAACAAAAGAGAGAAAAATATTGTTAGAAAATAGGAGTTTAAAGACAGATTTTTAAAAGCAATGAATAAATTTTATTAGTCATCAGGGAGCTTGTTGGGCAGATAAAATATATTATGCTCACTTTGTTAAAGACGGTGCTGCCCACGTGGAAGCCCTTTGCCCAGGTGATAATCTTAGTTGCCCTTCCTGCTTGAGATGGGCGTGATTATGTTAATATGTGTTGGGGGAGGGCTTTCACGCCAAAAGGTTTTAAATGGAAGAGAGATTACATTGTTCCGAGGAAGAGTGATTACGTTCTAGGAGGAGCTCATGCTGTAGGAAAGCAGAGTAAGGCCACATGGAGGAGGCCAGGTAGTGGAGCGCTGAAGGAGAAGCCAGTTTGTGCAGAGAGAAGGAGATGGGAAACAGAGGTGAATAAGGCTGGTGAGGTAGATACCTTTGATTCTAGGAAACTCGGATAAGTCAGTGGCTTTGTGAGCACTGAATGAGAGGGTTTTGGAGCCCAGTGTGTGTTTTTACTTGCCCGCCGGGTGCAAGCTAGAATTAAAGCTGATGGCTCACCAGTTCTTGGCTCCATTGTTTCATTACCAACTGTCTGAATCTAATGCGATCCTGCATGAGCCAGGCAGCTGTGATGGTGGCCATGCCTACTGGCTTTACAGAGCTACAAATCAAAACCACAATGAGATACCACTGCACACCCCACTGTGATGGTTACAATAAAAAGACAAACAGAAACAAGTGTGGGTGAAGATATGGGCAAATTGAGACTTTTATACTGTTGGGCAAATGAGTTTTTAAAATTTGTGTTTTTTGAGTTTGCTCACTTTTATTGTTAAAAATGGTGCTGGGCAGCAGCGTGTGTTCTTGCGCTCAGAGCAGGGAAGTTGACTGCAAATTGTGAATTGCATTCCTGCTTGGGAGGGGCCACTGTTTTGCTAATGTTTGCTGGAGGAGGGATCTTGGTGGACCCAAGTAGTCTTGCAGAAAAAGCGGGAGAGAGGAAGGAGAAGAAGAAGAGAGAAGTTATGTTTTGCAGAGTGAGAGAACAGAGAGAATTCAGGGTGCTGAGAAGAAGCCATGTTGGCAGAAAGGAGAAGATGTGCAGATGGGGAACCAGAAGTGAGGGGCTTTTGCAAGCTCCACTGAGAGTGGTAAGGCCTTTGACTCTAGGAGAAACCAGAGAAGATTCTCTCAGTTGTGAAACCAGAGAATGCATCAGTGGCTTTGGGAGCCCTATGTGTTACTCATTGGCCAGTGCAAGCCTTTAATAAAGGAATGGCCCACTATTTTCTGGCTCCACTGTTTCTTTTCTCTCTGTCTAAATTCAATGGGAACCTGCATATGCATGGCCAAAATGGCGGCTGTGACCACTGGTTATACATAGACATTACCAGTAAAAATATAAAAGAGTGCAGCTGCAGAAAACAATGCAGTAGCCCTGGTCAAATAGCTCAGTTGATTAGAGCATTGTCGGAATACACCAAGGCTGTGGGTTTGTGTAAAACCAGTAGCCATGGCCACCATCACAGCCGCCTGGCCCATGCAGGTTCGCATAGGATTCGGACAGACTGTAATGAAACAACAGAGCCAAAAACTGGTGGACCATTAGCTTTAATCCTAGCTTGCACCCAGTGGGAAAATAAAAACACACACTGGGCTCCAAAACCCACTCATTCAGTGCTCACAAAGCCACTGACTTATCCGAGTTTCCTAGAATCAAAGGTTTCTAGCTCACCAGCCTTATTCACCTCTGTTCCCCATCTCCTTCTCTCTGCACAAACTGGCCTCTCCCTCAGCATTCCACCATCTTGGTTGCTTCTCCTCCTTCCACGTGGCCTTTCTCTGCTCTCCTTTCTAATGCTAACCTCAGGAATCGAGAGAGAGAAAGCTCCTGGTCTGCCCCACTTTATAGTATAGAAATCAAAACCTTTAATCCAATATACAAACAAGGAAGTCTCTGATACAAAGTCACTTATCTGAAGCATAATGGAATTCCTCATGAGAGTGCACCACCCTATATCAAAAAGCGTGGGAAAGGCTTAGTCCTAAAACCAAGCCCCAGGCTACAAGGATCCTGCCTGCCCATAGCCCGCCCCCAACACACATTAATATAATCACGCCCATCCCAAGCAAAAAGGGCAAATAATATCATCACCTGGGCAACAGGCTTCCTTGTGGATAGTACCATCTTTAACACAGTGAGTATAATATATTTTATCTGCCCAACAGTTTGATCCCCAGTCACAATGTTGTAAGGTTCCAAAAAGCTGAAAATTGATATTGATATTCTGGGAAGAAAGGTCAGGCTTTCCTATCAGGCTTTCTTGTCCTATCCTTCCTTTAGGGAGGGGAGGGAGAAGAATGTAGAAGTTTCTGGCTTGCAAGAACAATGGGTTCTTCAGTTTTAAATCTAAAATAAAGGTTAACCAAGAAATTTCTCTTTCAATAGGAGGCAGAATTTACATACCACCTTGCATTGACTGTAGTTCCTCCCCCTTCCTGGAATCTTGAGAGTATAATACCTCTAGGCTAATGAGGGAAGATGAACCCTGAAAGATTTGTGAACATCTTTGATTGTGTTATCTTGAAAGTCTTAATGTTTCTGTGTATCCCCTAAACAAATGTTGTCAGTTCGTACCATGATGTCACGCTCTCCCTCGCACGTGTGTGATCAAGGGTATATAAGCAGCCCCTGAACTATTTTTGGGACTGCATGATTCAGGTCTGATGCCCTGTGTCAACCATATGTGGCTGGCATATTTAATAAATCTTCTCCTCTAATAAAACTCTTCAAAATTCATCTGGACTGGGTGTCTCTACATGAACTTGATCAAATGAGATACAGTGCCTTTCAGAATCTGGGGTGAGGTACTTTATAACATATGGGGGCTCGTCTGGGATCCAGTGTTTTGTGTCACCGGATAGAGACACCCTGAATATGCTGGTCTCTCCGCTGAGCTGCCCGGCCCCGCTTGAATTTCAAGGAGAGGCACCACCTGAGATGTTCCAGGGCTCCCTGTCTTCCTGTGGGGTTCAGAGAGTTCTCCGGTAGACACCTCCTGGTTCCTAAATTTAACAATTTGGATAATTCGGCAGAAAAATCAAGGAGGTAGGTAAAGCAACTCTTTTTTTTTTTTTTTTTTTTTTTTGCTTTACTGAACTTTCTGGCTTCTCTTTGAACTCTTGCTTTCACTTTTATGTTTCAGACTAGAATGTAGGTAGAGTGGACCTGGGGGTTAGCTGAGTTGTGACTCCGGAGATGGGGAACCCCGGTGGAGTAGCTAGGGCTTTCAAAACTGCTTTGCTGGTTGAAACTAGTCTATAATCTTTCCGTTTTGATCTTCTGCGAAACAGACCAGACGTGGTCATAAGTTTGTACAGGCTATCCAAGACCAAGACGTCGGTGAGGAGTTTTAGTGGACCTTGTAAAGCCAGTATCCACGGCCACAATCACAGCCGCCTGACCCATGCAGGTTCGCATTAGATTCGAACAGTCGGTAATGAAACAATGGAGCCAAGAACTGGTGGGCCATCATCTTTAATTCTAGCTTGCACCCGGCGGGCAAGTAAAAACACACAGTGGGCTCCAAAACCCACTCATTCAGTGCTCACAAAGCTACTGACTTATCCAAGTTTCCTAGCATTAAAGCTTTCTAACTCACCAGACTTATTCACCTCTGTTCCCCATCTCCTTCTCCAACACAAACTCTGCACAAACTGGCTTTTTCCTCAGCACTCCACCATCTTGGCTGCTTTTCCTGGCTGCTTCCACATGGCCTTAATCGGCTCTCCTCTCTAATACTAACCTCAGGAACCAAGAGAGCAAGCTCCATGCCTGTCCCACTTTATAGTGTAGAAATCCAAACCTTTAATCCAATCTACAAACAAGGAAGTCTCTGATACAAAGTCACTTATCTGAGGCATAATGGGAGGATTCCTCATGAGAGTGCACCACCCCACATCATCCTATCAATCAAGGGTGTGGGGAAAAGCTTACTCTTAAAACTTGCACGTGGGCAGCGCCATCTTTAATAAAGTGAGCATAATATATATTATCTGCCCAACAATCCACCCCTGTGCTCACTTTACTACCCACAATCTACACCATTGGCATTCTTGTACAAGGAAATTAGGCACATTACACAAATTACAACAACATGACAAATCATACAATTTCAACAATTACAAAGATACACTTCACCAGTCTCTGAATACTTTGCCAAAAGTGCAAAATGTCCTTGGTCTTCTCTCTTGCCATTTGAAAGGCTTCTGGGGCAGGGGGAGGGCCTCCATCAAAGCCTCCCCCCACCCCCATCAGGGTATTTCACATTGTCCAAAATCCATAAGTCCATTCAACAAAGGAGCCAGTGCTCACTCCGGTCGTAGTCCAGGAAATCAGTCCACACACATGGGGCTTTAGCCTCCCCCCTCATCCCTGCCATCATGGCAGGTCTCACACTGTCCTAAAGTGAAGCATACAGCAATGGCAGTCAACATTTCCATCTCTGCTCTGGAGAGCATGATGGCATCCACCCCTATATCCCAAAATCACAGACCTATCAGCAGCTTAGCAGGAACTCCCTGCAGTTCCAGCTGGGCTCTCATTTTCTAGAGACTTCTAATTGGAACTCCAGCCCAATTCTCCTCACCCTCCAAAAAGGAACTGAAAACATCAGCTCCTGCCCCGGGGCTTGAGTCCTGGGCTTTTGCCTCCTTCTGCTCTGAAGGCCTTGCAGCTCCAGCCATGGCCTCAGCCCTGGCCTCCTGCCACTGCTGGCTCTCCACAATGTCCAGGGCAATCTGTAACTCACAAACCTGTGATTCCTTCTCCAGCGTCTGCCCCATTTCCAGGCGAATCTCGCAATCCTGGTCGACCTCCTCTTCCAGCGCTTCCTCCAGCTCCTTCCACTGCTCGGTTTGCAGGTCCCTTGAAGCCTCTTCCATAGAGCTCTCGGTTTCCTCACACATGACTGTAAAAGTCAGCCATCATACAGTCCCCCAAAAAACAGCTATGCAAAACCATAACAGCAGCAAGTTCTCTACTCCACCGCTCAAAGGTGGTGGTGACTCCATACCAAACTGTATCGAATCCTGCCACAGACCATGCCAAATGTAAAGTCAGTGGCCAAGGCCACCATCACAGCAGCCTGGCTCATGCAGGTTTGCATTAGATTCGGACAGTCGGTAATGAAACAATGGAGCCAAGAACTGGTGGGCCATCATCTTTAATTCTAGCTTGCACCCAGCGAGCAAGCAAAAACACACAGTGGGCTCCAAAACCCACTCATTCAGTGCTCACAAAGCTACTGACTTATCCAAGTTTCCTAGCATCAAAGCTTTCTAACTCACCAGACTTATTCACCTCTGTTTCCCATCTCCTTCTCCAGCACAAACTCTGCACAAACTGGCTTCTTCCTCAGCACTCCACCATCTAGGCTGCTTCTCCGGGCCTCCACATGGCCTTAATTCTGCTCTCCTTTTTAATGCTAACCTCAGGAACCGAGAGAGAGCAAGCTCTCCATCTGCCCCACTTTATAGTGTAGAAATCCAAGCCTTTAATCCAATCTGCAAACAAGGAAGTCTCTGATACAAAGTCACTTATCTGAGGCATAATGGGAGGATTCCTCATGAGAGTGCACCACCCCACATCATCCTATCAGTGAAGGGCGTGGGGAAAAGCTTACTCTTAAAACTTGCACGTGGGCAGCACCATCTTTAACAAAGTGAGCATAATATATATTATCTGCCCAACAGTACTGCATTGGGTTTTGCTGGGAAACATCTGGTTATACTCTGGAGGGATGATTGGTGGGGATTGGGTCCTGCTTAAGGCTCTCGGGGATATCTGCTTCTACTTTATAAAGACATTAATGGGAACCAAGTGGACCAGATCCCCCATTTCTGCAATGGGCCTTCAGAGACGTCAGTTTCTCTAAGAGAGGTATTAGTAGGAATTTCATTCTGCCCAGGACTTCTGGAGGTATCTAGTTGGGCTCTCAGTAAAATGCCAGAAGTGGGGACGATGAGTCTATCTCTAGGAAGGCTAATGGAGGTTAAGTCTGTCCAGGATTAGTCCGTCTTGCATCACACTGAAGCAGTGGAGACTGAGCTAACCTGGATTGATTAATCTCGACCCAAGACTTCCAACAGACGTCTCTGTGTTTGTCGAAATCTTATTCTTTGTTTTAATATTTCTGTCTCTAAAACCAAACCCCTGGTTAAGAAATCACTGGTGCCGTGACCTGCGTACACCTGAGAGGCCGCAAGGGGGAGCCCTTCCCTCGTCTATGAGGCTTTTCTTTGTTTATCAAATTATCCGGTATTATTTAGTTAAAATAATGCACGCATTGTTTGTGTATAAGTCTTTGTTCAATGTCTAAATGTGTCTATTTGAGTCTTTTGTGTCAAGATTGGAAGCTTCTGACTAAAAGCAATCTTAAGTAGTGAACTATTATTCTCTTTGTTCTCAAATTAGCTTTAGGGCACCCTGTAGGGTTGTTTCTTCTCTGAAAGAATCTTTCTCTTTGGTTGGCTTCTTCCCCTTGTCTTGTGTAATAATTAATATCTCTATAGTCAAACACCTTTTATTTTGGGTGCTAGTTAATTATCTGTCTTATATTTTTGTTATATTGGTGCACTAATTTCTGGATTTTTCTGAAGTAGTTTCAATTCTGTAATTGGTGGCCTTGACTATTAACTATGGGAGGAGAAGCCAATTCACAGAAGACTCCTTTAGGTTGTCTTTTAAAGCATTTTCAAGAAGTTTATGAAGACAATCGTGGGTATAAAATTAAATGGTCTAAGAAAAGGCTTCGCACTCTCTATGAATCAGAATGGCCAACTTTCAAGGTTAAATGGCCAAAAGCTAGGACTTTTAATCCCCAGATAGTAAAAGCAGTCTGGAATATAGTAACTGAAAATCCAAGCTGTACCGATCAGTTTCCATACATTGATCAATGGCTAAATTTAACATTAAATCCACCACTATGGCTAAAAGCTTGCTCCATAGAAAGAGGGTGCCACGTCTTCCTAGTCAGGCCAGATTTGAGTCTGGAACAGGATAAAGAATCGCTAAGATGACAGTAGCAGAACTTCAAGAGATGAACTCTTTTAAGAATAAGCAGCCCCCAAGAGAGAGAAATGAAAATAAAGTAAAAAGAAGAAATTCAAGGAAGAATAGGATTCGGCTAGGAAAGAATCAATGTGCTTATTGTAAGGAAGAGGGTCATTGAAAAAATAAATGTCCCAGGTTACAAGCAGCTAAGGTGAAGAAAGAAAAGCAGAGCCCACAAATTGAAAGTGCTTCTCCAAACTCTGGAGCAAAGGGACTAGCACAGGGGTCGGGAACCTATGGCTCCTGATCCAAATGTGGCTCTTTTGATGGCTACATCTGGCTCGCAGACAAATATTTAATAAAAATAATAAAAACGTTAAAAATAGAAAACATTCTCCTGTATTATAATCCATTCATTTCCTGCTGCTCATGTTCATGGTTGCAGGTGGCTGGAACCAATCACAGCTGTTCTCTGGGATAACACCAAATTTTTATTGGATAATGCCTAACGTACACGGGTTGTTGTGAGGTCAGAAAGTAAACTTCCCTCCTTTTAATCAAGTAGTCAGCTAGCTAATTGCAGAAACCCTTTTAACAAAGAAGATGGCTAAAAGAAAAACGATGAGGAGTATCATACTTTTTAGCAGGAATGGACAGAGAAATTCGCCTTTGTGGAGAGAACGGGTTCTGCAGTGTGTCTAATATGCAATAACGAAATTGCATCATGAAACAGTCAAATATAAAGCAGCACTTCGACACATGCCATACTACATTTGCATCGAAATATCCAGAAAAGGACAGCAAGGAGAAAGCATGTCAAGAGCTACTGTGCAGAGTGCAATCTAGTCAGCAGCAACTCTGTGTTTTGACTCAACAAGGTGACTGGAATTCGGCTAGCTTTGCTGGTGCTTTAGCAATTGTGAGAAACAGAAAGCCATTCACAGATGGGGAGTATGCCAAAACATTCATACTTGATGTTGCCAATGAACCTTTTGACGACTTTTCAGATAAAGACAAGATAATTAAACGAAAAAAGACATGCCTCTGTTGGCAAGAACTGTTCACGATCATACCATTATGATGGCAAATCAAACTGAGGCAACACAAGTGAAGGACATAAATGTAGTACCATTATTTTCTCTCATTTTGGATGAGCTAACACACGTAAGCCATTTATCTCAATTCAGCGTGACTGCAAGGTATGCTGTTGGTGACACACTACGTGAGGAAAGTCTTGCTGTTTTGCCTATGAAAGAGACAACAAGAGGGGAGGATTTATTCAAGTCTTTCACTGAGTTCACTAAAGAAAACAATCTACTGATGGATAAACTTATTTCAGTGTGTACTGATGGTACTCCGTGCATGGTGGGGAAAAACAGGATTCGTAATGCTTCTTCGTGAACATGAAAAGAGACCCATCCTAAGTTTTCACTGCATCCTACATCAGGAGGTGCTTTGTGCTCAGATGTGTGTCGAGCAGCTTGGTGAGGTGATGTCACTGGTCATTTGGATAGTCAACTTTATTGTTACCCGAGCTTTAAATGATCACCAGTTTAAAACATTGCTGGATGAAGTTGGGAATAATTATCCTGGTCTGCTTCTGCACAGCAGTGTGCATTGCTTGTCAAGAGGGAAGGCGCTCAGCCATTTCGTGTCTTGTCTGAGCGAAATCCAGACATTTCTTGAAATGAAAAACGTCAAGCATCCTGACCTAGCGAACACTGAGTGGCTCCCGAAGTTCTACTATCTCATGGACATAACTGAACATCTGAACCAGCTCAATGTGAAAATGCTAGGCGTTGGAAATACAGTCTTATATTATCCCTTCAACAAGCAGTGTTTGCACTTGAAAACAAGCTGAAACTCTTCATCGTGAACATTAAAACAGGTCATTTACTACACTTTAAAAAACTGGGAGAGTTTAAAGATGCATGCACAGCAAGTGACCCTGCTCAATATCTTGATCTCCAGCAGCTAGTGGGCTTCACATCTAAGCTCCTGAAGTCATTCAAAGTGTGCTTTGGAGAATTTTGTGAGCACACTCGTCTTTTTAAGTTCATCACCCATCCACACAAGTGTGCAGTGGACAGCACCAACCTGAGTTACATCCCCGGTGTCTCCGTCAGAGATTTTGAGCTACAAGCTGCTGACCTGAAGGCCTCAGACATGTGGGTGAATAAGTTCAATTCACTGAATGAAGATTTGGAAAGACTTGCACTACAGCAAGCAGAGTTGGCGAGCAAACAGAGTGGGGAGAAATGAAAAAACTTCAACCCGTGGACCAGCTGATTGTCAAAACTTAGAATGCACTTCCCATCACATACACACACTGCAGCATGTGAGTATTGTTGTACTGATAATGTTTGGCTCTACGTATGCATGTGAGCAGTCTTTCTCACATCTAAAGAACGTTAAGACCAACCTACAATCATGTTTAACAGATGGAAGTCTCAACGACTACATGAAGTTTAACCTCACCACATATCAACCACACTACAAAGCCATCAGCAAAATCATGCAGCACCAGTAGTCACAATAATGGTAAGAAGTACTTAATTCATCATTGGTTAGCAACAGTATAACAACGTTATTAAAAAGAATTCAGAGACTTATTGTACTTTAAAAGTGTTGGTCTTACATAAAATGCACACATTTACTTGTATTTAATGTTAAACATATTGTATGGCTCTCACGGAATTACATTTCAAAATATGTGGCGTTCATGGCTCTCTCAGCCAAAAAGGTTCCCAACTCTTGGACTAGTAAGTAAGCAGTTTAAGTGAGAGAAAAACCGAGCTGGTCCACATGGTGCTCAGAGCGAGGGGGTGGGGCCGTGGCCAAGGAGAGGCAAAGGTAGGCATGTCCCTTCCCCTCTCTGTAGTTCCCCAGTCTTCACTGCTGCTGCACTAGAGCAGCAGGCAAAGAGTAAACAGCAAACCAAGTACCAAAAGACAAGCCCCACCACCTTTAGGCACACGGTTAGGTTAGATTCAGCCTGCTGTGTGTGGTGCAACAGAAAGAGAGATGAAGTAAGGGTAAGTTGACTAAAATATAGAATAGAAATTAGTTTCAGATATCTGCCTACTGACCAAAGGAAGTTTTTCCCATTTAGAAAATACAGGATAGAAATAGTATTAAAAATTAAAACTTTGCTTAAAAAAAATCTCTAAGGAGAGAAGCAGTCAGTTTACAGCCAATTCCCTACACCTCTGTTCCTCCAAAATCTAAACTCCAAAAACCCTGTTGGTTTTTTGGTCCCCAACAAGCACATACATATTTCTCTGAAATACCATAGGGCACACCTGGAAATCTTCTAAGACGTGCCAGGGCACTCTGGCGCACACTTTGAGAACCACTGTTCTAGATGATGAAATAAATGTGCCTGCCCTGTGGTGGTCCAGTTGATAAAGTGTCAACCTCGAATGCTGAGGTTGCCGGTTTTAAACCCTGGGCTTGCCTGGTCAAGGCACATATGGGAGTTGGTGCTTCCTGCTCCTCCCTCCCCTTCTCTCTTTCTCTCTCTCTCTCTCTCTCTCTCTCCTCTCTAAAAAAATTAATAAAGAAAATCTTTAAAAAATATTTTTAAATAATAAAATGATATATAATAATTAAAATTTGGTGTTTTTCAGACATTATATCATAAGAAAGACCAAAAGAAAAGAGGTGAAATAATACCTGGGATAAGAACCTTTCCTTGTGAGCTCAGCACATATGTTGCTGGGAGAGCAACCAGTCCAACTGGAAGCAGGTGATGGAATTGACAGGACTCATGTTCTTAATGTGTTCAGAGGTGGTTCTTACAATGGTGGGGAGAAGGGGCAGAATGTAGAGCTGAATTAGTGATGAGGACATAGAAAACCAGAGTAGAAAAAGAGGATTACTCACTTCAGAGAAAATATAACACTGTGGAAATGGAAAAGTAATTCTAATGCAGTAAGTAGAATTTACCTAGTCATCATGACATAATCACTTATCTAAATAAAACTCTATGGGATTTTTGAGAGGACATGAAGAGTGAATGTGAAAAGAGATCTGCAAGCCCATGTTCACTGCAGCATTATTTACAATACTCACAACATGAAAACAATAACCTAAGTGTCTGTCAGTGGATGAATGAACAAAGAAAATGTAACATGTGTATGTTCATTCATAAAAAAGAATAAAGTCTTACCATTTATGACAACATGGAAGGACTTTGAGTGCATTATGCTAAGTGAAATAAGTCAGACAGGGAAAGACAAACACTGTATAATCTGACCTATATGTGAAATCTGAAAAAAAAATATTAAACACTATCAAGTTTATAGATACAGAGAACAGACTGGTGGTTGCCAGAGGCGGGAGGTGAAGGTGGTCGAAAGGTACAAATTTCCAGTTATAAATTAAGTAAGTTCTGAGATGTAATATACAGCCTGGTGACTATTGTTAACACTACTGTATTGCATATTTGAAAAGTACTAAAACAGTAGGCCTTATCACAAAATTTCTCACCACAAGAAAAAAAATTGGGACTATGCACAGTAAGGGAAAGCTAGCTAGATTTATTATGAACACTTTGAATATATATATACAAACTTCAATCATTATGTTGTACACCTGAAACTAGTATAATGTTATAGTATATGTTAATTACACCTCAATTTTTCTTTAAAAAAAGTGAACATGAGGGAGAAGTTTTGGGATAGAGAGAGGGAGCGAAGGGTGTTAGTAAGAGCTGAAGTCCCATCGTCCCTAATGAGAACCCCCAGAGATTGTACCCAAAATTAAACATTCAAAAAGTAGAAATGGAAACGTAAGAATTATAAAATTCCTATAAATTTTATAAATTTAAATATACATATAATTTTGTAAATTATAGGAGTAAGGTAAGTATTTAAAAAATAAAAAAGAGCTGCCCTGGCTTGTGGCTTAATTGATAGAGTGTCAGCCCAGCATATGGACGTCCTGGGGTTTTATTTCCAGTCAGGCCACAAATGAGAAATGACCATCTGCTTTTCTCTCTCTCCCTCTCCCCCTTCTCTCCTTCTTCCCTCCCACAGCCAGTGGCACCATTGGTTCAAGCATGGCTAGAGATGTTGAGGATGACTCGGATACTGAGGACGGTTCGTTTGGTCTGAGTGCATTAGCGTCAAGGGCTAAAAATAGCTAGGTACTTGAGCATCAGCCCCAGATGAGGTTGCTGAGAAGATTCCAGTCAGAGCGCATGTGGGAGTTTGTATATCTCCTCTCTTCTCACCTAAAAAAATAAAAAATTAAAAAATAAAAAGCTAAGAAATTTAAAATTGGCTGCTCTTGAGAGCAAGAACTTGGTGGGAAGGTTGGCAAAGAAGAGCTGTTCTCCATAAATTAGAGAACAATTTGCCTCAGAATTGTGTACATACAACTTGGATAAATATAAAATTAAACAAAAAAAAGTTTCTGGGGCCTGACCTGTGGCAACGCAGTGGATTAAGCATTGACCTGGAATGCTGAGGTCACCAGTTTGAAACCCTGGGTTTGCCCAGTCAAGGCACATATGAGAAGCAACTACTACAAGTTGATGCTTTCTGGCTCTCACTCCCCCCCCCCCTTCTCTCTCTCAAAAAAGAAAAAAAATTAATAAACATACTTATTAAAAAGTTTCTGAGAGACAATATGTCAATACACTAGCACTGTAGTGAATAAACAATGTATGTTTCCCAAGTGCCTACGATGTGCCAGGCATTTCTCTAGATGCCAGAAGTATATCAGGGAGCAGTCAGCTCTATACAGACACACTCTTTCAAAACACAGATGCATATATTACCCAATGTGTTCACATTTGTGGATGATGAGCCAGGTGTTACACTTGATTGCCATTGCACTAAGAACAGAAACCTACTCTGAGGTGCAAGACATCTAGCTTGGTATTTGAAAGCTGTGCTGTGTCCCAGGTTGTATTAGGTTGTCAAAACACTTTCTCTGTGTTTCATTTTAAGTAATTGCTGTCATCATAACCAGGATATTTTTTAAAAAAATAACTTCTGTTTATGTAGTTACATCTCATGACTAGTAATCATTTAATAACTGTGGACAAAAAAATAAATAAAAGACAGCCCATGAACTAAATGTGACGAGCTTTGATGAGCCCTGCACAATGGGTTCATCTCAGAGCCTAAACTCAGAGACCTAAAGTAAACATTCAGGATGGTCTAAATCAAACCTTTCTAGCTAAAAGCAGCTTATGGTGGGTAGTCATGAACTAGTGAGGTGTTATCTCTCAACAAAGGTCAGTGCTTGCTTTTACTCAAGCCTGACTGCTGTTTTTGCATCTAAGGTAATGCACCTGATGACATACATGCCTTTGGAGTGTAAGGGCCATCTTCCTTCTCCATCAGCCAGACATCCCACCAGAGCAGGAGCCAATAGGTCCTTCATAGTTATTGTTATGTGAACCATTATCTGTAATCTGTCTTTTTCCTGCCTACTTAAAAGAAGTTTCAGCATTTACACTTTTACTTTTTACCCAATCCCAGAGATTTCCCCGCTTTGCTTTCTCCTGCTTCCCTAATCTATCACCAATCAATTTCATGTAACCTCCTTAAGTCTTCCCCCTTTGATTCTGATATATAAAATAAGTGGTGACACCGCCATTTTCCGGAGCATTTTCTCAATCCATTGAGACTTTTCTTCCTGGCAATTGTCGACAGTTTGGCTCAAATAAACTCATTAAAAAAGTTCTTAGGGTTGGAAGTCATTTTATGTTGACATAACTCATTTTTTGAGTGCTATGCTGAAATAGTATCATCATGAGCAATTCAACCTGATAATCTTGGATTAGGTAAATTGCAGAAAAACATCTAATTTAAAATTGTACTGTTATACTGTTTTACTAATTATTAAAGAAGAGTATGATAACTATGTTCTCTATTTTCTGATTTCTTTCTCATTGTAACTGTAGAGTTTTGGGTAATTGTTTTAAATTTTCTAATTGGTGCTTTCCCAGAAGAGTCCACATGTAAAGAGTACCAAGGATATAAGTCCATTTCTATATGTGTACTTTGAGGTTAGTGTTATCAAATACAAGGGGTTCTCCACTGGGGTGCTCTATTCAAGAATGACATCTGCTATGCTTGAAATTGTCCCTGAGACTTCTTACACTATATTCATATTTTTGAATTCTTTTTGTTTTTGCTGTTCTGATTGGGTGTTTTTGCTTTCTTATATTACAAATTGCTGATCTGATTCTTGGCTTCATCTACTCTACTATTGATTCCCTGCAAATTATTCTTTATTTCAGTTAGTGTATCCTTCATTTGTTTTGTGTTTTTTGTTTGTTTGTTATTTTAGTGAGAGAAAGAAACAGAGACAGAGAGATAAGAAGAAAGAGGGATGGGTGTAAGTTCGGTGGATAATGGGGGAGGGTCACGTGAGGAACTCAGACCCGGGAACTTTGGCTAGAGATGCCCACAACTAAGCACGCCAAAAAGAAATCTTCCAGGAGTCCCTTGGAAAAGAGCGACTGTCTGCCAGCCAGTGAGATTTCTCCATGTCATATTAGCTCGCCCATCCTACAGACCCTTTAAATATCTCCCACGCAGATCATCCCATGCAATTTCCCTGGCCTCTGTCCCCAGGGCCGGGGAACATTTTCCGGGCAACACGGTACTTAACAAAGCTTTAGCTTATCCTCACTTGTGGCTCCAGCCTCTTTCTTCTGCCTTGGCGGGGGAAAATACCCTACAATGGGAAGCATCAACTCATAGTTGCATCACTTTAGTTGTTCATTGATTGCTTCTCATACATGGCTTGACCAGGGGACTCAAGCTAACCCAGTGAACCCTTGTCCAAGCCAGCAACCTTGAGAATCATGCCAATGATTCTGCACTCAAGCTGGTGAGCCTGCACTCCAGCTAGATAAGCCCACGGTCAAGCCAGCAATCTCAGGTTTTCGAACCTGGGACCTCAGTGTCCCAGGTTGATGCCCTATCCACTGCACCACCATTGCTCAGGTAAATGGAGTAGTTCTCTGAGTTAGACGAGTAAAATTCTGTGGCTGTCTGACTTATGAAAATCAGTCCCCTAGGTTCTGGGATTCCTGGAAACAGGAATGCATAAATAGAGCACTACTCTAACAGGAGACAAGTACCATAAGAGGTAAGGCAGAAGTGGAGGGGGGCGTATCAAAGAGACAAACACCCTGCCACTCATAAATTCAGACTCTGTGGGTGGGGGACTGGTGGTCAAATAAGTTTGTAAATATGATCTATATATGTTTGCTTGTTTATAGTTTGCATTGGGGGGGGGGGCAGGCTGTAAGCAGGCAGGATCCTTATAGCCTAAGGCTTAGTTTTAAAACTAAGCTTTTTCCCACACCCTTGACTGTTGCATGGGGGGGGGGGGGTGCACTCTCGTGAGGAATCCCATTATGTCTCAGATAAGTGACTTTGTATCAGAGACTTCCTTGTTTGTATATTGGATTAAAGGTTTTGGTTTCTACACTATAAAGGAGAACAGAGAAAGGCCACACTATAAAGGAGAACAGAGAAAGGCCATGTGGAGGAGAGGAGCAGCAGCCAAGATGGTGAGTGCTAAAGGAGAAGCCAGTTTGTGCAGAAAGAAGGAGATGGGGAACAGAGGTGAATAAGGCTGGTGAGCTAGAAACCTTTGATTCTAGGAAAACTTGGATAAAAGTCAGTGGTTTTGGGAGCCCTGAATGGAAAGAGAAGTGTTTTCCCACTGTGTGTATTTCTTGCCCACTGTGTACAAGCTAGGATTAAAGCTAGTGGCCCACCAGTTCTTGGCTCAGTTGTTTCATTACCATCAGTTTGAATCAAATGTGAACCTGCATGGGCCAGGCGGCTGTGATGCTGGCCATGGCTACTGGCTTTACAGGAACTAATAAGCAAGATAGACCAGAGTGACAGCCTCCCTAAGGACAAAGATACCAGCAAAGGACGCAAGAGGGAAGGTGCTGTCATATTTGAATCTTATATGATTCCGGAATATGAAGCCATAATTTTAATTCAGTAACCACTTAATGAGCTGCTATGTCTATTCAGGACTTTGATGGACAGTTAAGATCTGTGCAGGAAGTGACTATGCAGAAAGGGTGAGCCCAATGGATGAAGCCTGGTAATTCCAGAGAGGACGGGATACCAGATAAGACAGTTCTACACAATATCCAGTTGGTGGTCTATAGTTTCTCAAGCAGAGTGAGGCTTGCCATGTGGCCGAGTGAAGAGCTGTACCTTGCCCTGGGGATGAAGACAGCTCTGGGGAGGAAGCTCTGACATGGCCCTTTACATTGCTCTCTGGGGACAAAGCACCACAGAAAAGCCCCGTGTGATGGGAGAATATACTCCTGGGGAATACAAACTGTATGTGTGTGTGTAATACAAATTCTGTATGTGTACACATGCACACAGACACAGAAGGAGGGGAAGGGCAAATGTGAGGTGCTGTCTGGGTCTGCACAGCCCATGGCCCTCTATGCTCGGACATCCTGTTAGACACCATCCCCTAGTTAGCAAGCTATATACAGCTGCAGCTCAGAGACTACAGCCCTTCTTAAAATCAGGACACCGAGACAAATCACCACTCACTCTCTACCTCTGTTCCCCAAACCCTCAGCCCAGAAGGCACTGGCACGAGCCTTGAGATGAGCAGATCACGTGAGGTCTAGATAACCCACAGTTTTCATCTTTCACAGTTTGTGGCTCCTCTATCCCTTGTCCCCAACTTGGAAACAATAGGAGCACTCCAGATGGAAAGTGAAGATAGGAAATAGCAGTGAGTATGGGTTACAGTGAAGCAGGAGAGAAAAGTAAGGGGAGTCAGAGACGCCATGAGGCCTGCTCACACGAGCCACCGCCGGCCACCAACGCCCACAGTAGCAGTCACCTCCCACTGCAGTTACAGTCTTAGCATCTCTGAGCCCTTTGGCTTCTGGACACAAACAAGATGGGCTGAGAAGGCCCACCCAAGGTTTTCCCCCCATGTCTGAGACAGCTGGGACTGTGAGAGACAGAGGACAGACCCAGGATACCTGTTTTTGAGGCTGATGGGTAAGAAACTAACTAGGAGAATTCCTTGACAAATGCAATGAGGAAACTGAGACAACTAACTGAACAAACGGCCCATCAGCAGCCAGCTAATAAATCACAAGCCTCCATCCTTCCCAACCAAAGACACCTAGTAGCAGGTGGTTTAAATCTCTCTTGCCCAATTAAAGACATCTAAGAGCAAATGGCTTATCACCCTACATAAGGGAACAGAAAACAAACAAACAAAATAGAACCAGACTAATCCAAGATAGAGGTAAACCTATTCTGACGAATCAGCATACTCAAGGACATGTCCCAAAACTAATGAACATTCTGTAGAGATATTCCCCTGGGACATCTCCTAAAGTTCCTACCTATAGATAAAACCCTCAAGACAAAGGCCCCTGGAGGTCCCTCTCCCTCTAGCACAACTGGGCCCCTTTCCTCAAACAGGTATTTTTACTTCCTTTTTCCTAAGCTCTAATGGTTCCAACCAGGAGAGCAGCAGGCAGTGGAGACTTGTCCCAGGCTTAGTCCTGATTCTGTTTCCAAGGGCCCTCCTTTTGCTTCTCTGATCTAAGCTTTAATGAACTTCCTCTCACTTTCACCTGTACTCAAGTCTTTACATTTTCCCTGCACATCCCAAACCAAGCTAGAGCAGACATGCTTCAGCTTGTTTCTGTTACAGTGACAATTTAACAGCTTGGCTCACATGCCACAGTTCAGACCCAACCTGCTAAAGGCAGGTTTGGGGTGGTATGGCCTCCCTGCACCTGTCCCAGCTCACCCTCAGCAATGCAGTGCTCTGTTCCTGAACTTCATTGGTTGCATTGCCATGACAGAAAACTGGGCTGCTTCCACAGCAAAGCAGTGTTGGCTCAGCCCACTCCACTGCCAGTCAGCAGACTCCCATAAATGTAGGGGCCTGTGCCCAGGGGACACAGTTTGGAAGCACCTTGTCCTGCTCCACCACCACTGCAGACACCCTGAAGCTTTGGAAGGGAGGGAGAGTTAATGTGCTGCTGCTTAGAAAAGAAGCTGAGGTCTCAGGAGTCCTCTGGATTTAACTGGGCTCTGACACAAGGGAATGAATGGCTGTGCACCTGCCCAGAGTCAGTGATCTCAAAACCATGCTTGCAGATGAATGGATGGGGAACCAGTAAATTACTTTCTAAGACTACTCTAAAAGCTTACTAAAACTAATTCATTTCCCTGTGCCATTGCCACCTTCCATATCATGTGGCTAGAAAGATCACCTTTTGGCTTCTGTTACTCAGAATATATACATGTGGTTGATCCTACCTGATTTTATTTTGCAAGTCCAGTAAAGCTGACTCAAACTACATTTTTAAATCATAGCTGACTTCTTTTTTTCTGGCACCAATCCAATCACATAATCTTAGTTTTATTTAGTTTTAATACTCTTAGGATATTTGATCTCTGTTACCACACCTTCGGTAAAATTCCTGAAATCACACCTGCTAATAGAATATCTCTTTATATCAATGAGACTCATTAAAGAGATATGGCATGTAATTTTTTCCTTATCCTTCAGAGAATGCAAAGCAGTGATTGCCTTATTCAAACAGCTCATAGATAAAAGCAGTAATTATTCCCATATAACCCCAAGCATATATCTTTATACCATTAGTCATAGACTAGACCCTGAAGATCTCCAGCCACTGATGTATACAAACTTTCTCCTAGTTCTAAAATCAATTGTTAGGAAAACAGCTGTGTTAGGCTTGCTTGCTTGTATTTTGCATGATTAATGCATGAGCATATGGCAGAAAACCACATATGTGTGTGTGTGTGTGTGTGTGTGTATGTGTGTAGCCTTTATAAAGCTACAGGTACTTTCCCTTGGTGCAGATTGCTTGCTTGCCTGCCATCGCAAGGACCAGTTTTCCTGTTTGCTTGCTCGCCACCACAAGAGGTTTTTCCCCTGCCTGTTTGATCACCGGCTGTTGCAAGAATCTAATAAAAGGGAATGGTTCAACACTTTTAGGCTCTGCAGTTCCTCTACCATCTGCCCAAATCCAACGTGAACTTGCCTGGCCTTGGCCACTGGCATTATGTCAATCAATACATTTTTTTAAAAGTAGATTTAGTCTCTCTGATGAGAACCTCATTGTTGTTCGTGGAACTGTTGGGTGCCATTTGTGAAGCCAGTAGGCACAGCCACCATCACAGCCGCCTGGCCCATGCAGGTTCGCATTTGATTCGGACAGACGGTAAGGAAACAACAAAGCCAAGAACTGGTGGGCCATTAGCTTTAATTCTGGCTTGTACCCGGCAGATAAGAAATACACACAGTGGGAAAACACTTCCTTTTCCATTCAGGGCTCCTAAAGCCACTGACTTATTTGAGTTTTCCTAGGATCAAAGGTTTATTATACCTCACCAGCCTTATTCACCTCTGTTCCCACCTCCTTCTCTCTGCACAAACTCTGCACAAACTGGCTTCTCCTTCAGCACTCTGCCATCTTGGCTGCTTCTCCTCTCTTCCACGTGGCCTTTCTCTGCTATTCTCTAGCATGAGTTCCTCTGCCCCATTTTATAGTGTAGAAATCAAAACCTTTAATCCAATATACAAACAAGAAAGTCTCTGATACAAAGTCACTTATCTGAGGCATAATGGGATTCCTCATGAGAGTGCACCATCCCCTATCATGCAACAGTCAAGGGTGTGGGGAAAGCTTAGTCTTAAAACTAAACCTTAGGCCAGGGGTCCCCAAACTACGGCCCGCGGGCCGCATGCCGCCCCCTGAGGCCATTTATCCGGCCCCCACCGCACTTCCGGAAGGGGCACCTCTTTCATTGGTGAGAGGAGTACAGGATGCATCCGCACCCATAGTTCCTATTGAAATACTGGTCAGTTTGTTGATTTAAATTTACTTGTTCTTTATTTTAAATATTGTATTTGTTCTCGTTTTGTTTCTTTACTTTAAAATAAAATATGTGCAGTGTGCATAGGGATTTGTTCATAGTTTTTTTATAGTCCTGCCCTCCAATGGTCTGAGGGACAGTGAACTGGCCTCCTGTGTAAAAAGTTTGGGGACCCCTGCCTTAGGCTATAACAACCCTGCCTGCTTACAGCCTGTCCCCCACACCCAATGCAAACTATAAGCGAGCAAACATATATAATATCATATTTACAAACTTATTTGACCAACACTATTCCAATTTTCCATTATGAATTGTACCATGGTGGCAGGTTCTCCAGAAAATGCATTACTTGAATGGAAGCAGGGTGGAGATACAAGGGAGAAGCTTACGTATGGGTAGTAAATGCCGCAGCTGGAGAAAGCAAAGAAGCTGCACTTAGAAAACAATGCCTCCCAGTCCCTGGCTGGGTCGCTCACTCAGTGTCTGAAGCATCAGCCCAACATGCCAAGGTTGCAGGTTCAATCCCCAGTCAGGGCACACACATATCATGTGGCATGTGTGTAATTTAGAGGTGTGTTGCCAGATGGATCCTGGTCAGGGCACATGTGGAAGTCTGTCTCTCTATTCTCTTTCTTCTCACTTAAAAAAAATTATAATCCAGAATGCCAGGGACTTTCTTAATATAGTTGATGTAGGTCAGTCTCTTGGGGCACAGAACAAGTAAGAGAGGGGAGGGTACAGAATAGATCTGGAAGGGAAATGGGAACTAGTTCATGTGCCTGCACAATCTTATTTAACCTCTACAGAAATCCCAGCTGGATTTTATGTCTATTCACTGATGAAGAAACTGTTAAACAGAAAGGTTAAATAACATGTAGAGATACACACAGTAAGTGGTAGGGCCAGGCTTTGAACACAGGCAGACCTCCGCTGGGACCTAACTGCTTAGCCACTACTCAAAGCTAACAAATCAGCAGTCGAAAGTAGTGTGGGGGTGGGGGGGTACAATATTTTCTTTTTTCTTTTATTTCTGAGGAACAAGCTTTTGAACATGCTAGCCTTGTCTTGATGGAGTTGGGGTTAGTCTTATCTGTATCTGGCCGTCCAGAGGCTGGAGGTGGGCAGGTAAGAGAGTGAGAACAACCATCTTGGTTTAAAATCCTGGTGGGAATTGGGGTTCTGCATAGCTAAAGTTGAGGTGCATGGAGAAAATGATATCACAAATGAGAATCAAGTGGAGTGAAGAGAACCAGTTCGCATGCCCTGAGGTTCCCTAACTATGGAGTTCACTGACTGGTAGTAACTAATTATAGTGGGTTCTATTATGTAGCTATATTTCCCCTTTTGGTCCGTGGTAGGCAGAGTTTTAATATGACCCTGAAGATCTGCAGCCACTGATGTATACAAAGTTTCTCCTAGTTTTTCATTTTTAAAAAACATTTTTTAAAGACTTTAATTATTCATTTTAGAGAGGGAAAGAGAGAGAGAGAGAAGCAGGGGGGAGCAGGAAGCATCAACTCCTACATGTGCCTTGACCGAGCAAGCTCAGGTTTTCAAACCCACAACCTCAGCATTCCAGGTCAATGCTCTATCCACTGTGTTACCACACATCAGGCCTTTCCTCGTTTCTTAATCAAACATTAATCTAGGTACTGCTGTGAAGGAATTTGGCAGATGGAATTACATTTCAAATCAGTTGACTTTAGAATATAGAGATTAGCTGAATGACAGTAAACCAGACCCATTAGATCTGGGTTTAAAGATTATTGGTAGAGGAAGTCAGAGATTCAAAATGTAGGGGAGTCAATCCAAGAGAGGTTCTCTACTGCTACAGTGGGGCATTTGGGAGCTGAGAGCAGGCCCTGACTGACAGTAAGGAAACATGACCTCAGTCCTACACCAGCAAGGACCTGAATTCTGCCAACAACTGGAGTGAGTTTGGAAGTAGATTCTTCCTGGAGGCTCCAGATAAGAAAGCAGTCCAGCTACCACCTTGGTGTCAGCCCTGTGACACTCTAAGAGGGAAGCCATCCAAACCCAATTGGACTTCTGACTACAGAACTGTGAGCTGATAAGCATGTGCTGTTTTAAGCCTCTACATTTGTGCACCAGTAACTTCTTGTGCACCAATAGGAACCAATACAAATGAGGTCAAAGTCACTCATTTTTCTGGGTGCCTGAAGTACTCAGAACCACGTCTCTTTCCAGAAATCATCCTGGACTGAAGGAAGCTGGCTTGGTCAAGTGATGTCTCCTTTTTGAGGCAGCCTGAGGACTGACTGATAGAGGAATACAGTCTTGAGCCCCTTGCCTCTATTTGGGACAACTCTGATGGGCCAGCCCAGATTTTGAGCCATCTGTGGGATGATCTGGAGCCTCAGTTACATTCCTGTTGAACTCCTCTCTCTGCCGAAACCAGCTTCCTGTATTCTCACAGATGGTCTTTCTGAGAGTATGTCCCAATAAGTTTTACATGCAAATTCCCATTGCCGACCCTTTCCCCATAGGACCGGATTTAAGACAACGTGCTAGATAAATGTCGAGCAGTAGAGGAGAAGCAAGATGTCTTGTCCCATCGGAGTGCAGCTGGGAAGAACAGATTCCCACAGGGTGTGGAGAAATGATGACATTAGGCACTGCAATAGAAAGGCCTAGCATTTGCTGCCTAGACTTAGAGTGAGCATGTGTTTCAGTTATCCCAGGATATACTGTTTATAGCTGTTCCCCGGTGGGTATAATTAATAGCTACCCATTTGACTCTCAAAAGTGTTCCAGTTTGGATGGTAGATTACAGGGCCAGCATTCCCAGATTCCATAAGCTATGGGAGTGGCTGGGGTGGCCGAAGGGGTAGAGAAGTCTATATATGGTGACCGCTGAGCTGGACCTTGAGGGATGAACAAGAATTTTGTTACATGGACATGCCCAGGTATGCTTGGTAGGAAAAGGTAGAAAGCATGGGTAGGGAGGGACAGTAGGTAGGGAGGACTATGTGTGGGGAGGAACTGGGAACAGTACCAGCAGCAGGAAGAGAGGCTTTCATTGTTGAAATGGCATAAGGAGGCTTGTTGATTGGTGTCATTTCATGAATTTATAAAACAAGGAAATTGGCACATGTTGGTCATAAAGGAGATGAGTGCCCACATACAGAATCATGTGGTATTTCTTCACGTCTTGGGGAAAATGAAAAGGTAAAAGTGACCAGATGGCTAGCCTCCCACAGTCTGAGGCCAGACCATTTTGCTTATCCGGGCAGTACTATTCTTTTATCTTTACCCAGTTTGCTTATTGGTCCTATGAAGATGCCTTTGTGGGCTGATGATCTTGCAGCCCTTGAAACACTTTCAAAGTTGTTTCATTTATATGAAATCGGAGACTCTCTTTTGTCATCATCACTGCCCAGTGTAAAAGGGTATTCTTTTCTTCATTCGACTGGAGAGATATAGTCATGAGTTGAAAAAAATTCTCAAGGGTAATAGGTGTGGAGCTCAGACTGGAACCTGTGCGTGGTGGCTCCCACATCAGTGGTCTTTCCAGCACATTGTGAGAGGACGGTGGTGGGTCTTCATCCAGCAGCAGCCCCCCAATCAATCGTTCACTGCATTGATCCTCCTTTGGCTTCCCTGCCTGCCCTTGGGGCACTCCATTGAATGGCGTCCCTCATCCCTGCAGCTGCACACAACAGAGTTTACTGAACTGTCCACGGGAAGGTCTCTCTGGAGGTCCATGAAGGTCGTATTTCTTCTTAGTAAATGATGCTTGGATAGGAGTATTACAGGAGGAATAGTTTTATTTAGTATCTGCTAGATGCTTTTACCTCCAGTCTGGTTGACAACCTTGCAAAGGAGGGACCTGTAGCTAGCATGTGAAAATTAAACTGAGAGTTCCATTCCTTGCCTAAGGTGTTAGGACTATTATTACATTTACGCCTACTCGAAGAAGCCATGATTCAATCTTAAAACAAAATAAGAGGGTGTTTTTATAAGATAATAGCTTTTTACATTTAAAAACAACTAGAATTACGTAAAAGTGATGTTTGTAAAACATTAATTGCCTTGTGGTTATGTTCAATCCAAGAGTCATTGCCCTTTAACTTCAATTTAAAAACCAATGCATGCCATTAACTGTAACAAAAAGAAATTAAAATTGCATAAAAACTAGATCGGGGTGGAGAATCTTTTTAGCTGAAAGAGCCATGAACACCACATATTTTCAAGTGTAATTCTGTGAGAGCCATACAATATGTTAACAATAAATACAAGTAAATGTATGCATCTTATGTAAGACCAACACTTTTAAAGTACAATAAGTCTCTGAATTCTTTTTAATAACGTTGTTATGCTGTTGCTAACCAATGATGAATAAAGTACTTCTTGCCAGTAAAGCGACTTCTAGTGCTGCATGATTTTGCTGATACCTTTGTAGTCTGGTTGATACATGGTGAGGTTAAGCTTCATGCAGGCGTTGAGACTTCCATCCGTTAAACGTGATCGTAGGTTGGTCTTAACACTAGATGTGAGAAAGACTGCTCACATTGCATACGTAGAGCCAAACATTGTCAGTACAATACTCACACGCTGCAGTGTGTGGTATGTGACAGGAAGTGCGTTCCAAGTTTTGACAATCAGCTGGTCCACGGGTTAAAGTTTTTTCATTTCTCCCCACTGTGTTTGCTCACGAACTCTGCTTGCTGTCGTGTAAGTCTTTCCAAATCTTCATTAAGTGACTTGAACTTATTCACCCACATGTCTGAGGCCTTCAGGTCAGTGCAGTCTACCGCACACTCGTGTGGATGGGTGATAAATTTAAAAAGACAAGTGTGCTTACGAAATTCTCCAAAGCGTGCTTAGAATGACTACAGGAGATTAGATATGAAGCCCGCTAGTTGCTAGAGATGAAGATGTTGAGCAGGGTCACTTGCTGTGCATTCATCTTTAACCTCTCCCAGTTTTTCAAGGTGTAGTAAACGACCTGTTTCAATGTTGGCGATGAAGAGTTCCAGCTTGTTTTCAAATGCAAACACTGCTTGTTGAAGGGATAAGACTGTATTTCTAACACCTTGCATTTTCACATTGAGCTGGTTCAGATGTTCAGTCATGTCCACAAGATAGTAGAACTTCAGGAGCCACTTAGTGTTAGCTAACTCAGGATGCTCGACGATTTTCATTTCAAGAAATGTCCGGATTTCGTTCAGACAAGACGCGAAACAGCTGAGTACCTTCCCTCTTGACAACCAACGCACATTGCTGTGCAGAAGCAGATCAGAATAATTATTCCCAACTTCATCCAGCAGCGTTTTAAACTGGTGATCATTTAAAGCTCGGGCAACAATAAAGTTGACCACTCGAATGCCCAGCAACATCACCTCACCAAGCTACTCACCACACATCTGAGCACAAAGCGCCTCCTGATGTAGGATGCAGTGGAAACTTAGGATGGGTCTCTTTTCATGTTTATGAAGAAGCACTATGAATCCTCTGTTTTCCCACACCATGCACGGAGCACCATCAGTACACACCGAAATCAGTTTATCCATTGGTAGATTTTTATATTTAGCGAACTCAGTGAAACACTTGAATAAATCCTCCCCTCTTGTTGTCTCTTTCATAGGCAAAACAGCAAGACTTTCCTCACATAGTGTGTCACTGACAGCATAACTTGCAATCACGCTGAACTGGGATAAATGGCTTACGTCTGTTGACTCATCCAAAGTGAGAGAAAAGAATGGTGCTGCATTTATGTCCTTCACTTGTGTTACTTGTAATTTGATTTGCCATCATGATGGTATGATTGTGAACAGTTCTTGCCGACAGAGGCATGTCTTTTATTTGTTTAATTATCTTGTCTTTATCTGAAAAGTCAAAACGTTCATTGGCAACATCAAGCATGAATGTTTTGGCATACTCTCCATCTGTGAATGGTTTTCCAGTTCTCACAATTGCTAAAGCACCAACAAAGCTAGCCGAATTCCAGTCACCTTGTTGGGTCCAAACACGAAGTTGCTGCTGACTAGCTTGCACTCTGCACAGTAGCTCTTGACATGCTTTCTTCCTGTTGCCCCCTGCTGGATATTTCGATGCAAATGTAGTATGGAGTGTGTCAAAGTGCCGCTTTATATTTGACCATTTCATCATCAATGCAATTTTATCATTGCATATTAGACACACTGCAATATGCGTCAGCACAAAGGCAAATTCCTGTGTCCATTCCTGCTAAAAAGTGTGATACTCCTCATCTTTTTGTCTTTTAGCCATCTTCTTCATCATAAGGGTTTGTGCAATTATCTAGCTGACTACTTGATTAAAAGTAAGAAAATTTACTTCCTAATCTCACAATGACCCATGTATGTTATGCATTATCCAATAAAAATTTGATGTTGTCCCGGAGGATAGCTGTGATTGACTCCAGCCACCCACAACCATGAACATGAGTGGTAGGAAATGAATGGATTGTAATACATGAGAATGTTTTATATTTTTAACATTATTAATATTTTTATTAAAGATTTTTCTGTGAGCCAGATGCAGACATCAAAAGAGCTACAACTGGCTTGCAAGTCATAGGTTTCTGACCCCTAAACTAGAGCATGCACCAAGAAATGAATTTCAGATTTGGAATCAGTGACGCAGAAATATATAGTAAAAGTTCTAAAACCTCATGCAACAGAGAATGAAAAATAATTGTTCCCCAGTGTATACAATCACAATTTTATCATAGATAGTTTTAATGTTTAGATAAATATTTAAATATTTATTTAGATGGAATACTTAAATATGGTATTTAAGTATTTCTTTTGTTTGTTTGTTTTTTACAGGGAGAGAGAGAGAGTCAGAGAGAGAGATGGATAGGGGCAGACAGACAGGAATGGAGAGAGGTGAGAAGCATCAATCATTAGTTTTTCATTGCCGTTGCAACACCTTAGTTGTTCATTGATTGCTTTCTCACATGTGCCTTGACCACGGGCCTTCAGCAGACTGAGCAACCCCTTGCTGGAGCCAGCGACCTTGGGTCCAAGCTGGCGAGCTTTTGATCAAGCCAGATGGGCTTACGCTCAAGCTGGTGACCTCGGGTCTCGAACCTGGATCTTCTGCATCCCAGTCCAACGCTTTATCCACTGCGCCACCGCCTGGTCAGGCAGCATTTAGGTATTTCAATGGGTACTTCCTCTTTATTACTTCTTTCTCCAATGTAATGGACACATCCAATCTCATCTCAGCTTTCCTACCCCATTGTATTTCCCATTGCTTCTAGACAGACATCCTTGATCTCGTCCAAGTCCATGTTTCTATTCTGCCTTTGAAAATGGCAATACCTAACCACCTAAAGTTTCCCCATCCCTTCTGTCAATCAACCCTTATCCATCTGGTCTTATGAGGTGATCAAGGGCTGGGACAAGCTTTAGATGTAGTGTGCCTCTTTGTGAGCACACTCATTTGTCATAGAGAATGATAGTGCCTATGTTGTATTATTAAATTCAATGAGGTAGCATACATAAAGCAAATGGCACTTATAGCTCCACTCAGCTTCCTTCCTCGAGGCTAGAGCAAGTATTAACTCCTTCAGAAGGCCCTCCTGGAAGCTTAGCTATATTTTTTTTTCCTTTTTCTTGGTCTGCTTGATTGCCATAACAAAGTAACATAAGTTGGGTAGTTTAAATTTATTTTCTCATGGTTCTAGAGGCTAGAAATTTCAGCTCAAGGTCCAACAGGGTCAGTGTTTTTGGTGAAAACTAAAGCTCTCGTCCTTACTTGTAGACAGTTCCTTCTCACTGTACTCACATGGCCTTTTTGAGTGCATGCACATGGAGAGAGAGCAAGAACGAGCACTCTGGTATCTTCTTAAAAAGACACTAATTCTATTGCGTCACGGCCCCATCTTTATGACCTCATTTGACCTTAATTAATTCTTTGCTCCAAATATAGTTACACTGGCAGTTAGAGCTTTAACGTCTGAATTTTATGGGGGCCACATGTATTTAATCATTAACATTGTCCAATGTAGAACTTCTCTGGTACTTATTGTTGTAAAGTATCATACCTCACTTCCGTGGGTTTACATAAGACACCAAGTCCAGATGAATTTTGAAGGGTTTTATTAAAAGGAGATTTCTTTTTTTTTTTTAATTTTTTTTTATTGTATTCATTTTAGAGAGGAGACACAGAGTGAGAGAGAGAGAGAGAAAGAAAGAGAGAAAGGGGGGAGGAGCTGGAAGCATCAACTCCCATATGTGCCTTGACCAGACCAGTGCAGGGTTTTGAACTGGCGACCTCAGTGTTCCCAGGTTGATGCTTTATCCACTGCGCCACCACAGGTCAGGCAGGAGGAGATTTCTTAATATGTCGGCTGCATATGATTAACACGGGGCATTACAGACCCAAATCGTGTGTGCCAAATACATCTCAGAGGCTGATTATATATCCTTTGACCACATACAGGTTGGGGGGAGCATGAGATCATGACATAATTATTAACAAGCTTATAACATTTGTTTAGGGGATCCATAAAAACATTAGAATTTTTAAGATAATACAATCAAAGACATTTACAAATCTTTTAGTGTCTTTCTTCCCTCTTTTGCCTAGAGGTATGTTACTCTCAGGATTCCAGGAAGGGAGGAAGAGCCAAAATCAATTCAAGGTGGTATGTAAATTCTGTCTCTTATTGAAAGAGAAAAGAAGTTCCTCAGACAACCTTTATTCTATAGTTAAAACTAAATGATCCATTGTCCTTGTAAGTCAGGAAGCTTCTACATTCTTCTCCCTCCCCTCCCCAAGGAAAGGACAGGACAGAAAGCCTGACCTTTCTTCCTAAAATATCAATAATAATTTTGCAACTTTTTGGTAACTTACTACATTCCCCACTGGTTTTATATCCTAAGTCAAATCTTTGACTTAATTCAACAAGGAGTATAACATGTAACAGATATTTAACAGATAGCATTAATAGCAATATGGTTCATTAAAGAAACAAATGTTACTGATTAATTTTTTTATAAACTGTACAAACCTTTTGCAATTTACATAAAACTAATTGGCTTTTATAACAATTTACTTTTAGTCAGAACTTTTAATTTTAAAACCTTTAACCTTTAATGACAACTAAGTTGGCTTTCTTTTTACCCTAGTTTTTCTTTTTCCTTAAAGTCTGATTAAAAGGGAGTCCTTAGTGGGTTTCTTTATGCATTAGCCATATGTAGACCAATCAGCTCCCGTTTTGTGGCTGGAGCAGGGCATGCCGTCCTTCTCAGGGTTAACTTACAAGGGTTGGTGGTGTCGGTCTCCGCTGTTCATGAGGGTGTCTCTGCTGGGACTGCAAGCTTCAACCGGTTATGGTGGACCCAGGTGGGCATGCCTTCTACCTTGGCAGCAGTGGGAGTGGTCAGGATCATGGTGTGTGGACCCACCCATGTGGAAGTCAGTTCTCGGGTGATGTACTTCTTTATCCAGACTGAGTCCCCAAGCTGAAAAGGATGTACCACATCTCCTAGCAGTGCTGGAAATGTCTTTTGAACAGCCTGCTAAGTAATTTGCAGACCCTGCAAGTATTTAAGGAAGGAGTGGTTACATTTCTTTTACGATTTGATTTATGCATTCTACTTGCCCTGAACCTTTGGGGCCTGTGGGCACAATGTAACTTCAAATTAGTTTCTAATTAATATTGGGTTCCCTTTCTACTAGCTGTGATACTTTGGACACAAATGTAGGCCTAACATTACAATGGTCAAGCTAAATCTGGAAAGAATTCTACCCAGCAACTTCCTAAACAACTGCTACTGTGGCCCCACTTCTAGTAGGAAAAGCTTCTATCTATTTGTCAATTACTTTAGTGAAATCTATTTCTAAATGTTTATCTGGGAAAAGTTTCTCTATTCCTGTTTTTTTTCACAACTTCCTTACTTTGCTTAGTATTCACTTGGGCACAAACTAAACACTCAGACATTATACCTTCTGCAATAGATTCTAAGTCTTTTTTAACAAGTACTGGATTTTATGAGAAGCATGTTTTTAGTCTCCTCCTCTTAAAAAATTTTTTTTCAAGAAGTGCTTGTGAAAATGAAAAGAATGAAATCTCTTATTTAATGTTAAAACCCAACAATGATAGGTGTATGTAAAAGGGGCACAGAAATCAACTAAAATTGCTCCCATGGGAAAATTTTGAACAAAATATAATAAAGTAGCATTGGATCATATAAAATATCCATAAGTACATAATGATATAAATAAATGACATAATAGATTAATAAATGGGAAGAAAGAACAAATTCCTATGTAGTAGAATTCCATATAATTTATGTAGATACTCTACTCTCAAGGAGGGTAGACAGGTAAAATGTCAGTGGAAACTGGTGGGAAGAACCAGAAGCTAAAGACCCTGGAACAGAAGTGGCTCTGAACCACAGCAGGGCTAGGAAACATTCCAGGAGTAGATGGTGCAGTTCTTTCCCTCAAGGACAGCAAAACAAAGCACCATGAGAAATAAAGGAGTTGAGCAGCCAGGGCCAGACCTCCCACAGCTCCAGGGGGCGCCACTGACAGAAACACAGTGTGACTGGGCCCCTAGCATTGTGCACATACAGGCCTCTAGGTCATAAGGTGACCAGATTTTAAAATTGGTAAAGCAGGACACCATTGATGGGGGGGGGGGGTCTTGATTAAAAATTTGGTCTATATGAAGCAAAAAAAATTTATAGAATGCAAAAATAGTATTGTAATATATATATATATATATATATATATATATATATATATATATATATATAATCAGGACTTTTTTAAAATGCCACGGGACGTGGGACAAATTGTTAAAAATCAGGACTGTCCTGCCAAAAGCGGGATGTCTGGTCACCCTACTCTAGGAACAAGAATGCTGTTTTGCACAATGTGCTGATGATTCTCCCAAGACACACACCACAGGGAGCTTTCTAAAAGAAGGGCTGTTTACTGTCCTAGGCCTGAAAGCAGATCCAATACCCATGAATCCGAGAGGATGTGGCTGTCCATAAATATGACTTCATGCTATTGCTCATCCACCCAGAGCCCACCCTGAGCGCCTCCCCTGTACTTCTGAAAAGGCCCAAGCTTTGGAATGAGGAAGTTTGAAGACTGGTTCTGTTACTGAGGGCTGTGTTGCTTTGGGTAAGTTACTTACCCTCTCTAAATCTTGGGCCTTTCATCTGTCAAGTAAGTGTACTGTATCTAATACTCAGAGTAATCCACCCAATAAGGAGAATTCTGCCTTTTCTTAGAGATTCTGGATCTTTCTGTGGGGTAAGGGAAGAAAATAAAAAGAGCCAAGGTAGGCTGATTTGATTTACATGGGAAAGAACAAAGTTTCTACAGGAAGAAGGAAAAACCCTTCTGGGAAAAATGAGGACAGGCGTCAGAGAGAAAGGCCAGAGGGGCCCGAGCTGGGGGAAAATGTATGAGTGCGGAGGGAAGGAGGGGGGAAGACTCAGGGCCCGGCATGTGATGTGTGAGCTATATTTAGAGAGAGTTGGGGAACATGCATGGTTATTAACTTGCCCTTTAGCATTTTTAGAGATAATTCAGTTAAATAAGCAAATAGTTTTATCAAATAGGTCATTGAAAACCATTTCCTTCATGGGCTTGTCCAAGACTGAAATAAGGGCAGAGACACACAGAAGCCTATGAAGTAAGTGTCCCTCTTTGGTTCCACACACACCCCCAGCCATACACTCAAGCAGGTCAAGGACTCTAACACACCACCATCGGCCTGGTCTCTACTGGGCATGGCTACAGGTACAGGGAGGACAATTAGATGTGTCATTGAATTTATTGTTTTCTGTGGCATTTCCTGGTTTTAAGCCTGATGAAGGTTAAGAAAGGATTATAGCCTCTTTGACTTCATTGTCATGGTCATGGGTCCTATGAGGTACGATGTAGCTGACCACTGTCTGGGAACCTCTGAGATGAGCTATCAACTTTCTAGATTTCATTTATGCCATTCAAAGCTTTCTGAATCCAAAGAAAATCATTCATGCATTTTAAGACATTTCTTCATCTTTCAATGCTAGTAAAATGGAAAAAAATACCTGGGAGTAGAAAGAAAAATTGTGTGTGTGTGTGTGTGTGTGTGTGTGTGTGTGTGTGTGTGTGTGTGTGACAGAGAGAGAGAGACAGACAGACAGACAGGAAGGGAGATGAAAAGCATCAATTCTTCGTTGCAGCTCCTTAGTCTCTTTAGTTGTTTGTTCATTGATTGCTTTCCTATATGTGCCTTGATGGGGGAAGGGGCGCTTCAGCAGAGCCAGTGACCCCTTGCTCAAACCAATGACCTTGGGCTCATGCCAGCAACCATGGGGTCATGTCTATGATGCCATGCTCAAGCCAGAGACCTTGTGCTCAAGCTAGTGAGCCTGCATTCAAGTGGGATGAGCCCACGCTCAAGCCAGCAACTTCGGGGTTTTGAACCTGGGTTTTCTGTATCCCAATCCGATGCTCAATCCATTGCGCCACCACGTGGTTAGGCAAGAAATATTTTTGTTTATACTTATGGGCAGGTGGGAGTCTACATTGTGAACTGACATGTTTTAATATTTGATGCAAGCATCTGAATACACATATTTTTATAGTTTATTTCTTTTTTCCCTGTCTTATAGTATTCACTTCTTATAGTGGTCCCCAAAGTGAAATGAGGTAGTTTTATGTAGAAATTATTTTTGGAAATAGAGTCTGAGGAATTCATGATAGCTGAACCATTGGTTTATGCTTTTTCGTTTTAGAGACTGTTCCCATCAGATGTTTTTGTGTGGTATTTGTGCATTCTCATAAAACTGAGTTAAATAAAGGAGAAAATAAAAACTTTGTTTCCCTCTCATATCCAACTTCTCTCTTCCATCTCGTTTTTACTTTGTTACAGTATGTTGTAATTCATTTATCCTCCACCTTCATGTGCAGTGCACAGGACTAATTGGATCATCCCTTTATTTCTGACTGGAGGAAATCAAGCAAATCATTCATGGCATTTGCCTATGAAAATAAAGTGCTCCTGATAAGGTAGGAGTGGCATTTACATTTATGAAACCCTCCCCTCCCAGACCTTTCCACATGATGTACACAGAAGGACAGGAAACTGATGTATATTCACCAACTCTATGGAATGCAAAGCACCTATTCCCACAGTCTGAAAGATTTGCTGCAGGGTGAGCTGCAAGTACTAACGGTCACCATAATTCCCCCACCCTCTCTATTCTCAGGAGAGAATGGGCTGTTATAAATGTGTGCCCATGGGGCCCAGGCATGTTTGCAGAAGAAACAGCCAGAGTTGGCATTCCCATCTATATTTTAGGGGCAATTTCCACACTACTTGAAAGAAATCATGGTGTTTTTTTCCTGAATAGAAAATAATATAAGTTAGTGTAGAAAGTTTAAAAACATTAAAAAGAGATGAAAAAAAGAACATAAAATCACAAGATTCTAACATTTTGGTGTAAATCTTTCTAGTTTTCTATGAATATTAATGTTTACGGAACATATATGAGATGAAAAGTTAAATGACTTGTATAAATTGACTTGTAAACTAACTTTAAAGATGATTAATTATATAACATAAATATGCTCCCACTTCATTAAATATTTCATATCAGCATTTGAAATAGCTATATAATTAAGAGTAGTACTAGATTTATTTAACCAAGTCTCAATTGCTAGACATTATAACCCAATTTTCTGTTATTAATACCAGTTCTTCATGGGACATCTTTGTCTCTAGATCTTTTCAACCTCAGTAATAAATTCTTTGGCATAAATTTGAGAATGTTGAAATGCTAGATCACAGAGCATGCTAATATTAAAGGTTTTGATATGCAACTTTAAACATCAGTTTTCAGACTCCATACTGTTGCCAGCATTGCATATTATCTTAACAAAAATACTTTGCCTAGTTTCATTTTTTTGCAGGTAGATGTCCAATTTTCCCAATACCATTTGTTAAAGAGGCTGTCTTTACTCCATTGTATGCTCTTTCCTCCTTTGTCAAATATCAGTTGTCCATAAAGGTGTGGGTTTATTTCTAGGTTCTCTGTTCTGTTCCATTGATCTATGTGCCTGTTCTTATGCCAGTACCAGCAACTTACACCATTCACAAAAACAAACTCAAAATGAATAAAAGACTTAAATGTAAGCCTTGAAAAAATAAGCATCTTATAAGAAAACATAGTCAGTAAGCTCTCCGACATCTGTCGCAACAATATATTTGCCGATTTATCTCCACGGGCAAATGAAATAAAAGGCAGGATAAACAAATGGGACTATATCAAACTAAAAAGTTTTTGTACAGCTAAAGACAATAAGAACAGAATATAAAAACAAACCACACAATGGGAGAACATATTCGACAACACGTCTGATAAGGGGTTAATAACCGAACTTTATAAAGAACTTATAAAACTCAACACCAGGAAGACAAACAATCCAATCAAAAAAAAAATGGGCAAAAGAAATGAATAGAAATCTCTCCAAAGAGGATATACAGATAGCCAATAGGCATATGAAAAAATGCTCAACATCACTAATCATTAGAGAAATGCAAATTAAAACCACAATGAGATATCACTTCACACCAGTCAGAATGGCGCTCATCAGCAAAATAAGTGCTGGTGAGGATGTGGAGAAAAGGGAACCCTCCTGCACTGCTGGTGGGAATGCAGACTGGTGCAGCCACTGTGGAAAACAGTATGGAGATTCCTCAAAAAAGTAAAAATCAAACTGCCTTTTGACCCAGCTATCCCACTTTTAGGAAGATACCCTAAGAACACCATAGCATTGTTCGAAAAGAAAAAATGTGCCCCCATGTTTGTGGCAGCATTGTTCACAATAGCGAAGATCTGGAAACAGCCCAAGTGTCCGTCAGAGGACGAGTGGATTAAAAAGCTATGGTACATATATACTATGGAATACTACTCAGCCATGAGAAATAATGACATCGGATCATTTACAACAAAATGGATGTACCTTGATAACATTATACGGAGTGAAATAAGTAAAACAGAAAAAAACTGAGATCTGCATGATTTCATACATAGGTGAAACATAAAAACTAGACTATGAGACATGGACAAGAGTGTAGTGGTTATGGGGTGGTGGGAAGGAGGACAGGGAGGGGGGGTGGAGAGGGGCACAAAGAAAACCATATAGAAGGTAACAGAGGACAATTTGACTTTAGGTGATGGGTATGCAACATAATTGAATGACAAGATAACCTGGAGATGTTTTCTTTGAACATATGTACCCTGATTTATTAATGTCACCCCATTAAAATTAATAAAATAAAGTACTTTGCCAATTTGATAAAAGAAAAATGTTATTTTTATTTGGTTTTTCTAAGAATTTTTATGATTGCTAATGAGGCTGAAGGTTTTTCAATCTGTTTATTAACCATTTATATATTTTTTTATTTCAAGTATTTATATCCTTTCTCTATTTTTCTTTTGAGTATTTGTTTGTTTGGTTTTAGTTATATAGGACCTCTTCTGATACTAAGGATAATAACCTTTTATTAATATACTGGCAAATTTTCATGACTTCTATCTGCATTAATTATATTTATGATGTGCTTTGATATATAGCAGTGTTTTATTCTTATGTGCTTGAAACAATCAATCTTTTATTTCCTTTTCTGATTTTGACTTCATAAACTTAAAAAATCTTCCTCTTAAGTCCCATAGACTTTTGTTTATAAATCATAATCATGTACTTCCTTATAATGGCTTTTCTATTGTTGTGCAAGGTATAAATAATAACTAAAGGCTAGTATCAGCTATTATACTCACATTCCCTTAAGTAGTTTGTATTTAGTACATTGCAATCCATTCATAAAATAGTATGTTTTAGTAGTGTTCCCCTCCTCCCACAACCACATCAAAATTACAGCTAAACTACAGAACAACCACCATTCAGAACCACTTGAAATCTGGCTGAATGGAAGTTTTACAACTAGGGAATTAAAGAAGAAGCCACATTGAGAATGGTGGGAGGGGCAGAGAAACTGAACTGGTTCCATACCCACGTTTGATGAATAAAAACTAAGAGGGAGATTTTGGTTTCAGAGGTTCCACATGTGGAGCAAGGTGGTCTCACATCAGGATGCCCAGCCTAGGGTTCCAGTGCCAGAAAGAGATGTCCCCATAACTTCTGGATGTGAAAACCAGAGGTATTGTGGCTGAGAGAGATGAAGGGCTGCTGAAGCCCCAGCCAGTTCCTCTCAAAGGGCCGTGCACGGACTTACATGGACTCACTTTCTCTGAGCTCCATAATGGGCAGCAGCTTGACAGGCACCAGACACATATGAAAAGAACTGAAACATCTGCCATCAACAGGGGAAGCTTTCTCCCAGACAGAAGTGCTGGCAGAAGCCATTATTCCTTTTATGAGCCCTCCCCTAACAGCGCTGGCAGGTGGGCACTATATCTGAGACTCCATTGACCTGGTTCACACTGTTTGTCCCATCCTGGTGATTCCCTGAGACCCTGTTCCATCAAACCTGTGGACCCTTCCAAGCTGTTTCCACTGGCTTTTTCGTGTGAATGGCCTATCTTGGCTCATGCTTCAGATTTTTCTAGAATCTCTCAAAAAAGGAACATCTGGCCTCGGTGTGCCCCATATCTCTTACTAAATACCCCAAGCCTAGCACTAGCAGTAGCAGTCCTTGGTTCACAGTCTAGCCTTGCCCGGGCACCTTCGAGCCCAGCACAAGTAGCAGCCATATTGTTTTGTAGCTCATGCCAAGTAACCTCAAGTAGAACACAGGCAGCAGCTGATCTTGCCCTGTACCTCTTGAAATGACCCAGAGCCAGTGCACAGCTTCAGACCACATCGAAACACCAGAATCCAACCACCTCCACAAGTGACAGACTCAAGGGGTGGACTCACCGGGCACCAGGGCCCTGCTGAAGTAAGTCTTGCTCTGTGGGGTGAGCGCCTGCACAGCCGATCCTCCATGGTGGTCAGTGGTCACAGCCAGTCCTTGCAGTAGATTGGCCTGGGAGTAAATCCTTCCCATTGATGTGCCAACAGCAATCAAGGTTCAAGTACTATAGTAGGGTGTACACCGGCTACATGGGGGGACACACCTCAAGGGCCCAATTTGGGTGATCATGAAGGCTGTGCCAGTGGACCCTACAGAATGCTTACTATCTTAGGCCACTCTTCCAAACCTGGGAGACAGAGCAGCTCTACCTAATATATAGAAACTAACACAGGGAGGCAGCCAAATGAGGAAACAAAGAAACATGCCCCAAATGAAAGAACAAAATAAAATTCCAGAAAAAGAATGAAACAAAATGGAGACAAGCAATCTACTAGATGCAGAGTTCAAGATACTGGTTATAAGGACACTCAATGAACTTAGCAAGAACCTCAACAGTATATAAAAGGACCAATCAAAAGTGAAGGATACAATAACTAAAATGAAGAATAATGTACAAGCAATCAAGAGTAGAGTAGATGAGGCCAAGAATTAAGTCAGCAATTTGGAATATAAGGAAGCAAAAAAGAAAGGAGAATAAAATAATTGAGGATAGTGTAAGGAGCCTCTGGGACAACTTCAAGCATACCAATGCTTGCATCATGAGGGTGCTGGAAGGAGAAGAGAGCGATCAAGAAATTGAAAACCTATTTGAAAAAATGATAACAAAAAAATTTCCCAACCTGGTGAAAAAACTAGACATACAAGTCCAAAAAACGCAAGAATTCCAAACAAGATGAACCCAAAGAAGCCCACACCAGGGCACATCACAATTAAAATGCAAAAGGTTAAAGATGGGGAATCTTAAAAGAAGAAAGAGAAAAGCAGTTAGTTGCCTACAAGGGAGGTCCCATAAGACTGTCGGCTAATTTCTTAATAGAAATTTTGCAGGCCAGAAGGGATTGGCAAGAAATATTCAAAGTGATAAAAAGCAAGGAGCTATAACCAACATTACTCTATCCAGTAAAACTATTGTTTAGAATTGAAGGACAGATAAAGTGCTTCCTAGACAAGAAAAATCTAATGAAGTTCATCACCACCAAACCAGTGTTATATAAAATGTTTGCCTGACCTGTGGTGGCGCAGTGGATAAAGCGTCGACCTGGGAACACTGAGGTCGCCAGTTCAAAACCCTGCACTGGTCTGGTCAAGGCACATATGGGAGTTGATGCTTCTAGCTCCTCCCCCCTTTCTCTCTCTCTCTCTCTCTCTCTCTCTCTCTCTCACTCTGTGTCTCCTCTCTAAAATGAATAAATAAAAATAAAATTAAAATGTTCAAGGGTCTTCTTTAAGAAGAAAAAAGGAAAGATAAAAAGAGATAAACAATAAAATGGCAATAAATACATATCTATTAACAATTGAAACTAAATTAAATGAACAAGGAGAACGGAAACAAACTCATAGAGAACATTTTGGTAATAGCCAGATGAAAGGAGAGTTGGGAAAATGGGTGAAAAGGGTGAAGAGATTAAGAAGTACAAATTGCAAAAAAAAAAAAAGAAGAAGAAGTACAAATTGCATCAGCCTGGCGTGTGGAAGTCCTGGGTTCAATTCCCAGCCAAGGCACATAGAAGAAGCGCCTGTTTCTCCACCCTTCCCCCTCTCCTTCCTCTTTATTTTTCTCTTCCCCTCCCATAGCCAAAGTTCCATTGGAGCACAGTTGGCCCGGGCATTGAGGATGGCTCCATGGTCTCTGCCTCAGGTGCCAAATGGCTCCAGTTGCAATGGAGCAATGCCCCAGATGAGCAGAGTATCGCCCCCTGGTGGGCATCCCGGGTGGATCCCGGTCGGGTGCATGTGGGAGTCTGTCTCTCAAAGAAGTACAAATTGATTGTTACAAAACAGTTGTGGGGATGTAAAGCTCCACATAGGAAATATAGTTAATAATATTCTAACAACTATGTATGGTGACAGATGGATGTGAGATTTATCAGAATGGTTACATAGTAAATTAAGTAATATCTAATTACTGAGTTGTACACATGAAACTAATGTAATAAAATATGTCAACTAAAACTGAAAAATAAATTTTTTAAAAAATAATCCATGTTTTAATTGAGCACCTACTATGTTCCAGGATCATTAAATATAGATGAGATAGAAAGACTGATACACAGCTACTTTTTCATGAATCCCATCAGCCTGCATTAAACAATTAGCACATGTGAACATTGCAGAGACCACCATGAGAAGAGTGACGAATCAAAAAAAGTCCCTGACCCTTGAGAAATTTATAGTTCAATTCATTCTTGAGGGATTAAAGAGAGGTAAGATATAAATGAAATTGGTGAATATAACATAAGGGAGAAAGCTTAACTACTGTGTAAGCGGGTAAAAACTCTCGGTGCTCACATGGGAGGATCAGGGAAAGTCTTCGGAGGAGGGACCCTCCAAGTGGCATGAAGAAGCAAGCATTCTGTTCTCTCTGCTCTGAGGGGAAGAGGAAACAGCACGGTGAACCCCGCTTCTCCGTGCAGTACATAAAAAGATGGTACTAGCCAAATGTGCTTGTAATTTACCCACAATGCTCAGGGGAAGGGTTCAGTGAGGGGCTTAAGGAAAAGAGTTAACATTTCTTTATATGTCTTTTGCATTTACATTTTGCTTGTAGTATTTTTGTGTGTGTCTACAATTTTCTTTCTTATGTACATAGTTATATCTTCTCAGATGGTGTGGCAGTTGTATCCCATCTCTTATGTTCTTCTTAGAATGTGACATTAACAGGCTTCACTGAGAGGGGGAGTCTGTGTTTACCTGCCTTTAAACCTGGGTGGACATTCACAACTGCCTAAATCAGTAAAATGTGGCAGAAATCTATTGCATGACATCCAAGGCTAAATCCTAAAAGGCACTCTGAGCTGACTCTTTCTCTCCCTAACCATACCTTGTCTCTGATCACAGCATTATATCATGAGGAAGTCCAGGCCATGTGGAGAGGTTAGATGTCATTGTTCTCACCAATTGCCCCAGTCAGATCCCCAGCCAATAGCCAGATGAGTGAACAAGGAGGAGTTGAGGCTCATGATGTTATTTATGTCTTAAGTTGATTGTTGTGGCTTCTGGGGACTTGACTGGGGTTGAGGGACTACAGTTCAGGTGTAGAACTGGGGAAAGAAGATCGAGGCTCTAGCAGTAATCCAGGACAGAGATGATGGGGCTTGAGTTGAGGTTATACCAGTGGAATAAGTGGGATGTCATCCTATTGGGGAAATGTTTTGAAGGGAGATCTGGTGGGGTTTGCTGATGAATTGCATGGAAGTTGGGAGGAAAAGAGAGGAGTCACTGATGATGTCTAGATCTCTAGCCTGAGTAATAGGTATTGGGTAAGTGGTAGTGTCATTTATCAAGATGAGGACATCTGAGGGAAGAGTAGCTTTGCAGGGCAGGGTAGGTCAGTAGTTTGATCAGTGGCATATTCTATGAAAAACCTGTTAGACAGCCAAATGGAAATGTTAAGTAAACAGTGGGATATATAAGTTGAGAGCGCAGAGAGATGCCTACGATGGAGATATATATTTGGGGGTCACTGGCATACAGATGGAGTTCCTAATATGATTGCTGTGTAGAAATGACCTGAAAACTTAACACAGCTATTTTATTTTCCCATCAGTCTTTGGGTTAGGAAGTCAAGGCAGGGAACAACAGGACTGTTTAGTGTCTACTCCACAATGTGTGGGGCTCAGCATAGAAAACTCAGGGCAAGAGGCAACATGATACCTGGGGCTGGAATCGCCTGGAAGCACCTTTACTCACAAATGTAGCTGTTGGAGCTGGTTATTCGGTGGGACCTCAGCAGAAACTGTCAACTGTAATATTATAGTGGCTTCTCCATGTAACTTGGGCTTCCTTACAGCACGGGGGTAGCGCTGGGGTAAATGGACTTACTCCAAAAGTGAGTGTGCCAATGAGCGAGGCAGAAGCTGCATCGTCTTTCCTGACAGCCTTGGAAGTCATGCAGTGCCACTCCCACCTCAGCCTGTGGGTCACCAGTGAGGCACAGCCTGCCTGGACTGAAGTCGGGATGAGGAGGAGGATGGACATACAGTCCCCTTCTCTGGATGGAAGGAGTGTGAAGATTACATTGGGGAAGAGATGCCGGTTGGAGATATTATTGCGGCCAACTCCAGAAAATACAAACGTGCTGCAGGTGATACTTATTTAGAGCCTCATCATTGGCTGAGATTACCAAGGAAGCGAGTACACACAGAGAAGAGGTCCTGGACTGATCCCTGGGCATTCAACATTGAGAGAGTGGGTGGCAGAGGAGCAGTGGGCAGAGGAAGCCTGCAGCAAATGCCATTTCTTGTAGTGGCTACCACTTCCTGCTATAATTCCTTCAGGAGTGGGGTTGGGACAGGACAGGTTTTTGTGTCAGCCTTAAATCTAAGTCGGGTCCAGAAATAACCTCCCCAAGTGGGCACTGCCTGGCTGCTCAACTGGGCACAACTCCGGACCCACCATGATGATCAGATTGTCATACCCCTCGGTCCTTTCATAACACAAGCTGGGAAGGGGAAGGTGGTAGAAATAGACCTCCTCTGTGGGGTGGGGGTTGCCCCAGTCTAGTCAAATGCATGCTTTTAGAAAATCATTTCTGCCCCTTTCTCTAGAATTAAAGAATTCTCTAATCTGTTCAAATCAAAAGAAAACAAAACCCAAAAAACACAAACTTTACATCCAAATAGGAGCATCTGGATTTAGGTTTAACTTGACTTCAGTTTTCTCTAAGAATAGTTGGTGAGCATTGCCTTACATCTTGGAGAATTTCCTAAGCTAAGAGAGTGCAAAGGTAACTGTTTGCAGCTCCAGGAAATGAAATTGCCAGAAGTTCCCTAATGGCAGATCCCAAGCAGCAATCCAAAAAAGTTAAGTCCTTTACAAAGATCTACTAGCTACAATAGTTAAAATAACCACTGCCTGTGTTAGAGCTGAAAATCCTATAATTACAAAGCTGTCTGGCTGAAATGGGTTCTGACCTCTACAAAGTTACAAAGAAGGAGGCACGTGCTGTTCCTTTACAGTTGTTTTTGTTCATGCAAACGATGCCCTTATTCCACCCTGTAATGCTTAACTACCAGGTTATAAACAACTGCATAGCAATTTGGACCACTCCAGTGTCCCCTCCCTGTTAGTGGTTTTATGCATTTTATGTATTGTGTGCAAGAAGACCTGACCACCTGACTTGGAGCAGGCAGCAAGAAATGCAGTGCCACTCCCACCTCAGCCTGTGGGTCACCAGTGAGTCACAGCCTGCCTGGACTGAAGTCGGGAGTGTAATTAGAAACACTTCCCAAGGAAATTACAATGACAAGTGAAGGCTTGAGGATTTCCGAGGGAGCTTGGAGCCAGGCGTATTCATTATAGGCACTTCGGAGGCACAGCTGCCCCCCTGAGAACCACGTCTAATTGCTGTGCAGCTGGTGCAGGCAATGAGGACAGCCCAGAGCCAGAAATGGTGTCTATGGCAACACGACTCTCCATTTTTAAACTCTTCATTGCCTAAAAAGAAATTGCTTTGGAGTCTTTTCCCTAAGGCAGTGGTTCTTAACCTTTTTTGAGGTACCGAGCCCACCAGTTTCATATGTGCATTCACCGAACCCTTCTTTAGTAATAAATAAAATATGATTTTTTTCCCCAAATTCAAGACATAGGTATATGTTTTTTTACTGGTGCACAAAGTGAGCCGCGCATGAACATCACCTTGCTCAAAGAACAAAACCAACAAAGTGCATGAACTCACTACAAATTACAGTATTACTTTATTCTGGCCCCCAAAAATATTTCAGCCCCATAAAATATTTTTTTTACTATTTTACTAATTAAAAATAAATTCAAATTTTTTAAAGAATTTTACATTTTTTTAATAACTTAATTTTTTTAATTTTAAATTTAATTTGTTTTTTGTTGTTTTGAATCCACAAAACACTTTTTGGGGGCCAGAATAAAGCTTTGGCCAAATTACATACCTGCAAATCAGTGTGACTTCTGCTGTTGTTTTTGGGAGACCAGTTCAGATATGCGTGGTTTCACCTTGGCAAGTACTACTCTCATGTCATCTTCACAGAAAAGTCTGTTCCTTTTCTTCGCTTTTATGTCCAGCATCCTCGAAAAGGATTGCTCGCAAAAATATGTTGTAACAAATGGTATAAAAAATTCCAGAGCTTTCTTAGCAATAACTGGGTACCTTTCCATTTGTCGACACCAAAAAGTTGAGAGTGTTGTTGTTCTGAAGAGCTGCAGTTGAACCTCGCTCTGCTGAATTTCAATGATTTTGTCGAGGTATTCATCATTGACATCCGCTGTCTCAACAGTAAACGTAAATGGCTGTCTCACCAATGCTGGATATGACTCTCTTGTAGGGAAATATCCATCGAGAGACTTTGCAAGCTCATCTAAGTGCGTGGCAATTGTTTGCTTCAGTTTCATGAGTACAGAACCGTCTCCAATTCCAGACACATCTTCGATCTTACTTACACAGTAGTCCAGAAGAGGAAAGTTTGCGAAGTTATTGTTCTCTATTCGTTGTTTCCATAACAGTAGTTTTTTTTTTTTAAGCCTTCAGGTTTTCTTCCACTTCCATGATGTTGACTCCACCACCCTGCATCTGCTGATTGAAATGATTGAGAGCTGCGAATATATCAGCCATGTATGCTAAAATCACAATGAATTCAGGATTTTTGAAGCAATCTGCATGACAATGTTGCTGCTCTTGCAAAAACATGGACAATTCCACACACATGGCAAAAACACGATTCAGCACCTGTCCCCAGGATAACCACCGAACATTAGAATGGTACAGGAATACCTCGAATTCAGAGCCCATTTCTTTACACAGCTCACAGAAGATGCGGTGCCTCAGAGCACTATTTTGCACATAGTTCACACATTCCACCACAGTTTTTAATACATCTGCCATTTTTGGAGGCAAGGTTTTAGTTGCCAACGCATGCCTGTGCAGAATACAATGCGTAACAACGATGTGTGGTGCATCGGCTTTTACTAGCGCACCAAAACCAGACTTTCTTCTCAGCATGACTGGAGCTCCTTCTGTACAAACTGCGGAAACCATATCCCATGAAAGATCGTTGTCTCTGAAGAAGTCATCCACAAGCTTCTTCACATTGGTTGCCTGAGTTGTTGTTGTAAGAGGCTTACAAAATAAAAAATATTCTTTTATCATGTCTTCTTTCACATAGCGCACAAAAACAGCAAGCTGGCTTAAATTAGAAACGTCTGTGGTCTCTTCAAGTTGAAGACTGAATTTTGCCAGACTTGAAATTAGATCTGCAACTATTTGAGCCAAGATTTCTTTACTCATGTTCTCTATTCTGTTGCTGATAGTGTCATTTGAAAGAGGAATTTGGGATAATTTACCTTCGGCCGCTGTTCCGAGTATCAGATTCGCCATCTTTAACTCAGCTGGTTTAATGAGTGTTTCACCGATGGTGTGTGGCTTACCCTGCTTTGCGATCAAGTAAGCAACTTTGTACAATGCTGTGAGGATTGGTTTGTTAATGGGTACAAATCCAAGAGCAGGCAGAGTGGCTCTTTCATCGAATCTGGCTCATTTCACCTTGAATTCAGCAGGCGTTGTGTTCTTGTATTCACCATTTCCATGCAGCTTCAAGAAGTGTTCCTTTAGTTTTGCCGTTGCGAGACTAGAGTTGCTCAACTTGGCATTGCATATCATGCAGATAGGACGCTGATTTCCATCCCGTTCTGTGATACATGTGAATCCATGTTGTACATATTTGTCCGACCACTTTCTTTTTTTGCTCGACATATTTAGTATGGATTAAAATATTAAGAAAGAAACCACCCGACGTACAACTACGGCAGCATTTGACTACTGCGCGCACTAAATTCCCTGCAGCACTGGTTGGCCAAGCAATGTAACGTGATCCTCTGCAGCAAGTGATGGCCAAGCGGGGCATGTCATCACGACTTTACACAAGTGTGTCTTTACCTCCGCGGCAGAGGCTTCTCTGAACCCCTGAGAACGACTCATCATACCCCTAGGGTTCCATAGAACCCAGGTTAAGCACCACTGCCCTAAGGTGACCAGATTTTAAAATTGGTAAAGCGGGACACCATTGACCGCAGGGGGGGTGGGGGTCTTGATTAAAAATTTTCATAGAATGCAAAAATAGTATTGTAATATATATTTTTTAATTTCAACATAAGTACAATTTACAAATATAATACATTAAAATTATGTATATTATTATATTATTCTTTGGCATATTTCTCATTTGAGTGAATTTTTTTTAGTAGATTATTGTCATTGTTTAAAAGGTCATGAAATTTTTCACAAGAATTTGTTAAATTATATTTCACACATAAAATGGCTTTCAAAGTCTCAACACTTAATTGTGATTTTTCTAATATCCACACTTTATTTAGTGTAGAAAAAACGTGTTCAGTCGCAGCATTAGTTCCTGGTAAAGACAGCGTGTATTCCACAATTTTTAGTGCATTATTGTATGGAACGTGGTTTGTTTCCAAATGATGAAATATTTCTAACCATTTGTTCTCTATTGTGATTTTTGCTGATGCTCAAGATTTAAGCTTTTCCTTATTAATGTATTTTTTTAATAATGATACCTCATTAAAAAGATCATTTTGGGAAATATCACTATATGGGAAATTTTGAGTGAGTCAGTGGGATCAGGTTACATGGTCCCGAAAAGATGCCGGAGCTGCACTAGCGCTCCTGGGCATCCAGCCCCGCTGCCCGCTAGAGACTGAGCAGCTTGCACCTCGTGGAGCCTGGAGCCGCACGCTGGTGTCCAGGAACTCAGGCCTATGGGTAGTTAGGGGACTTCACAGCTGCCACTCCAGCAGGTATGTCCCGCCTGAAGTTGTTTGTTTCAGTGCCCCGCACGGGGCATTTAGCTCTTGTGGCAGTGCCGGCGCTTCCAGGTCGAGGCGGGGTCTCCCCGCCCAAAACCGTATATTCCCTTCTCGTTCTCCCAACGTTCTCTACCTTTTCGTGCATTCTTTCCAAAAATCGAGACTTTTTAAAGATGCCACGGGACACAGGATAAATTGTTAAAAATCAGGACTGTCCCACCCGAAGTGGGACATCTGGTCACCTTACTTTTCCCCTATCTTTTTCTTCCTGCTGGTTTCACTGAACACCCTTTAGGTCTAACATTTCCTGGTAGCTGATGACCAGCTGGGTTACAAGCCTTTGGTTTATCCTTTAGCATTAGCAACTCCAGCCAGGCATTAATTACTTCTCGAGGAAGCATTTTCCAATCAAATTATTGTTTAATCAAAACAAAGAAAATGAACTCTTATTGCTGTCAACAATTATTAACTCTCCCTATGAGGCTAAATGGAAATAGTGGAGGTTTTACAGTCAAGGAGAAGTGTCCCTCAGGGAGTCAGTGAAGAGGGCTTTCTCTGGGTACAGCAAAGCTGCTTAGAATACCCTTGAGTTGCCAAGTACCAGGGTCGGAAACAGCCTTCCCCAAGGACCCTTGAGGACTGTTCCCTGTGAGTGGGGAGGAGGCTGACCCACAGGCAGGAAGACCCAGGAAGGTTACATATGCACCCCTCTGGGTCCCCAGGCTTTCTTCTTTGTCATTGTCCTTCTAACCTTGCTGTTGAGCCAAATGCCCCACATACTTCTATGGGAGTGTCTGAGGGGAAAGACTGCTTCCATGAGCAGTGAATGTGTGAGACCTGCAAGCATGATAATAACCACACTTCCTGAGACCATGCGCCAGGCAGATGCTGTTCCTGAGGTTTACACACATGATCTCCAGTGAACCGCACTGTTCCCTACAAGAAGGGTTTCACAGATAGGGAAACTGAGACTCTGAGAGGTTAACTTGGTCAAGATCCACCACTTTGTGGTAACTAGCAGAGCCAGAACTTGACTGCTGACTGGTTTTTCACTAACGGCAGAGCCAGCTTAAACTGGTCTTATCCTGATTCTAACAAGACCTGGCACCAAAGTTTAAACCTTGGACACACCAGTTGCAAGTAGCACTTGTGAGCACCTCACATTTAACATTTGTGAACTGTTATCTGCTCCCCTGCATGGAACCAGAGGACTGGAACATCACCATAACCTGAATACTGGAACCCTTTTAGAAGAGAAGGGTCTGCTTTCCAGGAAGATTGATGCTAAAACCACTTAAATCTTGCCCAAACCCTGGATCTGAGCCTTGCTTCCTGTTTCCTTGCCGGTTAACCTCACAATAAAAGCTTATTTTTCCTTTTCTCAAAAGCTGTCAAAAGCTGGTACAGTGCATGGTATTAGCTTCTATGACTATCAGTCAATGAGCCCTTGCTTGGTACCATTTCCATCAGAGCCTTACATCTTTATTTATTTTCTAAATTTTTTTATGGTGGAATACATATAATATTGATCACCTTTACTACTTATAAGAGTATATAGTTCAGCGACATTAAGTACATTCACATTGTTGTGCAGCCACCATCACTACCCATCTCTAGAATTCTTTTCATCTTGCAAGAATGAAACTCTATATCCAATTAAACTACTCCCTATTGCCTCTTACCTCCAGACAGCCCCTGGGTAACCACCATTCCATTTTTTGTCTCTCTGAATTTGACTTCTTTAGTTAGTAGAATCATATAGCATTTGTTTTTGGGGGACTGGTTTATTTCACATAGCATAATGTCCTCAAGGTTCGTCCACATTGTACCATGCATCACAATTTTCCTAAGGCTGAATAATATTCCATTGTATGTACACACAGCATTTTGTACATTTGCCCATGGATGGATAGACACTTGGGTTGCCTTTGCCTACTGGTTATTGTGAATAATGTTTCTATGTTTAACTTTTAACCACTAAGATACATTGGGACTCTGAGGTATAACTCAAAGGAGGACACATAGCTTACAGGCTGCTTGACACACCCCAAACTCCCGATCAGCCGAGTACCACGTGGCCAATCAGCGCATTCAAGAAGGTACCACCTTGCTGGCAGGGAAGACAGGTGCTTGAGGCCAAAACCTCCTGTAGGTGGGCCAAAGGGAGGGGAGTGCCACAGATCCATTCTGGCACACCTGATGAGAAACTTAGGTGTGTAATTCCAGTCTGTTTTGCTGAGGCTTAGGTTCCAAGAAAAACAACGTCTTTCAAATCCAACCAGCTCAGTCCAGACTTGACTGAGATTCCCCAGCCAGACTAAAGCCTGCCCTGGGACTCCAAGGGCTCCTCACCGGCTCCTGTCAGCTTCTTCCATCCCGTAAGGGCTGGGAATGAGTTCAGTAATGGGATTCAAATGATTTAACAACCAGTTTCCTGCCCTAGTGACAATTTTAAGTATAAAAAACAATATACTGAAAGGTAGTTTATTACTATATTTCCTGCATTTAATACTTAAATAAGAACAATAAAAGAGGTACACAAAACTAGATAGTTATTAGAGTTTTAAAATATTAATGAAAAAATATTAAATAATACATGACAAAAAAAACATAAAAACTGTTATTTAAGATATTTCCATCTTGCTTCTTGATTGGCGTCCTCACTTGCAACTTTTTTCACGTATGGACAGAATGAACATTACTATGGGCGCTTAGAATATGCTGTTGTGCAGATAAATGTTAATAAAGATTTCCATGTTGGGCGGCTGCCCAGGTGCCCACCTTAGATTACAAGTGCCATTTTAACAACTGGTTCGCTGAACTCAACAAAAAATTGGGTATCGGTTCTACCAAACTGGTGTGAACCAGCTGAACCCCACCATTAGATGAGTTGCATTCTCCTCCTGAAGTTGCAATCTTAGGGGCTTTGTAGACATTTAAGATGCATTTCTGGTTGTCATAATGATCTCGTAGGGGGCACTGCTGATATTTATCATGTAGGGCCAGGGACATGAGGCCCCCTGCCATGTGTGAGGCTGTCACCCACAACAGAGTTGCCCTGCATCCTGAATCACTTTCAAACATCTTAGTCTTATAAGCTAAGAGCCTTGTTGTCATCATCTAAGCCAAAAACTTAATTATGTTTTACAAATGCACACAAAGTAATTTTGCATAGTTTTTATATGTACCAGGTTTTCCAGGTGCCCACCAGCTAAAAATCAGTCTGTCCCGTCCCCCTAAGCCCAACCCACCCCTCAAGTTCTTCCTTCCCAAACCAAAGCCTCCTCTAGGTTCAACTAAATATTACCCAGTTATTCTCTTCCTGGACTGTCAACTCATGGACCCATACAAATTAACTAATGTCGGAAAACCACAGTCACATGCAATGTCCTGAGGTAACTGGCCACATGTGACTGCTGCTCCAAGCTGGGAAGATAGGAGCTTTGTGAGCTGGCACATCTGGCTTTCCCAGACCCTTTCCCTCTCCCTCCACTCTCATGCCTCCAAATAAGCTGTTCTCCCCACTTGAAATGCAGGCTCTAATCATCCTAGTCCTTTACCTCAAAGCATTCCTTCCTCAAGCCCCATGTTAAATGTCACCTGTTTATGGGACTTCCCCAAAACTTCTGAATAGCATTTGTCTCTCTCAGGTGAAATTACACAACTCTAGGTATGTTCATTCCAGAAATGCTTTTTATTTTGAGTACCTACTGTGCCAGGCACTGGTTCAGGCTAAAGGGCATGGATTTCATGGGATGATGAAACCTCGTACTGCATGGGATAATACCTCCCAAAGTACTGCATGGGACAATACCTCTGCTTAGGACATAAGACACTCATCAGCCTTCTGACCCTGATGGAGGAGTGGGGTCCCCTCCAGCTTGGTTTCCAGGACAGTTTCATTCCCACAGAGGCAGGAACTCACATTTGGATGGAAACTACTTGATGTGCCAAACACTCCAAGTTCTGTTCTCTTCAGAAAGGGGATACTTGCTGATGTGCCCAAAAGACAAAGGTCCAGGACGAATGTGTCTGTCTTTGTAGAATGTTAATTTCATCCTAGATTTAGGAGGGAAGTTAATTAGTGTAAGGTAAGTAATTTAAAGTAGTATTTTAACACTCAGTCAATTGTGGATATATTACGGAGCAGAATGCTAAATTAAAACATATTTTTCTTAATTTAATTTACTATATGAATAGGTAATACATGTTTCCTGAAAAAAATTTTTAAGTATAAAAGAGTTAAGAATAGAAACTGACATCTGTTTCCAACTACCCAGCTTTACTCTCAGGAGGAAACTACTGTTCTCAGATTCTTAGGGATCATCCAAGATATAGTCTATACATAGTACAAGTAAATAGCTATGTATGTGAGTTGCTTTTTTAAAAAATTAAAAATGATAGCACAAAATACACCCTACTTTGCAACTTGCTTTTTTTTTTCAGATAAACACTTGGAAGTCTTTTCATAACACATTTGTAGGATTATTTCATTTTTTTTTATGTTTTTTATTTTATTTTATTCATTTTTAGAGAAGAGACACAGAGAGAGAGAGAGAGAGAGAGAGAGAGAGAGAGAGAGAGAGAGAGAGAGAAAGAGAGAAAGGGGGGCGGAGCTGGAAGCATCAACTCCCATATGTGCCTTGACCAGACCAGTGCAGGGTTTTGAACTGGCGACCTCAGTGTTCCCAGGTCGTCGCTTTATCCACTGCGCCACCACAGGTCAGGCGGATTATTTCATTTTTTTAACAGCTGCACAATATTTCACTGTATGGATGTGCCAGGATTTGTTAACCAACCCTATGATCGCTAGTTCCGACCCTTTCTTATTATAAACTGATAGGGTTGCAGGCGGGGGCCATGACCCCCTCCTCCCTTAACTAGATGAAGGGACATTAAAAAACTAGACATCCAGATCATCCCTCCCTAGACATCCAGATTGACTAACCCAGGTGTGGAAGGTCCCTTAGCTTATTTACAACTAATCTTACATAAATCACTGAAAGCTACAATTTTCCCATAACTACTACTAGCCCCCACCCTTGAACCCGCTATTTAACCCTGCCTGTTAGAGAACCGGTTGCTGACCTCCGCCTTAGGAGTCAGCCCAGCAGATGACCCCTAATAAACTTTTCTTGCCTGAACTCTGGAGTCCTCCTTCAGCCAACCTTACACAAACAACACTACAGTAACTATAACCCTGATTTTTCTGCATTTGTACACGTGGTAGCATATCTGTAGCACAAATTCCTAAAAGTGGGTATAGAGTATACGGTATGGTCCAATCACTCTTTGGAGAGCTCTTCCAATCTCTTAATCACTATATCAGAATGATCTGTTTCTGATTGAACAGGCGGTGGCGCAGTGGACAGTGTCGGCCTGGGACACTATGGATCCACGTTCAAAACCCCAAGGTTGTTGGCTTGAGCCTGCTGATTGTCTCCCTCCGTCCAACTTCAAATCCCTGGGGAGGATAAGCCAAAGAAGTGCTGCTGTTCACACCCAAACAGACACGATGACTGACGCACACTGTGCAGGACACCACAGTCACACTCACGAAAGTGACTGAGCAGGCCCTGGCTGATGGGGTCTCCTCTGGCCCTCCTTCGGGGTTTGTCAGTGGCACTCTGGGCAGCTGCACCCACTCTGACATAAATGACATCCAACTGAACCGAAAGCCTGAAGGTGAAAGTCAGGGTCAGAAGCTGGTGGATTACTGACCTCCCATCCAGTCAGCAAGGCCACGCCACTCTTAGATGGCCACCGAACAGATACAAAGGAGCACTCCCCGGGCACAGTGGGGCAGTGGCTCCCCCGGGATCTAGCTACTGATTTCTCTTTCTTTGGTAATCAAAAAAAATTTTTTTATTGATTCTAATTGATTGTGTTACATAGATTCTAGTGTTGCCTGAATGCATCCCCACTCCCCCGTATTTCCCTCAACATCTCCTTTGCCCTCTCCCCATACCGCCCTCCCCCCTTCCCTTCAGGTTTATCCCATCCTATCATCCCCTTTCCCTCTGTCCTCTTTTCCTCTGGTTCCTTTGATCTCTACTCTGTCTCGATTCCATTCCTCAGTTCACATTGTTCATTGGATTCCTCAAATAAGTAGGTCATATGATATTTTTCTTTCTCTGCCTGGCTTATTTCACTCAACATAATAGTTTCCAGGTCCATCCATGTTGTCGCAAAAGGTAAGATTTCCTTCGTCTTCATGCCCTCATAGTATTGCATTGTATATATGTACCACTGCTTTTCTTTTTTGAGTTTAGTATTTTTATTTTTTAGAAATAACATACATAGAGAATCAAGATAAAATACATTAAGGACAAAGTGGAAAAGTCGACAGTACAAACATGGGTGCAACTGAGTCACAAATGACAAATGCAAATAACAGACCACACAATGAAAATGTTTATGCTGAACATCCTGTGTAGATAGTATCACTGTTCAACATCAGCACAGCGAACACAACCCTGTTTTGGGTGATGTACCTCTGGCAGGTAGAGCCACTACTTTCTTAAAATCAGGAGAAGGCACCTTCTTTTCTGGTTCAGGCTTCTTGGGCACCACAGGCACTTTAAAGGTATTATTTTATTATAAATGTAATTAAACTTTCAGGCATAAATATATTAACTTTGTCTTGTACTATGAGCTGGTTAAATATGTCAGATCTGTGTACTCTTTATTCGGAGATAAGAGTACTTCTACATACCTTCCTTTATTTTATTTTATCCTCACAATAATATCTGAGCCCACGAGGACTGATATTAATATCCCATTTCATACAAATTGGTTAAAGACTTTTCTCAGGATAATACAGCAAGGCACAAAGCCAGAAAACAAGGCTAAAATAAAAATCTACTGGTCTGCTATTTATATGTACATGTCAGAAGACATAAGTTATTATTCACTATTTTGAAAAATATATAATCTTTCTCCTTTCTTTTCATCCTAACGTTAAAAAGGCACCTAACATAAATGGTTGAAACATAAAGTTTAAGAAGACTCATCTACCATATTTTTTAGGTATCTTATTTTGTGTAGCTTATCATTGCAAATTATCTATATGAAAATTATAATGTTTAAAAATATTATAGGGAATCAGATAGACCTTTATGGCAGTTTTGGAACATTTTCTTTCATCTTTGTTTTAATACTGCTTTGTATCCAATGAAAAGTAGATGTCAGTGTTCCTGAATATTTTTAGAATTAAAAATGTATCTTTATTTTATGTGTAATTTTTTCTTAAACCCCAGTTCCACTATATTTTTTCTGGTGAAGCTATGAATGAAGACTGTGTATTCATTTTGGGGGGAGCTGTATCTTTGGATGGTGGAGGTTCCACAATTTTAGGAGCTGGAACTTGGACTTTCTTTTCCGGTATAGGTTTCTTTGGCACTTCAGGCACTTACAAACATTCATTTTTAGATATTAAAAATCACATGCACAGTATTGTTGCTATAACAAAAAGACATAAGAAAATAAGACCACAAACAAATAAATGACTTTTCATAGCATCAGATTTGAATAGAAATTCAGATAATTTTTTTTTCAGGGACAGAGAGAGATTCAGAGAGAGGGATAGATAAGGACAGACAGACAGGAATGAAGAAAGATGAGAAGCATCAATCATTAGTTTTTCGTTGCAGTTGCGACACCATAGTTGTTCATTAATTCCTTTCTCACATGTGCCTTGACCGCGGGCCTTCAGCAGACCGAGCAACCCCTTGCTGAAGCCAGCAACCTTGGGTCCAAGCTGGCGAGCATTTGCTCAAGCCAGATGGGCCCCGCGCTCAAGCTGGCGAGCTCAGGGACTCAAACCTGGGTCCTCCGCATCCCAGTCCAACGCTCTATCCGCTGCGCCACCGCCTGGTCAGGTGAAATTCAGATAATTTACATAAATATAAACACACAAGACAGACACACATTAATAAGAGCTCACACATATGAAATGTTTTCTAAGGTTTATTTTTTTATTTATTTTTACAGGGACAGAGAGAGAGTCAGAGAGAGGGATAGATAGGGACAGACAGACAGGAGTGGAGAGAGGTGAGAAGTATCAATCATTAGTTTTTCATTGCTGTTGCGACACCTTTGTTGTTCATTGATGGCTTTCTCACATGTGCCTTGATCGCGGGCCTTCAGCAGACCGAGCAACCCCTTGCTGGAGCCAGCGACCTTAGGCCCAAGCTGACGAGCTATTGCTCAAACCAGATGGGCCTGCTCTCAAGCTGGTGAGCCCAGGGTCTCGATCTTGGACCTTCCGCATCCCAGTCCGATGCTCTATCCACTGCGCCACTGCCTGGTCAGGCTGTTTTCTAAAGTTTAGAATCCCCAAACTTTTTACACAGGGGGCCAGTTCACTGTCCTTCAGACCGTTGGAGGGCCGCCACATACAGTACTCCATACACTGACCACCAGTGAAAGAGGTGCCCCTTCTGGAAGTGCAGCAGCGGCCATATAAACAGCCTCAGGTGGCCACAATTTGGCCTGTGGGCCATAGTTTGGGGACCTCTGGTTTAGATGGTAGACAATATAAAGACTAAAGCATTATAGATAAGACAGGAGATGAACAAAAAGATGGGAAGGTAGGATTCAACACAAAAGAGGTCTTGATGACTCCAAGAAGAGCTGCTATACTTCATGCAGGTACTGGCACCTTTGGTTTAATTTCTGGAATAACTTCCTCTTCAGATACAACTTCTTCCTCAGGTACAAATTCTTCCTCATCAGAAAGAACTTCCTCTTCCACAGGAAGAACTTCCTCTTCCTGAACTGGAACTGACTCCCTTTTCTTTGGCACTTTAAGATATTTAACCATAAAAGCAGCACTTTTATGTATAATATTCATAACAAGACAACATGAAGAACAAATATTCTGTGATCATAGTTCATCAATTGTCATCGAACTAAATGTCATTAAGCATCAGTAATAATTCATGGGGCTGTATAATAGCAGTTACTTTTCCTTTTTGCCCTGGTTCTGTTAGAGATTAATGTACTTTTGGGTGGTGGAGCTTCTACTTTATTCAGAATAGGTGTTGGTTTCTTTTCTTATGGAATGAGCTTCCTGGGTACCTTTGGCACTTTAAAGATATTATTTGTCTTTAATAATGTGTTCTTTTACATGGTTTAGTGCAACATATATTAAAAAGAATCACAAAAGATCTGATTTTTACATTTCTAATAAGACAAGTGTTAAAAACATGTAATATTAGGGGAGAATTTCTATGTTAATGTACACAAACATGTAAAAAGAAAAGTTTTTTTTCACCAAATACTTTAAATGATATAGTGTTCCACTTTTCACAAGTGGAACCTCTACTTTTTCAGGAGCAGGAACTGGCACCTTCTTCTCAAGCACAGGCTTCTTGGGCACTTCTGGAACTTTAGTGGGTGGGGCCTTTGGTTTGGGGGAAACTGGTTCTTCTTGGACAGGCTTTACTGGGGTAGGCTTCTCAGGTTCTTCAACACGTTTTTCTGGCGGTTTCTTTTCTTCATGTGATGGTAACAAGAGAGGGATAGGAGGAACAACTATAGGAGGGATTTCTTCTGGTGGTACTGCTCTGATAGGCATAGTAGAGATTAGAACTCTGAAGTCAGGAATATCAGGAGGCTTCATCTCAAATTTGATTTCTTTAGTTGTCAAGTACAGCTCTGCTCTGCTTTTCACTTCTCCACTTGGTTCCAGGCGAGCAATTACTGAATAGACACCGCTGTAATTGCGACATCAGGAAGTTCACCGGTCCCACCAATCCTAAGGTCTATAATCTCTGCATGATACACAGTAACCTTTACCACTGTATCCAATTTTTCTGCTGTGGTAGGTGTACAGCAGATATTGAGAACAGTTAGTCCCCCAAATGGAATTACTCCTTCTGATGGAATAATATTATTGGCAAAAACTTTTACGGCAAACCCGGGTGACACATTTTAGTGGCAGACTGTCTCCCTCATCGATACGAAGAACAAATTCTCCCCTTTCAGAATTGAAGCCTGGCTCCCATACTACTTCACATTTCAATGAGAAGGATGGTTCAACAGTGCCTGGTGTTCCAGTTTGTAATATTGTAATTCCACTTCTATCTTGACAAATTCAGCGTAATCACCACATTTCCATGGCAGCCACAGAAGGGGAAAGCCCAGCCATTCAGCCCTGGTTAGGATGGAGAAACATGGAACAGTGCAGTGTGCTGTGCTTTCAGACGCCTGCAGCTCTATGTCACATGCTAAATCAGAACCTGGAACCACTGAAGTGTGCATAAATAGTTTTTCTTTCTTCTGATTGATTGTTCACTCAGCTTTTCCTGGCTGATGTGATCATGGCTGCGCCCTGCTCTTGTCCGCCCGCTCTCTGGCCGACTGTCAGCTCAGACCCCGCTGGTTCTCTTGCGCCTCCTCACTGCCCGGGTGTGCTTCTCAGTCAGTCGCCTCCTCAGGCCGCCTGCACACCTGTACCACTGCTTTATAATCCACTCGTCCACTGATGAACACTTGGGATGCTTCCAGATCTTCGCTATTGTGAACAATGCTGCCATAAACATGGGGGTGCATTTCTCCTTTTGAAACTGTTATGGTGTTCTTGGGTTATCTTCCTAAAAGTGGGACTGGCTTGGTCAAAAGGCAGTTCGATTTTTAATTTTTTGAATACTGTTTTTCACAGTGGCTGCACCAGTCTGCATTCCCACCAGCAGTGCAGGAGGGTTCCCTTTTCTCCACACCCTTGCCAGCACTTATTCTGTGTTGGAGAGGCTGTGGAGATAAAGTAACCCTCATCCACTGTTGGTGGGAATGTAAAGTAGTGCAACCATTATGGAAGAAAGTATGATGGTTCCTAAAAAATTAAAATAAAGCCTGATCAGGTGGTGGCACAGTGGGTAGAGCATCGGACTAGGATGCGGAGGACCCAGGTTCGAGACCCCGAGGTCGCCACCTTGAGCTTGAGCTCGTCTGGCTTGAGCAAAAAGCTCACCAGCTTGGACCCAAGGTCGCTGGCTTGAGGAAGGGGTTACTCGGTCTGCTGAAGGCCTGTGGTCAAGGCACATATGAGAAAGCAATCAATGAACAACTAAGGTATTGCAACAAAAAACTGATAATTGATGCTTCTCATCTCTCTTCGTTCCTGTCTATCTGTCCCTATCTCCTATCTATCCCTATCTCTGACTCTCTCTCTGTCCCTGTAAAAAAAGAAAAAAAGAAAAATTAAAAATAGAACTACCATATGACCCAGCAATCCCTCTACTGGGTATATATCCCCAAAACTCAAAAACACTAGTATGTAAAGACACGTGCAGCCCCATGTTCACTGCAGTATTGTTCACAGTGGCCAAGACATGGAAACAACCCAAAAGCCCTTCAATAGATGACTGGATAAAGAAGATGTGGTACATATATACTATGGAATACTACTCAGCCATAAGAAATGATGACATTGGACCATTTACAACAACATGGATGGACCTTGAGAACATCATACTGAGAGAAATAAGTAAATCAGAAAAAACTAAGATCTATATAATTTTATACATAGGTGGGACATAAAAATGAGACTCAGGGACATGGACAAGAGTGTGGTGGTTACCACGGCAGGGGGGTAGAGAAAGGAGAAGAGGAGAGGGGAGGGGCACAAAAAAACCGAGTAGAAGGTGATAGAAAACAATTTGACTTTGGGTGATGGGTATGCAACATAGTCAAATGTCAAAATAACCTGGAGATGTTTTCTCTGAACTTATGTACCCGGATTGATCTATGTCACCCCATAAAAATTAATAATAATAATTAAAAAGAAAAAAATATTAATGAAAAAACATTAAATAATACCTGACAAAAAACAATAAAACTGGTATTTAAGGTATTTCCAATGATACCTTGTCACCCCTTGGTTGTTTGGCATTTTTTATCTTTATATGTTTGTTTACTTAAATAATAAACATGAGGAAGTTAAAATGTAGTATTTCATCAAAGGTATAATGAGTTTTATGAAATGAATAAAGATTACAAGCATAGTTCCATCAAATTTTTTTCACCTATGGACGAATGAACATTACTATGGGTGCTTGGAATATGCTGTTGTGCAGATGAATGTTAGAAAGGAGTAAGAAATGTAAATTTGTAATTTCCACATCGGGCAGCTGCCCAGGGGCCAACCTTAGAGAGAACCCTGATGACAAGTGCCGTTTTAACAACTCGTTTGCTGAAGTCAACAAAATACTAGGTATCGGTTCTGCTGAACCAGTGCAAACCGGCTAAATCCCATCACTGTCCTCAGCCATTCACCATGTGAGGTCATCTGTAACCACATTGGAGGGTTGTGCCACAACAGACTTAAAGTCTACTTTTTTTTGAAGTTGCAATTTAGTAAAATGACATCTTTTTAGCCTTTCCATTGGGCTACTGTCTGATGGTATAAAACAGGAACTCATGCCAAAATTCAGCCAGCATTTACTCTCTCATCTGTTCTCTCCTCCTTAGGGTACTGTTGGTTTTTCCCAGAAATTATAGCTGCCCCCCGACCCCTTCCAAGGCTGGAAATCTGGAAACAAGTTTCTCCTCCATGTCTCACACTTGAGCCTTCTTTTCCACTCTCACTGCCAATTCCAAGTTTCATTGCCTCAGGCCTGAATTGTTGTAATATAGTCCTGACTTTATTGTCTTTGTGCATATGCACAAAGATTAAGCCATTCCTGTTGACACAAACCTCTGCCCTAAGATGTTACGAAGGAACCATCCAGGGATAGAGTGTGTGACCAGAGGCACATCACCAGGCTTAACTTTTTTAAGCCTCTATCTCTTTATCTGTCAAATAGGATAAACAGCAGACTGTGATGAGAATCCAAAGTATGTAGGTAGAAATGACCATTGCAGGGCTTCCAAATAAAAAGGAATCCAACTCTTTCCCCAACTTTCTCAGCAGGCTGCAACTGAGACCTTGCCTTACTCTAAGTGCCTAGTAAAGAACATGACATAAAGCAGGAGCTCAATGAGTGCTGAACAAGTTAATACAAAGATGGAAGGATAAATTTAAAAATGCTCACCATTCCTTTAGGCTCTCTCTTCAACCCCTTATGCATATTTTGTTGTAAAGAAACGTTCCTCTGGGTTTACACAAAGACACCAAGTCCAAATGAATTTTTAAGGAGTTTTATTAAAGGAAGAGATTTATTAATATGCCAGCAGCATATGACAAACATGGGGCATAGCTGACCCAAATCATGCTGTTCAGCATATAGCCCTGAGGGAGGTTATATACCTTTGACCACACAAAGGTTGGGGGTAAAAGGAGGAGGAGGGGAAGATGACACAATTCATTAACAAGCTTATAACATTTTTCTATAGGATTTATAAAAATATTCTTATATATTAAAGCTTATAAGTTAACATAATAGCGAAAAATGTTGTTCTACATATTAAAAGATATTCCCAAGTTTTTTGGTGTTCATCTGCCATTCCTTTGTCTAGAGCAGGGGTTGGGAGCCAGATGTAGCTCTTTAGATGGCTGCATCTGGCTCGCAGACAAATCTTTAATTAAAAAAATAATAACGTTAAAAATATAAAACATTCTCATGTATTACAATCCATTCATTTCCTACCGCTCATGTTCACAGTTGTGGACAACACCAAATTTTTATTGGATAATGCATAACGTACATGGGTTGTTGTGAGGTCAAGAAGTAAACTTCCCTCCTTTTTAAAATTGTATCGATGAAACAGTCAAATCTAAAGTGGCACTTTGACACACGCCATACTACATTTGCATCCAGATATCCAGCGGGGCACAGCAGGAAAAAAGCATGTCAATAGCTACTGTGCAGAGTGCAAGCTAGTCAGCAGCAACTCTGTGTTTGGACCCAACAAGGTGACTGGAATTTGGCTAGCTTTGCTGGTGCTTTGGCAATTGTGAGAAATGGAAAGCCATTCACAGATGGAGAGTATGCCAAAACATTTATGCTTGATGTTGACAATGAACTTTTTGACAACTTTTTGGATAAAGATAAGATAATCAAATGAATAAAAGACATGCCTCTTTCAGCAAGAATTGTTTGTTCACCATTGTACCCTCATGATGGCAAATCAAACTGATGCAACACAAGTGAAGGACATAAATGCAGTACCATTCTTTTCTCTCGCTTTGGATGAGTCAACAGACGTTAGCCATTTATCCCAGTTCAGCATGATTGCAAGGTATGCTGTCAGTGACACACTACGTGAGGAAAGTCTTGCTGTTTTGCCTATGAAAGAGACAAGAGGGGAGGATTTATTCAAGTCTTTCACTGAGTTTGCTAAAAAGAAAAATCTCCCGATGGATAAACTTATTTTGGTGTGTACTAATGGTGCTCCATGCATGGTGGGGAAAAACAGGATTCATAGCCCCTCTTCATGAACATGAAAAGAGACCCATCCTAAGTTTTCACTGCATTCTACATCAGGAGGTGCTTTGTGCTCAGATGTGTGGTGAGCAGCTTGGTGAGGTGAATGTCGCTGGTCATTCGAATGGCCAACTTTATTGTTGCCCGAGGTTTAAATGATCACTTTAAAACACTGCTGGGTGAAGTTGGGAATAATTATCTTGGTCTGCTTCTGCACAGCAGTGTGAGTTGGTTGTCAAGAGGGAAGGTGCTCAGCCATTTCGGCTCCTCTGAGTGAAATCAGACTTTTCTTGAAATGAAAAACGTTGAGCATCCTGAGTTAGCTAACACTGAGTGGCTTCGGAAGTTCTACTATCTCATGGACATGACTGAACATCTGAACCAGCTCAATGTGAAAATGCAAGGCATTGGAAATACAGTCTTATCCTTTCAATAAGCAGTGTTTGCAGTTGAAAACAATCTGGAACTCCTCATCACCGACATTGAAACAGGTCGTTTACTACACTTTGAAAAACTGGGAGAGGTTAAAGATGCATGCACAGCAAGTGACCCTGTTCAACATCTTGATCTTTAGCAGCTAGCGGGCTTCACATCTAATCTCCTGCAGTCATTCAAAGCATGCTTTGGAGAATTTTGTGAGTGCACTCATTTTTTTAAGTTCATTACCCATCCACACGAGTGTGCAGTGGACAGTGCCAACCTGAGTTACATCCCCTGTGTTTCCGTCAGAGATTTTGAGTTACAAGCTGCTGACCTGAAGGCCTCAGACATGTGGGTGAATAAGTTCAAGTCACTGGATGAAGATTTGGAAAAACTTTCATGACACCAAGCAGAGTTGGTGAGCAAACACAAGTGGGGAGAAATGAAAAAAATTCAACCCGCAGACCAGCTGATTGTCAAAACTTGGAACACGCTTCCCATCACATACCACACACTGCAGTGTGTGAGCATTGCTGTACTGACAATGTTTGGCTGTACGTATGCATGTGAGCAGTCTTTCTCACATCTAAAGAACGTTAGTTAAGGTCAACCTATGATCACGTTTAACAGATGGATGTCTCAACGCCTGCATGAAGCTTAATCTCATCACGTATCAACCAGGCTACAAAGCCATCAGCAAAACCATGCAGCACCAGAAGTCACAATAATGGTAAGAAGTACTTTATCCATCATTGGTTAGCAACAGCATAACATTATTAAAAGAATTCAGAGACTTATTGTACTTTAAAAGTGTTGGTCTTACATAAGATGCACACATTTACTTGTATTTAGTGTTAAACATATTATATGGCTTTCATGGAATTACATTTTAAAATATGTGGCATTAATGGCTCTCTCAGCCAAAAAGGTTCCCAACTCCTGGTCTAGAGGTATATACATTATTTACATGTTTTTCAGGATGGGAGGGGGAGCCTGCATAGCGCCAGGGGATAAGCATCCCTGAATGGCCCATGAAAGAGAAAGAAGGAAGGAAAGAAGGAAAGAAAGAAAGAAAGAAAGAAAGAAAGAAAGAAAGAAAGAAAGAAAGAAAGAAAGAAAGAAAGAAAGAGGAAGGGCTTCACTTAATCTTTTCTTCCCTTCACCCACACCTGGCTAGGTGTTTATTTTATTTTATTTTTTTCACAGGTACAGGGATAGGGAGGGGGATTCAAGCTTTCTCTCTACTTTCATTCAAAACTTAGCACAAAATTTCTTTATTTATAACATAATGCTGTCGTCCATCCTTAGTTGGTGCAAATTACAGGTATAAAAATCATATTTACAAAATCTCTCTGTATGCTTAGACCAAATTATAAAACGCCCTTTAAGCTTCCTAGTAAAAGGGGGTTTGCTACACAGTATGTCTCTGCAAGCCAGGAAATTCTTACATTCCTTTTCCCTCATTCCCTACAGAAAGGAGAGTACAAGAAACTTTACTTTTTCTCCTAAAATACCAATATTAATTTTTCAATTCTTTGGTACTTTACCAATATTTGCATTTGCCAAAATAACACTCTTTCAGTTTGGCTTTCAACAGACATCACTTCCTTTAAAACATTGTTTTTACTGATTTTAGAGGGAGAAATATCGACTTGTTATTCATGCATTCATTGGTTGATTTGTTTATGCCCTGACCAGGGATCAAATCCACCAACTTGGCATATCATGATGATATCTAACCAACTGAGCTACCCGACCAGGGCAACATATGTCACTTCTTATTTAAAACTTATCTATGGCTCTATAGTGCTGTAGGTTCAAATTCCTTAGATTCTGAGCCCCCATGATCTGGTGCTATATGTTGCTTTTCAACTTTATCTTCCATTACTTATTACTGTGATCTTTTTAATTTAGCTCTTCTGGAGGTTTATTCATTGCTAGCCACTTCCCAAAAGTCTGTTCTTTTCTTTTTTAAAAAAAGATTTTATTTATTCATTTTTAGGGGTGGGGAGGAGAGAGAGAGAGAAGCATCAATTCACAGTCGCTTTACATTAGTTGTTCGTTGACTGCTTCTCACATGTGCCTTGACTGGGTAAACTCTGGGTTTCAAACCGTGATTTTGAACTGCAACCTCAGTGTCCCAGATCAACACTCCATCCGCTGTGCCACCACTAGTCAGGCAGTCTGTTCTTTTCTTACCAATGTCTTTGAACCTTCATTCCCAAATACCTGTTGGTCAACAGGCATTTTCTTCTTTGTCTAACCACATCCTACCCATCTGTGGCTGAGAAAGCCTGTTGCCTCTCGATAGTCCTAAAAAATTGAAAAAAGTCTCCAGTAATTCCACCATTTAACATTTGTGCATAGTTTCTTCCGGTTTGACTCCAAAGTTCATGCTCTCAATTATGAACTCTTTAAGGTTCTTGATACTATTGCCAAATGACCTTTCAGAAAAGTTGTTCCAATCTCTACTCCATCAGCAGAGTAAAAGTGTCCATCACTCCTATTTCTCCTTCTTTCAAGCAATTGCTAGGCACTTGCATTTCACTTTCTGTTAGCTGTTTCCTCATATATCTATCAGTGAAGGTTACCATGGACCACCAGTTAGTCCAGCTGAACTTCCTAGTATCAGACAAAGTGGTGATGTGTCCCCAGATTCTGGCCACATCTATCCCATTCTCATGTGAGAATGACCTGACAAATGCAAACACTATAAAATAATGCTTTTGATGCTGGAGACACAGAGCTCTCTAGGCATTTATGCAGAGTCTAATGGAGACTTCATCTGGAAGCCAATGCATGCAGCTGGGGCAACCTGGACGCCAAAAGCTCACAGCTTTGTAAGAACCTAAACTGGCATCAGATCCTCCTATTTCCTGCCCTAGCAGATGGTTTGTTATGAGTGACAGCCACTGTTGGACCTAAGCTAATTTTCAGATTTCATAGTCTGCTATGTTTTTTTTTAAAGGATCAGCAGCTACTTGCAGGTTTCTTTTCTTTTTAAAATTAGACCTCCTATGTGTTAATCGAAACAGCTGGTGCATGCAAAAAATGTTATCAGAATGGACTCTTGGAAGGGGCAATATGAAAGTACAGGGGTTCCTCAGGTTACAAGAGTCTCAACATATGACATGTCGAGTTTATGACACTCACTCCCATAAAAACTTTAAAAAATTGAGATGTGGTGTTTCGGCTGTAATGGATGTCTTGCAATGGCTACAGGCAGATTTTGGAAGTTGTCAACCTTCCAGACTAGCCTGGAACAATTCTTTAAGAAGGTAGGGAGACCTGCAGCAGATCCTGTATGCTCTACATCAGCTGCTTCTCGAGATGAAACACCTGTAGTACAGGTAGAATTATCCAGCGTCTCCTGCATGTTCCTTAGGCAATCCTGGTTCACCTAACCCAGTATCTTCAGCACCTTCTGCAGGTTCTCCTGCCTCTCCAGCTTCCTCCTCCCAATAGGTTTCTCTCTCCCACCGTGCAATGCTTCTTTCAGAATGCTAGCCAACAACAGGAATAAAGGTAAGAAATCTTTTTATACTCATTTTTAGTCTTTTTTTTTCTGTTACTACAGAACAGTATACAGTACAGTATATTTATGTAATTTTCCTTTTTCTGTGGCTTAGTTGTGTTTTTATGTTCTAGATTATTTTACAATTGTGTTAGGATAGCTAAGTGACTGAGGCTAGGGTGTGTTTCGATTTAGACCAATATTTGGATTATGTCACTGTCATAGGAACGGAATTGTATCTGTGTTATAACCCAAGGACCCCCTATAAATGAAAAAAAAAATCTTGGCTGATCAAAAGGAATTACATTTTAAGTTTTAGTCCTCTATGACTCCAGCGAATTTGCAGAACTTCCTCTACCTGAAGTGCCCCTTCCTTTCTGCCTTTATCTCACAGGTCAGCTTAAATCCTGACTTTTGCCTAAGGCCTTCCCCTCAGGATTTACCTCAAATAAAGAGCTCCCCCTTTTCACATATTTTATGTAAATGTGAGTTGAACTTCTGTTTTCCACTGCGTTCACAGTCAAGGACAAAAGGGCTAAAGGCCACAATTTTTTTATCTCTTTTGTAGCAAGGTGGCGCTGTGCCCATAGAAGTTGCTCAATATTTGATCAGTAAATAAACAGGTGAAAAATAAGTACATTTGGAATAATTCAGGAAGTAGAATGACAACAGACATTTTTTAAATTGTACTTTAAGGTTTATAAAATACTTCTTGTTTAGTCTCATTTGTACCTAAGAATAATCCACAGAGGAAACTGGTGTGAAGAGGTTAAGAGACTTGCTCTTGACACTCAGATCCTCTTCTTCCAAAGCTTCTATGATTTCCATTATAATTGACGCTGAAATACAAATGTAAGATTCAAAGTGAAGTTGGCCTCTTCCCATAAAACAGCCCCACCAGCAGAGGGCATCAGAACATGTATGGGTCTTGGAATAAGGTTGACATACGGATCCAACCATTTTAAGAGCTAGGTTACCTTGGGCAAATTATTTAATTTTCCTGAGCCTCATCTATAAAATATTGATGGTAATGTACCCCACCCTCAGGGCGGTAATAGGATTAGAATTATTCTGTGGCTGGCACATAGTAGGTGAACATTAAATCATATCTGTCATATCCCCATAGGAGGATAGCACGAGCAGTTTGGAGGTAAAGTAGATGCTGATTCTTGTTTGATGCTTTAACAAATATTTTTAATTAATTTGCATCTTTGGCATTTAAAATAGGCAAAGAGCCTGACCAGGTAGTGGTGCAGTGGATAGAGCATTGGACTAGGACGCGGAGGACCCAGGTTTGAAACCCTGAGATCACCAGCTTGAGCGCAGGCTCATCTGGTTTGAGCAAGGCTCACCAGCTTGAGCCCAAGGTCGCTGGCTTGAGCAAGGGGTTACTCGGTCTGCTATAGCCCAACGGTCAAGGCACATATGAGAAAGCAATCAATGAACAACTAAGATGCCGCAACAAAGAATTGATGCTTCTCATCCCTCTCCTTTTCTGTTTGTCCCTATCTGTCCCTCTCTCTGACTCGCTCTGTCTCTGTCACAAAAAATATAAATAAAATAAATAAAATAGGCTAAGAGTTATATCGAATGGGTAAAGAAATGAATATTTATGAAAAGTATTTAATACCCAGTGCTGGCAACAGGGTGAGAGATCAGATTGGAACTTTTCCAGATGGAAAGCTTTAAAAACATGATGCATTGCTTCTCCCAGAATCTATTTAACTTAAGAAAATAACATTGAGCCTGACCAGGTGGTGGCGCAGTGGATAGAGCGTCGGTCGGACTGGGATGAAGAAGGACCCAACTTTGAGACCCCGAGGTGGCGAGCGCGGGCTTATCTGGCTTGAGCAAAAGCTCACCAGCTTGGATGCAAGGTCACTGGCTTGAGCAAGGGGTTACTCGGTCTGCTGAAGGCCCGCGGTCAAGGCACATATGAGAGCAATCAGTGAACAACTAAGGTGTCGCAACAAAAAACTGATGATTGATGCTTCTCATCTCTCTCCCTTCCTGTCTGTCTGTCCCTATCTATCCCTCTCTCTGACTCTCATTCTGTCTCTGTAAAAAAAGAAAATAATATTGAATGGCAGCAAGATTTAGAAAAACAAAGGCTATCTTCACCACTCTCTATAGCAGCAAAAGTGGAAACAACCTAAATGCTTAATGCTTAATGTACCACATAGGGTTAATAATTATCGTCTCCACGTCAAATTGAACATTATGTAGTCATTCAAATCATGCTATAGAAGAATATTCTAAATGGAAAGATGATCACAACACAACAAGCAGAAAAAAAAAAACAAGACAGAAACAGTCTGCTTTTGCTTTTGTTTAAAAAATACACACATGACAAAAAGCAAAATTTTAAGTTATTTTCATAGGATATGAGATTGTTTGTGATATTTTTTTCCCATTTGTCTTTGCTTATTTGTTCTCTAAATTTTTTGCAATTAACATTTATCACTTTCATAATTTTTAAAAAATGGTGTTTTCTTTTACATGTGTGGAGTTGGTGTCTTTCATTGAACACTGCCTGCCAGCACAACCAGGCCAGTGGCCATGGAAAATAAGTCAATTGTAATAAGGCAGCTTGAAAATTTCTAGGTAGTTAGTTAAACAAAGTAATTAAAATCCTAATGAAATTTCATGGAGTTGGTCATCATGCTTTGACTTAACCTGCTACAAGACTACTATGAATAGACAGCAGGCTTCACTTTTCCAAAATGCCTAAAAATGGCATAAAATAAAATATGAATAATTGTTCATGTGAAGGGCCATGAGCCATGTTTGTCCTGAGCAAATGTAACCTGAACCCCCCCCATAGCTCATCCTCCAGGTTGGCTGCACATCTCTGGACAGGGTGTATTTGCTCTCCATTACTAAATTTACTCTCCTGAACTTGAAATGGAGCGGAATTTTAATGTAGAGTTACCCATTAGCCCCAGGGCTAAATTTAAACCTTTAATTAAATTAATCCGTTGATCTTAAAACACATTGCTTCTCCTTCAGAAACATTTAAGTAGGTTTCTTAGATGTCACAGTGCTTAACTCAGTGTGAGGATGGCTCCCTAATGCATTTGGGAAGTCTCCCAAATCACAAAGGAAAGTAGCACAAGTTGTCAGAGGGCTCCTGCCCGACCTCACTGCTTCGACCCCCCCACCTCCCAGCTCCACCTCCACCCACAGCCAGGGCAGGCTCTTGTTTGGGGTGGGGCTGGGGTACTGCATTCAGAGTTTTCCCAGATCCAGAGCTGCAGCTCTGGGCAGGAATCCGTTATTTATAGAAGACAGGGTAGGTGCCAAACGGATGATATCAAATGAATGACAAAGTACATATTAGTCCCAATTTACATAAGAGGAAAAGAGATCATAATCCAAACACACAAAAAAAATAATTCAACGTAATACTGGGAAAGGGGTGTAAGGCCATCTCAGTCACTTCTGTCTTCATAGAAAACGAAGCACATTTCAGAGCCAAAGTAAAATTTAAGTTGGCCTTTGCCAAGAAAGAGATAAAGACTGACAGCTCCATCAAATGGGGATGTGTAAATTAGTCTGGCCACAGGAAAGATGTTCGCGCGCCTGGGCTCTTAAACACCCCGAGGCGTGTATTTATCTCAGGGGCTGCGTCCTCGGCCTGAGAATAATTGAGGCACAAACTCAACGGTTAGCGACAGTTTCAAGGTGGGACAGTCCGTATAACGTACCCGTGTAACTATTATTAAGGATTTATTTCTCGGAACCCAATAGCAGCGCAGGTCCAGTTAACAAGCTAAGGGTCATATCTAGGCATTGCTCCACATAACTGTCTTGTAGACTCACAACTTTCCGGGAACCCCCTCTTCACGCCGTGACTCAAGGGATTCTGCTCGCACCCCAACTCTTAGTCTGAGAGCGCGGAGGAAACGTGCTCGCCTCCGAGCCCCGGGAACTACCACCTCTCCCCAGGAAGCTCGAAAGACCAGGACCACCTGGAGGATTCCCAGCCAGCCACCCACTCGTCTTTCTCTTCCTTCTCTTCCTCATCCTCTGGCCCTTAGTCTCCCGCCGCCAGTCTTTGCGGCCGCGGCCTTCGGCTTTGTTTTCCTCCCAGGTTTCATTCCCCACACGTGATAGTGTGTTATTGCAAAGAGCGCTCCAGAGCGCGAGAGCTGGGCTCGCACACCTATAAATACAGACACCCCGGCCAGCAGTCGGAGAACGCGGGGATAGGGAGCGCCAGAGCCCCAACGACCAGGCGGCCAGCAGGCCAACAGACCGCCAGCCTGCCAGCCAGCGAGCCGCGCGCGTGGGCCGATCACCTAGGGGCAGCATGGCTCGCCCGTGGGGGGACCCGGCCGCCGCGCACGCCGCCCGCGCCCCTCGCCCTGCCCAGCCCAGGTCACCGGCGCTCGCTCTCTCGGCTTAGCACTTCGGCGCCGCTCACTAGTTGGGGCATCGCGGAAATATCGCGGCAGACCGACACAATGGCGGCGGCTGCCGCCACCCCCCGCACGACCGCCTGCAGCAGCAGCAGAAGCGAAGGCGGCGGCACCGACGCCGCGGGCACCAGCGGATTGCAGCAATCGCAGCCCCAGCCCGCGGCAGCCGCGCCGGCCCAACCACCGCTGGAGCCCCCCAGGAAGCCACGCATGGACCCGCGGCGCCGCCAGGCTGCTCTCTCCTTCCTCACCAACATCTCACTGGACGGACGGCCGCCGCTGCAGGACGAGGAGTGGAGCGGCGAGGAGAGCGGAGAGGCCAAGCCAGGCGCAGGGAGCGCCTGCGGCACGAGGACTCGGCTCGGCCAGCTCGCCGTTGCCGAGCGGGGCGGCTGCAACGCGCTCTCCGCGGCGGGCACTGCGGCGTTGGTAGCTGGATCGGGTTCCTGCCTCCCTCAGCGGTCGCCGCTGCCGCCCCTAACCCCCGGCGGCCACGCGACGATGCCCGGACTCGGGGCCGCCCGGGGGTTCGCGAGCCCCCTGGGCGCGGGCCGGGCGTCGGGGGAGCAGTTGCAGCCACTCTGGTCGGCGCCACTCGCCGCCTCCTCTCAGCTGCAGTCTGACCCGCAAGAGTTGGAGGAGGACGATGCCTTTACCTGCGTGCAGGTGCCGGCGGCCCCCTTCCTGGGCTCCGGAACCCCCGGGAGTGGGAGCGGCAGTCGAGGCCGCCTCAACTCGTTCACTCAGGGAATCCTGCCCATCGCCTTCTCCAGACAGACCTCTCAGAACTACTGCTCCCTGGAGCAGCCGGGCCAGGGCGGCAGCACCAGCGCCTTGGAGCAGCTGCAAAGGTCTCGGTGAGTATCCAGGACGAGCGCCTAATCCCGCGTCCCTTTCGGCGGGCTCTTGTCTGCGGGACACGGGTCGCTTCCACCTTCCCTAGACCTGCTGGATCCGTGGGCTTTTGGCCCCGGTTCTAAATCACTAGGGTACGCAAAAGTGGGAGAGTCCTTAGGGAGTATGTGTTCACGCGTGTGTGCACAAGCCCAGAACTCGCAGAGCAGAAGCGCCGCGGTCATGCAGTGGGGTCCGGAGTTGGGAGTTGCGGGAGCCCATTAAAAAGCAGCGTCAAACCCTCCCATCGCAAGGAGGAGATCTGAAATTTCCAGAACCGGAGTCGCGCTCTCCCCACTCCAGACCGGACTTGGTGGTGCATAGAGTGGAGCTGTGGGTCGGACCCGCGGCTCAGCGGCGCGTGTGAGCAGAAACTTGTCACAGATACGCGGTGAATCCCTCCTGAGAAATTCCTGCCTGCGCTCAAGTATTCCTGTGTTTCAGGACAACTTGGTGTATTCCTTTTACTTTCCTCAAATAACATAAAGTCCTCATATTCACTTGTTCATGGCCTTGGGGGTGGGGTACAGGGGGGAAATAGAGCTTGAGGATTCTTTTTTCCATTTCAAAATGAATTTGCTAGAATTCATTGAAAGCACGTTGTACTTGAATCTTAGCAAAAACATGAAATGTTGGACATTTGCTTATTGCTCAGAAAATAGCTGGAGCTTGTCACCATATGTTCAAGGAACAGTTGGGAGTTAGATCTGTGTCAGGCAGTGGGACTGGAGATTGAAAGAGGATCAGAGTGGAGGGGCATGGGGAATGCTTGTCTGTTCTCTGGGAGAGAGTGAGTGTGTTTCCTTATGAGTTAATAAGACCTCCTATGCAGTTAGTTATAGCATCGACTCCACCTTGGCTCAGTTAGTGTAACCTCTTGAGGCCTCAGTTTCCTCTTCTGGGATGGGACCTTACTAATTTTCCAGGCCTCAAGATGAGAAGGTAGAACATTTTCTGTTCTGCCTTCTCCCCTGTAATGCTTATCTGGAAGCTCAGGCACGCCCTGGCCTCAGAAGGTTGCCTGTTGAAACACTTATTTCTCCCCCTAGAGACAAATGGGGAAGAGCAAGCTGAACTTATCCAGAAGTTTGCGGAGTCTCTTTCTTCCCAAGTGGGTGAGATCATGACCCTGCTTAGTAGGTAGCACAGCAGTGTGAGTGCATGTCGCTGCAGGCAGGCAGGGGTGAGGAGCAGGGGAAGCAGCCTCGTGATTGTATGGGTGAATTATTGAGGCTGGGCACAGGTGACAGCCTGGCCCTGGCATTTATTGTCAATGCATACATCTCCCCATTAGTGAGAGGGAAACCCCTTCTGTTCTGGGTAAGTGGAGCACACTCAGCAGTTTCTGGACAGTTCAATATGACTGCCTGACATCACTCACTGGCTCATAATGTCTATAGTTTGAGCATAAGCCGGTCCTGTACAGAAGGTCATGACAGGAATTGTAATAAACATACATGTTATTCTAAGCTAATGTGCATAGCTGGCCTGAGTTGCCTGGTAGACAGATGTGTTGTGTGAAGAGCAGCTGGAGATCAGATTACCTCACACTATGTCTCCAAGAATCTCATTTAAGGGACTATGAGGATCCTAGGTGTTATACTTCTGATCCAAAGAATAGTTAGAATTTAATATCTGATCCAGTCTCTGTGAAGCCCTTGTATGTTTGAGCTTTCTCCACAACACGCACATTAAGATAGGTGAGTCAATGTAAGGTACTTCCCTACCTGACAATCACATTCACCTAACTACTTTGGGATTTTCCATAACTGACAACTTGATAGACATTAAAAAAAAAATACTGCCCTCCACATTAAAGCATCAAATTTAATGCATGCAGAGGAGGTAAATGGGTAAAACTTGAATTAAGAAAGGCCCTGGAGCAGCTGTTGAAGTGGGAATATCCTAGGATGCTTTGTTCCCTAGATTGTGCTGCTTTCAAGAATTTTTTCAGAAGCATGTTGCTTTTATGATCATTAAAGAGTACTTGAACCTGCCTAGACAAAGAGGTGTAGATTACAAACTCATTTGAAGAAGCCCCAGGGATAGCTTGAAGAATGCCCTTTGCTTTCCTGGTGTGCCTCCCTTTAAGAAACCAAGCAAACCTGGCTGCTCCCACACACCCCTTCATGGGTATTCCCCTGGCCTGTCATTTTTAAATCAAACAGATGCTTTCCCTGGATTTGTTTCTTGCTGTTTAAACCTTGCTACTCAAAAGAGTGGATTCTTTGACCTTCATGAGTCCTCTTAGAAATGCAAACTCTCAGGCTGCACTCTAGATTACTTGAGTCCAAATCTGCATTGTAACAAGCTCCTGGATGATTCATACACAAATTGAAGTTTGGAAAGCAGTGCCAACCTGTATATGAAATCTGCCTTTTTTTAAAAAAAATAAACTTGAGATTTCACCTATCAGTTTTGCTATGGGTATATAAAAGTCAGAATTATCCATCTGAAATCTTCAAACTTTTTCTTTTTTGTTACTTCCATCTGGACACTTGTAAAACCAATCACGATTATTGGTTGGACTTCCAAACTTTGAAATACAACATAGGGCAATCTTTGTGCCCAAGCCTGGCACAGATGTGTGAATGGAACGATGACACAATCTCTGTGCTCTGTGCTGGATGTTTGACACTTATCACATATATCCTCACAGCCAACCCGTGTACAGATTCTTTCACAGACTCAGTGTAGCCTCTTTGTCTGGGTCCCCCCCGCCCCCCCACCCCCCCACCCCCCACCCCGCTTCGCTGTTACTTGTCATTCTCCACTGAAATTCCTAGGGAACCCAGGACCACGGGCCTCAGGGCCAGGGCTCCAGCCCTGACCAGCCAGCACTCTGGGGTTTGCTCTTAGGCTGGGTGTCAAGAGGTGGGAAATGAAAAAGATGCCTTCTAGCTTGACACCCTGTGTGTCTCTGCTTGGGCAGTGAGCTCCGCATGAGGAAGGTATTAATGGATGAAAGGGAGTGTAAGTTTATAAGGTGTGTTTTAAGGTTTCCTTTCACTTTAAAATTTTTTATCTAAGGCAGCAGCCACCCAGAAGCCCATAGAGTCTAAGCCCCTGACAGGAGGGGTGTGCGGTGACCAGGGTATTATTTCAAAAGAACACGAGGGTTTTGCTTCTTAGAACACATCAGTTAGCATTGCGTTGTGCCTTGTGCAGTTCGGTCTTAAAAGGAAGGAGGTCACGTGCTACAGAAGAACCTCAAGTCTTGGGTTTGAATCCTGATGCCACTGTGTGACCCAGGGCAAGTTAATCAGGTCTTCTGGGTCTGTTTCCTCATGAGAGCCTTGACCTGTGTCTTGGGTTCTTTCAACTGCTGATTGAACGTAACATTTATTATTGTGAGCTGAATGTGTGTGGGGATGTAGTAACAAGTGCTTTATACATATCTGGGCTTCTCAGATGTAAATATGTTTAGATCCACAAGGGGTCTTGATGAAAGACAGCCTCCGATCCTTGAGGTTTGGGAAGGACCTCAGTTTGTTCTGTCTAACTAGTTCCCTGGGATGCAAATAAGCTGCATTTTGAGAAAACAGGTTTTACAAGTACTTTATTCCTATTGTAGGGCTAAGGAAACCAGGGCTCAGAGATGTTTAGTTACCTGCTCAAGGTCACTCAGCACTGGAGCAGCGTGGGCTCATTTCACAGCCCACTGTTTTGCAGACTTGGAATTGCCCCTCTTGGGGTAAAACCTGGTCTAGTGCCGTGGCTGTAGTCTCGGTCTTTACTGAAAAGGAAAATCCGAGCTGACTAGGGGATCAACAACCAGAATAAGAAGGGGGACTGGTCATTTTTTCCTGACTTTGTCCCAACTTTGCTTTGTGACTTCAGGCACTTCACCAATCTGTGAGTTCCAGCTGTCAGCCACCTGACCCATCTGGGTTACAGAAGTCTGTAAGGGACTTTGAACGCCTCAGCAGTAAGGAAACCCAGGTTATTGTTGAGCCATTTATTTTTTCAGCAACATGATTAATGGAAGCCAAAGCTGCAGTGCTAGGCCGGGCCAGGCTCTGGTCAGGATGCTTGCGCAAGGCTTGGGGGAGGCCGTGCCCTGCCAGGGCTGAGGCAAGTGGCCCAAGGTTCACCCGCTGCCCTCCTCCTGGCAGTCACAAAGCCCATAATGGTGTGGGCGAGCTCAGAAGGGGAAATATATCGGAAGTCTGCTTACTGCTGGCAAGCGCCCAGAGAGGGCAGCAAGTTCAAGTGTGACCTTTTGCCTTCCAGGAAGGGCGGGGAAAGCTGCAGCACAGTTCTGTACTATGTCCCAAAGCTGTCCCCACTGGGCAGGCTCTGCCTGCCCAGACTTTTTCCCACTGGAAGGGCAGTTGTTAGGTAGGGAGAGGGCCAAGGGCAGGTAGCCTTTAGAACACACTGGGAAGGAAAGGTAGGTGAGGCCAGGTGGATGAGAAATGCCAGACCAGTACTTGGCAACCCTAGATTCTGGGTTTGTCTGGGGGAAACCCTGGACACGTCTCGCCCCACACCCTGCGCGCCCTCAGTTTCCTTATGGAATTAAAGAGCTGAGACAGATGCACACAGCTGTTCTTCCAGGTCTAGTACTTGAGCGTCCTAGTCCTGTGGCCGGCTACGGAGGCCGGGCGGGTTTAGCTTGAGGGTGTTTGTACAACCTGACCTTAGAGTGAGATGCAGGCATGGTGTTAAGTTTGTTCCGTGTGGCTTTGGTTGGCAGGACATGCACTAATGAGTGAATGAATGGGTTTCCCCCCATGTAAGGGAGGTCTTTGAAAAACACCTTCAGCTGGGCTCCGTCTGGCAGCAGAGGTGTCACAACTGGACTGACAACTTTAGGAGTCCATCCAAGCTGGTTGCAGTGGCCCTGTGAGCGATCACTCCTCAGCCACCACCACCCGCATCTCAGTGGTGATCTGCAGGAACCCCCTCTGTTGCTAAAGGGCCTTCAGGTTTACAGAGTGCGTACTTTAGTGTAGACATCAATCTCAGCCCCAACAACATGGAGGGCAGGAAGCCAAGGTCACAGAGTAGGCGGAGGGTAACCTAGGTGCTTTGTTATCCATCAGGTATGTTGTGGAAGAAATTCTAGTATTGGGACTTTATACCTTGTATCATTTATTCAACAAACATTAAACATAGTGAGTATCTATTGTGAAGTACCACTTTGCTGGTCATACAGACATGAAACATGGTACCTGTCTGTGTTGGGAGGTGTACGTAGCCAGGCCATCTATTTCAGTGATGAGTGCTTGGTTAGAGCGAGCTCCTTGTTTGAGCCCCAACCAGAGAAGGGCCACTCATGCCCTCCCTCCCCTGTGGGACCTGGCTCAGGGCCTTGACACAGTATTTCTGTCTAACTAACAGCACATCCCAGGTATTATTCTAAGTACTTTATGGAGATGAAGCGAGCTCATATATATTAGTCTTCAGACAGCACAGCCTTATCACTCCATTCTTAGAGGCGGAGAGGTTAAGTGACTTGCCCAGGTTCCCTCTGCCCATCTGTAAGAGCTGGGTTCACATGTAGGCATTCTGGCACCGGAGTCTGCCCTTCCTCACCCGCTTTACTCCCTCTGTTGTGGTTTGTGAGTCAGGCTTGTAAATGCTTGTCAGAGTGGCTTCAACTGAACTAGGCAGAGGTGGCCTAATGACCGCTAAAGGCACTGCTCACCCTGTGGTTTCCGTACTTTGGTTTCTGTCTTTCTGTCATTCAGGAAGGACCTCTGTGTGTGAGGGCCCAGGGGACAGTCCAGAGCTCTCAGTGGCTACAGTCCTCAGTCTTGCCCAGCGCCGAACTTGCTCCCCTCTTCTCAGCCACACCTTGTTTCCTGTCACCTAGGTCACCTTCTTTTTTTTTTTTTTAATAATTTCTTTTTATTTTATTCATTTTAGATGAGGAGACACAGAGTGTGTGTGTGTGTGTGTGTGAGAGAGAGAGAGAGAGAGAGAGAGAGAGAGAAAGGGGGGAGGAGCTGGAAGCATCAACTCCCATATGTACCTTGACCAGACCAGTGCAGGGTTTTGAACTGGCATAGGTCACCATCTTATGCATCAGGTGCTCCCATGCCTTTTCATTGTTTAGATCCTGGTGGGATCTAAGCAACACAATTCCTGGCACCCGCAGGAATTGTCCTTATGTCTCTGGCTCTGTCACTTACTTTGTGACTGGGTTCTCATCTAGGAAATGGGAATAGCACTACCTCCTTCCTGGATGAGTTTCTTTTGTTTGGGCTCTGTATCTTCTCAGCTTCACCCTTTCCCCTGTAATCCTGGGGTCTGCAGACAGTGGCCCACCCATGGTCCAGATGTGGCCACTGGCTGTTTATAAACACAATTTTCTGGGAAACAGCCTGCCCGCTCATTTCTGTATTGTCTTTGGCTGCCCTTGTGCTCTAAGGACAGAATTGAGCAGTTGTGGCAGAGACCACATGGCCCCCCAAAAGCTTAAACTATTCATTCTCTACCTCCTGTCAGAAAAAGTGTGTGACCCCTGTCCTATACCATGGAGGCGAGCACTAGCCCCTTTTAGCCAACCCTGACTGTCCTTGCCTTCTGGAAGCTCCTGGCTTCTGTTTGGACCTGCCAACACCTTCTGCCCCAGCTGAAACCCACATCTGACCCTGTCAGTTTTAAGTTGATTGTATTTCACGGAAGGCAGCCACAGCCGCCCCTTGGCCATCACTGCAACCCCCCTGCTCCCTTGGGGATTATATCCATTTTAGATCTATGGAAACTGAGGCTGGGAGGGGTTAACAAAACTTGCCCAAGGCCTCATAACTGGAATCTAGAGTTAGAAATTGAACCTGGTTTCTCTTGCTCGAAGTCAGGTTTCACCTAGACCTGGTAGTGTGCTGTAGCTGGTTCTTGTGGACTGAGGACTCTATGGGCTGGTTGGTGACCTGAAATCAGTCCTGGTGGGAATCTTTACACTACAGGAATTAGTCAACTTTACAAGTCAGGACTTTTTCCTTCCTTTCAGAGAGCTGGTTTAACCAGCATGTGTAACAAGGGCTATACTACATCTTTTTTGTTCCATTCTCCCAAAGAGAGACTGTGCAAAATGTCACCATTAGAGGAATAGTGTTAAAAAAAACAGACGTCTTCGTAAGAATCTGTTACTTTACAGAATTTTGTGACTTTCTCCATTATTTGTGTTCCACCTCAAATAATATCTGACCCACTCATCCTACATGCAATTTTAAAATCAAACATCACAGACACTGTGGGGCTCAAAAGACTGTTTAGCGTTACATGTTGGAATCATAAAATCATTAGCCCTTACTCTTCTTTACTAACTCTGTAATGTTGTAGTTTTGTTTTCGTTTGGTTTATAAAAGCCTCCAAGAACATACTATTATTAATCAAAGTTTTTTGTTTTTTTCCCACTCTTTGTGTTAGCATTCTGGATAATTGCACACCATTTTATATTTAACAGGGTTATCATTAATGTGGTTTGGGGTTTATGTTGTACATTTAGTCAGAAAAACATAAAGCTTATAAAACAACATGCAAATGCTAGAAGTTTCAGACTTGGAATTTTACAATAATGTGTGTGTATGAAGGGTCCCTGTCTTGTCCCAGATGTACTTAAATCTAAGTTAAGTTTCATGATAAATAGATGATAAGCCATTCAAGACTAATCAAATATTCAAAAATGCCAAAGATTTCTATGCGCCTAGCCCATTGTTTTATTTTAAAGCACTTGATTCATTTGCCCAATGATTTATAAAGCAAACTGTGTAATTTGATCATCTTGTGTGAAAGGGGATGTGAGAGACCAGAGAAGAGGGGATAAACGGTTGATCTGATGTTGAAAGGTGGGCTTGATGAAGTATTATGTCTCATTGAGTTGAATCAAGTTTGATTTTGGAGAGAGAATAGTAAAGAATTTAGGTTTTATTTACTTGTTTGGGGCTTCACAAAAATTTACAAGTGCTTTCATATGTATTATTTCATCAAATCATTTTAAAAAGGCAACATGGTAGCTATTTTACAGATTAGAAAGTCAAGCCCATGAAGAACTGATTGACTCATCCATGGTTAAATACTCTGTATGTGGCAGAGATGTAAGTTTGAAATCTACATTTTCTAATTCTAAGTCCAGAGGTTCTTTTTTTTTCAATAATTTTTTATTGAGGTAACATCAATTAATAATATTATATAAATTTCTGGTGTACAACAGTATAATTTTTGTACTCTACTGCATACTCATGTGGTAATGTACCAAAGAATTGCAAAAATTAATATTTTAGGAAGAAGAGTCACGTTTCTTGTCCTCTCCTTTCTGTAGAGAGTGAGGGGAGAGGAATGTGAAAGTTTCCTGGCTTGAAGAGACATACTGTGTAGACAAACCTCTTTTACTAGGAAGCTTAAAGGGCATTTTATAATTTGAGCTAAGCATACAGAGAGATTTTGTAAATATGGTTTTTATACTTATGTGTGATTTGCACCAAATTGGGATGGATGACAGCATTATGTTGTAAATAAAGAGATTTTGTGCTGGGTTTTGAGTGGAAGTGGAGAGGAAACTTGGATTCCCTCCCTTCCTCTGAACCTGTGAGGAAGAGGATAAACACCTAGCCAGGTGCAGGAGGGGGAGGAGATTAAGGGAGTCTTTTTCCTCGCCTTTATGAGCCATTCACAAACACTTATCCCCTGGCGCCATGTAGGCTCCCCTCCCATCCTGAAGGAGTATAGTTAATGTATATACCTCTAGACAAAGGGATAGCAGATGAACACTGAAAGATTTGGGAATGTCTTTTAATACATAAAACAACATTTTTCACTATTGTGTTACCTTATAAGTTTTAATATGTAGAAATATTTCTTATAAATCCCATAGATGAATGTTATAAGCTTGCTAATGATTGTGTCATCTTCCCGTCCTTCTCCTTTTCCTGCCAACCTGTGTGTGATCAAAGGTATATAACCTGCCTCAGGGCTATATGCTGGATGGCACAATTTGGGTCAGCTATGCCCCGTGTTTGTCATATGCGGCCGGCATATTAATAAATCTCTTCCTTTAATAAAACTCCTTAAAAATTCATTTGGATTTGGTGTCTTTACATAAACCTGGTGGAACGTTACTTTACAACACTCACTATGTGAATTCTAGTTTCTGCTGTTACCATATATTTGACCCCCTTGACCCATTTCACCCTACCCCTACCCCCTTACGCTCTGGTTACCCCTATTCTGTTGTCTGTATCTATGAGTTTGTTTTTGTTTTGTTTTGTTAGTTCATTTGTTACTTTAAGTCCAGAGTTTGAAAACAAACAAAAAACTACCATAGCTGCATCACTTAAGAAAAACAAAGAACTCTATTAGATGATGTAAAATTTTACTCTCTTTCTGCCCCAAATCTTCCATTTGTGTATTAGTTAACTTCAAGGGAACAAAAATGCTAGGGCCTCATCCAGTTCAGACCTATGGGCTAGAGTCAATCAAGGTCAGTATATTAAAATACAAAGAAATACTGTGCTGTAGTTTTGGCTAGTCAGCACCTTCTCATCAAGCCAGGATGCTGATTTTCATGTGATAATCTTTGGGGCAGGCCAACAGAAGCCTGGTTGGGGGCCTGAGATGTGGAAAATTTTCCCCAATAATGACAGCTGTCTCCAAATAATAGTGTTGGTGTCAGGTCCTCCTTTCCGGCACCCTGCTGCTTGACCTCCTCAGAAAGCTAGGTGAACAGATTCAAGAGTAGAAAGACCAGCTTTGGAGTCAGCCTCTACCACTTAACAGCACATTCTAGACAAACTCATTTAATCCTGTTGAGCCTCAACGTTCTCATCTGTAAAATGGGAATAATAGTTCCTGCCTTTTGAGGGTATTGCAAGCATTAAGATAAAAATGGAACATGCAACACCCAGCAGAGATTTGCCCTTTGGTGGTTAGTCAGTGAAATTGTTGCTGCTAATTCTGTCCACAATTGCCTTGTGCCCAGCGCTGTTCATCAAGCGGCTGAGAAACTTGACAAGGTCAGCTGAGATCACCGGGATGGAGCTGTCTGCTTTGGTGGAGTTAATGTTGTGGTAGTCGGAACACACAATTTGCTGCATTTTCTTAATTTTCAGTAGTAGTGAAGTAAAATCAGAGCAGCATAGGAAGGCAATACCTCCTCCAGTAGGGGCTGCATTCCACCCCTAGTTACACGGAGTCATGACAATTTCCCTCGCCAAAAGAAAGGCTTGGGGACAAGGAAGCCAGAAGGGGTGGATTCACATGTTCAACATTGTACCTTAGAGTAGGTGGGGTGAAGAGTGACAGCGGGTCTGGCCCACACATAGGCACACACCTGGACGGTCCTCTGCAGCCCTGTTGGGCCACACGAGAGGAGTGTACCTCCACGGAGAATTCTGGAAGATGTACCTTGGCTCACTCCCTTAGTCATGGCCCTCATTCTGTGGTCTTTGTGCTGCCCACTTGGCTTCCTTTTCTAAGCATAATACTTTGAGTGTGAAGACTCCTGTGGGACCCCTGGGGCCCATGTGCTGGTGACTCAGCCTCACCTTTCCCCTCACTTTCCCTCCCTGTTCACAGGTTCCTTTGCCTCTGACCCCACCTCCCCTCTTTGAGCCTCTGGTTAGGCAGAGTTGGCCTGTGTCCGGGGCTTCCGGTGGAGCCACTTGGCATCGGGTCAGTGGCAACCCACACCTTTCTGTGTGCCAGGTTGTTGACACACCTGTGTGTGACAGTCAAGTAGTTTGGTTGTTCAGAGAGCATTGGGGCCAGCGCCCAACTTCCAGAAGAGGAGAATGACAGCCCAAGACAGCCGGGCTCCCAGGCGGCAGGAGCGGTCAGGACCCTGTTCCTACGGTTAGAGCAGGCAGCTATCCTAGACCTGGCCCTTGAGCGGGGTCTGCAGGCCAGCGTGATGGTGCAGTTCTCTGAGTACAGGGAGGTTAGTTTTATTTCAGAGGGAGGAGGAGACATTTGAGCAGAATCAGTTGTGAGAAGAGCTAAGTTTTTGAAAGCTGGAGGGAGGTTGGATGGAGGAGGGAGTACAATGCTTTTGGTATCCTATTTGTCGCTTCCGAAAGATAAACTTGTGCACATCCAAAATGTTCTGCTCTAAAAATTTTTTGTTCATTCACTTTTACACATGTAGAATTTCCAAAAGGGTTTCATGGACACCTGCTAATTTCTCCCTGAGGGAGGGAGCTGATATGGGGGTCACAGAACAAGGTGGGGTCCTGGATGTGAAGGCAGAACAGAGGCCTCTGACCAGCAAGCACTTGTGCTAACCATGGTGTGTGGTGGCACACGGGCTCTGGGCACATCCCTCAGTGGCACCACCACATGTAGTCCCTGAAATCCGGGTTACACAGCTCTGCAGCTCTTGTGTGTATTGGATTGAATAGTGTCCTACAAAATTCACAACCACCTGCAACCTCAGAATGTGACATTGTTTGGAAATAGGGTCTTTGCAGATGTTATTAGTTAGGATGAAGCCAAAGACCAGTGTCTGTAAGGAGGCCACGCGACCATACAGAAGCAGAGAGAACACCAAGCGAAGATGGAACCAGAGAGCGGGGTGATGCATTTACAAGCTCAGGAGCACCAAGGCTTGCCAACAAGCGCCAGCATTGGGAAGAAGTTAGGCACCATGGAATTTTGGAGAGAAACCTAAACTCCATGCTGAACAGTTGTGTTTTTGTTCAGATCTTTGGCATGGCTATAGACCAGTCATTCTCAGAATGTGGTCCCTGGACCAGCAGCACCTGGGAGCTTGTTAGGTGTGCGATTTCCCAGGTTCCACCCCAGACCTGAATTAGAAAGTCTGGGGTTGGGCCCCAGCAGTCTGACTCTGCTGGCCCCGAGGTAGGGCTGGGACTCATTCAAGTTTTGGAACAACTGCTCTAGACAAAGCCTCGTGTGTCTCAGGCTTTATTGTACCTCCCGGAAGATGTTAATGGTGTCTGGTGTTATATGAAATATTTTTATTTTGCTTCAAGAAATTTATTTTAAGATCTTAGTTTTCTTCAAATATCCAAACAGATATGTTGAAAACCTTCTGCCATGTGCCAAGGACTGGCAGTATGGTGGCCACCAGAGAAATGGGGTTCATACCATGACAGATCTTAGCACCTAATGTAAGAAATGGAGGGAAGATAAGGCAACTGAAAAAGAAAAAGCCACGGAAAGTAAATTTTGAAGAATGCTGTGGAGGGAGTTGCTGAGGTCTGCAAGTGTCTGTTAGGTGCGGTAGCTGGGAAAGACCCTTCTGAAGAAGATGAGAAAGTAGTTAGCCACCTAACATGGGAGATGGGTTTTCAGCACTGGGAACTGTATGTTCTTGGACCCTGAGATGGGTCAGGCTTGCTGTGTTTAAGAAAGAAAGGGAAGGCCAGGGTAGCTGGAACATGGTGAACTCAGAGCCGGGGGAGCTGAGGCCCCAGAATTGGGCAGGCTGAAGACTTCTCACTGGGTTGTAACTGTGGTTGGAAGCCCTGGGAGAATGTTACAGTGGGGATTGGGGTACTCTGGCTTACTTTTAAGACCCCACTGATGTATGTGTGGACTGAAGGACCGGCATGGATGTGGGAGACATTTGGGAGACTCTTGCTTCTAGGGAGTATCCTGGAGAGAGACACAGTGGCCTGGACCAGGGCAGAGATGGCTAGGAGGTGATGGACTCAAAATGCATTTTGGAGATAGAATTGACAGAACTTGTAGGCAACATGGGTGGTCCCTGCCATCATGGTGCTTATTTGTACCTGGAGAGAGACTCTTGAATAATCACCCGGTAAATGTGAAGAATGCAGCTGTGCTACATGTTACGGAGGGGCGGTGTTGGAGTCTGTAATAAGCACCGTGCTGGGTTTGACCCAGTTGTGGTGGGGAAGGCAGGCTTCTGGAGGTGACTACTGAACTAAGACCTGAAGGGTGAACAAGGTCAGACCGCAAGACCAGCCTGGGCAGACTTCCTGGAGGGCAAGAGAAGGGAGCCCTGGCAGAAGCAGACAAGGGGTAGTGTGCCTGCAGTACTGGGAACGAGGACGGGAGTGGGGAAATAAGAGCTGTGTTGAGGATTTTGATCTGCATCATGAGAGTGGTGGGAAGCCATCAAAGGGTTATCAACCAGGTGGGGTCAGAATAAGACTATTTTGAAAGGTTTGAAAGGTTTTTGCCACAGCAGTATGGAAGAACAACAGTTCCACCAGGGAAGCCGCAGAGAGGAGGAAACCAGAGTTTTTGCTGCAATGGTCCCGGCAGGACATGTTGATCATCTGGACTAGAGTCATAGTGATGGGGGTGGGGAGGAGTGGGCAGATTCCAAGAGATTTAGGAGGCAGTGAAGTGGACTTGCAGATAGACGGGCTATGGACGATGGGAATACAAGGGCATCAAGGGAGACGTTAGTGTGTGGACTGATTGGAGGGCAGTGCCATGCCTGTGCCAGGGAGGAGAACGTGGCACAATCTAATGCTATGAGTAAAAACTACTACCTGGAAGATGACCCTATTTCTTTTTATTGTCTTTATTTTTTTCCTTACCTTGTGCCTTTACTATCCACATAGCTCCTGGTGACGTATCTGTAGGGTTATAAATAACTTACGGAGTAAAGCTGTGCAAATGGACATTTTCCTATTTCTTCCAAAGTAGAGCATGATGTTTATGCTTAAAGAGAGGTCATCCTAAGTTTTATGCTCATTTCCAACTTTTTTGGCCTAACCATTCTAATAATACTTTTAATGGTAAACATTGAACATATCAATTTCAAATAAATACCCCAAATCAGATTTTATTAATTTAATTTCAATTAAAGACATGTAATTTCTTTTTTTTAATTAAAAAAAAAATAGCCTTGAGTGAGTTCATGAAATATTTCAAACAATTCCTAGTTCAGCTTGCACATATTTGCAGCTAATTACCAGGTGCTGAAGTCTGAGTGTTTTGGTTATGGAGAATAAAGATTTGTTTTTCAAGGGAGTAAAAAAATGTCTTTGCCAAACTGCATTATGGTCTGCTGCAGTAACCAAGCGAGCACCCAGTGCCACATGATTTCATACTTCAGAGGAAGGCAGGGATGCAGTCTGAATCGTCCAGCAGCAATTGCATCTGCTTTTTGTTTTATTGGTGGTTTTCTGTAACACAGTAGTCCCCCCTTATTTACGGGGGATACATTCTAAGACCCCTCAGTGGATGTCTGGAACCATGGGAAGTACCAAATTTTATATTCACTATGATTTTTCCTGCATGTAAATACCTATGATAAAATTTAATTTATAAGGTAAGCACAGTAAGAGATTAACAACAATAACTAGGCCCTAGCCGGTTGGCTCAGTGATAGAGCATCCACCCAGCATGTGGATGTCCCAGGTTCTATTCCCGGTCAGGGCACACAAGAGAGGTGCCCATCTGCTTCTCCACCTTTCCTCCTCTCGCTTCTCTCTGCCTCTCTCTCTCTCTCTCTCTCTCTCTCTCTTCCCCTCCTGCAACAATGACTTGATTGGAGTGAGTTGGCCGCAGGTGCCGAGGACGGCTCCATGGACTCCACCTCAGGTGCTAAAAAGTGGCTCTGGTTGTAACAGAGCAAGAGCCTCACATGGGCAGAGCATTGCCTCCTAGTGGGCTTGCTGAGTGGATCCCAGTTGGGGCGCATGTGGGAGTCTGTCTCTGCCTCCCCTCCTCTCACTAAATTAAAAAAAAAAAAACAACTAATAAGAAGTTATGCGAATATGGTCACTTGTTTCAGGGGATCCTTGCTGAAGTCTTCCTATAGGCTCCATGCTTTCTCGCACAACATGTGGCCGTCAGTCAGAATGTGTTTTCTGTTCACGTCTTGCATGTAGATTTAATTCCTTTCTCATCTTAACTAAGCACTTATCACATGCTGTGGCTCTAACTTTTGCAGTTTGAGGAGTGACAGCAAAATTAGCATAAATTTGTTTTTCTTCACAATTTCATGGATAGAAGAACATGCATCCTTACTGTAGATCTGAGCAATGTCACCAAACTTTTTTTTCATAAGTGGAGAACTTCCACGTTTTCACTAAAAAAACAAAGCACTTTTCAGCTTCCCTTTGGCATACTGGAATTGCCAGCATCACCACTCTTGCACTTTGGGGCGATTATTAAGTAAAATAAGGGTTAGCTAAACACAAGCGCTGCAATACTGCCACAGCCCTCCCGGTAACCTAGATGGTGGCTACTAAGTGAGTAATGGACAGGAAGTATCTACAGCATGGAGACACAGGACAAAGGGATGATTCATGTCCTAGGTGTGATAGAGAGAAGTGGCAAGTGCTTTAATCATGCTACTCAAAATGGCACACAAGCCCTAGCCAGGTAGCGTGGTTGAAGCATTGTTCTGATACGCCAAAGCTATGGGTTCAATCCCCAGTCAGGGCACATACAAGAATCAATCAATTGGTGCATATTAAGTGGAATACCAAATTGATATTTCTCTCCCCCGCTTTCTTTCTCTCTCAAATCAAAAAATATTTTAAAATGGCATGCAATTTAAAACTTTTTTAGAAAACAATTGAGAGGAGGGGAGGCAGAGATAGACTCCCTCATGTGCCTCCACTGGGATCCAACTGTCAAGTGCCCTATGGGGCAGTGCTCTGCCCATCTGAGTTTGTTGCTCCATTGCTCGGCAACCGCGCTATTTCTAGCACCTGATGTGGAGGCTCCACACAGCCATCCTTAGTACCCAGGGCCTATGTGCTCAAATCAATTGAGCCATGGCTGTGAGAGGTGAAGAGAGAGAGAGAGAGACAGAGAGAGAGAGAGAGAAAAGGGGGAGAAAGTGGGGGAGAAACAGATGGTTTCTTCTCCTGTGTACCCTGACCAGGAATTGAACCTGAGACATCCACATGCCAGGCTGACACTCTACCACTCATCCAACCAGCCAGGGCAATTTAAAACTTATGAATTTATTTCTGAAATTTTCTGATTAATATTTTTTTTAAAGAAAACTGACTTTAATATTTTTTTTATTTATTCATTTTAGAGAGGAGACACAGAATGTGAGAGAGAGAGAGAAAGAGAGAAAGGGGGGAGGAGCTGGAAGCATCAACTCCCATATGTGCCTTGACCAGACCAGTGCAGGGTTTTGAACTGGCGACCTCAGTGTTCCCAGGTCGACGCTTTATCCACTGCACCACCACAGGTCAGGCTTGATTAATATTTTTAGTACCCCTGTTGACCATGAGTAATTGAAACCATGGAAAGTGAAGCCATGGATAAGGGGACTGCTACAATGGCATCCTTATTGAACACTAATGTTATGAGCTATGGAGCCATGTGGAAATTGCTTCACACACATTCCAGATCTGCTGTTTCCTGAGTGTGACCTTAGGTAGGTTCTGTAATCTTCATGACCCTCAGTTCTCATCTGTAAAGGGGCGTGGGGAGGAATAAGATAGCTCATAGTATGACTGCCAGGAATATATCTGATGATTTCTCTGAAGAACGTAGCACAGTGCCGGGCACATAATTAGTTCTCAATAAATATTTGAAGTGACAATTGTGTCCCAGATGCTCTGCATGTACTCTGCATGTTTTGTAAAGGCTGACTTCACCACATAAGTGAGGGACTTGAACTCTAGGGAATTAACTTTTTCTGCCAAGTCACGTAGAGCTTTGCAGAGCTGGCATCATGTCAAACCCTGAAGACTAAGCCCTGCCACTGTGCTTTATTGCCTTTGACACAGGTAACGTTTTATCCAAACAAGTTTTGTGACCTTCCTTAGAAAAACGGGTTCTGCTTTAGGGTTCAGGTGGTATCCTTTGACACGTGCATCTCTGGACACTTTCACTGTCTAAGAATATATGCTAATGTTTGTGTCCTTTACCTGTGCAGCCCGTGTTTGACGGTGGATGTGTCTGTCAGTGGGGAGCTGCTATGTGTATACAGAGTGACTAAACCAAATTTATTTGATCCTGTTTGCTCCATATGCAAGTGAATAATTGAGGCCATGCAGTTTGGAAGAGATGCAAACGATGTATTTCAATGCACTCATCCAGTCTTTATTTCACAGAGCTGGAAAGAATTTAACCTGTAGAGCTTATTAAGAGGTGCAACATTTGTTATGTGTCACTTTAATTATTTTAGAGCCAGGAAAATAAAAGTCAAGACTGGAGTATAAGCTATGTGCAGGCTGGTGAAATCTGGATTTAAAAAATACATATTTACATGGGAATTCAACTTTGATTTTATATTGTCATAAATTAATACCAGATGCCCATGTTTCAGACAGACTCCTGAGCTGATTCTAAACACATCACCATTTAGAATGCTGATTGATATTTTAGAAGTTTCTTTTTGTCTTCAGAGGGAAAATAATGCATATTACAGGCCTAGCAAATAGAACTTTTATAAATGGCAATTAACAGACGATGCCCAAGGGAGGAAGTCTCCAGTTTCTTTTTATAACCCTGGCAAAAGTAATTGAGGTGACATTTTATTAGCATTGGCATCTCCCATTTGCACTGGGAGCTAGTTCAGCCTTGTGTAGCTATGTCCAGAGGTAGTAGCTTCATTCTCAGTTTCCTTTGACCTCAGGTCAGAGGAGAAACACAAGAGCACTTCTGTCTGGGGCACCTGGCCTCATGTGGTCCCCATGTGGCAGGACCCCAGGCTCATGAGGTGGGTTGCACATTTTCTTCTATGGTTTAAAAAAGTGCCCTTTAGTTTTGAATCTTAGGTTTGATCTCAACAGTGTTTCCTTATCCTTTAGGCCACTTTTTATTTCCTGGCATTTGAATAATTAGTGATATAAGTTTTGAATAGCTTAACACCTCTGTTCTGTTCTTTGAATTCTTTCTAATAGATGCTGCTGTGTAAGAACCCATGCTGATTTTTCCATTTGAGTTGGCACATAGCCCAGATAACTGGGAGTGTTGAGTCTGAATCTGGCTTTGCATCTTGGAGTTCTCAACAAATTGAAAACTGACATTCATTCACTCTGTCTGACTTTGGTGAGAATCACTCTCTGAGGCTCAGACTGGAAAAGGAATATCAGAGCCAGGTGGTTAGAAGATCCCAGGAGAAGAGGGGAGTGAAGTTGCTCCATGGCCTAAAGCTGCCCTGGTATTTCCAACAGTAACCAGGCTGCAGACTTTCAGATGGGTGAGAAGGGACCTTAGACAGACTTAGAGAGGTAAGGCTGCCATGCACTCCCGAGCTCCATGCACGTTGGAATAAAAGGGTGAGAGCCCGCGCCCAGCACACTGTGGATAATATTGGGCAAAGGCTTTTCAGCTTTAAATGGAGACACAGAGGGTGCCAAGATTGTGTGTTCCAAGTACTTCTGCATGTCCTCTTTAGAGCTCAGTGTCTGAACTTTGCCCTCTTGTTGCCTGCCTTTACTGTAAGGGAGTAAATTTTATTAGAAAAATTTTAGCTCATATAGTCATTTCTCTTTATTCACAGTAGTTGTGTTCTGTCAAGTTGCTGTGGATGCTGACTCAGCTGCAGACACTGACTGCTGAGCCATTGCTCTGATGAGAAATTCAGGGTTCGGTTCCTGTGAGCCTCCAGTCACATTTTCATCATCCAGTCAATTGATAACCTGTTTTATGTGTGTTTCTGTTTAAAGATACCTTATTTAATATATGTTGGTAATTCCTTGACATTGAATTCACAGCCAGCAGTAACTCATGCTGCAGGAAGCTTCTCTCATACAAGTATTTCCTCTGGCGGCCACATTGCTCCCATCTCGCACTTAGCAATGCTAGACAGCACCTCGGCGCTTTGCCTAGGAGCCTTTTTTTTTTATTATTCATTTTAGAGAGGAGACAGAGAGAGAGAGAGAGAGAGAGAAAGGGGGGAGGAGCTAGAAGCATCAACTCCCATATGTGCCTTGACCAGACCAGTGCAGGGTTTTGAACTGGCGACCTCAGTGTTTCCAGGTCGACACTTTATCCACTGCGCCACCACAGGTCAGGCCTTGCCTAGGATCCTTTTTAAACAGCAACATCACCAACAAAAAGCACAAAACTGCAGAAAGTGTGCCACTAAAATTCCCTCCAAAAGGCCACTTGTGTGCAGCATGAGAACTGAAACAAGACGGAGCCTCGTCTTCTCAACCATTTAAGTTTTTCTCTGCTCTGCATGCGCACATGTTCACAAATAACTAAAGAAGCGCCGTAAGCAGTGATGGGACTCAGCCGGTTTGCACCGAAACTGATACCTAATTTTTTGTTGAGTTTGGTGAACCGGTTGTTAAAATGGCACTTGTCATCAGGGTTCTCTCTAAGGTCGGCGCCTGGCAGCCGCCCAATGTGGAAATCACAAATTTACATTCTACTCTTTTCTAACGTTCATCTGCACAACAACCTTTTCTAAGCACCTGTAGTAATGTTCCTTCTGTCCATAGGTGAAACAAATTGCAAGTGAGGACGCCAATCAAGAAGCAGTATGGTAATATCTTAACTGCTTTATTGTTTTTTGTCAAGTATTATTTAATATTTTACAACTCTTTTTTTATAACAATCTAGTTTTGTGTACCTCTTTTATTGTTCTTGAGTACTAAATGCATGAAATACTAAACCACATTTTGGTATATCGTTTTTTTATACTTAAAACGGTCATTAGGGCAGAGAACTGGTTGTTAAATTATTTGAATCCCACCACTGACCATAAGTATCGATTTTGGAGTTGCAAATAAATTTTAACAAGCAGGAGAATTTGCAGCCACGAAATTTGCAAATAATGAGAATCCAGTGTACAGTAGTCCCCCGCCTTATCCATAAATTTGCCTTCCGTTGTTTTAGTTACCCACAATCAACTACGGTCCTAAAATATTAAATGGAAAATGTCAGAAATAAACAATTCACAAGTTTTAAATTGCCTGCCATGCTGAATAGTGTGATGAAATCCTGCGCCATCCCGAGCTATCCCGCTCCATCCGCATGGATGTGAACCATCCCTTTGTCCGGCACATCCACACTATAGACACTCCCGACTGTTACTCAGTTAGTAGCCACCACCTTGGTGGTCACATCAACTGTTGCAGTGTCATAGTACTTGTATTCAAGTAACCCTTGCTTTCCTTAATAACGATGTGATGCTGGCAGTTCAGATACCTCAAAGAGAAGCTGTAAAGTGCCTCTGTTAACGGAAGAAATATGTATACATGTATATAGGAAAAAGCATAGTATGTATAGGGTTCGGTACTATCCCTGGTTTCTGGCGTCCCCCTGGAGTTTTGGAATGTATCCCCTGCAGACAAAGGAGGTCTACTGTACTTTATTCAGCTATTTCTGCAGTGTGTGCTGTGTGCTGGAGGCTTCCCAAGGCTGTTTCCTGTTTTACAAAGGCATGCCCCATTCGTTCTCATATTTATTCCTGATAACACCCTTGGGGGGGGGGGACTGGCTCCATTGTCTTCCCTTTATTGATGAGGAAACCAAGAACCAGAGCACTGATGTGACTCGGTCCCCGCAGAAAGTAAGTATGACATTCTGGCTCTGAACGCCATTTCTTCCCACCGAGCTGTGCAGACAGCTGTGGTTTCCGAATAAAAAGAGTGCTTTAAACAATATAATTTGAATTCTGACATTATATTTTAATACTGTTTTTAAAATGTTATTTTTATAATAATTTATTTATGATTCGCTTAGATAAAGGCCGCATAGCATTGTGCTCGAGCCGGACTGAGGCTTGAATGCTGGCTTTCCTACGCCCTCCCTCCCTGTGTGACTTTGGGAAATTTAGAAATAAAATAAAGCCTTTCTGACTCTTGGCTTACCTGTTTGTAAAATAAAGATAGTATTAACACCCAGTGTGTGGGGTTAATGTGAGAATTATATGAATTTGTATTTAGTGCTCAGATCTGTGCCTGTTGCTCTGTGACCGTCGAGGCATCAGCCATAGTTGTCGTTTAGCATGACGTGTACTCAGGAGCTCCACACTGAGTCAATCAATGCTGACTCTGAAAATAGGGGAAATGGTAAAGTATGGTTGTAATTGTACAGCTCAGAGCCAAGGGGAGATTTTGCAATTTTCTAGTCCTTTTGATCCATTTGGGTTGCGGCGTTCAGACCTGGAAAATGTGTTTTAGAGCTTTATTTATCCTGTTGACGGTCAGCAGTCAGCAGATTAAACAGACTGTCAAGACTGTGTCGTTTTTGATGAGTGGACAGCTAATCAAATGAGGAAATATTAGTGGGCACTGCTGGGTGCCAGGCAACCTGCTGGGTTTTAACAGTCCCTGCCTGTGACTATTCAAGTAATAGACGAGAATATGAGGTGTCACAAAGCATAGTATAATTAAGGCATGTAAAGAGCAAATTTCTCTCACCCCAAAAAGTCTGTCTGTATTTAAAACTGCCAGAATTTTCCTTCCTTATGCTCAGCATCTGCTAGAGATACTAGTAAAAAGCAGTGTGTGCCCCACAGGGATGGAAAGGACACACCGTGTGGAGGGTCCCCAACTGAAGTCATCCCCAGACCCATCAGACATGCACCTTTTGTAAACAGACCTCAGGCAGCCAGCCAATCGACCGCCTTGTTCATGCCTTTTATGTCACCAGCAGGAGATAACAAAGGACATGGACTTATTTCCACATCTGTATAATTACGACGTGGTAGCAATTTGGAAAATTAATTCTTTGTCTTCCCTCTGGAAGCCCCACTCTTGGGTAGCAAGTTACTTTCTGCATTTCTTCTTTCCTCCATGGAGCCGGATATCACAGTCGAGTGGCACAAAATTAATCTTTTTGTGAGATGCTTCAGTTAGGGCAGCAGATTTATGAGGGCAATGTAGGAAATCCCTGTTTGCTTTCTAGAAATGGAGTTTGGAACTTTCCAGCCCTGGGGGTGGGGTGACTGTTATTTGCTTACAAAAAAAAAAATTACAGACCTAAATTTATATTTCTTCTATCATCTAATATTAAGCTTTGCTTAGCCTAACCTGGTTGTGTTTGTATGTAAGCTCCCCAGTTTTCTTGTTAGGACACTTCTTCTGTTGCCTTCAGAAGAAGTGGTGCCTTGCCTATAAGCAAGTATTTGTGGACACTTTTTAGGTAGACCATGTACCCTGGATAGTTTTTTCTACCGTATACACACGTTTTAATCAGTGAACAAGTGATTCTTTCTTCTGCATCTGTGTTTATTCAGCCCAAGGCGACGGTGTGAGACACGCTGCTGAATAGATTCCAGTCAGATGATCCTGGCGGTGTGAGCTTATAAAGGGCATCTGTTGAAGTTGAAAAATAAATAAAGCACAAGCACAGACAAAAGGTTGTTGCTCCCGCTGATTACAATTAGTCTGCTGTTACTGAGGCTCTCTATATTTTTCTCAAAGGAACTGAGGATTTTTAAATTTTTATCTAAAGCTAAAATATAGGTAGGTAAAATGATGGTTTGAATTATATTTTTAATGCACTGTCAAGTTATACAGTTAAAACACCCTCCCCAGAGCTAGGGCCCTTTCATGTCTCTGGAGAAATGTAAGGTAATTCTCATCTGTGACTACTCTGAAATGACCTAAGTAATAGAAAATTCTCCCAAGCAGGGACTTTCAAAAAAGTGTTGACTTTCAAATTAACTATTTTGGTAGATGATGGATTACTAGGATCTTGCATCAAGGAGTGGAAAAGGATAGAAGCCAAGTCATTGTCCAGTTTTCATTTGAGAAGCCCTCTGCCCTGGGTGCAGTGCCGAGCTCAAGTATGGGCAGCAGGGTGGCCATGCTGCCCTGGGCCCTCAAGCAGGGCCTTGTGACCTCAGCAGGTCCTTCCTGGAGGCACTGCATACATCTGTTGTCTGAAGTCATTACAGGAGAAGACCCAACAAAGGAGGGGGAGCAATCCTGGGCACTCCTTCCCAACGATTCCCAGATGTGCTTTGCAGTGGCCGGCCGTGTGTCCTTTCTGGTCTTCGTCCTGAGACTCCCTTGTCTGTGGAATGGCCTGTGGACTTTGAAAAATCTTTCTTTGAAAAAGAAAAAAAAACGCTGTTATTCTGTCTGTCATCTCACTTTCATACTTGCGTGTGGGCTGTATGTTTTGTTATATTTTTTAAAGCATCTGGACCTGAGTTGGGATGATATTCTTTTCCCATGTTAGGTTTAAATACTGGCTAAGCTCCACTGAAAGATAGGTATGATGTCAGGAAAAGAGGGGTTTCTGGGCCCGAGACATTGCTCCTTGCATCTGTATACCACACTGAGCATAGAGTGCAAACCACCAGATGTAAGCTTTTACGTAACGTAAAGTTTACTGTCTTAGCCGTTTTGACGTGTACAGTTCAGCAGTGTTAAGTACATTCACGTTGTTTTGCAGTTAATCTCCAGAACTCTTCATTTTGCAAACTTGACTCTCTGTACCCATTAAACAGCAACTCCTCATGTCTCCCCTCCCCCTATCCTGGAAACCACTGTTGTACTTTCTCTGTGAAGCCAACGAGGTGCCCATATAAGTGGAATCACGGTATTTGTCCTTTTGTAACTGGCGTATTTCACTTAGCATGAAGTTCTTATGGTTTCTATCCATGCTACAGCATGTGTCAGAATTTCCTTCCTTTTGAAGGCTGAATAATAAAACTCCATTGCATGTGTGTATCACACTTTGTTTATCCATTCTCATCTGTCCATGGACGCTTGCGCTGTTTCCACATTTGGGCTACTGTGAATGATGCTGTTGTGAACTTGGGTGCGACCACACTAGCTTCGGCTCTTCATTCCCACCTACCTAGAAGCAGTCTCATGCACGGGTGACTGCCAAAGGGAAAGGGATGGTTGGTTTGAATGCAGAGATAGAGTCCTCATCAAACTCGATGCCTGAAAATTCACATTTCAGGGAAATGAGTGACTTCCTGTCTTTTGGAAAGAAGCATTTCCAGGGATATTTTGAAGTGTGTGCAAGCAACTAAGAAATTGCTTAATCATTATGGGCTATCTCATCAACTTTTTTTTTGCCTTCCTATTTTCTTCAAAAATGGCACTAATTGATTTTTAAATACTGCCTAGGATATCATAACAATAAATATATACACATATACATACTTATGTCTTTATGTATATGACTGCATTGTGTTTTTAAAACTCTTTTTTTCTTTTTAATTGTTTTTCTTATTTTCTAATTGAGAGGAGGGGAGATAGAAACTCTCCCACATGTGCCCCAACCAGGTTCCACCCAGCAACCCCCATCTGGCACAGGAGTAGAAGCTAGCTCTGAATGACTTACCCAGGAGGGGGAAAGCTGGAAATAGAACCAAATCATTCACTCACTGCCCGGTGCTCAAGTCATTTGAATAAAACTAATCTCAAGATCACTATCAGCGGAAATTATTTTCCCTAATCTCCTGGGAGTGTGTTTTAATAATTTTATGTTGGCTTAATGGCTATTTTAATTCTATGTCTTTTTTTTTTTTTTCCATTCAAAAACAGAAAAATAAAGTTCCCAGCCTTCTTTGGGAAACTTCCTGAATCTTCCTCTCTCAGTGCTGGAAACCTGTATGGCCACAAAACTAACAGAGCCCAAGACCCACTGCCTCTGTCCATCTTTTTTTTTTTTTTTTTTACAGAGTCAGAGAGAGGGATAGATAGGGACAGACAGACAGGAACGGAGAGAAATGAGAAGCATCAGTCATCAGTTTTTCGCTGAAACACCTTAGTTGTTCATTAATTGCTTTCTCATATGTGCCTTGACCGCAGGCCTTCAGCAGACTGAGCAACCCCTTGCTCACGCCAGCGACCTTGGGTCCAAGCTGGTGAGCCTTGCTCAAGCCAGATGAGCCCGAGCTCAAGCTGGAGACCTTGGGGTCTCGAACCTGGGTCCTCTGCATCCCATTCCGATGCTCTATCCACTGTGCCACCGCTTGGTCAGGCTGCCTCGTTCCATCTTGACTGCCCCACAGAGACTCATCGGGCTTCCAGTGGTCCAACTGTAGGCCAACTATTTTCAAAGCCTGCTTGGAAATGCAGGCTCTGTTTCTATTGGTTGTTTGTTTGTTTGTTTGTTTTTTACCAGAGGCCTTCATTTTCACAGTTTTATTAGCTTGTTCAAAATATGTTTTAAAGTTTAACAAGGTACCAACTTCATGGAAATCATTGGGTAGCTTCTGTTGGTTATAATGTGTATACTGTTAATTATCTTGAGGTTTGGGGGTGCTGATTGCTTTGGTTTGTTCAATCATTCAGCAGGTATTTATTGTGCACCTAATGAGTTATACCCCTGGATATAGGGAGCCCTGAGTTACTCAAGAGAGCCAGATAAGAATATCCACCAAACAGGAGGGCTGTGGTAGCAGGCTATGCCCAGGATGCCACGGGAGCAAGGAGGAACCCTGCATGCAGAACGGGGTGACAGGGAGGAGGGATGGAGCCATCCCACGTCAGGGCCTCTGCAGCCCAAGGCGGGCCCTGGGAGAGCTCAGTAGGTATTTCTGCCTTAGTGGAGGGAAGGGTATGTCTGGGGCGTGGAAGCAGCCTGGGTGGGTGGCAGGGACTTGTGCCCTTTTCTCCATTCCCACACTTAAAAGCAAGAGGCAGATTCCCATGGACACAGCAGAGCTGAGCTGGCAGCTCTTTGGCTGACACCTGTGGCTATGCGGGCAGAATGGAGCAGTAGTTCCTGGCACTGCCTCCTTTCACACCTGGGCCCCTGCGGGCCACCCAAGGGCAACCCTTGGGGTATCTGATGAAACTGATGTCAGTTTTCTCTTACAGAGTTAAAAAAAGAAAAAGAGACAGGTGTGGAACTTAAACAGATATTTGCCTACCTGTGTTCATTGCAGCATTATTCACAATAGCCAAAAGGTAGAAGCAACCCAAGTGTCCATCAATGGATGAATGTTTAAATGAAATGTGGTATATACTGCTATTTAGCTTTAAAAAAAACAAGAAATTCTAACACATGCACAGAATGGATTAACCTTGAGGACATTATGCTCAGTGAAAAAAGCCAGACACAAAAGAACAAATACTCTGTGAATCCACTTCTGTGACAGAACTAAGTAGTCAGATTCACAGAGACAGAAAATAGAATGGTGTCTGCGGGGCGGGGGTGGAGCAATAGAGAGTGAGTGTTTTTCAAAAATGCAGTTTCAGTTTGGGATGATGAAGAATTTCTAGAGATGGATGGTAGTGATAATTGCACAACAGTGTAAATGGACCCAAGGCCACTAAATTGTACACTTGAAAGTGGTTGAAATGGTAAATCTTATGTTATGTGTATATTTTACCAGTATAAAAATAATTATTTTTAATGAAAACAAACAAACAAACAAAAAACAGGGCGTAGAGCACAGCTTTGCCCCAGGGCAGGGCTGACTGTTGAGCTTGGGGTAAGAGCTCCTGCCCATTCTGCTTCCTCTCATCAGGAGAAGCATCCCCTCTCCACATCCCCTCTGCTGAGAGCCTCCCTCCTCATGAGAACAGTGGGACCTGTGCACATGCCCATCTATACCAGGGGTTACCCCCACAGAAACCCCAGGATATATGGTCTCCAGTAGGCTCTAACCATGTGATTGGGAAATCTAATGATTAAACACATTAAATCTGTAAGGTCAGATATTTTACAAGGAAGCTGCCTTGTCTGCCAGGAAAACATAGTTATTTCTAACGTTAATGGGACCTTAGAGTTCCAAGAGTGACGCTTCCCCTGGTCCAATCCAAGGTTCCACAGCTAGTTTTATTTTTAGACCTGTCATTCCTCCCTCATTGGGTAGAAGTTACTTATTTCTTTGGCAAAATAACTTTTCATTTGAAAATAAACTTTGAAGTTGTTTGAAGCTAAAACAGCTTTCTTTCAAACATAGCAGAAACAGAAAGTGCTTTACTTCTTTGGAAGCAAACTTCTGGAGAACTCATCAGAATTTGAAAAGACTGTGGGACAGATGTCCTATTGCTCAGAGAAGTATGTGATGGGGTTTGAAGTGGCGTGGGACCTGCAGAGGCTCTCCTGAGATGCCTTTGAAATCCTGTTGGTTTTTCCCCTAATTGGAACCAGCTGCCATTTGGGATCACAGGCAGCCATGAGGCAGGGGGCTCCTGCCTGGGCTTGGTGGTGGCCTGAGTGAGGCAGGCAGCCCTGTGGGAGGGAGGGATCACTTACCAGCCTGCCTTCCTCCTTAAGAGACACATATTAGCTGTTAGTCTGGAAGAGGCCAGGTGCAAATGTGGGGGAGGTAAATTAATTTTTATTCTACTGTTCCATGTTCTTCCAGCTGGTTTAATATTCATACCAGGGTCCTCGAGTTATGACAGTCTCGGCACACGACGTTTTGATTTTACGACACTCACTTCCAGAAATACTTTAAAAAATTGAGAAGTGAGTGTTTTGGCTTACTCATTTTTTGTCATTTTTTTCTGTTACTATAGTAAGATGTACAGTACAATAACTGTGTTAGGATAGGTAAGTGCCTTAGGCTAGGGTGTGTTTCAACTTACACCAAAATTTGGGTTATATCACTGTCATAGGAACAGAACTGTATTGTAACCCTAGGACCCCCTGTTTGACATGGGATGTTAACAGGAGAAAATGACTAAGTTTATCATATGTACATATGGGGGTTTCACAAAACTATGAGGCTGAGGACTGGATCCAGTGGTTACAGCTTATATTGCCATCTTGAGCTAAGGGGAAAAGGATGGGGGAAGGGGGGGGTTGGGACTTCAAAGGGCAGGAAGGCAATTCATGTGGAGATGGAAAAGCAAATGTTTGGTAGATAAACGTTTGCTGGGCCATCTTTAACAATGGGACAGAGAAAACTTTGATCAAACAGGCCTTGCTAGGTTTCTACCCCTCTGTCACACACTACTTCATATTACACTATAGTTATCTATGATGATAACTCCCTTCCAAAGCAAGTTCTCTGTCTAATTCTCTTAGACAGTTTGAGGGAAGGAAGGTCAAAGGTTTCTCCTGAGTCTTTCATTTCCTATAAAAAATAATCAGCTTAAAATAGTCAATATCTAGGCTCTGGCTGGTTGACTCAGTTGGTAGAGCATCAGCCCAGCGTGTAGATGTTCCAGGTTCGATTCTGGTCAGGGCACACAAGAGAAGTACCTATCTGCTTCTCCACCCCTCCCCCTCTCATTTCTCTACAGCCATGGCTCAATTTGAGCAAATTGGACCCAGATACTGAGGATAGCTCCCATGGCCTTCACCTCAGGCGCTAAAAAAAATGGCTCTGGTTGCAAAGAACAATGGCCCCAGATGGGCAGAGTATCGCTCCCTAGTGGGCTTGCCAGGTGGATCCTGATCGAGGTCCATGTGGGAATCTGTCTCTGCCTCCCCCCCCCCCCACTAAATAAATAAAATAAAATAGTCAATATCTTAAAAAATATTTTTTTAATTTATGTATTGATTTTTAGAAAGAGAAAGGAAGGGAGAGAGAGAAACATAGATTTGTTGTTCCACTTATTTATATATTCATTGGTTGATTCTCATATGTGTCCTGACTGGGGATCGAACTCACAAGCTTAGTGTAGCAGGACGACACCCTAACAACTGAGCTACCTGGCCAGGGCCAGTTAATATTTTTTTTAAGAGGCACGTTTTGGGTACTGAGCCTGCTTAGTATAGAAGTTGCCTTGTTTCTTATCTACTACCTCCTGGCTCTATGGCCTTGGGCAAGTTACATATTATGTTGGAACCTCAGTTTCTCCTTCTGTAAAAGGGAGTCAGAATAGTAGCAGCCATACAGGGGGAAGAATTAAATGCAAAGATGTCTGTAAAAACCTTAGCAAGGTGCTTGGTATGTATTGTTCTCAAAATGAAATATAAAGTTGTAACTAAAGCCAGCAGCTGCTTGATCTGGCCTGGACCTTCCTGAGAGTCTTAGTGCTATCTGAAGTAATGTCAAGCAATGCACAGGATAAAGGTCCCCTTTCTTCCACACCTTTGCTCTCACTCCAGAGGCATGAGCAACAGGGTAGCTTCCAAGTGTTACGCTCGGTGTTTCTTGATTCCAAGACCACACACCCAAGGCTTCTCAGCAGCATGTTGATGTCTGTTTATGCCCCTTATACTTTATTTTAGTTTAAAAGCAGAAGCAAGACTGCTGGGTTTTTATGGGCCTGAGAAAATGGACTCTTGATGATTATGAGGCGTTAAATTGTGGAGCCAATTTAATAGGCACAATCCAGAGCGAGCCTTGCATGTCCAGTAGGCATCAGAGTGAGCCTTGCATGTCCTGGCACTTGACAAGCCTCAGATTCAAAGGACACATTTTGAAATCCAGGAGCAGAAATCTGTGAAGACTGAGCAGGGAGCAAGCACCAATTTGAGGGGCTTTTCCCATATGTGATGGTTGCAGAGAAGGTGAGACTTTGTTCTTCCCTTTAGACATGAGTGGGTAAGGTATTGGGGGCTCATGGGCTTTGCTAGCACGTGACCTGCACAGCTGAGCCCTGTGTGTCCTTACGTGGATTACTGGTCTCCCGTGTCCATCGCAGCACTGACACCCGGGAAGTCTTCCCAATCTGCTCCTCCTTGGCCCTATCCTGGGACCTGGGGTCCTTTCTTCTTGTTCCTGCACCGCCTCAGACACATCTATAAGTGTGTTCTCCATTGTTACAATTCTCTGTTAATGTGTCTCCCACCAGATTGTTCTTGGAGGCAGGGACTAGGCTCTTTTTATCCTTGATTACCCTTTATTCCCCTGTTACGGTGCTTAATAAATGGTGAATGGATGATTGTATGCTCACATGAATGATAGTTTATAATTCCGGTGAGCTCTGAAGAACGTTCCTATGCTTTGAGCCATCCCATGATATATGCTCTTCTAATCAGCTCTGCATGTCTATTCATGCCTCCCTCCCTTTCTTTCTTTCTTTCTCTCTCTCTCTCTCTCACCTTCCTCCCTCCCTCCCTCCTTTCTTTTTTTGTGAGAGAGACAGACAAACAAGAAGAGAGATAAGGAACATCGACTCATTTTGGCAACTTAGTTGATCATTGATTGCTTCTCATATGTGCCTTGACTGGGGGGGTGCCAGCTGAGCCAATGACCCCTTGCTCAAACCACTGACCTTGGGCTCAAACCAGCAACCTTGGGATCATGTCAATGATCCCACGCTCAAGCCAGCGACCCCGCGCTTAAGCTGGCAACCTCGGGGTTTCAAACCTGGGGCCTGAGTGTCTACTTTGCCACCACTGGTCAGGCATGCCAGTTTCTTGGCAGTTTTACAGTATTTATTTATTTATTTATTTATTTATTTATTTATTATGTTTGCTACTCTTTATCTTCTTTTTGACAGATCATAGTGTTATTATTTCTCCTGCCATCTTTAGGAATCTACCCAATTTTCAGAGTGCCCTTACTTCTATTCTGCTTTTGCTTTGACTGTCACCCCTCAGCTGTTCCCAACATTTCTGCCACCCACTGAAACCCTAGTTGCCTGGCTTCCACAGAGCAGAGCCAAAGGCTCCACAGACCCACACACACCCTCACTGGGACTCTGGTTCCCCACATCCTATGAGCCTTGCATCACTGCTGGACGGAGCACAGCTCGGAGCTCGACTGCATTCCAGGCTCTGGCCTGTGAGTATTTAACCATCTTGAAGTTTTAAGAGCCGTATTTCCAGTCTCCCTACAAGGTCACGAGCCACCCAGAACAGGGACCAGGTCTTACCATCTTTACTCTTCTTTGTATTTCTAACACATAGAAGAACCATGAGTACTTGTATGTATGTGGTGAAAGCGATGACAGTGACAGCGTGCTTCAGTCGCATAAAAGAGGCAGAATTGGTCTGGAACCCTTTCCTGCTATGCCAGCTACCCCCCTTCACACCATCTTTTGCCTGATAGCACTGGTTTCTAACCTTCTCCAGGGATCATAGGGATGCTCAGAAAAGAGTGAAATGGGCACACATGCATGATCTGCATCTGCTCTTGAAGGTGTACCAAAGCCCCCAAGAGCTGCAGGGACCGCAGCTTACGGGGCCCTGCCCTTTGACCCCATTGAACATCCTTAGGAAATTATGATGGCCCATCGCATTGATTTTAGTCCATCACTTTCTGAAAGCATCGATTGAAAATAGTACATCCCCCACCTTCCAGGCTGCTGAGAGTATATTAATTTCCACAATAATTATGTAGAATCACACCCAAGCCCTGACATAAAGGGACCATTCAAACCTCTTGGATAGGCTTTTGCCAAAGAATCCAGTCAGCAGTTGAATCCACATTACGTCTACGTGAATATTCATGTGGTTTTAGGCACGGCTCTCATGCTGCACATTATTCGTTCTGGAGAGCTTCCCTGAGCAGCCTGCACTGCTGTTGCTAATGATGTGCATGGTGAGGCAGATGCAGTGATAATATATTTTCAAAGAGCTCTGAACAAACTGTTAAAAAATTAAACAACCTCCCCAAATGCTGATGCTGAAGGAAGCTCCAGGAAGGTGTATTGTCTTTCTTCTTCTTTCTTCATGGATGCCCCAAGGTGCTTCCTAGTTCTGTCCCAGAAAAACAGTATTGGCCTTTCTAAAAAGAGTAATTTGCACATGTGTGTTGAAGTTAGGAAATTGATGTCTGAGCTCCAAACAAACAACCCTTTGATGGGTGCAGTGTGGACGTTTCCTTTTTGCGCAGAGGGAGAAAGGGGATGGATGGACAGGTGGGCAGGTGGGTGACCCAGCACTTTAGATCCGTCCCTCCTAAAAGTGCTGAACTGGCCTTGCCCTGTGGAGGGTTTGCCCACATCCACCACCGTGTGTTCTCACCTGGTGCCCGCCCTGAAAACAGCCCCTCAAAGGGCTGGTTTAACTGACACTAGAGAGGAAAGGGGCCGGCTCTGCAGTGAGGTAGTGAGGGCCCTCTCCTCGCTCTCTCACCACCGAGGTCCAGCCTGGGCAGGTCAGTCAAGGTCTCAGTCTCCATAGCTCTCTCTCATCAAAGGAGATGGAACCAGATCCATAGTTTTCAAAATTATATCATCTAGAGCTCTAGGGATCTCAGCAAGAACATTAGGAGTTCAACAAGTGGTTGATTTATTTTCACTCTATTTTTTCCAAAGTACATATATTTTTTACACGTGTAGATTTTACATATCATAAATGTTTTAACAGCTCGATGAGATGTAATTAATACACCATTAATTTAAAGTATACTATCCAATGGTTTCTAGAATAGTCACAGAGCTGTGCCAGGTATCACCACTATCTAATTTTAAGGCATTTTCATCACCCAGAAAAGAAATCCCATGGCCATTAGCAGTCACTCCTCATCCCTCCCCCTCCCCACACCCAGCCCTGGGCAACCGCTCATCTACTTCCTGTCTCTGGATTTGCTTCTGGACAGTTCATATCATTGGAATCATACACTATCTGGATTTTTTGTGACTGACTTCTTTCATTTGGTCTAATGTTTGCAAGATTCATCCATGTCGTAATATATGTCAATACATCTGTCCTTTTTATTACTGAATAATAGTGCATTTTATTCATCTGCTCATTAATTGATGAGCCTTTGAGTTGTTCCCACATCTTAACTATTATATACAATGCAGTTATGAACATTCCTGTACAAATTTTTGTGGGGGTATGCTTTCATTTTTTTTGGATTCTATCTAGGAATGGAATTGCAGGATGTATGAGGTAATTCTGTGTTTAACATTTTGAGCTATGATTTATATGTGTATATACACTGCTCACAAAAATTAGAGGATATTTTACCACTTCATACTTATTTTGAAATATCCCCTAATTTTTTTTTATTCATGTTAGAGAGAAGACACAGAGTGAGAGAGAGAGAAAGAGAGAAAGGGGGGAGGAGCTAGAAGCATCAACTCCCATATGTGCCTTTGCCTTGACCAGACCTGTGCAGGGTTTTGTACTGGCCACCTCCGTGTTCCCAGGTCGCCGCTTTATTCACTGCACCACCACAGGTCAGGCTCCCCCAATTTTTATGAGCAGTATATTATATACTTACATATGTATATAGTTTTATATATATATATATATATATATATATATATATATATATATGCACACACACACAAAGAAAGTGTTTTTAAAACTACAGTAAAATACAAACTCAGTAGTGTACTGTTCTAGAGCAAACTCTGTCACACTGGTGACCATATATATGTTAATTATGCATTAATTAACTTGTGCCACTAAGCTTCACCTGCCACATCTATTTAATTAAATTGGGTCCTGAGATTTTAAAAATGGTTACCATGGGCACCTATTTATCTGCGTCAACTGGGATTATCTTTATTCTGTACAACTAAGACCAATAAAAAGGAAATTAGATTTTGAGATTGGCCTCAGACTAATAATGCCAGTCATAACTCCTGCTCTCAGATTTATTTGTTCCTCAGACTAGTTTTACTGCTCTAATAACAGTTAAGATCCATTCTTGCCCCTTGTGGGCTAATAGCAATTGAGTTATACGTAAAGTTTGTACATTCAGATTTACAAAATTTATAATTATTCTAGCCTGTTTTGTTTTGGAATTTGACAGAAGTTTTAGTTTGAAAAATAATTCTAGGCCCTGGCCAGTTGGCTCAGTGGTAGAGCATCAGCCCAACATGTGGAAGTCCCAGATTCAATTCCTGGTCAGGGCACACAGGAGAAGTGACCATCTGCTTCTCCACCCCTCCCCCTTCTCTCTCTCTCTCTCTCTCTCTTCTCCTCCTGAAACCATGGCTCAGTTCAAGCAAAGTTGTTCCCAGTGCTGAGGATGGCTCCATGGCCTCCACTTCAGGTGCTAAACTAGCTTGGTTGCCGAACAACGGAGCAATGGCCCTAGACAGGCAGAGTATCGCCCCCTCAGGGGCTTACCGGGTGGATTCCAGTTGGGATGCATGCAGTAATCTGTCTCTCTGCCTCCCTGCATCTCACTTAATTTTTTAAAAAAAAGTAAATAAAAAGAAAAAAGAAAAATAATTCTGCTGCTCAAAAAATAAAAAACCACAATTGAACATCAGTGACCAGGTGATCTCTGATGTTCCTGCTTCGGTTGGGCTCCTGCTGGATTACTGAGGCTCTTGGGACAGTCTCTGAGAAAAATGTTAATCTGACTCCCTGAAGCAGTTAAGATCTATTCTTGCCCCTCGTGGGCTAACTAGACAGTTATCCATGTTGTACTTAAGGGTTTATTGAGTGCCTACTGTGACAGGGTCATATGCTGGTCATTGAAGGGGACTCAAAGAAGGGAAGACAGAGTAATCTGTCATCAAGATACTTGCAGTCAGGTTCAGGTACAGGGTGTTAGATAAGAGTAAAGTCAATCGTTCTGCAAGTGTGTGAATAATACAGTAAAGATACCAAATGTAGGAATTCAGAAAATGTCAGGGACAGCTTTGCAGAGCAGGTAGCACCACACTGTGTCTAAGGAGGACAGTAGGATTTGGCTCGGTGGAGCAGATTCTGAGTTTTCTTTTGAAGTAAGATTTGGTCACCCTTAGGGCATTTCTTACTCCATACACCGCTTTTGAGGCCAGCGATTTAGCTGTTCCCATTCGGTTTTCAGTAACGGGAATAAACATAGGTGCCCAAGGAGGAACAACGAACTATTTTAGAGGCTTCCGGAAAGGATTGAGATCATTTGGGACACTTGGTAGGAAAAGGGGCACTGTTGGTTGAAGCTGAATAGACAGGGAAGCATTGAACTTCGTGTTCAGAAGCTGCTGTTGTTGAATGTGGGCCACAGTGAATCTGAAAAACCACTTATTGATGACATTCCATTCATCTCAAATTTGCTACAAATTATTGCATCCTGTTTCCGAACTGTCAAAGTTCACTTCTGCTGAAGGCCCTTTAGAACAGAGAAAACCCATGCTGGAAACCAGGGGAGTAACTCAGGGGAGTGATTATGTTGGGAGTGAAACTCAAGGGAGCCATTAAATGCCACGGGGATATAACCAGTTCCCTGACTCCCTGCAGCTTCTAATTAGCTCCCATTGACATCTCAGCTCTTTTGGACTGGGGAGCCAGGGAGAGGAGCTTGGCTTTCTCCTGTCCATCTCCAGTCTTTGTGTCGCAAACCCCGTAGAGCAGGGCACAGTGAGCCCTCATTTTGCTTGCTTATGGAAAATAAATGTGTTATCTATCTGTCTTAGAAAGTTTTGAGCATGCTAAGCCATTCCTGGAAAGCACCAGTAAGTCCCAGGGATTGAGAATTGAAGGTGAGGCCACCGATGCTCTTGGCCCATATTTAGGGTGGGTGTTAAAGAGACGACCCATCCTGAGGACAGAGAAGAGGGTCCGGGATGAAACGCACTTCCTGAAAAGGCTGGGGATGAGTGGAGGCCCTGGATGCATCAGACACGACTCAGGTACTGGTGGTGGGCCTTCAGAAGGCTCCGCACAGGCTGCAGTCAGCCCCTGTCTAAGGAAACAACTCCAGCTTACTGTGTCTGCACCTCGCTCCTCGACGTGGGCCCTACAGGTGTTCTAGCCCTGCCTTGTTCTTCGGGTCTCAGGTGGAAACGCTATATGAGCGCACGCACTTATGCAATGCATGTGTTTGTGCCAGCCCCAGCCCTGCCCATCTGTGTGTGTGTTCATTTGACCCTTGGGGTCTCTACAGCTCCCCCTAGAACTGACCCTCGCCATCTGATTGAACTGACCCTCGCCATCTGATTGAACTGACCCTCGCCATTTGATTGGGGGCCTGGCTGTCTCCTGGCTCCGTTTTGCTCCTTCCCTGACTACTTCAGAGAATGCCTCTGTGCCCTGCACAAACTGGGGTTCCATCCTGTTCAGCCCCATCTTGTTGAGCATGTTATGTAAGAAGTCCATCCTGGGTTACCCCTTGAACCGTCCACACTGGTCAGTAAATCCCTCTCTGGGGGTACTCCTCTTCCCTCTTCCCAGGTAGACCAGGCCCTGCTCTGAGCTCACCTGTGCCTTCCTCTGCATCCCACATACTCCATACCTGGTCTGTCCTGCCCTCACATGGGTCCAGGTTCTGGGCTCCCAGCCACCCTCCCCACCTGGCTCAGGGAAGCCCTTCCACAAAGAATATTGGATTTGACTTCTCGAACTCTGATGCCCACCCAGAAGAACATACATGAGTCAGCCTCAAACTCCTTGGACTAGTTATATTAGGTCAACATGGCTCTTTTCTTCTCCAGGATGAAGCTGGCCCTTTTATCTTGAGTGATTTTCCATCACTTGCATGTCCTTCCCATCTTCTCCCTGTCCTGGCTTGGCTCCCACTTGTCAAACCTCCCCACCCCCATGGGTATCCAGCATGTTGTGTAGCAAGGACAATGTCATTTACCGCATTGGCCACACGAAACCCTACACTATTCTGGACACTGATTTTTCTCCCCAACTAGTTCAACTGGTTTTGGTTTCTGCTCTTCTGCACATTTGATCAACTTGCTCCATCCAGCTGCAGGGCAAGGCACTTCCCCCAGGGATGAGGATGAGTGGGAATTAGAACAGTACTCTCACTCAGCGCGTGGCCCTGGGCCAGCCCCTTTCTTTCCTGATAACCCAAGGACAGCCAGGGAAGCTGGGCAGGTGCCTTTGGGATGGCCAGGTTGCTGTGTTTGCTGCTGTCTTCTGACTTTCCCTCTATCCCTCTGTCAGAAACCTCTAAACATGTGCCCAGAGGGAATCATTACTGATCTTCAAATCAGAGAGAGATGTGATGTAAATGAAGGGTATTTTGTAAGATAAATAGGGCGGCAATGGGAAGGGTGGACTGGGACATCTGAGAAGTGAATTCCTGGCTAGCTTATAAATTCTGCTAATAAAGCCCTGAACACTGAGATCACCTCACACCTTGGTTTTCCAGAATTTGGCGAGTCCGATGGGAACCTTGAAATAAAAGTAAACATAGGCGTGCCTGACCTGTGGTGGCGCAGTGGATAAAGCGTCGACCTGGGAACACTGAGGTGGCCAGTTCAAAACCCTGCACTGGTCTGGTCAAGGCACATATGGGAGTTGACGCTTCCAGCTCCTCCCCCCTTTCTCTTTCTCTCTCTCTCTCTCTCTCTCTCTCTCTCTCTCTCCCCTCTCTAAAATGAATAAAATAAAAAGAAATTAAAAAAAAAAAAGTAAACATAGGCGAGCCAAGGGCCTCTGTATTCTCTGTAAACATTTAGAGTTGCTTTCTTGACCTGCATATAAAAATGGAGAAACAGATATTATTTGAACAGCTGATTGGCAGTTCTTCATATGTTGATTTTCATGTGATTTTTGCCTGATTTATCAGCTGGAGACTTTAAAACAGCCAGATTGAAAATCCGTTTCCTAGTATTCTCCCTGTTTCTTGGTCTGTGCGTATCTCCTTTTGTTGAGGATAACTCTATTTTTTTGTTACAAGGAAGATTCTTGTGATCCGCTGGGGAGTTTGAATTGTTTCCGTCAGTATCCTGGGTATGGATCTGGCTTCAGATGCACAAGGTGCCGGGGGAGAGGAGGCCAGCTGTGTGGCCTTTGCTTAGCAGCATTGCAGAGACGGATGGGTCCAGACAGGGTGCTCTGCTGGTGGTCGCAGCCTGGTGTCCTGGCCCAGCCAGTTTGCCAGCACAGTGTTAGGTCCCATGCCCTACTCTAAGGTTTCCCCTGCAGTCAGTCTAACAAGCAGCTGTTGCCAGGTGAGCAAGTAAGGGACACACTCAGTTTCATCAGCCACTCTGCTGTTAGACAAGGCTTTAGGGCCATGGCAAGCAAAACTAAGCACCGATCTGATGAACACGTCTTCAGGCTGAAGCCAAGAGTGTTTTTTGTTTGTTTGTTTGTTTGCTGTTTTTTGAGAGAGAGAGAGAGAAAGAGAGAGAGAGAAGTGGGAAGGAGAGATGAAAAACATCAACTCATAGTTGCAGCACCTTAGTTGCTCATTGATTGCTTTCTCATATTTGCCTTGACTGGGGGGCTCCAGCCAAGCCAGTGAGCCCACGACCATGGGATAATGTCTGTGACCCTGCACTGAAGTGGGCGATCCTGCCTTCAAGCTGGATGAACCCGTGCTCAAGCTGGCAACCTCGGGGTTTTGAACCTGGTCAGTGTCCCAGGTCAATGCTCTATCCACTGTGCCACCACCAGTCAAGCTCAAGGGTGTTTTTAAGACTATGTAGTGTCTAGGAAGAAGTGACAGCTGACTTTTCTTCTTTATCTGTGAACACATATGTATTGGTGCAAAACAGATTGCTTTGTCAGTGAACACAATCTGATTTGACTTCTGCTAAAAGAGCATCTGGAATCTTAGCTATATCTGCCAAATCATGAACAAAGTTATCATAATTTAGCTGCTGAATCAGGAGAACAAGCTCATGGCTGTGGCCTCCACAGCCGGACGTTGTGTTAGAGAAATGAAGGCTATAACCCTGGCAGTAAGAGGTGCATTAGGCCTTAAGAGAGCTTGGTACGGTATTTGAAAACCAGCATTTTCACCCAAGATCTATCAGTGAAAGTGTAATTCTTGGATATTTGTGGGTTCTTCTCTCCAGGCCCCCTGCAGTACTGGGCTCCCACAGCAGCTCAGGTCACAAGTTATTGATTTATACCCTGCATTTTAGGACCACATTTTCCACCCGAGTTAAACGTTATTTCCAGAACAAAACAATGTGTCAGTGATGTGGGGATATAAGAACCAGGCAATGGGACCTCATGACGTTTTTACCAGGGAATATTCTATTTGCACAAAAGGCCAGTTCTGCTTTCTAGGCTGGTGACCCCAAGCCCTTTCTTGCTGGGTCCTGATTGGGGCCCTTGAAAGCTTTACAACTTGAGGTCAGAAAAGGAGGCTAAGAGCTGAAGTTAGTTCCCTTAGGCTCTGGCTGAAGCGGGACTGCTTGCTGTCCAGCCTGATGCCTCACCTCAGCCCTGCTGCTCCCACTACACCTGGGCAGTGGTCTACGCCCTGAGAGTTGTCTGGCCCCTAGGATGGTCACAGGCCCCTGCTCCCACACCTGCAGCTCCACATGGTGAAGGCTGTTGGACCTGTGGGCATCAGGACCAGGCCTTCAGAGTGAGATTGGAGCCCTAATCCTCCTGGTGGCCTTCATCTCCCTGTCCCCTTCCTGCTCTGGTGAGCAATCAAGCCTGCGTCCTCTGTGGGAACTGCTTTTCCTGCTAGCTCATCTGTAGCCAGAAATAGTGGAGGCATCAGGGTACGAGCCCTGGGGAATGCTTTCTCACCTGGGGGAGACCCCAGGTTCCCCCATGGCTGCTGCCCGAGATCCCACTCTGTCTTACTCAGACGCCACAATGGTCGCCTGGAGCGGAGCCAGGTCCCAGCTTCGTCCCGTGGCACTGCTCTTCCCGACTGCCTTGCTTTCTAAAAAGGCAAGCCTTTCTTTCCTTGTCACAGTTTTGATCCCCAAGAGGGCCTGCACAGGACTCTCCCAGCATGCTCCTCGGGGTTAGCAGATCATTCCCTCAGTTTCTACTTTATGAATTTCCTGGTTTGGTTTTTTTTTTTTTATAGTGAGACAAAGTTCCATTTGGAAAAATGAATGTTTAATAAGCTTAAAGAGAAGAATCCATTTTAAACAGATGACACCTCATACCTGTGAACTGCTCAGCTGTGCTTGGAGGGGACTGTCCCTTTTCCCCGTCTGACCCCTACCCCCACTAGGTGAGGGTTTTCTGCCTCTCTGCGCTTGTTGTAAAGCGGTGTTGGAAGGTGTTCTGAGGATGATTTCTGGGCCTCTGATGAGCAGACCGGGAACGTGTACATTGGATAGAGTTGCCACTAGCAACTGTGTGTAGAACAGCATCAGGAGGAAGGTCAGGAGCTCTCTGGGAAAAGCCATAGACACCCACCCAGTGAGGGAGTTCGCTATTCAGCCAGTCTTGATTGGCACCCACACTTTGCTAAGCATGCCCTGTCCCTGGGCCTGCACGGGTGAGGAAAGCAGTGCCCCCCCCCCCCGAGTAGCTCACTGTCTGGCGTGGTGCGGTTCTGTCTGCGGGAGGGAGATGGGCAGTGAGGGAGAGACACAGCAACAAAGCACATAAATTACAAGTCTGTGGGTGTCACGTGATTACATTAATAAGTTATTTTTATTGTTGGCTTCTTTTTCTTCATAATAACTGTCTGAACAGATTCAAGGTAATCGTGACCTCAGCTCACCACATCACCTTTGCACCTCTTCACAGGTACAAAGGAGGTAGCCATGAAGCCCTCCTTTGCACCTGTGAAGAGGTAACCATACCCTCCAGGGGCCAGTCTTACAGCTAGGACGGGGGATCCTAGCCTAGAGGAAACTGGAGCTGCACAGAAAATTGCCTTTTGTAAAGAGGGTGACAAAAGCAATGGTTGGCTCAGATGGCTAGAGGTCTCTTCTTGCTCTCAGAATTTGTGTTTTGCTCCCAGAGATATTTAACATTCCCTGGGGGCTCTAGCACGCAGCCTTGGTGGAGAGCATTGATCCAGTCTAACTTCCTCACTTGATGCTGAGGCCAGGAGTCACCTTCCTCATTACATGCTAATCCTAACTCTCAGACTAGAGTTGTACCCTGTGGTACCCACAAACTTGACATTGACCTTCCCCAGTTTACCACATAAAGGGATTAGCCATGACCAGTTGGCACTGCTGGACCCACAGATGATCCCACTCTGTTCTCGCTGGTCAGCAGGGACAACAGGGAACCAGAGTCCAGCTTTGGTAAGGTTCTTCTGGTATTTCCCCCCCTCCCTGTCCACTTGAACCCTCTCTCCAAGGTGCTTTGCTCACCAGGCTAAGAGAAGACACCCTTCTTCCAGAAGTGCTGATGGAGGTGCCGAGTGCAGCCCCCACCTCGCCCCTCACTTGTCCTGGGGTCCTGGCATGTTATCAGTTGGGACAGTGACAGACAGAGCTTTGGCCAATTCTCAGGATGGCCAGACTGCGGGGCCCCATTTTCTCCCACTTGGTCAGTGTGAATGGCTGGTCACTGCTCCTGTCCCAGAAGTGGAGCCAGCGACATTTTTGTGCCTAAAAGACACTTTAGAAATACTGGCCTAGATCCTGCCTCATCTGGTCCTCTGTCATCTTAGTCACATGCTAGTCTGTGTGGGTATTTTCTCTCTTCTCCCAGTGACTTTTCCTTACGCTTTGAGTGTAAGTGGGTTTATTATAACTACCCCTGTGGCCAGCCCTGGCTTGCAGGGCCACACGGTGACCACTCACAGACGAACGAACCGCTAGCCCTAATGATAAGCAGACTGATTTGGTCCAAGTGTATATATCCAGATACACAGTCTTGTCATGGAGTATGATTTCCTTGCTCGGGCAGAGATGAACATTCAAAAGGTGATATTCCAAAATGAGTCTGTAGACTTTAGGGAGGCCGGCTTGCATACAAGTGTTGACTGTGAACCACATCGGCCTCAACGGTGCTTGTGGCCAGTGTGGAAGGGCCTAAATTATCATTGTCAGCACAGAGAACCTGAGGACTCAATCTGAGGACCAGACACAGACTCTTCCATTTGATGATGTTGGCACATAATGCTGTTGTTTTGAAGTTCGTCGGTCTCTTACTGGATGTCGCTTGATTAATAAAGGGGCGTGGTATGTTGTCCAAGGCTAGGTATTCTTGTCAGGTGTTAAAATATGCAGACCTTTGCTTGTTAACTATGCCTGATAATAAGGAGTTTGCATGGTAATGGGTTTAGTGTATGAGCCAGACTGTGTGGTGAAAGGTGCCCACTTGAGGTTGGCCACCTGCCTTTAGCCTTCTCTTCCTTGCAGGCTAAGGGTTGAAGGCAATGGAGGAGGCTCTTACATACCTGAGGATCTAGCAAGGTGGCAGGGGCAGAGATGAGCACCACTGTGTTACCTCAACAGGGTATGCCCGTGTAGCGGCAAGCAAGTCCTTACTTTATGAAGGAAGGGCAGGAACGCATCTCTGTGTGCCTGGTGCCAGGTGACGGTTTCTGTACAATGACCGGAAGTAGTTCTGCCCACGCTCTGAATCCCCATCTCAGAGAATATGCTGTGCTATTCCACTCATGAAGAGGGAAGTAACTCGCCAGATTAAAGAACAGGTGGGCATTTTTATTTTGTTTTTTTTCTCTTTAAGGAATCCAGACTGTAAATGTCCAAGTGTGTGTGTGTGTTTGTGTGTGTGTGTGGGGGGGGGGGACAGAGAGAGATTTATACCTGTTCAACTCATGAAGAGATTAATCGAATACACTAAGTTTTGAAAAGCAAATTCTTATAAATGTATAGAAAGATATATTCTAATTTGGTTATCTTCTAAGTAAGTACCTCTCTTTTCCAGCATAGGCAGAGCTGGATGCAGCTTTTTAATTGGAGAATTGTCAGATTGCATGGTTTTGTAAATTGACAGATTTTTCCTGGTGAACAGCCTGGACGAGGGCCTGTGTGATCCCGGGCTGCCCTGTCGGGGCCTCATTTGTTCAGCCTGGGATTTGCTTGGACTTTTCAGGTGAAGTGCTCCCATGCTGCTCCTGGAGCGGTTGGGGTGGGGGGATTCCCTAATGCGAGAGTAGCTTGAAGGGTTGTTAATGGAATTCTTTGGGGGCATCCCATGGGTTCCCCTTGACTAGGAGCCCATCGGGGACAGGTATCAAGCCTGGGCCAGCTTTTTGTTTCCACCAGGCCAGTTTGCCATTGGTGTGGCCGAGCGAGTGGGTGCAGGAGGTGTGAAGGGGATGCACCTGCCCAGCCTTTGCTGGGACCTCAGGTTGTATCTTACTGCCTGAGGAGCCAACCCCAGAGCTTCTGGTGGACCTCTGCGAGGCTGCCTTCCTCTGTGAGGGAGCAGGTCCTTGGAGTTGCACAGTGGCTTCAGTCATGCTGGTTGCAGATTGAGCAAAAACATCGTTTACTTGTATTTTCATCCATTGAGCAAAATGCCCATTTTGCTGGTTGCTTGAAAATGCTATGCTATCCTATTCTGTCTAAAAATTTATTATATCAAAATAGTCTAACTAAATGTCTACATATTCTACTCTATCTAAAGTGATATCTAAGGAAGGCTCAAAGTTTGACAGAATTTGTTGAGATTTCCAGGATCTGAAACCTATACATTTATTTCTGCCTGTGAGCAGAAGTTATCTCTAATGATAATGTAGGTGAGCATACTTAAATCTGTAATTCACTTTTGATTTAAAATAGAACATGAACCACAGATAAAGAGAGTAAATATCATTTTAATCACTACCTTCTAACTGTGGAGATATTAAGTGAGAATAGTGTTCAGAGTCCTGATGGGGAATAATTTTATGGGTAATCAATGCCTCAGCAGAGGTGACCCATGCATTAGTTACACTTAGAGGGGTGTAGGTACAGAGCAGTGGTAGTCAACCTGGTCCCTACCGCCCACTAGTGGGCGTTCCAGCTTTCATGGTGGGTGGTAGCAGATCAACCAAAGTATAAATAAAAGGATAGATTTAACTATAGTAAGTTGTTTTATAAAGATTTATTCTGCCAAACTTAGCGAAAATCCGGCATAAAGTACTTGGTAAGTAATTATTATTATATGCTTTAACTTGCTGTAACTCTGCTTTATAAATTTTATAAAGTACAAACTTTCTTACTTTATAAATCACCATTACTGTGGAACCAGTGGGCGGTTAGAAAATTTTTCTACTACCAGAGATGCAAAAGTGGGCGGTAGGTATAAAACGGTTGACTCCCCTGGTCTAGAGAGAGTAGTGTCCCAGGTGGGCTCACAAGGCATTTTGGGGTGACTGCCACTAATTGAGATTGGGGGAGTGGCCAGAGCACCACAGCCAACCTGCTGGTCATTTGAGGGGGAAGGGCAGGTCAGAGTGCAGCCCCAGTGGAGGAAAATGGAATGTCAATCAAAAACCCAGTAGCTGCGTGTCAGTGACTGACCTGTGCCAAGGACTTTATGTCTCTGTTTCTCAGTCCCTCTCATTTTCCCATCTCCTAGATGAGGAACTGAGCCTTTGAGGAACTAAAACTCAAGGGTTAAGGCATTTTCTAAGGCTCCAAAGCCTCCAAGGCCAGGATTGAAATCCTTGACTGTCTGGCCCGGCTCAAGGGCCCCTTTGTGGAATTGCACTGTCCTTTGGATGAGCACAATGGTGTCTGCCCCATCTGCTGGGACTTTGGACGAGAAGAACCGGCCCTCAACTGATGGCTTGGAGGCTTCAAAGCCACAGCTGCAGGTTGCTGTCCTTGGCGTCCTGGTGGACCGAGTCCCCAAGGTCTCAGAACTGCACACACAGGTCCTGCTTACTAACGAATTGGTCAGTGCCCTTCCCATCACCATTGCCTCTGGTCTGGTTGACGGTTGGAAATCTGGCAATATTATAGAAATGGGAGGAAGTTTAATGTGAATTAATTGTAGAGTTAAACTTCAGGTGTTGCAGTAGGTCCGTATGTCGGGAAAACCCTGAAGTGATGTTGGAGAATCATGGCTCTCACATTGACGAATGAGGGTTTGAGAGAATCAGGCCAGTTCACCATTGGAGGACAAGGGTGTATGATGAGCACTTTAGAAAGCCTTGGAATATCAAAGATTAAAAAAGGGTCTTAGAAAATAGAATCCATGAAGAGTTTGTGGAAACGATCTTTCTGATTGTCTTATTAAAAGTAAAACATGAAGCAGAAGGTGTCAGGGTAGTTGGTCGGAGAAAGTACACACAGGACAAAACAAGACATTCAGTTGTTTTGTTGTTGTTCTGTAGAACAAATTAAAATAGAGCTAACAGTGTGTCTTAATCTAAATTTTGTCGACTGTAATACAAAAGAGACTTACCCCTCTCGTTTTAATCCCATCTTTTGCAAGGTAAAGAAAGACTCAGATTTTTTTCTGCCTACCCCTCAGCCAAATGACTTACTGTGCAATGATGGTCCTGGTTCCGATGGTTTTACTGTAGAGTTACGACCACCCCACCCTGATCCCGTACCAGGTAGTCTCAGTTAACTGGGACCTGTTCTTGTCTCAGTCAGGCAGAAGAAACAAGATCAAGGAGGTTTTAGCAGGTGGTTTGCAATCCTTTAGCAGCTGGAAAAAGTGAATGTATTGTCTAAACATGCCCCAGTATTTATTCTTACTGGTCTCTGAGAAACTCCTCCAAAGAAATAACGTCTTCCTGGTGTCTAATTGCTTTTGAAATCATGGCCACCCAGAGACTGTAACCATTTTTGTTGCGTCCTAATTGAGATTTTATTTAACATGGGTTTAAAATTTAGTATTTATCAACTAACCTGGTACAGACCACTAATATTTGAATACTTAACAGTATTATCGGATGCTTGAGAAAAACTGCACACAATGCCTGAGTTGTTTATTATAAGAGGCAACTTGGTTTTATTGTGGGTTTGGGGTTTTTCTTTTTCTTTTTGGTCTTTTGGGGGACATTGCAATATAAAAAGGATCAGTCACTTCCCTAATCACCACAAAGCAGCCCTATAACTGGGCCCTATGAGAGGGGCCTGGCATTCAGGTTGAAGGCTAGGAATGTGGCAGCCTCTTAAAGACAGCTTTTGTCTGATCTTTTTTCTTTTTATTTATTTTTATTTAGTTATTAATATTATTATTTTAGCGAGAAAGAGTGACAGACAGGGACAGACAGGAAGGAAGAGAGATGAGAAGCTTTCATCTTCACTGAGGCACCTTAGTTGTTCATTGATTGCTTTCTCATACATGCCTAGATGGGAGCCGGGGGGGGGGGGGGAGGGCTGCAGCCGAGCCAGTGACCCCTTACTCAAGCCAGCGACCTCGCGCTCAAGTTGGATAAGCCTACGCTCAAGCTGGCGACGTTGGGGTTTCAAACCTGGATCCTCAGCATCCCAGATCTATACTCCATCCGCTGCGCCACCACCTGGTCAAGCACTCTTTTCTTTTTGATGGACTTTATTTTCTAGAGCAGTTTTTAGATGTATAGAAATGCCTGATCCATTTCACAATGCAGTTTTACCTCCTGGATTTACCCCCTTCCTTTCTCTCTCTCTGCAGACGTCGCCTCATCTCCCAGAGGTCATCCTTGGAGACCCTGGAGGACATTGAAGAGAACGCCCCTTTACGGAGGTAAGTGTTCGGTGTTATTTGTATATATAAATGGTGTTATGTGTATATATAAACAGTTTGCTGTATAGGATTGCAGCCAAAGTTTTTCCTGTTTTTTGTTTGTTTGTTTGTTTGTTTTTTTCAGTTCTTGATCTACAGAACTTAATTTTTAAAATGACCATCTGACCCCAGGCTTATATAGTTTCGAATCCCCCACCCTGAGGACCATTAGAACTAGAAAACTACTAAATAGCATTTACATATTGGCATAGTCCTGTGTGCATGGGAATTGGGGTGCTGCTCTCCTTTCCTCCTGAAAGCTGCTGCTTGATGAAGAAGAGCTCAGCACGGCCCAGCTTTCCCAGGTGCAGTGACACAGTAGTCACAGTGCTGGGCTTCAACAGGAGCTGCCTGCAATGTCACTGTCGCCGTGCAGCCAGTTGCTGGGGAAGCTGTGAGTGCTCCCTGGGTGCTGCGAGCGTTCTATGTCTCCCTTGGGATTACAGAAGTGCTTGCGAGGCACCGTTTTTTTTGGTGACAGCAGTTGCTGAGCTGTGCTGTGCCTCTGACTGGCAGTTTTTACTCCTCTAACCCTGCACCTTTCCGCCAGCCCCATCTGCACCGCAGCCTGGCCTGGCCCGACCCTCCCTGGTGGAGGAGACGGTACTCACACACTGCATCCTTTTCAGTCCTCACTGCCGCCCGCGCCGGGTAGCCCGTGTCCGGGGCTCCTCCCTGCAGAAGGAACTGAGGCAGGATGGGACGCTGGCTTTACAGGATGTGCACGGCAGGTGGCAGAGGGGGAGGCCTGCAGGGGGGTGCTCCCCTCAGGTTGCACCAGCTTCTCTGGGAACCCACCTCTGTACCCCTATAGACTGGCTACTGGCCAGGATTTTGGGAGTCCCAGGCTTCTCCCTTTCAGCCTGGGAGGGTGCTGATGTGAAGGGAAGCATCTCAGCCTGCAGCCGGCTTCTTTCCTGCCTAGAGCTTCTCTCCCAGTTTCTGGGTCTTGTCCACAGACCACCTGGATAATGGATGGAACATAGATAGGCCTGGGGCTGGTCAAAAGGATCAGGTGACCCTGACTCTCATCACTGACATAATCCCAAGGAGAAAGCCAGGGTCAGACAGTTCAGTTTCTACTTCTGAAGACTCTTTGAAAATGTTTGTGCCCTGTCCTGTGGTGGCGCGGTGGGTAGAGCATCGACCGGAACACTGAGGTCGGCAGTTCAAAACCCCAGGCTTGCCTGGTCAAGGCATATAAAGGAGCTGATGCTTCCTGCTGCTCCCCCCCTTCTCTCCTTCTCTCTCTCTCTCTCTCTCTCTCTCTCTCTCTCTCTCTCTTCCCCCTCCCTCTCTCCTTTCTCTAAAAATGAATAAATAAAATCTAAAACAAACAAACAAAACCTGGGGTTCATCCTTGGCTGAGTGGTGTGCAGTTATGTGACAAATGTGGCCAGGGTGCAAATGTTCTTCCATCCATTGCTATTTTAAATAGTGAGAGGAGGGCTGTTTCCTTGAAGGAGTCCCACAAATAGCTGCATTAAAAGGGAAACGAGGGAGCTGGCCACAGCCCAGAGTAATCAGCAAGAGTGGAAGAGAAATGGTCTCAGGTGGCACCAAGTGGCTTTGGCATTTGAGCAGGTACCACAGACGGAAAAATCAATGAATAGAGCTAAAAAGCCCCTGGTGTTTCCAGAGGCTCAGAGAAACCACAGTCGCTAGGTCAGCGTGATAGCTATGAACCAGGGGAACCAAGTGAAAAATGTTACTCCCTCTTTAGGGATTCCAGGTGGTTAAGGGAGGCTGTGGGGGTGCTGGGCAGGGTGTTTCCAGTCACGTGTCCCATCACACCTGTACCCCCCTCTCTGAATTGGCCCAGGCTGGTGCTCTGCTTCTACCCCTCATGCCTCTGACAGCACAGACACTCAACTATAACTTGATCCAACCCCTACAGAATACTCTATTTAACTTCCAACAAATCTTGTATAAATACAAAATTTAAAAATAAGTCCAGAAATCAGGGAATTTAGTCAGTTTAGGAAGTCTTTAGACCCTGGCTGGTTGGCTCACTGGTAGAGCATCGGGCTGGAGTGTGGATATCCCAGGTTCTATTCTCAGTTAGGGCACACAGGAGAAGTGCCCTTCTGCTTCTCCACCCCTCACCCTCTCTTTTCTCTCTCTCTCTCTCTTCTTTTCCCCTCCTGCAGCCATGGCTCGATTAGAACGAGTTGGCCCCAGGCGCCGAAGATGGCTCCATGGCCTCTACCTCAGGTGCTAAAAACTGGCTCTGGTTGCAACAGAGCAAGGGCCCCAGATGTGCAGAGCATCGCCCCCTAGTGGGCTTGCCGGGTAGATCCCAGTCGGGGTTGCATGCGAGGAGTCTGTCCCTGTGTCCCCTCCTCTCACTAAATTAAAAAAAAAAAAAAAAAGTCTTTATTTTCCCTAATGGAATCCTTTTTTTTTTTTTTTAATTAAAAAAAGATAATTTCTCAGAATATTACTTGTTCCTAGGAAATAAAATTAGCATGGCATGGTGGGAAGGGGCCTTAGTTTAGGAGTCAGAGGATTGTGTTCTTGGCCTGATTCTTCTACTAACTGATTTTGTGACCTTGGAAATTCACTTAGTTCTCCTGGGCCTCAGTTTTTCCACCTGTAAAATGGGAGGGACAAATTGGCTGACCACTGAAGTCCTTTCCAGCTCCCCAGTGCTGTAAAATGAATATACCATCAATGACACTAGTGTATTTGGGAAACTGGGGGTGGAAGGCTATCGGCTCAACTTGCTTTTAAACTCAGCACATTGAATAAATGGCTCCAAGGCATCTATTAAAAACCTTTTGCATAATTAAGTGTATCCTGTAATCAGTGCTAACAAGAAAGAGCTAATCTTACATTAAATTAGCTTTTAATTTAATTATATCTTAATTTATTTTTGCACCATTTAAAATGTATGTTTTTAAATGAATATTTTCATGTTAATTCAGGTGGTCTAGAAATTAATTAGTTCTTTGCTTAACCTGCCACAACCTGAGTGCTCAGTCTTCCCGTTTCCTTGGCAGTTGTTGCTAATGCCACAATTCTCTTAAAGCATTTTCTTAGGTTCCCTGGTGGTTTAGTTGAATGCTTAAAAAAAGAAAAAGAAAGACAACAAATACCTCCTTGAATGAGGAGCTCATGCAGCTAGAATTGGGTACTGGTATCAACATAAAGCACCTTTGTGCAGTTCTCCTTTTGAAAGCCTGGCTTGTGCATCACAGTTTGCTAGTAAGTTTCCTGAATCCAGCAAAACTCCAGGAGTTTAGCATTTACCGGGAGAGGGTTTATAGACTGAGGCATTTTCCACTTGCCTGATGGTTACTGGTGTCCTACCTAGAAAGTAGGACCCTAGGACTCCAGACTAGATATCCAGAAAAACCTCAATTCATCTGTGGCAAATGTGGCAGCTATCACCTCTGCCCCTGTGCTCTGGCCTGTCTGGGTTGGTGGGTGCTGGCTGGTGTTCTGTGAAGTGACTACTGCATTTACCCTTTCCCTGTTGGTGCTGACAGCGACCTCTGGCTCTTTTGCTGACTTCCAGTTCCTGCAGAAGCCTGGGGGATTTGGTCCTCAAACCCGAAGGGTAATAGCACCTCCTTCTGCAGGCACAGGAGTCAAGGAACAGCTCGGATCATCCCTCCCCTGGTCTGGGGTTGGTGCCAGCTTCTCCCCATTGGGATAGGAATGGGAAGGCGCCGTCACAGTCCAGCTGACAGTCTTACTTTGGGTACAAGTGGGATAAAGGTGTGAGGACACTCCTGAGCACCTGGCCCTGTCCAGAAACTAATGGAAACAAAGCTTTACACTTTCTCCCCTGTCCAGTGACTACATGTTTCTAGAATCTTCTGCTGTGTGTGAGAGAGACAGTTGTGGACCTTGAGTGGCTTGCAGTCTCAAGCATTCATTTCTGGAGGTAGAACTGAGACAGTCTGGGGTCCTGGGTCTGCTCCATAGGGTTGCCCCAAGAAGGCAGAATGAGGCCCTACCTCCTTGAGCCCCAAGTAGACTAAATCTGGGTTTGAAAGCCTGGAGTGGGGAGTGGGAATGGTGGGTGTTGGCACTGTTCAAACCCCGCCTGCAGCCCACAGGAAGCATCTACTCAGTCCCTCAGGCAGGGCTCTGCAAGCCTTTAAAAGAATCTGTTGAAAACCAAGAATTCAGGACCCTTAATAAGGACTGCAGTTTTAACTATAGGTGACAGGTAGTAACAAAATATTCACCCTTTGTAGCTAATGGTCTATTAACAATCACAATACCTAAAATGTGTATATAAATAATTACATGTATGTCCATATGCATGAATGTACATGTTTGTATTTGACCGTGTCACTTGACAGTGTATGGAGCTCTTGTATATATACATCATTGCATTGAATCTTCACAACCCTGCTAGGGAAGGAATATTACTAGTCTTAGGGAGTTTGGAGCTGGAGGCTGGAGGTTTCTGATGCAGCGTCTTGCAGAGCCACACAGGCTGTGGACCCTGCTGGAATGTAGTGAACATGACTAGAAGAGCAGCTTTCTCTTCACTGGACCCAAGGCCAGGGGAACCCCCTTTTTCTGATGAAAGTCACCAAATACCTGATGTCGGTCTTTGCTTTGGCTGGCACTCATTCACTTCAGTGTGATTGTTTTCAAGTTAAGTTACACTTTTAAGGTACTATTTCTTATGAAAAAAAATAACTTTTAGTGTCCTCTGAGAAGAGGCTTCTAGAAGGACTGACCTTTCTGAGACGGTGGGTAACGGGGGTTGGGGGTAGGGTGGACAGACACCCTGAGGTCTGAACCAGTGGCATTACCTAATTTCCCTTGTGTGGGGTCTTAGGGGGATTTTAGAGTTTGGAGATGCTCTGCAGGTCTGTGACTCTGTCCATTCCCCAGTCCTGTGCTCAATCTGCCCATGTACCTCCTTGTTGGGTCATCTTGTTACCCTTGCACAAAAAAATCTCAAGGTTCAGAACTGACTGAACTTGAGGGGTGGCCCCAGCCCAGACCTCACTGTGGCTTTGGGCAGCCGGGCACAGTTCTCTGGGACTTCCTCTCTGAATCGGTAAGTTCTCAGGTCCCTGCTTCAGATAGCAGAATCAGCCCTTGGGCCCCCACGGTCAGAAAGGTTTAAGTTAACAACAAAATTTGGTAGCAAAAAACAAAATAGAAAAGTCACAGCTCCCTTTTTTGAGGAAGGACTAAACTTCAGACTCTCATTTGTTGGTTTTTTTTATTTTGCTGTTTTTTGTTCTTTGTTGTTCTTGCAGGTGTGCAACTTGGAGTTTTTCAGGTGACTTTGAAAAAAATATATACACAAATAAGATCTCTTCAACCTATTCTGTCTGTTGTGTCAGTCCTGCAGGGTGAAAACATGTCATATAGTCCAGGAATTGAATCCAAGTCATTTTGTTCAACAAATATTCATTTAAAATTTATCTTAGCCTGACCAGGCACTGGTGCAATGAATAGAGCATCAGACTGTGGCACTGAGGACCCAGGTTCGAAACCCCAAGGTCACAGGCTTAAGCACGGGCTCATTCGCCTTGAGCGCGGGCTCACTGGCTTGAGTATGGGATCATAGACATGACACCATTGTCACTGGCTTGAGCCCAAAGGTCATTGGCTTGAAGCCCAAGGTTACTGGCTTGACTCGCTCTGCTGTAGCTCCCTGGTCAAAGCACATATGAGAAAGCAATCAGTGAACAACTAAGGTGCTACAACGAAGAATTGATGCTTCTCTTCTCTCCCTTCCTATCTGTCTGTTTCTATCTGTCCTTCTCTCTGTCTCTCTGGCTAAAATAAATAAATAAAAATTTAAATTTATCTTAAAAACAAAAAAGTAAATAGTGAGCTACCAGTTGGGTCTCTGGTTCTTTTTGAAAGTAAAGCTGTGACTTCCAGGCGTAACCAAGCTGAGAGTCGAGGTGATGCAGGCCAGAGCTCTGCTACAAAAGAAAAATGACTCAGGGTTGATTTTAAACTAAATTTTCCAGTGTCTTTCCCCCCTCTAAATCCTTTAAATTTATAGTTTTGTGGTCTTATTACCTGTGTTGATACCGGAGGATTCTTTTTAAGATGACAGGAAAGAATAATGTCTTTGGAATTCGGGTAGGTTATGTTATTGTAACTGAGGACAATGGTTTTCATTAGTGGGCTTTTCAGAGACCCATATAAATTATTATCAGTGTTATCAAGGAAGTTGTCTGTCAATGGGGATATTTTTTTAGCTTCCTTGCTTCCAGCCATATTGTCCTCATTATTCTTGGGTGACTCAAACCATTTGTCTGTTCTTTCCTTCCTGTCTTTGTGTGGAGATGTCTCAGCTGTCCAGGAGGCAACTGACTGTATTTTTGAAATTACTTTATTTTTCAGATGTCGGACTCTCTCAGGTTCACCCAAACCAAAGAACTTGAAGAAAATTCATTTTATCAAGAACATGCGGCAACACGACACAAGGAACGGCAGGTATTACACTCACAGGAGCTGCCCAGCAGTCTCTTGGTTGTAAGAGGAGGTGGGTCCAGTCGGGAAGGGGCGGAGAGGACGGTCTGAATGGTCAGACTTCAGCCAAGTGAGGCCTATGCTGTTACAATGCACGGGATTTCTCATAACCTTCCCAGATAGACTATGTCTACCCCATTCCCGCCAGAATCACTGAAAGAAGTCGATAGAGAATAAGGCTTCCAAACACTGACCAGAGGCTAGGTGAGATTTTTAGATTAACCACAAACTGAAATTTCAATAGTACTCAAACATATTTTCATAGAAAATTTTGAACAGAAAAAGAGTTGAGTTTTTGCTTTTTGTTTTTTCCCCTTTTCTGCTTTTTTTTCGGGGGGGTTGTTGTTTTCTTTTCACCAGGGTTGTATGCTTTGGTCAGTAAACAACACCCCACCAGATCTGTGCCTGAGCTTGGTTTTGGTGCAGGCTTTGGAGACTCTAGGGGAATTTGCCAGCAGATTCCTCCAGGGCGCTGGTTCAGGTCCCTGACGTCTGGAGCACATGTCCTCCATCCAGCTCATCAGTTGCTTTTTTGGAAAGCACTAATAAATTAAAATTACCATGGTTGAAATTGATAGGATCTTGATATTAAAACTATCCTGGTGGCAAACAGGTCAGAATCATTAGTGCTGGCATGTTTGTGATTGAATGGCTAAGTTCATTCATGGCAGCCCAAGGGCACAGCTGGCACAGAGCTCCAAGACCTCTTAGGGTCCCTGATGCTCAGTACCCACCTGTACCCCTTATGGACAGCTTCTGTCTAACCTGTGACCTGGATAGTGGTTTCCCTTGAATGGGAGCATCAGAGACAACATCCCAGAGCAGAGGTCCTATGCAAAGACCATTTTGTTTGATCTCCTGACTTACAGAAGACCAGTACTACTCTGGTCAAATTAATATTGCTAATAGGTTGTTAGACTCCTACGATGATTAAGGCAAGCATTACTGTATAATTTGGTATAAAACACATCATACAACATGAACAATAATGATTACAGTTTTAAAAGACTTATTTTCTTGAAAAGTATATGTACTTTTTAGACCTTAGCTGAATAGAGAACATAATTTTATGGCTTTTCAGTGATTTTAGAATAGCAAAATTGAGCTCTCTCATCAAATAAATTTTCTTAGTCAGTATATATTCTTATTTTAAGTACAGACCTTTAGTTAAAATGTACCCAACTGTCATTTGTTAAATAGAATATTCTAAGTCTCTCTCTTTTCTCCTTACTTTCACTGTTACAATTATTGCCTTATTCATTTAACCACTGTTTCTTTTGTCTTGTGCCTCTTAATTACTAAATCCAAATCTTACTTATGCCATAGTTAGTATAGTTATTTATCATTGATTTTCATTTGTGTTTTTATCCATAATCCCTTTAACCATAAAATAAGCATGCAAAGCCTTTAATTCGTAAATAAAACCAAGGACAAAGCCGAAGGAATGGGCGACATTAATAGTATTCCCCACCTCAGCATGCTGTTGAGGATACAAAGTCAGCTTATCACTTAGCATGGTTTGGTAGTGGGAGGGTGTAGCTAATAAAAGATTTTAACTAATGGGATTGCCAGTTTACATTACCTTACGAAGCCACTTCCTCGGCAAACCCTTAACCCACGAACAATCTCAGCCGTCTGGAAAACATGCAGTTGCTGAGTTTTGCTGGGGAATTTTCTGAGGGAGCCAGGAGAGACTGTTAGCTTATCTGAAGATCTGAGAACTGGAATTTCGAGCAGGAAAGCAAGCTCAGGGCCATGTGGGAACCACGGGTCAGAGGCTGTGGCAATGGCCAGCTGTAACAACAGCCCAGGTGAGAACTGCTTTTCCCGTGCCAAAGGAGGATGAAAGAACTGGAGGTACCCCCTCCAACCCTCTGGTTTATGAACAAGGGTGGAATGTTTTTATATGAAAGAAAGTACCAGGAGGACGCCTGGAAGAAAATACAATTTCTGAAGTGACAGAAGGAAATTGTGGTCAAGAGCTGATGAATGGGAGGATGTGACCCAGCCTTTCAAGAAATAAAAGAATTGCCCCCACAGCAGCAGGCGTGAGATTGTCCTGACACAGGGTGCCTGGAGGCATGTGGATGAGCTCTGGGCCAGCAGTGGTGGGTCAGAGGGGTTCTGGTCAAACTTTCAGAAGTCCCTGCACGTGCAGTGACTGGGGAGGGGTCTCAGTCTCTCATCTCGGTTGTACAGAGTCATTTACACAACACCACGCAGGAGGGACACTTGCTGCGACTGTCAGCGCCACTTGACTCAGCTTTTCTGCCCATGCTGGGGAGGGATGAGGCTTTACGAAGAAGGCTGGAGGTGTCCATGAAAGATCTTGAAAGTCTGGACCAAAGCAGAGTGGCCTGAGTGCTGGTATGTTCACCTCTTCTTGCGCCCCGGGAAGAGTCGGAAAGGGAGCCAGCTCCAGCCCAGACTTCTACCCACTCAAACGCTCTGCCCAGCTCCCGGGCCTCCCTATGACCTTGGACCAGCACTGACCAGCCTCTCGGACTGCCGGCCCAACCTGGGCCCACTTGCTGTTCTGGCTCTGCAGACCCTGGTGTTGAGGCTCCTCGGTCCCCAAACCTGCCGCCCGTGTGACAGAAGCACCAGCATCCAGGAGGTTTTGCACTCCCTTCTCAGCAAGGACCAGAGGGCAGCTGACAGGATGACAAATGACAGCTGTCTTGAGACTCCAAGCCTGACGTGACTGTGAGTGTTAAGCACAATTTAAGATAAGAAAGGGGAAAAGATAATAAAAACCAAGAATCAAATATGATAAAAGACCATCCTTGTGCTTGTGGAAAAACAAAACAAAAAACCTAAGTCGACCTCATGATCAGTAATATCAGGGTAGCTGCTTAGAAATAAACCTTGGGGCCTCAGCCATCTCCATACCCACCCAGTTCTCTCTGTGACATTTCTCAGCTGGCGTGAGAAGTGGAAGTGTCCTTTCAGTAGAAGACACAGTTCTATAGGGGATAGAGTCTACTTCGAGTGAAAACCATCCCCACCTGTCTGGCATCAGTGAATTCTGTGAGGCTGGGTGGGGGACCTGCTAGAAGGCTCTGTGTGTGGCTGTCGTGCAGAGCCCTGCTGAGAGTGTTTTGGAGCTGTGCTGCAGAACTTTGGACCAGGTGGAGCTAAGGGTATTTTCTGGAGACCGAGGATAGACCCAGCTATGGAAGCTTCAGGTCCTCTGATAGAGCCAAACAGTGTGGTGAGTTCTGCACTGGCCCTGCTGGGTACCGTATCGCCTAGCGGGTGGGGGAGGCGGCAATGGGAGCTTCTGCACCCCAGTTCTTTTTCTGTCTTAACACAGAGGCAGGTTGGCTGGGGAAGTCACGTTGGACTTGATAGTTGGCGAACAAAGCGATGCTTGACTGAGTTTTAAGAAGACAGAAAGTTCAGACTAAGAAGTGCATTCTTGTGGCTACAACCATATTGTCCAAAGGGGTTATAAAATCATGAATATCCTGAGGTGATAATGGGTGTATTTGTTGAGTGCTTACAGGGTGCCAGGCTTTTGGTACTTTATAGCTTTGTTTCATTAACACAATTCAGCAGGTGTTTGTTGAGTAAATGAATGGAAAGACCTTTTAAATGAGCTTTCAGTGTTCAGGACTATATCTTGAGAAATGGAAAGAATTTAGAAATACACATAATTCTTGAAACACCTTATGAGGCAGTTGTTACTACTGTTGTATTAGGCAGAATAATGTGTACCCCCCACCACCCCACCAAAGATGACCATGTCATATACTCAGGATCTGTAAATATATTAAGTTACATGGCAATGGGGAATTAAAGTGGCAGATGGAGTTGAGTGCTGATCAGCTGTCCTTAAAATAACAGGATTATCCTGGATTATCAGGGCGGGGCTCAAAGTAATCAAAGGGTCCTCAAAAGTAGAAGAGAGAGACAAGAGTTAGAGTTAGGGTGATGCAATGTGAAAAAACTCAACTGTCAATTGCTGACTTTGAAGATGGAGAAAGGGGCTATGAGCCAAGGAATGCAGGCAGCCTCTAGAAGCTGGAAAAGTCAAGAAAAGAAGTCCCTTTTAGAGCCTCTACTGGGAACCACCTCTACTAACACCTGAACTTTAACCCCATGAGACCCATTTCAGAGTTCTGACCTTCAGGATTATAAAATAATAAATTTGTGTTACTTTAAGTCACTAAACTTTGTGATAATTTGTTACTGCAGCCACAGGAAACTATTATACTCCTCATTCCCATTCACGAAAGAGGAAACTAGAACACTTAGCTAGAAAGTTGAGAGTGGAATAAAGATCCAGGCATCAAATTCCCAGACTCCTCGTAGTTGAAGGGAGGGGTGGAAGATAAAAGACAGCATGTCATAGTGGATTTTGAGAAAACTCTCTATTGAATTCTGGTTTTCTTTTTGTTTTTTTTTAAACAGTTTTTTTTTAATTTCTTTTTTTTTTAATTTATTCATTTTAGAGAGGAGGCACAGAGAGAGAGAGAGAGAGAGAGAGAGAGAAAGTGGGGAGGAGCTGGAAGCATCAACTCCCATATGTGCCTTGACCAGGCCAGTGCAGGGTTTTGAACTGGCGACCTCAGTGTTCCCAGGTCGACGCTTTATCCACTGCGCCACCACAGGTCAGGCCTGAATTCTGGTTTTTAAACATCATTAGCAAAAGGCCAAGGACTGATAAAAGAATGGGAAATGTGTAAGAATACTATAAGGAAGACTCAAGTGCAGAGTGAACTAAAAATTGAGAGAAAGAAAAGAAAATGGGAAACTTTGTGCTTTGGGTGGGAATGTAAAATGGTGCAGCCATTGTGGGAAGTAGTTCTGCCGTTCCTCAGAAAGTTAAACCTAAAATTGCCATATGACCCAGCTATTCCCCTGCCAGACATGTACCTAAAATAACTGAAGAGGAATTCAAACAGATACTTGTAACCCGTGTTCACAGTAGCATCACTGACAATAGCAAAGGGGGGCAACATCGTGTCCATGAACAGATGAATGTATAAACAAAATGTGATATATACATTCAAAGGAATATTATTCAGTTATAAAAAGGGAAGAAGCCCTGATACATGATACACTGTGTATGAACCTTGAGAACATTATGCTGAGTGAAATAAGCCAGACACAAAAGGTCAGGCATTGCACGGTTCCCTTTACACAATACATCCAGATAGGTAAATCCCTAGAAACAGAAAGTAGATTAGAGGTTACCAGGGCCTGGGTGAAAAGGGAGTTATTGCTTAATGGTTGCAGTTTCTGCTTGTGCCAATGGGAAAGGTCTGGAACATAGTGGTAATGCTTATTTGACATTGTGTATGTACTTAATGAGACTGAATTACACACTTCAAAATGGTTAAATGGTGTATTTTATGTTATTTATATATATTATCACAATAAAATAAATAAAAGACCAGTGTAGCCATGGGGCTTTTAAAACCATATTCTGAAGAGGGAGGGAAGGGATGGTGAACTTCAGGAGTTGATGGTACAAAGGACAGAGAAGATGTCAGCTGTTGAAACTAAAACTAGATCTTTAACAGTTGGAACTATGATGTGTAGACTCCAAACAAAGCAGTGTGCTGGGCATACAGTAGGTACTCAATAAATGTCTGGGGACTAATTGAATGAAGAAGCCTTTTTATGTGAGTTTCAGTCTTCAGGACTAGATCCCAGAAAATGGAAAAAAATTAGAAATACAAATGATGATTAAAACATGATGGAGAATTAAAGAGTTCTAAGTTGAATGCTAGGCCATTTTGAAAAGTCCCATAGAGACCGAAGTAGTCGCAGAGGGTAAGTTCTAATAATCCTAGACCAGCGAGTCCGGAGCTGATTGCTGGCAGAGTTCTGGCATGGATTGTTAAACAGATGGTTTGGGTGCTTTTAGAAAAGAATGGAGTTTGCTAACAATCAATATGACTTTCCAGAGAGAGTCATGTTAAGTTCACTTCATCTGCTTATTGATGGAATAACTAGATTAGTAAATTGGAGGACTGCCGCAGACAAGGCATCTGATTTCAGCAGGATGGTAGACTGCTCCTCATCACAGCACATCCCAGGGGATAGAAAACTGAACGGCGTGCTGGGCGGTGCTGGGGCTGGAGACCCTGCAGACGGCTGAAATTTGTTAGCCAACAGTTGCCTGAAGAGGATTTTAAGAAAAATAGCACATGATATTCTTTGAATGTTACCTCTTTTTTGGACTGAAGGCAGTAAGCCTTGTTGTGGGCCTCATGGAAGGTCCAAAGCAGGACAGAAGGAGAATGTGTTACAGAGAACCCAGACTTAGCTACTTCAGCCATTGGAAATTCAGCCCAGCGCACCGAGAATAAATGCAACAGGGATAAAGGATTTCCAGTACAGGATAGAGACTTTTCAGAAGTTCGTGTGAAAAAATATCTTGGAATTTAGGTTAACAATGTGTTGCACAGAGGCTAACATTGGATGTAACTGCAGAATGAGCTGATTTAGCTTGTCCTAATCAGAGGATAGAATCACGGGAATGTATCACAGTTGCACCCACCCAGGGTCAGTTCTATCTGTTGTGTTTCGATCAGCATGTCATGTTTTCAGACATTGAATTTGTACTGGGATGATGCTGTTGCGGTGGACTCAGATTTTCTGAGCCCCTTTCATGTGGAAGGCAGGAGGGATGACATATGACCAATGGGAATAGCCAGACCTTCTGTCTCATTTCATTGAACCACCTCTGAATTAACAGCCATTTTTTGGGAAGGAGACAGGTGCATCCAGATAGAAGGTGCCTAATAAAGCAGTTCCTTAACTATGGCGAATGCAGGGAACCCTGTGTGTGGTTCATTCAGCACCCAAGCACTGACTCCTGTGCTGGGGCTGTTTTTTCTTTTTCTTTTTCTCAGGGAGAGAGAGAGGGAAGGAGGGAGGGAGGGAGGGAGGGAGGGAGGAAAAGAGAGAGATGAGAAGCATCAACTCATAGTTGTAGCACCTTAGTTGTTCATTGATTGCTTCTCACATATGCCTTGACCGGGGGGGGGCTCCAGCCAAGCCCGTAATCCCTTGTTCAAGCCAGTGACCTTGGGATTCAAGCCAGTGACTATGGGATCATGTCTATGATCCCACACTCAAGCCCGCAACCCCGCACTTAAACTGCATTAGCCCACACTCAAGCCAGCGACCCCGGGGTTTCAAAGCTGGGATCTCAGCATCCTAGGTCAACCCTGTATCCACTGCATTTCCACCAGGCAGGCAGTGCTAGTACTGTTTTAAGTAATATCTGAGACTAAAGCAAAATCCTTCTTCAAGTGGTAATGATGGGACACTAGGTTGGTGAACACACAATACAATACACAGGTGATGTATTATAGATTGTCCACCTGAAACCTTTGTAATTTTATTAATATCACCCCAATAAATTAAATTAAAATGTTTTAAATTAAATAAAATTTAAAAATTAAAAAGGATCCTGCTTCAATGAGTTACAGGCTAGCTGGGAAGGCAGACGATTAAGGAGTAAATACATCCTGTCAGAGATGGGATAGGGTAGGTCTGCTACAGAGGAAAACAGAAGCAGTTGGGGGGCGGGCGTGTGCAGGCAGGGCCAGTGGTGGGCTAGGGCTTCCTCGGAGCAGACATCAGGAGGAGGTGAGGGACTCACGCCGTGCAGGAAATTCCGTTCAGGGTGGATGGAGCAACAATTGCGGAGTCTCTGAAGCTGGAAAGCATGGAATGTACCTGAGGAACTGTAGGAAAGCCAGTGCGGATGGAGGGGAGAGTGAGAGCGAAAGAAAGAGAGAGGAGGAGGAGACGAGTCCTGAAGAGTCCTGGGAGGGGGGTTGTGAGTGAGGCAAGACTCACGGAGGTGCTGAGCAGAGGACTGTGGTCTGGCTGTGCCTGTGCACACATTACAGGAAATAAAGTGAGTCACAGAGGAAAAGGTCTGGGGTTGGACAGAGGCTTCCCTTGCGGTTCTGTTTCAATTCTCTGCTTGGGGAGAGGGCCTGGGAGCCCGGAGGAGACCAGACCTCAGTCCGTCCCCCTCCCCCACCCCCTCTGTAGTGGTGTTTAGCAATCTGAGAAGAAGACTGTAGTGACAGCTGGCAGATCACTCCGGGCCAGGACCACACTGCAGGACACAGCTGCTGGGGCTTTTCTGGAGGAACAAGTAGGAGAGGGGACCTCCTAACTTCTCTGACAGCATGCTCAGCTTGCTACCTCCCTGGATTGTGTCCCCCTGAAAGTCTTCTGCTGAGTCCCAACCCCTAGTACCTCAGAATGTGACTTTATCTGGAGATAGAGTCATTACAGATATAACTAGTTAAGATGAGATTTTCCTGCCTGACCAGGTGGTGGCGCAGTGGAGAGAGCATCAGCCTGGGATGTTGAGGACCCAGGTCAAAACCCCAATGTTGCCGGCTTGAGCACAGGCTCACCAGCTTCAGTGTGGGGTCTCCAGCTTGAGCATAGGACCATAGACATGACCCCATGATCCCTTTCTTGAAGGCCAAGGTCACTGGCTTGAGCAAAGGGTCACTGACTCTGGCTCAGCGGGAGACCCCTCTCCAACAAGGCACATATGAGAAAGCAATCAGTGAACAACTAAAGTGCTGCAACTACGAATTGATGCTTCTCATCTCTCTCCCTTCCTGTCTCTCTCTCTCTCTCTCTCTCTCTCTCTCTCAATAAAAGATGAGATTATCCAGGAGCAAGATTGACCCTTCATCTAATATAATTGATATCCTTATGAAAGGGGAAAATTTGAAGACACCCCCCCACACACACACACAAACAGAATGCCATGTTGCCATGTGGCCATGTGAAGGTTGGTGTGCTGTCACAAGCCAAGGAGTTACCAGAAGCTGGGAGAGAGGCCTGGGACAGATCCTGCCCTAGGCCTCCATCAGAGGGTCCTGTCAACGTCTTACACTCGGATTCTGGCCCCCAGAGCTGTGAGACAGTCCCATTTCCATGTGGAAGCCATCTGGCATGTGGCACTCTACTACAGCAGCCTAGGCTCCCTTATTCTCTCTCCGCAGTCGTGAGCTTTGCTGTCCCTCTTCTCACTTCACTCCGATTGCTGGGGAAGCTCGTCCCCACCATGGCTTCAGTTACTGTCACCGTCTTAACCAGGCCCAGGCCCCCCGAGCCCCAGGATTGACTCCTCCATAGGCTCAGGTGGTCTTTCAGAGCTGGCCTGCCAGCCTCACCAGTTTTACCCTCCTCAACCCCCCTACCACCCTCCGGCTATGCCGAATTATTTACAGTAATTGCTTGGTTACAAGGAGAGATTAGTGTTAAACAATGGAAAAAATACCCAACAACAATTACGTACTTTAGTTTAAATATTGTGCTTTAAGGCATATCGTTGATCATTTGTTCAACAGTTTTTGTTTTTGTTTTTTTGATGCCAGGCCTTCTTCTTTGCACATAGGCCCAGGGCTCGGGGCTGTCCTCGTGCTATCACCCTCGCATATTATTCTGTTCACTCACTGCTGCGTGTCCAGGTTGGACTTTTACAAAATGACTGAGGAATCTAACTGCAAAATTCTTTGGGATTTTTATAATTTTTTTCTTTTATTTTATAGATGTCTTGCCCATACCTCAAATGTAAATCTTTGGGTGACTTACCTTTTTAGGATGTTTTTATGGAAACCACAGTTCCCCCTTTCCCCCACATTTTTTAGTTTGTGCAGTCTTTCATGAAGAAAGACATGTATAAGTAACAAGTCCCACTGGTATAAACAGTTGGGGACATACATAACTAAGTCTTCATAAGTGCACAACTTAGTGTGGGTGTTCTGGAGGACAGACTCCCAGCCTGAGCTGGGCGGTGGTCAAAGTGATTCACAGAGGGCACTAGAGATTCTGGTGGGTCAGGCAAGTGGAGACCAGGGAAGAGGATTTTAGTGCATGCTCAGGTTCTTGAATAAGCCTTTTGCTCTTTTTCCTCCCAGCCTTGACTCATTTCCTCTGCCAGTGTATCTTCTCTTTGTAGCCCGATGGCCTTGTATTTGTCCTGCCTCCACATAACTGTCACTTCCTCCAGGAAGCCCACCTCGCCTCCCTCAGGCCAGGATAGCTGTCTCTGAACTGTGCTCTACAGTGCCCTCTACTGCTCCAGACCAGTAATATTCTTGTGTAAATCTCTCCTGCCAGCGATAAGCTTCTTAAGGATGGAGCCCTTGTCTATGCCATTCAGGAAGGAGCATAGGTAGGTCATATAACTTGTATCTCAGAAATCTTCCACCACTCCTTACATTGTAGGTTAAGGTACACCTCAGCAGGCAGGAAAAGCCTGTCCTATTGTGGTAGTAGTATTCGCAGTAAGGGAAGGGGTTGTGGAGATGGTGGTGGTGTGAGCAGTCATGATAAGAAGACTGACACCTCCCTGATGACAATAGCACCATCTTGTATTCGTGGCTACTTAGCATAGATCTGCAGACGCATTTTCCCACCTGGTCTGTGCCAGCTCCATGCCCCAACCCTACCCCCACCCGGACTTCCTGTGCGACCTCACTCATCGCTGTGTTGGTCATGTTTCCATCATCCTGGGCTCTGCGTTCCCTGCTCTCACCTGTTGGACTCCCACTCCTCCCAGGACCTGAGACAGATCCCAGGCGCCTGTCCTAGGCCTCAGACCCATCATGTACTTGCTCAGGCTTCTAGGTACCTCTTCTCTATGGGCTCCTTCTGTCCTCCCAGCTCCCTGAACTGGAATATTGTGTCTGCGCACCAGCAAACATAGCTCAAGAGCACAGAGTACCTGAGCAGGTGATGTAGAACTGAGTAACATTGGGAAGAAGGTGACCAGATGCCAGTTATTTTCATTCCTAGGGCTGCCCTTCAAAGTACCACGCACTCTGTGGCTTAAAACAGCGAAACGTGCCCTCTCGTAGTTCTAGAGAGAAGTCAGAAATCAAAGTGTCTGCAGGCCACACGTCTTCTGAAAACTCAAAAGAAGAATTCTTCCTGGTCTCTTCCAGCCTCTGGGACTGACAGCAACTCTTGGCATCCTTGCCTTTTGACCATGTTACTCCAGTCCCCCCACCCCCCCACCTCTCTCATCACGTGGCCTTCTTCCTTGTGTGTGTATCTGGGTTTCTCCAAATATCTCTCCTTGTTAAATCTAGTCATTGGATCTAAGGCCCACACTAATCCAGTATGACCTCATCTTAACTTGTGTACATCTGCAAAAACCATATTCCAAATAGGACCACATTCACAAGTTCTGGGGGTTAGAACTTCAACATGTCCTTTTGGGGAACATAGTTCAACCCACGACAGTGTGTTTCTTCATGCTTCCTGCGCATATAGGCAGTGAAGTGCAGAATTAAAGAGCATGTTTCCACCTGAGTGCCCAGTGCTTAAGGACCTCTGGCCCCTGGACACTCCTGGGCTGTGTTCATACATTGCTATACTCAGCCACCATTGTGAATGTGATTTTCTTTGCTCTAACTCTTGAAGTTAGTTGCTTGTTTTTATGTCCTGAAGAGAATATCTCTGCCCTAATGGAATATTCCACCTGGAAGAACTCAAACCTTCTCATAGCCAGGAGAGACTCCTCAGGGTTCTGGAAACAGAACAAGAAGCCCGTTTTTGGCATAAGAGGGAACACTTAAGAGTCCTGGGTGGCATTGGATGCTGTCTGCTCAGACATGGTCAGTGCTGGGTTGAGAGGTTGAAAATAGATTGCAGTGAAAGTGGTTTGTGGCACTCTGTCAATGGGGGTGACACTTGTTTATTTCCTGGCTGTTTTGAGCACACCAGCTTCACGCTGGCAGAGTGCTAGCTTTGTGGCCCGAGGCTGCAAGTTCCGTGGGACGCTTTCCTAAGCATGGAAATGAGGTTGCAGGAAGAAGTCAGGCGCTATTCCAGCGGCAGACCATGGTACGTGCAGTCTGAAAGGGTTTGGAAAACACTGCGGATCCAGAGGGACCTCTGCCCATGTGGGTTGCGGCCCTGGGGAGCCTTTTCTTTTACATTTTTCCCCTCTGACAGATTCTTGTGTATGGAGATGTGATATTTAATTCCTTAAAGACCCATCTCCCTGGAATTAATTCCTCTTCTGAAATCATAATCTTACGTGTAATGCTTTCCGGTCATCTTAACTCCTCAGTAAACCATTATGTGTCACAATGGGGGAAATTATGTGGGGCTTTTGCATGACACTTGAGCGTAAAAGATAATAGCTACAGCGGCTAGAAAGGAATTCGTGGAGGCGGTCAGTTTCCGAAGCCCGCTGGAAATGGGACTTGGCTGTCACTAGTGTCTGATCTACTTCTTTCGCAAAAGTACTTGGAGGAGGCCAACGGGTCTGACTGTCCTGTGCGTACCCAATGTGATGGACATTGATTGATGCTTATAAAGAGCCAAGCTGCAAATTCACACAATCCCTCCAGGCTCTGGACACCACAGTTGGTCTTTAGATCCACACTGCTCGAAGTTGCGAGTTGCTGATGTAGGAGACAGCAGACTTGTTTGCCTCTGGTCGATGTTTGCCTGTTCTGAAGGCCTGCCGTCCCTCCCAGATTCCAGAGCTACTTCAGGAAACACGTAGGATGTGTTCTCAGCAGCTCCCTCGGCTATTTCCAGCTCTTTGGGGCGTGAACTGCTGCAAACCTGTTGCGGGCTGCTCTGTGGATCTCCGCTCTGAATTTCTCTGGTCCCTGCAGAAAGTAAGAGGCTACGGGGTGGTGGGACCCAGAATGGAAGGGGTGTACCCAAAGATGTGGTAGTCCTTACTCACCTGCCCCATCTGCAGCTGCTGGAAATGGCCAACCAGAGAAGTGCCAACCGCCCTAGAATTGTCGGGAAGCATTCCATATTCACAGTTGCTAAACTTGACCTGTGCATTAGAGCAGCGTGTTTTGCTGAATGAGACTCATGTTGCCAGCCTCTCCTAGACCTAAACAGGAGGGCCACACAGTGCGTGCGCTCCGTTCGCAGAACAATGCGGCTCATTTACTAATGGGCACGTTGTGGTTGGAACTCTGGAAAGAATGCTTCCATTTCACAGGCACTTATATTCTCTCATTTTCTTGTTCTATTAAAAATGTCCAAACAAGTTTGGTGTATGGGAAGGAAGGACACATTAGCACTGAGGAACGAAGATTCAGTACACGAAGCCAGGCAGCTTTGTCCAACACACTACTTTCTCTGAGTTGTGGAAGATGTGGATGTCGAGTGACACAGGGAAGAATGAGTAGTCCCAGGCTTTTCTCCTGGATGGATAGTGGGGGGGGGGGGTTTGAAGAACCTCTGTCCTTCCATCTGGAAAGGGGCCCAGGCTGAGCAGAGTGGGAGCACAGAACCACCTTGGCCTCTGGCAACTCTGATGTCACAGCTGTTGTGATCAGTCACCCTCTGTCCCCACTTCATGCGTGGCCTGGTGATTGGCAAGCCCAGCTCGAAAGCTACCTCAGAAACCTGGATGAGGGCAGACTTCATGGTGTCGAAGAAGTCCATGGGAATCCAGTCAGACCCATAGAGGCAGGCTCTTCTGGAAAGTCTTCGAGAAGAGCAAGCAAGCGTCGAGGCACAGAGTAGCAGTAAAATCCACTGTCAGTCACACCTGCCAGTGTGTCCCCTTCGGCACGTCACTTACTTGTGCCTCCTTGGTTAAAATATTTAGACTCTACAATCTAATTGATACTTAGTAAGTGTCAGCTATCATCACGTCCACTTAAGTGAACTGGCGCGGGCATTGCAGTGTCAGCGCTGTTACTAGTCTCCCGGAGCGCGGCCAGGGAGCCAGGCAGGTGTGCTCGTGACTTATTTAACCCTTGGCCTTCAGGCCTTGGCGGCCCACTCTGGATATGATGTCATGTCCTTGCACAAGTGACCAGGTCTTGGGACTATGGTGTCTGATGAGAAATCTCTCCCTTGAGAGAGGAGAGGACCTCTGTGTGTACTCCATTTTTGTAGACAGGCCACGCCTGGCATCCTTCAGCTGTCCTGAGGGCACAGCCTGTCCTAGCCTAGCCAGCCTGTGTATTTTAGCACAGAGGTCCGAAAAGCTTCTAAATCGAAGTACTGTGCTTGTAAAACTTACCTCAACCTAAAAAGGCAGTCCTCAGTAAAAGTCTAAATTAGTTTATATTTAGTGAATGCATATTATTTGCAGTATTCTGAGGGCTCTCCTGTACTCTCATTTACTCTTTGCAACATCCCAATAAGGTAGTTACTAATTTTATCTTATTTTTTATATGAGGAAACTGAGGCTCAAAGGATTTAATAAGAAGTCAAACACGGGTGACCACACTGGTATTTGAAGCTGGGAATGTTGCTTTGGTCCCAGCAGCCCCTGTAGGCATGAGTCAGTGTGGGATGAACAGACAGAGCAGTCCTGTCCCCAGTGACGGGTCCTCGGGGGCAGCTCTAAAGCACAGCGCTGCTCAGACTACGTTCATGGAGGGGCCACCGTGTGCTCGAGCTTGCGCTGACCATCTAGGAGAGGAGAGCAGCGAAAGATCAGCAGCCCTGGTGGGCACTGCACTCCTGGACTGGAAATGAGGAACGGAACCAGCATCAAAAAGGAAATGAGTAACTAAGGAAGGAGGGGAATGCTTCCTGGGGAGGTGACTTCTAAGCAAGGTTTTGTAGAATAAATAGGAGTTCACCAAGCATACCATATAGGCACAAAAGGCCGAAGAATTAGCATGCAAAGAAAGAGATATGAAACAGCAGGGGACTTTAAGGGCGCATGTTAAGATCAGAGAGGCAGAAAGAACTGGAAGATAAAGGTCCTGTTTGCCATGCCAGGGAGCCTGACTTTATCCTGAGCTTGTAAGCAATTTAATATCATAGATTTAGAACAAGGTCAAATCCCCAAACCTTGATGCAATTAGTCGTACTGTTTTTTTCTGTGGTTTTATTACTACAATTATTGAAAGGAAAGATTACAAAAGTCAGTAAGTAAACTTCACATCTAACGTGTGTTGCCATTGCACTAAAAATGTTGTTTTTTAATTTCCACTCCTTTCTCCATTTTTCTCATAACACTTCTCTTTCGCAAATGTTATTCTCAGATGCCAAGATAAGTACTATTGAGAGTTTTTTAAATGTTTTAAGTGGCCTTTGATTACATAAGAGCATCATGTAGTACCATTTCCAGTAGTAGCCTAATAGCAGGAATGGAGGCTGACACTGATTATGTAATTGTTCCCTTAATTTATTCTCAGAACCTCACATGCTGCCAGCATATTAAAAAAACACTAATGATCATAGTGGCATCTGAGTGTCTCTCTTGCACATGGTTTCCGGCACTGTTGCTCTTGCATTGTATACAGCCGAGTAGGAATCAATGGTTGCAATGTGGCATGACTGTTGGCTCAGCACTGGGCACCCTGGACTTTTGCCGTGTCTCTCCAGCTTGCACGTGCAGCCCCCAGCCAGCAGACCTCACCGGCAGGTTCACATGTGCTCATTAGAGCCCCTTTGCCAGTGTCTCTCCTGTTAACATTGCGATGAAGAGAAGCAGCGTATGCTGCTGTGCTGAGGTTGCCTTTTGCAAGGAGTGCAGAACACCATCTGCCAGAGGAGGTGATGGGAGTGTGCAAATATGGCTGTGAATTCCTTGAATGCTTAATTGCTAGAGTTTTTTTTTAATTTAAAAGTCTTTGCATTTTGTTTGTTTGTTCTATTTTTTTTTTTTAGAATAGTCCTTATCAGTGGCAGAAGATCCTTCTGTAGTATATTTTCGGTGCTGCTGTATCGCGACAGTGTCCACATTGGGTATGTATACGCATGCTTGCTTTGTAGTTCTCTGGGTAAAAATTTGTGCTACCATGTGTATAATCTGAAGCCCTTTCCATTTCAAAGAACTTGCCTCACTTTGACACTGCAAATTTGGTATTTGTAAGTTTGAAAGAAAAAAAAGTTCTACCTTATTTTCAGCCAGAAAGCTTTCTTGTTATTTTGTGTGGTGCAGTGTAGTGTGTGTGTGTGTGTGTCCCCTCACCATATTGCCCACTGTTTCTAAGTGTGCATTTTGGCATCTCTTCCAATACTGTAAAGCAAGAACCATACAAGGCCCACCCCATTCCACAGGCCTTATCAACTTTTGGAGAAAGGTAGGTCAGGAAATGAATTACAGAAACCATTTGGCAATCCAGTCAGTCCCTTGCATCTTGGCTTGGGGGCTGGAAACTGACCAGCAAGTGGGAGCAAATATCAAAGCAGAGTGGTACCAGGAACTGGCTTAGGTGATTTGCAACAGGCCAGAGGAATGGTCACCTCTCTAGATCAACAAGCCCCCTACTTTTGCTCTGAAGAAAGTAGGTAAGTGAGAATCTGACCTTGCAGATCCTCCCGTCCTCATTGCCCTTCCCTGAATCTGTGCACATTTCCTCCTCTGAGTCTTGCTGCCTCACCCCTCAGCTGTTCCCTGCATCTGGGGTTTGTTGTCAGGGAGCTGCTGCCATTTGGGCAGGACGCTGAAAGCAACATGGGTAGTTGGCTCTGGCCTCTGTTAACTAGTGCTAGGCTTGCCCTCTGGTTGCTGTGATAGCCGCATAGTATGCACACATGACCATTGCCCCGTGGGAGGGCAATATGGCCCCTGGTGCTGTTTCACCATTTACAGAAGTCCCCCCTCATCCACGGGGGAGATACATTTTAAGACTCTCAGTGGATGTTGCCTGACCAGTGGTGGCACAGTAGAGAGAGTGTCGACCTGGGATGCTGAGGACCCAAATTTGAAACCCCAAGGTTGCTGGCTTGAGCGTGAGATCATAGACATGACCCAATGGCTGCTGGCTTGAGCCCAAAAGTTGCTGACTTGAGGCAAGGTCACTGGCTCAGCTTGAGCCCCCTAGTCAAGGCACAAATGAAAAGCAATCAGTGAACAGCTAAAGTAACACAGCTATGAGTTGATACTTCTCATCTCTCTCCCTTCCTGTGTGTGTATCTCTCTCACTCTCACAAAAAATAAACAACAACAAAAAGAAAACAATGGATGCCTGAAATTGGAGGTAGTACCAAACCCTATATATACTATATTTTTTTCTATACATACATACCTATGATAACATTTAATTTATAAATTAAGCACAGTAAGAGAATAACGATAACTAAAAATAGAACAACTGTAACAATATACTGTAATAAAAGCTATGTAAATATGGCATTGTTAAGTACAAGCAAGGTTACTTAAATAAAAGCTCTGTGAAACTGGGACAATTGATCTGATCACCAAGACAGCTACTAAGTGACTAATAGGTGGACGCATCTACAGCGTGAGTACGCTGGACAAAGGGCTGATTCATGTCCAGGGTGGGGCAGAGCTAGACAGTATGAGATTTCATCATGCCGCTGAGAATGGCACACAATTTAAAACTTATGAATTGCTTTTTTCTGGAATTTTCCATTCAGAATTTTTGGACCACAGTTGACCATGGGTAAAACTGCAGAAAGCAAAACCATGGATAAGGGAGGACTGCTGTATTTCCAGAAGGGTCACCTGTAGAATTATTGGCAGCTTCATCTATTCTGCTGGTTGTCCCCAGATGAAGAAGAAAACGAGTGTGAGGGGTCATAGGACATAACCTTTTACATCTTGGACATAAACAAACTCAAACTCGCCACTCTTTCAGCTTTTATAGATGAGGAAACCAAGGTGCAGGAAAGTTAATTTTCCATAAGAAAACACATGGTTGGGTCCTCTTCAATACCTCACTGAGGAAAGAACGTCTCCATTTCAGCAGGATGTGTTACCTAAGTCCTCACGTAAGAAACTGTGAGCACAATTCAGAATATTATAATTAAGCAGCAGGAGCAAAAAGTGCTCTGCTTTTTAAATGTTTTAATAAACAGATCCTATTTATGAACAACTGCTATTTATAATTAAGATTTTTAAATTAATTATTGAGAAACAGCTATGCTCAAATGTTAAAAATATGTATAATAGTAAATTTACACACACACATATATATTTTTTAAGTGAGAGGAGATGAGATAGAAAGACAGACTCCCACATGTGCCCTGATTGGGATCCACCTGACAACACCCGTCTGGGGCTGATGCTGTAATCAACTGAGCCATTGACCATGAGAGGGGAAGAGAGAGGGAAGGGGGAGAGGGAGAGAAGCAGATGGTCACCTCTCATGTGCTCTGACCAGGGATTGAACCCAGGATGTCCACATGCCAGGCCAATGCTCTATCCACTGAGCCAACTGGCCAGGGCCTACACATATATTTTTTAAACTGCTTTAGTTCATGTACATATTAACTAATATGTTTTCACTGTGGAAAACACCTTTATTTTTATGCCAAAGCTCGCTCTGTGACCAGAACGTAAGTCACAGGATTTCAGGGGTGGAAAGGACTTTCGAGATGATGGGGTATGTCATCTCTAAAGTGCTGTGAGGCACCCCTGATTCACAGCTCAAGCCCCTAGGCGTGGGGGTCGGTGGGGGTGAAGTCCCCCACTCCCCCAGCAGAGCCAGCAACACCTGAACCCAGGGCTCGGGCTGCCTCAGCCTGCTGACCTTGTGGTTTCTAGCTCCCATGTTTCTGTAGTACTTATGTGGGCTGGGTCGCATGTGCCGGATTATTCCAGACAAGCACAAACCAGCCTGCTGACGGGTCGATGTACAGTTCCAACTTCATCACAAGAAACCTTTAAAATCTGGAAACTCAAAAGTTCATCCACTATGTGTTTGAGCCTCCTTTACATGGAAAGCATCTATCAGGATGGCCTCATCTCTTTCCGGTTTTATTTTCTGGCTTCTCATGCTGCCCTGAAGTGTCCCAAATCTTGCTCTCATATCTTGGCTTGCCCTCACTCCCTCCCTGACCTCAAAGCTTTGTTCTTGGTTTTAAACTGAACTGAGCTTATTTTGCCTCCTGTTGTCCGCTGAGCAGAGCAGACAGGCCAATCTTAGGAGAGGTTTCACCACTCATTCAATTTTTCATTTGTGCAGTTGGTCATTCAGCCATGTCTTCTGCCCATGGTGAGTACATGCCCAGATGAATGCTGGGAGGGTGCAGGGATGAGTAAGAACTGCTTTCCAACAGTGTATCATTTAGCAAAGAAGCCAGTCATGCGAACAGCCTGGTCAAGACATGGGGGTATGTGGGGGGGGGGGGGCAAGAAGCACTACACAGTGCTTTCACTGCCCCCAAATCTTTATCCATGTCTACATTTACAGTAAATCTATGCTCTTCAGTAAAGCCAAGCATTTGCTATGTAAAGTCTCGTTATCCTTATTCAACCCCTAGTATATAGTCATCCCTGCTTGGCTTCTATGTAGAAATTCAGGTGCTACCATTGTACGTCAGAATTCCTTCATTCCTGCTGTAAAACCTATTGAACCTACTATGTGCCAGCATTTTTCTAGGCAATAGGGATACAGTGGTGGACAAGAAAATGTCTCTTTTCTTATGGAGCTTACCTTCTAATGGTAGGAGACAAAAACAAATTAGCAAACAAAATAACCATCAAGCAAAAGAGCAAGCAATTCAATAAGGCCTAAACAGTGTGCAGGTGAAGCACTGAGGAGGGAATTCAGTGAATTCAGTGGAGGAATCCGGGGGCACTCCCCAGAAAGGGTGGCTCTTCAGCTTGATGGAGACGTGGAGAAGGCTGTCCTAGCCTCATCTTTGACTTCTGAGGGTGAGCGGGCTCCTTGCAAATTTCAGGGAAGGGTCTCTCTAATGCCTGATGAGCCAAGAGAATTCAGCAAAGCCCCGACCCAGCTGGAATCCCATTGCTGCCCAACTCTGCCATGTCCAGGCCTCAGAAGGGAAGGGATGGGAGACCAGGTCCTGGCCCTGGATGTCATGGTCAGAGGCCCATCTGGATCTCGGTAATCTCATTTGTCCATTGGAGAGGTTTGACTAGACTTCCAAGATCCTGTGAGCTCTAACAGCTTATCTCTGTGTTCTTATCCTTGTCAGCTTTGCTAATGTGGGAGCGATTAAGCATGGTTGACTAGGAGTTTATGAATGGGACATGCTGTTCACCCTCTTCGTCCACCAAAAATCTAGAGCTCCAATCTGAATAATTATTCTTTGTCCAACATTTTAAAATTTGAGTTTAAAAAATCTGCAGATCTGGTGACTTTTTCCTGTTTTATTTGGTACATTGTTCCCTGGTATGGGCTACAAGGATAAGGGCTTAGTCAACCAGGGATTGAAAATAATGAAATGTTTGGGGTCATTTTGCATGCCACCAAGTTTATACTAAGTAGCTCACAAAGTGATTTTTAGAGTTCCTGCTTGAAGCCCACTACCCTGATTACTTAACTGTCCCAGTCTCCCAGCTGTTATTCCCTGCCTTGCCTTCTAGATCGAGGTATTTGAGAATAGAGCATATTTCCTTAAGATCAGTTGATCATGTGTGAAAATGACACATACAGGTAGGTAATAGTATCAGCTGAAACACAAATATTTGTTACAGAACGTCGGGCACTGTCCTAAGTGCTTCATACACATTTGTTCCTTTAATGCTCACAACCATCTCAGAAAATAGGTTCTCCCCTGATTGTTGTGCCGCTGTGAGGCTGAGACAGAGGAAGGCAGGCAGCAGTGGCAGCAGTGGGAGGCAGGCTGGCTGCAGGCTCTGCAAGGTGCAGTGTTGTCTGCTTTGGGGCCAGCTGGCTGCACAGAGACAGTCCCTGGAGCACGGATGCCCACCTGACTGCAGAGTGTGTCTCCCTCACCACCACCCCGCTCAGGCTGGGCTTGCTGGCTCAAGACCAGCAACAAACAGGTGGCACCAACTGGAGGGTGTGTGTCTGGGTGATGACAGAGCTTCATGTGTGTGCCTCAGGAGGAGGTCACCTCCTGGGGACCCAGTGGCCAAGATGCTGGGTGGTGGCCTTCCGATAGCTTTTTGAGACTGCCAGTTTATACTGAAGCCTGGACACCTCCCAGGGCACACCCCGGGCATCTTTGGGTAGATTATTGGGTAAAAGCTAATCTGTGTAATTCCTGCATCTGGGGGTTTGGGGGTTATAAGTAGGAAGGCATGAGTTACAGAATTATAAAAATAAAAAGGTGGTCACATTGTCTAGGCATCGACATGGTGGAGACAACCTAACTGTGCGTGGGCTTCCCTGGTTCGTGACCTTGAAATGCTCTGGCTCTTGCATCCTAGGACCTGCCCGGCCACCCCCAGTCGCCCCCCAGCACACAGGGAAGTGGGTGAAGACTGGGGAGGGTCTTCCTTCTGTTTTCACACCATGTGTGGAAGATGCTTTTTAAGAAAGTGTGCAAAACAGTTACATTAGAGGATTATTATTCACAGCACCAAACATCTTCATTTCACAAAAGGATTGATGACTGGGCTATGTGAAATAAGAAACTTTCTTATTTTCTTTCTTAATATATGGCTTGATTTACATATTGCTTTTCTCATGAAGTTGTCTGTGTGATAAAATGAGGTGTTTCTGATAACCGTCCTTTTTTCCTGTTCTTTCACTTTAGGAATTCATTCTCGCCTGTTGCATGATGGGCATGGAGCGGGGAGTGCAGGGTGGGGCACACTCAGAAAACAGGGTCATTGCTGTGATCACACGTGGTCTCCATCCAAGCCCCTCAGAGTCCTCTGTCTTTCAGCAGTTTGCTTACCTAATCCTCACTCGGCTCAGGTTGTCCGAGCATCTCCCAAACTGAGCGGCATGTGGTCAAAATGTAACGAACGTACAGCCCCATTTGATCAACACACGGTTTTCCTGTCACCTATATTGTTTTTGCTTAAAGCGAGGGATATCTTTGCATTGAATCTAGTATAGAGTTTGAAGAGGGTGGTTTCCCCAGGTTCAGTACTGGGTGGGGGTTAGTGGGGAGCTTTATGCTGTCACTGGGACCCCTCTTATTGTCTGGGGTAACCCCGCCTTGGTCTTCCTTAACACATACCCCCCACACACACACACACACACAATCTGGTCCTCGCTGCCCACACTTTCCATGGCCTAGCATGGTCATTTCTAATCAGGTGCATATATGTCAGGAAGATGCCGACATTTACTGGCACACTTAGACTGAAGACTGTCTGCAGACTGTGCTCACTCCTTTCAAATAACATAACACTTGAGCGCGGAGTCCCACTAATTATTAGCTTGGATAAGTGGTTCTTAACTTTTTTTGAGGTTCCGAACCCACCAGTTTCATATGCGCATTCACCGAACCCTTCTTTAGTGATAAATAAAATATGATTTTTTTTCCAAATTCAAGACATAGGTATATGTTTTATTACTGGTGCACAAAATGAGCCATGCATGAACATGACCTTGCTCAAAGAACAAAACCAACAAAGTGCATGAACTCACAACAAATTACGGTATTACTTTATCCTGGCCTCCGCGACAGAGGCTTCTCCGAACCCCTGAGACCGACTCATCGAACCCCTAGGGTTCGATAGAACCCAGGTTAAGAACCACTGGCTTGGATGGACTGCATTTCATAACAGCAGGCCCACAGGCTGAGCTCAGTGAGCAGAAACCACTTCCAAGGATGGAAGCCCTTCCTGGATATAAGGGCATTGCCATTTCTCCTAATTCATTAAAAGATACCTGACATGGAAGCTTTGCCAGGTAACGACAATTCAGACAAGTTCATTGATAGCGAGCACCCTTTAGCTCCAAGAATAGACTTAGAACTAGAAGAAATTTGGAGACTGTCTAGTCCTGTGGTTTTTCAGACTGTTTCTTTTTTTTAATTGAAGTAACCATTCTTTCAACAGCAAGTTTTCACAGAACACCAGTAAGTAAAACAGCTAAGCAGAGAGCTATTCCAGAAAAGGGAGAGTGGGGACACTCTCCTCCACCCTTTATGACCCTTTGGGGAAAACACAGTCTGTATCCACGCCTGCTGTTGGTGCAGATGGGCATCTGAGGCCAGGGAGCAATAGGACTCATGGGAGAGAGCTGACAGGCAGAAGCCTTGTTCCTGGAATGTTAACCTTGCTGATCCCAAACTTACTCATCTGTAAAATCAACTATAATGTCATCCTCAGGAGATTTTGAGAGCTTTAAGTGGAATATTACGTGTGAAAGCGCTAAGCACCCAGCCAGGCCATATAGTAGGTCCTCATTAAATGCATTAAATGTCAGCTTTGGCTTCGTTTGTGTTCAATCGCGAAAGCTATTTCATTGCTCTTTCTAGATCTTCCCTAACGCAGCAAATCTCAGATGGGTTAATGATGACTTAGCCAGCTGTGCATTTCTACAAACACAAGGGACTCATCCAGCGGTGGGACTCAAATAATTTAACAACTGGTTCTCTGCCCTAATGGCTATTTGAAGTATAAAAAACAATATACTGAAAGGTAGTTTATTATTTAATACATAAATGAGAACAATAAAAGAAGTACACAAAGCTCGATTGTTATGTTATAAGAAAAAGTTTTAAAATATTAATGAAAAAATATTAAATAATACCTGACAAAAAACAATAAAACTGTTATTTAAGATATTTCCATATTGTTTCTTGATTGGCATCCTCACTTGCAATTTTTTTCACCTATGGATGGAATTTTTTTCACCTATGGGCGCTTAGAATATGCTGTTGCACAGATGAATATTAAAAAAGGGTAAGGAATGTAAATTTGTGATTTCCACATTGGGTGGCTGCCCAGGCACCGACCTTAGAGAGAACCCTGATTACAAGTGCCATTTTAACGACTGGTTCACCAAGCTTAGAAAATTAGGTATTGGTTCTGCCAAACTGGTGAGAACAGGCTGAATCCCACCACTGGATTCATATCAGATCTGCATTTAACTGTTCTTTAAATTGTTTTCCTCAGAGGGACATGTCGATTAAAGACACCTGGAAAGTACATAAAAATAAAAGGAAGATAAAATTTACTGAGCCCTGCCTGGGTGGCTCAGTTGGTTAGAGCATCATCTAGACATGCCAAGGTTGCAGGTTCGATCCCCAGTCAGGGCACTTATAGGAGTCAACCAATGATGGCATGAGTGGAACAACCGACTGATATTTCCCTGTTTAAATTTTTTTTTTTAAATATTAAATTACTGAGGCACACCGAAACAAAGCCACCATTAACATTTTGGTATAGTTCCTTTTGGCCTTTTTTGTCCCTAGTGCATGTACTTGTGTGGAATATGAAGAGATAAGTATTTTGTTTTGATCTTTCTTGCTGGTGTGTAGAAGCTTTGCCAAATCCCACCTTTTAAACAAGCTATTAGAAGCCAGTTACAAAGAAGAAGAACAGATGTTGCTCGTCTTTTTCACTAGAACTGTAACATCAGACCTTCCCGTAGCTGTAAACTCTCTTCTCAGATCAAGCTTATAAATTATACCATTTTCTGGGAAGAGTCCCAGCCTTCAACCAGCTCCTCTTCTCTTCACCGACAGTTGCCAAGACCCAACTGAGTCTTTCTGCCTTTTATCCACATTAGTCACTGCCTTCTCTTTTCTAGCATGGATTTGTGGTTTGGCTTGGTGACCCTCCGCTTACAAAGTGAGTTGCAAGCATTTCCCAACTTTTCCTCAGTGGGCAGACCTAGTCCGCACCTCTAGCAAGACCACACCCCATCTTCTCCCCACCCCCGCCCGTCTTCTGGGCTGCACCAGGACCAGCAGTGAAAACCTGGGAGCTGCAAAGGAATCTGAGTTCAGAAAGAAAGAGGGGAGAAATCATGAAAAACATGAGCAACTAAGGAGAAAAGATCCTAGAGTCCTGAAAAGAACAGGTTTGGAGAGGAAGGTGAAAATAATGCCAACTTGACCTCCTTTAAAATGTTGCTGAAGGTCAGCCCCAGACCAAGGAATCCTGAGGGAGATTCAGCTTTCTCCTACTTCTTCTCCCTCTACTACCTTCTGACCATTACTCCTACAACCAGACCTCTTGCTTGGACCCCTGGGCTAGTTCAATTACATTATAGGCTAAAAGGGCATTATGTGTGGGCCAATCTCCATTTATAACGTCATGTCAGTGGGAACACACATTCCTAGTCCCAGATGGCCAACTCGAAAGCTTTTAGAGCACAACCAACTGGTGAGTGAAAGACTGTAGGCATTATGTTGAGGGTCAGTCACAGGACTGTTCCTGTGCATATGGGGACTGACATGAGTGTGATTTCCTGAAACATTTGGGTATTAGTAGGTATTTCTGTATATACAGGGTGGGGCAAAAGTAGGTTTACAGTCATTCATATGGAAAATAATACAATAATTAATATATAATAATACAAGAATAAACTGTGTTGTGCAAACTCACACCTGTGAGCCTAGTTTTGCCATATAGATCCAATTGGAAGGAAGTAGGAGTGAATTCAGTTAACTTGTGGTTGGGAATTGCATAAAATAACCAAGCTAGTGATTCCAGCAAAGTAGCTTCTGTGATGTGTGTGGGAGGTAGAGATCCATGAGGTAACGGTTCCTGGTTGATTGACAGTCACTAGGTTAGCTTACTACAGATAGAGAACATGTGATGAAGAAAGTGGCTTCCCAGTGGAGCCCAAGGTATCTCTGGGGACATGTTTTAAAATAGCAGTTTTCATGTGGTATGTATGTCCTCAGCTTTGGGCGTTGGGGCATTTCAGATGAGGTCATCTTCTTGGGTCCATTTCCTGAGTGTTGATCATTTTGTGACACAGAATACAGCTGCTTTTATTCTTAGAGAGGATCTCCAAGCCAAAGTGCTCCCTGCCTGGCCCTGGGTCCATCCTCCCTCCCACCCACTTTTACCCAAAACACCTTTTTGTTGTGGAAAATTACACATTCACAAATTGTGTTTCTTTCCTCACACCAAGCTGATTCCCACACAGAGACAGATTCTGGAATGATCTCATGGATGAATCATGTCCGTTATCCGGCTATTTATAGGAGCTGCCTTTAGACAAAGATTTTGGTTTAAGCCACATTATTAAGGCCCCTTCATTGTCTGCCAATTCCCCTCGGGAATGGCTTATCGATGAAGTGCTAAGTGTGAGACGGGAAGGACTTCTAAGACTAAAAGCTGCTCGGATTCCACTTTTTCCTGTCAGCCCTGGGCCTTGTTCCATTGGTTCGGAACCGTGGGGGGTAAGGGTCTGCTCTGACACAAGTAAGCAGACCCAATCCAAGATGGCAGCATTATCTGAGGAAGCAACAGATAGAACTTCTGAAACTGTTAATACTTGTGGAGTTCCAGTGGATGTGTAACATCTTAATTTAACTCACAAGTGGCATTTCCTTTCGAATCCAGCTTTCAAGCTTTGCTTTCTGTGTAGCAAATTTCTCTCTCTTTTTTAAAAAGGATCTGGAAATCTGGTTAATATTTAATTAGCTTTTAAATTATTTACACATCAAAGTGTTCAACCTATTGTCCTTTAAAGAGCAAGTGCCCCGTGGAGCTCCTGGCTGGCATTCTAAGGTGTTTAGTTGAGAGCACCATTAGAGAATTGATCACAAATGGATGTCAGACCACCCCCATCTTGGATGTGGAAAGCCCTGGGAATTCATTAATTGGTCACATACATATTTTATTCATCAACTTTTCAGGTGTTAATTATTTAAATCTTATTGGTTTCTTAACCATAAATTCCCCAAGGAAAGGGCTGTAGCTTGAACTTCTTGTTATCTAATAGGAAATCTTATTTGATCAATTCCATACATTATTGCTCTGAGCTTTCAGAAAAGGAAACAAGAGATCACTTTGCCTATTACACAAGATGAAATCAGGAGTTAGCCCTTGTGTGGTTACTAGCAACTTAGGTAACCCCCTTTGGGCAGGATATCTAGATTGTCCATCTGCTCTGACCAGATGACTCTACAACTGTGAAATCACATACGTTCACTTTATGCTGTGGGAGCCAAAACTAAGACAGAGGTCTGGGGGTTCCAACCATGAAGTTACAGGCTTTCAAGGAGGTCTTCAAGAAGTGAATCGCGGTGCCGTCCTATGAAGGATGGGTTTACACCCCGCAAAAGGACCAACCTGTATTTCTGCTTCTTGCTTAAAGGTAGAACTGCTGCTTGGCTGTCTCCCCAAATGCATTTTCCTCTTCTGTTTTAATCCCCTCCCCCAATCTTCTATGACACCCTTCCCTGGCCCTCCTCATACTGTCTCCCATGCCTCCCACCACAGTCAGCCAACGTTTGTAAAAGAAAAGAAATCTTTGTGCTGGGTGTTCAAAGTATGTTTGTTGCTTATGGGCCTCTGCAAAAGTTAAGCTGCAATAACATGAGAAATGAGCTCTGGTAGCTGAGTAAGTGCAGCTGCCTGTCACCTGGGCTGTGGAGGAGAAGAAGTCAGACCAGAGGGCCTGTCAGCACATCTTCCTGATTGAGATCCTTTTCTACAACCTGACAAACAGTGGTCGTCTCTGAGTTCAAGCTACAGCGTTTAAACCTTGACCCACACAATGTTGGACAATATCCACATAAGGTTTTGAACTTGCCTCCATTCCATTTTTAGAAGGAGGTGGAACAAAATTAAATTAATATTTGAACTCAACATGTGTCTGGAAAAAAGTAATCTTTTAGGCTTTTCAAAGAAATTGAAAAGCCCAACTTCAGTTTGCTTTTCATCACTTTCAGCTGCAGACCCCCTGGTATCCTGCTCTCTTGCCTGGTACGGGAGGGTTAACCCCAGCATCTGAGCCAGGGTTATATCTATTTTCATATGCCATTTTAATGAGAGTTTAATGCTCTTAGAAAGAAAACATCAAGATTTTATCACTACACTGAACTTCTGCTTCATTCTTTTTCATTGGATTTTTTTTTCTTTTTTCCAAGTGAGAGTAGAGGAGATAGACTCCATCCAGCATGTGCCCCAACCAGGGCCCACCCAGCAACCCCCTTCTGAGGCCGATGCTCTGCCCATCTGGGTCCATGCTCACAACCCAGCTATTTTCAGCACCTGGGGCCAATGTCCTTGAACCAACTGAGTCATGGTTGTGGGAGAATAAGAAAAAGAGAGAGGGGAGAGGGAGAGGTGGCGAAGCAGATGGTTGCTTCTCCTGTGCACCCTGACCGGGAATCAAATCCAGGACATCCACATGCCAGGCCGATGCTCAACCACTGAGCCAAGGGTCTTCACTGGATTTTTAAAACTCTTTGATTAGGTGGACCAGCCTTATCACTTAGAGTTCCTTGTTGCAGGCCATTTCCCAGCTCCCAAAAAAGTGGGATGTCAAGGGACACGGGTCTCTTGCTTGCTTTATACTTACACGTCAGGCCTGAGCAGTTAGTTACCTTATCTGTAAACTGGGGACACGTTATGAAATTGCCATTTATGTAGGACAAAACCTGAAAATGACAGCAATTTCATATAGTTCGTGTTAATACAGAGTTTCAGTGACATGACAGCACTTAGCTAAGGGCAACCCCAGATCTCCGTGAAAGATATATTTGGCAGATCCAAAGAGTCTTGAGATACACAAATTCAAGAGCTGTTCAAAGATTCCAGTAATTTCAAAAGAGATGAGATGTGTTTCTTTTTTTGTGGCCGCATGACTGCGAGTGGGTGAGTGTACACGTGTGCTCTTAATTCAAGCCCACCAAAGTGGCAGCCACGAAGTGACAACTTCTCCCGAATCAGAGGCAGGAAAAATGGGATAGTGTGCTCTCATGAAATAGTCCATTTTCTAGAGCGGTTGTGACATTTATTACCATGTCAGTCAAGTGTTTGAAGTGCAAATGGATCAGATATGAGTGCATCAGCTTTGGTGTGCAAGAAATGGCTCGTTTCTAATTTTATAAAGGAAAAACTATTTCATATGAACTATTAGTCCCCCTTCCACAAGGCCGGAAGGAAATTCAAACTTAATTACCACTGGGTATCGGTCCCACTGGCCCCCCAGAGTCTCCTAGAATGCCTTGGATTTGGGGGGCACACACTGGTCACTGTCCATTGGCATGCTCTGGCACTGCCCAAATCCCCATCACTCCTGTCCTCATGGCCCCTCAGGGCAAAAGCTGCTGTGTCTCCTGTAGGATGTGAATTATTGTTATGGCTGGGAGTCCTGTTCCCAACGTGGCAGGACATAGGTCCCCTTTGATAGTGGACTCCACCGTCATCATTTCTATCCCCACTAAAGGTCATTTCACTGTGCTAGCTTTATACACAGTGTCTGCTTCTCTGCTACCCCCTGGAACTCCTAACATAGTTTCCTGGGTGAGCTGGGGTCTGGCTCACCCAGGAAACATATACCCTGATGCAATGGGCAGAAAATGGCTAGGCCATTTTGGGGAAGAAAACTGGAAGACGAAATCCAAGTCACTGAGTACATCATCTATGGCTATCTTATAAATTAATGGTAGCTAGGGAGCTGATGAGTCCAATATTAATAGTCACTCTCCACAGGCGGCCATTTAAATTTAAATTCACTGTGGGAAAAGGCAGCTGCAGGAAATGGACCAGCCCAGTAATCGCCAGGAAATAGGTTCCGTGGTTAAGGGATGAAGCTTCACTCATTCAAGGTGCAATCCAAGGCTGCTCTTCCATGTGGTCTCCAGTGTCCCTCAGGCACTTGGACAATCACCGGGTCTAAACATTCCTGTTTCTTTTAAATAAGGTTAAGGGCTTATTTCATTGGAAAGAGTCTTGTATTTGATGCAAGCACCAAAAGTAGACTTTTTTTACGGCTGCATTTGCCCTGGGGGTTAGCGCAGTTGGGTTCTGTGAACTGGGGTGTGTACTCTTCACAGCCAAAGGCCAGCTGGCCAAGGCAGGGCTGCCTCCGAACACAGTGAGCCTGAGAGGCAGATGGAAGAGACTCGATGGAAAAACACCCACTCCCCACATCACCTTTGTGAACCCCTGAGGCAGCAATGACAAGACTCCCTCCGCTCAATGAATACTTCCTTATGCATCTTACATGTCACTATCAATGGGGACTGGGTCCTGCCTGCAGCCAGCTTTCCATCCAGAAGCACTCTTTTGTATAAAAATGTCTACTATGTAAGTGTAACTGACATATTTTATTATATTAGTTTCAAGTGTAAGGAGTACTCTTAATAGGGAGGCCCCTATTTTTAATACTCCTTTTACTTTTAACACTCTGCCTTATTTCTTTTGATCTTCTCACTCCATAAATGCATTCCTCGCTTTTATATTAACTTCAGCCTTAAATAACATTCTCTGTCTGATGAAATGGAAACAAGGAGACAGTTGTTTGGGACTTGAGAACTTGAGGCACGTGCTTGCTGGGTGTGGCTTCAGGCAAGCAGGAAGTCCTTGGAAGCTTGTTCTAGGTTTTTAAATGAAACACAAGCCCTGCTATCTTTATATCAGCCCCACTCCTGGTCTTCCCCCATGAGGCTCCTTGCTCCTGAGCCATCTCGGCTGTTTTGGCCTCATTGCCTGGATCTTGCTCCGTAGGCATTTCCCTTTGTTAGCACCCTGATGCATTCATTATCTCCATTCCTCATTACTAGAAGTCTTTTGAGAGCCCTCCCAAAAGCTCAGGTAGGAGGCGGGTTAGCAGGGTGGGTGGTCTCTGGTATATGTGGTCCTGAGGTTTTGGTGGCCTTGCTGAGCCCTGCTCTGCCCCAGCCCACTTGGTCCTTCTAGCTGCAGATTTGAGGTCAATAACTGGAATGCAGGGCTTTCTGCTGGCACAGCATGTTTATAAAGTGACGTGACATGAACTCTCCTGAACCCAACAGCCTTGAGGGAGTGTGATCCCCGGCAGAGGGGGCATCCTCAGGAGAACTCGGACACGTCCTTAGAGCACTTCTGTGAGTCAAAACATTTTTAGAGCTCTTGATGGGATGATCTGCACCATCTAATGAGGTGTTTAGAGTTCTGTGAGTTACTGTCCTATTCTGTATTGCCCTTAAGGGGTGAGTTTGATGTTTGAAATTACCTGAAGTCATCTGCTGTCAAATCTGGTCAGTTGGGGGGAAACACTAATTAAAGTATGTAGATAAAGTTGGCAGACTGGGATGGGTTGGCAGATTGTTTTGTTTTGGTTTGGTTTGGTTTTCTTTTTCCACATGACTTGAGTGTTAATTCCAAATAAAGCTCCAGAGATGTTCTGAGCATGGCAGAACCATGGCCTCCCAAAGTGACTGCCTTAAAAATGCAGTCCTTACTGGGTGCAGGTCTTAGGTATTTCTTTTGAAAACTGTTATTAATCACACTCTGCATTATAGGCTTAGGAAGCCAGTTCACTCGTGGAACACCCATAGACAAGGATTCTTGCTCAACCAAATCTGACTCCCACGCTCCTCCGTAGCAGTGGGCGGATCCTGTCCCTTCTGCCCATTCACCCTGCTCCATGTCACTCTTTTTCACTGATTCCTTTTACCTGTTTACATTTTCTTTGTTCTTGCTTAGAAACAGCCCCTGAGTCCTCATAGGAGGCAACCCCGGCCTGACCTGTGGTGGCATACTGGATAGAGCATCGACCTGGAACGCTGAGGTCGCCAGTTCAAAACCCTGGCTTGCCTGGTCAAGGCACATATGGGAGTTGATGCTTCTTGCTCCTCAGCCCCATTTTCTCTCTCTCTCTCTCTCTCTCTCTCTCTCTCTCTCTCTCTCTCTTTCTTTACTTTAAAGAAAAGTAAATAAATACTTCAGAAACAAAACAGAAGAAGAAGACAACCCCTGAGCATGGTGCCTCTCCAGGCCACTCAGCAAGAACACTGCCGCCCTGAGGCGGCTTTGACTAGCAGGTGCTGTGTCACAGAGATAGAAGCTAGAAGACAGTCCTTCCCAGATGTGGCTGCAATTTAGAGTCACCTGGGGAGCATTTAAAACCCCAGTTGCCCAAGTTGTACCCTTTACTGACTGAATCAGAAGAATGGGGGGTATGGGAGCCAGACAGCAGTAGTTTGTCAAAAATCCTGAGGTGATTCCAACACTCAGCCAAGTTTGAGAACTACTATAAGGTGACAGGGATTGTCCTTGAACATGTCAACAGTTTCATCTGAGCATTGCTCAGCCAGCCTGTCTTGCATCTCCAGGGCAACCTGAAGATGTACTAGAGATATTGGATGCAAAACCAGTTTCTAGCCTGACCAGGAGGTGGTGCAGTGGATAGAGCATCGGACTGGGATGTGATAGACCCAGGTTTGAGACCCCGAGGTCGCCAGCTTGAGCGCGGGCCCATGTAGCTTGAGCAAGGTTCGCGAGCTTGGACCCAAGGTCGCTGGCTCCAGCAAGGGGTGGCTCGGTCTGCTGAAGGCCGCGGTCAAGGCACATGTGAGAAAGCAATCAATGAACAACCAAGGTGTCGCAACGGCAATGAAAAACTAATGATTGATGCTTCTCACTGCTCTCCGTTCCTGTCTGTCTGTCCCTATCTATCCCTCTCTCTGACTCAATCTCTGTCCCTGTAAAAAAAACAAAAAAAAAAAACAGTTTCTACAGGCCACTGTCCAGGTGACCTTGGCAAACCATTGACCTATTCTGGGCCTCATTTCTATCTCCTGTAAAATAGGATAATAATACAATACCTGTCTGATAGAGCATCTTGAAGAATGAAAGAGATGATGTGTGAAAGTCTTTGTAAATTGTGAAGTGCTCATTGTTAATATTGGAGATAGTTTTTTTTATAGAAAAATACTCATTTTCTAGATGGCCCGGCCAGGTAGCTGGGGTGACTATTATGGCCTTAATTCTTTCATTACCAGTAATGAACCTGAAAACTGTTTAAGGTGAGAATTTATTTCTGTCTAATAAAGGGGGAGTCAAGGAGAGGTAGTGTCACCAGATTTAAAAAGAAATCAGCAGCTAGATCCCGGGGGAGCCACTGCCCCACTGTGCCCAGGGAATGCTCCCTGGTCCCTGTTCGGTGGCCATCTAAGAGTGGCGTGGCCTTGCTGACTGGATGGGAGGTCAGTAATCCACCAGCTTCTGACCCTGACTTTCACCTTCAGGCTTTCAGTTCAGTTGGCTGTCATTTATGTCAGAGTGGGTGCAGCTGCCCAGAGTGCCACTGACAAACCCCGAAGGAGGGCCAGAGGAGACCCGGTCAGCCAGGGCCTGCTTGGTCACTTTCGTGAGTGTGACTGTGGTGTCCTGCGTAGTGTGCGTCAGTCATCATGTCTGTTTGGGTGTGAACAGCAGCACTTCTTTGGCTTATCCTCCCCAGGGATTTGAAGTTGGACGGAGGGAGACAATCAGCAGGTGCCGGGAGCTTGAAAGAGGTCATTGGCCTTGAAGGTGTGGAGCTGGGAGCTGACGGGAAGGTAAGTCGCCTGGTATCCAGTCAGCAAGTTTGTGCCAATACCACAAGGGGCAGAGGCAGAAGCAGCATGACAGACCACGAACCCTACTTGTGGTGCAAAGCCAGATGTGGGACACATTCCTGGCCTATGACACCAGCCTCCCTGCACCTCCCCCCCTCAGCGTGCAGATGGAAATCCATCGAGACAGTGATTAAATAGCAGCACATCTGTTTCTGTGCCCGCACTGCACAAAGCAGAATGGGGGACGCTGACCAGGATCTCAGGCGTACGCACGCATCCATGTGCAGGTTCCGGGGTGGAGTGATGATGAGTAGTTTGAACGTGCATAAACTGATGGGTCATCAAGCAGCTTTCCCACTATCATAAAGCCTTTTGAGCTTCCTATGGTCCTGAGAAGCTAAGAGCCCCTGAGCCTCTCGGACAATGACCACCAAGCAGCAGAGCTACCACATTCCTCTTTCACCCACAGTTCACTCAGCTGCGGGGTTGAAGTCTGAGGAGTGAAGGTTGAAATCTGAACTTATGCCTGACCAGGCGGTGGCGCAGTGGATAGAGCGTCAGACTGGGATGCGGAAGACCAGGTTCGAGACCCCGAGGTCGCCAGCTTGAGCGCGGGGCGGGCTCATCTGGCTTGAGCAAAAGCTCGCCAGCTTGGACCCAAGGTTGCTGGCTCCAGCAAGGGGTGGCTCGGTTTGCTGAAGGCCCGCGGTCAAGGCACATGTGAGAAAGCAATCAATGAACAACTATGGTGTCACAACAGCAACGAAAAACTGATGGTTGATGCTTCTCATCTCTCTCCGTTCCTGCCTGTCTGTCCCTATCTATCCCTCTCTCTGACTCTCTCTCTGTCCCTGTAAAATAAAATAAAAATTAAAGAAATCTGAACTTGACCTCTTGTGCTGGATCCAGGCAGTCTTCATAAACCCTCCCAAAGCCTATTGGTGGAGACCAGGCTGGTGTTTCTTTGGGGAAGCCATCCCAGCATAATTTGCCTGCAGGTGAAGCTGCTGGGTGGCAAAGGACCTCCCTGCCACCCCCTCCCTGTTCCAGCTGATCACCATTTTGCCCAAACGACATCAGCCGTGAGCTCACGGTACATGAGCCATGATTCCCCAGGCAGGTTGAGTGTTCACACAGGAATTGGGGAGGATAAAACAGAGAGGGTGATGAATGACATCTGCCAAAGCAGGGGTCCCCAAACTTTTTACACAGGGGGCCAGTTCACTGTCCCTTGGACCGTTGGAGGGTCAGACTATAAAAAGAACCATGAACAAATCCCTATGCACACTGCACATATCTTATTTTAAAGTAAGAAAACAAAACGGGAACAAATACAATATTTAAAATAAAGAATAAGTAAATTTAAATCAACAAACTGACCAGTATTTCAATGGGAACTATGGGTGCGGATGCATCCTGTGCTCCTCTCACTGACCACCAATGAAAGAGGTACCCCTTCGGGAAGTGCGGCGGGGGCCGGATAAATGGCCTCAGGGGGCCGCATGTGACCGTAGTTTGGGGACCCCTGTGCCAAAAGAATACCAAGGAACTGCCAGAGGTCACAGTCCCTTATCAGAGACTCTGGGGGCCTGATGTGTTCTGGAATTCTGTATTTGCTGATTTATGAAAAGTAGTAACAGCCTGTGTTTACGCTCACCTATGACCCAACATTCCAACAGCGTCTTAGATAGCACATTGTTATCAAACACACTCGTATTTCCGTCACATAACATGATTAGTCTCACCATGTGGGATAAATTAAAACTACAGACGGGCCCTGGCTTGGGAGCTCAGTTGGTTAGAGCATCATCCCGCTATGCCAAGGTTGCATCTTTGATCCCCAGGCGGGCAGTAGGTGAGAATCAACTAATGAATGCTTGAATAAGTAGAACAACAAACTACAGATTGCCAATTCTGACACAGATTAGGAACACATGAGTGCCCAAACAAATTTTATTTTCCAGATCTCCTTGATTTAAAATTGCAGCTAGGAAGGAGACTATGGACCTGAACGTGGGTAGCAACATAGCTTGGTCAGAATGCAAGCCTACCATTGCCTGGGAATAATCACTTGCCATTTTTGTCTTCATCTTTTAGACTGTTTCTTATACCCAATTTCTGTTACCCACAAATGCCTTTGGAACCCGGAGGAATACCATCGACTCCACGTCCTCCTTCTCCCAGTTCCGTAACCTGAGCCACCGCAGCCTCTCTGTAGGACGAGCAAGCAGCACCCAGGGGAGCCTCGACACAGGTAACCTGGGACCTGGCTGGGTCTGGTAGCTCGCGGCAGGAGGTGTCTCAGTGCGCAGTGTGGACTGGGCCTCCCTGTACGCAGAGTGGATGACAGGGGTCCCTGGAGCAGGAGCTCGTTCACGGGCAATGTGACTTTTGGGTAAGCCTGATTTCAGGCTGTGCAGGCTCACAACCAGGTCACAAGGTGACCTCTCTAATGAGATGCCTCAGTTTCCAACCCCCTGAGTTCCCACAAGGAGAAATGCCAAGGCCATCTCCCAGAGATAGCTGGACTCCCTGGCTTCTCGCCACCAGTCTGCTCCTCATCTCACCTGTTGCCTGCTTCTTGCCTACATTTTCACAGTGCTCAAGTTTGGCTTCTCTTTGGATAACTGGGACAGAAACCCAGGATCCAGTGTGAAAACTTGCCTTCTGATTCTCATAGTGGGTGAGCTAACTCGGCTACCAAAGGAAGACTTCAGTTTTGCCTGTACAAACTACAAACCTTTGTTAAGAATTGACATTATGGGAAAAGCTCTTTAGGGACAGTGTTAATGCTGTCAGAGAAATTCTAGGTGAATGTGACGTTCCTTAGGCCTGTCCAGATGCTGAGTTCAGGGGCACTGTCCTCATGTCCTAGCCACCTCTGGTCATTTATAGCCCTTTGCACTGGTACCTGCTTTGATTTGTGTTTATACGACATAGTAGTCTGCCCAGGAGCATTCATACCAAAAACGTGCTTCTCTTGTGGCACAACTATCCACTGATCTGCGGGGTTAGAAAATGAGCCTTTCCGGCGCCACATTTTGTAATCTGTGCGGTTCAGTGCATTTTTCATGCTCGGTGAGGTTTTGTGTTCTCCCAAGTCAGGGAGATTAACACATAATTTTCTAAAATAGAAAGAAAAGTCATCATGTTAAGAATTTGGTAAACCCTTTTTGGGGGAGGATACACTTCATTAGCATGCAGATATCTACTAAAAGTCAGAGCAAACCATGTGACTCTGAGCTGAATGCCCTGAAGCCAGCCTTTCTTCATTCCAACTCTGTAATTGGCATTGACTCAGCTGCTTCTGCTTGGGGGGTCTGGAGCTCCTAATTATCACTTTGCATTTGATCCATAGGCAGCGACCTGGGAGACTTTACGGACTACGACCCAAATCTCCTAGATGACCCACAGTGGCCTTGTGGCAAGCACAAACGAGTTCTGATCTTCCCTTCATACATGGTGAGTAGCAATGGAGATGATTGATTTGCTCGCCCTCAGCCTCTAGGACAGTGGTAGTCAACCTGGTCCCTACCACCCACTAGGGGGCATTCTAGCTTTTATTGTGAGTGGTAGCAGAGCAACCAAAGTATAAATAAAAAGACATTTAACTATAGTAAGTTGTTTTATAAAGATTTATTCTGCCAAACTTAGCGAAAATCTGACATAAAGTACTTGGTAAGTAATTATCATTATATGCTTTAACTTGCTGTATCTCTGCTTTATAAATTTTATAAAGTAAAGTTACTTCCCCACTTTATAAATCACCATTACTGTGGAACCAGTGGGTATAAAAAGGTTGACTACCCCTGCTCTAGGGAGGAGCTTGGAGGTGTGACATGCTGTGTCTTAACAGACGGCTGCTCTGCCTGGAATGGGGGGCTTGTTCACACACTGCTCAGCCTGGAGACCTTCTTGAGGACTCTAGTGTCGTTTGCTTATGAATAGACCAGCTGGTCCAGGATTCTGCTGGTCACCGGTCCAGCATACATCATGTTAGGTACCAGTTCAGGGTCAGGGACCATCACCTTTCAGGGGCTCACCAAAACTGATATATCCATAGAGCCCACCAGGTGTGGATCAGGCACACCACAGGCAGCGCTGAGTTCAAGTTCAGCTCTGTTGGGAGTTCTGAGGTGAGTGCAGGCCTGCACATGCACTCTGAGCACACAATTGGCAACAGGCTCAGGATGACAGAATCATCTCCTGGGAAAGTGAAAGTAGGACAATGTGGGTGTTAAATGCAAAATTTTTCCTTGCTGTTTTTATTTCTGGGGCTCTTCCTGTTTTTCCCTTTGTGTAATTTTGGTTTCTGCTTGGCTGACCACCATCTCCTGCCACCCTGGGCTGCCACTTCTCCTGAGATCGCTAGAGCATGGCAGGGTCCTGTGTACTTGCTTGGAATGGACTTGCCCTGACTTGGACACAGGCTGAGCCCGGGATGCTGAGGGAGGAGGGGAGAGTGAGGCTTATAGGGGAACCCACTGCCCCAGACCTGCCACACATGCCATTGGGCCAGAATTCTGCTGATCACTGACCCAGAATGCCCCCACTAACTCCATGCCAGGGCCAGATGTGAGGAGCACTGCTGAAAACATCTTACTCTGGCTCCCTCGCTCCTCCCTAACCTGTGCTGCTCTCCACTGCCCTGGCCCCAGCCGTGAGCAGAGAGAGGGTCCTTTTTCTGTGAGACTCTTGTGTGTGCAGAAGCCAGAGTGGGGCCCCGCCCTACACACTCAAAGGGCACCTGGAAACTCATGCCAAGCTGCGGGTTCTCAGTAGTGGGGTTCCACCCTCTAGCCTCTTTCCTAATGGGGCATTTGGTAAGTAGCTGACAGCAGAGAAACACCGGGCCGAAGTTAGGTCTTTCTGCCAGTTCCTCTTGTAGTTTTGCAGACAGCTCAGAGATCATTCTAATATGCCACATTGAGTCAGAATGAATTACCAAAGGCATTTCATTTAAAATCGCCCCTCCTCCTCACCCCTGTTTTTATTCTCCAACTGTGAGATTATTTACTTCTTTTTTATAAACAGAGCTTATTTATGTAAGTTCACACATAATAAATGTTGAATAAATGACCAGAACCATCTCCCTCATGTTAAGGAGAGAGCAACTGAAAGGTCATGACTTGTGTAAGAAGAAGGATTCTTTATGTTCACTGCTTTAGTTATCAGAGTTCACTTTATTTATTAAGTAACTTGGGCAGGAAACTGGCTCAGGGAGCCTGTGTGAGGCTGTCACAGTTGACAGACAGGAAGTGGGGTGTGGAGGCCAGGACTCCTGGCTCAGAGCTGCTCTCGCTTTGCCCAGAATCCCACGTCCCTCAGCTCTCGGGCAGAACCGCCGACTTCAGGAGGGTGTGAGCATGATTCTCTGGGTCAGCAGTCTAACATATCCCTAGGTACCCAAGAGCACGAGAGAGCACGCTATTTTCTATTGACATTGAGGTTTGGTGGGGAGTTTGTCCATAGATGTGTCATGGCTGGTGATAACAGTGACCTCTCTTTCTAGGCCTGGTGTTGGGCTAGCGCAAGATCTCTTCCTTCCTTCCTTCTTTCCTTCCTTCCTTCCTTCCTTCCTTTCTTCCTTCCTTCCTTCCTTCCTTCCTTCCTTCCTTCCTTCCTTCCTTCCCTCCTTCCCTGTCATTGTGGGCTTGAAGGCTTTGGGCTACAGCCCACGTGCGTGCACCTGTGTACACGGCTGTCTGCCCTCCTTGGGCAGTATGCTGGATGACTCGCCACGTCAGCGTATCTGTCCCACCGCCTTGGTTTATGTTCCCAAGTAGGTTGTTGTGCACTTCGCCACACTGGATCTACAGCCCGTGCTTCCTGTAACAGTCTGTCTCTTAGAGAATGAAGTTGCTTGCAAACTGCAACTGCCTGGTCAGCTCCGTAAAACCTACATCTCCTTCTCTGTTGGCCATAGGTATTGGCGCTTTGATAAAATGTGGGACACCCACTTTTCAGCATTCTTGTCTAAGTCTTTGATGTGTGTGTCATGTGTTACAAAGAGCCTTAAACCCGCTCCCTGGAGACTTCCCTCTAGAAGCAGGCATGGAGTTCAGGGCAGTCTCTCATGCATTTTTACATGGAACTTGCAGCAGTGCGAGTGAGGAGGGTTGGGGGTTTTGTTTGCATGCTTGCTTTGTTGTGTGTGTCGGGTAACAGGTATAGAATGTGTCCACTTGGCCAGTACTGACTGAGGCCCTCTGTGCCAGGCCAGGGATTTCCTTATGCAGGAGAGATCAAGCCAGCCACAGTCCCCGCTCTTCTCGCCCTCATGGTGAGTGGAGACGTCAGGCTGTAAACAAGTAGAGAGACCACTGTAGTTATGGGGAGTGTGAGGAATGTGGTGGAGGTGACAAGAGGGTTGGAGGTGGGCCTCAAGTAAGGCTTCTCTGGGGACGGGGCACTGAGAGTGAGCGCTGAGGAGGCATGGCCATGCTGCCTCGGTGGGGGGAGCCCAGGGCGAGACCTGGGAGTCGGAGAGGTTGACTCTGTAAAATCAGTAACAGTAAAAGTCACTGCCCTTCCCTCTACACACACACACACACACACACACACACACACACACACACACACACACACACACACACACACACACACGAAGGTCTGGACTATAGGATGACACTATCTCAACCCCGGGCACAGGGAGCTGCACTTGTAATCAACACTGACAACCAAGATGGACAGAAAGAACTACAGATTCTTCAGCCCAGGTTGTTGAAGGCCCTCTTTGAGGGTCTGTGGTACATCTTGCCCGTAGGCGGGTGGGGGCACTCTGCCCAGACAGACCTACCTGGGAGCACTCCAGCTGCGATGTGAACCCTCATTGTTGGCAGGGTGCCCCTGCAGGTAGACATCAGACCTGTGTACAGCCTGCGCACCCCCAGTCCTCTGCCCCCGCCCCAGGATGCCCTGCTGAAGCCATTGCTTGGAGATTGGGGGAGGGGGTGGCATGATGGTCACAGACTGGGTGCAGCGCTGCCCTCCCCCCTCACTGTCAGCCCCCAGGGCCTCTCAGGTCCTGCTGCCCATCCCTGACTCCTTAGGCCCAAGGCAGCTCCAATTAGGCCAGCCTGGGGAGAACTCGAGCCTGAAAACCTAGGGCTGTTGTCTGGTGTGTTGGCGTGTCCTGTACCTGTGGAATCTCAGGGTCAGAGATGTTCCTGTGGCCTGGGCAGAGGCAACAACCCCGACAGCGATGAGCTAGTCCTTTCACCCCATCAGATCCTGCTGCGGCCATTTTTTTTCTTTTCATGTTAAGGTATAATTTACTTACAATCACATGCACCCATTTTAAATGTATAGTTTCATGAATCTTGCAACCTCCTCTCTGATCAAGAGGTAGAACATTTCTATGCCCTTAGAAGTTCCCATCTGCTCGTCCCCCCTGCCTTCCTCCCCTCCCCACCGAGGCGACTGCCATTCTGACTTCTGTCACCACAGATTTGGTTTGCTTATTCTAGAACATCACATAAATGGAATCATGGGCTGTGTACTCTTTCATTATTTGGTCTGTCTTCTTCCACACAACTTAATATCTGTGAGATTCACTTATGTAGCATGTATCAGTAAGTTTATTTTTAGTTGCTAGGTAGGGTTTCTTTGTATGAGTATACCATAGTTTGTCTATCCATTGTCCTGTGGATGGACATTAGGGTTGTTTCCAGTTTAGAGGTGTGATGACTATTGCTTCTGTAAACAATCTTGTGTAAGTCTTTTTGTGGACATATTTTTATTTCTCTTAGGCAATTACCTAGGAGCAGGCTTTCTGAGTCATAATACAGGTGATGCTAACCAGCCCAGATGTGGTTCGATATGTATTTTCATTCATGTTTGTTCTATGTAGATGAGAAAAGGGCCACTTGCTGCCACGGATGGGACATGCCTTACAGTGGGAGGGCTCCGGTGGAGAACATTTCCTTGAGGCCCGGAAAGAAGCCTGTCATTTACCTGGTTTAAGTGGTGCCCCTTTAAAACCGGCCCTGCAGTCATAGTTCCAACCATGTGTTTTAACTTTGTTCCATGCAGGTCACTCCCACTGTGGAAGGGCAAAGGTGATGTTTTGAACAACAACAAAAAATTCCTGGTGCTGCTTTGGGTGCCGCCTGGCTTGTAATTAAGCTTCCACTGGAGAGTGGTTATTTATCACTAGAACCTGGCGGCTGAAGTGAGTAGTGCTCCCCCGCCCCCTTTCTGGGTGTGGAGAGCAGTTAAGAGAAAACAAGTGAAAGGGTGACTAAGTTAATGCCAACAAAGTTAATATTATTTGAATGGATTTCTGGGTCCTTTTCTTTTTTTCAGGAAGAAATCTCTCTAGAACTGTTTGGTCAGAAAGAAACCCTAACACAACCTTTATGATATCCGTAGGTATATAAATCTCAAGAGGACATCTTGGACTGACCTCTGAGCGAAAGTGCCTGCTCTTTGCTTTACTTAATGTTACAATCTAAGCACCCATAGAAAAACCCTTCCTTCCACCCCGCATCTCCCCAGTGTTGTGAGAATATGCCTTAGAACTTAATTTTCCAGTACAGCGCGGGATGCTGGGCAGCGGGTAATAGGAGACTCAGTGAAAGGGAGACAGTTCGGCCTTCCATGTGGCGGGTTATTATTTTATTACTTTATTCTCACAGAAAGCTGTCATAATGACAGAAGCACTTATTTACCTGTCGGCAGGAGAGGTTTATTGAGACGCTAAAGCAGCTTGAGACCCGCGGGGCCCTCCCTTGCAAGGTTCCTTCCAGGGCCCTCAGATTTCAAGGTGCATAAAGCTCACTCAATTCAGGAGACCCTCATTAAGAAAAGTCACACAGCGTTACAAACATGCCACGGAAGGCCCTCCTGAGAGCTTGCAAGGGCTTTAGGGCTTCTGCAGCCCCAGGGACCACTGGCCAAGCACCTGCACAGGGGCTGAGCAGCGGGGTCCTTGAGGCCTGACTGATTTGGTGTTAAGTGTTAAAAATAAAATGCTTTAAATGTCCTCTTGCATTATGGTGGATGTTTTCTGTTTGTTTGTTTTTCTTGGGGGCGGGGCAGGGGTTATGACAGCTTTATTGGATATAATTCACATATCATGCAATTCACCTTTTTAAAGAATACAGTTCAGCAGGTTTTAGAATATCCACAAAGGTGCACAGTTGTCACCAGAGCTGGTTTCAGGACATTTTCATCATCCCCCACAAGGAGCCCCATACCCTCAGTCCCCCACTCCATAAGCCCAAGGCAGCCACCAATCTACCTTCTGTCTCTGTAGACTCATCTATTCTAGACATTTCATAAAAATGGAATCATACTCCATGGGGTCGTCTGCATCTGGCTTCATAGCTTCATGTTCACCTGTGTTGTAGCATGCGTACATATCGTGGTGTTTTGTTTTGTTTATTTTCGATCTTTTCCTTGTAAAAATAATACAAAATGAAATATTAGCTTTATATTTTACCCAAGATGTTGCACCAGCTGCTCCCTTTCTATGCATTTGTCTTAGAGTTTTGATAACTTTTTTTTATTTTTAACCTGACCTTTTATACACAGTTAAGCAGCTCATGCTCTGAGCCCACCGCTTAAGAAGCATACATTTAAAAGTGCATCCAAATGCTATGTGGGTATGTGTGACCTCAGGGCCACATCCACTCAGTGTCATCTCAGGTGGGTGGAGAGATGACTCCAGAAGATTTTGTAGCACCAGGTAAATATTGACAACTATCTGAAACTGTGAATGTGCTTTTGCACCAGCTATTAAATTCACATGTTTGTGTAAAAACCTGAAGCGGAGGTAGTTGTCTGTGTTTCTCTACTCAGTTTTATTTCAGTGATAAAAGCTGAAGAACTTTCCTAAGGAGAGGGCAGGGAGAGTAAATCCAGGATTCTGCATTTGTAATCTAATGGGTAGCAATAGCAACAAATACAGCCCTGCCTGCATGAGCTGACTGCCTGTTCCCATAATTTCCTTGTGATTTACTGCCCTCTTAGGGAAAAGGATTAAATGCATAGAATGGCCAAAATGCCCAGCTGTCTGTGGTTAGATAGATTTAGTCGAAGGTTGCAGCTCTGCTTAATTACCTTAGCAAGCATGTAACATCTGTTTTCCCAGTGCCCAGCTGAGCTCGGAGCCCCGATGGATGTGACAGGTGAGATAAAAACAGATTAGCTCTTGTTTGTGCAGTGGTTCTTGGTGCTGGAGAGAGCTGTAGAAATTACTGTCTTGCCTTGGCCAGATAGGTCAGTTGATTAGAGCATCGTCCTGAAGCACAGAGGTTGCCCATTCAATCCCTGGTCAGGTCACATACAGAAACAGCTCAATGTTCCTGTCTCTCTTTGGCTCTATCCCCTTCACTAAAATCAATAAATAAAAATTAAAAAAATAAAAACCACTGTTCTGCCTTCTTTCTTCCTTCCACAGGTAAGGAAAGGGAGGCTTAGGGAGGTTGCCTAACTGTCCCTGGGCTCCCTGCTGGCTCCTGGGGCTGGAACCCAGACCCCTTTGGAATGTTCCGGCCCCCAGGTGCCCCTCTGACTCTGAGGGGAACAGTAGCAGAGTCTACAGTAAGTTCACACCTGTTCAGAGCTGCTCATAAGAATTCCCAGGGAGATGTGGAGGGCAGGAGAGTAGGGAAGAAAGGAGAGACCAAGCAGGCCCCAGGGTAGAAGTACCTTTTAGTTGTTTTTTTTCTAAATCATATCAACAGCCTGTCAGCTGTGAGCCCCCCACTGTTCTCCAGTGCTGTTATTAGGGCCTCTGTACCTCCACCCCACCCCACCCCACCACCTGCTGCCTCAGGTCCCTCCCCACTGGCCCCACCCCCTCCCATTGCAGCCCCACCCCAACCAAAGAGGCCTTAATTTTCAAGACTCTTGCCATGGTCTGGGATGGGGCCCAAGTTCAGTTCCATGGAGGCTCCCTTCCTAATCTCATGATGAGTCAAGCCATTAATTGTTTTTTAAAGCAAAGGATGTGCCTGACCAGGCAGTGGTGCAGTGGATAGAGCATTGGACTGGGATGCTGAAGACCCAGGTTCGAGACCCCGAGCTTGCCAGCTTGAGCGCAGGCCCATCTGGCTTGAGCAAAAGCTCGCCAGCTTGTACCCAAGTTCACTGGCTCCCACAAGGGGTTGCTCAGTCTGCTGAAGGCCCGTGGTCAAGGCACATGTGAGAAAGCAATCAATGAACAACTATGGTGTCGCAAGGGCAACAAGAAACTAATGATTGATGCTTCTCACCTCTCTCTGTTCCTGTCTATCCCTCTGTCTGACTCTCTGTCCCTGTAAAAAAATAAAAAATAAAAATATAAAAATAAAGCAAAGGATGTGATGTGTCAGTGTCTCTGCAGTAGATGTGGTAGACAGTTGTGGTCTTGCCATCTTTCCTGTTATCTCAGAAGGAAGTCATGGTGTTAGCCCCCTGGCTGGTCCTTCCTTTTCTAACTCTGCCTCCAGTGGGTAGGCTGGCCAGGCTCCTTCCTGATTTGCTTCTCCCTGGACATTCCGCGATTTGGTGGTCTCCTCTCAGCCAGCCTTCCCCTTTGCCTTTCTGCAGCTGTGCACATGCAGCCTCCCTGCAGCCAGGCAGCTATGAGGAAATGCATGTAAGCGCTATCTCACTCCAAGCTCGGAATGGTGCCCTCTGCAACAATGCAAGCCAGGCTGGAGCTGCCTGCCCATCACGCAGCCCGACCCACATGTCACCCACTGCCGGGCTGCCACAAGTTCTCTACCTGGTGAATCTCATGGCCCAGAACTGGGTGGCATTGAAAACAGTGGTCACTCCTTCTGTCTCACACCAGGAAGAAACCAAGCCTATTTATTAGCACTTTGATTGACAGTAACATAAATGTACTGGTAAATTCTGGACATTGCAAGTCTTCATCAATTATACAGTTAGACTAAAAGGAGATCTAGAAGAAGAAAAATAATATTGGCCTCATTTTAATTCATTCTTTCTCAAGCCAGAATGAAGGAGTGGCTGGGCGCCCGTGGTAATCTCATGACTGTCTCTCCAGATAGTAGGGAAGTCCAGCTTCTAAAGGATGTCATAAGGCCTTCTCAAGGCAAATAGGAACATGCAGAGGAGTCACGGCTGCTATATTCCAGAAAGTGTTTCTTAGAACTGGAGCTGAGGACAGCAAGGGCTGCCATCTGGAATTTGCCTGAAGCAGGTATAGCCCTGGGCTCGTGGTGATTCTTCCAGTACCCAGAGTCTGGCCTATATGGGCTGGTGTGCAGCAGTGGGCTCCAGGTGCAGAGTGTGTGCAAGACCCATCTGAACAAGGGTCTGGGAGCAGACTGTCACTCTGTGTGCCCACGCAGCTGAGTGTGAGTAGGATATGGAGCAGCCCCGCAGATCTGGTGCCCTGCAGTCATTGACATAAGCAGATGATGGAGTAGCCAGGTGAAGGGACTGAGGCAGAGAACTTGAGCATTTTACACTAGTCCCATGATGGCGAGCCTATGACACGCGTGTCAGCACTGACACATGTAGCCATTTTTGATGACACGTGGCCGCATGCTGAGAAGAACATTTCATCCTCAGCTCCTGCACGGCCAGGCACAGTAGCCGAGGATAAAACATTTGCTGTAGTGTAGACACCCTGTGCCGGAGGTCTGCAAGCCAAAACAACAGAACTCTGGCACAGAGCGTCTAGTTCTGGGACTTCTGGTTAGGCCATTTTTCTCGAAGTGACACACCACCCGAGTTATGCTCGGTTTTTTGGCGAACTTTGACACACCGAGCTCAAAATATTGCCCATCACTGCACTAAGGCTGTCCAGCTCTTTTATGGCAGAGGCAGGGTTTAAACGAGGGAGTCAGGCGCCAGAGTCCAGGATCTTCCCCACAGAGCTGCAGCTCAGAGAAGTGGAGACGAAAGCTTGAGTGAAGAAAAGCTGTCTCAGCAAGCAAAGGGGCGGAGAAAGAAGAAACATGTGAAGTGTGCCCTCAGACCAAGACCAAGGCCAACAACTGCTGCCTGGGGCAAAGCTGGGCTGTCAGAGTACAACATGGCCACGCAGCAGCACCGCGACAAGCAGGCACCACTGCTAGGGGTTGAATTGAGTTCCCCTGGTGCATCTCCAAGCTCACGAATGCCGGGGATGGCCAGACGCTGGGAAAGAGCCCAGGAAGCTTTCTGTTTGGATTTCAGAGAGAACGGACGTGGCTCTGCTGACACCTTGATGTCATACTTCTAGCGTCCAGCACTGTGAGAGTGATTTCTGTTGTTTAAACCACACAGCTGTGGTACTTTGTTACAGCAGCTGCAGGAAGCTAATATGATCACTGTCGCATTGTCCCCAACCTGGCACTCAGACTGACACCCACAATTTACCGCCAACCTCTCGTTACCATCTTGAGTCTTGGGGGCATTTTATTGGTCTAAAAGCCAATCTACCTCACTCCCCAAATAGCAGAGACTAGACGTGTGTCTGTAGAGCTCCCTGGTTCTCTCCCAGCCTCTGGGAGTGCCCGGCGTTCCTGGGCTTGGAGCCGCATCACTGCAGTCTCTGCCTCCACCTGCCCACAGTGCTTCCCTTTTCCTTGTATGTCTGCTCACGCGCCATCTCCTCCCAGTGCCTTCTTATAAGGGCACCAGTCATATTGAATTGGGGCCCACTCTACCTTAGTATGACCTCATTTTAATTAATATATATGTGCAAACACCCTATTTTAAATAAGGTCATGTTTTTAGGGACTTAGGGTTTCGTACCACAACCCATCTTTTGGGGGGGACACAATTCAACCCCTAGCAGTGGTGCCTGCTTGTAACAATGCTGTTATGTGGCCATGTCTCTGTCCTCCCCTCTAGGGTCAAGTCTGGAAATAAATAGACATGTCCACTCATTTCTCTCTCAGGAAAAGTAGGCACCAGCTTCATACCCCAAAGAGTCAGGATGATGCTACTTGTAGAAATAAGAGTCTCCTGCAAGGCCCCGGGCTGGGCCTGAGCCCTCCTTGCCCCATCTCCAGGGATGCAGACTGAGCTGGGTTATTGTTGCTCACAGGGCCAGTGGAAAGCAAAAATTGGTCAGGAAGTGGCATGTGAGGACCCCAGGGAAAGGCTTTGTACCCTGGTGAACGATGACATTGGTGCCTTTATGGGAATTAGAAGCTGGGTCTATAGGATGCAGTCATGACAGTGGTAATGCCATCAATGAAAGAAAGCAATGTGTGTGTCAATCATGGTCCAGCATCCACTGTAGCTAATTTAAGAAGAAAGGGATTTGTTACATATGAATACCAAGGAGCTCAAAGAATCACTGGGAAGGCTGAAGAAACTGCCTAGTTGGAATTTCAGGAATGATCCCAGCGCCGTGCCACAGAACCAGGCTACCATGGGGGCTGCACCAGTCCCATCTCCAGAGGAAGTAGTACTTTCAACTCACAGTCAGAAAGCTGCTCCTGCTATGGTTTACACCAGCAGAATGAACATCCAGCACTCCAGGACTTCTTCCACAACTCCCCATGGCAGCAGAAACAACGGAAGCATGGCCTCTGCTTCAGTCCTGCCCTCCCATGCTGCTACGTCAGATAGGAAGAAGTGGAGTTGTATTTGGAATTCTAAATGCAAAGGATTCAGGAGGTACAGAAGGTGTCCTGGAAGGGGGTCAGATATCCAAACCATAGTGCAGAGGTCGGGGAGCTTTTTGGCTGAGAGAGCCACGAACACCACATATTTTAAACTGTAAATTTGTGAAAGCCATACAATATGTTTAACACTAAATACAAGTAAATGTGTGCATTTTATGTAAGACCAACACTTTTAAAGTACAATAAGTTTCTAAATTCTTTTTAATAACGTTCTTATGCTGTTGCTAACCAATGGTGAATAAAGTACTTCTTACCATTAATGTGACTTCTGGTGCTGCATGGTTTTGCTGATGGCTTTGTAGTCTGGTTGATACATGGTGAGGTTAAGCTTCATGTAGTCGTTGAGACTTCCATCCATTAAACATGATCGTAGGTTGGTCTTAACGTTTTATAGATGTGAGAAAGACTGCTCACATGCATATGTAGAGCCAAACATTGTCAGTATAGCAATACTCACACGATGCAGTGTGTGGTATGTGCCAACTCTGCTTGTTGTTGTGCAAGTCTTTCCAAATCTTTACTCAGTAACTTGAACTTATTCACCCACATATCTGAGTCATTCAGGTCAGCAGCTTATAGCTCAAAATCTCTAATGGAGACACCGGGGATGTAACTCAGTTTGGTGCTGTCCACTGCACACTTGTGTGGATGGGTGATGAACTTAAAAAGATGAGTGCGCACACGAAATTCTCTAAAGCGTGCTTTGAATGACTGCAAGAGGTTAGATGTGAAGCCCGCTAGCTGCTGGAGATCAAGATGTTGAGCAGGTCACTTGCTGTGCATGCATCTTTAAACTCTCCCAGTTTTTCAAAATGTAGTAAACGACCTGTTTCAATGTAGGCAATGAAGAGTTCCATTGCAAACACTGCTTGTTGAAGGGATAAGACTGTATTTCCAATGCCTTGTATTTCACATTGAGCTGGTTCAGATGTTCAATCATGTCCACAAGATAATAGAACTTCAGAAGCCACTCAGTGTTAACTAACTCAGGATGCTCAATGTTTTTCATTTCAAGAAAAGTCCGGATTTTTCTCTGACAAGCCGCGAAATGGCTGAATACCTTACCTCTTGACAACCAATGCACATTGCTGTGCAGAAGCACACCAGGATAATTATTCCCAACTTCATCCAGCAGTGTTTTTAAACTGGCGATCATTTAAAGCTTGGGCAACAATAAAGTTGACCACCCAAATGACCAGCAACATCACCTCACCAAGCTGCTCACCACACATCTGAGCACAAAGTGCCTCCTGATGTAGGATGCAGTGAAAACTTAGGATGGGTCTCTTTTCATGTTCACAAACAAGTGATATGAACCCTCTGTTTTTCCCCACCATGCACAGAGCACCATCAGTACAAACAGAAATAAGTTTATCCATCAGTAGATTTTATTTTTTTAGCGAACTCTTGAATAAATTTTCCCCTCTTGTGTCTTTCATAGGAAAAAAGCAAGACTTTCCTCACGTAGTGTATCACCAACAACATACCTTGCAATCACGCTGAACTGGGATAAATGGCTTATGTCTGTTGACTCATCCAAAGCGAGAGAAAAGAATGGTGCTGCATTTATGTCCTTCACTTGTGTTGCCTCAAGTTGATTTGCCATCATGATGGTACGATCATGAACAGTTCTTGCTGAAAGAGGCATGTCTTTTATTTGTTTGATTATCTTGTCTTTATCCGAAAAGTCAAAAAGTTCATTGGCAACATCAAGCATGAATGTATTGGCATACTCCCCATCTGTGAATGGCTTTCGTTTCTCACAATTGCTAAAGCACCAGCAAAGCTAGCCGAATTCCAGTCACCTTGTTGGGTCCAAATACGAAGTTGCTGCTGACTAGCTTGCACTCTGCACAGTAGCTCTTGGCATGCTTTCTTCCTGCTGTCCCCCACTGGATATTTCAATGCAAATGTAGTATGGTGTGTGTCGAAGTGCCACTTTATATTTGACTATTTTATCGATACAATTTTATCATTGCATATTAGACACACTGCAAAACCTGCCCATAGGCGAATTCCTATGTCCATACCGGCTGAAAAGTACGATACTCCCCATCTTTCTTTTTTTAATTATTTTTATTTTTTTTTATTATTATTAATTTTAATGTGGTGACACCAATAAGTCAGGGTACATATGTACAATGAAAACATCTCCAGATTATCTTATCATTAAATTGTGTTGCATACCCGTCACCCAAAGGCAAATTGTCCTCTGTCACCTATCTGGTTTTCCCTGTGCCCCTCCCCTCCTCCCTATTCCAACCTTCCCTCCCTCTCCCAACACCGTAACCACCACTCTCTTGTCCATGTCTCATAGTCTCACTTTTATGTCCCACCTATGTATGAAATCATGCTGTTCTAAGTTTTTCTTTTTTTCTGATTTACTTATTTCACTCCGTATAATGTTATCAAGGTCCATCTATTTTGTTGTAAATGATCCGATGTCATCATTTCTTATGGCTGAGTAGTATTCCATAGTATATATGTAACATAGCTTTTTAATCCACTCGTCTTCTGACGGACACTTGGGCTGTTTCCAGATCTTCGCAATTGTGAACAATGCTGCCACAAACATGGGGGCGCATTTCTTCTTTTCAAACAGTGCTATGGTGTTCTTAGGGTATATTTCTATAAGTGGGATAGCTGGGTCAAAAGGCATTTCGATTTTTAATTTTTTGAGGAATCTCCAAACTGTTTTCCACAGTGGCTGCACCAGTCTACATTCCCACCAGCAATGCAGAAGGGTTCCCTTTTCTCCACATCCTCGCCAGCACTTATTCTGTGTTGTTTTGCTGATGAGTGCCATTCTGACTGGTGTGAGGTGATATCTCATTGTGGTTTTAATTTGCATTTCTCTAATGATTAGTGATGTTGAGCATTTTTTCATATGCCTATTAGCCATCTGTATGTCCTCTTTGGAGAAATTTCTAATCATTTATTTTGCCCATTTTTTGATTGGATTGTTTGTCTTTCTGGTGTTGAGTTTTATAAGTTCTTTATAAATTTTGGTTATTAACCCCTTATCAGACGTGCTGACAAATATGTTCTCCCACTGTGTGGTTTGTCTTTTTATTCTGTTCTTATTGTCTTTAGCTGTGCAAAAACTTTTTAGTTTGATATAGTCCCATTTGTTTATCTTGCCTTTTATTTCATTTGCCCATGGAGATAAATCGGCAAATATATTGCTGCTACAGATGTCGGAGAGCTTGCTGCCTATGTTTTCTTCTAAGATGCTTATGGTTTCATGGCTTACGTTTCAGTCTTTTATCCATTTTGAGTTTGTTTTTGTGAATGGTGTAAGTTGATGGTCTAGTTTCATTCTTTTGCAGGTAGATGTCCAATTTTCTCAACACCATTTGTTAGAGAGGCTGTCTTTACTCCATTGTATGTTCTTTCCTCCTTTGTCAAATATCAGTAGTCCATAAAGCTGTGGGTTTATTTCTGGGTTCTCTGTTCTGTTTCATTGATCTATGTGCCTGTTCTTATGCCAGTACCAGGCTGTCTTGAGTATAATGGCCTTGTAGTAAACTTTGTTGTCCGGAAGAGTGATACCTCCTGCTTTATTTTTTCTTTTTAAGATTGCTGAGGCTACTCGTGTTCTTTTTTGGTTCCATATAAATTTTTGGAATATGTGTTCTATATCTTTGAAGTATGTCATTGATATTTTAATTGGTATTGCATTGAATTTATAAATTGCTTTGGGTAATATAGACATTTTAATGATGTTTATTCTTCCTAGCCATGAGCACGGTATATGCTTCCACTTGTTTGTATCTTCCTTGATTTCTTTTATCAATGTTTTATAATTTTCCGAGTACAAGCCTCCTTGGGTAAATTTACTCCTAGGTACTTTATTTTTTTGGCTGCAATAGTGAAGGGGATTGTTTCCTTAGTTTCTTTTGCTGACAGTTCATTGTTTGTATATAGAAATGCCTCTGAATTCTGAGTGTTAATTTTATATCCTGCCACCTTGCTGAATTTATTTATAAGGTTCAGTAGTTTTTTGACTGGGACTTTAGGGTTTTCTATGTACAATATCATATCATCTGCAAATAATGACAGTTTTACTTCTTCTTTTCCAATTTGGATGCCTTTTATTTCTTCTTCTTGTCTGATTGCTGTAGCTAGGACTTCCAGAACTATGTTGAATAAAAATGGTGAAAGGGGGCACCCCTGCCTGGTTCCTGATGTTAAGAGGATGGCTTTTAATTTTTGTCCATTTAGTATGATGTTTGCTGTGGGTTTGTTGTACATGGCCTTTATCATGTTAAGGAATGATCCCTGTATTCCCACTTTACTGAGAGTTTTGAGCATGAATGGGTGCTGGATTTTATCAAATGCCTTTTCTGCATCTATTGAAATTATTATGTGATTTTTGTCCTTCCTTTTGTTTATGTGAGGAATCACATTGATTGATTTGCGAATATTGAACCAGCCTTGCCTCTCCAGAATAAATCCCACTTGATCATGGTGTATGATTTTTTTCATATATTGCTGGATCCGGTTGGCTAATATTTTGTTGAGAATTTTAGGGTCTAAATTCATCAGGGATATAGGCCTATAATTTTCTTTCTTTGTGTTGTCTTTGCCCGGTTTTGGGATGATAATTATGCTCGCCTCATTAAAGGAGTTTGGAAGTCTTCCTTCCTCTTGAATTTTTTGAAATAACTTGAGGAGGATAGGAGTTAATTCTCCTTTGAATTTTTGATAGAATTCACGTGTGAAGCCATCAGGCCCAGGACTTTTTTGGGGGGGGAGTTTTTTGATAACTGTTTCGATCTCATTTGTTATAATTGGTCTGTTTAGGTGTTCTGATTCTTCCTGATTGATTTTTGGAAGATTTTATGATTCAAGAAATTTGTCCATTTCCCTAGGTTGTCTAATTTTTTGGCATAGAGTTCCTCATAGTATTTTCTTAAAATACTTTGTATTTCTGTTGTGTCAGTTGTTATTTCTCCAGTGTCCTTTCTAATTTTATTTATTTGAGTCCTCTCTCTTTTTTTCTTGGTGAGTCTAGTTAAAGGCTCATCAATCCTGTTTACCTTTTCAAAGAACCAGCTTCTGGTTTCATTGATCCTCTGTATTGTTTTCTTCGCCTCTATGTCATTTATTTCTGCTCTGATTTTTATCATTTCCTTCCTTCTACTTGTCCTGGGTTTTATTTGCTGTTGTTTTTCTAGTTCTTTTAGATGCAGGGTCAGATTGCTTATCTGAGCTCTTTCTAGCTTCTTAAGGTATGCTTGTAATGCTATTAACTTCCCTCTCAGTACTGCTTTGCTGTGTCCCATAAATTTTGAGTTGATGTATGCTCATTATCATTCGTTTCTAGAAACTTTTTTATTTCTTCTTTGATCTCATTGTTAATCCATTCATTATTTAAAATCATGCTATTTAGTTTCCAAGTGTTTGAGTATTTTTCAGTTTTTCTTTTGTGGTTAATTTCTAGTTTCATGGCATTGTGATCAGAGAAAATGCTTGATATGATTTCAATCTTCTTAAATTTATTGAGACCATTTTTGTGTCCTAACATGTGGTCTATCCTAGAAAACGTACCATCAGCGCTTGAGAAGAATGTATATTCTACTGCTTTAGGGTGAAAAGTTCTGAAGATATCTATTAAATCAAGTTGATCTAGTATATCCTTGAAGTCTGTTGTTTCTTTATTAATTTTTTTTTTGAGGATCTATCCAGTGTTGTTAGTGGGGAATTGAAATCCCCTACTATGATAGTATTGCTGTTAATCTCACCCTTTATATCCATCAAAGTCTGCTTTATGTATGTCGGGGCTCCTATATTTGGTGCGTAGATATGTATAATAGTTATATCTTCCTGTTGAAGTGTTCCCTTCATCATTATGTAGTGTCCTTCTTTATCTCTTACTACAGCCTTTGTTTTAAAGCCCATATTCTCAGATATAAGTAATGCTACCCCGGCTTTTGTTTCATTTCCATTTGCATGAAATATTTTTTTCCATCCTTTTACCTTCAGTCTATGTGCATCTTTTGTTTTAAGGTGTGTCTCTTGTAGACAGCATATGTATGGGTCCTGTTTCTTTATCCATGCAGCTACCCTATGTCTTTTGATTGGATCATTTAATCCATTTACATTTAAGGTTATTATTGATATGTAGTTGTTTATTGCCATTTTGTTCTTTAAAGCTGTATTCTTCTTTTGCTATATTCTTTCCTCCCTTTGAATTGTTCACAACAGGCCCCTTAGTATCTCTTGCAGAATTGGTTTGATTTTAATGAATTCCTTCAGGCTTTCTTTGTTTGGGAATCTCTTTATTTCTCCTTCAATTTTAAACGTTAGCCTTGCTGGATAGAGTAGTCTTGGTTGTAGGTTCTTGTTCTGCATTACTTTGATTATATCTTGCCATTCTCTTCTGGCCTCAAGTGTTTCTGTTGAGAAGTCCGATGTCATCCTTATGGGGGCTCCTTTGTAGGTGATAGCCTTTTTTTCTCTAGCAGCTTTTAAGATTTTTTCTTTATCCATTAGCTTTGGTATTTTAACTATGATGTGTCTTGGTGTAGATCTTTTTGGGTTTCTCTTTAATGGAATTCTGTGTGCTTCTTGAACGTGTGGAATGTTTCCCAGCCTTAATTTAGGGAAGTTTTCTGCTATGATTTGATTGAACAAAGTTTCCACTTCCTGTCCTTTGGCCTCTTCTTCAGGCACCCCTATGATGCAAATGTTGTTTCTCTTCATGTTGTCACAGAGCTCCCTTAGAGTTTCCTCACATTTTTTGAGTCTGTTTTCCTTTTTCTTCTCTGCTTCTGTAACTTTGTTTATTGTGTCCTCTAACTCACTGATTCGATCTTCAGCGTGATTCATCCTGCTTTTAATTCCTTCCATTGTGGTCTTCAGTTCTGATACTGTATTTGGCATTTCTGTTTGATTCTTTTTTATTATTTCAATTTTGTTTTTTATACTTGTTATCTCTTTATTTAGGTGTTCATAATGACTATCCATTGTTGCTCTAATTTCTTTGAACATCCTAACTTTCATTATTCTAAATTCTCCTTCTGGTAATTTGGTTATATCTGGTTCATTCAGGTCCTTCTCTAGGATTTCTCTTGAGTCATTTGGTTTGCATTCCTCTGCCTGCCCATTTTGTCTGTGTATAAGCAAGTTGTGGCCACTGGAGTACAGTAGGTGTTGCTTTCGTGTTCTCTAGGTGTGGTCTGTCTGCAGGCTCGCCATCCCCTCTGCCGATGCCTAGGGCGTTTGGGTATGGGCATTGCCAGCGCCGGCCCACTGCGTCTGTTGCTGTGATTTCCGCCTCTCCTCCACGGGAGGGGCTGTCACTCAAGCCACAAGCCTCAGCACCAAGGGTAGAGGTGAGCACCTTTGCTCAGCTGCGGACCCAGCCTGTTTCCTGGCTGCCGCCCATCACCCTCTGTCAGAGCCCGCTCGCCACAGTTTCGCGGGTTGGGCAGGGCTTCTGACGTGCTCTCAGCTGTGATCCTTTGCCCGTCTGGAGCTTTAGCCCCACCCTCGAGGCCAGTGCCCTCCTGCACAGGGTCGCAAACCAAGGTTTATTGGGCCGGTCGTGTTTGCTCGCTTGTGCTCAGCTGCGAGCTTCCGCTTGCCCTGGGCTCTACCCTGCCCCTGCATTCAGAGCCAGCTCGTGCACGCAGGATGGCAAGCCGCGGTTTCTCTGGCCAGGCGGGGCTGGTAGCATGAGCTCAGCCACAAGCCCCCACCCATCCCTGGTCCTAGCCCCGTCCCCACGGTCAGGGCCAGCTTGCGCAGGGTCGCAGAACCGATCTCTGCCCGTTCCTGGCCTCCCGCTTTTTCCCCGCAGGTGGGGTTACAGGCGGGCCCGCAGCTGCCGGACTGCTTTCGCGTTTCCCCTCCGCCCCTGCTGGGCTAGACCGAGCTCACATCAGTTGGGCCTCCGCCCACGCTGACAGAACCGCGTTTCAGTGTCCTGCCGCCACCATACCCTTCAGCAACCCTCAGCAGAGTAGGAAGTGCCCTAACTCTTCATACTATTGGACTGGGAGCTCCCTCTCTCTAAGCAGCTCTGCTCTAATTGCCGCGGGAGAGCCTGTTTGGCTAGTGTCCTGTCTCCCTTTGCTGGTATTGCTAGTTCCAGGGGAAATATTCATTTTCGATTAGGGAAGTGACTTAGCCCAGGGGTTAGGGTGGCTGTCCCTCAGAGTGTTTGTCCCTGTGCCTTCAGTCCACACTCTCTTCCCGCTGCTCTGGTCCTCTCCTCTGTCCCCGTTCCCCAGAGCCCTGGGTGCATGGTTGTGAGAGAGGGTTTCTGCGCTGTCCCTTTAAAAATAATCTTGGGTCTGAGAAAACTGTCTCTTTCTCACAAACAGTATCCTCACTGTTTCACAGCTCAATACTGTCCAAACACCTCTTCTAGACTCTGGGACTGCAGGCTGGGGCTTGGTTCCTGGGACCCAGGTCCCTCCCTCTCTGCCAAACTCTCTTCCCGCCACACGGGTCTCTGCGGGCTACCTTTTGCTCCGGGGAGCTGGGCAGCCCTCTTCACGTTTTTGCTATTTCTACCAGTCTCAGTGTGGCTTCTTCTGTGTTCCTTGGTTGAAGAGTCCACTTAGATTAGTTCAAAGTTGGTTTATCCTGATGATGGTTCTTAAAATTGAATTATAATCCACTTTGGTTCTGGGAGTTGGAAGTTGGTACGTCCGCCTACTCCATCACCATCTTCTGTCTCAGTTCCAGAGCTCGCAGGAAAGCGAGGGGCTCCTTCAATGCCCAGAAGGTTCCTGCTGAGGCCACCTGACTCACAGGGTCCATAGCTCGCTCTGCTGGGTCGACTTTTCAAGGGAAGTTCAAGGGAGCCCGCGATTTCGTTCTCACGGCCAAGAGCTTCCTCTCAGGAAGAGGAGAGGACGAGGCAGGACCCTGAGAGAGCCAGGTGCCCGGCGCTGGCGCTGCTCTGCGCTCCGCGAAGCCCGCGTGCCGCAGCCGAGTGCAACAACCCATCTTTCTTTCTTTTAGCCATCTTCTTCGTCAAAAGGGTTTCTGCAGTTAGCTAGCTAACTACTTGATTAAAAGGAGGGAAGTTTACTTCCTGACCTCATAACTACCCGTGTATGTTACACATTATCCAATAAAAATTTGGTGTTGTCCCGGAGGACAGCTGTGATTGGCTCCAGCCACCGCAACCATGAACATGAGCGGTAGGAAATGAATGGATTGTAATACAGGAGAATGTTTTATATTTTTAATGTTATTATTATTTTTATTAAAGATTTATCTGCGAGCCAGATGCAGCCATCAAAAGAGTCACATCTGGCTTGCGAGCCATAGGTTCCCGACCCCTGCCATAGTGTATAATGAACGGGAGGGAAGTCACTGGAGGTTACCATGACCACCACGGATTTAGGGAAGATGATCCTGCAGAAGTGGATGGCTGTTCATCAGCAAGGAGGATCTGATTCACATAAAATTCACCTGTGCAACATCACAGTGCTGACAGCAGGGCCCCACTGATAGCCTGAGACACCGACTCAGTGGGACTAGAACCAAGCCTAGTTTGCTGCTGTCTTCCCCTGTGATGCTCTTGATAAAATCTTCCAGTGTCCTTTAGGTACATTCTGTTCTGTTTGATCTTCAAGATAAACTTATGAAAGAGCCCCATCAGGTGTTCTTACCTTGGCCTGAGAAGAAAAAGGTGAGGCTCAAGGAAGTTAAACCACTTTCTCAGAGTTGACCGATATGCTGGAGTAAGAGCCTCTGACCACCACCCAGACCCTACTCTTTGTTGTTCTTTTCTTTTTTTAACTAAGAGAAGGGGAGATAGACAGACTCCCACATGCGCCCCAACTGGGATCCACCTGGCAACCCCCACCTGGGGCAGATGCTCAAAGCAGCCAAGCTATTCTCAGCACCTGAGGCTAATACTTGGACCAACTGAGCTATCCTGAGCACCCAAGGCCAATGCTTGAAACACTTGAGCCACTGGCTGTGAGAGAAGAGAGAGAAGGGGGAGAGGGAGTAGAAGAGAAGCAGATGGTTTCTTCTCATATGCGCTTGGACCAAGGATTAAACCCGGGACATCCCCATGCTGGGCTGACACTCTGTCCATTGAGCCAACCAACCAGGGCCAGTTGGTTGCTCTTTTCAATCTGGTTAAGAACAGAAAAGCAGGACCTGAACAGGCGGTGGCGCAGTGGATAAAGAGTCGGACTGGGATGCAGAGGACCCAGGTTCGAGACTTCAAGGTCGCCAGCTTGAGCACAGACTCATCTGGCTTGAGCAAAACTAACTCACCAGCCTGGACCCAAGGTCGCTGGCTTGAGCAAGGGGTTATTCGGTCTGCTGAAGGCTGGCAGTCAAGGCACATATGAGAGGGCAATCAATGAACTGAGGTGTCGTAACGAAAAACTGATGATTGATGCTTCTCTTCTCTCTCTGTTCCTGTCTGTCTGTCCCTACCTATCCCTCTTTTTGACTCTCTCTCTCTGTCCCTGTAAAAAAAAAAAAAAAAAAAAGAACAGAAAAGCAGGAAGGCAGTAGGTGTGTGATCTGAGAGATCTGAATCCCAGTGCTGGCCCTGGGCAAGCCTCTTCACCTCTCTGACCCTCTATCTCCTTATCTGTGAGGTAAGGTGGCTGGTATGCATTTGAAAAGAATTTATTTTGGCAATGGGAGTCTACATATAAGACAGAAAAAAGCAGAACATCCATTGTTTCCTCAAGGAGGATTTAGACACGCCCCCTCACCCCCAGAATATCCTTGCTTGGGGCTCACACAGTTTCGGCCCCCAACAAAGGCTGATGACCTTTTGCTTGAGCTTTCTCACAGCATTGCAAACCTCGTGACTTTCATCTGCACAGGAAAAGCAGGAGGAGGCTGTCTCTAGGAGTCTGGGTGCCTGGATGTGGGGCGGGGTGGGAGAAAGGGGCAGGGGTGCTGGGTATTTAGGAAGCAGAAGAATTGGCTGGTTGGTGGGTGGGCCCACTTGAAGTAAGCATATTTGATAAGGTTCCCCGTTCTGCTACCTGTTTCCTGCATGAAAAATCTTCCGTCCTGTTCAGCCAGCGGAGATATTTGCTTGAGATGAAATAAAGCCACTTTGAAAAGTAGAAAGAGAAACAAGCCTATCTTGGAGGATAACGGAGGTATCCACTCTGCTGGACGTCGGCAGTAGGTGGCCTCCGTGAAGTTCTGAGCGCCCTGCCCTTTCTAGCAGAGCAGCATCATATACCACGTGTGTGCGTGCCTGTACGCGCACACTGGTGCCACTATCGCACCCACCAGTTCCCTTCCACTCAGAATTGGAGAAAGCTGTGAACAGCTTCAGTGGAATCACTTGCGTTAGTATTGCTGTGTGCCTTTATTCACCAGAAAAACAAAGAAGGTGCCATTCAGATCAGTGTGAATTTGGACGTGCAGGTGTTGCCTGTTCTTGGTTGTTAACTGACGCCAGAGGCATTCTCTGTGCCCGTTCTAAATCATGTCAAAGTCCACGGGTCTGCTGAACAGAGGCATTCCCAGAAAACCCCCAACGTTTGTTTGAGCTGTTCAGGAAAGCTTTGATGTGTCTTCTGGAAAAGACCAAGCACTTCCTGAAAAGAGGTTGGCCATGATGGCTGTCCATGGGAACGGCCTTTCTCTTCAGAATCTGTGGTTTCCCCTTTTTTTGTCTTTGCCTGATAAAGTTTATTGCCTACAGCCAGACTGAGAGGGCATCATATTGTCACAGTCCTTGAAAGTATACTCCAATGGAGTAGAAATGATACTAACCTGGGAAGAGCCAGCAAGGGACTGTTTAGTTCAGAGTTGACAGGGTGAGGCAGAGGGGAGCACAGAAGAGCAGAGTCCTCTGAAAGGGCTTGAAGAAGCTAGTCAGTAAGGATGGGTAGAATTAGAAAGGGACAAGGGAGGAGGAGGAAACTCAAGGTTCAAGGGACTATTAATAATAACTAACATTATATACATACAATGAAATATTGTTCAGTCTTACAAAGGAAGGAAGTTCTGACACATGCTGCAGTTTGGATGAACCTTGAGGACATTATGCTAGGTGAAATAAGCCAGTCACTATGGGACAAACACTACACAACTCCATTTGTATGAGGCACCTAGAATAGTCGAAAGTATAGAGACAGAAAGTAGAGTGGTGGTTACCAGGAGGAGCTGAGGGGAGGAATGGGGAGTTGTTTAATGGGAAGAGTTTCAGTTTTGCACGATGATAAAGTTCTGGAGATGGACGGTGGAGATGGTTGCACAACAGCATAAATGTCCTTAATGTCACTGATCTGTACACTTAGAAATGGTTAAGATGGTACATTTTGTGTTGCGTATACAGTATTTCCCCACAGTTAGAAAAGGAGCCAACGTTTGTTGAGGACTTGCCATATGCCAAGCACTACACAGAGCTCTTTACTTCTCGTGTGGTTCTCAAACTAGCCACATGGAGGAGGCACCATTATTGTTTCCGTTTTACGGGTGTGGAACTGGAAGTTTGGGGTCATGAAATAAGTCTCCCACGGACAGATGCCTAGTGACAGTCAAGTGTGGATTGCACCCAGATGGGTGCGAGTCGAATTGTATTATGTGAACTACAGATTGAAAGGCAGGAGCCGAAAGGGTGACTCCCCTCCCTGCCGAGCACAAGTGTTTCTAAATGTCACCTGCTCCTGCTAAGAGCAGGGACCTGGTTTCCCTCCACCTGCAGGGGCCGCAGCCTTGCTCAGGCTTCAGGATTTAGTAGAACGCTTGTTGCGGAGCTCACCTGGGTTCCCCGTTGTGTGGTGGTGCTGGAAGTTATCAGCTGGCCATACATTGTACAGAATCATTGCCCAGAACCCTTACTGTAAGGAGTGACCTTGTTGCCTGATCTGTTACAGACCACAGTAATCGACTACGTGAAGCCCTCAGATCTCAAGAAGGACATGAACGACACCTTCAAGGAGAAGTTTCCTCACATTAAGTTAACACTCAGCAAAATTAGGAGGTATGTGGGGAGTGACATCCACTTGAACTTTCCCTTCAGCCCCCTCTCCCAGCACACGTTCAGTTCCTGCTCTGTATGATGGTTCAAGTGAAATATGGGCACAGCCGGCAAACGGCAGCTTACGAGATGCTGGCTGCCTTTCTGTGAGAGCCAAGAGAAGTGCGGCGGAAGGCAGATCGCTTGACACGAGCTGACAAGGATCTGGGGGAAGTGCCTTCAGTGAAAGAAAAAATTCACACTCTGCAGCTTACCAGTTCAGGAAGACTTATGTTATGAAAAACTCAGCAAGAATAGGAAACTGGGTCCCCTGCTTTCTCAGATGTAGACAAAACAAGAGAAAAGAGTTGATATCATGGATTTGAGATAACTTTTTACCCACAGTTGTCTGCCCAGAAGTGACAGCCAAGCCCTATCTGATAGCAGTCAGCAAAGCAGCCAAAACAAAATCAGGCCCCTAGAGTTGATTGGATCAACTTTGTGGTCACTCATATCTGCCAGCCAAGTAGTCAAGAGGACTGGCCTGGCTGGGCTGGGGAGAAAGTGACTTATGGTACCTGTGTACCAGGACAGCACAATGTATGTGTGTGTGCGTGTGCGCGCGCGCGCGAGTGTAATGGGGGCTAGAATATATACAGCAACACAATGTTGGAATATGTGCCAACATTTATGTGTACATGTATTAATATCTTAATACTGATTTGACTCTGGCATGTTTGGTTTGACAAGCCAGAGAGGTAAGAAAAATGAAGAATTCCCACTTTGTCCACTTGCTGGGCAGCTTTCCTAAGCACGCTGGCTGTTGTGCTCTTAGCCTAACCCTTCTTCTGATATAAGTAGTGAACATAACTGATATGTGGCAGAGCTGACACCACGTTCCTACCATTTCTGTATTCATCTCTCTGGAATAACCGTAGTTGTTCTTAGTTTCCCTCTTTCACTGGGACAGCTCTCCAGGTTTCCAGAGAGACCCTCAGACATCCAGTGTGAATCTCTGGGCCCTGTGTTGACACGTTCTGTACGACCTCACCAACAGAGAAGTTTATTCCTCACACTGTATGTAACCTTCCAACTCAGGGATTTAATCTCATTCCATAACACCCTTCTGGGAAGGAGAAAGGAAATGCTTTCTAGACAGAGTAGTCTTATTCTTTGGGGTGCCTGAAACTCCAAGTTCTAATAAGACTCCCCTCCTTCATGTCTTTCTCCAGTCTGAAGCGAGAAATGAGGAAGCTTGCTCAGGAGGACTGTGGCTTCGAGGAGCCCATGGTGGCCATGGCCTTTGTCTACTTTGAGAAGCTCGCCCTCAAGGGGAAGCTAAACAAACAGAACCGGAAGCTCTGTGCTGGAGCATGTGTCCTGCTAGCTGCGAAAATCGGAAGTGACCTCAAAAAGCATGAAGTCAAACATCTAATTGATGTAAGTGGCGCATGTCCTGATGGCTGAGATTGCACACGCTCCAGTCCAGTGTTAGTCTTACAGCCTCAGAACACTGTGATAGCAACGGTGCTTGTGGACAGTGTGACCCGCAGAGCATCTGCTGGACATGTTGGCTCAACAGACCTTGGTTTCCTGTGGCCTTGGCTGCCTCCTCTTCAGAGGAAGGCATAGGTTTCTCCTTTCTTTATAGGAGAGCCCCATCAAAGTAAGGAAACACTGATCTCTTTAGGAGAGTGTATGAATGCCTGTTTCAAAATACTCTGTATTCATAGAAATTTGAGGTATGGGAAAGACAACAAATTAGGAGGCAGTAGCCATTGAAGAGAGAGGTTACAGCGCCCAAGAGGAGGAGTGTCTTAGCTCACACTGTCATAACAAAATACCGTAGACTGTATGGCTTAAACAATAGACATTTATGTCTCACAGTTCTGGAGGCTGGGAGTCCAAGATCAAAGTGCCAGCTACTTTAGTATCTGATGAGGACCCTCTTTTTTTGTTAAAATACTTTATTTTTTCATTTCAAAGAGGAGAGAGAGAGAGAGAGAGAATGGGTGGAGGAGCAAGAAGCATCAACTCCCATATGTGCCTTGACCAGGCAAGCCCAGGGTTTTGAACTGGCGGCCTCAGTGTTCCAGGTTGACGCTTTATCCACTGCACCACCACAGGTCAGGCTGATAAGGACCCTCCTTCTGGTTTGTAGATGGCCACCTTCTCATTGTGCCCTCACGTGGCAGAAAGGGAGAGGGCACACTTTGGTTTTTCTCTTGTATGTGTACTAGTCACATCATAAGGACTCTATCCTCATGAGCTCCTCTCAAACACCCCACTTCTTAGTAACATCACATTGGAAGTTAGGATGACAACATATGAATTTGGGGGGACACAAACATTCAGTTTATAACAAGGGGCCATACCATGCAATGGGGGTCATGCAGGAAATTAGTAGGGTTGGTCAGTGGTCAGAGGGAGAGGGAGAAACTTGGGCAGGAGCTTTTATTGTGGTTTCTGTAGGGAGGAATTGGCACAGCAGGGTAAGGAGGCTTGGGGATAGGAAACTGAATAATCTCAGTGGGCTCTGGGGAATAGAGGCTGCTCTCGGCTGCTCTGGGTGATCAGGGCAGGTGGATAATGGCTCAGCGCAAGAGCAAGAGCCAGGAGAGAAGGTGGTTGGGATGTGGACTCTAAATTGCTTAGTATGCATTTAAAAAGTGTACTCACAGGGGAGTTGTTCACTTTCTCCAGGATTTGGCTAACCCTGGGAGGGGCAATGCTTCCAGAGTCAGCAAGGTGCCAAGATGTCCAGGCGTCAGAACACAGAAAATAAAACACATGGTTACCACAGTGCTCCATGTGACTAACTGCAGCTGTCTTCAGTAGCAAAGGAAAAGCAGTAAGGGAGCTAGTGTAGGTACTCCCCACATACGAAAAATATGCTTTTTTCTTTTTAATTTACCATTTTAATTATTTTTAAGTTTATAGGTCAGGGCCTATATTGTTTTGTAACCATCACCACCATATTGTTTTGTAACCATCACCACCATCCATCTTGCAAAACTGAAACTCGGTACCCATTAAACACTATCTCCCAACTCAAGCCAGCGACCTCGGGGTTTTAAACCTCAGCATCCCAGGTCGACACTCTATCCCCTGTGCCACCATCAGTCAGGCATCCTAGGATTTTGATGTTAAAGCTAAAATGCTTTTCGTTTTCTTTACTTCTGTTGCAGAAACTGGAAGAGAAGTTCCGGCTGAATAGGCGAGAACTGATTGCCTTTGAGTTCCCAGTGTTAGTGGCCTTGGAATTTGCCCTTCATTTGCCGGAGCATGAAGTCATGCCGCATTACAGACGCCTGGTCCAGAGCTCCTAGCACAGGCCTCCTAGGAGGGCCAGGGACCGCTTCCTCTGAGCTCAGTGGAGCTGCACTCACTACTGGAAATGCAAAAATAGAACTCAGCATACCGAACTCTTTCCTCTCGGTATGTTTTCGTGTAGAAGCAGTGCCGGACACTTTTCAGGGAAGTCTTGGGTCTGGCTGGCTGAGATGAGCTGTTGACTACTCAGCAAGGGAACAGGAGACCTATGCCGAAGACAGGAAGCGCTTCCAACTCTCCACGGAGAACAGTCCTTAGTCATCTCCACCCCAGTCTTCCTCCCGGGCACACAGGAACTTCGCAAGCGTGGTCCAGAACCTTCTCTCCAAACCTGCTCCAACCTAAGAGTGTGAAGTTTTGAAGCAGAATGGAAAACCATTTGCAAAAGTTGGGGGAAAGCTTTTATTTATTTATTTATTTTTGTTTGTTTTTCCAGGGACAGAGAGAGAGTCAAGAGAGAGGGATAGATAGGGACAGACAGGAACGAAGAGAGATGAGAAGCATCAATCATCAGTTTTTCGTTGCAACACCTTAGTTGTTCATTGATTGCCTTCTCATGTGCCTTGACCCTGGGCCTTCAGCAGACCAAGTAACCCCTTGCTCGAGCCAGCAACCTTGGGTCCAAGCTGGTGAGCTTTTTTTGCTCAAACCAGATGAGCCCACACTCCAGCTGGCGACCTCGGGGTCTAGAATCTGGGTCTTCTGCTTCCCAGTCCAACACTCTATCCACTGCGCCACCGCCTGGTCAGGCTAGGGGAAAGCTTTTAAAAGATACCCTCCCTGTGTCAAAAGAGCGTGCCAATCTATTTTTGTATCAGCTGTTGGAGTATACTTTCCCCTGGGGCGTGTGCCTGAGTGAGTGTGACAGTGTGTGTTTCTGCGAGATACCACATCAGCCCTCGACCTACAACACCAGCACTAGCCCCTTAGAGCAGACCTCAGCCTGGGCGCATGAGCCAAGCTGACCTTTGCAACTATTTCTACATTATCTCTGGATAATGATCGCCCTCTGCACCAGATTGTCTGACATCCTCTGCCCTTAGAAAACAACACTGTTTCTGTTACTTCTACCACCCATGGGGTAAAAACACGTTCTTGGTGTTGGATGGGCCTCATGGGAAGGCGTGGAGTGTGGCACCCTGGATCTTTCTGCCATCAGACCTTGTGTATATGTTGAACCTTCGCATTTTCCCCACTGTGGAGATGGCTGGGGTTGTGCTCAGTGGTGTGTATGTATTCCTGTGCTCTATGTTAGAGTACATAATAAGCACATTTGTTGTGATATATATATCACATAATATATATATATCTATATTAATAAAATTGTTTTATAAAAATTCAGAATAAGGATAAGACACATGATTAGTATTTGGAGGCTTTTGACAGCTGGGACCAACTGCATCCTGAGCTGAAGTTGTATCCATTGAAGAGGTAGTGACTCTTATCACCCCATTCACAGGACTGATATTGCAGAATTTTAATTGGGACTCGTGACTCACTGGGACCACCTGTACGTCACCACGCCATCACCTCCTAGCTGCAAGAGAGAAGTGTCCACCTGACTGAAGAAAGCCTATAACTGTGAAAAAAGAATTAAAGTATTTTATAGTTTCTATATACATGTATTTGTATGTTTAGACCCGCCTGTCTCACCAGTCACCCCTAGCCTGCATTACTGGTTCACCTGCCCCACTCCCACGTCAGATTTCACAGACAGACTGGAAGCTTCTCACATCTCCCCCGAGAAAGGGCTTCAGTCAGCGGAGCTTGAGAGAGTCCAAAAGTCACAGATGATAGACAGCAAATTCAGGAAGCTGCTGGAGAGAGAGCAAACAGGATACTTCCCTTCTGCAGAGTCATCGATGTAGCTGAGTTTAGTCCTAAATATTTTGCTAAATATTTGTTACTAAAAATTTTAGGAACCAATTTCCTTAGCTGGATGCAGTTTAAGAAAATTATTTGGTTGGAGGGTAAGATGAATGTGATCCCTTTGACTAGATCAGCTAATATTTAAGGGGTACCTACAGTTTATGAGACAAATTTAGGCAGGAAGCACAAAAAAACCAAAGCGTCTCCATCACCTAAAACACACGCACCCTTGATCTGCCTCTCTTGGTGTCTGTCACTTGCAGCTCTCTAATGAGCCACTGTGGTTCTCCGCCGCTCAGTGCCCTGGCGAGTGCCTGGGGGGTGGAAAGCTGCTGAGAAGCAGGCCTGCTGACAGCTAGAAATTGCCCCCAGAACTATCCACGCTTTGTCTACCGAGAGTCTCCGGCTAAGTTCGGGTACTTCCTATGGGTGACGGGCCACTAGTCCAGATATGGGGAGGACAGCCTGTGTCTTAAAATCAAGCTAATATTCTTGAATGTGTGCCTCTGGTTGGTTTTATCTTTTACTCAGTAGGCTTGTTGGTCCATTTAAAAAGAAAGACTCATTTAAAATTTAACACTCTTTTGGCCTATAGATCTGTTGAGTGAGGAGTTCTATTGGTTTTAATTGAGTTGGGGGGGAGGGTGCTGAAGATGAAAGTTTTTTTGTCAAGAGGTTTCCTTTTGCTGGCCCACAACATGAGCTCCCTGCCAGAGACCCTCAGCAATGTGGTGCATCTCAGACTCTCCCCTGCTGGGCTTCCGCAAGGAGACTGCAGACCACTGAGCACTGTTCCAGAGACCCTGAGGCTCCTCCCACTCCATGACCCCCTCTACCACAGGGAGGCAGGGTCAGCTCCTTGCCTGCCTCACTCCCTCAGGCCTGCCCTGAAGCCTCTCCTGCTCCCACATGCACATATATATGCTCCTGCGGAGGGACAGCACCGCTCTGCCTGACTAGGTGTCTCAGCTCCTCTCTTCTATTCCACCTTGACTATTAAGTCAGGTAAGAGGTGGGAACAGAGCAAGCATAGGCAGGTGCAGCTGCCCGGGGAGGAAGCGGCCAGCTGCTGCTCTGTCCCAAAGCAGCGGGCCTGCTCTGTGCCCTGCGTGGGAAGGGTCTGGTTCCTGCCCCCAGAGCACCTGCCCTGAGCCTGGGCCAGCCCAGTGACACTTGCTATAAGCCACTACTGTCCCTTCTTTTCTCCTCTTTCAACATGTTAAAGCAGGAACCCACACCAAAGATGTCTATTTCCTTATTTGGGGAGGGAGAGTGTTTGTTTTATCAAAAAGTACCCTACCATAGTTTTTGTCATGGTCGCCCAGCAGACCTATTTTGGGGTGATCCCTTATGCTACACAAACCACTCCATGCTACAGACCCTGTCTTGCTGATGAGGGAACAAGATGTTGAGGATCCTTTCCTCTCCTGTTACTCGGTCCTGTCCCCTTCATTCCCCCAACAGCAAATAAAACTATTTACTGCCCCTGCTGCTGAGTTCCTTATCTCTCCCTCAGACATATCCGGTCCTGGCCCTACGGCCAGGCCAACCCGCTCCCTCCTCCAGCTAGCCCAGCTGTCTCCATAACTCATCAGAACCTGAAGCCTTCCCGCCTGCCATCCCCCACCCTGCAATCTGCAAATGCAGAGGAGGGGCAGGGGCTGGAGAACAAAGCAGATCTGAGCCAGGAAGTTTTGTTACCTGTTAATTGTGTTATCTGTCCAGCTCTGGAAAAAGTTCTTCAAAGAAAGGAGTGTATGGGGGGCATGCCAAAGGCTTACCTCGCCCTGGAGGCAACATAAGTTCACATCCCAGAAGCTGGGGGGGCATTTAATGAAGGACAGCACTGGCCAGGCCACAGCAGAGCCCACAAGAGAGTGCTGAGCGCTAGATAGAGGAGGAAACATCAAGACTCTAACTCTGGCCTGACCAGGCAGTGGCACAGTGGATAGAGCGTCAGACTGGGATGCGGAAGACCCAGGTTCGAGACTCCGAGATCACCAGCTTGAGCGCCGGCCCATCTGGCTTGAGCAAAAGCTCGCCAGCTTGGACCCAAGGTCGCTGGCTCCAGCAAGGGGTGGATCGGTCTGCTGAAGGCCCGCGGTCAAGGCACATGTGAGAAAGCAATCAATGAACAACTAAAGTGTTGCAACAAAAAACTAATGAATGATGCTTCTCATCTCTCTCCGTTTCTGTCTGTCTGTCCCTATCTATCCCTCTCTCTGACTCTCTCTCTGTCCATGTAAAAAAAAAAAAAAAAGACTGACTCTGGAATCACATATTGTTAAACCAACTTAAAAGGAGGCTTCCAGTAGTGCGACTGCAAGGCAGAACGGCAAGGCAGAACAGAGGTAAAAAGCTACAGAAGAAAATTATAGGTGGGGGAAATATTAGAAGTTCCTCTCGCAGTCGAAGGAATCCAATGTGAGAGTGCTTGCTCAGAGAGCGCCATCCTGTAGGGGACCGGTCAGACTTCTGAATAGATGTTCTGAGAAGTCTGCAGACACAGGGCTGGGTGAACCAAGCCTGGTGAGGATGGTGCTTGCCTACATCCCATTTCACGAAAGCATCAAAAACTAACGGGAAAGGTCAAGAAGATCACATGCCCCTTAAAAAGAGGTGATTTGGCTACAATGAACCTGACCCTAAAGCAACCCTCCTCAGGGCCCTGATGGTGTCCAGGCCCCTCCCTGCCAACTGGTCCTTCAGTCCTTTCGTACCTCAGAGTCATTGGAAGTCCTTTTATGAGAGATTCCTGAACAGGAGCTGATCATAAATAATGTGACCAAAAGGAAAGCTGGATGGACCCAGTAGGGAGGCTGATGGTATTTTCTGCCAAACCACTCACGAGGAAGTTGTATTTCTTTTAACCCTGGTTTAATAAAAAGGAGGCAGATGCCTTTCGAGGCATAGCCGGAAATCAATGGTGAAGCCTGCATGTGACAAGTTTTATGAGATTCTAAGTCAGATAAAAATTTTTTCCTAAGGCAGCTGCTTTCTCCCCTGAAAACACTTTTCATTTTCATTTGCAAAATAAAAACAGGACACAAATGGAATGGGTCACTCTACCCTCTCCTTCGCTGTGTATATTGGAGAGTGGCAAAAGCAGTTTTTCGAGGAAAGACAGAGGGCAAGAGGTTTTTCTTGGAATAGCATGCAGCCAGAAGCAGGAGAGGGCCCTGAACAGAAGGGACCGGGTTCAGCAGAGGCACTGAGAGAGCCCAGAGGCGGTGACCTGGGGGAGGTGCAGAGCAGGGAAAGGGAAGGCTCGGAATGACAGACTGTGACCTCAGCCAGCCACTGAATGGGCTTGCCCTCAAAGGGGATCTTAGTACCTCCCCTCAGAGGGGTTCTGGAAAACCACGTGATGGACAGTAAACACCTGAAGGAGCTCAATAAATGGAAATTATTATTATTATTATTATTATTATTATTACCTCTCACTGCACTTAACTGAGTTGGCAAATATATATATAAACAAAACCCCCTGCTTTATAGAAAGCTGTTGGAGCACAGATATGCCATCTAGGGCCAAATGGAAAAGACAAAATAACTTATTTGAATTCCTGGGGTCTGGGTGACCTCGGGTGACTGTGGAATGCACCACAACACAGAGTGCCCTGCCTGGGTGCACAGTGAAGGAGTGCTGGGAGGCAGGCTGGAATTCAGCCCTAGCTTCATTCACAAAATCATGCTAGAGGAAAGGACACCTTTTGAGTTTTCTGTTCAGAAGGGGCAGCAGTGTGCTGGGCAGGAAGGTTATGCCTGCTCCTGGACCTTCGGAGGTGCTGGGTGGTGGAGGGAAGGCAGGCAGAGGGCAGGGGTAGAGGGAACACCTGGTCCCCCTCGCAAGGCCAATGAAATGAACCACACACCCTCCCCCACCCAGTCCTAGGGTGTAGCTTGGTGTTGGAGCCTGGAGTGCAGCAGGGTAACGTGGGCAGACCCCTCAGGGGACTAGTAGGCTGCATCATGCATGGCCAGGGATGCAGAGGGCTTGAGGTTTCCTCAAACCTCCTGAGAAAGGAACCAGTGCTCCGCAGCACGAGCAGGGTGGTCAGGAGCTGTGGTCAGGAGAAGCAGCGAGAACCCAGCTCCCCGGGCCACTGCTGCAGAGGGAGAGGGTGCTGGAGAGGCCAGAGCAAGGGGGGATGAGGGAGGGGAGTGAGGATGCAGGGGGCCAGCTCTCTAACCATCTCTACCTGGTGGAGGCCAGGCAGGTGGCTGCCTCTTGGAAGGGTCAGAGTAAGGATTTTGGAGGCTCATCCTTTACACCTGGGAGTCATACTTTACATTGATTTCCAGAGCCTTCTCCTAGCTCCTTTCCCTCTTTGCCTCACACAGTTACTTTCAAGCAGGCCAAACTGTTGGGGAAAGACAAGGTCATGAGGGGCCTGAAACCAGCACTTCACCCGCTGAGCTTTACACAGTAATAGGTGGCATAGCTGGGCTGAGATACCTGGGTCCCACTGCTGGCCTTTCATTTCCAAGAGAAGGGCCTTCTTGTCAGTGAGCCCCCTAAGTACAGCTGGAGACGCACCTGGCCTCTGGATCATGTGCACAAGGTCCAGGCCTCACCCACCAGCCTGGCCCAAGGGGGATGGACCGCACCAGCCCGGGGCTGCAGAGGATGGGGAGAGGGATCCGCACCAGCCCTGGGCTGCAGAGCATGGGGTGAGGGGCTGGGAGGAGCTGAGACTGCCTGTTCTCGGCCTGCAGTGGAGTTTTAGACAGGAGGAGTTTTTGATATCAGAAGAGAGATGACAAGGACGCACCTTTCTACAGCAAACCAGCAAATGCCGAGGCTCCCCTCCCACTGCCCAGTGATTCCTTAGGTTCCAGCCACAAGTCCCTCGGGTTCTGTGGTGTTTTCCTCAGTTACTTACACCCCACTTGACCCCAGTAAGTATCTATGACTTAATAGAAGGCCACTCCATTCTTGTCCCCATTGCCGGGCAGACAGAGGTGCTGGCTGCAGCTTGGACCCAGGAGCTGGGAGAGGTGGCAAATAGGCTCTGGACGCCTTCTGCTACCTTAACCCAAATCACCCCCAAACTCAGCTGGACAGATATCTTCTCAGGTGGCCCTTGAAGAATCCCCTTGGCATGGTGCCCTGCTAGGCAGAGATGCCCGTTGGCTCCTCTCCCTCCGATCTCCTCCCGTTCCAGAGGTCTCCCGGGGACAGTGTAAGGAAGTGTTGTTGCTAAGAGTAAGCCTTGCCGCTGGCCTGCTTGCCTGGGCACCCCACCCCGGGCAGAGCAACCAGACAGATGACACAGATAGGGGGAGCCCTACAACTGTGTTAGCACTGGGCCTGACACAGGACCTGAACTGCCACCCATTAGCAAGATGACTGAATTAGAGCCCATATCAGGCTCTCTCGAAGCTCATCCTGAAGAATTCAGGGTAGTCTTGTGACAAGAGATGTGGCCCCACATGTTAACTGTACAACTCTGCCATTATTACTTGCCACCATCCACAGGTGGGCAAAAGAGGGCGGTTTCTCACACCTCTCTCCTGCTGTCCTGCAGGTTGCCTCCTTGTACAGGAGTGTCACATGTGAATGCCCGTGTAGTCAGAGTTTTCTACGGCTGCCACTCTTGACAGGGATAGGTCAGACAACCAAAAAAGAGATTTGGTTGGGTCCCCAAGATGGCAAGAGGATGCCTGACCAGGCGGTGGCGCCTTGGAGAGAGCGTCAGACTGGGATGCGGAAAACCCAGGTTCGAGACCCCGAAGTCGCCAGCTTGAGCGCGGGCCCATCTGGCTTGAGCAAAAGCTTGCCAGCTTGGACCCAAGGTCGCTGGCTCCAGCAAGGGGTTGCTCAGTCTGCTGAAGACCCGCGGTCAAGGCACATGTGAGAAAGCAATCAATGAACAACTAAGGTGTCGCAATGAAAAACTGATGATTGATGCTTCTCATCTTTCTTCGTTCCTGTCTATCTGTCCCTATCTATCCCTCTGTTTGACTCTCTCTCTCTGTCCCTGTAAAAAAAAAAAAAAAAAAGGCAAGAGGAACTGGAATCACAGTGAGCAGAGGTAGAATGTTGGAGACTGCAAGCTGACAGGGTCCTTGTGGTTTAGATTTTTGGGGGACAGTGGTATGGGGGACTGGCAGAAGCTGACAGTCTGCCCCACCCCCCCCACCTCACTTGCTTGATGAAGTTGCTGAAGGCTAAGTTTTTCCCCACACCTCCATGTTAGCTGTGATGCTGGATTGTTTCTACTCCTCCTATTCCCCAAGTCCTTCGGAGAGACTGGAGCAAGTTTTCTTTCTACCCTTTGTCTTGTGAAGTTAAGATGTTATGCAGGGTGGGGGGTTTTCTGCACTGGGGAGAATTCTTGGGTTGCCTTGGAAATGTGACTTTGTATCAGAGTCTCTTTGATTCGCTAATGACTATAAATAAAGCAGTTTGTGGATGGAGACTTGCTCATGCAAGCTAAAATGTGCAAAGAGATCTCCCGCTCCCATCTTTTTTCTCTCTGAGTTTATTTCTTAATTTCACACCATTCTCACTCAGGACCTGGACAATTACTAGCTGCGCTGGTCCACGGCAGTAGGAGAAGTGTTGAAGTAGTCCCCAACTGTAGAAAGAAAGGGGGAGATGTGCTCATGGGAGCGAGCTGCATGGATGACTGAGAAGTGAAAGTTCTTATGTGACAGCTTCTATTGTCCTTTTAAGTAAGAAGCCAAGGCCATCTAAATGGGAGAGGGAAGGGCCTAAAGCAGAAAGCATTGTGAGGAGAGTGAAAGTGTTTGGAATAGTTGTGGAGGTTGGGAAGTGAACCAGCCAGCTGAGATCAGTGCTCATGAACATAACCTGCCCTGTTCTGTGACAGCCCGAATGAAAGGATGGGACTTTGGGGGTGATCGCACATTCCATACTCACTTGGATACATAAGTGCTGATAGAGTTGAAGATCATCGCCACACTCCATTTACTTACACACTCCAAGTCTCCTGCCACAGGAAAGCCATCTGTGGAAAAGCTGTCCACACCGTGGAAAGCCGTCCTGAATGACACTAAGGCTACCAACAGTAACCTCTATGGCTTATTGTATGCTAGGTACTATGCTAAACCCCATACATACATATAGTCTGTATATGGGATACATGTATATACATGTGTACTTACATATCTGGTGCATACATATAACTTTTTCCCATTTATTTCCATTTTAAGAACGGGAGAACTGGGACTCAGCAGAGTCCCTCACCTCCACATGCCCAGGCTCCGGCAACCTCAACAGAGGCAGCCATGGACCCACTTGACCAACGGAGCTGGGGAAGACCATGGAGGGGAGGGAGGTGGGGAATTCTTAATAATGAAAAGTCAGCTTTGCCACATAGTAACATTAAATTCCATGCCCTAAGACAAAGTAAACTTTACCACCTGGTGCCCCCACTGGGCAAAGTGGATCAAAGGCATCCTGAGAGTTCCTGGGGGTATCAGACAACCAGTGGCCGTTCTTCCCCCTTCCTGACACTTCCCTTCTCCCAACCACTGCCCACCCCTTGGGTATCCACAGCCTATGAAGCCTCTTAGGGGACCTCTCCACCTCAAAAGCCACCACTTCTCCCCCAGCTCGCTCCCAGGGGCTGTCCCCAATGCACCAAAGGGCCAGAACAGCACAGAGTTCTCAAAGAAGTGACAGAAAGACCCCTCTCGTTCTCTCAGGTCACCATGGATTCCATAGCTCAAGTCCCCCAGGGTTCTCTTAACATCTGCATGAAGCAAGTGCGTATGAGTGGGTATATGTGTGTGAAAGCACACACATGTATGTATCTGTGCATGTGTGAATGTGTGTAGGAGTACTGGGAAAGGTGGTAGAGGGTAAAATTTTAGTAATATTTGGCATTTTCTCATTGCTTCTTTTACCTCATCAACTCCTGCAAGCAGGCTGCCTGCCTAGGGTTCCGCCAGATTACTCTAGCCCCGTGGGATGGGTCTGATTCCAACTTACCTCAAGCCAGGGCTCCTGCTATAGAAGCAATGCTCATTTGTCAAGGTTTTGACCTAAAACTGGGCAGGGCACCATGGGGCTACTGCAGGAACCTGGGCCCTGGCCTCTGGGGGTTGTAAGAAACCTGAGGCCCATAGTGACCTCACAGCATGGCTTCCCCACCCAACTACAGGGAGAGCACGCCGGTGGTGCAGGGTGCGTGAGAACGGTGGGACTCAGAAGTCAGGAGGAACACGTGGGGTGCGGAGGGTGGATCCTCAGAGCCCCTGTTCAGGAGCTTGCTCAGGAAGAGTGATCTGTGTTGTTTTGCTTGGAGATTTGGTGAGATAAGGATACCCATACCCCAAGGTCAAGGTCATGCAGCCCAATTCTAGTGGGGGTGTGATGAGGTGGGGTAATGGGTATTGAGTCAAGTACAACTCTCATATCTCTGGTGGGCTGCTTCTTAGGTACCTAAAAACAAAACTATTGGGGGGAGAAAGGGTTTAGAGATACAAACAGGCAAATATATGATTCCACTTATATGAAGGGCCAAGAATAGGCAAATTCATAAACACAGAAAGTAGAATGGAGGTTACCCAGGCTGGGGAGAGGAAGGAAGGAGTAGGGAGTTATTGTTTAATGGGTACCAAATTTCCATTTGGCAAAATGAATAGTTTCAGAAATAGATAGTGCTGATGGTTATACAACATGACAAATGTATTTAATGCCCCTGAATTGTACACTTAAAAATGACTAAGGTGGTAAATTTCATGTTAGATTTATTTGACACAATTAAACAATAAAGAAAGGGCTGAGATGGATAGAGAGAACAATAGGCTCAGGGCAGGGTGGGGCCAGGACTGGGAGGAGAATATTCCAGGTAGTAACTCCAGGGTACAGGTTGTTGGGGTACTAATATTTCAGAGTTCTTCAGCCTGCTATTAATAGCTCGGTCCTGGTGTGTTCACATGAAGTGACTTGGAATATAGGACTTCATTGTCCCCCAGGTGGCACAACTCCAGTGCCAACCAGTCCTTTCCTGCCGAATGCCTCATCCTCCCTTGACTCAGTTGGTGCCTGGTGACTATGGGATCCAGGACAACACGGTCAGCTACGGCACCATTCTCTGCCTCGCCTTTCCCAGGAGTGACAGCCAAAGAGACAGAAATGCCCCTCACTAATGCTACAGAAACCAGAATATATAAACCTTGCAGGACATAAGGAGTTCAGGACATGGGGTATTTCAAAAGGTACTTCTGGTTTGCTTCTCTTACCTTTTATTCTCTGTACCTGTTATCCTTTGGCATAATATTTATGTCAATCAAATCACCCCAAATCATAGTGGGGTAAAGTAACAGACATTTATTATTTTTCATGAGCTTTGGGATTGAGATACACAATTCTGCTGACCTAACTGAACTCAGCTAATCTCAGCCAGGCTCCCTTGTGTGTCTGTAGTCAGTTGAGGGCAGTCAAGTTGAAAATGGCCTTGCAGGGAGGAATCAGCTTGGCTCTACATGGCCTCTCATCCTCCAGCAGGCTAACCCAGGCTTGTACTCATGGTTGGAGAGCTCAAAAAAACAAAAACATTGTGCACCAGACAGAGTTAAATATGCAAGGAAGACTTTATTCAAGACTATTGTTGCCTGACCAGACAATGACGCAGTGGACAGAGGGTCAGGCTGGAACATAGACGACCCAGGTTTGAAACCCCAAGCTCGCTGGCATGAGTGTGGGCTCATCTGGCTTGAGCGTGGGCTCACCAGCTTAAGCACAGGGTCACTGCCTTGAGCGTAGGATCATAGATGTGACCCCATGGTTACTGGCTTGAGCCCAGAGGTCGCTAGCTTGAAGCCCAAGTTTGCTGGCTTGAGCAAGGGATCACTCACTCTGCTGTAGCCCCCAGTCAAGGCACATATAAGAAAGCAATCAATGAACAACTAAAGAGCAGCAATGAAGAATTAAGCTTCTCATCTGCCTCCCTTCCTGTCTGCCTGTCCCTATCTGTCCCTCTCTCTCTCTCTGTCTCTGTCACAAGCATGCATACACACACACACACACACACACACACACACACACAGACTATTGTAATCAGGGTCAAGACTATTCAAGTAGGGGCCACGATGATTCCTGTGGTAGGGAACAGAGAGTAAACCCAACTTTAAATACAAGAGGCAACTGGGGTTATATAGCCAATGGGCCAGGTGAGGGGGTCTGTGGATGAAAAATACCAAGAGGAACTTGGTTAAATGTCGGGGAAGAAAGGAGTCTCGCTGAACTGGCTTGACAAGATTCTTGCTGAACTGGGCTCAACAAACCAAGAAAAAGACCTAGTCAAGAAGAGGGTTCAGAGACATCCAAGAGAGGAAGTAGAAGTGTACAAATCTCCTTAAGGCCTTAGTTCAAAATTGTTATTGTCACTTCCATAGACTCTGTTAGCCAGAGCAAGTCACAAGCCTGTCCCAGACCCAAGCAGTGGGGATATAGCTCCATCACGTTGCAGATGGCATGAGTACCAGGAAGGGTAGAACACTGCGGCATCTTTGCAACTCAGTTCCTAACTCTCTTCATGGGAAGACCCTCTTTCACTCAACAAGACTCTTGGGCAGACTGTAAGCCCCCTATGCTCCCTGTATCCTGACTTAGTTGGTAACCTGGCTGAACATGGAAGGCTTACCTAAAAGGAACAGACTGGAAGGTGACAGAACTAGAACCCAGACAACCTAGAGACTCATGTACTGATGTGGGTCTCAGGACAGAAAGAACACAGAGTAAGATGAGAAACCATTGAATACAACGTGTATACATCAGAAACTTGGTCTTAGGGAAAAGCAAAAGTCTGATTGTCAGAAGTGAGTGGAGCATCACACCGGAACTGAAACAAGGACTTACTAGAAAATGTGGTCATTATACTAAGAATGGCCACCGCTGGGCATCCAACATGTGCTAGGCATTATACTAAGTGCTATCCATTTATTTGTGTTTTGTCTTTAAAACAGACCCGGTAGTATAAAGTCCATTTGTATCAGTAAATAACTTAGACTCAGAGTCCAAGACCCCAGAGCTGGTAAGTGTAGAGGATTTAAATCTGTTTAGGTCAGCACTCATGGAGTACCTCGCATGTGCAGGCTCTATGTGAGGCACTGAGAAAACAAAGGTAATCAGACACGGACCCTGACTTTAAGGAGCTTACAATGTAGGAGGGAGAACAGGCAAGTAGAGAGGTCATTTCCGTGCTGTGGGACACTGTGTATAAGGGGAGCAGAGAAGGGGCCCTCAGTCGGGTCTGCCTCGCACCAGAGTATTGAGACATGCCTTTCCCACTGAACCATATTGACTTCTTTCTGGCTGTTTCTGTTAAGGTTACCTATGGTTGCTAGTAAAAGAAATTAGAAATAACAAAGGAGAACTTGATTATTTTCTCTCATTTAAAAGGGTTGGACGTGGGCAGCCTATGACTGGCATGGTGGCTTTATTGTCTCATCAGAGACTCAGGTTCCTTCCAGCCATATTTAGACCACAGCTTCCAACTTTAAGGTTGTCTCAAGGCCCAACATACCCTCCCCACTGCCCTCTCCGGAGCTCCCTCACCTACCACCAGGTACCCAGGGGCCGTTATTTTCACCCCCAGTTTCTCATGCCCTGTGTTAAGGACTCCCACCCCAGCCCTCTCCGTACCCCAAGACAGAGAAGTGGCTGCTAGGAAAGGCAGCCTTTGCTAGAAATACATGAACTACTTAAACACTTGAAAAGGCCACATATTGCATGATTTCATTGCTATGACATCTCCAGGACAGGCAAATCTGTAGAGACAGATGGTGTATTGCCTGGATCAGCAGGAGCTGGGAGGGAGGAATGGCCATAGTTATGAGGGTAGGAGTGGGGAGTAATGAAAATGTTCCAAAACTAGACAGTGGTGATGGTTACAGAATTCTGAAAATATATAAAAAACAACACTGAATTGTATGCATCGATTGGGTGCACTATAGGGTATGTGAATTATAGTTCAAAGAAGCTATTATTTAAAAAAAAAAAAAAAAAACAGTCCATGGGTCTTCTTGTAGGCTCAGGGCCTCCCTGAGAACAAGGAATGTGTATTTGCTTTAGGTCTACAATCACACAGAAAGCCACGAGCCTCACTCTTGCCAGAACAAGTGAGACTCTACCTCAGGGACAACTTTCAGGTCCTCTCTCTGGGATGAAGAATCTGCCAACAGCCTTGCCTATTTGCAGAGCCCAATCTCCATTAACAGAGTGGCTGAATTCTTTAGGAAGGCAGGTTAGCTCTGCTGGAGAAAACAAAGGCTAGCTCCAGTGGACATTCAATATGTATGTGCTGAATGTGGAACGAGGAGATAAATGAAAGAATGATTGACATTATTAAACAGAGTGCACAGACAGCATGGGACAGAACCTATAGTTCTATCTCTGACTTAGAGCCCTAAACAACTCCCCTTAATTTTTCTTTGTCTCATAAATGCACTGGCCTGGCAACAGTGCCTGGATTAAGCCCCTGAATTTCCAAGGGTTACACTGACCTCCCTGAGCTGCACTCATGTGACTCAGGTGTGAAGACAAATGGGCATGATGGCCCTGGGTTTTTTGTTGTTGTTGTTGTTGTTTTGTTTTGGTATTTTTCCGAAGTGAGAAGGGGGCGGTAGGGGAGACAGACAGACAGACTCCCACATGTGCCTTGACCAGGGTCCGCCCAGCATGCCCACCAGGGGGTGATGCTCTGCCCATCTGGGGCATTGCTCTGTTGCAACCAGAGCCATTCTAGCACCTGAGGTGGAGGCCATGGAGCCATCCTCAGTGCCTGGGCCAACTTTGCTCCAATGGAGCCTTGACTGTGGGAGGGGAAAACAGAGATAGAAAGTAGAGGGGGAAGGATGGAGAAGCAGATGGGCGTTTCTCCTGTGTGCCCTAGCCAGGAATTGAACCCGGGATTTCCACATGCCGGGCCGATGCTCTACCACTGAGCCAACTGGCCAGGGGCTTGATGGCCCTGTTTTTGCCATCCCTGTGGGCATTTTCATACAGCAAGAAGGGGATAAATCACCCTAATGTTCCTCTTGACTCAGGCAATTATTTAAATGAGATTCTACTCTGAGCTGCCAGGGAGGGGAGCTGAGGGTGGGGGCACAGTTCCTTCAGACCCCTCCCCAGTGGATCTGGATGGACCTGAACAAAGGTTGACATGCCCATGTTTGCTTCTTAAGGGCAAGCTGCTGCCAGTCAGGCCACCGAAAATCAGCTCACAGTGGGAGCTGAGAACTCAGCATCTCACCAGGGAGCGAGGAAAGTCTGCTGTCTCTGAAATGTTTCCAGAACAGAGAAAGCCTTGTACAAGCTCCAGAATGAGCCCGGCCTTCCCAGGGGTTTCCTTCCCAGTTTGGAAGACCCGGGAGCGGTCTTGCAGGCAGCCAACAACTGACAGTGAGCGAACTGTCCTCAGCCCAGTTCTAGGCAGCCAGTTGGGTGCCTGGTAGGGAGATAAGGTGGGTGGGCAGTGCCCACAGACAACCCACTACATGAGGAGGGGCCAGGGCTGGTGGGCTGTAAAGACGACTTTGGAATCTTGGCTTAGCAGTGGTGAACTTGGGGAGGTTTTCTGTCCTGCCAGGCTCTCAGATGCCACATCTATAAATTGGACCATTTGAGGTGTGAAAAGTGGCTGATGGAACATGTGGACAGCACCCACACCCTGTCTGGAGCATCATAGGCACCCACAATATTACTCCCCAGCGCAGTGTTCAAGCCACACCCTGGGCTGGCCTCTTACAAGCCTTGGCTTTGCTCTTCCAGCAGTCGCTGCCTTAGCATGGCCAGACTTTCTGCATGTGCCGGGAATTGGGGACCTCCAATTCAGGTCCCCTGTCCACTCACCTGGGCAGCGCAGACCACCATAGGAGCTGAGAGGCAGGGCTGTGTTGTCATATGGCCTCCTTCACACCCTCCTGCCCCTCTAGCCTAGGACCTCAGGGAAGTCATTCCCCTTCTGTACTCCTTTTCTGTCTGCCTTCTCCTCGAACCAGACCAACAACTCTTTCACTACAAGGTCTTTGTGAGGCTTAAGACACACAGAAGTGAAGCATTTTGAGAAACGCTGTGTGGCCTACAGTAAGCATCAGCATGGGTTAGTGTGGGGCCACGTGACTGGAAGGGATTGCCCCTCTTGGCATTTCCTCAGGCACCTATCATGTGTGTCATGCCCGTGCAATTAACCACGAGTCTGCATACCACCTCTCCAGCACCAGAGTGAGATCATCCCTCGGGCAGGGCCACGCCTCTATGGCCGGCAAAAGTCTGCACATGGCCAAGTCATTACCTGATTGACCTGACCTCTGGACCCCTGTGGGGAGAGGGCATGGCACATTCCACCTGTGGGGATTGCTAGCTTCACCTGTGTCACCCAAAGAGGTTCTTAATCTAGAATCCATGCCCCTAGAGGTGCAACAGACCTCAGGAAGAATAAATCCCAATGACATGCTACATTGTATGTGTGTGAGTACATTTTGGAAAACAAATTCCTTTCCTTTCATCAGATGCTCTGAAGAGCCTATTTTTCCCTTCTCAGCTTTATTTTCTTAAAGCACTTAACTTTTCTGAAATTTCATTATTTATTTGTTTATTGTATCTTTACCACCAGAAAGTTAACATTAGGAGGACCTGTCCTGTTCATGGTTATATCCACAGAGCCCCAAACAGAGCCTGGCACACAGTGGATTCTCCTCAATATCATTTAAATCAATGAATAAGTGATGTACAGCTCCTGCCCTGTAACTGGGGCCTGGGCAAGGCCTGGACAGTCAGCTGGGTCCTTCCTCCTCAGGGCAGCTCAGGGCTGGGGCCCAGCTGGGCTGCTCTTCAGGAAATGCGCTCAGGGTGTTTGGACTGGGTCCACCTGACAGGAACAACATTCAAGGGCCTCTGTTCTATTATCTATTGCTGTGTGAAAAATTTCCCCAAAAGCTAGTGTCTTAAAACAATTTTATTGTATTTCATGATTTTGTGGACAGTTCACGTAGGCACTGCTTGGCTGGGTCAATCTACTGTCCCACATGGTGCAGACTGAGGTCACTTGATAGCATTCACCTATGACTGCTCTTGAGGTTCTAGGAGAGCTTCCCTCACAGGTGTGGTGGCCTGCTTGGATGGCTGGAGGAGCAGGGACTGTATACTGGGGTGCCAAGCCAGGTCTCCCCAGTATGTCAGCCTTAGGGTGGTCAGATTTTCACAAGGCAGCTTGGAGCTTGGGGCAGCTCCAGAAAACTGAGGCAGATGTGGCAAGGCTGCTCTGACGGCCTGGAAGTCACCTCTACCATGTCCTACTAGCGACAGGCAAGCCACAGAGCCAGCCTGACTCAGAGAAAGAGGCAGGAACTCCACAGGAGCGTGAATACAATTGGGGTGGCAGTGGGAGCATCTTTGGGGACAAGCCACTACCGCTTCCCTCTGTGCTGGGCTGAGGGACAGAGCCTCAAGTCAAGGATGCTGAGTGGGGCTGGGAGAAGCCTAAGAGCCTCACACCTTTGACTGGCTTTGCCTGGAGCAAGAATCAAAAGAACTTTGACCCCAAAAAGTCCCAACCACTAGAACCTCCAGCTGATTTCACATTCTATTTCAATACTTTGGCCCAGGCGACTGTTCAAGAAAGGTATCATGTTCCCAGCCTTATTGATCACATGCTGCATTCTTACATGCTATTGTTTCATCCAGATCTGGGACTACTTGCTTGCTGGGACATGCAGACCCAGTGAAGGGAAGGGTCTCCTTGCCTGGCACTGCTGCCCAGGCCCCTTCGACCTTCAGACTCCTCAGCTGTCTGCACCCCACCTGGAGCATTCAGCAATGATTGGTTCTAGAAACATTTAGAGTTATAGTTCAGATGAGAGCAGGGTTATTCCCAAAGTGCTTCTAGTTGCTCCCACCCCATGCAGGGTGGATCTCAGACACAACCTGAGGGAGGAGGCTGGTGGGAGGGACTGGTATACCCTGGGAAGGCAGCTGGGACTCAGGTCACAGACCTTGCCCTTTGGCCTCCAGAGAGAAAGTCACAAATGACATCACAGATGTTAGGACCCCACATGGAAGCACCTCTTGGAGGACTGACTGACCACCCCCTGTAAAATGTAGGGGCCTTATTTCTCCTTCTTAACAGAACTCTGTAAAGTTCTGATAAAGAATAGGCTTTATCAGAGAGAGCTGGGTTGAGTCCTAGCTGGATCCCCCTGGAAAAGTTACTGAAACTCTGTATCTTATTGGGAAAATAGAAAAAATGTCTGCCCCACCATTAGGAAGAATAAATGACAAGATGCATCAAAAGTAACTAGATATCTTAGATATCTTAGACATTATTACTGGTTGGTAACCCTAGCAGCTACATCCAACCCCCTTTCCTTTGCCCCGCCCCTGGGCCCAGTATGAAAGACCTGTTTAGATGAGCACTGACCAATGTAAGCCTAATACAGAAATTAAAATTTTGTATTAGCCTCATTATAAAAGGTAAAAAATAAATAAAACAGGGAAACTTAATTTTGGTGATATATTTTATTTATCCCCATATATCAAAAATATTATTTCAACATGTAATCAGTATAAAAATTTTACATTCTATTAAAAACTAAGTCTTCAAAATTGGTGTGTACTTACACTCAAACACATCTGGATTTGAACCCACCCCCTTTCAGTGTTCAGTAGCCTCACATGTCCCTACTGGATAGTTCAAGTTTAGAGGGAGGAGCTGGGTGGCCTTCCCTATTGAGAGATAAGTGGCCTGGATATTCGTAGAAGTCTGGGTCTGTGTTTAAGATGCAAGAACTCCCTCTCCAAGGAGGACAACCTTTTTTGCAATACTCTCCTAGTGGGGTTGAAGAGAAGAGAAAGGCAAATTACCAAATAATAATAATAATAATAAATGGTTCATTTTTTCTTATCTACATAGATTAGTAATAATACACAATCATACAGAACCTTGCCTCTCCTGACAGAAAGCACATTCTTTATTTTCACAAATAAAAAAAATAAAACATCCATGCTTTGACTTGTAGCCAACAAGGCCTGTGGTAATTAGGACCCAGAGAGGACATGACCAAATGTATCATTATGAGTGAATGGGACTCCTGGCGACTGCCCACCCATGGTCCGTCCCTGAGAGCCCAGGAACTGCAATGTGCTGGGCCAGCCCCTGTTTTTCCAGACCTCTGGGCTCACCCTGCATTCAGAGCTGAGCCTGTGAACTTGGGCAAGTGATTGAAGCTTGAAGAAAATAACCCAATAAGAGATAGAAGTTGAAGGAAACAGGAAGAAATATAGAAGAAACACTCTATCCACTGCCTCTTGCTGATGTCAAAGTAAGAAGTAAGAAATTGGAGATTTTAAAAACAATGAAACTCTAGAACATGATTTTAAAAAATCAAAGAAACAAAAACCACACACACACACACACACACACACACACACACACACACACACACACACACACACACAACCTACCCTTGCTAGAGATTCTTTTAAGAAAAGAAATATCTACAACTTTCAGCCAAAGTGTTTGAGGTCAGTCCTGCTGGAAAAGTAACTGCACATGTTACCTGAATGTGGCTCTTTCCAGCCTTAAGAATCTTGATTTGCATAAATGTTACATGGAGACAACATAAGATGACATTTGGACAGGTGCCACATTCTGCAGATAGAGAAGAACTGGACTCAGTTATACAGAGAGGTCTGTGGGAGCCAAAGAATCAGGAAAATTCCAAGCTCAGATTTTCTATTTGATCCTCAATCTACAGAAAGTTTGACATCCCAGGTGAAGAAAAATGGAAACTGAAACTTCCTATGTGTAAAGGTCACTCTGAAGATCTTTACCCAAGTGACAAGCAGAGAACAGGAAAGACGAGGAAATGAATTTAAGGTACTCAACTTGCAAACATACAAATCTATTCCCAGTTGTTTTCTTTTTCTCTCCTCAAATGTTGGAGAAAGACATTCAGGAAGAACGGCCACTGACCGAGCTGACCATACTCTCCACAGGGCCGAGAATGGACAAGGCTCCTTTCCCAGTGCTGGGGGCTTGCCCTTGATGGCGGGGGTGGGGGGTGTCCCCCACTCCAGGGCCTGGCCTCGACCTGGGGAAGACTCTCTGCACTTCACGACATCTGACAATGACCAAAACCAGCAGCTGGCAGAGTAGTAAGGTTTTCAAAAAACCTACTCTGAGCAGAAATATTTGGAGTTAGACATTATTTTCTTAAACCTTCAGTGTGGGTTCAGAATCAAATAATCACTTCATGCAAATTCACTTCTTTTGACTCCCATAGAGGCAAGGTTTAGAATTTTAGTCCAATTTTTAATCTGGCCTAAAAAATATATACTTCAATGTTCAATGATTTGAATCCTACTCTAAGATATTGGGAATTAAGTGGATTAAAAGCTTTAAGGAATATGAATATGTATGCGTGTGTATTCATATATTAAATGTTTGTTTCTTTTTTCTCACCTGCCCAGGGAGCGACTTCATCAGTGTGGTAAACCCTAATTTCTCTGGTGATCGTTTAGTACCAAGTTAACAGAATGGTGAGCAAAAGAAAAAAAAATTGTATATGTATATGTGTGTGTGTGTGTGTGTGTGTGTGTGTGTGTGTGTGTATATGCAGAATTTAATACAATACACCACAAAAGGTTTCAGCACTCATTCTAGTAATAGTGTCCTTGCTGGCTTCTTCTTGTCCCAGAACGCCCCCCACCCCTGCCTAGTGGAAGCCCTCTTGAGGAATTCTCACAAATGGGTGAGTAAGGGCTCTCAATAAGCCAGCAGAGAGCAAAGGGGTGATGTCCCCAGTAGGCTCCAAAGATGTAAAAGCACAAAACAAAACCAAAAATTCAACAAAATGCCTTAGGCCCGCTACACAGCGTAAAGCAGTGTTTGGTGAAGGGTGTTTAATAAGGAGGCCTGCATGTTGGCTGAGGTGAACGGGGCCATCCCCCAATCCAGGGGAATCCCATGTCCGTTTCCATACGATTGGGAACAGCACAACTTGAAGACAAAGCACAGTCCATCTGCAGCAGCCTGAGACTCCCTGAAAGAGTTCTTGACACAGGGAGAAGTGGTAGTCTCACCATCCTTGCTTTCTTCTGTCCAGGCCCTTGGCAAGGCCCTCCGCAGCTGAAGCCACCTCCTCCAGCGGACAGTGGGAGGCTCCTTCTCCTGCACTCGTCATTGGGTACCTTTCCGCTCTGAGAAAACCAGCAAGGCCTCTCCAAGTCCACCAAGCAGGAGGCTGCAAAAACATCAGGAGGTCAGCTTTCCACACCCTAGAGCCAGGGGGCCACCTGGTGGCCACGTGCAAGAGTGAGGACTGCCCTCCACCCCCCCATTCTGCCGCTGGGACTCTCATCCCACTTCCAGGTCAGGCCCAGGAACTGCCCACTCAGTCATCCAAAGTAAATATCAGCTGTGTGGTGGGAGGGGAGTGGGCTGCAAGGTGGATTCTGGCACCTTCCCTAGGGGAAGAAGGTGCTGTGTCCACTCATCTGATCAGGTGGAGGTGACGGGGCCTTGGTTGATGCTCTCTGGTGGGACTATCAGAGGAGGGCTTGACCGGTACCTTTTGCTAAAGAGGGCTGGTGGCTATGAAATCATGCAGGTATCCATAATTGTTGAATTATTCAGGTGACAGTCTCTGAATGCTTTTCTTTCATTTAGACTAACTGAGCATTTAAAGATGGAAATACTAAGGGGAGCCATGAATTTCCCACCAGAGCAGAAATAAGCACGGTCAGGGGTTTGGAAATGAACAAGCAGTGGGAGAACTGGAGACTAAGAACTAAGAACTGAATATTTTAACATGCCCCAAATGTATTACATTCGAAGGTCTGGACATTTTCTATTTTAAACTTTTCGGTAGACAATCTGGTGTCTGTCTGAATCCCCCATTATTCTTTCCAAAAAAGCACCTCTGAGGACTGAGCTGGGCGATCAGTACAGGATTCTGATGGGGAGGGGATCTCCCACAATGCAATGCCCTTGTTCAGAGGAGCCGACAGCCCTTTCGGTTCTACCCTCTTCCTCCTTATACCCACACACACCACACACACATCCAGGCTGTGGCTCCTTCATGTTTCTAACACCTACTTGGTGTCCTGGATTCATGAAACACACGTAGGCTGTGCGCCTTAGCTTCCCGGTGGGAAATGTCACCTGTGTAGGTGACTCTGACACATACATAACTTGTACCACTTACAACATTTAGTACAGGAATGAACTAAGTGTGAGACTATAAAAACAATTAAATGAGTTCAAATAATGGCGCAGGCGTTTACGAGCTGTGCAATCCCCTGCATGTTATTTGGCTTTAGTTTCCTCCCCTGCACGGCAGGAGATCACACCTGACAGTCTCTGTGAGGCTTAGAAGGACATGCCTGAGGCTATCTGCCCCTCCCCCCCATGTGCTCGGCCTATAATGGACAAGCGGTACAATGTTATTTCCTAGCAGCCCGCCCTCCCAGAGGGGCAGTTCCTTCCTCCTCAGGTCTCACGGCTGGCCTCCCAACGTCTTCTTGAAGATTTCTAGTGAGGGGCATACAGAGCAAGCCTGTCCCACCACTGAGCAGCTCTAGCTATGGGATCCCAGCCAGCATCTCTGCATCTATGGCCATCTTACACGGCTCCTCCCTGCAGGAGAAAGCCCTTCCTCATATTGAGCCAACAGCTGCTTCTTACAACCTCACCTGTGAATCCAAGTTCTGCTTTCTGGAGCAACGGAGAACAAATTTACTCCTTTATCATCCAACTGTCAACCCCAGGGAGTGGGACATTCCCGTGGACCACTGCCACATCTCCCTGGTGACTATAGCCTCTCAGTAAGGACAGAGAGAAGGGCTTGTCAAATAGCCAGGCACTGGGGCAGTGGGCTGGGAGGATGTCCCCGCACTCAGGTCAACAACTGGGCTGAAAAGTATTGGGGTATGACAGAGAGGTACACCTCGTATCTTAAGCTCCAAGTCAGAATGTGCTTTCCTCTTTCCTATAGAAATAGCATAGCAACAATAAGTTGATAAAATCTCTGTAATACACAGTTAACTCATAATAATGTAGGTGAAGGTGGTGTCTACATTATGAATCAAATTTCTGAGGACTTTTTTAGATCTATATTCATTGATTATAGGATTGCTTCTGTGCAAAACTGGGGTCCAAGCTCCAAAAGACCACATTCTGAGACATGGTGCATTTGTGCTCATCCCTGGTCTAGTTCAGGACCCAGATGCTGGAGGATCTGTTCTATTGTCTCTTCTCTTTGGATGAACAAGTGATTGTGAAGGGGAAGCCATTCTTTTCACACCAGGCTCACGTCTACTGACCTGACTTCTCCTTTCAAGCATGTCTGCTCCCTCCACCGTTCCTTAAGGGATGCATACACCATACACCAAGGTCTCAAACACGTGGGCAAGTGCAGAGTCACCGTGACCAGAGGGGAAGGCTGCAAAGAGCTTTGGATTCGGGAGGGCTTTACTTCTGCAAATGTAACTGGCGCTCCTTGTTTTCTGCAGTTTCCACTACTCCTCCTTAATCACCAGGGGAAAGAGCAGGCCTTCTGCCACTTTTACTCCCCAGCCTTAGAGCACTGCCAATGTGTAATAACCTTTCATTTCATCCTTTGGTTTAGCTATTTTCTGAAATACCAAGGCAGCTTAGTGAATGCTAAAATGAAAACAAGCCTTGGTTCAGTTTACTGCTGACAGAGCCAGGGAGGCGAGCTTTGATGTTGTTTTCTAAACAGCAAGAGACGCTGACATGGGGTGCAGGAATCTTACAAGCATTACAGCTATTTAATGAAGCTTTACTGAACTGTCTGCAAATCTTGTAATGCCCATCATTCCTGAAACGAACAGACTTCATGTAACTAAGGCATAAACATCAGACTGCAGCAGCACATTCCCAGCCAGAAGTACTCATCCCTGGCTTCCTTGCAGGCAGTTATTTCAGCGTCTCGCCAGTCCTTCTCTTTTCTCTCTTCGGGAGCCAGAGGCTCCATCTCAATTTTACATTTATTTATTATTGTGGTTATTCAGTGAATTCCAAGTGAACCCACTAGACGAAGGACAGAGACTCTATCCTTTTCCCAGCTGTAGGCCCAGCACTTAATGTAGCACCCAATAAATATTTATCCGATGAATGTTGTGTGAATGAAAAGGGGGCTACGTAATAAACCCGACAAGCTCAGGGGGGCCTCATGGCAGTGCTGCTAGGCTTAGTGACCGAAAGCAACCACACAGGAGAGTTTGATCATAAATTCCTAACAGGCCAGGGTGGGTAGGCATGTCCCAGGCACAGCGCTTCTGTAGCAAAGGTCATTCTTTACCTTGAGCCCTGTCCACTGTTCTTATGCATCTAAGATAACCTTACCTTTTATTCTTTTAAATTTTATTTAGGAAATTAACTTTAACAAGGTGTCATTGACCAATAAGAGTACAGAGGTTTCAGGTAAACATTTTTATCACATTTGAACTGTTGATTATGTTGTATACCCATCAGGATAACTTACCTTTGAAATGTCAGGATAATTTTCTTGTTTAGACACAACTGCAGGCACCAGAGCACAAATCCACCAGAGCACGAGACCACAGTAGCCCTCATTGTTACCTTGTTCCCAGTATAGCAACTCTATGTGCTGTAAATGTTATGAATTATCATGCATCCACTAATGTAAAAAAGTGTTAGTTACCCTATTTTACTATTTCTAATCCTAGGGATTTCCGCACTCTGCTCTCTCTTGCCTCCTCGTCCTACCACCAGTGGATTCCATGCACCTGCTTTATGTTTCCTCTTTTGATTCTAATGCACGAAAGGAACTGGAAAATGGTCATTTGCTGGAGCTGTTTCTCAATCCGTCAACATCTTGCTTCTGGGCATGTCCTCAAAACTTGGCTACAATAAACTCTTGTGAAGCTTTTCTATTGGTTTGGATGTTCTTTTGTCAACAGATGAAATTCTAATGCTCACTCCCCCTTCTCCCATTCATATTTCAAACTATTTTTGTTTTTTTTTTTCTCTTTTCCTCACCAAACTGTATCTGTCTAATATAATATACCATTCATTCTCTTGGGAACTTACTGAGTGACTGTTCATAATTTGATGAATTACTCTGTGATAAGATGTAATAAGCAATAGTTATTTAAAAGACATTTTTTAGCATTTCAAAGAGGAGTTTTCAGATTTTTAATTCAAATGAAAAACTGATAAATTTCAGATGCAAATGCATTCTGCAGTGTGTTGGGAGAAGTTCCTTTTCACCCCTAAATTCATTCTTCCTATGACTAGGCTTGGGCAGTCTCCATACAGACCCCAGCAATTAAAGGTCTAAGGCATTTTTACTCAAGATCATTTTCTAAAGCCTCTCAATGTTAGTGAGGTCTGTGATAGGATCGAGTTCAAATGATCCTCATGTTGGTAACCCATAATCAATGGTGGATCAATGAATGACATGCAAGGCTAGACACTGATCACAGAATCCTGAGAACAATGTGGTTGTGTTCTGTTTACTCCTTTCTCTCCTTGTACCTAAACCATTCCAAAGACAAGAGTGACTCCCCTAGTCTAAAAAACATTCAAAGAGGAGGCAGCCACAACAAGCATGTATTTGATTCTCTTTGCTGAAATTTTGAAAAAAGGAATTTACATTGACACATACCATAAAACTCCATCAATTGAAAATGAATAATTAAATATTAATCTGGATATTTAAATTACTGGGCATGCCACAGATTGTTTTTGTAAAAAATAAGATCTCTAGCTGGACAAGAACAGTTGCTTTTAATTAAAGACATTAAAAGGTGGCCAGCATCGGGCACTCAGATTTATAATTTTTCTGGGGTATGTATTTAGAAGGCTGGCCACTTGTCTATTCAGTAAGCAGTTAGTACGAGGTGGGGAGGCACAAAGGTGAGTAAAACAGGGTTCGGCTCCTGGAGGCGCTCACAGGGCCCTCCTGTCTCAGCTGACTCGGGGAGCCTGTGCCCATGTGAGGGGGCAGCCTCTACCCACTCCAGCAACTGCTGCCATGGGGAAGTGCAGGCCCCACATCACAGCTCTTCCACATTTTCAAAAGAATCTGGAAGATCTGGACTTTTATGGGGAAATCACCTGATTTCCGAATGTTGACTAATTAAAAGTTTGAAAGGCAAAACACAGGAAACAATAACTATCCAGGCAAACAAAACAAGCCTGCAGTCCCTGCCCTTTGTGACATCTGACCAATCTAAGCTCCCACAAGAGAGAGACTAGCCCCGCCCAGCCCAGGAGCGAAGAGCTGGTCACCCCAGTCACAGCTTGAAAAACAACCAGTATATGGAAGATGTAGACTAGCTCTGTGCAAAAGGCAGAAACTCTGAAATACAGTCTGACACTCCTCTTCTGGTGGTTCACTTTGTGGTTGGAAAATTCTTGGAGGCTGAAAACACGCCATCCTTAAACTCAAGAGTTCTCAAAAATCAGGAAATTCCAAAGTCAAGTCCCTTTTGCAATCATCAGACATGCTATTTCCTTGATTTGAGTACACGCAGCCTTTCTCCCCATTTTGTTCAGGGCACACCATGAAGTTCACAGGATGTGACAGCTTGGAGGCGGCCTCTCACAGACTGCTGCTCTGCTATTCAGACTTAGCATTTCCTCCCCATTGGAGCGCCATCTCACAACCCATTTCTCACACTCAGTGAGAAACACTGGGATTTTTTTCCCCAGTTATTCTGAAATGTACAAAATACAGTAGATGAGGGCTTATTTGTAAGAAAAAAAACTGTCAAGAATTTAGACAACTGCTGTGAAGGTTAAGACATAGAATTTGGGGGAACATAGTTCAAGAATGTACCGGGATATCTTGACAGTGGGGTTTTCGGATGTCACTGCCCATTGTGTGTGTCATGCCCTCCCAGAAGGTCAGGTGCAGAGGAAGGAGAGGGGAGCACAGGATTAGCTCCCGGCCCCTCTGCCCCAGCTCGGGCCAGAGAGGCCAAATCCTCTTCTACCCACAACCCAGCTAAGCCTCATCTTCCTATATAAGGTCCAATTTTAAGCCAGTTCCAAGGCCCTGATCACCCTGTTCTCTCTCCCTCCTTCTGTCTTTACATTCATTGTTCATTCAAACAGTTTCTTTCATATCCCATGACTTTTCCTTCCCCTGAAAACTCCTTGAGGGCCAAATGTGTTGTGCTTCTCCTTTTCCTCCTCTCCTTTTCCTCCTCCTCCTCCTACTCTTCTCCCCCACTTCTTCTTCTTTTTCTTCTTTTTTTGATAGAGATGGAGGGAGAGAGAGAGCCAGGAACATTGAGCTCCTCCTGTATGTGCCCTGACCAGGGAATCAAACCCAACAACCTTTGCGCTCCAGGGCAACACTCCAACCAACTGAGCTATCTGGCCAGGGGTTAATTTTTACTGATTTTTAGAGAGACAGAGAAAAGAAGGGAGAGAGAGGGGAGGGGGTAACCATTTGTTATTTCACACACTCGTGCATTTTTTATTGTTTCTTGTGTGTGCCTTGACGGGGGATAGAACAAACACTCAACCTTGTTGTTTCAGGATGACACTCTTAACTAACTGAGCTAACCGGCCAGGGCATGTCTTGTGCTTCTTAATGACTTCCACATACTTAGCATACTGCAGTCACTCAATATTTTTAGCTGATTGATAGAATTATAGCTTATAGCATTAAAAAAATCTATGACAATGGGACTTTTTTTCTAAAAATGTTCTATTGGAATTCTTAGTCCACCATGTCAATCCCTGAATAAGAAACAGAGCTGTCTTGTTCTATGTAACTCTACTTCTGTTTGCTGTCAAGTCATCTAGATGCTCTTTATACATGACCACACTGATGAGATGAGGAACATTTCGGTCAATTCTTCTTCCACCTCCCTTATGACCCACTTCTACCTAGGCACTATCTACATTGCTGGTAGATCCTTGGTGTTTCCCAAATCAGTTCAGGGGTATACATGGCAGGTTATGGAGCCTTGGAAACAGACACCTCCATTTAAATTCAGGTCCAATCACCTAGTAGCTATTAAATCTTTGGAAAAACCACTCAAATGTTTCTGAATCTCAGCATCTTCATCTTTAAAATGGGGATAAGTTGGAGGGCTGTTTTGAAACTCAGATAAAATTAATGTAAAAATGTGTGAAACATAGTAGTTGCTCAATAAATGGTTAGTTATTATTATTAAAAAGAAGAGGAGACAAGATCAGGAAGAAAAGAGGAGGGCATGGAAGTATTGCCTAATTTTTCTTTTTCTCCCATTTTTCTTCTTGGGGCTTGAAAAGCCCCCATTAGGTGCTCCCAAGAAAGGATGAGAACCGCTTTTTCTGAATGCTGTGAGGCAAAAGATTCATTTCTGTCAGTCTGGGATGGTTTAGACATGGACCTGCCCTCAGGTATGGAGATGAGCAACTATAGACAGACAGTGATTTTTAACTTTTATCCAAGAACAGTTCCTGGTACATATTAGACCTGTGGTAAATAATCTGTTAATTGAATGAACACCATTTAATCCAAAGCCACACGAGATGCAAAAGTACCTCTTAGACTTCCTCCTCATGGCATCCACAGCCTGGTCGTGCCTCTCATTTACCCTACAGAGATCTTCTACTGATATTTAAAAAATAATACTGTTGTTTATGTGGCTGTTGCAGGTAGCACCAGGATATTATTCACAAGAAGTCCTGGGAGATCAGAGGCATCCATAGGCACCCCCAGGCACCAGTGCCAGCCCCCACCAATCATCACTGAGGTCCTTGAGTCAAACAGGTGATGATTCTGTTGGTCCAACACGCAAGCAAATAAAAAAAAAATGGGGAGGGGTTCAGCTTTTAGGATTGCTCTGATCCCAAGCATTAAAAAACAAACAAACTAATTCTCTAGAACTATGCCTTATTTGAGCACAGCTAAACAACAATCTGCTTTTCTTTCCATGATATTGGTAAAGAAATATAAAAATCTATCTAAAATTTGTCTACACTTCAGCTTTAAAGTGCCACTCCAGGGTATAGGAGTCAGGAGGAATCTGCCAAACAGTATCTCAGAACTAGAATGGAAACAAGCATTATCTTAAGAGGCCCTAGGCTTGTGTCTCTTCCTAAAACAAAGAACAGGAGACCAGTAAGCAGCCACACATATATGAATTATTTCCCATAATGCGCTGCATTAGTGACTCAGGCTAGGCAGTGGGCAGTGAAGTCACAGGGAAGGAAAGCTTGTGTGTCTAGGACAGGAGCCAGTAGGCTGGGCAGAGACCCAGCAAGGACTAAACCAGTCCTAGGTGACAAGGGAAGCACCACTTGATGTGTTTTCATCTTTAAGACAGTGGAGCCCACCTCTCTGGCATGTCCATCCCTAACCAAACACTGCATTTTTTCTCATCATTAAACCAAGCTGTTATGACTTCTGGGAAGTGGTAACAGTGGGAGTGGAAGGTTACAGATCTTGACTTTTACTCAGTGCACATCGTAAGTATACACCCCCAAATGAAGCATACCCATTGAAAGGGGGCCAGTGAGCAGCTTTAACACTTTAAACTTGCCATAACGCTGTCACCTTCCCCTCTCCTGCAGATGACAGCCCAAAGCCTTGGGAACAAGGGCATCAGCTGGTCTGCATATGGTAATCTGGAGCAGACCTCTTAACTTGGTCAGCTCTTCACTGGGCAGAGCCTGTGCAGAGTGCAGAGGTAGATCGCACAAGATCACTTCATTCTGTGCCCAGTGTGGCCATGACCACCTGGCCCTGGAGCAGAACCTCAAGGGGCCCAGGGGCCCTAACAAGCCCACAGGACCTGTTACAGAGGGGAAAGCCTGCAGTCTGTTTGTGAAGGACAAGGTGAGGAGCTCCAGTCAGGCTGTCGGGCTGTGGCAGCAACACATTCGAACAGCTTCCATTCATCCTTGTCACTCTCCGGCCAAACCCCTTTGTGGGTCACAGGCGCTGAGGCTGTGGTGCAGGGTCATGTGGGCCTTTCCGGAGCTATGACCTGAACTTACCCTCACAGCCACCACCTCTATCTCCTGGGCATCCTCTACATAGCCATCGTTCCAGGCGGCAGCCGCAGCTATGTCTAAAGTTGCCACATAATCTAGTCACCCCTAACACCCTTTACCTGCATCCAGCACAGAGCCCACATGCCCAGTGGGGTGCTACCTTCTATGAAAGAGGCAGTTCATAAAAAGCAGAACAATGGACAAGCATGGTAATGACTTTGGAACCTCCAGGAAGAAAAGAAACAAGGCAACAGGAAGTAGCTGGGGAACTGGTATAGAATGTGGTCAGGGAAGGCCTGCTGAGGTCGCCTCGACATGCAGGCATGGAGGATGAAAGGCCGGTGGCCAGCTGCAAAGCTGGGTGCATGGCAACCCAGGCCGAGCGGAGGAGCCCAGAGGCTCTGAGGGGAAATGTGGATGCCATGGTTAAGGAGGACGCAGAAAGACTCCCCACTCTGCTGACCTCCAGGCCCCCTTAGTCACCTACTGATATCACAACTCTCAGGTGTAATGGGCACCTCAGCCTTAATATATCCAACCCAACTCCTGATAATTCTCCACCCTCAACTTACAAAAGCTATCCTTCACATATCCTTCCCCATCTCAGAGAAAGGCAACTGCATTGTTTTCCACTGCTCAGGCCAAAAATGGAGGAGTCATCCCAGACTCCTCTCTTTCTCTGAAGTCTCGGTACATTGCTGGCATTCTACCATATCCTAGCATTTCCAGTGCCAGCAGCCTGGTCTTAGTCACCGGGCACCTAGACCATGGCCAGAGCCCTTATTTGGTCTTTATGCTCCCCCGCCTGCTCTACAATAAATCCTCCACAGAGTAGACAGAGATGTGTGAGAATCAGAATCTTCTAATCTCATCCCTTCTCACTCAGGGTAAAGCCAAACCCTTACAATGACCTTTAAGGCCCCACCTCTGTAACCTTCTCTCCTGCTACTCTCCCTCTTGCCACACTGCTCTGCTCTTCAAGCAGACCAAGCATATTCCAACCACAGGGCCTTTGCATGTGCTGTTCCCTCCGATAACCCATTACTCTCTTCCTTACTTCCTTCAGGTCTCTGCTTAGAAATCATAGAGAGAGGCAGTGCTGCTTCTAAGCAAATGGATGCATGCATTCTAAACAAGGATGGTTTGGACCTTGTTGACAAGAAAACAAATTGAAGGGTTAAAGAAAAAAAATCCAAACATAGCTATCTATATAAAATAGTAGTTTACCAATAGTGGCTACTCTTGTATGGGTAAGAGGCTGAAAGGTGTACCGGTAATGTGCTGTTGTTTATCTGTATGGCTGCAGTAGGTGTGGTATATTCAGCTTGTGAAGAGTAGAGTAATCAAGTTGTAAATCCATGATATAGACACTCTTCTGAAAGCATATCTAATGTCAATAAAACACATGCCTAACACATGCACCTTTTCTTCAACATTTGAGAGCATACGTTAGTATCCTGATGAAACCCAAACAACTAATTTTCATTTCCTCTCTCTATGCAAATAGAGACTTACCATCCCACCGTTGCACTGGTCAGGATCACATCAAACAGCAATATCGATAAACCAGCTGTGATCACCTGCAGAAATAATTCCAACAAAAGGTCATTGAAGTGGTAAGACTTCGGTAGCCTTCTCTGGAGTCATTTTTCACAAGCTTAGCTCGAGTTAGCTCAGATCCCCAACATCAACATTTCTTTCCACTTCACGTCCTTTTCCCCCACACCCCTTTTCCCCTGTACTTAGTGTTTGTTGCCTCTGAGCAAAGCATTTGGTGCAGAGAATGCTAAATCCTAGTCTATTGTAGAGATGGGAATCTTCAAAGAAGCCTTTCATTTCCGAGCTCTTCAAGAGGAGGCACAGAGCCAGCACCTCACTCACCTCTCTGCAGGGCAGGGCACAGCAGGAGCAGTTATTTCCATCTTGTCTCAGCTGGGTAGAATTAATCCCCAACTCAATGATGCTCGTTAACTCATTCCCAGATCCTCCAAATAAAAACTATCTGTCAACCTGCCTTTGCCTAGAGCACTGTCCTTCCCCTGTCCTAATGCCTCTGTCTCTCGTCCACAGCACACATTCTAAGAAACAAGGTGCTTCCTGGGGCAGAGAACAATTAAATAATTAATTAATTATTTGCAAATATCTAGAAGCCAGGGAGTGGGGGTAGAGGTTACTCCCATGTCTCTCTCTCTGAGCTAGAAATTACAAAAAAAGTCTCTTAGGAAGGTCAGTAACAGGACTCCGGCAGTGCCTTTAAACAGTTGACACAAAGAATGTATTTGAACCAAATCCTCCCCCCCTTTCTTTTAGCACGTGTGCACATGCAAGAGCAAGATGAAGAGAGTCAGAGAGACAGACAGACATGGAGAGAGAGGAGAAATATCAACTCATAGTTGCGGCACCTTAGTTGTTCACTGATTGCTTTCTCATTGTTCATTGCTGAGCCAGTGACCGCTTGCTCAAACAATAACCTTGGGCTCAAGCCAGTGACCTTGGACTTCAAGCCAGTGAGCTTTGGGCCCAAGCCAGTGACCATGGGGTCATGTCTATGATCCCACGTTCAAGCCAGCAACCTCAAGATTTTGAACCTGGGTCCTCAGTGTCCCAGGTCGATGGTCTATTCACTGAGCCACTACCTGGCCAGGCCCCAAACCCAATTTTGTCAACACTTAGAATGTCTGCTCAAAAAAAGATGTCCCCCTACCCAAGAATTCTGCACTCTAGAATGCCAAACAGTTTTCCCTGGGAAGGTCACCCTTAGGACTGGTTTTCTTGCAAGAAGTAAGAAGTAGGTTATATTGGGATGGGCCACTCAGGCTGGATGACTCTGGAATGTCAACTACCATCTCACTCAAAGGGACCTCATACATTGTTACAGAGGCCTCTTCAGATCTCCCAGTGAGCAGATGGTCAGAAGGAAGAAGTATATTTCCTGAGTCTCATTGTCACTCATTTACAATCTCCAAAAGAATTCTGGAAGTATAAACCAAGAACTTTTGGTATATAAACTTGTGAGATTTTGGAATCTTTGTAGTTTACCCATTTGGGGTCACTTTCTGTTTGCTTCCCTTTACTGATTTACGGTGAAAAAAATCTTGACAACATAAAATACCTGTGTTGTCTTCAGGAACAAAAATGGAGTGGCAACAGGGTCAGAGAGTCAATTGACAAACAGAACCCACAGGACAAAGAAAGAAAAATTTCCAAGTGTTGGGTGGTGAGCTTTATCTTAAAAAATATGATGAATGGCACCTGTTCCTCCAATCCACCGCCCCGTTTGTTTCTTTTAGGACCTTTGCATCTATGGTATAAATAAAGTGGGCCTAAAATATTATTCAATCATCTGGTTTTGGAAACAAGATTATACTAACCATATAAGTTAGTTCATCAGCTTCCCTTATTTTCCTGTAAAGAATAAACATGATCCTTACTATGAAAACTTCTAGTTCGGGCGATCTTTAATGGCCACCGTCCCAATCAAGTCTTCTCTTTTTTTAATTCCCATTTGCCATTTTCAGTTTTCCAAACATGCATTTCATCTAGGTTGTCCAACTTACTACATTTAGCTGTTTGGGAAAATATTATTTTTATCTCATTTGTACCCATTTTTTTTACATTTCTTTTTATTTTTACTATTGTCATTTTATCTTCTTCCTCCCTCCCTCATTCCTTAGTTTTAACCAAAGTTAATCTTGTTAACTCCGTTTTACTTTTAAAACTTCAATATTTCAAGAATGGTGCTAATTGTATTTCTTGGAACTGCTGAAGAACGCTCTGTTCTATTGAGGGATGTTAGAGATGCTTGAAGCTTGGCATCATGGGACACTTCATTGAGTTTCTGAAAATGGTCCTAATTCTTTGCCACTGTCCTATCTCCTGTGTTCCTTTTCACCAGCTCTTTTTCTCTTTCCAACTTCATTGAGGAATACTTGACAAACATATCTGTATATATTTCAAGTGTATATGTAACAATCTGACACACATACATAGTCATAACCTTCTTTGGTCAGTTTCTCTCCTTACCTCTGATCGGCTCTTTCATATGACTGTCAGTCTAGTCTGTGACGCTGACAGCTCCTATGTGCCCTGCAATAGTCACAGTCTAGGACTTGTGCCTCTGTTCCTCCGTGAGTCCTTTAGCTTAGGAAAAACCTCATCTGTTGTGAGACAGACAGCTGACCTGCTTGTACCTATTAACTGCAGCTTTTTCCAAGAAAAACATATCTTAATATTTCTAACTAGCTCTTACTTGAAAATAAGGTGGGTTAAGTAGCCACACTGGTGCCTTTACTATCTGCCGCTTCCTGGAAATGTTTGCATAGTCTCCTGCCTTGTTCTCGGGCCACATTTTCAAACTTCTCTAAATTTTTATCTCTCAATGAACAAATGTTCTGCTGGCTGCCTCACCGAAACTTCCAAGATCGGTTTGTCTTATTTCCGTAGAGAATGCATAGTGAATTTGCTTGCACTGCAGAGCTACTGTGGAGTTAGATGGGCTACTTTAAGAAACCTCAGTTTCTTAGGTTTCTCTACTTTATTTCCATCACCAGCCCTAGCACTCAGCTCTTTTTGGAGGCATGTTCTCTCTCTCTCTCTCTCTCTCTCTCACACACACACACACACACACACACACATACACATACACACACACAGAGAGTCACCAAAGTTTTACCACTTCACAAAAGTCACTACATAAGAACAAGTAACAGCCAGCATAACGTCATTGAAGAGTAGTAGCTGGTCAACTCAATTTACCCACTTAGTGACTCATACTCGCACACCCACCTCATCGTGTGTGAGGTTCAAATTCATACCTCAGCAAAGTGATAGATTTCTGTATGTCATGAGCTGTCAGGGCTGCTCAAGAACGCTCAAAGATTTGAATGATAAATCTGCCCATGCCAGGGGCCCACTCCACTTCTAATGCCACTAAGGAGCAAATAGAAGCCAGGAGAGGCTGGCTGTGCAAGTCTGGGTACTGAATGTCTCATGTACAGTCAGTCACCTAAGGGTAGAACTCACAAGGTGGAGGGGACTCCCTAAGCACAGAGGTGATAAGATTAGCTGGGGGGGGGGGGGGGGGTACTTCATGGCAGTGAGAAACAGAACCAACACCCTAATTCCCGGGTCAACCTTCTCTCACAGCCTGAAACTCAAGCAGGGTCTACCAAGCTCCATGTAGCTTTTTTTTTTTTTTTTTTTGTGGGAAGGGGGTGAAGAATTCACTGAAAGCAGGGACTCAAACAGGTATTTGTAAGCCTATGTTCATAGCAGCAAACCTTACAAAAGCCAAACTTAAAAGCAACCCAAGTGTCCATTGAAGGATAAAGGGACAAACAATATGTGATATATACATACAATGGAGCATTATTTAGCCTTAAAAGGGAAGGAAATTCTGCAATGTGCTACAACATGAATGTACCACGAGGACATTATGCTAAGCGAATTAAGGCAGACACAGAAGGACAAATACTGTGTGACACCACCCACATGAGATACCTACATGATACCTACTCATAAAGACAGAATAGAACAGAGGTTATCAGGGCCTGGGATGAATGAGGAGTTAGTGGTTAACTAGCGTTCAGTTTGGGATGATGAAAAATTATAGAGATAAATGTCAGGAAAAGCATGAACTTTAAAATAAAACAACAACCTTTAAAATGGCTAAAATCTACTCATGGAAAGAGGACTTCAAGTTACTCTTGGAACTTGACATTCAAGAGACACCAAAGCAGCAACCATGACGACCAATTGTTCTTGCTTACAAAAAAGCATTTTTAAAAATACAAATTTTTTCTCCAAAGAAGAAAGAGTTTTGTGGTCTGAGGAATGGTCTCCCTTTCACACGCAGATCTGAATAACAAACAACAGGACCTGCCACAGGCAGAGGGTGCCAACAACAGCAGAACTCAGTACATTGTTGTGTCTGCAGCGGGGCTTTGAACTTCCTGGCTTTGTCAATGGATGTCACAACCTCTGTGTTATTTAAACAGAGTTTGGTATTTAAAGCAGGTCTGATTTGTCTTTTAAACATTCATTTTAATCCTAAAACAAATGGTCTATTTGTTTAAAAGAAAATAAAGGGGAGTGGATGTTAGTGGGCGCCTGCCAGTTAGTCATGTATTTGGAGGAGAATCAGAGATTTGGGTTTGTTATTTGTTACTGATATGTTGTTGTTTAAATACATATGAATTTCTTTAAAAAAGTGTCTGAATGACACATGCCTAGAAGGCCCTTCCCTGCACTCGCCTTAGTTACATACAGCCTGTGCAGCCCCCACTTAAAACTGGCTATAGTTTTTCAAACACAGTTTCATACCATCATCTTGCCTTTGCTCCACAAGTTCTCTCTGCCTGAAATAATTTCACGGGCCTCCAGCACAATTCCTGCTCACCTTTTGAAAATCCATCTCTTGAAAACTTTTCCTGACCTGGCCTATCCACACATCGAGTGGATCAGGCAAATCTTCTGGGGGCTTCCATACGAATTGCCATTGCATATGCCAAACAACTGACCTATGTGGTCTCCTCAGCCAGGTGTGCACTATTCATCTGTGTGTGTTCAGGGCCTAGCTGCAGAGACGTGCACATGGTAAATGCCTGACACATTTCATGGAGCTGCCCTAGATCGTCAGAGCTGGTTATATAATCCCACAGATCACAATAATATTTATTTTAAAATTCTTTTTCATACACTAAGAATGCTTAGAGTCTAGACCCAAGAACTATGGGGACATTCTCTTTGCCCCTAATGGGGACATGCTTCTTTGACCAATGAGTTCCATGGAGCTAGAAAGAGCTCCACAGAGAGAATGGAGAGTGGCTCTCTGGTTCCTAGTCCAAAAATACCAGGAAAGAAAGGTTCTGATCGGCTCCTGGACCAAATGACTGTGGCCTGGGAGGCAGAATAATGTAAGAACATGAGAGCTCACCCTTGAACTTCATCGTTGAAATGGAGAAGGGAACAAATACCCTAGAAGATGTCTTCTATATCTCTGCCATAAATATCATCTGAAAGCATCTGGAAATGCAGAGTCTCAGGCCCTGCCAGTCTTATTGAGCAACATCTACATTGGAACAGATCCCCAAGTGATATGCATACACATTAAAATGTGAGGCGTTCTACTCTACGCCCTCCAATTCCAGCACTGTTTTGACACCTGCTCAGTCCAGCTGGTATTCCCACATCTTCTACGAAGGGCAGACTCCAGCTTTCTCACAAGCTGCAGAGCTGGAGGCATGTGTCAGACATGCCTGAAGTTGTCTGTCACATAGTCATACATGAATGTTACTAACCCAGCCTTTCTATTAGGTTAAAGAGTAAATCTAATAAAAATTTATGGTCTGAGAGCAGGCAATCCTCTACCCAGGACCCAAGGAACAATTCAAAATCCATCAGATAGAAACCATACCTAAGATGAGAACTCTATCTGGCATTTTAAAAATATTCAATTAATCCTTATTACCAATCCTATGATTTATTACCATGATCACTGCAATTATTAATTAGAGAAAACTCATGCTAAATTTGGGTATGGCTGTTAACATTATTTGTATCACCTTAATAAAATACATAATGAATTCCCTGGCTGGGTTGCTCAGTGGATAAAGTATCATCTCATAGCACCAAGGTCGTGAGTTTGACCCCCCGTCAGAGCATGTATGAGAAGCAATCAATGAGTGCACAACTAGAGGGAACAACTAAGTGGAACAACAAGTTGATGCTTCTCTCTCTCTCTCTTTCCTTCTCTTAACCACTGAAAAAATTTTAAAAATATATAAATATGTATATAATGAGTCAATAATTTTTCCAGATATCAGAAAACCAACACTTAACATAAACACAATGGGATTGAGAATATACAGGGTGGGCAAAAGCAGGTTTACAGTTGTGTGCAGAACACAGAGTTTATTCTTGTATTATTACTTACTAATTACTGTATTATTTTCTATACAAACAACTACAGCTGACTTTTGGCCCACCTTGTAAATAAGAAACAAAAAGAGGTTAGGGTCATGTGAAAGAAGGAGAAAACTTAGATGGCTTTTTCCAATTACAGTTTACTTAGATGATTTTTAACAAACTCCTCAATTTTACAGAAGAAACAGGAGAACAGTGTTGGGGAAAAAATGTGACATGAATATCTAGTTCATGAACAGTAAAGGGAAAAAAGTAACCAATTTAAAGAGGGCACAAAACATCCATGACTAATAAACCCAGATTCCACATTGTCACATGTATGAGCTCATGTGCTCCTCACAACTTCCCCACATACAGTGTGCTGAGCCCCAACTTGCAGAGGAAGAAACTGAAGCTCTCAGTGGTTAAGAACCTTGCTCAAAGAATATAGTCGCAATGAGGGAAGAGTTGGGACCAAGACACAGATCTCCCAACTCTTGTCCAATACTCCTTTTCCAACTCTAAGCCACCCTTGGTGGTAGCTTTACTAAACCATGGAGATTTTACCTTGACTCAGTAGTTCTCAAGCCTATGTGGACATAAAAACATCATGAAGACACAACTGGAAGAAGCCTATAAGTCATACAGAAAATAATGGGTAAGCAGAATAGCATAAGTCATATGCTTCAACAAGATAAGTCCTCAGAAAAAGTCCTGGACAAATTGGAAGTAATCAAATTACCAGATGCAGAGTATAAAATAATGATTGTTAGGATGCTTAAGGATCTCAAAGCTACAATGGATGGACTTAATGAATGCCTTAATAAAGAAATTGTAAGCATCAAAAAGGACACGGAAATCATAAAGAATAACGAGACAGAAATGACAAACACAATATCAGAAATGAAGACTACACTAGAAGAAATTAAAAGCAGGCTGGATGAAACAGAGGATTGAATCAGCGACTTAGAGGACAAGATAAGTAAAAACATGGAAGCAGAAAAACAAAATGAAAAAAAAATCAAAAAGTCTGAGGAAACCCTAAGAGTTCCTGTGACAACATGAAGAGAAACAATATCCACATAATAGGGGTAACTGAAGGAGAAGAGAGAGATCAAGGACTAGAGAAGCTCTTTGAAGAAATTATAGATGAAAATTTCCCTAAATAGATGCAGAAAAGAGACACACAAATTCACAAAGCAAGAGAACCTCATTAAAAAAAAATACAAAGAGACCCACACCAAGACATATCATAATCAAAATACCAAAACTAAGAGATAAAGAAAGAATATTAAAAGCTATAAGAGAAATACAGTCAATCACCTAAAAAGGAACACCAATAAGAATGGCATCCACCTTCTCAACAGAAACACTTGAGGCCAGAAGAAATTGGCAAGAAACATTCAAATTTAATGAAGAACCTACAACCAAGACTTCTTTATCTAGCAAGACTATCATTTAAAATGGAAGGAAAAATAAAAAGCTTCCCAGACAAAAAAAAAATCAAGGAATTCATCACAATCAAACCAATGCTGCAAGAAATGTTAAGGGGCCTATTGTAGACAGAACTTACAGAAAAAAAATGGCAATAAACAACTACATATCAATACCAACCTTAAATGTAAATGGATTAAATGCTCCAATCAAAAGATATAGGGTAACTGGATGGATAAGAAAACAGAACCCGTACATAGGCTGTCTACAGGAGACCCGCCTCAATACAAAAGATACACAAAAACTGAAAGTAAAAGGATGAAAAAAGAATTTCATGCAAATGAAAATGAAAAAATAGCTTGGGTAGCAATACTTATATCTGACAAAATAAACTTTACAACAAAGACTATAGGAAGGGATGAAGAAGGTCACTACATAATGATAAAGGGAGCATTCCAACAGGAAGAGATAACCATTATAAATATCTATGTACCTAATATACGAGCACCTAAATATATAAAGCAGATTTTGATGGACATAAAAGGAGAGATCAACAGCAATACTACAATAGTAGGGGATTTCAATACCCCACTAACACCAATGGATAGATCCTCAACATAGCAAATTAAAAAAGAAATAGCAGAATGAACGGACACACTAGATTAACTGGAGTTAATAGATATCTTCAGAACCTTTCATCCTAAAGCAGCAGAATATACATTCTTTTCAAGTGCACATGATACATTCTCTAGAATAGACCACATGTTAGGGCATAAAACGAGTCTCAACAAATTTAGCAAGATTGAAACTGTATCAAGCATCTTCTCTGACCACAATGGCATGAAACTAGAAATCAATTACAATAGAAAAACTGAAAAACATTCAAACACTTGGAAACTAATGCTATTAAACAATGAATGAGTCAAGAATGAGATCAAGGAAGAAATAAAAAATTTCCTTGAAACAAATGAAAATGAGCATACAACAACTCAAAATCTGTGGGAAACGGCAAAAGCAGTACTGAGAGGTAAGTTCATAGCATTACAGGCATACCATGAGAAGGTAGAAAAAGCTCAAATAAACGCCTTAATCCTGCAACTAAAAGAACTAGAAAATGAACAGCAGGTAAAGTCTAAAGGAAATAGAAGGAAGGAAATAATAAAGATCAGAGAAGAAATAAATGACATAGAGACTAACAAAACAACACAGAGGATCAATGAAAGCAAGAGCTGGTTCTTGGAAAAAGTAAACAAGATCAATGAACCCTTAGCCAGACTCACCAAGAAAAAAAGAAAAAGGACTCAAATAAATAAAATTAGAAATGAGGGTGGAGAAGTAACAACAAACATGGCAGAAATACAAAGGATTGTAAAAAAAATACTGTGAATAACTGTATGCCAAAAAATTAGACAACCTAGGTTAAATGAACAAATTCCTTGAAAAATATAATCTTTTAAAAATCAATCAGAAAGAACCAGAAAACCTAAATAGACCAATTACAACAAATGAGATCGAAACAGTTATCAAAAAAACTCCCAACAGCCTGACAAGGTGGTGGCGCAGTGGATAGAGCGTCAGACTGGGATGCAAAAGACCCAGGTTCGAGACCCCAAGCACGCCAGCTTGAGCGAGGGCCCATCTGGCTTGAGCAAAAGCTCGTCAGCTTGGACCCAAGGTCACTGGCTCCAGCAAGGGGTTGCTCGGTCTGCTGAAGGGACGCGGTCAAGGCACATGTGAGAAAGCAATCAATGAACAACTATGGTGTTGCAACCGCAATGAAAAACTAATGATTGATGCTTCTCACCTCTCTCCACTCCTGTCTGTCTGTCCCTATCTATCCCTCTCTCTGTCCCTGTAAAAACAAACAAACAAAACTCCCAACAAACAAAAGCCTTCGGCCTGATGGCTTCACAGGCAAATTCTACCAAACATTCAAAGAAGAATTAACACCTATCCTTCTCAAGCTATTTCAAAAAATTCAAGAGGAGAGGAAACTTCCAAGCTCCTTTTATGAGGCAATCATAATTCTGATTCCAAAGCCAGACAAAGACAACACAAAGAAAGAAAACTATAAGCCAATATCCCTAATGAATTTAGATGCTAAAATTCTCAACAAAATATTAGCAAACTGGCCTGATCAGGCGGTGGCGCAGTGGATAGAGCATTGGACTGGGATGCGGAAGACCCAGCTTTGAGTCCCCAAGGTCACCAGCCTGAGCGCGGGCCCATCTGGCTTGAGCAAAAAGCTCGCCAGCTTGGACCCAAGGTCGCTGGCTCCAGCAAGGAGTTGCTCTGTCTGCTGAAGGTCCGCGGTCAAGGCACATGTGAGAAAGCGATCAATGAACAACTAAGGTGTCATAATGGCAATGAAAAACTAATGATTGATGCTTATCACCTCTCTCTGTTCCTGTCTGTCTGTCCATATCTATCCCTCTCTCTGAATCTATCTCTGTCCCTGTAAAAAAAAAAAAAAAAAATTGGCAAACTGGATCCAGCAATACATAAAAAAATCATACATCATGATCTAGTGGGAATTATTCTGGGGAGGCAAGGCTGGTACAATATTTGCAAATCAATCAATGTGATTCATCACTTAAACAAAAGAAAAACCAAAAACCACGTGATAATGTCAATAGATGCAGAAATAGCATTTGATAAAATTCAGCACCCATTTATATCAAAACTCTCAGTAAAGTGGGAATACAGGGAACATACCTCAACATGATAAAGGCCATCTATGACAGGCCCACAGCCAACATCATACTCAATGGGCAAAAGTTAAAAGCAATCCTCTTAAGATCAGGAACAAGGCAGGGGTGCCCCCTTTCACCACTCTTATTCAATATAGTTCAGGAAGTCCTAGCCACAGCAAACAAAGAAGAAAAAGAAGTAAAAGGCATCAAAATTGGAAAAGAAGAAGTAAAACTACTATTATTTGGTGATGATATGATACTGTCATAGAAAACCCTAAAGTCGCAGTCAAAATACTCCTGGACCTGATAAATGAATTCAGCAAGGTGGCAGGATATAAAATTAATACTCAGAAATCAGAGGCATTTTTATACACCAACAATGATGTCTGAAAGAGAAATTAAGAAAACAATCCCCTTCACTATTGCAACAAAAATAAATAAAATACCTAGAAGTAAATTTAACCAAGGAGGTTAAAGACTTGTACTCAGAATATTATAATATATTGATAAAAGAAATCAAGGAAGATAAAAACAAGTGGAAGCATATACCGTGTTCATGGATAGGAAAAGTAAACATTATTAAAATGTTCATATTACCCAAAGCAATTTATAAATTTAATGCAATTTCTATTAAAATACCAAGGACATACTTCAAAGATATAGAACAAATATTCTGAAAATTCATATGGAACCAGAAAAGAACTCAAATAGCTTCAGCAATCTTGAAAAGAAAGAATAAAGTGGGAGGTATCACAATTTTTGATATCAAGTTATACTACAAGGCCATTGTACTCAAAACAGCCTGGTACTGGCATAAGAACAGGCATATAGATCAATGGAACAGAACAGAGAGCCCAGAAATAAACCCACACCTTTATGAACAACTGATATTTGACAAGGGTGGTAATAGCATACAATGGAGTAAAGACAGTCTCTTTAACAAATGGTGTTGGGAAATTTGGACAGCTACCTGCAAAAAATGAAAATAGACCACTAACTTACACCATTCACAAAACTAAAATCAAAATGGATAAAAGACTTAAATATAAGTCATGAAACCATAAGCATCCTAGAGAAAAACATATGCAATGAACTCTTCAACATTACTCACAGCAATATATTCACTGATGTATCTCCATATGCAATGGAAATAAAGGACAGGATAAACAAATGAGACTAAATCAAACTAAAAAGCTTTTGCACAGCTAAAGACAATATGAACAAAATAAAATGGCAAACCACACAATGGGAGAACATACTCGAAAATACGTCTGATAAGGGGTTAATAACCAAAATTTATTTAAAAATTGTAAAACTCAACACCAGGAAGATAAACAATCCATTCAAAAATGGGCAAAAGAAATGAATAGACACTTCTCCAAAGAGGACATATAGATGGCCAATAGGCAGATGAAAAAATGCTCAACATCACTAATCATTAGAGAAATGCAAATTAAAACCACAATGAGATATCACCTCACACCAGTCAGAATGACGTTCATCAGCAAAACAACACAGAATAAGTGCTGGCGAGGATGTGGAGAAAAGGGAACCCTTCTGCACTGCTGGTGGGAATGCAGACTGGTGCAGCCACTGTGGAAAACAGTATGGAGATTCCTCAAAAAATTATAAATCGAACTGCCTTTTGACCCAGCCATTCCACTTTTGGGAATATATCCCAAGAACACCACATCAGTAAGTCAAAAGGAGAAATGCACCCCCACGTATATGGCAGCATTGTTTACAATAGCCAAGATCTGGAAACAGCCCAAGTGCCCATTGGTGGACGAGTGGATTAAAAAGCAGTGGTACATATACACAATGAAATACTATGGGGCCATGAATAAGAAGGAAATCTTACTTTTTGTGACAACATGGATGGACCTGGAAACTATTATGTTAAGTGAAATAAGCCTGGTAGAGAAAGAAAAATATCATATGACTCCACTCATCTGAGGAATCTGACAAACAATACAAACTGAGGAGCGGAATAGAGACAGAGGCAGGATCAAAGGATCCAGAAGAAAAGCGGACAGAGGGAAAGGGGATGATAGGGTGATAGGATGGGATGAGAGCAGAAAAGCAAATCCTGGAGGGAAGGGGGGAGGGTGTTAAGGGGAGGGGAACAGGGGGTGATGTATTGGGGAACACGGGGGAGGGGAGAATCTATATAAACACAATAAATTAATAAGAAATATATATCATGAAAAGTAAAAAACAAACAAACAAAAAACCCCAAACTAAAGTACTGTCCCATATCAATCAAATTGCCGTATCATATAATAAAGCCCAGGTATCAGCATCTAAAAAAGAGACCCTCTAGTGATTCACACATGAAGCTAGAGTTGAATCCATGATTACTGATATATTATTAGCTTGAATAGAAGTATTCATAAAACTGCTCCAAATTCATGGAATCACTAGAAAACATTGATTAATAGGACAGAACCAGTCAAAAAGACAGCGTCATTATCATTGCCATTATCACCATTAGCATCATAGATATCACGTACTGCACCATTTCACATTCCCACCAGCAGTGTATGAGAGTTTGAAGCTCTTTACATCCTTGTCCTTATCTGTCTTTTTTATTATTGCCATCATACTGGGTGTGAAGTGGTATTTCATTGTGGTTTGATTTGCATTTCCCTGTTCAGGACATCTTTTCATGGGCATACTTAATCGTTTATTTATCTTCTTGGAAAAACTGTCTATACAGATCCTTTGCCCATTTTTCAATTGAGTTGTAATCTACCATTTTAGTATTGAGTTTAAGTTCTTTATATATTCTACATACAAGTCCCTTATCAGATATAAGGTATCTGTAAATTGTCTTTATACTTTCTTAATGGCATCCTTTGCAGCACAAGTTTTTCATTTTGATGAAGTCCAATTCATCTATTTTCTTTTTTGGTTGTTTGTGCTTTCAGTGTTAAAACCACATTCTGTGTAATAAGGAATTGTAAACTACTAATCTAACCAACACCTTAACTAACACTACACAGATATTCTACCATTATATTAGGGTTTCCTTTTCATAGAGTCATTCATTCATTCTTCCTTCAAATACTTATTTTTTACTTCAAAACATTATCTATCCAAATTTTGTTCTGCATTATTGATTTATAATGAGTTTCCAATGTGATTTCAGGAAAGAAGCCAATATCATGCCATGTGATACGAATAGAGGTTTTGTGATTCAATAGATATCTGGGGATTAAGAGATCTAATAAGCATATACAGCAGATCCTCAAATAACATTGTTTCAGTTAATATTTTGTTATACTGTTGATGAGAAAAAAAATCTACTCCCAGGTGTCACCAATGTCTGTAGAGCTTGCATATTCTCCCTATGTCTTGTAACTTTTCTCTGGGCACCCTGGTTTCCTCCCACATCCCAAAGATGTGAACATCAGGTGAACCAGCATGTCCATTGCTCCTGTATGAGTGAATGTGGGTGTGAGTGTGGGTGCACCCTGAGATAGAATGGCGTCCTCTCCAGAATTTGTTCCTGTCTTGCACCCTGAACTGCAATAAGCAGGTTGGAAAAGAATTGTCTTACTTTTTATTAATCTTTTTTAAATGCACATGTGGCTCACATTTAACCCTGACCCTATTTATTTTTTCTACCTAATGATATTAGGTACCACCTTTTATTGTACTACAGGGAAAAAATATATATTAAAAAAACATACAATTTTGAAACCATTTATTTTTGTGTGAAATGGTTATTAACAAGTCTATATAAGCTTAAGGTTTGAATTAAAATATAACACATTTATTTCTACATTAAATATTATAGTGTTTTGGGTCTTTATTGAGAAGTGTGATGATGTTTTCATGCCAGAAATATGCTGTAGGAATTTAACTCTTGTATACATCAATTAGCCTGTGATAAAAATGGTTTCATTATGCATCGTTTCACTTAAAGTTGCAGTTTCCAAGAACCTAGTGATGATGTTAAGTGAGGACTTACTGTATTTAATGAAAGAATCCAGAAAACTTTATGTAGTAGTAATTCTCCAAATAGACTCATAGTAATTTTGAATAGCTTGGTGACCAGTTCTTTAAAGTAGCAACAGTGGGGCGAAGGGCTAAGATTATTTAATCTCTCCCCCAAATTTCAGTCCTTTAAGGATGTCATTCCATTGTCTAATGGTATTCATAGTTTCAGTTGAAATATCAGTTGATATTTATATTTAAGGTAATGACCTTTTCTTTGATTGATTTTTAAGATTTTTCTCTTTATCTTTGGTTTTCAACAGTTTGACTGGGATATGCCTTGCAGTACTTGGGTATGATTTTCTTTGTATTTCTTGTTCAGGGTTGATGTCTTTGAGCAGTTTTGGAAAATCCTCAGCCATTCTCCTTTGAAATATTGATTCTCCCCAATCCTGCTCTCTTTTTAGCTTCTAGAACTTCAGTTGCACATATATTAGACTTGTTTTTGACAATTTTCCTATGTATCCTATGCTTTGTTCTGTTCTTTCTACTCTTTTTTCCCCTCTTTATGCTTCACTAATCCTGCTATGCTGTGCTGATCTGCTGAAACCCATAAAATACATTATTAATTTCAGATCTATATTTTCAGTTCAAAAACTATTTGATTCTTTTATAGATTCCAATTTTACACTGAAATTCTCCCATGATTTAATCTTTTCTTCTGTTTTTTAAAAGATATTATTCATAATAATTTTTAAGTTATTGCTAGCATCAACATCTGGATCATTTGTAGTTTTATTGCTATTATTTGTTCCACTGGTCAGTCATGTTTTCCTGACACTTCACATGCTTATAACTTTGATTGTATGTTGGACATTGTGTATAAGAAAACTGTAGAGGCTCCAGCTAATAGTTTCAACCAGAAGTGTTGCCCTTTTCCTCTAACAGGATGATGAGCTCAATCCAATCAGGGGTTGAATGAATCAGAGATGGGCTGCAGCTCTAGTAAGATTCAATCAATCTCTATTTCATCTTCTTTCAGGATGGCCCTCAGAGATTTGTGTTTAAGACCTTGGTGGATCTCTGTCTCATCCCTGAAAGTTCTGTCTTTTGAAAGTTTTAACCTTAGCTTTTTAGCATCTCATCCCACATAACTTCAAAATTTGGTACTTGTACATTTGCTATAGGTTCCTCCTTCTAGCAGGAATTTGTCTACTAAGCACTCCAAGGTTATGAGAATTTTCACTTTTCTTTCTGGGCTAGCCTAAAGCCTCTTGAACAGTGACTCAAACTCAACAATTGTCTCATGGAAAAATTGGATTTTCCTTTGGGACTCCTCTAATTTCCAATCTATCAAGCCAGTTCCACATAACTGTCAAAAGCTCTGCTAGTTTCTTTTTCCTACAGAATATTTCCTCTTCTTGAACCAAGTCAGATCATTAGCCCACACCCGTACCAGCAAATATCCTCCCCTTTTTCCTACCATGAAAGAAAAAATGGCCTGTTACTCAGTATACCCAAGAAAAGTTCTTCTTTCTCTGGAATTTTATTTCATTTAGTTCTCACTACTTCCATAGATCTCCAATATTTTAAAAAATGATTTCTGCAATTTGTTTCCCCCATAGTTGTTTTAGTCAAATGTTGGCCATATGATATTCTTTTCTGAAGTAGAAAGTTTCCCTTTATTATGTTGATGAAAAAATAAGACCCAGAAAGAAGGTATAAGCCACTGGTTTTCAAATCAGGCTTGGCCAGCCACTATTTCCCTGGAGCCACTTTGGCTATCATACTGAGGCAAGGTAGGAGGCTTTATTTGATTTTTTTCTGTATATCTTCCTGATCAGTGACAACCTTGTTAACTCATCATTATAATTTTAATTAGCTTTTTTAATTTATTTTAGTCTAGGACTCTGTTTATAACAGCCTGGAGCAACAGAACTTTTTGAAGTTCTCTTCATACATAGACTTTCCAATATGATGTAACTGATAGTGATTAAGCTAGTGGTGAGCGGAACATTTAGTTTCTTCTGATTCTCTCTGCCTTTGGGGAGAGAAAAGTCTTCTGCCTTCTACTCTTTCACTCTCTTCCAAGTTCACTTAGTGGAAAGAATTATTCATCTAACTGTATATTTAATGAGGCTCATTGTGTTAGTTAGTGGGATTCTAGTGCTTTAAAGGCAAGAACCAGACCCTGCATGGTTTCTTTCTTTTCTCAAGTTTATGCAATAAAAGTCTCTTCACTCTCTGTCTCCACCTGTTGGGGTGGAAGCAGAGGATGGGAGAAAGCCATGCCTCCTTAAAAGCAGAAAACTTTTGAATCTCTAGACGAAGGTTGAGTTTTTTAATTCAGCTTTGTTTCCCATTTGTGGATGATTTCTTGTGCATATGTTTTCTTAGCCTATATCCCAAGAAGGAAGAAAAAGTGGGTAGTAGAGTTTAAGTACCAAAACTCTGAACACTTTAACACATGCTATGACCTGAAGAGACCTTTCTTAAAAAAGAAAAAAAAATTATTTTTTATTAAATTTTTTGGGTGACATTGATTATTAAAATTATATTGGTTTAGGATAAACAAATGGGACTATGTCAAACTAAAAAGCTTTGCACAGCTAAAGACAATAAGAACAGAATAAAAAGACAAACCACACAATGGGAGAACATATTTGACAATACGTCTGATAAGGGGTTATTAACCAAAATTTATAAAGAACTTGTAAAACTCAACACCAGGAAGACAAACAATCCAATCAAAAAACGGGCAAAAGAAATGAATAGACACTTTTCCAAAGAGGATGTACAGATAGCCAATAGGCAGATGAAAAAATGCTCAACATCACTAATCATTAGAGAAATGCAAATTAAAACCACAATGAGATATCACCTCACACCAGTCAGAATGGCGCTCATCAGCAAAACAACACAGAATAAGTGCTGGCGAGGATGTGGAGAAAAGGGAACCCTCCTGCACTGCTGGAGGGAATGCAGACTGGTGCAGCCACTGTGGAAAACAGTATGGAAATTCCTCAAAAAATTAAAAATGGAACTGCCTTATGAGCTAGTGATTTCATTTCTGGGAACATATCTGAGGAAACCCAAAACACTAATTCAAAAGAATATGTGCACCCTTATGTCACTGCAGTGTTATTTACAACAGCCAAGATAGGAAGCAACCCAAGTGCCCGTCATTAGATGAGTAGATGAAAAACTGAGCCATAGAAAAGAATAAAATCTTAACCATTTGCCTGGATAGACCTAGAGGTGTTAAGCTAAGTGAAATAAGTCAGTCAGAGAACAACAAATACCATATGATGTCACTTATAGATGGAATCTAAAGAATAATATAAACAAACAAACAAAACTGAAACAGACTCATAAATACAGAGAACAGACTGATGGCTGCCAGAGGGGAGGGGGCTCGTGGGACTGGATGAAAAAGGTGAAAGGAATAAGAAGTACAAATTGGTAGTATGGCATAGGGACTATAGTCAGTAATATTGTTATAACTGTGTATGGTGCCAGGTGGGTACTGCAAATATCAAGGGGGACACTTTGTAAAATATATGACTGCTTAACCACTATGCTGAACACCTGAAACTAATACAAAATAATATTGAATGCAAACTGTAATTAAAAAATAAAATAAAGACAGTTGTTACCAACAAAATATATCAATTAGCAATAGATAAGAAAAATGAAGGAACAGGGCTAACAAGGAAAGGGAGGCAGAGATGAGGCTACTACCCTAAATCCATGCCAGGGAAATCTTCTGACAATGTGGGAAGGAGGTGCACAGAGCAGGGGAAGAGGGAATGCATGAATTTGGAAGCAAAGAGTAGTTAACTTGGTAAATCAGCCAGCTGCTTCAACAAGACTCCACGTAATGACCAGGAGGGAAGAAATGTGTTGTCTCCATTCAATTTATAAGGTGCACCTCTTGTAAAATTTAGAGGCTAAACATACGGCAATGATCTTTAACCTTTCTCATCTCGTGGCACATGTAAACTAGTAATTAAAATTCTGCGGCACACCAGAAAATATACTTTTGGCCGATCTGACAAAAGAATAGGTATAATTTTGATTGATTTACAAAATAATAATAATAATAGTAATTTAACCTTTTTGCTACAAAGTGACTTTGTAAAAAATCAGGTGCTGCCTGACCAGACGGTGGTGCAGTGGATAGAGCATCCGACTGGGATGCAGAGGACCCAGGTTTAAAACCCCGAGGTCACTGGCTTGAGCATGGGCTCAACAGCTTGAGCACGGGATCACTAGCTTGAGGGTGGGATCATAGACATGACCCCATGGTCGCTGGCTTGAGCCCAAAAGTCGTTGGCTTGAGCAAAGGGTCACTCGCTCTGCTGTAGTCCCCCCACTCCCCCCACGGTCAAGGCACATATGAGAAGGCAATCAATGAACAACTAAGGTGCTGCAATGAAGAATTGGTGCTTCTCATCTCTCTCTCTTTCTGCCTGTCTGTCCCTACCTGTCCCTCTTGTTGTCTGTCTCTGTCACACACACACAAAATAATCAGGTGACTATACTAATATATAAGGACTTCTGGTCCTGAGAATTAACCAATCAGACACAATCGTGATGTGTGATATGACCAATAAGATGCAACTCTGTTATATGACCTATATATTTATGGTTCAAAACAGGGCATTCACACCAACCAGCAGGCTATTGTTGTGTTGGCTGTTGTCATTTTTTTATTTGACAATCGAAGGAAAAAGAGGTCAGTGACTCTGACTAAATAGTCAGGTACTGCATGCTTTAAAATTCTGTGGCACACCGGCTGAAAGTCACTGACAGAGTAACCTGAACCATGGTCTTAGCCTGGCTTCCATGACAGAAACCATAAGCCTAAGCACAGGGTGCTGATGTGGGTCCAGCCCTCCTTTGGGTGCAGCCAGGAGCCCATCCATCTTTCCCCATCAGGAAAACAGTGCTCATGGTGGCAACTTTTCACTGAAGAACTGACAAGGCCTGTGGCCCCAGGCACACGCAAAGATTTGGAAAGCAACAGGCATATATTTCAGAATCCCCTGGCCATACCCCAAGGAATCAGTCTGTGCAGTACAGAGTAAGAATCTGCTGACTGCCCTCGTGTCAAGGGACCAGCAATACACCTAGGTGGCCCTGCCACATTTCATTTGGTCACCTAAGTAGGTACTCCATGTGGCAACGAGACTCAGAAGAACTCAGAACAACATAGAAGAACTCAAACTCAAAAGTGTTCTTGACTGCCTCCTGGACAGACCAGACAACCCTCGGTACTTCAAACAGTGCCATCGTGGTACCAGCCCCTTTCCTCATGGACTGAAAGGTCACATCCCTTCAAACTCAGGTCATCTTACCTGGGACCCTGTTCTCTCTCCCTTAAGGAGACCCTCTCATTACTACTGCTGTCTTCTTTCAGATATAGGGGTCTAGCAATCAATCAACTCTTTGTGGTTCAAAAGCCTCATACCCAGGTTTAAGCTCTGTATAAGCAAAAGTGTAACTACAGTGTGTCCATAAAGTCATGGTGCACTTTTGGCCGGTCACAGATTAAAAGTGCACCGTGACTTTAAGGACACACTGTATTTCCATGACATTTCGGGAGGTATACTGCGAACCATTTTATTTTAGTTTATTTTTACTTTTTATTTTTAAGTGAGAGGTGGGGAGATAGTGAGACAGACTCCTGCATGTGCCCCAACCAGGATCCACGTGGCCACCGGTCTTGGGCCGATGCTCGAATCAACCAAGCTATTTTTAGCACCCGAGGCTGAGGCTGAGGCCTGCTCAGACCAACTGAGCTATCGTCAGTGCCCAGGGCCAATGCTCGAACCAAATGAGTCACTGTCTGTGGGAAGGGAAGAGGGAGAGAAGGGGAAAGGGGAAAGAGGAGAGAAACAGATGGTGGCTTCTCTTGTGTGCCCTGACTGGGAATTGAACCCAGGACGTCCATATGCCAAGCCGATGCTCGATCCACTAAGCCAGTTGTCGGCAAACTCACTAGTCAACAGAACCAAATATCAACAGAACAACGATTAAAATTTCTTTTTGAGAGCCAAATTTTTTAAACTTAAAACTATATAGGTAGGCACATTCCTTATCGAGGTAGTGCCCGCATGTGGTATTTTGTGGAAGAGCCACACTCAAGGGGCCAAAAAGCCGCATGTGGCTTGCAAGCTGCAGTTTGCCGACCAGGGCACTAAGCAAACTGGCCAGGACCTATTTTATTTTTCAAATTTCATTTTTAGCCCGGACTTTAGTGTCACAGGGGATGAAGCGTTGAACTGGAGTGCTGAGGTTGCCGGTGTGCAACCCTGGGCTTGCCTGGTCAAGGCACACGCATGGAGTGATCAGTGAGCAACTGGAGTGAGGCAGCTATGAATCGATGCTTCTTCCTCTCCCCACTCCTCTCTCTGTAAAAATCAATAAATAAAATCTTTTTAAATTTTTCATTTTAAAATAGGTAATACAATCATGATTCTGAAGCCAAAAACTGTAAAAATACAGTGAAGCATCTCCCTGCCCGCCAGTCTCCCCACTCAGTTCTCATTTCCTGCCAAAGGCCATCGTGTCTCTCATGGACTAATGTTTCTTTATGCTTACATAAGTATGAATATAGAATCTGTTTTTCTTTCCTTTTGTACACAAAAGATGCCATATTATATATACAGCTTCACTCTTTCCATTTTTCACCTAGTAATAGATCTTGGACCTCTTTCCCTGTCTGTACATAGGAAGTATCATCAATTTTTTTTCTTACAATATTCCATTGGCCAGATGGACCCCAGTCCCTACCGATGAACACTGGGATTGTTCTATCTTTCGCTCCTATAAATAATATTTTGTAACAACACTACACATATGCCATTTCAGACTAGTGGAAACATTTGTAGAGGGTAAGTTTCAGAAGCGGAAGTGCTGGGGAAAGGGCACACACATTTGTAAGTCTAGTGAGTACTGCCAAGCAGCTCTGCATTGGGTTGAGATAATTGGCATTTCCACTAGAGAGGAATAGAGTGCCAACTCTCTCTGAAGCTTTGTCAACCAAATTTGTTTTTTTTTAAACTTAGACTGACCTCTCCAGACTGAGGCTCAGCCAGTGTAAAGCAGCCAGGCCGGAGGTGGCAGTGCAGTAGCACCGTGGATCAGTGCTGGCCGCTGGAGGCCCAAACAGCAAAAACAGAAACAGTGAAAGGTCTCAGTGGGCCGGGGACAGGATCTCTCACACACAGACTCACAGCTATGGGCACAATGACAACACATCTGTAAGCGCCACAGAAGCAGGGCTGTGACCGCCTGTGTCCCGAGGGCCCAGAACCAGAAGTACACAGTAAATGTCTGCTGAATAAATGAACCCAGCTGGCCAATGGGGTCCAGGGGAGAAGGCAGGAATTTCTCCTTTGCATCCAGCAAAAGGACCTGGGCAAAGGAGATGTGCAAGACAGAGATGGTTCCCCTCCCTGAGGTTCTGAGAAATGCACTCCTGAGATACACAGGGGACAGATTTCACTGATGCATTTAGTTTGGGGACTTGTGTGACTCTGCTTCCTCTTTTATGTGAAAAAGATGTGCCCAGGAGAAAGTGGTTATAAAAGAGGGTGTTCACTCATCTGTTCCTGAAGACACTGCAAAGCCCCTGTTGCCTTAACTCACAAGTTCACTCAGGTGTCCAGCCAGCCTTCTTTTCAGTTGAAGCCAAGAAATATCACCCCACAACTAGTTAAATGAGCACATATAAGTGAGTGGCTGGCCTTCATGCTGATTTCCCTGTGGGGATAGAGCAAAGGGCTACTGGGATCTGGAACGAGCACGGCCCCATCAGCCATCAGTTGACCGTCTCAGAATGTGAAGCTGTGTCAACCTGAGACATCCAGGAACTCACAGACTGGATATAGAGGTGGATCACAACAACAATCATTTTTAAGTACAGGACTTTTGAGCTATGTCACCAAAAAAGGTGCACTGATTTAACTCAGGTTTGTTCAGGATCTCGGCCAAGAACTCCCAGTTAACTGCATGGAAAACCACGGCTGTCCCTCAGCCACCACCTGAACGTGTCACAGCCCTCTGGGATTCTGCGGCGTGTTTATGAAATCAGAGGAGGTCATCCTCCCTGCAATCTGAATCTCAATTGTTAGAAGGTGCGTATTATAGTCATTCTCCAGCTGCTGGAGGGAAGACCTGGCCTTTTCTGCAAACTTAGCCCTGGAGACTTCTGAGTTCACATTGGCAACTACTGCATGAGGCTCTGGGAGTAGGGCTGTCGGAGCAAGGAGGCTGTTGGGAACCAACTCCTGAGTAGCCCAGGCAAGGAGACAGAGAAGGGTAGGAGAGAGGCCTCAGCTATGGGCCCCAGTCTCTTTGATCCTCTTTATCAAGGCCTGTTACATGTCAGACACTGTGCCTCTGATAAGCCTGGTGCCCTAGACCTCCAGGTCTCACACCTCCATCGGGCCAAGGAAGCTCTGCACTGGGCAACTGTTTGTCATTCATCTCTCTGGGCCTGTTGCCCCGCCCACCCCAGGCAGGTGAAATTTCTCCAGTACTATTACCTAAAAGCCAACATGTACAATGATCCCATTTCTGTAAAGACAGACAGATAAACCCAGTTATACGTAGACAAAGAAAAGTCCAAAAGAACACTTCAAAATAGCCACAGTGCTGGGATCACTTAAGCTTTTTCTTCTCATTTAACTTAGCTTTCTAAATTTTCTAAAATAAGCCTTTTGAAATTTTTTAAGTGAAGGGAATTAGACTAAATGGTTTCTAAGGGGTTTTTTTTGTGTGTGTGTAGGAGATCGAAATTTAAGTCATGAATCAAAACTAAAGTTACAAATTAAAGAAGGTATTTGCTTCAACAGTGGAAAACACACCCTACAGTTAAACATCTACCAGAAAATTCAAGACTTAATCAAGGAACCATGCATTTACATTCCCACAGCCCAGGTGCGCCCAGCTGCTCGATAGCTGACGGGGGGTGTTCCTCAAACACATCCTGACAGCACCGTTCTGCTCTGTCCAGGCGGCAGGGTGAGTCCCATTACTTTCATCTGTTTCCCATTAGATTCCATCAGCCTCCCTGGTTCCGGAGGTGTTTTCTAGATTGTGCAGTTACTCATTAAGGAAAACTGTAACAACGTGTGGGGGAATCCAATTAAGATGGAGCCTTTCCTTGAAGATAACACTCATTACAATCACATCTAGACTCAGCCTTTCAGATATCACCCACTCTGTGAAGGAGACCGTCCACAGCTGAGTGTTTCAAAGAAGACCCATCAGGAGAGGCACCTCCTGCAGTCCAGACATGGGTTCAAGCCTGAGCTCCTTTGCTCTAGCTTAGACAAGTTATGTGACATCTTTGTCTCTTCCTGTCTACATGGGTAAGAGAAGCACGTAGTTTGGGCCCCACAAGATCGTGATGATGAAAAATGTGTGTCTAAGCACCAACTACACAGACTGGCACAGGGGAGTGTGCAACGTTAGCCGTGACCACTGTTCATCCTTTATTATTAGGTATTCGATGAGTATTGGATCTAAAATCTGACTGTTTAGTGAGCTGCTGTCTGTGGAGGGAAAGTCATATTGTGCTTTGCCAATAGCACGAGAAAGGTTGGCAGGGTGACTGTTTGCCAGGGAACAGGAAGGCGTCCTCACATGGCACAGAGCCGGCTAAAGATGCCCCACGCCCTCTTCCTACAGCAAGAGCAAACAGCCTGTGTGTGGGCTGCAGGCTGACGACAGAGTATGAGTTCATTTGCAGGCCTGCCTGGGTCGGTCCCCACCCCCACCCCTCAGGGGTCTGACCCCTTCCTCCACCCCCACATAAAGCTGAAACAGTCATCTTTCCTCTCCTCACCACCAAGGCACCCACAGAACACACTAACACGCACATACATCCCAACATGCTGGGACTAAGGGAGTCTCAACTTGCTATAAGCACGTTCAAAACATGACCAACTTCCAGCTCCAAGGCCACACAGCAAGGGGAGCCCGAGAGGCTCAAGGAAGGCGAACCAACAGGGCAAGCCCAAGAGCATCCACCAGGGAGGCTCCATGGCGGGGCTCCAATGATAAGCAGAGTGTTCCTTTAATCCGCTGCAGGGCCTGAGAGCATGGCAGGTCTGCCATTTGCCTTAAGTAGCCCATCCCCTAAAGGGAAAGTGTACCCGACAAGGCACGGCCTCGCCTGCAGAGCACTAGCGGAACAGTAAATACTTCTGCAGTGCTACCAGGAAGCCTGGGCTCACTTTCTTTACCTTGGCACTGAACTGAACATTCATTAGAAACCCTCTCCAACCATGACATTCAAGAGAACTGGTGGCCACTGCCCAGAATAGCCAAACACTAGCTGGTGGGTTCTTCTCTTCACCCAATGAGAGAACCCCCAGACCACCTGCAGTAAATGAACAATGTCAAAGCCAGGCAGGAGGGGGCATGCTGGAGAAGCTGCTGCGCCCAGTCCGGGGCTCCCCGGTGCTGACAGGAGAGGAGGTTCGGCACTGGCTCTGTGCTTCCCGAGGACGGCACCTTTCAGCACCCACAGCTGATTCTTTTTCATGAAGTAGGACCTAAATACAGTAAAGCGCACACAGAGTTTGAATCCTAAGTGTACAGCTCATTGAGTGTTATAACTGTAAACACACATGTAGCCATCACCGGACAGAACCTTCCAGTATCTCAAAAGGGCCCCCCATGCTCCTTCCAAATCAGTATCACCATCCCAAACCAGCTGTGCCGCTGGCTGCATGGTCTTTTTCACTGGTGTGGCATTCTATTGTACAGAGAGATCACAATTCATTTCTCCTGGACTAATGCATGGACTATTTCCCCTATGTTGGGGATATTATAAAACCACCATGGATATTTTTGAACATGCTATTGTTTTTTTAAAATAACAGTCTTACTGTTATTCCAAATGCAGAGCCAGTTAAAGCAAAAATTCAATAGTTTTTAAATGTATTCAAAAGTTATGCAACCCTCCCTTCTATCTAATTCCATAACATTGAACATGTCCTGTCTGGTATGTCTTCGTTGCTCTTGGGCACATACCAGAAGTGAGGGACTGCTCAGTCATAACACAGACCTTATTAAGAAGCATCAGTGTGTCTAAACCAGAAATGTTATTCCACATCCTCACCAACACTTGGTATTGACAATCTCTTGTTTTTAGTCATTATATCCACACCAGATTTCATATAACTTCTGTCTCAATTCCTGTTGTCTTACAACCCACCTACTACATACTAAAAACTGCATTTCCCCACTGAAGACTCACCCAACAATTTTTATGGCTGATACTTCTTCTTTTTTTAATACTGTTTTCCTCGACTGTCTAAAATTGAAGTGCTCCTATGAAATCTTTCAAAAGCCAAAATGGTATAAAGTGAACAGTACCCATCCCTTCTGCTTTCTCAAAGTGTGATTTTCGCCACTAGGCTTTTACAAAAGGCCTACATTAGTGTGGTAATGGCTCTTTCCGGAAAAGCAAAACTCCTCTTCTAGAGTGAAAATTTCCTGACTTGGAGGTGAAGGAAAATGTTGGGCATTTTATTGATCAAATCTTGACTAATCACCTACCATATTCCAGGCCAACCATAACAACATGCCCAGAAAACACACAAGCCCCAAATAGAGAATAATTGCTTAAAGTGAGGCAGGAGGGAAATGAGATGGAATTCTTCTTGGAGACAGCCGCAACTGTGGGCCAGCTTCCCTGTGCACCCCCACCCCGCGGAAGTCATATGACAAGAAGACAGATGTGGAAATGTAGCCAAGGAGAGCCTGTTCCCCATAAAACTCCCTCCCAGAAAAGCATAGAAACAATCAAATAAAATTACAAATGCAATTTAACAGCCAATTGTTGTTACATGGTGCAAGGCAATACATTGTTGACTGAAAAAACTTTCTTAGTCATGTGTTTGACTGACTGATGGCTATTTGGAGTCTTATAAACAAGCACAACCTGCTTGTACTTAACTGTCTGGCCTCACAGTCAGATGCAGTCACTAATAAAGAAACAAAAACATCACAAAACTAAACTTAAAGAATGACTGGGTTTGATCAAAGGGCCGATGTGGAGGCAACAGGGAAAAACAAGTTTGGATTACTTTTTGTCAGACAGACATGTTCAACAGTAAAATAAAAATGAGCAAATGACTATTCACACTTCAGTTATACTTCGGAGGATAAAACAGAACAAGACAGGGTATGGGTCTGGTGGGGTACCAGGCCACCAAGATCACAGTCTCGCACCAAGTAAAGATCTGCTAGTCTTTCAACTATGCATGTCATTTCCTTCAGTTATGCCTCAAAACTTAGCTTTCAAGTTATAAAAGTCTGTTCCTTCAGCTCTCCCAAGAACTGTCTCATTTCATTAGCTCTGCCTTCGGCAGCTCACTCTGTCACAACACTGGCACTCAGTTCCCACCATGGTCAGCCCTCTGCTCTGGGCATGTGCGGGGCTCTTTGCTGATCAGCCTGTGCCTGGCCACACCCAGAGGAACTTGGTTCAAGGGTTACAGATCGAGGGTCTTTATAAGGAAAAGTAATCTCAAACAGAATAAATGGCACAATTAAAGAAAAGAGCCTTGTTGGGGGCAGTTGAAGGTACTCCCTGAGATACATGCAGAATTGCACCTTTCTCACTTTCTGATATGAGAGGACAGGCCTGCAAAGGTGTATAAAATAAGATCAACACATTTAAGCATTCACTCTGCACTCCCTATTCAATACTATCCTACAATACACCAAGTACACATCAATTCATCCCCCAAAGGAGACCCTGTAAAACTTTCCCAATTAACTGAACTTTATGTTGCAAAACCCACTTTAATTTTAGGTAGTTTACATAATCTTGGGCAGTAACAGCACCCATAAAAAACTCTGCTGTCAGGAAATTTACAGAAATTCAAAGTATTTCTTTCCTCAATAAGTAAACGTTAGCTAATTCATGCAGGTCAAAAGTTGCGAAACGTAGAATTGTTGTCATATTTTTGCGGCACAGAACATTGTGATGATCAGTGACACTAAAAATAGCCTAGAAAAAAACAAAGAGATCATAATCGGAAACAAGCAAAACAACCTTCTCCAAAATAGCAAAATGTTCATTAACATCACTCGCTGCTCCATGAATTATTTTGACAATAGGAAATGGAATTAAAATTTTTTTTTCTTTAATCCAAAACTGTATTTTCCCTCCCACATGCCTTCTGGGAAAACCCTGTTCATAAACGAATAATTCCCAGATAACTAACTTCTGTGCTGACCTTCCAGACAGCTCAGCAGTAACAGTGCAGCCCCTAACTCGCCACTGCACGTTCCGGTCGCTCAACAGTGAGGTCATGGAAAGACGTGCACATGCTGTTATTACGGCCCAGCTAGAGGCTGTAAAGGAAGTCATGCTGATGCCTCTAGGTTTCAATATTTTCCAAGAAAAATCATTCTCACTGCCACAGCCACTTAGGCTGTGAAAAATAAAAATGATTTAATGAGAAAACAGCCATAATTAGATTTTTTAAGCATCCTCTTTCAGCATAAAAGTTACATTAGAGCACAGCTTCACTGGGTTTAATAATTTATTTTCATCAGAAAAATTCCGGAACTCATTAAGGTGCTGAGTAACAACTGAAGGAAGAATATAAGAGGAACATTAAACTGCTACATAGAAAGTTATATATTCAAATGGGTTTTTGAACGGAACAGGAAGAAGTGGCGAGGAGTCTTCTGAAGCAAAAAAGACGGGAAAGAATAATACAGTGAGCTGAAGAAAAGGAGACTCCTCTTTTGTGATTTACTTTTACGTCCGGAAAAGACAGCAACAGTTTCTCCATCCCCAATGGATGGTGACCGTGATGATGAGAATGATGATGATGAAAATAATAAAGAAAAAGAAGTCACTGTGCTCACTTCGGCAGCACATATGCTGAACTAGAATGATACTGAGAAGGTCAGCATTTCCCTCGTGAAAGGACAACACCCAAATTTATGAAGCATTCTGTATCTTTTGGTAACTATGTAAGGTGATGGATGTTCACTAATCTTACTGTGGTTATCATTTCACAATATACACAACTATGAAATCGTTATGTTATACACTTTAAACTCATATGATGTTAAATATCAGTTATATTTCAATAAAATTATAAAAGATAGTAGTAACAGTAGGAAATAGAAAGAGGAAGAGAGCTAACACTACATTCAGCACAGAGTTGGCCTAGTGAGAGCAAAACGTGATGGTCATTGTCAGAGGCGGATTAAGGTTGGTTGAGGCCCCAGGCACAGAAGAAAATATTGGACCCCTTAAAAAAAAGAGAAAGACAGGGAAAATAAAAATACCTCTTAACCATATTTTTAAATAAATTAAAATATTATGCACTATTAATGTTAAAATTGCACATATGAAACCAAACTTGGTGGCATTAGAAAAAAGTATAAAGTTGGCGTTTTGTGGGGCCCTTCAGAAGTCGGGGCCGAAGGCACGCTCCCAGTGCGCCCACCTTTAAATCTGCCTCTGGTCATCATTACTATACTTTCAGGATTTTTCAATAATCTCTTTGGGGGGAGGCGGTGAGGGGTGGTGTGCGCAAGCAATATGCCAGAAATTGATCCTAAAATGTCTAATTCAAGAACTTGATATATTTATTAACTTGTCAACTTGTCACCTTCTCAGAAGTTTAAGGTATGATTCAATGTTAAGCTTTGGAACTTCCCTACAAATATATCTAAAAAATCAGATGAAAAGTAAGAAATTATGTTATTTAGAAGTCATGAAATCTGTGTGACTCTACATTAAAAAGACACTCAGCTGCTGCTTCTTTTTATTTCTGTTTTTTAATTACACCAGAAACAGCAAGAGTTTTACTAATGGTCTTGGAGATATCTAAACATTCCAGACATCAAATCCTAACAGTTTCTGTTGACAATGCTTTAAAACTTCATCCGATGCTTAAACTGGTTTAATTTTATCCAGTAAATGAACACAGCCAAGACTCCTTCTTAGTTCAGTATCTTAGCAATATAGTTCAAAAGAAATGTCAACATGTCCTATAAAAAAAGAAAGACATTAGACCAGTGGTTCTTAACCTGGGTTCTATCGAACCCTAAGGGTTTGATGAGTCAGTCTCAGGGGTTCGGAGAAGACTCTGCCGCGGAGGCCAGAATAAAGTAATACCGTAATTTGTTGTGAGTTCATGCACTTTGTTGGTTTTGTTCTTTGAGCAAGGTCATGTTCATGCACGGCTCATTTTGTGCACCAGTAAAAAAACATATACCTATGTCTTGAATTTGGGGAAAAATCATATTTTATTTATCACTAAAGAAGGGTTTGGTGAATGTGCATATGAAACTGGTGGGTTCGGTACCTCAAAAAAGGTTAAGAACCACTGCATTAGACACTGCTTCGAAGACCTGGCATGACAGCCTGAGAGATGGGCAGTCAAAAGTCAGAAAAATTCCTATCTGGTGAAGAGTTCTTAATAAGGATAAATCTAACAAATGTTGAAACTTATCAGCAGAATCTTCTCAACTCTTTTAAGAGAAACTCCTATAAGCGAAACACAGTTCGGGGCAGCGGTCATGGTACTACACAAGGAAGTGTTGTTATGGAGACAGCTTTGACCGCTCCCCTGCAATCACAGTGTATACTTAAGGCTAGTGATGGCAGAGCAGCCAGCAGGGTGGTCTCCAGGGAAACCATCAAACATACTTCTTCACAGGCACAGCAACTGTTCTGAATCAGTGACTCTTTATATAGGTTTAAAAACATTGTGAATGGTGCATCGATTGCCTCTTTTGTAGACAATGTCTGGTTATTGGAGCTGTGAGAGACCTGGTTCTCCTGCTGGTGGGATTATTCTGAACGGCGTCTAAAGTAGACAGCCACAACTAAATTCACCATCGAGGACCAGTAACTACAAATGGCAAATTCAAACTCAGGAAATCGCTGGTTAGTTCGGTGCAAGAATGAAACTAGTGGTTGACAGAGCCAAGCCGGACCTGCTAACTGCCAGTGCTCACTGTCCAAGGGCTGTCTAAATATTATCCAACCCTCTCAGCAAGGTCAACATTATTGCTATATTTGTTTACAAATAAAAAAATAAAGCAGACTAGAAAATGGAAGATCTGGGACTCAACGCAAGGTCAAAATGAAGTCCTGGTCCTAGTGTACAGGGCTGCACAGAACACCCCGTGTTTGCACGGCACTGTGTCACTCCCCGGTCATGTCACACACGTTATCGCACATACTCTGCGTTTAGCTTGAAACGTGGAGGAGTCCAAATTCTAGACTATTGTAATTTTGTAATATTTTACACTTTGTTCCTTGCCTCCTTGCTCCAGTTCTGCACCCACACACTCTCCATGTTTAAAGACTCACATGGAACCAAGTCTCCAAAGGCTTCCCATCTTCCACCTGGACTGTGTGAGCAGTATGCTAGCCTAGGCAGCATTCCATAAGCCGAATTTCTCTGTCCAAATTCTAAGTAAAACAGGGCAAACATTCCAATGTGCTGCTTGCAACATTCCCACATAATCTTCCAAGAGAGAAGGTGAAATTTGCTGATAGGGATGGAAGAAGGTCAGATTGCTGAGTGGTTTCCTACTTTATTCTGATAAATTCTATTAAACACTTTAAATCTGGTAAGTGCTTTGATAAGTAAGTACTGATAATTAATAATATGGCTCCTAGCAGATCACCATTATATACAATCCTACAATTGAATATAAATATCATCAGTGTTTAGTGTTAAATATCAGATACCATTGACACTATCGGAGTTCATTATAATTATAACATTTTGAGCTACCGTTAGATATCTTCTAGTCCAGACTCCTTGCTTTTTGGATGAAACAGCTGAACACTACAAGGCTTCAGCGCATCAAAACCAACCAAACAGTAAGTGCTCCTTTCTTCCCTCTTTCCCTGAAATCCCAGCTCCTACCATGTGCCTCATGGAAAAGTCTCCCTTCTCCCTATCATTGCCATTCTGTTTAGGCTCAGGAAAAAGGCTTTCCGTTTTCTCTAAAGCTAGCCCTCCACATGCCTTCCACCTCCCACTGAAACATGTTCTCAGCCCTAGCTCGTGGCTCACTGGATAGAGCATCAGCCCAGCATATGGACGTCCCGGGTTCAATTCCTAGTCAGGGCACACAGAAGTGACCATCTGCTTCTCTCCCTCTCCCCTTCCCCCCTTTCTTCTTCTGGTTCTCCCATAGCCAATGGCTCAATTGGTTCAAACATGGCCCCAGAGACTGAGGATGGCTTGGTTGGTCTGAGCATGTCAGTCTCAGGTGTTAAAAATAGCTCAGTACTTGAGCATCAGCCCAAGATGAGGTTGTTGGGTAGATCCTGGTCAGTGTTCATGCAGGAGTCTCCCTCACTATCCTCCTCTCACCTATAAATAAATAAATAATAAAAAAATAAATGTGTTCTCCCAATTTCCCCTCATTCTCTAGCATCTTTAAATCTCTCTATGGGTGTCTTCTTTTTTTATTATTTTTATGACTGTCTTCTTATTGCAAGCATGCCCAAGCCATCTTGTTCTTAAAGAAGACATTATCTTCACTAGATCAGGCTATCCCCCTGCCCACCACCATCACAATCTTCTATTCTCTTCTTAGGTATTCTTTAGTATTTATGATCCATAATCCCTGCCCCTTTACTAATACTAGTTCCTCAAAGGCTAGCAGTGCCCTTGCTCTAGTCTTTTCTCACTCTGGATCTCTCTGATCTCTTCGTAGCATTCCTCTTTAAAATTCTTCCTTAGACTTCTCCATACTGAACTTTCCTGGTTCCCCCTTCTACCTCTTGGGTATTCTTTTTCCTGGTCATTACTGGTTGTCAGCTACGTCCTGGGCCCCTGCTCTGTTTTCCCTAAATCCTCTCACTCTCTCAGTGAGTTCATCTATTCATTTTCTTTATTTCAATCTTTCTCTCTGTAGGTGAAGAACATGCAAAGTCACTGCTTTATGGGTAAAACATTTAGATGTTTTTGCACCATACACACTTGTCTGAAATAGATTTCACCAGCTTTCCTCTCTGAAGATGTTCTTTCACAATCAGCCCCACTTCTGTCTATAATGCCCTGGGTTTCCTGCATCTCCAGCTATGAACCTTGGAGCCATTGTGACCCCTAGTCACCACTCCCTGTATGCAAACTTTCATTATCACTCCCTGTCATATATTATCCTGAAATGATGAGTATTCATTATCCAATTCTTTGATCACATCAATTATATAATAAATTATGTAATTAAAATTCATTTTTCTTCATTGTCAGTCAAATTTGACCTTTTATCTTTATCCTTGCCATCACTACTTTGGTTCAGCTCCCATCAAAATGCCCAGAACTTGCATGGCAAGATGGCAATGGAATAGGCAGACGTACCAACTTCCACCTCCCAGAACCAAAGTGCATTACAACTTAATTTTAAGAACCATCATTTGGATAAACCAACTTTGAACTAAACTAAGAGGACTCTTCAACCAAGGAACACTGAAGAAGCCACACTGAGACTGGTAGGAAAAGCGGAAACACGAAGAGGGCTGCCCAGTTCCCCAGAGCAAACAGCAGCCCGGAGAGACTCACTTGGTAGGAAGTGAGTTTAGCAGAGAGGGGAGGGTCCTGAGCCTCAGGAACAAAGCCCCAGCCTGCAGCCCCAGAGCCTAGAAGAGGCATATAGACAATATTTAGCTGAGAAACAAGTCAGGATACTGTTTGTGAGAAAGAAACAGATTTCTCAGACCCAGGATGCAGCGCAGAAAACCTCTCTCACAACCACTCACCCAGGGCTCCAGGGGACAGGGAAAGAGGAGAGGACTGGAGCAGCAGGAAGAGAGTATAATCTAGGAGGCACAGGGAGAAACACTTTGATGGACAGCCACCATAACCCCTGGGCTAAGTCACTCCCCAAATCTGAAGTGAATATTTCCCCTAGAACCAGCAATACCAGCAAAGAGAAGCAGAACACCAGCCAAACAAGCTTTCCTGCAGCACTCAGAGTAGAGTAGCTTAGGAGGAAGCTTTCAGGCCTACAGTATTGAGTATTAGGGTCTGAGCTGCAGTGCCCCCACCCACACAGCTGAGTGCTCGCTGGAGGGCAGGTGGCGGTGGGATGCAGAAGTGTGGTACCGTCAGCGAGGGCGGAAGCTGGCCAGCCACGACTGAGGCCTGGGCGAGAGCTCAGTCTTGCTCCGCAGGGGTGGAGGGAATGCACAATAACAGTCTGGCCTGGCTGTGGGCCCACCTGCAATCCCGCCTTCAAGGGAAAGGCTGGAGCCCAGGAACAGGTGAAGACCAACTGCTGAGCAAGGGTGTATGGGCGTGCAGCCTCTCCCAGCCCACGGAGCCAAGGCTTGCAGCCGGACACACAAGCAGGTTCCTCCAGCAGGGGTGGAGCAGAAGCCTGGGAACAGGAGCTGACCCGCAGCTGAGCAAAAATGCTCACCCCTGCCTGCAGTGATGAGGCACGCAGCTGGCGCATAACCCCATCCGTGGGGGCGGGGTGAAGGCCGAGGCCGGCCAAGGCTTGTAGACCCGGCTACATGAACAGAGCACCTCCCGTGAAGTAGAGGCGGAAACTGCAGTGACAGCCACAGCAGGCTGGCACCAGCAACACCCATACCCAAATGTCGTAGGCAGCGGCAGAGGGGGTAGTAGGCCTGCAGACAGACCAGACCTAGGGAACACAGAGGCAACACCCATTGGACAAAATGGGAAGGCAGAGAAATGCAACCCAAATGAATCAAGAGGAATCCCCAGAAAAGGACCTAAATGAGTCAGATATAACCAAATTACTGGATGCAGAGTTTAAAATAATGATTGTTAGAATGCTCAAAGATCTTAGAACAATAGATGGTCATTACGAACACCTAAAGAGATAGCAAATATAAAAAAGGACATTGAAATAATAAAAAAGAATCAGTCAGAAATGACAAATACAATATCAGAAATAAAGACCAAAATGGAAAGAATTAAAAGCAGGATAGATGAAGCTGAGAATCAAATCAGTGAGTTAGAGAACAAGATAAACAAAGGCACAGAAGCAGAGCAGAAAAAGGAAAAGAGACTCAAAAAGTCTGAGGAAACTCTAAGGGAGCTCTGTGACAACATGAAGAAAAATAACATCCACATCATAGGGGTTCCTAAAGAAGAAGAAGAGAAAGAACAAGGGATAGAGACTTTGTTCAATCAGATCATAACTAAAAACATCCCTAAATTGATGCAGGAAAAAAATCTCACAAGTTCAAGAAGCACAGAGAACTCCACTAAAGATAAACCCAAATAAATCTACACTAAGACACATCATAATTAAAATACCAAAGCTAAGTGATAAAGAGAAAATATTAAAAGCTGCTAGAGAAAAATGGCTATCACCTACAAAGGAGGCCCCATAAGGATGACATCAGAATTCTCAACAGAAACACTTGAGGCCAGAAGGGAATGGCAAGAAATATTCAAAATAAAGCAGAACAAGTGCCTACAACCAAGACTACTTTATCCAGCATGGCTATCATTTAAAATTAAAGAAGAAATAAAAGCTTCCCAGACCAAAAAAACACACTCAAGGAATTCACTAAAACCAAACCAATGCTGCACGAAATATTAAGGGGCCTGTTATAAACAGATCAAGGGAAAAAAGAATGTACAAAAGAGGAATAGAGCTTTAAAGAATAAAATGGCAATAAACTACATATCAGTAATAACCTTAAATGTAAATGGATTAAATGATCCAATCAAAAGACATAGGATAGCTGAATGGATAATAAAACAGGACCCGTACATATACTGTCTATAGGAGACACACCTTAAAACAAAAGATACACATAGATTAAAGGTAAAAGGATGAAAAAAAAAATTTCATGCAAATGGAAATGAAAAAAAAGCGGAAGTTGCAATACTTATATCAGACAAAATGGACTTTAAAACAAAGGTTATAGTAAGAGATACAGAAGGTCACTACATAATGATAAAGGGAACAATTCAACAGGAAGATATAACCATTATAAATATCTACGCACCTAATATAGGAGCACCTAAATATATAAAGCTGATTTTGATAAATATAAAGGGTGAGATGAACAGCAATACTATAATAGTAGGGGATTTCAATACTCCACTAACATCACTAGATAGATCCTCAAGAAAAAAAATTAACAAAGAAACAGCAGACTTAAAGGACACACTAGATCAACTGAAGTTAATAAATATCTACAGAACTTTTCACCCTAAAGCAGCAGAATATACATTTTTTTCGAGCGCTCATGATACATTCTCTAGGACAGACCACATACTAGGACACAGAAACAGTCTCAACAAATTTAAAAAGATTGAAATCATATCAAGCATTTTCTCTGATCACAATGGCATGAAACTAGAAATCAACCACAACAAAAACACTGAAAAATACTCTAACACTTAGAAACTAAATAGCATGTTATTAAATAACAAATGGGTTAAGAATGAGATCAAAGAAGAAATAAAAAAATTCCTAGAAACAAATGATAATGAGCATACATCAACTCAAAATTTATGGGACACAGCAAAAGCAGTACTGAGAGGGAAGTTAATAGCATTACAGGCATACCTTAAGAAGCTAGAAAGAGCTCAAATAAGCAACCTGAACCTGCAGCTAAAAGAACTAGAAAAACAACAACAAATAAAACCCAGGACAAGTAGAAGGAAGGAAATAATAAAGATCAGAGCAGAAATAAATTACATAGAGGATGAAGAAACAATACAGAGGGTCAATGAAACCAGGAGCTGATTATTTGAAAAGGTAAACAAGATCGATGAACCTTTAACCAGACTCACCAAGAAGAAAAGAGAGAGGACTCAAATAAATAAAATTAGAAATGAGAGTGGAGAAATAACAACTGACACAACAGAAATACAAAGGATTGTAAGAAAATACTATGAAGAACTGTATGCCAAAAAATTAGACAACCTAGATGAAATGGAAAAATTCTTTGAAACATACAATCTTCCAAAAATCAATCAGGAAGAATAGGAAAACCTAAACAGACTGATTACAACAAATGAAATCAAAACAGTTATCAAAAAACTCCCAACAAACAAAACCCCGGGGCCCGATGGCTTCACAAGTGAATTCTACCAAATATTCAAAGAACTAACCCCTATCCTTCTCAAGCTATTTTTAAAAATTCAAGAGGAAGAAAGACTTCCAAGCTCCTTTTATGAGGTGAGCATAATTCTGATTCCCAAACCAGGCAAAGACAGCACAATAAAGAAAATTATAGGCCAATATCCCTAATGAATTTAGATGCTAAAATCTTCAACAAAATATTAGCCAACCAGATACAATAATATATGAAAAAAATCATACACCATGATCTAGTGGGATTTATTCTGGGGAGGCAAGGCTGGTACAATATTTGCAAATCAATCAATGTGATTCATCACATAAACAAAAGGAAGGACAAAAACCACATTATAATTTCAATAGATGCAGAGAAAGCATTTGATAAAATCCAGCACCCATTCATGATCAAAACTCTCAGTAAAGTGGGAATACAGGGAACATTCCTTAACATAATAAAGGCCATCTATGACAAACCTACAGCCAAAATCATACTAAATGGGTAAAAATTAAAAGCAATCCCCTTAAGATCAGGAACCAGGCAGGGGTGCCCCCTTTCACCATTCTTATTCAACATAGTTCTGGAAGTCCTAGCTACAGCAATCAGACAAGAAGAAGATATAAAAGGCATCCAAATTGGAAAAGAAGTAAAACTGTCATTATTTGCAGATGATATGATACTGTATATAGAAAACCCTAAAGTCTCAGTCAAAAAACTACTTGACCTGATAAATGAATTCAGCAAGGTGGCAGGATATAAAGTTAATACTCATAAATCAGAGGCATTTTTATACACCAACAATAAACTTTCAGAAAGAGAAATTAAGGAAACAATCCCCTTCACTATTGCAGCCAAAAAAATAAAGTACGTAGGAGTAAATTTAACCAAGGAGATTAAAGACTTGTACTCAGAAAATTATAAAACATTGATAAAAGAAATCAAGAAAGATAAAAACAAGTGAAAGCATATACCGTGCTCATGATTAGGAAGAATAAACATCATTAAAATGTTCATATTACCCAAAGCAATTTATTAGTTCAATGCAATACCAATTAAAATACCAATGACATACTTCAAAGATATAGAACACATATTCCAAAAATTTATATGGAACCAAAAAAGAACACAAATAGCTTCAGCAATCTTGAAAAGAAAGAATAAAGTGGGAGGTATCACACTTTTTGATATCAAGTTATACTACAAGGCCATTGTACTCAAAACAGCTTGGTACTGGCATAAGAACAGGCATACAGATCAATGGAACAGATCAGAAAACCCATAAATAAACCCACACCTTTATGGACAGCTGATATTTGACAAAGGAGGTAAGAGCACAAAATGGAGTAAAGACAGTCTCTTTAACAAATGGTGTTGGGAAACTTGGACAGCTACCTGCAAAAAAATGAAACTAGACCATCAACTTACACCATTCAAAAAATAAACTCAAAAGGGATAAAAGACTTAAATATAAGTCGTGAAACCATAAACATCTTAGAAGAAAACACAGGCAGTAAGCTCTCCGACATCTGTAGCAGCAATATATTTGCCAATTTATCTCCATGGGCAAGGGAAATAAAAGACATGATAAACAAATGAAACTATATAAAACTAAAAAGCTTTTGCACACCTAAAGACAATAAGAACAGAATATAAAGACAAACCACACAATTGGAGAACATATTCAACAACACGTCAGATAAGGGGTTAATAACCAAAATTTATAAAGAACTTGTAAAACTTAACACCAGGAAGGTAAACAGTCCAGTTTACCAAAAAATGGGCAAAAGAAATGAATAGAAATTTCTCCAAAGAAGACATACAGATGGCCAATAGGCAGGTGAAAAATGCTCAACATCACTAATCATTAGAGAAATGCAAATTAAAATTACAATTAGATACCACCTCACACCAGTCAGAATGGCGCTCATCAACAAAACAACATATGATAGGTACTGGTGAGGATGTGGAGAAAGGGGAACCCTCCTGCTCTGCTGGTGGGAATGCAGGCTGGTGCAGCCACTGTGGAAAACAGTATGGAGATTCCTCAAAAGATTTAAAATGGAACTGCCTTTTGACCCAGTCATCTCACTTATAGGTATATATCCCAAGGACACCATAGTACTGTTCGGAAAGGAGGAATGAACCCCTATGTTTATGGCAGCATTATTCACAATAGCGAAGATCTGGAAACAGCCCAAGTGTCCATCAGTGGACGAGTGCATTAAATAGCAGTGATACATATATACAATGGAATACTATGGGGCCATGAAAAAGAAGGAAATCTTACCTTTTGCAACAACATGGAGGAACCTGGAAACTATTATGTTAAGTGAAATAAGCCAGGCAGAAAATGAAAAATATCATATGACCTCACTCATTTGAGAAATCCAATGAACAATGAGAACTGAGAAACAGAATTGAGACAGAGGAGAGATTAAAGGGACCAGAGGAAAAGAAAACAGAGGAAAAAGGGATGATAGGATGGGATAAACCTGAAGGGAAGGGGGAGGGCACTATAGGAAGAGGGAGAAGGTAGATGTTGAGGGGAATACGGGGAGGGGAGATGCACTCGGGGCAATGCTAGGATCTATGTAAACATAATAAATTAAAATCAATAAAATATAAATAAATAAATACCCAGAACTCATTTTCAATTGGTTAAGTACCATCACATATTAACCTGCTCAAAGCACTACCATTAGCCAGTCTCCTTCAGAGGTTCACAATGATCTCTGTGGCATGGCTTTTAATCCCAGTGAATGCCTTTCTATAATCTGACTCTTTGTGCCCAATTTCCCCCTTACACCTCCACACTCTCCTTCTCCCCTAGTCAAACTTATTTCCTCATGGTTCCTCACCTGCACACTCTGCCTGGGGCCGTTGCCACCCGGCCCTTCCCTTTGTCCCATCTCCTAAGCAGCCAGCGCTGACAGGGGCTGGTTCAGTCACTCTGCTGCCTCAATTCACAGAAGTCTCCCTTCAACCAACTCCTGAGGTCAGTACTACCTGGCTCAGCAATGTCCTCTAATGGTCTCAGCTTGTCACTCTGACTGCATCCTCTGGATTGTAAGGTGCCTTAGGCAAACATTATACCTACACTAATGTACTCCCCACACCCCACACCATTCAGATACTCCAAAGTTTTCCCTAATAGATGCTGACTCATGGGTGGAACAATGTCCAAAAAGAAGACCATTCAAAGACACTTCCAGTGCCACAAATCTAAATCTAGTATACCTTACAGTCCCATTGAATGCACAGCTGTTTCAGGGACGCAGTAAATTACGACACTGTCAGTGAAGGGCCTGGGAATGGGGCAAGTTAGGCACCTGGGGTGCAACATTTAAGGAGGCGCTCATTCACTCTTAGCAGACTCTGAGAATCCTATCATGCACCGACCCACCCTGCATGGCCAGAGAGCGACAGCCATCCAAGTCCCAGGTTTAAAAGATAACTATCAAAAAACAAACTAAACCAAATCAAGAGATGCATCCTAGGCAAGCCACAGAAAATCATTTTCCCAAGGTCATATAAAGAACAGACTAAGAGTTGATTTGCTGGTCTACCACTGCCTTCAGGATATGAAACAGTGGCAGGAACTATGGCATTAGCTCAAAGGAAGAAAGCTGTTCTCTAAGAGACACAGCTTTGAAGTGGGAGCAAATACCTCAAGAGCCTAGTAGGCCAGTGCTGCTGTTAGGGATGCTTCTCTTCTCCTGGCTCAACCTCAATAAAAACTCACTCTGGCCCCAGTTGCCTCTTTGCAATGGATGCTGAGGACTGCTGTCATTGTTAAGGAGGAGACAAGGCACTACTCAAACCAGGTAAAATTCTCATGAGAACTTAAATCTGTTGGAAAAACCTACTAGTAAAATATAAACTCATACCACATCTTCCTTATATGTCTATACATTTCATTGCTTTTCTCTTAAATTCAATCACTTTTTCCCTTCACCAATGCTTTTAATTACAAGTAGGAAGGGATCTTAAGACTTTATGAAGATGCAGTTAGATCTCACATAGCTGACTTTACCAAAATAAAGGGAGAAAATTTTAAAAGGTTGCCAAATATTGTTATTTTTAGCTTCTTAGAATTTTACTCAAATTCCCAGAGAGAAAAAATAATAATAGTGAAAACAATATAAAGTGACTTAGAAAGCACTTTTTTTCCCCTGCTGAGCATTCTGAGACCCAAGGAAGATGCTGAGAAAGATGAGGAGCAGAGGGAAGCGTGGGTGTCTTGTCTCAGAACTCAGAAGTGATGCAGTTGACATGACAACTTCTTGGAAAATGGCAAAGAATGGATCCTTTTGGAGCAGGGAAGAAGGTACCCCAGCCCTTCTTCCTTCCTCCCTGTGTATCTATTAATTTTTTCAGAGAATCCAAATTCTCCTCTGGGGCCAGTGGACCATCATTCTGAGTCACTTTTTGAAAATGCTGGCACCCAGTGGAGTCACAGTGACATCATGGAGAAATGCTGTATTGCTATGTACTATTATGTTGTACTTCAAATGTCAGCATATTTTGATATGTAGATGGCCCAAAGAATGGGTAAATATTATGCCATTGAGGGCAACAGAGTTTATTTTTAAATAGAAAAGAAGAAGGAGAGAGAGTGGAGGTAGGTGGAGATTGCTTAATGTACTGAGACCAGAAGAATCCTTAATGGCTCACCTTATCCAATCCTTCACATTTAAAAAGGATAATAAAAAAAACCCTTCTACCTTCTGAGTTAATTACAGAGAAAGTAATTATAAACCTCCCTCAGAGTTTAAGAAAAAAATACAATAAATAAAAGGAGTCTCATGAAACTAATGGCCAAATGGGCAAAGCCATATATATATAATAAATGTCCTTCCTAACCTTAAAGGGACAGGATGCCAGGACTATGCTTTCAGCACTATTACCTTACAGCTGTCAGAGATAATTGACATGTTGTAAAATTCACCCACTGTATATGTAAAATTTGGTGATTTTTAAAAATGAACAAATTTAATAAATTAACCTCAATGATGGTGCAACCAGCAGCACAGCCCCGTTTCAGAACCCCATTTGCAGGCAAACTCTGCTCCAAGTGACCATCAGTATACTTTCCATCTCTATGAATTTGCCTTCTCTGGAAATTTCACAATAATGGAACCACATTATATGTATTCTTTTGCGACTGCTTTCTTTCACTTAGCATAATGTTTCTGAGATTCATCCACATTGAGGCAATGTATTAATAGCCCATTACTCTTTAATGTGAAGAGTATTTCATTGCGAGCATATACTGTATCTTGCTTATACATTCAACAGTTGATGGACATTTAGACTGTTTCCAGTTTGGGGCTATTATGAATAGTGTTACAGTAAGCATTCATGCTTAAGTCATCTGGATTGTATAGTTAGTTTATTCTTAACCTTTAAAGAAACTACCAAACAATTTTCCAAAGTGGCTATACCATTTTACCTTCCCGCCAGTAATTTTTGAGGGGTCTAGTTCCTCCACTTTTTTGCCAGCACTTTTTTTTGTCTATTTTTTAAATTATAGCCACTCTATGAGTGGGTAGTGATATCTCATCATGGTTATAACTTGCATTTTCCTAATGACTAATGCTGTTGAGTTTCTTTTCACAGACTTATGAACCATTTATACATATATCTTTTTTTTTTTTTTTTACAGGGACAGAGAGTGAGTCAGAGAGAGGGAGAGAGAGAGACAGACAGACAGGAACAGAGAGAGGTGAGCATCAATCATTAGTTTTTCATTGCCGTTACGACACCATAGTTGTTCATTGATTGCTTTCTCACATGTGCCTTGACTGCAGGCCTTCAGCAGACCAAGCAACCCCTTGCTGGAGCCAGCGACCTTGGGTCCAAGATGGCGAGCTTTGGCTAAAGTCAGATGGGCCTGCGCTCAAGCTGGCGAGCTTGGGGTCTCGAACCTAGGTCTTCCGCATCCCAGTCCGACGCTCTATCCACTGTGCCACCGCCTGGTCAGGCACATATATCTTCTTTAGTGAAATGTATACTGAAGTCTTTTTTTTATGGCTTTTTTCCATTTATTGCATGGAGAAGTTTCTCTAGTCCAAGTTAAAAGCAGACCCCAAGTGGTTACATTATACAAGCTGAGAGGTTTTTAAACTTATGACAAAGGACAGAAGGGAAATTCTACTCATTGCAAGGAAATCATTTAAGCTTCAGAGAGCCAAAAGCACTTAAAATCCATAAACCTTCAGCTGTGTCCTTAGCCAGTCCAGTCTCTATGAGGAACTGGCATGTGTCTTCTGCTGGTCACCTTGTATCTCAATTATTTCTCCATGCCCAGGCTCAGTTATGGTACATTGCCAACAAATGCCTTCTTAAATGACTTCACTAGTTTCTTTTTATCATAATCATAGCGATCCCTTGGGCAGTAGTAAGGGTCTTCCTGCCATTTCTCCATTTAATTCTTATCTGGATATAATCTTCAGTGCCAGCAGAAAGCAGATTATCACCCTTTTTGCATCAGCAAAATCTTAGGAAGGCTGTGGGGAGGGGCACAAGAGGGCTCACGGGATCCCTGGGCAGCGGGTCAGTGACTGGGGTCTATTGAAGTGTTTTTATTTATTTATTTATTTATTTATTTATTTATTTATTTAGAGACAGAGAGAGGGACAGATAGGGACAGACAGACAGAAAGGGAGAGAGATGAGAAGCATCAATTCTTAGTTATTCATTGATTGATTTCTCATATGTGCTTTGATGGAGGGTGGGGGCTACAACAGAGCAAGTGACCCCATGCTCAAGCCAGCAACCTTGAGCTCAAGCCAGTGATCTTGGAGTCACGTCTACAATCCCACACTCAAGCCAGCAACCTCACACTCAAGCCAGATGAGCCTGCACTCAAGCTGACAACCTCAGGGTTTTGAACCTGGGCCCTCTGCATCCCAGTCCAATGCTCTATCCACTGCACTACTGCCTGGTCAGGTTATTGAAGTCTTTTGACCAGTTTTAAATCAGTTTGTATATAGCCTCAGAGAGGTGTAACAATTCTTTATATACTCTGGACACATATACCCTTTATCAGAGATATGATTTGCAAATATTTTCTCCTAGGTTGTGGCTTGATAGGGTTGCAGGCAGGGGCCATGACTCCCTCCGCCCTTAAGGAGATGAAGGGACATTAAAAAACTGGACATTCCAGATCGCCTCCCCCCATCTGGATTGACTCACCCAGGTGTGGAAGGTCCCCTAGCTTACTTACTGTTAATCCTCCCCCCCCCCCCGAAACGACTACCAGCCCCGACCCTCGAATCCCCTATTTAACCCTGCCTGTCAGAGAACCGGTTGCTGACCTTCACCTTAGGAATCAGCCCAGCAGATGACCCCCTAATAAACTTTTCTTGCCTGAACTCGGGGTCCTCTTTCAGCTGACCTTATATGGCTTATATTTTTATTCTCTTAACAATGTCTTTTGAATTGCAAAATATCTTAATTTATCTACTAAGAAATTAAGCCAAATTTATTAATTATTTTATGGTTCATGTTTTTGGTGTCAAATCTAAGAACTCTGTTTATGATTCTTACTCTGTTTTCTTCTAAGAGTCTACTAATTTTAGGTCTTACATTTAGGCCTGTGATCCATTTTGAGTTAAGAATGTGAAGCAAGGATCTAAGAATGTTTTTGTTTTGTTTAGGCCCATGGATATTTCACTATTCCAGTATCATTTGTTCAAAAGAAAATCTTTTCTCAGTTAATGCGTTGGAACCTTTATCAAAAATCAGTAGATCGCCTGACCAGGTGGTGGCGCAGTGGATAGAGTGTTGGACTGGGATGCGGAAGACCCAGGTTCGAGACCCCGAGCTCGCCAGCTTGAGCGCCGGCCCATCTGGCCTGAGTAAAAGCTCACCCGGTTGGACCCAAGATCCGTGGCTCCAGCAAGGGGTGGCTCGGTCTGCTGAAGGCCCGCGGTCAAGGCACATGTGAGAAAGCAATCAATGAACGACTAAGGTGTTGCAATGGCAAAGAAAAACTGATGATTGATGCTTCTCACCTCTCTCCGTTCCTGTCTGTCTGTCCCTACCTATTCCTCTCTCTGGCCCTCTCTCTCTCTCTGTTCCTAAAAAAAAAAAAAAAAAAAAAAAAAAAAAAAAAAAAATCAGTAGATCATAAATGCCTATTCTTATGCCAATACCACAATGCCTTCATTATTCTAGCTTTACAGTGAGTTTTCAAATTGGGAAGTTTAAGTCCCCCAACTTGTTTTTTTTCAAAATTGTTTTGGCTATTGCATTGCTAATAAATTTCCAGATTAGTTTGTGAATTTTACCAAGAAGCCTACTAGGATTTTGACAGGGATTGCAATAAATTTATTGACCAATTTAGTAAGAATTTCCATTTTAACAATATTGAGTCTCTCCACTTATTGAGATCTTTAATTTCTCTCAGAAAGGTTGTAGTTTCAGTGTATGAATCTTACACATCTTCAATAAATTTCTAAGTATGTTTTTCCTTTTTAATGCTATTGGTGAATGGAATTTTCTTAATTTCATTTTTATGAGCATGACTGTTCATTACCAATTTAGAAAACTACAATTGATTTTTTACAGTGATCTTGCATCCTGAGACCTTGATAATTGTTAATTAATTCAACTGGTGTTTTTATAGATTCCTTAGGGTTTTCTACATATAAGATAATATCATCTGTAAATATACTTTTTTTTCTTTATTGCACTGCCCCAAACCTTCAGTACAATGTTGAATAAAGTGGTTAGAGTGAACATTCTTGTGTTGCTCCCAATCTTAGGGAGAAAGTATTCAGTTTCACCATTAAGTACAATGTGAGCTACAGGTTTTTCACAGATGCCCTTTATCATATTGAGGATGTGCCCTTCTATTACTAGTTTGTTGAGTTTTTATCATGAATAAATATTGAATTTTGTCACAGTTTTTCTGTATCTACTGGTATGATTATGTATTTTTGTCTTTTACTGTATTAATATAATTGTATTACATTAATTTACATATGCTAAACCAACTTTGCATTCCTGGGATAAATCTCTGTTGATCATGGGGTATGTTACCTTCTACATGTTAGCAAATTTGGTTTGTTAATATTTTATTAAAGATCTATGTTCATGAGGGATACTGATCTATACTTTTCTTTTTTTTTTTTTTATCTATACTTTTCTTATGATTTTATTTTTTTGGTCTGGCATTAATGTCAGGGTAACTCACCATACAGAATAAATTAGACATTATTCCCTTTTCTTCTACTTTCTAAAAATATTTCTTTAAATATGGGATAGAATTCATCAGTAAAGCCAACTGGACTTGGGTTTTTCTTTGTAGAGTTTTAATTTCTACTTACATTTGTTTACTTGTTACAAGTATTCAGATTTTCCATTTATTCTTGAGTCAATATTCCTAATTTGTGTTCTTCTGGGAACCTGTCTCTTTCATCTGAATTGTCTAATTTTCTGGTATAAAGTTATTCATAATATGAACAATATGCAATGCTTTTAGTTGCTTTAGGATCAATAGTGATATCCCTTCTTTTATTTCTAATTTTGATCATTTGTATCTTTTTGTGTTACCCTCCATTGTTTTTGATGGAAAGTCATCCATTAATCCTATTTTTTTCTCTCCCTCTTTCCTCTTCTGGAATTATCATATATACACTACTGTGCTTGATGTTGTCCCACAGGTCTCTAAGTCTCTGTTTATATTTCTTCTTTAGATTGAATCATTTCTTTTGTCCTATCTCCTGGTTCACTTACTTTTCTTCTGCCATCTGCAATCTGTTATTGGGTACCTCTAAGAATTTTTCATTCCATTTCAGTTATCATACTTTTTAACTCCAGATTTTCCATTCAGTTCTCTTTTTTAAAAATTTCTATCTCTTTATTGTGATTCTATAATTCATTGAGTCTTCCCTTGAATTCTTTAAATATGGTTTCCTTTACATCTCTGAACATATTTAAATAGCTGCATTGCAGTCTTTTTCTGCTAAATTCTAAATCTGAGGACACTCAGACACAGTTCCTATTGACTGCTTTTTTCCTATGCATAAATTATACTTTCCTGTTTCTCTGAATGCTTCTGATTTGTTATTGAATACCAGACACTTTACATAATGTATGGCAGCAACTCTGGGTTCTGACTTTCTCCCAGAACATTGTTGCTGGTACTGTTCTGCTTGTTTTGTAATTTGCCGGGATTAAGTCTGTAAGATCTGTCTCCCATATAAGGTACAGTTGCTGAGGTTTTCACCCCTTTTTTTCCTTTTAATTTTAAGCCTGCTCCCCTAGGGTTCATCCGCATATCTGCATACTTAGTGTTCTGGGAAAAACTAGTCAGAGGTTTTGCTCATATACCTTGAGCCAGAAAGACTTCCTCTCTCTGTTTCTGACTCTGTGAGGGATGGGAAACACATTCAAATTTCAGGTGGTTTTCAAGTCTGCCCTGCCCTTCCTTTCTGCAGGCTCTCTCTATCTCCTCTACGTGTACGGCTCTGCTGCCAGAGATGTGTGAGTGCATTCGGTATACTCCATCTCTGCTCCTTGTCAACCTGAGATACAAGAAGAGCTATCAAGGCCCTGATGGCTCTCTTGCCCACCAGACCTACCTGTTAAGTCCCCAGCTAGATCACTGGTCCATTGCTTCTCCCAAAGAGGACTGTAAACTCAAGACAGTGGAGCTATCGGTTCTTCTTGTTTATTAACCATTGACATGGCCACTTTAACTGAAAATACTCCAAATGGAGTATTCTGGAAGCACCAGCAAGGCTGCTTGTTGTGATAGGCTGCCATGCTATGGTCAAAATATCACACTGACAAAGCTGGGGAGGAGGGAATGGAAGCAACCTTAGCAATAATGCCACAAACTCACACCATTCCCACCCAAAGCTTAGCAGTTTTCATGAACAAATAAACGCTTCTCGGTTTGTTGCATGCCTTTGGCCAATTTTTAGAGAGTAAAAATGGATATTTTTGGCAGTCTCTGCCTAGCTTTCTAGTTGATTTGGGGGGAGAGAATCTGTCATCCTACTCCCTTCATCATGCCAGAAGTCCCTACCGCAGCCACTCCTGGTGCTCTGCTGGAATTAGAATGACTAATAAAAGTAGGCCATGCAGGTGAAAATATCATGGTGAAATCTTATTTTCAAAGAAAAACATTTCCTTTTTTCTGGGAGGACAAAATCAACCAACAAACATAAAGGTTACTAAAGGCACAAGTTTAAATGATTATCTCATTAGAGTAAGTTAATTAAGAAATACCGCTCCTCATAAGCAGCACCTTGGGCCCTGCAACTTGAACCCTTCCCAGACCTTAGAGAAATGAAGTACTCCACTAGGAGGAACTGGTCCCAAAGCACTTCAGTGCAGAGCATATGTCCCACAGCTGATTCTCTGTGCCTTCTGTTTCTTCTTATTTTTCTAACTCTTTATATTATGCTTCAGCCATAGTCAGTCTTACACAATGGGCATTCTCATAACAGTTTTGTTTTTTTTTTAAGTGAGAGGAGGGCAGATAGTGAAACAGACTCCCACACGCCCCTGACTAGGATCTACCTGGCAGCCCCTGTCTGGCACCAATGCTTGAGTCAACCAGGCTATTTTTAGTGCCTGAGGCTGATGCACTCAAACCAACTGAACCATTTTCATTGCCCAAGTGAATGCTCAAACCAGCTGAGCCACTGGCTATGAGAGGGGAGGAGAGAAAGAAGGGGGAGAGGGATGGGGAGAGAAGCACATGGTTGCTTCTCCTGTGTGCCCTGACCGGGAATCAAACCCAGGACGTCCTTATGCTAGGCCAATACTCTATCCACTGAGCAAACTGGCCAGGGCCAATAATTCCTTTTTTGAAGTCTTCATCAAAGTCCCCAAACTGACCATTGGCCTATTTTCCTCGCTCTATCACGTCTGATGGGCTGAGACCTCTTGGGCAAGTCAGTTGAGTTCTGTACACCCTCACAGGTCTCAGGAAGAAAGATAAGAACTTCCCCATGCCCTGGATGGATAGCTTGACTGGATGGAGCATTGTCCCAAAATGCAGAAGTTGCCAGTTCAGTCCCTGGTCAGGGCACATATAGGTACAACTTGATGTTCTTGTCTGTCTCTCTTTCTCCCTTCCGCTCTCACTAAAATCAATAAATAAAAGTTAAAAAACAAAGAACTTCCCCATGCACCCAGGAGTTCAGTCTCTTAGAATTGGAGAAGGTTTAGAGGGTTTTTTGGGCAGAACCTCTCATGTTCAGATGGGTCAATGGAGGCTCCGGAAAGTTAACGGGTTTACCCAAGTCACCTTCCAGAAGCATGATAAAGAAAGCCTCAGAAATTGTCACCTAAATGCCTAAGGATCAGGCTGAAGGCCAGTGCATGAAGATCAAACCCGGCATTACACAGGCTCTGAGCACACTGACACAAAGGCCCTGAGACCATTTTTTCCCCCACCCCTCCTCTCTCTTACCTTAGCGAAGAAAATCCAGGCTGCACACTGCCCAGGGGCAAGGAGGCTTTTCAGCTTCACAGTGCTGAACATGAGAAAGAATCCTAAAAAACCACTGGAAGGAGAAAATATTCTTTGTCAGTGAGGCTTGTCTTCTTTGAGCCAACAGGTAACTATTTTCTGTTACATTTTACCAGTCAGCTTCTAATCATCACACATCTATTTCATCTTTTACAGTGATCTCTAGATTAATACACCCCAAATTAAAAAACCCATTCAGTTCTACTTTTCTAAGAAGCTATGATGACAGCATTGTACTAGAGGTGGGAGGACGGGTATAGAAATTTGGGAGGGCTCTGATTAAATCCTGAAAGTAAACAATCACGGAGGACAATACGTCCTGCTCCCTCCCCTGTGACATCTGGAGCTCCGTGCTTGCTGAGGTAGGGCTTCAGGTTTTTTTCAAGCAGAATGAACTGCCAGGGAAAGCATTCCAAAGGAAATTCACCATTTGAGGGCAGAGGGTCTGTGCTGCACTGGTCCCAAGTTCCGGTAAGAACCGGAAAGGAGAAGTCTGGATGCAGTAGTGGAAGTCCCCAAACCAGGAGTACCTACACAGAAACTGCCCTTTGGGAATGTTGCTGCAGCCCAGGTGTATGACCCGAGAGAATCCCTGTCAAGGGGGCCTGAGGCTGGGGCAGCATCTCAGGAGCTATTCAGAGGTCTGCACCAGCCAGGCACTGACACAGCAGGGAGGGGAAACAGTGGCCTGCTCTGGAGCCATCTTCAAAAGTGTCGCTGTGTGGCCAAGTCCAAAGCCAAGGGATCTCCAAATAGAATGTCGCTCTTCCTGGCATTCGGAGGCAGGGTGACTGGGGAAGCATGGCAGACAGACTTCGTGACAGAGGCTGACTTCCAGAACATAAATGCAAATGGGGTCTGAGTGGGAACTTTATTTGGAATTGAAAATTGCAAAGCAAGACACAAAACTGCAGTTACTCCCTAAATCAAAGAGGGGGGGTCTTATGAGCTGTCCCTGTTTGCAACCCAGGGCCTCAGGCACCATTTGACCTTTATTATAGGCACTGGTGTGTGGCTCCAACACTGATGGTGACCTCTGAGAGGTCGGGGCCTGAACTTGGGCTTCGATGTATTGTCCCCAACAGGGCCAAGCATGGAGCCCTGTCATCACAGGTATCACATCAACGTTTGACAGGCTGACTTTCCAGCAGCTTGAATTAAATTAAGGCAAATTTCACATAAATGTGTGCCTTCACTTCTTTAGATTAGACCAGCTCATGGCCACATTCTTGGGTCAGGACCAGAGATGGGTATTAGGCTTCTCTTGTGTGTCTATCAGCCTGAATGGCCTGGCTGACTTGCAAATTTGTTCAGATTTGCACCTCTAGAGATGGGAGGCTGGGCAGCTATGGATTCAGATGTTGAGTCACTCATACCTGGAAGGCAAGGAGGCCCTTGTGGGTAAGCAGCAGGCTGGAAATCAAGCGCCCTAAGTCTCTGTTCGTGGTGATGCTCATTGATCCTTATAACCTAGACTAAATTCCCTTTTCTTCTTTTCCATTTATTTTCTTGCCTCTGGGACTGCGATCTTAAAGCAGAAATGAGCATAGCAGTCCCAATCCTACCTTATGGGAATCAGACATTTTTCAGAACAGAAAGGTTCCCAGCCCCAATTCTCATTTTACTAACAAGCAACTGAGGCACAGGCAACATTATGATATCAATTTCCACAGCTCTTCAAACCTCACCACAGATGCTCTTGACCAGAGACAGAGAGAGATGCCGCTGGTGTCTGTGGATGTGAGATGGGTGTGTAAAGTAAGGCAGCCAGCACCCAGGACTCTCCTTGGTGGCTCTCACTCTCTACATCCAAAGAGTTAACAACTTCACAGGTGCCTGTCCAGTCTCCCATATCCCCTTCCACTCTGGTCTTTCCTCTCCTCTCGACCTCTAGCAAGAGGAAGGGCATGGTCCCACATTGACCTCTCCTCTCAGCACAGCTGCTTGCTGGAACTGAGCTACTCCTGGTTTTTGACCTACACGCTTACAAAAGCATCCATGACTCGCTCTCATCACTTGACTTGTATATGTCTGTGAATCATTTCTAAATTACCCAAGGACCCTTAACTTTCTCCCTTTTTTTCAGCTCTTCTACCTGTTGCTATGGAAGCAGACTCAAAATCAATGGGAAAACCCCAGAAATAAAAGAGCCTGGACTTCCTGCTAATGGGGTGTCAAGGTCATGGCTACTCCCACTATCCCCTCAGACCTCCATGACCCCATCTGAGCTCCCCCAGGACCTGGAGGAACCTCGAGATAAGACAGGGAAAAGCAGCACATTCTTAAAAGAGGTTAAGGACTGAAGCCAGGGGGTAAAATAAAGCTGAGAATTAAAACAATCCAAATCAATATTTCCAAATCCTTCAAATTAGAATTCCTGATTTCTCATGTTGGGTTATGAAAAAGTTGTAGATTAAAAGCAGAAATGGAGCCAAAATGTCATCCCACAAAGCCAACACCAACAGGATGTGAACAGTGTTGCTCTATTCTAAACAACCATATCTCCTCCACAACCCGTTTGCCCACGCTGCCAAATACCCACAGGCAAACGAGTCCGTGGGCACCAGAACAGCACTAACACGCATAGCGCACATTCCTAGCTAAGTGACAAGGCCTGGCCAGATAATAGGAACTGGGAAGATGAATTCTGTCAGTGTTCTCCTGAAAGTCTTTTGAGGATGATAAATAAATCAATCTGAGGCTCAAATGCGGAAGCAAACACTATATAATATTGATTTTTGGTACTAACAACCCCCATTGGAAAAGGTACCTAGCCACAGATCAGCATTTTGACTCTAAAAAGTCACTACTTGACAGGGTAAAATCCTATATGTGTGGAAATAGGTAGTCTGACTTTTATGTAGCAGTTGTTCATGGTCTGTTGGCATTTTATTTACAGTTGACCAGAGCAGTTAATAAAATGGCCATCATTTATTGGGTTAGGCAAATGTTCAGGGCTTTAAATATGTAGCTTATTTAATACACACAATCACACTGCATTGCTACTATTTTTCCAATTCATAGATGAGAGAACTAAATGAAGGCTTGAGAGAACTAGGAAAATTTAACCAAAGATCACACAATTAGGAAGCATCAAGGCTGGAATTCAACCCAAGTGTGGTTTTACCACAATATCAGAATACATGCTGTGGGATGTCCATAGACACCTTTCAGCTTCTGCGCATAATAAAGTCAAGCAAAGAAAAGAAAGGGAACTAGGATGGCTATAAACTTCTATGTATCCAATTCTGCCCATTTAATTGGTCTACACCCCTGCATACTTGCCAAGGTCACTATTAATGATCGCCTTGTTGTCCAGGCATCTCCTAGTCAATGCTTTCCAAAATCTGTTTCTCATAGTCTTGGGGGTTCAGTTGAGGTTTTTTTGGAGGTTGCCCTTCAGGAACAAGAGGGAGGCCAAGGTAGAAGTTGAGAGGGTAGGATTGTGGACCCAAATCTTCCCTTGAACTCAGTTTGGTCAATACTATATACTGAAATTCTGTTTAAGAATCGCTTGTGGAGAAAAAAATCGAGAAATCCTAGGTCTTCAGCAAGTTTGAAAACCACTGCTATGGCCTAAAAACTGCTGCAGGGCAGGGCTCCTCAAAGGTCCCAGGCCAGCCCTGAGTCCCTGCGGGTGTTCTTAACAACCACTGACGGCCCAGGGAGCAGCTCTCACCCTGCATCTGCCACCTCTCTGCCACTCATTTGGATAATGGCACCGACCCTGGACTTCCCTGGAAATGCAGACACAACTAGTAGTACAGGGGCATAAATTCATAGTTCGAGGGTTTTACTAGTTAAGATTACCTGGCCCAGCAGCTGCCATGGAATCTGTAGAAATACAGGAACGGGAAGTCCAGGACTCCGAGGAGATCACCTGAGGGGCAGAGCAAGGGTGAGACCTAGGCCACATGTCCGAGGCCCTGCAATGTCCCAGCAATGCAGCGCCAGGGTCTCTAGCACAGTTAGCCCTCTGGGCGCTGAGCTGCCCAGCACTGAATTCATGCTGGCATTCCCAGGGTTTCTATGTTACTGGCTTTTTCTAATAATAATAATAACAACAACAACAACAATAATAATAATAATGCCTACTTAGTGAGAGTCTGTCCGGGGTAGGACCCCATGCTAAGAAAGCTTTATGTACATTAATCTCTTTCCATCCTTACAACAACTCCGTGAAGTTTCATTACCCGCATTTTAACCAGAGGTCAGAGAAGCTAAGAGATTTGCCTAAGATTGCACAGCTGCAGCTGCGGAGCCCAGTGTGAGCCCGTCACTCACAGCCGCTGGACCTTTCCTCTTTGCCAGGCAGCCCTCCCTGCCTAAGGTGGAGTGCAGGACAAAATAAAGTCAGTTTTTCAAAAGGTTCTTCTAATCTTTAATTTTTTTTTTTTTTTTTACAGAGACAGAGAGTCAGAGAGAGGGATAGATAGGGACAGACAGACAGGAATAAAGAGAGATGAGAAGCATCAATCATCAGGTTTTTTTTCATTTTGACACCTTAGTTGTTCATTGACTGCTTTCTCACATGTGCCTTGACCGCGGGCCTTCAGCAGAAGGAGCAACCCCTTGCTGGAGCCAGCGACCTTGAGTCCAAAGCTGGCGAGCTTTTGCTCAAACCAGATGAGCCTGCACTCAAGCTGGCAACCTCAGGGTCTCGAACCTGGGCCTTTGCACATCCCAGTCCGACACTCTATGCACTGCGCCACCACCTGGTCAGGCGGTTCTCTATTCTTTTCTGCCTTATATCTAAAAAAAGGCTGTGTGCCTCTGACATGTTTTTTCATTTTTGTGCTTAATTACTGCGCAAACGGTGCCGGGGCCAGACCGACCGGGCATACTCATCTTAGCTTAAGGTCCAAAGGGTACATTTATTTCTAGTGAAGTAAGTTCATTCTTTTAGTTCCACTTGGTGCAAGAGGAAATAATCACACATATTGGCTGCTTCCCTCTCTGGAATTTGAACTTGGTCACAAACAAGAAGTCAGGAGACTAAAAAAGCAAAAAGCCTTCCAAAAATGTCCCGAGAAGAGGAATTAAGTATTTCCACAGCAGAGAGCTTAATCCTTCCAAATCTGGAATTTCTGAGGTGCAGTGAAGCCAGACCCTCCAAGCCCCTGGCCTCGGCCTGCCTCTCAGTTCTGGATAGACTGCAGCAAAAAGGGCCATTTTTCCAAGTGGGCACCACATGTCAGGTGCACAGTGGGGTGTACACACATCATTTCCTTCATCATCACTCTTACTCATCAAGAGTTTCAGGACAAATAATTTCAAGTGATTCAGCCATCTAGTATTGGGAAAGAAAGGTCTGAATTCTATTTCTCTGGAAAGTTGTTTTCTTTCTTTCTTTTTATTATTATAACTATTGTTTTGTTCCTTTTATGCATATGTGTGTGCCTAACTAAAGGAAAGGGATGAGGGTTTTGTGCACCCCAGTAAGAGGTTCAGAGTTCTTGGTCTCTGTACTGATGGGTCATGATTCCACTGAGTACCTTTTTTTTTTAATGCGATTAGGGGAGATACAAAGACAGACTCCTCCATGAGCCCCAGCCAGGATCCACCTGGCAACCCCTGTCTGGGGCTGCTGGCAACCAAGCTATTTTAAGCGCCTGAGGCAAAAGCTCCACAGACCCATCCTCAGTGCTCCTCAGCGCCCAAGGCTGCCATGCTTGAATCAATCAAGCCATGTCTTCGAGAGGGGAAGAGAAAGAGAAAGATAAATGGGAGAGGAAGAGGTGGAGAAGCAGATAATCGCTTCTCCTGTATGCCCCGACCAGGAATCAAAGTTGGGACTTCCACACACTGGGCGAATGCTCTACTGCTAAGCCAACCAGCCAGGGCCTCCACTGAGTACCTTTATTATACACTTGGGACCTATATTGGTGGAGGGACTTTGTAAACAACATCATCAGGCTCAGACCACCATCTGAAGTCCCTTTCCCCAAAGAAGTGACAGCGCAGAGAGAACCCAGAGCACCTGGTCCTAGAGGGCACCTGAGCCCCTGCTCAGCTGGTAGAAGGGACATCTGTGGAGGATGTGCTATGTCTCTACAGCAGTGGTTAGCTCCTGGCTCTCTCCCGATTTCCCTCTCAGTGTGAGAGAAGCCACAGCCAGTCAGTGTGATCATGCAGGATGGGCAGAGAAGGAGATGATGTTAAACACAGGACCTCGAGATTTTTAGTGCACTGCCTCTCCCCAGCACCCAGCCTGTCATCGAGAGGTGAACTAGACTCAGGGTGCGTTGGCAACCTTTTCAACCCAGCCCAGGCTGTGGAGGGGTCAGAGGTAGACAGGAGAGAGGATACAAAAATAAAGTCACTATCCTAGGGAATTAATTCACCAGTTAGATTAAAACCCTGACCCAAATCCTGAACACTGATCCTGTAAATTATTGAGAGAGAGAACAGCTCGCTCTCTGAGCCATTTCTAAAACTTCCATACATTTCTTACATGGCACTGAGCTGACCTCATGCCTGCTCTCCTTCTAAAACTATCAGTCCTTGGGACAGGGACTACCTTACTCATCATTTGCATCGACTGTGTGAGAACCTTCCGGGCCACACAATAACCACTATGAACTGAGAGTATCTGACAGACTTAACCCCCTCTTGCTTTCTTTGGACGGAATGTTCTAAATACCTTCTAGTTGAATATGCTGGTCCTCAGTCTAAAATTGACCCAAATGCTTGTCCTCTGATGCCTTCAGCCTGCTTTCTCTTTGACTAAAGTAGTGCTCTTAGACGGACAGGGTGCACCCCAACCTCTAAACAGCCGAGGTTGATGACTGTGCTACAAACAGTCCTGAGGCTGTTGTAGTGTGTGTCTAGCTGACCTCAACCACGTGAGAACTAGATCCAGGAGCCTAAAAACTTTGTAAAGATGCTCAGAAAATATCCCTGCACCATCCAGTGCAGAATGCACAACTGAAGCACAAATTAAGGGGCTCAAGAGTCGTAAACACGTTTTTTGGCATTAACATGTAGCCAATGCAATAAAGTCTGGGTCTGGTTAAAATTCTGCTGGCTCTCTGAGCAAGGGAGTGAATCTCCTTTCTATGAAGATCACAGAGCATGAAATTGTCCTGGTGAAAGTATGGCGCGATCTTACCACATTCAAGCCTAATTGATATTTGAACATCAAGAAAATTTCCTCTCACCACAGTTAGCCCTCAGAACTGGCAAGAAAATGAAAGGTCAGTTCTAAGAAGTGATTAGTGCTGCTTTCTTTATCTCGCACATGAGCAATGGACACACCAGGTAACAAGGTCATTGCTGGGTCAGACCTATGGTTCCTCCTGTTCTTCTGGTGCCTTGAGATTCTTCCTCCTGACCATCACAGGAAAGGGCCCAACTTTCAATCACAGAGGGTCAGGAGACAGACCTAAACTCTAGTCCACCTCTGCCATCACCTCCTCCACAATACCTTAGTCACCTCACCTCCTCTGGGTTTCAGTTTCCTCATCTGTAAAATGTGGTGGCATCTTGGAAAATCACTAAGATTCCTTTCAGCTCTGATAATCATGAGTGCAACCAATGACCAAGCATAGCTTCTTAGTCAAAAGGCAGAGTGATTTCTTTAGGTGACAATTATTCACCAAACTCACTAGAAATCACTCAGGGACTAAATGAACATGTCAAGCAAGGAGAACCAATAAACAGAAATTTCCAAAGGCCTTTGACTAAAGCACATTTCAAATGGGAGGATGCTTAGTAAGCTCTGAAGTACCTGTTGGGGGCAACCTCCCGGCCGCATGCAGGAACGACATGAGGCATGACTGAAGGGCAGGCAACCAGCACTACGGGTGAGCAGAGAGTGTTCAGGGATAACACCCTGGTTTCGTATGATTTCTTTACAAATGATGGGGGCTTTCAACAAATGATCATGGAAAGAGCTCTCCACAGCAAACGTCACAGTTGTGAGGCAACACCAGGCTGGGGGAGCGGGCAGAAAATACACGTGCTTCTGGGTGGGTAAGTGTGGAATGATGCATTGAGGGGGAAAAGGTAATTCAGGTCATCCTGATGAGACATGAGTTCAATTGTGTCATACCCAATCTAGAAACATTATCCGAGTCACTACCAACTTAGTTCCCTAAGGATACCAGCTCAAATAGTGTGAGAAGCAGCTAAATCCACCTACAAAAAGGTGTCATTGTTTTGGGCACAGTATGAGATTATTTAGAAAGAATCCAGTCCACCTTTTTCATTCTACAGATAAGAGAACTGAGACCCCCGAGGGCTTTGCAAACACCCTATTCATAGCAAATGGTCAATAAGCATGAGTTTAAGGAGTGTGGCCCATAAAACATGTATTGGTAGCCATACCAAACACAGATTATTATTGCTTTATCTTTGGCCCCAACATCAAAACCTTTCGAAGTAAAAAACCACAGTGGAATAGCATTATTGTGGGTAAATCCTGAATCTGAAAAACAACTATAAAGTAATTCATGCAGCAATAGAGTAAAGATAAGTTTTAATACTTAACTTCTTTAATCTGTAATTATAAAAATGAAATAATAACATATGATAAACAATGGTAAAAGGACGTTGGTTAGAAATAAGGTGAATTTGAATTTTTTCACCAAATCCTTTAGCACTAGAACTGAAGAGCAATTCTGGATGCTTAAAGAAGGAGCCAGAAAGGACAACACAAGCACTAATCTACTCGGTGGATGGGCAACCTGCCTGTGCCTCTGAGATTGCACCAGATGAAAACACACACCACAATATTCAAGAAGGGATAAGAATAAACTCGTGGGCAATAACTCAATAATGGGTTGTTATGAACAGTTTTAAGTTTGTGGATCATTGATATCCTGGAAGGCAACTACATTCTCTTACAAAATGTCCCTCAGAGATAGAACCAGGGTAAGGGCACTGCATTGAAGGGCAATGTAAAACAAACAAACAAACAAATAGCATTTACCTGTGGGATGAGACACAGATGCCAGGAGCACCACACTGGAAAGGAAATAGCAGAGCAGTGAAGAAGGCACTGAGAACACGCATCATTTCCCACCATTCTACTTCGAAATAGTGAAACTGGCCTAAAAGCAAATGATCTGTACTGAAGTCTCATTCTGCCTAATTTCACTCCTCAGTGAGAGAGTGAGAATCTCTTGAAGTGCTTCAGGTTTGGGCCAGAGGGACCCATACTGCACTCTGAGGGTCAGCCATGCCGCTAATTATTATCATGCTCACCTCATCGACAAAGAGGATTTGTAAGCTAAACAAAAGCAGACTCTAAATTATAAATAGGCTGTGCTCTAAAAGCTAATTGTTAAATGTGAGCTAAGTCTGATTTTGCCATAAAATTAACTGCGTAGAAGGTAAGTTAAAGGTCCAAGAAGCTAGCCCACAAAAATATCCGTCCCGAGCTGGTTGACTCAGTGGTAGAGCATCCACCAGGCATGTGGATGTCCCTGGTTTGATTCCCCACCAGAGCACACAAGAGAAATGCCTGTCTGCTTCTCTACTCCTCCCTCTCTCACTTCTTTCTCTCTCTCTCTCTACCCCTCCTGCAGTCATGGCTCAACTGGAACGAGTTGGCCCAGGGCACTGAGGATGGCTCCATGGCCTCCAACTCAGGTACTATAAAATGTCTCTGGTTGCAACAGAGCAAGAGCCCCAGATGGGCAGAGCATCGCCCCCTAGCAGCCTTGCAGGGTGGATTCCGGCTGGGGCACATGCAGGAGTCTATCCCTGTCTCTCCACATCTCACAAAAAAAAAAAAAAGAAAGAAAGAAAGAAAGAAAGAAGTGGGGTATAAACAGAGAACATTATGGTAATTTTCTATTTAATAGATGAGGAAAGACTAGTGTCTATTTGTAGTAAAAAGAAAGGGTTCTAGCCACACATCCCATAATATTCATTCCTTATAAATTACCTAAATCCCTCAAAGAGCCTACAGGTCCACCCTCCCCCACACCCTTTCCACTAACAGCCTGTCCTTGGACACCACTGGGTTTAGGGATGAATTGGGAAGACAGACCCAGGGAGGCACTGGAGTCAAGCTCTGGAGGATGTGGGTAGGGAATTCCAGGGCCCAGGCTGGAAGGAAAGTTGTGGGTTCTGGGAAAAAATGTTCCCTTAGCCTTACAGACCACCACCATGGGGAGAGAGACAGTCTTGTGGAATGTGGGCCAGACAGAGGCACCTCTTGTCTTGTCTGAGGGCAGGACTGCTATTTGGTTTCCTCAACTTCTGGTCCCCTCACAAATGACTTAGCTTGCCTCCCTGGAAGGCAACACTGACTCAGAATCCCCAAATCAAAATATTATTGGGAAAATAAAACCCTTTAGCTCTAGAAGTCTATAAATTACTCTTTGAAAATATAAATCATATTTTACCTGAATATATAGTTTAGGTACTGCTGGTCAATGTCACTAGGGAATAAGAGGGAAAAAAGAAAAGATAAAACATAAAGTAGAAAAGCACTTTACATACACAAAGTTGTTATTATCTTGTGTTAATAAATTATATCTATGCATAAGTTACTACATTTATAAATTATCAATAAATAGCATGGAGGAGTACTTCATACTCAAAACTAGTTCCTGGCACCTTTGTAAAGTAAGACTTCCTAAGGAGATGAAAACACAATGCAGGAGGTACAGAGACGTGTTGTAGAGCTGGGCACCTGAAATCTGTATAATTATGTTAACTAGTGACACCCTAATAAAAATACATTTTTAAATAATTAATTAAGTAAAATAAAACAGTAGTACTTCTTAGCTTAGTTTGGTCATACACATTTTTACGTACGGCTGATTATTTCTTACGTGTCCATTTGTCACTTTAAAGAGTGTGAACTATCTGAGACCAATGGACTAACTTCTACGGCTACTAGATTTGACAAATAAAAATACGGGACACCCAAATAAATCAGAATTTCAAATAAAGAGTAATGGTTTAGTATAAGTATGCTCCAAATATTATATGTTACATACTTACACTAAAAAAATAATAATAATCACTACTCATCTAAAATTCAGATTTAACTGGGTATTTTTATTTTATCTGGAAGCTGAACCAAGCCAAGTTAGAAGGGCCTAGGGAAATAGGAAAAAAGACTTGTGCCCTGAGCTGGAGGAGTAAATGAGGCTGTTAACATAATTTTTGTGAAAACGCCATCTGAATGACTGCCCCTGAAGGAAGAGAACAGAGACTGCCCTGTTCTTCACACGTTGAGGTGGGCATGTTTTGGGTCCCGGGGGACATGGACTGCAATGACTCAAACACAAGAGAAAGGGCCTCAGGGGTCGAGCCTACTGTCCTACTGCAACCCAGACCTGCAGAGTCTCTGTCTGAGCAGAAGCAGCTCCCAGCACCATGGGTCTCACCCTTTTCCTTAACCAAACAATAACTCACTGAACTTTTTTTTTTTTTAGATTTTATTTATTCATTTTAGAGAAAGGAGACAGAGAGAGAGAAGTGGGGGAGGAGCAGGAAGCATCAACTCCCATATGTGCCTTGACCAGGCAAACCCAGGGTTTCGAACCAGCGACCTCAGTGTTCCGGGCTGACGCTTTTACTCACTGCGCCACCACAGGTCAGGCTACTCACTGAACTTTAAAAGTTTACCTTAATGCACTGGGTTTCTGGGACTTCTGTAGTATCTTATAAACCCCTGAAAATAAAGCAACACGTGTTACTAGGACAGGGCATTGTGTGTAAGGGGCTGCCCACACTTCCAGGGAAGCACCAAATCCACGTGGAGAAGAGCCTCTCTTCCCTAGGAGGGTCTCCCATGCCCATGGTGGACAAACAGCACTTGGGAGAGTTTCCAGGATGTTAACTGCATAAACCCGGTGATAATGTGGTCAATATTGAGAGTGCTGGTGGAGAAGGCTCTTGATCGACTGAAGGATTAACAGGAAGCTGTTGGTTGCCTTTGCCTAGTGCTCAGGAGAAACGCAACTGGATTTCTGAGCAGTGTTTAACAAAGTCAGGGCACTGCTTTTCCCCCTAGGCCTAAGGACAGGAAACACTAAACATAGGATTTGAAATATAGTCAGATGGTTCTTTTATTTATAACACCTTGTTATTTTATTTTTGTAAACTGATGAGAATGTCTTTGGTACAAACTTCTGGATCTCTTCCCACCATTTTTTGAGAAAATCAACCAGCATCCCACAAGTGGACGTGAGCATTAATGTTTGCCATGAAAAAGTGAAGACTACGTTGGAAATGGAATATTTGAAGAAAACTCCAAAACAGGAAAATAAAATCAGAGAACGTCCATTTAATTTTAACCTCAACACCCTGTATTTAATCTTCTTATTGTCCAAAGTCACTAAAAAGTGAATATACAATAAGGTCTAATTAATAAGCCTTAATTATTTAATTAAGCATGCATTTAAAACTTACCCACGCAGGTTAAGTGAATTACAGCCCAGAAATATCCATCTGGATCAAACTGTAACACAGGACATTAAAAACATGGCTATAGGTACCAACAAACAAACCAGCGTGACAATGAGAAACTCTAAAAATTGATGTGCAGTCCCAAGCAAGGGAGCCAGGACAGGACTTTTGGAGCCTTGAGTCAGTCCCTCCTCTCATTTCTCATCCAGGTGCCTATGACATCTTCCTAACGTGCTCCCCGCTCCCAGCACCCCTTTCCCCATTCCTCGTCTAGTCCCCACCCTCGGTCTGTAAAAAGCTAATCTGAGGATGTCACTTATTGCTTAAAATCATTCAACAGTCCTCCAGTGACTTTGGGATAAAATCCACTCAAGGATCTTTATGACAAGACATTGTCAACCCATCCAGGGCCATCTACTGCCCCCTCTCCAGAGAAAGAGAACTTGCACTTCCCCAAGCACGAACACTTCCCCCCACCAGCTCAGCCCCTAGTGCCTTCCCTTCCTTGTCTCCCAGGAGTTCATCTCATTCCACACTATTTGACTTATTACCTGTCTCTGTTTCAACCCCACTTGACTGTAAATTCCAGGAAGCCAGGAATTAGCATAGAAGTGCATACATACATAGTAGGTGCTCAATAAAGCTGAATCCTGGCATATTTAGGACACCTCCAGAACTCTGCGCATACTTGCTTTCTTTTCCTGGCTTATTCTTTCTCATCCTTCCAGATTTAGGTGCAGTAAGCAGGGCCTGGCTCTAGCATCAGAAAGATCTGGGTTAAATTCTAAAATCCCACTTAGTCATTAGTTGGTAACCTTTCAGGCTGCATTATTCTTTAGCTATGAAATCGAGGTAATAATAATACCTTGTGAAACTGCTGTGAGATTTTAAATAAGGCACATGAAGCACTGGAACTGGGCCGGCACACAGCAGGCTCCCTGTAATTGTTAGCTTTTCTGTTTCCCAAGTGGCCCAGTCTTCCTAGGTGCCTCACAGCATCCCGTACCTCCTGGGACAGAGCCCTGGCCTCCTCCCTGTGCTATAATTGTCTGTTCATCGTCTGTCCTCCTCCCCTTTGCTCTAATTGGACTCCGATTTCTGTCTGGATGAGGACAGTTCTTCTTTGTGCCCCCAGAGCCTGGCTCAGTGCCTGACACTTAATGGAGACTTAATAAGTGCTGGGGGAGAAAAGAATGAAAAACAACCAGGAAATGGAACAACTACTGGGAGTAAGGGTGGGTCCTCAGTGCCTAATAAAGAAAAGCAGATGAGCAAGTGAATATCACTGCAGATGAGGCCCTTGTAATGAGAAGAGAAATTCAACTGTGATTCAATGCATGAGGCCGGGGCACTGGGTACTGGCTTTCAGGTTCTTCAAGAACACGCAGAGGGCAGACGGCACTCACCACAGCACCCAGAGGCCAGAGCTCTGCAGACCATACTTCCCAGCCTTGGGGAAAAGGTAAGAGCCAGAGGAAAAGCACTGATGTGTCCAAAAGGTCCCCAGTCTGAAAGTGTTAATGCCTTTGCATAGGCCAGGTTATTCTGATTCTAAAAGAAAGGACTAGGAAATTCTGCTCATATACACAGGCTTCTGATAGTAAAAGATACTCGGAAGGCAAAATGTGTTTACCTGAACTTACCTGGGAGTCATTGAAGGGGAGGCATCCTGCAGCGGCAAGGAGGAAGAAGGCACTGTGGACAGGGGAATAAAACAGATAGCTTCACTTTTCTTTTCTGTTCTTTTTTTTTTCTTAATTAAGTTGAGAGGCGGGGAGGCAGAGACAGACTTCTGCTAGTGCTCTGACCGGGATCCACCCGGCAAGCCCCCTACAGGGCACTACTATGCCCATCTGGAGTCACTGTTCCATTGCTCAGCAACGAAGCTTTCTTAGCAGCTGAGGCGAGTCCATGGAACCATTCTCAGTGCCCAGGACCAATTTGCTTTAATCGAGCCATGGCTGCAGGAGGCTTAGAGAGAGAGAGAGAAGCAAGACGGGGAGAGGTAGAGAAGCAGATGGGCGCTTCTCCTGTGTCCCCTGACCGGGAATCAAACCTGGGATATCCACACACCGGGCCAACGCTCTACCACTAAGCCAACAGGCCAGTACCAGCTTCACTTTTCAACATCAAGGAATTTCCCAGATAGCATAGAGGCTGAAATACATCATCTGGAGCATAGGTGAGGCAAAGATCCCACGAGACCAAGCCCAGGTCCCCTGTTCACCCTCTGAGAACCTCACTATTTAAGCAGTTTTCAACTGTGTGCTTCACTGAATGAACACCCAGCCATTTCCCCAGGGATAAGCACTTGCAGGACATTTGCAAAACCCAAGCTGGCTCACTCAAGAAAATCAGTGTGCCTGTGCAATATATAACAAAAAAGAGACTTCTTAAAACTATGGATCCCCAAAAATATACTAGTGGAAAATTGGGAATTCAGACTACAATTATGCCACTTACAAAAAAGAAACATCACAAAAAGCACCTTAGACTCTTTCATGCATCCCTTTAACCAAATGATCAAACTCAATGCCTCCAGTAATCGGACAGATTTACATCGTGAGTCTCCTGATGTGACATATTGAGAACGACACAATGTCACTCATGTGAAATCCCTCCCAAATATGCAAAACATGAGCTTAATCATGAGGAAACATTGAGACAAATTCAAATTTCAGGGACAGTCCCCAAAGAAGTGGGCTTATGCTCTTCAAAATGCCAAGGCAATGAAAGATAATGAAAGGCAGAGGAGCTGTTCCAGATGAAAGAATGAGCAAGAGACACATCTTTAGGGGAAGAGATTACTAGAAAAGACCACATCGGGATAACTGGTCAAATTTGAACATGGACTCAACATTAGATAATAGTATTGTACAAGATACTTATTTTCTGCCTGACCAGGCGGTGGCACAGTGAATAGAGCGTCGGACTGGAATGCGGAAGACCCAGGTTCGAGATCCCGAGCTCACCAGCTTGAGTGTGGGGCCATCTAGCTTGAGCAAAAGCTCGCCAGCTTGGATCCAAGGTCGCTGGCTCCAGCAAGAGGTCTGCTGAAGGCCTGTGGTCAAGGGACATGTGAGAAAGCAATCAATGAATAACTAAGGTGTCGCAACGGCAACGAAAAACTAATGATTGATGCTTCTCATCTCTCTCCGTTCCTGTCTGTCTGTCCCTATTTATTCCTCTCTCTGTCCCTGTAAAAAAATAAATAAATAAAATAAAAATGGTTAAGATGGCAAATTAAAAAAAAAAAAAAGATACTTATTTTCTAAATGTGATAACTGCACTATTTATGCAAGAAATTGTTATTTTTAGGAGATACACTTTAAAATATTTAGGGGTAGGCTTATGATCTCTGCCACTTATTTTCAAATGGTTCAGAGAAAAATTAAAGTAAGAATGATTATATATTATATATAGTCTATGTGACACACACACACACACACACACACACACACTACAGTGTGTCCGTAAAGTTGTGGTACACTTTTGACCTGTGACGAAGACAGAGAAAGCAAATGCAAAAAATTTTTATTGATGGGTGAATCTAAGTAAAAGGTATATGTGAGTGCCTTATAATATTCTTGCAACTTTTCTGAAGTTTTAAACTTTTTTCCCAATAAAAGGTTTTATTAGGAAAATCTCTTATACATACTAAAATATTAACAGATGAAATGCTATGGGGCCTACGATTTGCTGAAGTGAGGAGGCCCTGGGTGGAATATAGCTGAAAACTGTTGAAGCTGGTGATGGGCATACAGGGCATCACTATACTATTCTGTCTATTTTTTTATTATTATTAAGTGAAAGGTGGGGAGGCAGAGAGATAGACTCCTGCATGCACCCTGACCAGTATCCACCCAGCAAGCCGCCAACCAGGCAGTACTTTGCCCATCTGGGGCCACTGCTCTGTTGCTCAGCCATTGAGCTATTTCACTGCCTAAGGCGAGGCCATGGAGCCATCCTCAGCAGTGGGACCAACTTGCTTGAACCATTTGAACCATTGCTGCAGGAGAGGGAGCGAGAGGGAGTTAGAGAGAGAGAAGGGGGAGGGGTGGAGAAGCGGATGGCTGCTTTCCTGTGTGCCCTGACAGGGAATCGAACCCCAGACTTCCACACTCTGGGTTGATGCTCTGCCACTGAGCCAACCAGCCAGGGCCTATTCTGTCTTTTATATATGTTTAGAAATTTTCATAATAAATTTTTCAAAATTTTTGCACAAAAAAGTAACATTGCTAATCACAGATATTTTCAGAAAGCTACCCTCATTCATTATAAAGGCAATTTAGAGCTGCCTTTTGGAGTGATCATTGGTTTCTAGTACACCTCTTCTAGGTTTTCTATAGCAAAAGATCTTGCCCTCTCACTGTCCCCATTCTCTCCACATAAGAGAAGGCACCAGAAAACACAAAGCCCAAATTGTCACACATTATCTCCTCCACTTCCCATTCTACAGGGTGGTGCTGGGTCATTCAGGACTGACCATTCCATTAGCCAGCAAACAGCAAAGGATCAGAAGCAGAGAATACAGCTTTGTTACTTTTAGGGGACTTTGTCATGACATCTCATACCAATATATTCTACATACATATACAAGTCTATATTTTGTATGTACATATATACGTAATCCACAACAACCTGATATTTATAACCCCAGTACACTGATAGTAGTGATGTTAGTCAGTTCTTTCAACAGCCCCACACTCTACCAGTCCCCTCTATTGTCATCATGTGTAGTTGTATACACAACAGATTAGCATGGCTGGCTGGGTCCGAGGCAGGAGGACTGGTATGGAGAGTCCTCAGAACGGGGACTTCACAAACTTGGGTAGGTCAGGACAACATGGGATGTCCTGAGGAACAGGAAGTTTCTCCTTTCCAGCCTACCACCTTTTTTCTTCATCCTTGCCAACTTTAAGGCACACACGCGCGCACACACACACACACATACACACCCTACAAACAAATGGAAGACTCCAAGGCACCAGGCAGCTTAAGGACTCAGAGACAAAGGGTGGGATGAGTGGAATGAAGTTATCAGAGGTTTTCTGGGACTGCACAGGAGCAGGAAGGTTTTAGGTGGAAGAAGAGGAGAATCTTAATGGGTTTGGTGTCCTTCTGCAGTAGAAGGCTTTGTAGCACAGGATACTTCCTCACCCATAGGCACTGAGCATTAGAGATCCCCTCAAACAGACAACCCCTTGGGGTTGAGGGGAGATGGGGACAGCCAGGTATGAGACAGCCCCCCGGTTTCCCACCAACCTTGGCTTTAAGCAATACCTGAGTATATCAGGTATTAGGGGGCTTTAATGCCTTCCTTTACACCTGTTAATCTTTTAAAGAAGAGGGTAAGTCCTGATGTTTCTATTTTTTTACCAAGTAGCAGCCTGTAATAAAGTCAAAGAAAGAGATTGGATGAAAGCCCAGAAATATTTGAAAAAAAGTCCTAAATCCATGTATCAAAGCACCGCTATTGGTGTTTTATCTATAGGACAAAGCTTGTAGCTCCAGCAGAGGAGGCAGGAAGCAGTCAGGGAAGAAGGTGTCCAGGTTGAAATCAGCACACCTGGGCACAGGGACCTGCCTGCCTGGGAGTCTAGCGAGGAAACTGAGGCACGGGGGTGATGACGTCTGCCCACCATCACTGTGCTGTGGCTCAGGGTCACAACCCCGATCCCTGTACTCACAGGCCAATGCTTTTTCTATCACAGGAATTCTTAAAAACCCAATAAACTGAAAATATCATTTTTAAAATTTTAAGTCATTTCCATGTTTTCCATTTTCATTCTCCATCAGTATTGCACAACTCTTAGTAAAGTTTGGGGCATCAGCTACTGAAATCTAGCACGAGTTGTTTTTGCCTTAGGAATAAAATATTTCAGAAAAAGAGAAGGAGAGTAAATTTTAGAATAAGACACAAAATTGGGAGATATGAGTGTTTATATAAATCTCCCTGTCAGTTCTCAAGTATGAATCTTCAATAAACAGTTTATCATTGCAGTTAAAAATCAGGTTAAATCTTGTATTTTAGAGGTTTGTGAGTGTTTCTTTAAAACTTACCTACAGAGCTTTGCAGGAGAAGTTTTCTGCATGAAAAATAAAGAGATTTGTAATTAGTCTTTAAAAACTTTTCCATAAAAGAAGATACTTAGAGCAAGTTTATGGGGGGCTTAAGAGCTTGTTGCACTTGAGTGTCGAGGCTTTTTCTCCTTGGACCAAATGAAGAATGACTCAGAGGTTCGGCATTGAGTCACCTCGGCAAAGCACCCTGGATGTGCAGTTTTACCACCCTCTCATATGAATTACGTTTACTTGTGGACAACCAAAACGACACCGGGCCAGGCCTTGCCATATTTTGCACACCATGAAAGGGAGAAAGAGAGAAGTTGATGTAACCTGTGCAGGGGAAGAAATTAAGCTTGTGTTCAACATCTAGTTCAGTCTGTCTCTTTAAATTTTCCTTTCATTAATCCAGCTCTGACTCTCTGCGGTGCTATAAATTCTCTGGCATGATGTGTAAATGAAAAAACAGTAAGAAAGAAAGGACTTTTGACCCCACCCCTAGGAGAAGGGAAAAAGCAGATTGGGAAAAATCTCAACTTGGCACTTAAACTCCCTGAAATAAAGAAATTATAACGCAGACTCTACCTTGACCACCTCCTTTTTGTAAGACAGTTTAAGGGAATTAGTCATTGCACTCAGGAAGAAAATTCTGGCAGGCAGAAGCATAGATTGCTCTGTATTCAGTAGGGGAAATGGTCAAGGAGAATAAGATATTAATTCTGAGCATTTCAGAAGGGTGATTTTGCTAGTTGAGGACAAACTACAGTTTCTGACGCCAGTTCAGATGAAATGTGAAGCATGACCACATTGTTTAAGAGGGAAGTGTGACCAGAGAAACACGCGGTCTGCTATGGAGGTCTTAAGGTTTCACGCATTACTAAATAATCCAGTGTGCATTGTTTTAACAAACAGATTCTATTTATGTACAAAGCAAGTAGCCTGCATCTTTAGATCTTTGTGGACCTTGCCTCCATAGAGTACAGAGGACATGCCAACTGTGGCTCCACTGCCCCCTGGTGGGGACACCTATCCCTTCACGAAGGAAAGGATGACTCACCCAAAGGTGACCTGGCTCTTAACACCTGGATAATTGTCCCTATTATGAGAAAAATGTGTCACTGAAAGGTTTCGAGCTAAATATAACCTACATCTCCACAAATTGGTGGAAGTGTAGGAACAGAGGGAGGGAGACAAAAGGGATGCCCCCAGCTCTCCCGTGGGTAACAGGTTCACCCAGTAACTATGCGAGGCTTCTGTTAAAGGGCAGAGAACCAGTCTGGTGCCTGCAAGAGTTCACCCATTCCACAGAGGAGAGTATCCTTTCTTATTTTAAACCCCTCAGACTACAGGAGCTCAGAACCTGAGATATGGAGAGTAAAATGAGCAAAAGTTCATTGCTGGACTCCATACACTCAGGGCTCCAGAAACACCTCGGGAGTTAATGTCAGGGCAGTCACCGTTTCAGGCCCCCCAGGTCCCCAAATCACCCAGTAATAAGTCCTGGTGATTGGGGCACTTTACGCCTCAAAATCACACTGCCAAAAATCACACTAAATATCTAACATTACTCTGGGTGAGCTAACCCACTCTGGGGGCTACTCTGTGCTGCTGCTCCAGGTGCTCTGCAGGTACAGACAGGCTGTTACAGGTATTAACAGCCTGGGGTGTACACTCACATGCGGACACCGCGGCACTGAGAAATGAGAAATTAGGTCAGCTGCCCAAGGTCGAAGGGCTTGGTGCAAGGCGACCCACCTAGCTCCAGAGCCTGGCCCTTTATGACACTGTTCCACCACAGCCTGCCTGCCAGTCCGACAGTGACACCCCACCGGTCCTTTCAGGCCACTAGCCTTCACTTGCTGTTTCTGATTCGGCAGATGACGGTCAGGATTAGGAATGCCAAGTGAGCAGCGAGTGTGGAGAAACACATCAGTTCCATTTTGATTCCTCTGTATTTCAGATGCCCAGGACACAGCCAGGGTTGGGGCCCAGCAGGCCATGGGGTCTGAGCTGAAGAGACAGGTCCGGGCTGGAGATGGGGCCTTAGGAGTCACCAGTGAACAGAAGGTAACTGGTGTCATGGGTGTGGATCAGACTGTCCAGAAAGTGCGTGGTGTGGGAACAAAAGGCTCCTCAGACAGAGCCCTAGGAGAACCTGGGGCAGACAAAGGAGAAGGAAGGATGGGTGGCTATGAGTCAGAGACTGGGGAAGAGAGCGGCACGGATGGGGGAATGCAGCTCAAGTGAGCTAAGAGAGTCAAGGAAAGGGTGCAGGGTGATGAATGAGTGGTACAAAAGACCAAGGGAGTCGCACAGTGAAGCTGTCAGTGATTCAGCCAGAGCATTTTCAGGGTAGTGGTGGGGCAGGAGCAGGGGCTGGTGGAGCTGAGGGGCACACAGATGTGGACAGCACGGGCGACTCTCTGTTCCCGCAGTGGCGGGCACGGGCGAAGGTGAGGATGGGATGAGGTGGAGATGGAAAGGGTCCGTCCATGAGGAAAGCATGAGCTGGCTTTCCTGCTGAGTTTTGGTTTTGTAGACTCTCCCGGAGCTGGGTGGATGTGAGTGGGTCTCCCAGGGCCTGCTCCACCCGTGGTGGAATGAGTACACTGGGCATGGTTATAGACCAAGGGAATTAGCCAGCAGAGAGGGAGAGGTTAACTACCCACCGAGGAGGAGGGGAGGTTACCCACAGAGCTGCCTCCCTAGCAGGCAGGATGACAGGGTGCACAGGTGTGCAGAGTGGCCTCGGCCACAGGAAGGATTCTTCTGTCTTCTGTATCCCTCTAAGAAGTGTGCTGCCTGAATGGCTTACCACCCTCTCTAGTTTAAAAGTTCCAAAACATTGATATAAAATCATTTCAAATGGGCAGATATTAGAAAAAAAAACAAAGGAACTCCCGAAAGAGGGACCAAGCTAAAACCACCACTAAGAACATTAATAAGTGCAGCTAACATGTATAGAGCATCTATTACATGGCCGGCACTGATAGGAGCACTTGACATGTGACACATGGCGTCCTCCCAACAACTCTGTGAGCTGGGTGAAATTACCAGCCCTTTTCACAGATGGCAGCAGTGAAGCAACTTGTGCTAGCGGGTCTGACTGAGGCCGAGCTGGGGATGGGAGAAAAAGGAATGTCCGTCCCCAAGGTGAGCCAATACCGCCAGCACCCTATGTGAAGCTCTGACACTGATGTCCACAAGGTGCCTGGACAAGCTGTGGGCAGGAACCCAGGCCCACAGTCATTCCTCCCAGCACCCAGAGGCTCTGGCTCAGGCCTGACCTGGAGTGCAGCTTCCTGTGGGTTCAACAAGCACTCCCCGTGTTTGGTGAACTGAAGGGATGTCAAAGCTGTGGTCCTTGAAATTTATAACCACTGTCAGGCAGTCTTGACTAGAAACAGATGTCAGGAGAAGGTAGATACTAATTTAAGCCACACCAAAAAAAAAAAAAAAAAAGTGTGCCTTTGACATTTAAATCAAGGGAAGTGAAACTAGCATTTTGCGTTATCATTTACCTCTTTCCAAAAACATTTCTGGTACCCACAGATGATAACTTCAGCTGCATTATGCAAAGTGAGAAACACAGGAATAGCCTGAAAGAAAAAAGAATAATAAGCATGAAAATATTTCCTTTGATCTTTTAGTTACATAATTCTTGATTTCTGCTTAAAAATAAAGATCCGTGGGAACTTCTGGCATTCACATATACTGTATAATCCACTCCGGCAACAACTCCTGCATGCACTGGTGCTCCTGGTTGTCGTATTATTCTAGGCAGGGTGAATGTAGAGGCTCCGCTCCTACGGGTGTTCTCATCAACACCTATTTGTTAAGCACCTACTGTGTGTCAAGCACTGTGCCAGGGAACACATCCCGTGAACAAGGGGAACACATACTAGGGAGACTGTCCCTATGAAGGTAAGAACTCTAATAGAGCTCACAGGGAGGTGCACCGGGCCCAGGGAGGGGAGAGCAAGTCCTCTCGGAGGAAGTGAAGTCCAAAGGCTAACTGAGAACTGAACAATGAACTAGAGTGAGCCAGATAAAATGGAGAGTGTTGCAGGCAGAGGGTCATACAATGGCCCCGAGGAGAGAGTAAAGCCAGCTCCTCAGCAATTAAGGGGAGTTGAGTGGGGTGGAACAGCATGTGGAAGGAAGAAATTGGGGGGAGGAAGGTGGAAAGGTAATCACCTCTATATCAGGGACTCAGGATGTGCCGAGGGCCATTGGAACCACTGAAGAGTTTTGAAACAGACAGTGACATGACCTGAGCTGTGTGTTTAAAGGTGTGTACAGGGTAGAGGACAGGAGGCAGAGAAAGTCTAAAGGCATGGTAGACTGAGCCTCCCACCCCCAATCCTGTGCAAAAAATAGCCACATCCCAATCCCTGAACCTGTGAATGCCATCTTACATGGTGAAAGGGACCTTTGCAAATGTAATTAAGTTGAGACTTTTGAATGGGGAATTTGCCCTGGATTATCCGGGCAGGCCCTCAATGGCAACACATAACAAAACCCCATGCCCCTAAATCCTTCCCCCTCACCTTGTCAAGAATGGCATCTACCCCAGAATGGCACAGATGTGACACACACAGAGGAGGCTGCGACGTGACTGCAGAGGCAGAGACTGGAGTGAGAAGGCCACAGAAAAGCAATGCCAGCCGCTGCGTTCTCCCCTAGATCCCCTGGATGGGTGCGACTCTGTGGGCATACCTGGATTTCAGCCCAGTGACGCTGACCCTGGAATTCTGGTCTCCAGAACAGTCAGAGAATAAACTACTGTTGTTCTGAGCTACCCATGTATCTGGTCATTTGTCTCAGCAGCCACAGGAAACTAAGGCAGGAAAGACAAGATGGTGGCCTGCACTTCGTAGTAGCAGTGAAGATGGGGAGTGTGTCCACAGTCAGGAGACATTTAGGAAACTGAACTGAGGCTAACGCTTGAATAACTGGAATCAACTTTGCACCAAAACACAAAAACGGGGGGAAAGGAGAGTAACACCCCAATGGGTTATTAAGACACACAAAGTACCCACTGCACACTGACTATAGCTGGGCTGTTGGCTAGGAATGCCAGTCTCTCCTAATTTGATAGAAAATCTTGACAAGGTAAGGGGGAAGGATTTAGGAGCATGGGGTTTTGTTATCGTCTTTGCTGTTGATGATGATGATTTTCCTAGAAGGCAGAAAAAGGTAACGAACATGCCTGGGCTTTGGCATCAGACTGGCTTCAGGCCCCAGCTCCACCATCTGCTAGTGGAACAGAGCAGTTACCAAGCCCCAGTTTGCTCCTTTGAAGTATGAGAATAACAGCATCTACAATCAGTAGCTCTTAGGAAGAACCACGGAAATGATGTAGGTGAAGGATGTAGTGAGTGGTTCAGGAGCTGTTAGAAAGGTTGTCCGTAGTAACTGGTACCAAGCCCACCCTCGGCAGCCTCCACAAGGCCCTTCGATGGGGAAACCGTCCCAGCTCAGGGCACCTGCTTAAAGATCATGCTTCTCACCTACTCCCAGATGAATTTAGTCACTATCTTTTGGGAGTATGTATTTTTACCTTGCTTTTAACACTTTTATAACTTTATAGCCCTGCTCTATTTTAGCACTTTGTTCTCAACTACACTGATTTATTTCTTTTGAGTTCTTGCCTTACATTTCCCTTGCCTTTAATTTTTTCTACTCTTATTTTATCTTTCATTAAAAATTCAACTCAAACTGGGGGAAGCAAGATGGCGACGGAGTAGGCGGACGTACCAACTTCCAACTCCCAGAAGCAAGTGGATTATAACTCAATTTAAAGAACCATCATCTGGATAAACCAACTATGAACTAAACTAAGTGAACTCTTCAACCAAGGAACACAGAAGAAGCCACATTGAGACTGGTAGGAATAGCGAAAACGCGAAGAGGGCTGCCCAGCTCCCCGGAGCAAACGGCAGCCCGGAGAGACCCGTGTGGCGGGAGGAAAGTTTGGCGGAGAGGGAGGGACCTGGGTCCCAGGAACCAAGCCCCAGCCTGCAGTCCTAGAGCCTAGAAGAGGCGTTTGGACAGTTTTGAGCTGTGAAACAAGTGAGGGAGCTCCCAGGCCTACAGTGTGGAGTATTAGGTCCCTTCCTACTCTGCTGAGGGCTGCTTGGGGGTTTGGGGCGACAGGACGCTGAAAGGCGGTTCTGTCGGCGTGGGCAGAGGCCAAGCCGGTGGGAGATCGGTCTAGCCCAGAGGGTCAAAAGGGACGCGCGAAAGCGGTCCGGAAGCTGCGGGCCCGCCTTTAATCCCACTTATGGGGACAAAGCGGGAGGCCAGGAACAGGCAGGCCCTGCGCAAGCCGGCCCTGACCGCGGAGACCAGGCTAGGACCAGGGACGGGCAGGGGCTCGCGGCTGAGCTGATGCTACCAGCCCCCCACACCCCGGGCCGGAGAAACCGCGGTTGGCCAGTATACGTGCGCGAGCGGGCTCTGAGCACGGGAACGGGGTAGACCCCGAGACAAGTGGAAGCTCGCAGCGGAGCCCACGCTACTATCCCCGGCCGGCCGGAGAAACCGTGGATTGCATTCATACGTGCACGAGCGGGCTCCGAACGCGGGGGAGGGGGTAGAGTCCGGGACGAGCGGAAGTACGCAGCTGAGTGGAAGCCAGCAAACATGCCCTCCCCAATAAACCTTGGTTTCTGACCCTGCGCAAAGGGCCCTGGCCTCAAGGGCGGGGCTAAAGCTCCGGACAGGCGAAGGCTTACAGCTGAGAGCACGTCAAAAGCCCCGCCTAACCGGCGGAACTGTAGCGAACAGGCTCCGACTGCTGGTTCTGGGCGGAGGTCCGGAAATAGGCTGGGTCCGCAGCTGAGCAAAGGTGCTCACCTCTACCCTTGGTGCTAATCTTGTGGCTTCAGTGACAGCCCCTCCCACGGAGGAGAGGCAGAAAACACAGCAAAAGCCACAGTGGGCCGGCGCTGGCAACGCTCATACCCAACCACCCTAGGCACCAGCAGAGGGGGTGGGGGGCCTGCAGATAGACCACACCTAGAGAACACAAAGGCAACACCTACTGGACTCCAGTGGCCACAACTTGCTTATACACAGAAAAAATGGGCAGGCAGAGGAATGCAAACCAAATGAATCAAGAGAAATCCCCAGAGAAGGACCTGAATGAACCAGATATAACCAAACTACCAGAAGCAGAATTTAGAATAATGATAGTTAGGATGTTCAAAGAAATTAGAGCAACAATGGATAGTCATTATGAACACCTAAATAAAGAGATAACAAGTATAAAAAATGAAATTGAAATAATAAAAAAGAATCAGACAGAAATGACAAATAGAGTATCAGAACTGAAGACCACAATGGAAGGAATTAAAAGCAGGATGGATGACGCTGAGGATCGAATAAGCGAGTTAGAGGACACAATAAACAAAGGCACAGAAGCAGAGAAGAAAAAGGAAAAGAGACTTAAAAAATGTGAGGAAACTCTAAGGGAGCTTTCTGATAACATGAAGAGAAACAACATTCGCATCATAGGGGTGCCTGAAGAAGAGGAGAGAGGACAGGAAATGGAAACTTTGTTCAATCAAATCATAGCAGAAAACTTTCCTAAATTAAGGCTGGGAAACACTCCACACATTCAAGAAGCACACAGAACTCCATTAAAAAGAAACCCAAAAAGATCTACACCAAGACACATCATAGTTAAAATACCAAAGCTAATGGATAAAGAAAAAATTTTAAAAGCTGCTAGAGAAAAAAAGGCTATCACCTACAAAGGAGCCCCCATAAGGATGACATCGGACTTCTCAACAGAAACACTTGAGGCCAGAAGGGAATGGCAAGAAATAATCAAAGTAATGCAGAACAAGAACCTACAACCAAGACTACTTTATCCAGCAAGGCTAATGTTTAAAATTGAAGGAGAAATAAAGAGCTTCCCAGAAAAAGAAAGCCTCAAGGAATTCATAAAAACCAAACCAATTCTGCAAGAGATACTAAGGGGCCTCTTGTGAACAGTTTAAAGGGAGGAATGAATAGAGCAAAAGAAGAATACAGCTTTAAAGAATAAAATGGCAATAAACAACTACATATCAATAATAACCTTAAATGTAAATGGATTAAATTATCCAATCAAAAGACATAGGGTAGCTGCATGGATAAAGAAACAGGACCCATACATATGCTGTCTACAAGAGACACACCTTAAAACATAAGATGCTCATAGACTGAAGGTAAAAGGATGGAAAAAAATATTTCATGCAAATGGAAATGAAAAAAAAGCAGAGGTAGCAATACTTATATCAGACAAAATGGACTTTAAAACAAAGGCTGTAGTAAGAGATAAAGGAGGACACTACATAATGATAAAGGGAACAATTCAACAGGAAGATATAACTATTGTAAATATCTATGCACCAAATATAGGAGCCCCGACAAACATAAAGCAGACTTTGATGGATATAAAGGGTGAGATTAACAGCAATACTATCATAGTAGGGGATTTCAATACCCCTCTAACAACACTGGATAGATCCTCAAGAAAGAAAATTAATAAAGAAACAGCAGACTTAAAGGATACACTAGATCAACTTGATTTAATAGATATCTTTAGAACTTTTCACCCTAAAGCAGTAGAATATACATTCTTCTCAAGCGCTCATGGTACGTTTTCTAGGATAGACCACATGTTAGGACACAAAAAATGGTCTCAATAAATTTAAGAAGATTGAAATCATATCAAGCATTTTCTCTGATCACAATGCCATGAAACTAGAAATTAACCACAAAAGAAAAAATGAAAAATACTCAAACACTTGGAAACTAAATAGCATGTTATTAAATAATGAATGGATTAACAATGAGATCAAAGAAGAAATAAAAAAGTTTCTAGAAACAAATGATAATGAGCATACATCAACTCAAAATTTATGGGACACAGCAAAAGCAGTTCTGAGAGGGAAGTTTATTGCACTACAGGCATATCATAAGAATCTAGAAAAAGCTCAAATAAGCAACCTAACCCTGCATCTAAAAGAACTAGAAAAACACCAACAAATGAAACCCAAGACAAGTAGAGGGAAGGAAATAATAAAGGTCAGAGCAGAAATAAATGACATAGAGGCTAAGGAAACAATACAGAGGATCAATGAAACAAGAAGCTGGTTCTTTGAAAAGGTAAACAAGATTGATGAACCTTTAACTAGACTCACCAAGAAAAAAAGAGAGAGGACTCAAATAAATAAAATTAGAAAGGACAGTGGAGAAATAACAACTGACACAACAGAAATACAAAGCATTGTAAGAAAATACTATGAAGAACTATATGCCAAAAAATTAGACAATCTTGGTGAAATGGACAAATTTCTTGAATCATATAACCTTCCAAAAATCAATCTGGAAGAATCAGAACACCTAAACAGACCAATTACAGCAAATGAGATAGAAACAGTTATCAAAAATCTCCCAAAAAAGAAAAGTCCTGGGCCTGATGGCTTCACAAGTGAATTCTATCAAAAATTCAAAGAAAAACTAACTCCTATTCTCCTCAAGCTATTTCAAAAAATTCAAGAGGAAGGAAGACTTCCAAACTCCTTTTATGAGGCGAGCATAATTCTGATCCCAAAACCGGGCAAAGACAACACAAAGAAAGAAAATTATAGGCCTATATCCCTGATGAATTTAGACGCTAAAATTCTCAACAAAATATTAGCCAACCGGATCCAGCAATATATGAAAAAAATCATACACCACGATCAAGTGGGATTTATTCTGAAGAGGCAAGGCTGGTTCAATATTTGCAAATCAATCAATGTGATTCACCACATAAACAAAAGGAAGGACAAAAATCACATGATAATTTCAATAGATGCAGAAAAGGCATTTGATAAAATCCAGCACCCATTCATGCTCAAAACTCTCAGTAAAGTGGGAATACAGGGATCATTCCTTAACATGATAAAGGCCATCTACGATAAACCGACAGCAAACATCATACTAAATGGACAAAGATTAAAAGCAATCCCCTTAAGATCAGGAACCAGGCAGGGTTGCCCCCTTTCACCACTCTTACTCAACATAGTTCTGGAAGTCCTACCTACAGCAATCAGACAAGAAGAAGAAATAAAAGGCATCCAAATTGGAAAAGAAGAAGTAAAACTGTCACTATTTGCAGATGATATGATATTGTATATTGAAAACCCTAAAGTCTCAGTCAAAAAATTACTGGACCTTATAAATGAATTCAGCAAGGTGGCAGGATATAAAATTAATACTCAGAAATCAGAGGCATTTCTATACACCAACAATGAAATATCAGCAAAAGAAATTAAGGAAACAATCCCCTTCACTATTGCAGCCAAAAAAATAAAGTACCTAGGAGTAAATTTAACCAAGGAGGTTAAGGACTTGTACTTGGAAAATTATAGAACATTGATAAAAGAAATCAAGGAAGATACAAACAAGTGGAAGCACATACAGTGCTCATGGCTAGGAAGAATAAACATCATTAAAATGTCTATATTACCCAAAGCAATTTATAAATTCAATGCAATACCAATTAAAATACCAATGACATACTTCAAAGATATAGAACACATATTCCAAAAATTTATATGGAACCAAAAAAGAACACAAATAGCCTCAGCAATCTTAAAAAGAAAAAATAAAGCAGGAGGTATCACTCTTCCAGATATCAAGGTTTACTATAAGGCCATTATACTCAAGACAGCCTGGTACTGGCATAAGAACAGGCACATAGATCAATGGAACAGAACAGAGGACCCAGAAATAAACCCACAGCTTTATGGACAACTGATATTTGACAAAGGAGGAAAGAACATACAATGGAGTAAAGACAGCCTCTTTAACAAATGGTGTTGGGAAAATTGGACATCTACCTGCAAGAAAATGAAACTAGACCATCAACTTACACCATTCACAAAAACAAACTCAAAATGGATAAAAGACTTAAATGTAAGCCGTGAAACCATAAGCATCTTAGAAGAAAACATAGGCAGCAAGCTCTCCGACATCTGTAGCAGCGGTATATTTGCGGATTTATCTCCACGGGCAACTGAAATAAAAGGCAAGATAAACAAATGGGACTATATCAAACTAAAAAGTTTTTGCACAGCTAAAGACAATAGGAACAGAATAAAAAGACAAACCACACAATGGGAGAACATATTCGACAGCACATCTGATAAGGGGTTAATAATTAAAATTTATAAAGAACTTATAAAACGCAACACCAGGAAGACAAACAACCCAATCAAAAAATGGGCAAAAGAAATGAATAGAAATTTCTCCAAAGAGGACATATAGATGGCCAATAGGCATATGAAAAAATGCTCAACATCACTAATCATTAGAGAATTGCAAATTAAAACCACAATGAGATATCACCTCACACCAGTCAGAATGGCACTTATCAGCAAAACAACACAGAATAAGTGCTGGCGAGGATGTGGAGAAAAGGGAACCCTTCTGCACTGCTGGTGGGAATGCAGACTGGTGCAGCCACTGTGGAAAACAGTTTGGAGATTCCTCAGAAAATTAAAAATCGAACTGCCTTTTGACCCAGCTATCCCACTTTTAGGAATATACCCTAAGAACACCATAGCACTGTTCGAAAAGAAGAAATGCGCCCCCATGTTCGTGGCAGCATTGTTCACAATAGCGAAGATCTGGAACCAGCCCAAGTGTCCATCAGAAGACGAGTGGATTAAAAAGCTATGGTACATATATACTATGGAAAACTACTCAGCCATAAGAAACGATGACATCGGATCATTTATAACAAAATGGATGTACCTTGATAACATTATACGGAGTGAAATAAGTAAATCAGAAAAAAAGAAAAACTGAGAACAGCATGATTTCATACATAGGTGGGACATAAAAGTGAGAATATGAGACATGGACAAGAGTGTGGTGGTTATGGGATGGGGGGAGGGAGGGAAGAGTGGGATACGGAGGAGGGGAGGGACACAGGGAAAACCAGATTGAAGGTGACAGAGGACAATTTGACTTTGGGTGATGGGTATGCAACACAATTGAATGATAAGATAACCTGGAGATGTTTTCATTGTACATATGTACCCTGATTTATTGGTGTCACCCCATTAGAATTAATAATAATAAAATATATATATATAAAAAAAACTCAACTCAAACTGCTTTTTCTTTTTATGATTATTTTCTATTTTATCTGACGTTTGTGCTTTTTATTCCCCTTAAAATTACTTTGTTTTAAATTATTTTTATGAGGTGTTTGTTTGTTTGTAACTGGCTTTATCAATAATGCCCATGTTTGGCAAACTTGGACCCTGGCCTTCTAGTTCTCGGCTTGAGAAGATGGCAAGGAAACTCTTGGACAGGTTAATCATGCGGCACATGAAAGTGAATATTAAAGGGCAACTTGGATCTTATTTATTTAAAATAAAGACCTTATTTTAAATATTTTTACTCCCTGACTATAAAATCAATAATGAGGCCAGATTTAGGACTTAGATAATGGAGGTCTAGACTCTAAATCTAGACCTCAAAGAGGCTTAATTTTTCCAACCTTATAACCTGTGGACAGGTTTCTAAACCTTCCTGGGTCCTCCTCTGAGTAGATATAGATTCTGGAAAAGGATCTATCTATACATATAAGATTGATTTTAAAGTATACTAATAATAGCTACCAATTATGTGTTGAGCACAGGGGCAATTGTTTTCATTGCATTCTCTTATCTAAACTTCCTCCGCACAACTGTATTAGTGGGTGCTGTTACCTTGATTTATAGGCAAGGAAACTGAAGCCCAGGAGATTGAGTACTTGCCAGAGTGCTCACAGCTAGTTCAGGGACAAAACCATGACTCCAATCCAGGCCTAACTGCAAAGCCCACATTCTTAGCCACATGTCATAATATCCAAATCACATAAGCTCCTGTATAAATATCCTAGACCTATCGCTGTCCATAGTCCAATACGACTGGTGTGTTTCAAGTCCTGCCAGTGGGCTTTCTCTAGTAATAAAATTGGTATGATCTAAAATGGAGGAACACAGAATAAACTTTATGCCAATTTCAAAATAAAAAGATATATTCCATTTGTACCTAAAAAAAATTCAATCAGAATTTCTCAAGCCATTTTTATCTACTGCAAAGATAGCAGGCTTTAGAAACAGTAATTCTACAACTGACTATATCAGCCTCCGTAGAGATCCATCAAAAACAACATTAAGGCAGTGTGATTTTCCTTGGCCTCTAAGTCTGTGCACAAGACCCAGTGTGATCTATACTAATAGTTCAGGAGACCTACTAGTGACTGATTCCTTCCGAAAACCAGCCCTTTATTATCTTTATGGAGTGACGGTCAGCAGGATTTACTTTTTTCAAATCCAACGAAATCTGAGAAAAGATAACAGCAATAATAAAAGCTAAGACATACTGAATGCATATTATGTTCCAGACACTGTTCTAAGAGCTTTTACATATTTAACCTTTATAATAACTCTATGAGGATAATACTACTACTATATCCCCATTAGACAGATGAGAAAATAGAGAAATATATTTTGGTTCTTTATTTAAACTGCCTCATAATAATTGGATGATCTAAACACTTGCTTCTTGCTGAAGAGAACAGAAAATTAAGCATGTCTTCCACATTATCAAGGCTGTAGGAACGGCCTCAACAACAAAAGATCCTAACATCTTTCATCAGGAAAAATGGCCCAAGATCAACTACCATAAATCCCAAATCAGCACTGTGACACAAAATGTAATTGACCAAATTCAAATTCACTGCAGGACAATTTGTCTAGTTACTTAGGGGCACAATTTGCAACGAATTTATTCTTAGAGTTCATTAGCATAAAATTCAACATTTCATCCATGTACCATTGGCAATTTTTCTCTGGCTGTGAAGGAATATTGGTAACTATTACTTAAAATTTTTCATTATTCCCATGCTTCCCAGAGTGGAATTTTGAAGACTTCGTTGCTATTTTGTTCAGGGGTTAGGACTGACGTGGAACAGTTTCCTATGGAAAATTGTGGCCCTACTCACAGGCATGGCCTGGGTCACTCTGCAGAGGGGTGGATGACTTCTTAAAATTTGTAAAACAACATCCATTTTACCTTCTTTTGTGGTGATTTTTCAATGTGTGGGAGTGGCCTTAACCTATAATATAGAATAATTGCACTCCAGGCCCTTGCCAGAGAATGTAGCTTTGATTAAAAGCTACATTTATTTATTTATTTATTTATAAAAGCACAACTTTTATCAAAATTGTGCAGGCCAGAAATAAGGTTCTAGAAGGCTGCCGAAAGGCAGTCTGCCGACCTGTGATGAAGCCAGACAACTAGAGAGCGGTGGTTTCAGCCCAGAGAACTGCTCCTACTGAATTGCGCTATGCCACCGTGCCTCAAAAATGCATGAAGATCCCAGAAACCAGATTACTATGTTGTTCATAAGAAAGACGTACTGCAGACCCTGCCTCCCTAAGCAGCCCTGTCCACCCTTCATGAGGACTCAGCACCTGAGAGCAAGGAAGAGCTTGGCTTTTCTTTGGCAATGCCCCAACTATTAGCTAACAGGCAGTGTGAGTCTTGTAACTTCTTTATTTGGCTGAAGAAAGCTCAAGACCCAACTAATATTTATTTTGTAAAACATTACAGCATAAATTTCTATGTGTTAAGTCTTCCTGTTACCTCATTTACTTCTTCTTTTACCTCTATTTTTTTTTAAATATTTATCTCCTTTTAATCATAATCATCCTTTTAAGCCACCAGACATCCTTTTTGGAGGTTGATAAGATATTTTTGTACATGTATATATGTATAAACAAGCATATTTATAAATTATAAATAAGTAAGTTTACGTATTTATTTATATTAATTTTATTATTCTGTTGTTAGATGACAAACTCCTTAAGGGAAGAGGACCAGACTCCCCTTTTCCAGTGTATCCACAGTACAAGCTGGGAGGTCATTTCAGTCCTTCATGTGGGCATCACATCAAGCAGCTGACCCATGTTTAGGGGCCTTGCTGTATGAAAAACAGACACCTCAAAATATAGGAGATCCTCCAGAGTGGTGAGATGCATGGGAATAAGAACAGGACTAAAGGCGGCATCAGTTCTCCGGCTCGCTCACTTGAGAACGTGAATGAACACACGACTAGAACAGAGGGCAGACTGGCCTGCTCTCAGTGAATGGCTCTCACCCTTTTTACGCAAGTGCACAGAAATAAGTATGCATAGCCTACAGCATGAGATTGCGTTACGAGTGATGCCAGTGAGAGAACATGATCTTTCCTTCCTCTTCATATAATCCCCAAGAAAACCTCTATTGGATCCCAGGGTTTTTAAAGATAAATGTATATTTTAAATGGTGGTAAAATATACATATAAAATTTATAATTTTAACCATTTTAAGTGTACAGTTCAGTGGCGTTAACTACATTTACATTGTTGTACAACCATCGCCACCATCTGTCTTCAGAAATTTTTCATCTTGTAAAGTGAAACTCTATACCTATTAAATATTAACCTGTCCTTCTCCTCTCTCCCCAGCCCCTGGCAAGCACCATTCCACCTTCTGCCTTTATGAGTTTGACTACTCTAGGGACCTCATATATGTGGAGTCACAGTATTTGCCCTTTTGGGACTGGCTTATATCACTTAATATAATGTCCTCAAAGTTCATCCATGCTCTAGCATGTGTCAGAATTTCCTTCCTTTTTAAGGCTGAATAATATTTCATTTTGTGCATCTCCCACACTTTGTTTATCCATTCATCCACCAATGGACCCTTGGGTTGCTTCCACCTTTGGCTATTGTGAATAATGCTGCTATGAGCATCGGTGTACAAAAATCTGTTCAAGTTTCTGTTTTCAATTTTTTGGGGGGATGCATACTCAGAAGTAGATTTTCTGGATCGTATGGTAATTCTACTTTTAATTCTTTGAGGGTTTACTGTACTTGTTTTCCATAGCACCATTTTACTTTCCCAACAGCAGCAAACAAGGGTTCCAATTTCTCCACATCCTCACCAATACTTGTTATTTTCTATATTGTTGATAATAGCCAAACTAATGGGTGTGAAGTATTATCTCATTATGGTTTTGATTTGCATGTTCCTGATGATTAATGATGTTGAGCATCTTCTCATTAATTTATTGGCCATTTGTATATCTTCTTTGGAGAAATGTCTATGTAAGTCTTGCCCATTTTTTAATCAGGTTATTTGGTTTTTGTTGTTGAGTTTTCTATATATTCTGGATATTAATCCCTTATCAGATAAATATCCAGAATATATAGATATGCAGAATATATGATTTGCAGATATTTTCTCCCATTCTGTGGGTTGCCTTTTTACTCTGTTAATAGTGTCTTTTGATGTTCCAAAGTTTTTCATTTTGATAAAGTCCAATTCATCTCTTTTTTCTTTTGATGACCGTGTCTTTGTTGTCACATCCAAGAAATCATTGCCCAATCCCATGTTGTGAAGTTTCCCCTTGGAGCACCATTTTAATAAGTCATTTTATAAGGATTATAGAGAACATCTTTAGATGGAACAAGTAGATAACTAAAATCCAGAGGAGGAGTTTCCTGTTTTTCCAGAGAGCCCACATCTTAATAAGCGGTCCTTGCAATGGGACTCTGATCGGCTCTGATAAGAAACCAAGGTGAAAGGAGAGAGCTGCCTCTATCTAGCAGTATCAGGAAACATAAGGGGGAGAGTCTCCATTCCACATCAACACTTACATTCTTTCCCTTCGTGGCTCCAAGCTCCTTTACATGATATACTGGAGCCAAACAAAGAGGTCTGGAGTTTACTTAAGTAACTTACTCCATGTGTGTTTCTTCAGCAACACCCCCATCCAATCTCCATCCCAATGTGTTGAGTGAATGTTGTGCTCACAAAAGACAGAAACCCTGACAAGCAATTAGGGAAGGACCAAGATCAAAGAGCTGAGTAAGAAACCAAGTCTAGTCCTGTCAAGATGTCTTAACTTAGATTTGCAGTCTCTCCAATTGCTGACTCTGGTTTCCCCAAGCAAGGACATAGCATGGTTTGAGGAGCCAAATCACCCACACCAGCATGGCCCCTCATAGGCACCCTCATCATGTATGAATCTGCAGACAGGTTCTAAACAATCGCCAGCACGGGCTTTGAGGCAATCTGTCTACCTGAAAAGGCTTCTGCCCAGAAAATTATAACAAAAATAGTAATGACTGGTCAAGAGTATACTGTCCTTCCAAAGACTGGCACACATGCCAACAGGGCCATTATCACTGTGACCTTATTCAGTGTGGGAAAGCTGGAGAAGCAGACCTGGATTAGCCCCAGTAGAAGAGAGAGAAGCTACACAGTGCCCCCACCCTGCCCTCGGCCCTTCTCAGTCCTGCTGGCTGATCTCCTTTGGCTGGTATAATTTAGGGCAGAAACAGGGTAAGCTTTGGAGATGCACTGCACAGCTAACAAACTTGGGTCTGGACCTCTATTTTAACATTTATTAGCTGTTGACCTTGGCCAAATAATTTGCATCTCAGTTTCCTCAGCTGCTAATGGCAGTAATAAAGTCCACCTTCATGTCATGAAGGTTGGCAATGGGAAGGACCCAGCACATACTACCATTGAATATTCATGATGGCTCTTCCCACAGGGAACTGTGTGTCTCTCACTGACTCCCCCTGAAGTTCCTCAAGATCAGCCGTGATATGTTATAAAGCCTCCAGCACACAGTAGGTCCCTAAGAAATACTTGATAATGGTTAGCCACAAGAAGAACCTCTTTCCCTTAACTCTGTATAGCATTTGGTTGTGAGTTTGAGGTGGGAAAATCAAGAAAGTGCTGTCCCCACTGGGTCTTTGCTGAGTTAAACCAGCTTCCTCTCAGGAGCTGCACATCAGGAGAACAGAGCTTCCAAGTCTTGTCAGAGACAGGCGGCCTCTACAGAGCAAAGCTACCTCCAGAATATTCTGCATAATCATGCACTCACGGATTGTAAATGAGCGCCTGTCCCCCAATTTTTCATGGATTCATTAAACTGACAGCTTGGCACCAGCATATTGATGCCTGTTTTCTATCAACACAAGCTGTACAAGTACCTCATGATTAATCCACCTTATGAAATTTTAGGCAACTGTGTGAAAACAAAGAACTCAGAAAACAAAGAAAATATGCTGGGTTAAGTTATTTCACCTACAAAACAATGTGTGCCTCCTGTCGTCCTCCTCCCCTAACTGGGTCTATTTGGGGGTTTTGGTTGTTTCCCTTTGCTCAAAGAGTTTGAGTTGTGAAAGTTTCTTTTTACCTATTAAAGGAGACTGTGCTCTAGGTCAATGCTACTCACAATGCTGAGCCTCAAAAAGATAAGCAGCCCACACCAGAACATAAAATCAATTCTTTGCTTCCTTCTACAGAAAGTATTGCTGTAAAAATAAAACGTCAGCTCCACTAAGCAGTAGGTTTAGTGCAGAAGTTGATGTACATTCAGCCCAGTCTCCTAGGATGGGTAACACAGAGCTCACGACCTGCACTGCCTGTGGGTCACATTTCAAAAAGCATTTTCTAGGTTGTACAACTTTCCGTCCGCCTGCAAACAGATTCACTGACGTTTATGATGGGACTTTTGAGGGGTTTTATGCCATCCAGTATCCTTATCCCTTCTTTTGGTAAAGCACCCAGTATAGAGGATCTGCCACAACCTCTCTTGGTTTGTGGAATCTAGGTAGGGCTCCTGTATGTCGAGGGCTGGCTAAACAGTGTTCTGAGTCTTTCTAGCCATGTGACTAGTTCAGGGAGGGCGTGGTCCAGGGCCAGCCAATCAGCACGACCCCATGCTCCTGGTTAGCTTTCAGACCTGTGCTGGGCAGTGGACCTGACTGATTCAAACAGTGAGAATCCAGGGACTCACACAGGAGCCACAAAAAAGACAGTCTCTTTCCATTAGACTTAAAATTGTGAAGATCTGAGTCTGGAGTCAACAACACCAATGAGGGTGGGTCTGGCTAGGAAAGGGGGCAAAGGTAGAGAGCAGAATTAAAAGACAGAAACACAGAAACTGGATTCTGAGTGTGTTATTGTATCCTCTGGATCAAGCCTTGCCTGACATTTCACTCCCGCGAATCAGTGAATTTCCCTTGTATGTAGACTAGTTTATGAGCTTCCCAACACTTGCAACCCAAAGAGTCTGAAGTTATGCATGACTGTTATACCCCGGGCCTGTTCTAAAATCCATAGGCATTGGTCTTAAAGAGCAAATCTGAAAAGGCAAAAGGTCAGAAGAGCTGCCACTATCTAGAACCAGAGGCAGATGATCAAGACTTCCCACACCTGAGTTCCTTCCTCTGTTAGGTGGTCACCCAGCACCGATCAGGTGACCATGAGAAACACAAAGATATAGAAAATAGATCACTTTGGAAACATATGAAAAAGCACTGTACAAACAAAAAATATTTTATTATTAGCACATGTTAATTCAAACGTCAAAATTCTAGCGTCAATAACTACCCCAATCTTATAAACAATTTAGAGGCCTTTGGACAACACATTGTTTTTCTACCAAATGTTACACTCTGCTACAGGGGAAGCGCCCCCTGCAGGCCAGGCTGTAAAGTAAGGCAGCAGGCGAACAGGCATCTGACCGACTCAGGAAAGAGCAGCCAGAGCCAGCGACTCAGGAAAGAGCAGCCAGAGCCAGCGTGGGCCTCTGCTCTGGTCTGGGCTGAGCACCAACATGCACTGCGGGTTATTCTCAGGACCACCCAGGACGTCCCCCTCGTCCCGCATTGTGGACACCATCCCATCTCCTTAGGGTTATAAATCATGATGTAAAAATTTTTGATTTAATTTATAAATTGCTGCTATTAATTCTCAGCAGCTATTTTGCAATTCTGCTGTTGTCCTAACAATAATATTGTCATCCAGCTAGGCAGATTTGGTTTGCTTTTTACTGTTCTCATATCTGACAGCTAAGGGACCAACGTAACAACAAGCTTTACATAAAAGGACTAAATTGTTTTATAAATTTTGCATTTATCCAAAAATAGGAATGTAATCATTTTTTAATAGATAATAAGTTAGTGGTCAGGGTAAAACACATGAAGAGTCATTACTTGCGGTACTGATTTTTTAAGCCATGTTCTTAGTCTCTGGTTAATGGTGGTATTAACAGATTCTCTTTTGATGGCAAAATCACTCCACTTTTGGAGTTCCATATAACGTAACTGGAGGAAGTTTGTTCTTCACAGATCCCACCTTTGAGGAGCCCACTCCTGTGAAGACAGAGGAGGAAGAGTAGGGAGTAGAGACGTTTTTCACTAGCATCCTCATGCTAGTGGGTATCGATTCTGTGCCAGGCACGTACATCCACAACTGAACCCAGCATGCCCCGGCCACCTTACCAATGGGCAGGGTCATGTTTCCCCAGGAGCAAGGAACAAGGTAAACCCTCTCTCCTTGCTCCTGAGGATGACCTGCATTCGGGCAGAGCAGGCTGGCCTCATCTGTGACAAGCACTACAAATGTCGCTGCTCTTTCTTCCTGCACCTCCAGCTATACCTCTCCATCTTATAAAACAAGCTGGCCCTTGCCTGTTATCTGTTTATCTTCAATTCAGGTAGAGGGGGTACAAGGCCCCATGATGGTGTCAACTCCAAGGCTTATTTATTCTCCAATCTGGCTTGTGCTTTGTCCCCTATTGACCTGGGAGCAGAAAGTTAAAAGGCAAAGGAGCAGAAGAGAGAAGGCTGTCCCCCCAAACCTCTAACACTTACCAGTCTGGACAGTGCTCTGGAACCAGCATAGATTATACCCACAAACAGCACTGAAGCAGGAAGCCACATCAAAACAGCAGACCTAGAAGGAAGCAAAGAGGCCATGACACACCTGTCACTTTATGTACAAAAGACCTAGCTGGAAGCTGTTACCCTTCAGACGCACCAAAGACAGCGACAGCAATTATCTAAACATCCTGAATGACTTGAGAAGTGGGACATGGTCTGTATCTATTGAGAGTGATAGAGGCTAACAAAGCCATCCTGCCTAGAGCTCGCCACTCTGCCACCTACCTAGGTTCCTGATCCTACAACAGGGCATAGATTAGCTGGACATGGAAAAAGCCTTCCTGCAGGTTGGGACAGGAAACAAATCTAATTTTTTAAGGGGGCAGAGAACATTATTATTTAAATTTTAAGTAGCTAGAAGTTTTTTGGTTTTTTTGTTTGTTTGTTTGTTTTTTACACAGACAGAGCAAGAGTCAGAGAGAGAGAGAGATAGGAACAGACAGACAGGAACGGAGAGAGATGAGAAGCATCAGTCATCAGTTTTTCGTTGTGGCACGTTAGTTGTTCATTGATTGCTTTCTCATATGTGCCTTGACCGCGGGCCTTCAGCAGACTGAGTAACCCCTTGCTTGAGCCAGCGACCTTGGGTCCAAGCTGGTGAGCTTTGCTCAAACCAGATGAGCGCGCACTCAAACTTGGGGTCTTGAACCTTGGGGTCTTGAACCTGGGTCCTCCGCATCCCAGTCCTATGCTCTATCCACTGCACCACCACATTGTCAGGTCAGAAGTTTTTAACTCATACCAAATTATAAAAACTTTAAAAGGCTGTTCACCTGGGAAATATATCAAACAGCTCTGTAGAACTACAACAAAAGGAACCGCAGTGTCAAAGTACAGGACTGAAAAATAAAAGCATGCTAAAACTTGGGCTGGGAGGCCATGTGCTGACTTCTTCAACCATTAACCTGGAATGTTGGTTCCTGGAATCTTTAAGGATTTGATTAAATTGTGGCCCACCAAGAACTGCTTTTCATTACAGTTTAGACTTGTAAAGCCAGTAGCCGTGGCCACCATCACAGCTGCCTGGCTTTTGCAGGTTTGCATTTAATTTGGGCAGATGGTAATGAAACAGAGCCAAGAACTGGTAGGCCATTACCTTTATTCCTAGCTCGCACTTGGCAAGTGAGTAAACACAAACACACTGGGCTCCAAAATCCACTCATTCAGTGCTCACAAAGCTACTGACATATCTGAGTTTTCCTAGAATCAAAGGCCTCACCAGCCTCACTCAGTCCCCTCTGCATACCTCCATCTTGGCTGCCTCCTCTCCTCCACGTGGCCTCTCTGCTCTGCTACAACATGGTCTCTCCCTTCTCTACAACAACGTGGTCTCTCTCTCCTGGAACAACATGGTCTTCTCCTCCCAAAATGGCCTCCTACCTTCTCCTTTTAAAACTTTTTGGCGTGAAGGTCCCTCCTCCAGCACACATTAGAATAACCAATCCCCTTCCCAAGCAAGAAGGTAATTAACTGTATCACGTGAGAGCATCATCACATGAGCAGTGGCCATCTTTAACAATAAGAGTGAGCAAAACCAGAAACACAGATTTTACTATTCATTTGCCCAATAAGACTCTTGCTCCTCAAAAAAAGGAAAATCCCAGTTTTTTATGGAGTACATATCGCTGAGGTTGTACTTTGCTTACCCCTATCAGTTAGAAATGCATTCAGTCTGCCAAGTCAGGTTCCCAGAACAGTCCTATTAATAGATATAAATAAATAAAACCATTCCAGCAAGGTATAACATAAAAATCCAGCTAACTCAATGAACTGCTCTCCTGGGATGGTGCCTGCTCAAGACATGATCTTTGTTAATTTCATTAGCATGAGCAGACACTCCATTCATGGTCAGACCTTCTTTTATACAACTTCCCAGGGAACATGGAATTAAAATGTTTCAGTCTCTTGCAAGGCCTTCAAACCCTACTTCCTGTATCCATTCATTCAGCAAATACTTAGAGCAGCTTGGAAGGTGCTGACAGCACCAGAATTATTAACAGCAACATCACAGTTGACATTTGTTGAGCCCTGGCTACAGACCAGACATGGTGCTCAATGTTTGCTACACCGTATCTTTTAAAAATCTGCACAACAGTCTTATGAGGAAAGTATTATTATTATTATCCCCATTGTGCAGATGAAGAAACTAAGGCACAGAGATTTCTTTTTCTTTCTTTTTTTATTTTTATTTTTATTTATTTTAGAGAGGAGACACAGAGTGAGAGAGAGAGATAGAGAAAGAGAGAAAGGGGGGAGGAGCTGGAAGCATCAACTCCCATATGTGCCTTGACCAGACCAGTGCAGGGTTTTGAACTGGCGACCTCAGTGTTCCCAGGTCGACGCTTTATCCACTGCGCCACCATAGGTCAGGCAAGGCACAGAGATTTTAAGTAATTTTTGCCTATGGTCAAAAGAGCTGATAATGGCAAAGCCAGAATTTGAATTTAGGTCTGCCTGACTCTAAAACCCTAGATTTCTTTTAAGCCCTAGATTTTAACCACCCATTCATACATCACCCTCAAGGACCTCATACTCCAATGGAGCACTGACATAAATAAACAAGCAGCAAACACAAGGTTTTGTCTGGTAGCAGACCAAACAGCTAATGACCTGAGGAACTGCTAGTCCCGCAGCAATAATAGATGTCTGCACTTCCAACCAAAAGGTGCACACAGAAAGGAAGATGCCATCCACCATCCTCATGGGTCACGCATCACATCAGCCAAGAGCTACTCTTCTAGGAAAAGGCTTTTCCACTCGATATGAAGGGTCAGCAGAGACAGGATCCAGGCCCTTGGCCTGCCGTGCACTGGAAGGAAGCCCAGAGAATCTACTGCAGTGAGGATGATGAGGAAAGAAGGAAGGGAGGGAGGGAGAGAGGGAGGGAAGGAGGGAGGAAGGAAGGAAGGAAGGAAGGAAGGAAGGAAGGAAGGAAGGAAGGAAAGAAGGAAGGAAGGAGGCACTGGGGGAAATGGCCGCTGGCCGAGCTGCGCAGGCCCGGGACTTTGGAATGTAAGGTCAGTGAGGCCCCAGACATTTGTGCTCCCTTCCCTCTCAAAGAAAGCTCCTGCCAAGTCATGGAATCCAAGAGACATTAAGGTATCTGAGTAGCTGTGGATGTGCAGAAAAGAAAACATGGCTAGCGAATATCTTGTATTTTACCCCTTCTACCCCAAAACACAAAGGCATTAATTCAACTAGAAAAACTATACACAGGTCTAGTTGGACCAAAGCAACATCTGGGAGATGCAACAAAGCAACTGTGTTGAACATATGGCTCCAAATATGGGACCATGACCCAGGCACAGGGATACCCGTGCTTGGGTTCTCCCCAACCATCTGCCTCAGGGCCCACGTTCAAGGTGGATGGAGCCAGAGCAACCTGCACTAGCGGTGGAACCTTAGACACCTGCAGAAGAGGTCAGTTGCGAGCGATTTATGGGCCCTGCCCCAGTCCCCTATCAGTGAGATAGCTGCCTTCCTCCTCCACACACCAACGTGAAACTATAGCTGCTATTAGGAATAACAATTGTGAATCACTGGAAAAGTGCTGCCAAGCCAGGCGTGGGCAAGACAAGTGTGAAAGGAGAGAGAAAAAAGGAAAAATAATGAAAAACTGAATAGCTTCTGCATTCATATGGTTTCAAACTATCAAAGGTCTCACCTTACTGAAAATCAGAGTAAATGTTAAGTGTAGTTTATGCAAGCAAAGACTCAACGTAATACTAGTTGACAATTCATATGTAAAAGAAAAGCCTTACCCAAAGATTAGCTAATGAATGCATATTTATACATCTTAAATTAAAATCGATTGTTTCACTTTTTCCGTGGGAGCCACCGGGTTGAGGAAGCGTGGCTCTCTCCTCTTTGTACCATGGCGTGTGCTTATCCACTGACATCAGTGTACTCTGAAAAGGAGGAGGCATCTGGCAAAAGTGTCACTTTGCTTGCTATGTTCAAGGCTCTCATTGACCAGATATTGTAAAGTTTGTTCACCCTGACTTGCGCGAAAAGCAATAGACAGCCCTATGCTGTCAATGAATCGGCAGGTCTTCAAACCAGAGCTGAGTCTCGGGTGCTCGAATTCCCAGAGCTGGAGGTGGTGGGACCCATCATTCTGGCCAGGGTACCTTTGAAAAAATGTGCCATGGGGCCGCATGTTTGCACCAACCAAAACCTGGCACCACCGCCACTGCAGAGTGAAGAAAGCGCAGCAGCGATGTGTCCTGTGCTCTGCCCTCGGCCTCACCAGAGCAGGTCATGTCTAAAGGCCTTCATGCTGAGGAAATTCCCGAAGATATCTCCTAGTTGAACATAAAATTGAAGGCTACAAGACAAAGAAGGCTGTTCTGCTTCTTAAGAAACTTAAGGCCTGGGCCCTGGCTGGTTTGCTCAGTAGATAAAGAGCATTGGCCCAGAGTGCGGATGTCCTGGGTTTGAGCCCCAGTCAGGGCACACAGGAGAAGTGATCATCTGCTTCTCTCTTCCCTCTCCCCCTTCTCTCTCTCTTCTCCTCCATCACAACTGGTTCAAGTGTTGGCCCCAGGTTCTGAAGATAACACAGTTGATTTGAGCATCAGCCCCAGATGGGGTTGCCAGGTGGACCCTTGTTGGGGCACATGTGGGCGTCTCTCTATCGCCTCTCCTCTCACTAAAAGGAAGGAAGGAAGGAAGGGAGGGAGAAAGAGAGAGAGAGAGAGAAAGAAAGAAAAAGAACAAGAAACTCAAGGTCAGGAATGATTTCAAAAAGGTCCATGCCTCTCAGCCAATGAGTGCTGGCAAGGGCAAAATGAGAAACTTGTCGTACCCAGCACAGGGGTCCTAGCATCACCCACAATGACAACAATATCATAAGAGCCTTCAGAAACATCCCTGAAATTAGTCTGCTTAATATAAGCAAACTGAATATTTTTAAATTTGCTCCTGGTGGGCATGTGGGCCATTTCTGCATTTGGAATGAAAGTGCTTTCCACAAGTTAGACTGTCTGTGTGGCACTTGGCGTAAAGCTGCCTCCCTCAAGAGGAACTACAACCTTCCCACAAACAAGATGCTCAGTATAGACCTTAGCAGAATCTTGAAAAGCCCAGAAATCCAAAGAGCCTTCCGGGCACCACGCAAGAAGTCTCATCACAGAGTCCTGAAGGAGAAGAATCCACTGAAACACCTGAGAGTCATGTTGAAGCTAAACCCACGTGCAAGAACATGCGCCGGAACACATTCTTCACCAGGCCAAGAACCACAGCTGTGGGCGGATAAAGCGGCAGCAGCACCAAGGCCAGGACAGATGAGAAGGGGCTACGGGCAAGAAGGCTGTGGTAGGGAAGGAAGAAAAGAAGACTGTTGGTGTTACAAAACCAAAGAAGCCTTCGGTGGGGGGAAAAAAAGCTGCAGCTACCAGGAGACCAATGGCTGAGAAGAAGCCCGCAGGAAAGAAACCCATCACAGAAGAAAAACATACGGCATAAATTTATTCATTCCATAAAGATCAAATCACTGTGGACAGCTAATTTTGAATAAAAATCTGATCAAAGACAGAAAAATAGATTGTTTCATCAAAGATGATTCCCTGATTTATCTGACTTTCAATTAACCCACTAGTTATTTGTCTGACAAAGTCAGGTAAGGGAATTTTTATAAATATACTGCTCACAAACATTAGGGCATATTTCAAAATGAATAGTGAGGCCCTGGCCGGTTGGCCCGGGGGTGGAGTGTCGGCCCGGCATGTGGAAGTCCCAGGTTTGATTCCCAGCCAGGGCACACAGGAGAAGCGCCCATCTGCTTCTCCACCCTTCCCCCTCTCCTTTCTCTCTGTCTCTCTCCTCCCCTCCAGCAGCCAAGGATCCATTGGAGCAAAGTTGGCCCAGATGCTGAGGATGGCTCCATTGCCTCCGCCTCAGGCACTAGAATGCAACAGAGCAACACCCCAGATGGGCAGAGCATCACCCCCTGGTGGGCTTGCCGGGTGGATCCCAGTCGGGTGCATGCGGGAATTTGTCTCTCTGCCTCCCTGCTTCTCACTTCAGAAAATTACAAAAAAAAAAAAAAAAGGAATATGAAGTGATGAAAAAAAAGCATTTCATTTTTTTAAGTTAAACGAGAACATCAGAAAAGCAAACGACAAGTCAAATGAGATGCAAAGCCAACTTTTATTTCATTGATGAAAATGCACTATACAAAAGGCTGAAAGCTACGTTCCCTGATCTGCAGTGAACAGTGTATTGATATTTCCCTCACTCCTCAAATGCACTGTAAGTTTCAGAAAGGTGGGAACAATGTGTGTTTTGTTGATATAAATAAGTGTGAAAAACTCTGAGAAATGTTACAAAGGAGAGAAAAGGACTATAACATCATTGGGCATCTGACCTGGTCAGTGAGGCTAGGGAAATTTTCCTTAAATAAGTGATATTTGAGATAAAACCCAAAATTAAACTGGTATAGGGGATGAAGCAGAGCAGAAGAGATACAACATTCCAGACATACATATATCATATACAAAGGTCCTGTGGCAAGAGGAAATTGGAGGAAGGAAAATATACTTTCAGTAGATGGAGAGACAAATCCAGGGATAGGGAGGGTGTAATATAACCTAATTTTCATTTTGAAAATATTGACTATAGCATGGAAAATAGATTAAAATGGAGTTAGGGATGTGGGGGCAGGATATCAGTTAGGTGTACATTGCAGTGGTCTAGACAAGAAGTGATGGAGATGGAGAGAATGGACCAATTTGAGAAATTGATAGAACTTGGTGATAATTTCTACTGGGGATGGGAGATGAGGGATAGAAGACACCAGAGATGACTCCTAGGTTTCCAGTTTGAATAGTGGATAAACGAGTGCACTAAGATATGAAAAACAAGAAGAGGTTTGGCTGGGGAAATCATTAATGCAGTCTTGAATATTATGAACTTGAGATGCTTTTGGAACACCTAAGCAAAGCAAAGATGTCAAGTAAAGAACTGGATGTAAGGGTCTGGGGAACCTCCCCTGTTCTCTAGTGATCAAGAATGCACTATTAAGTGTGCTTTACTTTCGATTTTCCTGTATTCCCATACCCCTGGTTTTGAGGATAAAATTCAAATATATTTTCTTCAATATAACCACCCCCCCTTGGTCTATTTTTCTCAGCAATAAGAATCGCTTAGGGTTTCATAAGACTTTGTCACAAATTTATTCATCATTGATTGTTTATTCCAAAATTCTAAACAACACTGAACTCCTGAAATTTACAAGCTAGTGGGAGAGACGGCCAGCAGACAGACTGCGGCATCATCGGCATGGTGGGAGTGCACCAGCAGGCCTCCCTTCGACAGAGAACTTGCGGCAGGAGTGTACTCAACTGGCAGCATTTACATAATTTGAAGAACTGTTTCCATGTGTTGCTTCAGGAATTAGAATCTAGAACTCTGTCTTACAGGGTTTCCACAGCTGTTAATGTGCTACCACAACACAGAGGGGTCAGACCTTTCAGTGGTTACGTGGGCAGATAAAATGCATCGGAAGTGTCTTCCAGATTTTTACAGGTAGTGTAGAAACAGGTAAAGACACAAGCCACAAGGGCGCCGGTGCTTCTGTGTACTTTTGCTAATTTTTGACATTTTTTAAAACACCATTTCTTCAGGAAGAAATAAAATTATAATTTTAAAATCCTAGTTAGCTCTGAGGCACTATAACTGAGGATTATTTTCAAAGGAGATACAGCAATAACAGATGGAAATCATGTCTGGTTTTGGTCACTGGAGAATATAATCTTATAACATGATACGGTTATGTAAATCATTAGAAATAATAATTATCTCTCATCACACCCGAGGAATGTTCCAGCAATTAGCTAACTTTAACCAGTAGCTCTAAGAGATGGACGAACTTCACATATTTCTCTGGGCTGTGCCCTTTCTTCTGTCAGGTCATCTAGGGCTGGGGCCGTCTAGGGGTCATCTAGAAGTGGGGGCAGGAAGGATGTAACACACAGAGAGAAGGTTTTGTGCAGCAGAAAAAATGTGCCTTTGTGGTCAGGCAAACCCTCACACAGAAGGTGTATAGCCCAACTCTAAAGCTAGTTGCTTCATATCCCAAATCTAGAGCTAGTTTTCAATGAGAACTGTTTAGTTTTTTTGTTTGTTTTCATTTATAAAATGGGGATAGTAATGCAGAGACAGCTATGGAGAAGATGAGCCAATAGAATGAACATGCAGTATTTAGGGCAGTGCATGGCACAGTAAAAACAACACTCAATAAAAGTTCTCCTATGGCTTTTCCACACATAACCCCAAGGACAGGAGCCATTAACATAAAATGGCCAAAGCCACCATAAAGGAAGTTGACAGCCCTGGACAGAGCTCAGCTGGTAAGAGCATTGCCCCAAAGAGCAGAAGTTGCAGGTGTGATTCTCGGTCAGGGCACATTCACATGTTTCATTGTTTCCTTTTGCCTAGAATGTAAGCTAGTTGAGGGCAAGGATTTTTGTCTGCCTTGTTCATTGTGCACCCCAGCACCCAGAACAATGCCCAGCATATACATAGTAGACACTCAAATATTTGTTGAGTAAATCACCACGTAGAATTTTCATAACTTAGCCTTCTCCCTCTAGATTGGTGCAAGGGGCAAACAACAGCAACAAAATATATCAGGAAACCGCAGTCGTGACCCTAATTCACATGTCTTTGTCTGCTTTCCTCAAACCCTGAACAGAATTGCTGGTGCGCACAGATACTCAGTTTTTAAGGGCATGGGTGAGAACAAAAGCTGCCTATATCCTGCCAGCTGCCTCTTTGAAATGACCCTGATGGGGATTCAAACAATTTCAAATTCAATAAACATTTATAACAATCGTGTTATAACCTATAACCATGACAACAAAAAACTAACTGCATTAAAAACCAAACATGTTTTTCTTCAATAGACATGAACTTAGACCCTTGGAATGGAGGCTATTTTGTTTTCTACAATAATTTATCTTATTTTCTTATTAAAAACTAGTACCTATCCATGCTGTAAAATATTGAAAATATAGATCATCAAGAAAAACATTACAATTACAATCCCACTACCCAAAAATAACCACTGTTAAGACCTTGCTCTGTCTTGTTCCAAACAATGCCAGGTGGCCATATATGAACACATCAATAGAAATGGGATCCTACTGTATGTATTACTTTATAATCCACTTAACACCTTTCCATGTCAGAAATTATCCCCAATTTATTCATCTTTGGATACTAGGCTACTGCTGCACATTTAAGTTAATCCTATTTCTTACTACTCTAACATTGCAATGGTTATATTGAATATACTCTCTTATGTTCATGATGTTTTTGTAATATTCATGATAAATCCCCAAGAGCAATTGCTGCTCAAAGATGCACGCATTAAAGTTTGTAACTGGTTATAAAATTGCCTTCCAGAGGTTCTACTGACTCACCCTCTACTATGGACTACACGGCTGTGTTCCCCCCAAATCCACATGTTAAAACCCTAACTCCAGATGGCATTTGGAGGTGGGGCATTTAAGAGGAAGTTAGGTCATAATGGTGAGCTCTCGTGATGGGATTAGTCCCTGTATAAGGAAAGACCCCATACTATTTATTAATGCACTCTTTCTTTCTCCATCACTCACTCATAAAGTGGCACCGTCTGGACCTCCTGTGCTGGTTTATTCTTACATTATCCTAAGTGCCAACAAAGGAGGCGAGATGGAATGACACCCTGCGGTGGTCCTGGCAGAATCTCGGGTCTCTGTGGCGCCTGGGCCTCTGCGGAGTGGCTGAGCCAGTGAGTGTGAGCATGTGTGTGTGTGTGTGTGTGCGCGTGCGCGCAGGAAGGGATCTCACAGCAGCTCCTAGGGGAAAGATAACAGACTGTACAACTGCAGGTGCAGTCCCTGTGGAAGGACATTTGCCACAGGGTCTGGTTTGAAATTGTGGTAATACATGATTGTTCTTCCAGGATTTATGATTCATATCTCACACGCTTTATAAACACAAATGCAAATACGGCATCTTGTTTGAGTTGTGGACTTGTTCTTTGCTTGAGCACACTCTGTGGTCCCTAAGAATCCTGCTGAACACAGCATTTTACAAGCATGTAAAATGTTGGTGTGAATTATAATAAAGCTGTTGTTATTGAGATGAAGGTTAATTAAATTAAGTCACTTGTTTTTCAAATAGTGATATATTATTGATGGAACATCTGCTCCCTGAAAATACTCAGTTTATCTGTTCATGACTGCCTGAAGGGCAACTTGAGCTGAATTCTTAAAAACTCTCTGTGTTATACTGACACCCAGTGGACCCATAAACAGTTTCCAAACATGAAAATAACAAGCAACCAAGATACCAAGGTTTACATGTTGACTATTGGCCTAAACAGTAAGACCTTACAATTGTACAGTCAACATTTGTTATCATTTACAAGGACTTCTAGATATATTAACTCAATATTTACAGACAAACATTCCTAGATCTTAGTTTTTTGGTCCATTACTGGTGACTATAGTCCCTAAAGAGCCTTATTCCCTTTTCTCTTTATTTCCTCCCCTTCATAGATGTTTCTCCTTCCCTCTTCACTCTTCCTCTGACTCACAGAGGGCCACACACCCTTGACAAAGTTCAACCCTAATATTACTTGAACCCAAGAACCCTGTGAAGATAGTCTTTGTGACAAAGAATAACTTAGAGTTGTAGTCAGCAACCCATGGCCCACAGGCCAAATCCCCACCTGCTCTCAGGTTCTGAAAACAGCATGCTGTTTGCAAACAACCATTCCTATGCCTTATGTACTGCCTATTACTGCCTTCATACGACAACGGCAGAGTGGAGTAGGTGTGGCAGAGATGGCATATGCTCACAAGCCCTAAAATATTTACTCTCTGTCCCTTGTTTGCCAAGTCCTGATTTAATGCAGGCAGCTGGGGCCCAACCTCTGGACCTCACAAGCGGGGCTGCCCAAGGTTTCTCACACGAGGCAGTGTCGCTGGCTAGACAGAAAGGACCTTGTTACCATCTTGTCTGTGAAGTTCCACTTTTCGGGGCACTTTCACAACTAGTTCTTTCCATTTGGAATCATCACTTCTTCCCATTTCCCATTTCATTCACTGGCCCAAGATTCTCAACATATAACCCCATGTCATGCTCAAATGGAACTCGTGTCACTTTCAGTGAGGTTCTAACAATCCCTGAAGGTCAGCAAGGGCCAGTGCCCAGGTCCCAACATTGTCCTGTGTGAAAGACCACTCACTCTTCTCCTTCCCTGTAGGCCGACCTGGACCCGGCTGCAGTCCTCGGGCTGCCACCTGAAGCCGCCACTGTCAGGGGGTCACCCCTCCCCCCGATCAGCAGGCACCTCACCACTCCCACAAGGCCCAGGGCTGGGTGCACAGCTGAGCCTTCGGAGTCAGACTGAAGGGACAGCAGAGAGCAGAGGAGATGCTAGGACTGAGAAACAGAGACCAAAAAAGAAAAAAGTGAAAGAAATACAGTGTATCCGTAAAGTCATGGTGCACTTTTGACCTGTGACCGGTCAAAAGTACACCATGACTTTATGGACACACTGTATAGGTTGCTCAGGTCCCCAAATACTCAGTGAGACAAGCTAGAAAAGAGCTCTCATTCCTAATAAATACAAGGAAAAGGAAAACCCCAGTACAAGCACCTTGCCAGTCTACAGTCCACAGGGCCTGAAGATCCAACTAACTCTCAAGACACATGCTTTGATCTCAGAGTGGTGCACTTCACACTGCCAGCTCTGCCTGTGAAGGGGTCATTAAGGGGCTGTACTGACACAGAGTGACGGGGACACGAGGTGTGGTCCATGATAAAGCATGAGTTCATTAAATTCCTATGCACGGGGTGGTGTAGGCATGACCCGCACGTGTCAAAGGTCAGAAATCTTGTCCTGAAAAAGGTTAACTACTTCAGGGTATCACTTACATGTGAATCTTTAAAAAGAAAAAACAAAGCCTCAAATTTATAGAAACTGTATAAAAGCAGTTGCCAGGAACCACGGGGGGTGGGAAAGAGGAAGAGGTTAGTAAAAGGGCGCAAATTTTCAGCTACAAGATGAACAAGTTCTGAGGATCTATGGCGACTATGGTTGATAACACTGTATTATATAATTGAAACTGGCTAAGAGAGTAGAACTGAAATATTCTTACTATAAAAAGGTAAATATGTGAGGTGATGGATATATTAATTAAGCAGATGGTGGGAATATTTCACAGTATGTAAATATATCAAATAACCATAATGTGCACTTTAAATATCTTCACATTTTATTTGTCAACTATACCTCAATAAAACTGAAAGAGAGAATTCCTCCCTTTTATCACCCCTGGCCTCGTGGACTCTTCTCCCAGGAACAAACATAATCACCACACCAACACCAGTCGGGTTTTATTTAGTATTATGCCCTTCAGTGGCGTTCAGCATGTTTCCTGAGGAAGTTTTGGAAGTTGGTTTTATTATCCCATAAAAGTAATTTCTACATTTATATTTATAGCATTTTTTTGGAGAGAAAACAATAGGGTAAAATATCAAAAAACACATGAATATGAGTGCTAACTTTCCTTTGTGAGCAAAGATGACTTTTTATAAAACTACGAGAGTCACTCACAATGAAATGTGAACACATTAAAACATAAGCAGTAAATTCCAACCACCAGTAGTTTTAATGAAAGTGGGTTATCTCACTTAAAAACAAGTAAGCAATCATTAAAAGGAAGTAGTCTGGATCCTGATTGTCTCACTGTTCATTTCTTTAGGGATACGGCTAAGTTAATTTAGAAGTTTTATCAAAGATATTTGCTATGATTCTCCACAAAGACTCATCTGTTAGAAATCTCTGGTCACAAAGGTGTCATGGAATAAAATTTTTAACTTAGAACTTCTCACACTTGAAAACTTGAAGTTTTAAAGTGGCAAATAGGTTAAAATTATTTTAAAAGTGTTTTTATTTAAACATGTAGCCTGGTAGTTTAGTATCTGGAAGGCAATGTCTAAATCCCTAATGAAATCACATCTGAGTCATCCTCAGTGATGGTTCAAGAATCTGGTAAAGAGCACCTTGTTCTCACTGTGCTGCCTACCAGATGAAACAGGTCACGAATTTGTTTTAGGATCATGTTTTGGAAATACAGACAGCCTTCAGCAAAGGACTTCAGCATCTGCTAGAAAAAGCACTTCAACATTCTGCAATGGCTTAGCAATAGCAGCAACTGCCATATGATGACAAGCTTGTAGTTGGAAACCAGTGCTATCCTTCGCAAGACACAAGCCTTCAAAGGCATCATCCAACAGTTGGTGGTAATAACCGGTTGCCAAGGAAACATCCTGTAGGGGAGTGATTCCGTTGGGTTACTTGGGGGAGTCAATATATGATGTGGCGGGAGACTGACCAACATAGCAGATATGGCCTCTCTGCAATGTAAGAAATATGGTGCCCGGTTCTGTAACTGGTTTGAGAGGAAATCTGGGGTTCTGCTGTGCTCCAGGTTATAAGGACAGACTGAAGGAGCTCTCTGCGGCACATACTACTAAGCACCAATTTGGGACCCACCCTCCAGCCTCACCATTATAACCCCTACTCCACAATGACTTCAGGGACTTCAACTGTCTCCCTGCTGTTGTTTTCATTTTGAGTTGAGCCCAACCTCTGCCATCCCCATGCAAATGCATAGTCAGACAGCAAAGCTAGGCTCCAGTGTCCTCATGACGTCATCATGTAGCCAAGCCTAGTAGGAAACAGCAGCCACAGCTAACACACACCCACCCAGGCATACACGAAGGGACTCTACTGCTATGTCCTTGTTTGCCATCTGGTAACCGGGCCTGTGGCAACTGGAAATTCTGGGCTGTGTCACAGTTGCTAACCACAACAGCATCAGATAACTATAAGACACTGAGATCTTGGACAAGAAGCTTGACTGAGCACACACCACGCATGTGGCTGTGAAACCATCTAAGGAAGTCCAGGAGACAGAAGTGAACAGGTCCCTAAGAAGTTTAGCAAGGGGACTAAACGGGGTATGATCATGGATCTTCCAAGATTAGTGGAACCTAGCATCGGGTGAGTTCAAGGGACAACAGTGTCTACTGGATCTCAAAGCTCTATCATCAAATGACCACTTCTTCAAGGAAAAGAATCTTGGAAATCTTTGACTTCACCTAGTTCTACTAGTCATTTCTCCCTGCCCCCATAAAAAAGCAATAAAAGTATGAAAAATCCCATCAATAGATAAATAGGTAGATACAATGTGGTATATAATGTGGCATACATAGAAAATATGGGCCTGTGGCATGTGGGCACTGTGCCTGCCCTTTGGTGGTGCAGGGGATAAAGCGTCGACCTGGAACGCTGAGTTTGCCAGTTTGAAACCCTGGGCTTGCCTGGTCAAGGCACATATGGGAGTTGATGCTTCCTGCTCCTCCCCATTTCTCTCTCTCTTACTCTCTCTCTCCTCTCTAAAACGAATAAATCTAAAAAAAAAAAAATTTAAATATATATTCAGCCTTAAAAAAGGAATGAAATTCTGACACATGCCACAACATGGATGAACACTGAAACCTTATGCTAAGTGAAATAAGCCAGTCGCAAAAAGACAAATATTGTATGATTCCACTTAAATGGGGCACCCAGTATAGGCAAATTCATAGATATAAACAAGTAGAACAGAGATTTACTAGGGGTTGGAGGTAAGGGAGAGTGGGAGGTATTGTTTAATGGGCACGGAATTTCTGTTTGGGAAGATGAAACAGTTCTGGAGATGAATGGTGGAGATGGTGGCACAACAGTGTGAAGGTCCTAATGCTACTGAACTGTGCACTTAACAACTGTTAATAAATGGTAAATTTTATGCTATGTATATTTTACATACAAAAATACTTTAAGTATGAACAATGGCATTGCTTTTAAGTAAACATGACTAAGGTAATATTTAAGACTATTATCTAATAAGTAATTCACATGAGAACTTATAGGATACTTACGGTCAGGAGCACTCTAAGAGCGGAAGACCCATGTTAACCAGCACTGTTGCACCCCAGTTCAAAATCTGGCAGGAAATTCCTTCTTTTTTTAAAATTATTTTTTAAGACCTTATTTATTCACTTTAGAGAGAGGAGAAAGAGAGAGGATAGAGAAGGAGAGAGGAGAGAGAAGGGGGGGAGGACAGGAAACATGAACTCCCATATGTGTCTTGACCGGGCAAGCCCAGGGATTTGAACTGGTGACCTCAACATTCCAGGGTGACACTTTATCCACTGCGCCACCACAGGCCAGGCAAATTCCTTTATTCTAGTCCAGTCTCTTGCTTCCGTGGAGGAATAAATTCAACCATCTGGGGTCATTTTGCTTCATTATTTAACAGAATCTTAGAACCATCACAGGCCTTGTGAATTCAGGGCCCATTTGTTTAAATACTCAGTGCTCGCTGAACTATATAAAGTAGTATCACATATAAAATCCCAAAATATCTTTATTTTATCAAGTTGAGGACACTATACCATGAAAATGCAAAATTATGACAATGAACTAGTCCTTTGGATTAGTTAAGCATGTTGTGTGGAATATTCTTTCAGCAAATAAACTAGGACATAATCAGGTCAGGGAGATTAACCCACACCTATGTTCCCAGGGCCACGCCTTCATAAAGTCTCTAATACAGTGGTTCTTAACCTGGGTTCTATCGAACCCTAGGGGTTCAATGAGTCAGTCTCAGGGGTTTGGAGAAGTCTCTGCCACGGAGGCCAGAATAAAGTAATACCGTAATTTGTTGTGAGTTCATGCACTTTGTTGGTTTTGTTCTTTGAGCAAGGTGATGTTCATGCACGGCTCATTTTGTGCACCAGTAAAAAAACATATACCTATGTCTTGAATTTGGAAAAAAATATGATATTTTATTTATCACTAAAGAAGGGTTCGGTGAATGCGCATATGAAACTGATGGGTTCGGTACCTCAAAAAAGGTTAAGAACCACTGCTCTAATACTAGTTTTGCCCTGACTTTATAGCTTAGTTGGTTAGAGCATTGACTCGATACCAACAAACACTGTGGGTTCAATCCGGTCAGGGCACATACAGGAGCAGATCGATGTTTCTATCTCTTTCTCTCTCTTTAAGATTAAAAAAAATTAAATGCTAATTTTTTCCTCTCTAGTTTTATATTTTCAGGAAATGATTATTATTATTTATACTAGATATGTTCCCAAAGTTTCCCCAGAGTGTCAAGCACAGGTATGACTTAGCAATTAAGTCATTAATCTGATTATTGGGGAAGTTGGGCAGATAAATTGGACCACAAGGAGAATGTCTTGGCCAGATCATTCAGTTATGATGTTTACCTTACTCATATAAACCTTAACTTCATTTTCTTTTCATTTTGTGCACCCTTTCAGGTGAGGCATGATGCTCCCAAAGAATCCTGAGAATTTATCTAGGAGAGGCAGGCATTAATAGCCATTCGGATAATAATTTTGGCTAAAAATGTCACAGTTTTTGAGATTTCTTTTAAATATATTTGAAAAGCTGTGTTAATAGAATCATAACAATTAATGTGATTAACAATTAATGTGATGCATGCTATGAATTGGACCATAGAGGAGAATGGGGATAGGAGAAGGTTATAAAGGACATTACTGAGAAAACTGGCAAAATATGAATATGGTCTGCTGATAAGATAATAGTATTTCATCAATGTTAATTTCCTGATTTTGAAAACTGTACAGTAGTCATGTAAAATAAAAAAAGGTGTCCTTGCTCTTAGGAAATACATGCTAAAGAACTTAGAAGTAAAGAAAAGAGGTATCTTACGCTGAAATCTGAAACTTACTCTCAAATGTTTCAGAAAAAAATTATATATATATCATTCTATATAAAGAAAAAATGATAGAAGTGCAGTAGCTAATAATTGGGCAACCTGAGTAAGGAATACAGAAATTCTTATGTTATCCCTAACTCTTCTATAAGAAAAAATTTCAAAATAAAAATATTTAAAGTTTCAAAATTTCAAAATAAAAATATTTAAACCTCATTCATAGTGTTCCTATGATCTAAACTAAAGCCAAATTCATATGGTATCACGTATTATATATCTCAACTAATTTTAATATATTAGTGCCATTATTAACCAGAAAACACTACTCAAATTCTATTTCATTATAAAATCATTGAATCTCATGGGTAGAAGGGAACCAAGAGACCAAACAACTCAAACAGCCGTGTTTTGCAGTGTACAACCATAGAAATTAAATCATGTAAAAAGGAAAAGGTATGAATCATGAAGCACAGAAGAGGTTCTACCTTGAATTGCTGTTGATCTCTACCCAGCCCAGTTTCCATGACACATGAAGCAAAAGTCCACCGATTAACGTCTGCCACCTGAAAAGATAAAGGCCAAAGTGAATTTATTTTCTCAAATTTTTATTGATTTTTTTCCATGCTGAATTTACCAGAGTGCCATGGTCTCAAAGCCATCCAGTCATGGAAGATCTATCAACTGACACAAATATACACATCCAGACCTTCTTACAACTGTTTTTCCCACTCTCTTCTAATTATCATCCCAATTCTCAGGCCTGTCCTTGCCAACTTTACTTATTCCCCTGAATCCAGGTGTAGCAGTAAGTGCTGACTTTGGTACTCTCATATTCCAGACTTCCCCTGAACAACCTCACTCACAGCAACCTCTTTTCCCATGACCTCCACACTGATGATCCTCAAGTCCCCCTTCTCACCCAGATGCCCCACAGCTCCCAAATAGAGCATTCCTAAAACATTACCTTGAACTTTCTCCTCACGATCCTGGCCATCCTCCCACTGTCCCTAATCAGCCAAAACAGAAAGTGAGCCCTTCCTCCATCCTCACCCCTCTCACTTACTTGTAAAATCCTATTGCTTTTATCGCAACAACAGTTTCCTTCCATCCCTTATGCCTCTGCCTACTTCAGACTTTCACCATCTCACAGCTGAACCATTACACTGATCCCTCTCTCCAGAGTTGTCTTATTTCATCCAGTCTCTACATTGAAACCAAGGAATTTGTTATGAAATGCTAACTTAATTGTTCTTCCAATCTCCTGTGTATTGGTGAATACCTGCTTATTCCATTAGATCCAGTTCTTAAGTATCCTTTGCTGACAGACAGATGGAACAAATATGGGCTCTGCCCTTTAACAGTTTGGTCTAGAGAAGTGGTTCTCATCTTGATGTTTTTTCTCCAGAGGATATCTGACACTATCTGGAGACAGTTTTGGTTGTCACAGTAGGAGTGTGGGAGGGGAAGGTTGTGACCGGTACCTGGTGAGCAGAAGCCAGGGATGCTGCTGAACTTCCTACAATGTGAAGGACAGCACCCATAACAAAAGATTGCATTTGGGAAATCTCCCTCCCTTAACAAGAGAGAGGGAGAGACAGCATATTTGAAAAAAAACAAAATCAAGGGCCAGAAAGCAAGTTAGGAGTTGTTAGAGTAGTTTGGGAGATGACAGTGGCATGGGGATGAAGAAGGTAGACAGAGTCTAACCACATTTAGGAGGTCCTGGAGGTTAACTGCATGTTAGGGATGAAGGAGACAAAGTAATCAGGAATAACTACCAGGGCCTGACCAGGTGGTGGTGCAGAGGATAAAGCATTGGGCTGTGATGTAGAGGACCCAGGTTTGAAACCCTGAGGTCGCTACCTTGAGTGCAGGCTCATCCGGCTTGAGCGTGGGCTCACCAGCTTGAGCATAGGGTCGCTGGCTTGAGCCCAAAGGTCACTATCTTGAAGCTCAAGGCTGCTGGCTTAGCCCAAGATCGATGGCTTGAGTAAGGGGTCACTCAGTCTGCTGAAACCCCCCAGTCAAGGCACATATGAGAAAGCAGTCAATGAACAACAAAGGTGCCACAACAAAGAACTGATGCTTCTCATCTCTCTCCCTTCCCACCTACCTGTCCCTATCTGTCCCTCTCTCTGTCCTTCTCTCTGTCTCTCTCACCAAAAAAAAAAAAAAAAAAAAAAAAAGGAACAACTACCAAGTTTCTGAGTCAGGCAACTGAATAGAGGGTATTGTCCATTGCACGTAAATTTAAGGAACAGGCAAAAGAGAAAAGCAAGTTCCATGAGGACAGGAATCTTTGTTTTATTCACTGATGTGTAGAAGTATCTGGAACAGTGCCTGACACACAGTATGCACCCTATAAATATTTGTAGAATGAGTTACTCTGCCCTACTGTGTATCTCCTATTGTTTTATTCATTATGAATATTCCATGGGCATTTGAGAAGAGAACATAATCTCTATTTTCAAGATATAATGTTTGATATTTATCTATTAATTGTATTATTTAGTTCATATGTATAATACAATTTTGTTTGTCCAGTTGAACTGTCATAGAACTATAGCAGTAAATTTGTCTCCTATTACTAGTATGTTTCTATTTATCCCTGGTATTCCTACACTTTTAGTTTGATAAATGATGGTGCCCAGTTGTTTGGTTGGTGTAGATAGATACTCATCACCATTTTATTTTCATTTTTAACTGCATGCTGCAGCATTAGAATGTCTTTTCATTTTGGACCACATGCTTTAGCATTATAACATGTATCTATCTGACTTCACTTGTTTAATGCTTTCTGTCCTGAATTCAACATTGTCTGACATTAAGATCATGACCCCTGCTTTTTTGTTTGCACTTGTGTAATATAAAAAATGAATTAAAAATGAGAGATAATGAGTTCAACCATATATTTAAATGCTATAATTAAAACAATTTAGCATAACTCCTTTTCTTTCTTTTTTTTTTTTTTTGTTACAGAGACAAAGACAAAGATAAAGAGAGCGACAAACACACAGGAAGGGAGGGAGATGAGAAGCATCAATTCTGCATCGCAGCACCTTAGTTGTTCATTGACTGCTTTCTCATATAATCCTTGACCAGGGGCTGCAGCAGAGTGAATGACCCCTTGCCCATGCCAGCAACCTTGGGTTTCATGCCGGTGTCCTTTTGGCATAAGCCAGGGACCATGGGGATCATGTTTATTGTCCCACACTCAAGCCAGTGACCCCACACTCAAGGTGGTGAGCCGGCGCTCATGCCAGATGAGCCCATGCTCAAGCTGGTGACCTTGGGGTTTCAAACCTGGGTCCTCCACGTCCCAGTCTGACACTCTATCCCCTGTGCCACCGCCTGGTCAGGCTAGCATAACAGCTTTTCTTAAAAGCTGACAACTAAGTACTCATTTAGAAATTTCCCATGTCTACTAGACTTATCAGGGTGATCACTTTGTAAGTTATATAAATGTCTATTCACCATGTTGTACAGCAAAAATATTTTGTCAACTGTATTTTTAAAAAGAGCTAAAGAAAAAAATTTTTTACCATGATAATAAAAAAAGACCCTAGAAAAATAACTTCATGTATTATATTAACTACCCAAAGGCAAAGTAAGAATTATACAATAAAACATAACAAATGCGGCCAGTATAAATGAAACTATTAATGGAGGGATGGTTTCATTACATTGTATCATGCACTAAAATAAACCAACAATGATCAAGAATTGACTAAAGATTTGATGAAATGTAGGTGAATATCAGCATAACACTGTGATGAAGAAGAGTAACTGTAAAGGCAATGGTGAAGCACAAAAGAAACTCAATATATTATTCTGTATAAATAAAACACTTAAAAAGCAGAAAGGTGAGAGGGAATAAGGTGAAAAAGAAATATGAGTGTCAGAGCTTTATAGGTTGCTTCTATAATACCTAGACTACTGACCTGACCTTATGGCATTTTTACCTTCAATCTTCTTTCTAATAATAGCATCCCTCTGTCACATGACCAAACTCTGAATTCATCTCATGTTATCTCTGTTGCTTACTTTTTATGTTCAAACAATAAATTTTCTATGATGGCACTTTTTAAAATATTTAAATAATCAATATAATTATAAACAATAATAAAATAATTTAAAAATTCCAATAAACATAATGGACAAGTGGTTTGCATTCTTAAAATATAAATAATTCGTTAAACTGCTAAGAAAAATACTAAAACCTCTATAAAACTAAAAGAGTAAAATGCACAAATAGTTCACTGAAAGAAACAATACAAGTTAGTAATAAATATTAGAAAGTTGTCCAACTTCATGAATAACCTAAGAAATGGTAAGATAAAACAATGTGATACCATTTGGGGCTCATAAAATCAGAAGAAAGAAGAAAAAATAGTCATAGATCAAGTATATTCTAGAACTTTTCATTTACAGCCTGGATGACAATGTAAATTGGCAAAACATTTTTGGAAAAGATTTTGTTAATATGCAAGAAGAATCCTAAAGCAGTTCATATTCTTTAACCCAGATTTCTTATGTAGGTATCTACACCAAAGAAATAGTTGGAAACTTGGCAGAGTTAAATACAAAAAATGTCTGATAACATCATATGTTTGTATCACCCAAATAGGACACAATTTAAATGCTCATTCATAGACTAGCTAAATAAATGCTAGTATGTCTATTTGCTAAAAAAAAATCCATGGAACTCATTGAAAATATTTTAAAGAGAAAGCATAAAGGGAGTCAAATATATGGTTACAGAAGATTTGACTTGGAGTGTTGAGCACACAATGCAATGTACAGATGACGATTACACAGTGTGTCCATAAAGTCATGGTGCACTTTAAAAGTGCACCCGGTCAAAAGTGAACAATGACTTTACGGACACACTGTAGAATTGTATACTTGAAAACCGGTATAATTTTATTAACCAATGTCACCCATAAACATTTAAAAATTTTAATATATATTTTAAAGAACATTTAACGATGCTGGTTGACATGTCCTACAAGTGTACATAAGGAACATAAAATATACTCACCCTTGGAACAATGTAGGGTAGGTAAATTTCAAGACAGACAGCACATACTGAAAAACAAATTCCAGGTTAATGGACACTTTCAAATTATAGAGAATTGATAAACCACATAATCAAAGAAATCCCTACTGAAGAAACATAACACCTTTACTCCCATCCTCTCCCACTAAAATTTACACATTGGAAAAAAAAAGACCTTCCAAGTCACACTAAAGAGTGGGCCTGCTTTCCCCCGAGTCACCAGAAGCCAGACCACCTCAGTTGGTGAATGAGCAAAGTGGGACATGAGCACAGTGGGACAGCAGCTAAGCTTGATGTTCAGACGGTGGACCACTCAGCATCTTCCCAGAGCCCACAAGCACCTCCAAAGAAAACCAGACAAACCCCAAAATACAGTTTGTTTTTTAGCGTGTCCACTTTATCTGCTATCCTGTCAGTGTACCCAAAAGTGCAACCCCCTTCTTTGTTTCTCTTCAAATAAGAAGTGCATCCTAGTCTTTCCTGTTTTTCTTCTGTTTTTAGGTTTAGTTTGGTTTTTGCATTCTACGGATTTTTTCTTCTAATTAATTCTACTTAGATGTCACAATTTTTGCTGTGCTCTAGCATTTTAAGTATTTTTTTAAAAACCAACTCAGCTAAGGTCGACATGTATTTATATTAAGGTGACCAGATGTCCCACTTTTGGTGGGACAGTCCCAATTTTTAACAATTTGTCCTGCCCCACGTCCCACAGCATTTTAAAAAACTCCCGATTTTTGGAAAGAATGCATGAAAAGCTAGGGCATGGCGGGAGAACGGAAAGGGAATATACAGTTTTCCGCGGGGAGACCCCGCCTCCACCTGGAAATGCCTGCACTGCCGCAAGAGCTGGCTGCCCCATGTGGAGCCCGAAACAAACAACTTTGGGCAAGACGTACCTGCTGGGGCAGCGGCTGTCAAGTCCCCTAACAACCCATAGGCCCGCATCCTGGATGCCGGCGTGCAGCTCCGGGCTCCGCCAGGTGCAAGCCGCTTGGTCTCCAGTGGGCGGTGGGGCTGAACGCGGGGAGCACGGCCACCGATCCCGCCTGCTCGTGCAGTTCCGGACGTTTCGGGACCGTGTAACCCGATCCCCCTGACTCACTCAAAATTTCCCATATAGTAATATTTCCCAAAATGATCTTTTTAATGAGGTATCGTTATTAAAAATATATATTGATAAGGAAAAGGTTAAATCTTGGGCATCAGCAAAAATCACAATAGAGAACAAATTTTTAGAAATATTTCATCATTTGGAAATAAACCATGGTCCATACAATAGTGCACTAAACATTGTGGAATACGCGCTGTCTTTACCAGGAACTAATGCTGTGACTGAAAGCGTTTTTTCTATGCTAAATAAGGTGTGGACATCAGAAAAATCACAATTAAGTGTTGAGACTTTGAAAGCCATTTTATGTGTGAAATGTAATTTAACAAATTCTTGTGAAAAATTTCATGACCTTTTAAACAATGACAGCAATCTACTAAAAAAAATTCACTCAAATGAAAAATATACCAAAGAATAAAATAATACTATACATAATTTTTAATGCATTATATTTGTAAATTGTACTTATGTTGAAATTTAAAAAAATATATTACAATACTATTTTTGCATTCTATGAAATTTTTTTTGCTCCATATAGACCAGATTTTTAATCAAGAATCCCCACCCCTACCCCCGGTCAATGGTGTCCTGCTTTACCAATTTTAAAATCTGGTCATCTTAATTTATATTGTTAAATTTACAGCACTTAATGAATGGGGGAATTGTGTTATGTCCTTTTGGACCTCTTTTGTTATTTTTCTATCACTAACCACTTGAAAATTTTTAAAACCTAAAACTATTAAATGGTTTTAGGAAGGACTCTACTGATTCTTCACATGGCCTGAAAAATGGAATAGTGTTGGGTTTACATATCAATTTGCATGAGTTCCTAAATGTCACAATGCTGGCTAACTGCCTCTGTGCACTGGTATACATTTATTAGAAATGACCTTCACTCTTCTCTGGTCTATTTACTGACATAAGTCAATATGTTCCTCCCCACTCTTCTCCAACATTTGCATTCTAAAACAGATAAAGCATTAAGTGGTTATCTGGACCATATCCTGCATCGCCCTTAACAACTTTCATGAAGATAACAAATATTTACTTAGTTTATTGTGTGCTGAGCTTTGTCCTAGATACTGGGGGTGATAGAAAATGCTGAAGCTCTCACTTCACCTTCCTAGAGAACAGTGAATAAAGCAAATCCCTGACAAGGTGTATCTAAGTCCTAAATATTTCTCCTTTCAGCAAGTCCTCATACCACTGAAAAGTGCTGCTGAGAGAGAGCAAAATGCTTTTTGTTAGAACAGTGAGAGCTTCTCAAGGAAGAGGAAGGAGCAATTAGGAAGCCTTTAAAAGGAGAACATATGTAGACTTTGCCTCCAGACTGAAGGCTTCATGTCTGTGAGGGGAAGGACAGGTGGCTGCCCGGGCCCGAGGTCCAGGCACTGCTAGAACCTCCCACAGGATGGAGGAACATGCCATCCTGATTGGGCGGCCAGACCAGGAAAGCCAGAATACTTGCTGTTCTAACAGTGATGAGACTAAGGAATGAAATTATGATGTAGAAGATTTTCTTAATGACTTTTCTTTTTTTTAAGATTTTTTAAATTCATTTTAGAGAGAGGAGGGAGGAGAGAGGGAGAGAAAAGGTGGAGGAGCAGGAAGCATCAACTTCCATATGCGCCTTGACCAGGCAAGCCAGGGGTTTAGAACCGCTGAGCTCAGCGTTCCAGGTGGATGCTTTATCTACTGCACCACCACAGGTCAGGCTTAATGAATTTTCTTTTTACAAGTAGAGGGGAAACAGTTTCAGGAGAAACTACAGAGAAATATGAAAATAAAGAAACTAGCACAGAGTGTTCTAAAACTTGAAGAAAAGATCCTCGATTGCAGACACAAAAAGACTTCGTTAATTCTAAAAAAAAATTCATTTGGCAGAGATTGGATGCAGAGGAATATGCCCACGGGGTGCACACTCCACACCTCCTTTCTCAGTTGGTCTCTATTTGGTCCAGGCCCATTTGCTTTGGCTGCTGGAAGGAAGTGTGACCTTCCTGGCTAAGAAGATGAAACTATAGCATAATCTGCGAGTTACTAAGTCCCTACCAGAGCCCCATTATGAACAACCACCTCTCCTACCCCTGTGTGGGCCTTGTGGCTGCTCTACATGGCTCTTAACTTCACCTCCTCCTTCCTCTTTATACTGTCTCACCTCACCTTCTCTCTGCCATCTGCTGTTGTTCTCCTACTTTCCATCTAGCTCCCAACACTCCCTGACAGCCCGAAACAAAGCATCCAAACAGTCAAGGAAAAGACAGAAGGATGTTCTTTGGCTTATTGTTTAAAAGTCCGAGGGTCCCTGGAAATTTATGTCTATTCCTCAGATTAGATATTCTTGGGGGAAAGAGGATTTGGTTTATTTTTATGTAGCACCTTGAGACGATGCACATAGAAGGTACTCACTCTTTGTTACAATAAAATGTTGTAGTGCCTCAATACAAACAAAAATAGTGCCGCAGATGCAAACGTACATGCAGAGGGGGCTAAGTTTCAGTGAACTAACCACTGTCTGCCTGCTGGATTTTTCTTTTTCTTTTGCTTAGATACACATTTTTTTCTAGCCAATGCCACAACTCTTCTGATAATTATACAGAAATTAAGGCAGTTCACTCTGTTTTAAAGTATAACGTTATCAATATATCAATCAAGTTAGCTAGACAAATTAAAATAGACTGCTCACAAAAATTAGGAGATATTTTATCGCTTCATATTCATGTTGAAATATCCCCTAATTTTTTTGAGCAGTATAGTTAAATGTAAAGGACAAGATTTCACAAATTCACATATTCCTGAGTAAATACTACAAAAGAATCTTTAGTTTAGCTCCCTGTCCCATGAGGAAAAACCAGATCTATTAAAAGCTAATAATTACTGTGTCGTACCATAAGCAAAAGACTTTCCTTCCTCCCTTTCCTCTTCTAGAGTAACTACCACTTACTTTTATGTAGCATGCACCATGATGTCGGGCGCTCAGCAGATCACCTTACAAACATCATTTAAATTAATCCTTGTGACAACTGTGAAGGGAATTTTTTTATCCCATTTCAAATTTAAAAGACTTAAGCTTAGAATCATTAAAGTTCCAAAGGTCAAATAAGTGGAGCCAAGATGCAAACCTATCTCTGGCTCCCAGCAAGGAGGTATTAATAGATCCTTAAAGGCCCATCATCATAACTAAAAATCCACTGGACAGGGAAAGAGGTATCCTCTGAATATACTGAAGACAGCCACTTGCACTAAGAAAGACAGTATAATGAAATGCTGTTTCTTAACGTGTCTTTTCCAGAGAGCAAGAGGGGTTTTCTGGGGTTGCGGGGGCAGGGGGTGAGGGTTGGTAAAGGGAGTAGCAGAGATCCTATACTGGGGAAGGTGGTCCTGGGCCTGTATCACTACTTTGGCTTGGTGTCTAGTCCAGAGTCCAGGATAGGGGCAATCCCCTCCCTAGCCAACCTTTCTCTGCATGTACCAACCCAAGGCCAGCTTCCCCTCCTAACAAAACAAAAATCATGGTGCCACTGCTTTTCTGCTGCTTCACAAAAAAGGGTTTCATGACATTACTTTACAAATTAAGTTTACATTTTATTTTTTAAAATAATTCCATGAAAAATTATTGAATATACTGAAAGTGGCAGGGATGGTAACATATTAAAAATAATCGGTTTTGGAGTCATGGTGTGAGGCGGAGATGGATGGATAGGTCTCTTCTATTTTAAAGGCTTCCAGAATTCGAAGGGGCTCTGGGGCAAGGGCATGTTCAGGCAAAAAAGGCAGGATGTGCCCGATTTCTTCCCCTATTCTTCCTTCCCCGGGGGAATGGGTACCAATTGTTTTCAAACCCTTAAAAATAGTCCACATTGTCCCAAATTAAGTTCCTGCAAATTCGCCAGTCAAAAAATCCGGTTTCCCAGGAGATGTACAGAATGCTTTTCAGGGCAGGAAACGGGACAGTGCAGTTCAACACAGGCTATTTCTAAAAGAGCATCCCGCACAGAGCCGATTTCTTCTCCATCACCTTCAGGAAAAAATCAGATAAAAGCTGGTGGCTGCATCTGTTCCACGTACAATCAGGGAGCTCAAATCTCCCACGCGGAATCCTCGCTTCCCCGCGCCCGATCCCCTCACCTTGTTCGTGAGGTAAAAAGCCAGGTAGCAGGTACAAAAGGTGAGGCCGACCAGGCACCTCCTCGTGCACATCTGTCAATTTACAGCCCTTCTCTGGGACCCTGCGGGAGCGCCGCTGCTGGAGCTGGGTCGCCACCCTGGCTGCCTGGACGGCCACGTGGCTTCGAGCTCCACCAATGGGCATGGGACCGCCCCCTGCGCCTGGCTCTTACGGGGACTGCTCCTCTGTAGGGCGGGGTCTACTCGAGGTGGGCGGGGCGGCACCCAGCTGGCGGAAGAACCTTGGAAGAGAAGCTAGGTTGGCCAGGGTTGTGACGGCCTGTAGAGAATGAACGGACAGTAGCTGTATAAAAGTAGAAAGTGGAAGAAGGAAAAAAAGCAGTTGACAGTACACTTCACCCCATTACCATTCAGAGAAAAATGTTCATAGCTACCTCTATACAGGGGACTTAAATATTGTTTGTGCTTTACTGAATTTTTTAAATTTTCTACATTGAGTCTGTATTATGCAAACGACACAAAGGAACTTAAAGTGATAAATGTTATTTTAAAAGAAGGAAGGCTGCGGGGGAAGGCACTAGAATGGGTATAGTTGTTTTTCTTTAAGAGAAGTAATTCCATTTTGTTGAGATTTATATAAGAAATTATTCAAAAAGTGGGGTTTCAAGCACAGCTCCTGTTTCCAGTTTTTAGGGTGGAAAACTGACCTGTAAAATAGTAGTAAAAACACGAAAACAATAATGGACTTGGTCAGGAATTAAAGGTGCAATTGAAATGTTCACCACATGTAGAAACAGATTTTTAGAAATACCACACACACCAGAAAATTTTTGCTCATTTTTACTTGTATTCCCTACCTAACATTGTGTACCAAACTATATTATCCAAGCAAACACTGGATGTATTGTCCCTACATAAAAGACAAATAAACTAATAAGTTCTTTTCCCTTAACATTATTTTAGAAAACTGATTTCAGATCTAAATTATCCTTACAAAAAATAAAAAAATTGTGCCCAGTAGAATTTGCTTGAAATCAATGGTTGATTTGATTTCCTGAGATTTCCCTGAGCTCTTTTAGTAGATGAACAAGTCAGTTCAGGCCTTGTTATTTCTTAGTTATTGCTTCACTTATTTTCCTTGACAGAATTTGCTTAGCAAGCAGCAACAAGAACAATCAAGAACCATGTAAACAGAAATTGACATCGGTTGCAAAGGTGCTGCAAATCTTGTCAAAAGTTTTGATTTTTCCAAAGCTGCATTATTCTGTTCCACAAAACAAATTCAACTAACACTGAATAGCAATAAAATTATCAGGTCTTACACTGACAAACAATAAGCTACTATATATGAGATTGAAGCAGACATTTTATATACATGAAAAGATTTAACTAGTTATATTGTTAATTGAGGTCTTTGAGACCAAAGGATACAATTATTAAATTTTTGATGATGAATTCATAAATGCTCCATAAACGTTTCTTGAATAAAAAAGAGGAGCTTGCATAAAACAATACCTTGTGAGTTTTTTCCCTTACAAATATGTTTAATAATAATATTTTGAAAGCAGACATGGAGAATTTTCAAAATATGGCAGAAGCAGGTGCATATTATTTGAGACTCCCTAAGTTCCCCTTATAAAATAGAAAGACTATCAATATTATTATGAATATACATACAAAAATCAGCAAGATACTAGCAAATGGAATTCAGTAACATAAAAAAGTAGTATATGATGAGGAAAATAAAGCAAGGTTGATCTCAAAAAATAAAAAAACAAAAAAGGAGTATATACATGACTAAGTGTGATTTATCCCGGGAATGTAACATACAAAAATCAATTAATGTAATACACCATGTCAATAAAATAAAAGACAAAAACCATATCATCATCTCAATAGAAACAAATAAGGTGTTTGACAAAATCCAACACACTTCCAAAATAATAATTAAAAAAATTAAAACTAGGAATAGAAGGGTACTTCCACAACTTAATAAAAGGCATCTGTGAAAACCCTACAGTTAGCATTATTCTTAGCAATGAAAGACAATAATTTCCTCCCTAAGGTTCCTGAACAGGAGAAGGATGACCATTGTTGCCACTTCTATTATACATTATATTGGAAGCTCTAGTACAGTGGTTCTTAACCTGGGTTCTATCAAACTCTAGGGGTTCAATGAGTCGGTCTCAGGGGTTCGGAGAAGCCTCTGCCGTGGAGGCCAGAATAAAGTAATACCGTAATTTGTTGTGAGTTCATGCACTTTGTTGGTTTTGTTCTTTGAGCAAGGTGATGTTCATGCATGGCTCATTTTGTGCACCAGTAAAAAAACATATACCTATGTCTTGAATTTGGAAAAAATAATCATATTTTATTTATCACTAAAGAAGGGTTCGGTGAATCGCATATGAAACTGATGGGTTCGGTACCTCAAAAAAGGTTAAGAACCACTGCTCTAGTAGGACAATAGGCAAGAAAAATTTTTTAAAGGCAACCAGATTGCAAAAGAGGTCAACACTCTATTATAGATGAAAAGATTTTGAATATCAAAACTTCTATGAAACACACTAAAATACTATTAGAACTAAGAAACGAGTTCCCCAAAGTTGTAAGATACAAGACCAATACACAAAAAAATCAATTGCATTTCTATACATATGCAATGAACAATTTGAAAATGAAACTTGAGGGAAATTTTAATTAAAAATAGCACCACATAGAATAAAATATTTAGTAATAAATTAAGCAAAATAAGTGCAAAATTTATACACTGAAAGCTATAAAACATTATTGAAGAAGATAAAAATAAATGGAAAAATAGTCATGCTCATAAGTTGGAAGATTTGATATCATTAAGATGGCAATATTTCCCAACTTGATCTACTAATTCAACATAAAACCTCATCAAAATTCCAGGTGGTTCCCCTGCAGAAATTAACAAGCTAATCCTAAAACTCATATGGAAATTCAAGAGACCAATGATAGCCAAAACAGTCTTAAAAAAGGAAGAACAAACTTAAATGCACAGATCGTAACTTCAAAAATTACTACAAAGCTGCAGTAGTCAAAACAGTATGGTACTAATATAAGGATAGGATACAGATCTATGGAGTAGAATTGAATTCAGAAGTAAACCCTCACGTTTATGACCAATTGATTTTTGACAAGGGTACCAAGATAATCCAATAAGCAAAATATAGCACTTTTCAACAAATGGTGCTGAGACAACTGAATATTGACTAAAGATGGATCCTATTTTAGACCGTACACATAAATTAACTTTCAAATGCAATGTGAAAGAAGGCAGTAACAAAAGACCACATGTTATATGATTTCATATGAAATATCCAGAATAGGTAAATCCATAGATACAGAAAATAGAATAGTGGTTGGCTGGGGCTCGGAGGAGGGAGTGAAGAGAATGGAGTGACTGCTAAGGGGTATGGTTTCTTTATGGGATGATAAAAATGTTCTACAACTGATTGCCTTGATAGTTGCACAATTTAGTGAATAGACTAAAAAGTCATTGAATTGCACTGACTGAGTTATATGATATGTGAATTATATCTATACAAAACTGTTATTTAAAAATAATGCCCGACCAGGTGGTGGTGCAGTGGATGGAGCATCAACTTGGGATGCTGAGGACCCAGGTTTAAAACCCCGAGATTTCTGGCTTGAGCACAGGCTCATGGGCTTGAGCATGGGGTCACCAGCTTGAGCATGGGATATTAGACATGAGCCTTTGGTTGTTGGCTTGGGCCCAAAGGTCACTGACTTGAAGACCACGGTTGCTGACTTGAGTAAGGGGTCACTGGCTCAGCAGGAGCACTCCAGTCAAGGCACATATGAGGACACAATCAATGGACAACTAAAATGCTGCAACAATGAATTGATGCTTCTCATCTCTCTCTCTTCTTGTCTATCTGTCTCTTTCTGTCCCTCTCTCTGTCTCTCTCACTAAAACAAACAAACAAACAAGAGACTGATCATGGTAGTGCAATGGAGAGAGTGTAGATCTGGGACTCTGAGGTCTCGGGTTCGAAACCCCAAAATTGCCAACTTGAGCTCAGGGTTGCCAGCTTGAGCTTGGGATCATCAACATGATCCTAAGGTCACTGGCTTTTCTTTTTCTTGTTCTTTTTTGTGTGTGTGGGTTGGATGGATAGATGGATAAATAAATGTATGGATAAATAACAACTTTTCAAACCAAGGCTTCTTAAACAAAGGGCACCAACTAGGTTTCCCCCTAGGAAGTTGCTATATAGATGCTCTTTCTTTTTTAAATCTTTTTGTTTTCTTTTTTTTTAATTTTATTCATTTTTTTTTTAGAGAGGAGACACAGCGTGAGAGAGAGAAAGAGAGAGAGAGAGAAAGAGAGAAAGGGGGGAGGAGCTGGAAGCTCAACTCCCATATGTGCCTTGACCAGACCAGTGCAGGGTTTTGAACTGGCAACCTCAGTGTTCCCAGGTCGCCGCTTTATCCACTGCGCCACCACAGGTCAGGCTAGGAAGTTGCTATATAAAACTGCTGAAATATCTCTTTACTAAGAGTGTTTCAGGCCACACTGATGTTTCAGAGAAAGGGGCAGCGTGGAGTCTTTGCTCCTTAGAGAGAACTTACCTTTCCCATGACTCAACCACCAAAGGCAGATTAAGTCACCTTCACTGCATTCTTCTTAAGGCAGGAGAAGTCACTCAGATATTTAGAAAGGATGTTCCCAGACCAAACAGATTCTATGAAGCTCCTCCCACTTTGAGGATTCTTAGCCCCAAGGGCTTCACTAGCTCTTCTTATCTTGGGGTAATAGACAAGGCAAGGGGTGGTTTGAAGCTCAAGGTTGCTAGATTGAGTCCAAGCTTGCTGGCTTGAGAAAGGGGTTACTGGCTTGGCCTCAGCCTCTGGGTCAAGCCACGTATGAGAAGCAATTGATGAGCAACTAAAGTGATGGAACTATGAGTTGATGCTTCTCATCTCCCTCCCTGCCTCTCTCTATCTCTCCCTCTCTCTTTCAAAAACAACAAAACAGAGAAAGTTGTGAGTTGACAATTTTAATGGTTGTATATCTACAGTTAAGGTATGTACCTGATGACATCAACTATATGCTCCTTGAAAAGGGAGTATATATATATATATATATATATATATATATATATATATATATATATATTTCCCACATATATATATTTCCCACATATATATATATTTCCCACATATATATATATATTTCCCACTTATATATATAGTGCCATAAGTAGAGCAAAACAAAGTATTTTTATAAAAAAATGGCCCTGAGTTACATAGCGTTCAGAACTGTTGAGTCCCATATAAACCTAACTGATGCATATTCATAACATTCCCCTCTACTAACCTTATTATGTACATGACAGACTTTCCTGCCCTTATGCCATATCCTATACCCTTCCTTCCGCTTAAGCTAGCTTTATAGCTTCTCTTTAGCCTTAATGACCTAGTTTGGTGGCACCTCCTCCATGGAGCCTTTCCATATCTCACCAACCTACATATTGAAGCACTCATTGTCCAAAGCTGTCATTTGGCAATAAAGCATGCACTTTCATGAGATAGAAATGTTGTATTGCTATTCACTATTGCTGTGTGGATGCCTTATCTCTCCAGCTATAATCTCATAGTTCTTTTTTTCTTCCGTAGGACTTTAGGAGTATTCTGGGAAATTAATACTTGTTGATTGCCTGGAATAGCTACTTAGAAAACAGACTAAATTAATTTCAATAAGAAGACTAGAGAGCTTTATTTCTTTAGCAACCAAAGAATCTACTGATTCCATGTATTTGTATAGTGCACATTCTAAAATAGCTTTGCCTCTGTTGAGTGCTAGTGAGTTTATCAACAAATTAGTAAAAGTAAAAACTGGAGTTAAATCTTTTCAACATTGTGCTTATTCCATTTTGCCAGAAAAATGGCCATTACCCTAATCAAGAACTCACTACTAAATAATATAGAACTATAATATATCCTGGTTTTGGTAAACCATATTTTTCCTATTAATAATATTTTTAGGCTCTGGCTGGTTGGCTCAGTGGGAGAGTGTCAGCCCTGTGTGTGGATGTCTTGAGTCTGATTCCCGGTCAGGGCACACAGAAGAAGTGACCATTTGCTTCTCGACCCCTTCCCTCTCCCTTCTCTATCTTTGTCTTTTCCTTCCTCAGCCATAGCTCCGCTGGAGCAAGTTGGCCCTGGGCACTGAGGATGGCTCCATGGCCTGGCCACAGGCGCTAAAATAGCTCAGCTGCCAAGCAATAATCCCAGATGGACAGAGCATCGCCCCATAGTGGGCTTGCCGGGTGGATCCCAGTAGGGGTGCATGAGGGAGTCTGTCTCTCTGCCTCCCCGCTTCTCACTTAAGAAAAAATAACAATTTGTCAATATTGTAAATTCCCCCTCCCTTTACAAGGAGCATATAGTTGATGTCATCAGGTACATACCTTAACTGTAGATACACAACCCTTAAAATCGTCAACTCACAACTTCTGTTCTAATCTGGAACTCCATATTATAATGAAAATGTTTCTCTTATCCTCACAGCCTGCCTTCTCTAAAAGTTGAGTGTCCTCTGAAACTATTCATTTCCCTCTGGTGTCAAGGCAGGGAATATGGGTCGTCAGCACCCTTCACTCTCTCCAATGCAGCTTCCTAAACATTATCCCTTTCCCCTCCAGAAAACTGTTCTCCTCTAGCAGAGGTCCCCAAACTACAGCCCGCAGGCCAAATTGTGGCCAGCTGAGGCCATTTATCCGCCCCCACCCCGCACTTCTGGAAGGGGCACCTCTTTCATTAGTGGTCAGTGTATGGAGTAGTGTATGTGGCGGCCCTCCAACAGTCTGAGGGACAGTGAACTGGCCCGCTGTGTAAAATGTTTGAGGACTCCTGCTAGTGTCTCTGACCATCCTGCTATAGCTGTCTTCAAGCTTCCTTATCAGTGTCATCTACTGATCTTTGGGTTGCAATCTGCACATTTTCTGAAGACTCTCACACCTGCTCATACTCTCCCACTCCACCCCACACCCTGATATCTCACTGGGTAATCTTAAAGTCTCATGTGGATAACCCATCCAATATCCTGGCATTCCTAACCTCATCCTCACCTCCTCACCATAGTTTCACTGTGGCTTCCTCTGACTTGGGAGTAACCTGCATCTGCTCTGTTCTACCTCTAAAACTCTTAAATAGGTCTCTCTTTCTCTCTTTCTCTCTCTCTCTTCCTTTCTGAGGTTAAATTCACATAACATAAATTTATCCATTTTAAAGTGCGAAATTCTGTGGCCTTGAGTAAATTCACAATGTGAAATGTAGAATAGAAAGGCTTTTAGCATAAGTAACTTTTAGCAGAACTTACTTTCTCTAAAACAGAGACTTTCAGAAGAACTTACATTTTTTTTCTAAAAGACTCCCTACCCATGGCCTTGAGGCTGATTTCCCAGGCTGTAGCCTTGGGATAGTTCCGTAAGGTTGCAGATCTTCGCAGAATGTTTCTCCCTGAATTAATCTTATAGATAAATATTGTAAAAGAGTTGGTTTCACTGCTTTGTTTTACTGCAATACGTCCCCTCCTCCCTACTCCCCAATCAGTGTGCAACTTTGTCTTTAAAAGCTGACTTCACACTATGTTTGGAGCCACAGGATTTGAATGACTTAGGTCTCCGTGTGGTCACTGGCTTTGAATAAAGATTCCTTTAAATTTGAACTTTGGTGTGGAGAACATCTGTATACTCTCGCTGGTTTCGTCACAACAAATGCTGTGCAACCATAACTTATATCAAGTTCCAGGTTTCAATACCCTAAAGGAAAAATCTCTTGTCCATTAAGTAGTCACTCTTCATTTCTCCCTCCCCATCCCATTATCTGGCAACAACTAATCTGCTTTATGCCTTTATAGATTTACCCTAGTTTGCATTCCCTTCACATAAACTGAATCATACAACATGTGCTTTTGGTGTCTGATTTGTTTTGCTTTTCACTTAATATACTGTTTTTGAGATTTATCCATACTATAGCCTGTATTAGTACTTGATTCCTATATTAGTTTTCTTGGGCTGCCATAACAAAATACCACAGACTGAGTGGTTTAAATAGCATAGAACTATATCCTAGCTAGCCTATAATCATTGGGTCTATAATCTCCATACAACATCAGGGTGGTTAACTCTTTTGTGGACCAGCACAAAATTTTTGGCAGACTAGCACCGGTCCACAGACAGGCAGTTAAAAACCACTGGTTTAAACAACAGAAACGTATTATCTCATGGTTCTAGAGGCTGAAGTCCAAGATCAGGGTGCTGATGGGATTAATTTCCTCTGAGGTCTGTCTCCTTGACTTGCAGATGTCTTCACTCTTGCTGACTCTTCACATGGCTGTTTGTCCCTTTGTGCATGCACATGCTTCTAGTATCTCTTCCTCTTCATGTAAGAACACCACTCATAATGGCTTAGGGCCCCATTTTAATCCATTTAACTTAAACACCTCTTTTAATGACCTTATTTCTAAATACTGTACCGTTCAAACATAGGGGTTGGGATTTCAATATATGAATTTGAGGGGACATGATTCAATCCATTACAATTGTTTTCTTATGGCCAAATAATATTCCATTGTAGGTATATACCACATTTTGTTTATCCGTTTATTTACTGATGGACATTTGGTTTGTTTCCACCTTTTGGCTATTGTGAATACTAGTTCTATGAACATTCAAGTACTAGTATTTGGCTGAGTATCTGTATTCAATTCTTTGCGTATACATCTAGAAGTGGAATTGCTGGAACATATAGTAATTCTATGCTTAACTTTTTGAGGGACCACTAACTGTTTTCTACAGCAGGTGCACTAATTTACATTTTCATTTGTTATGTATAAGGGTTCCAATTTCTCCACATCTTTCATCAATACTTAGCCCACTATCTCTCAACTTTTTCACTCCATTATATCATTTCTTCCATTAAGTTTCTTTACTCCAATTTTGTCAAGATTTCTTGTCCCTTAACTCTCTATATTCTCCCTAAACAATCTCCAATTTTATTTCCTTCCATAGCCAGTATAAAGCATATAGTTTATTATGTCTGACATATTCTCCAAATTTCAGTTTCCTAATCTGTAAAAGGGAGCTAGCAATATCTCTCAGAATTGTCTTAAGAATTGAATGAGCTAATATATTTGAAGTGTTTAGTCAACACAGTAAGCATTCAATAAAGATAGTTATGTTGATGATAATTAAATTTCTATTTGAGCCCCTATTTTTTCTCATAAACTCCAAGCTGCCTATTAGCTATTTTCAACTGCATTCATTCGGTTCACTCATCACAAATATTAATTGAGTGTCTATTATATGCCAGGCACCATGCTAGGCATTGATTATCCAGTGAACAAAATAAACATGTTACCTGTTCTCATGGAGAAAAAAATAGGCAAATATAGGAATATTTACAAATGTTGATAGCTGCTATGTTCCATAGACCGTTAAATGTAATGTATCTCAAATTAAGATTATCTTTATCTTTCCTCCAAACCAGATCTTTGGACACCACCATTCACCAGTCTACCAAGTAAAAGCAGAAGTTATTCCAGCTCCTTGAGCTCCACTGAGATTCCTTACCTCGCATTCCGCTCTAACTCCACCTGGTACTACCAACATCAGGCACCAAAGAACAAAAACAAACTTTTGGAAATCAAGTTGGAATATTTAAAGTGACCTTAAAGAAATTTTAAAAGTTTCTGAACCTTGAAACTAGACTGAAAGTATTAAATCATTCAAGGAATATGTCAATGCCTGACTGGTGGTGGTACAGTGCATAGAGCATCGACCTGGGATGCTGAGGTCCCAGGTTTGAAGCCCTAAGGTCCCCAGTTTGAGCACAGGCTTGCTGGCTTGAGTGTAGAGTCATCAACATGATCCCATGGTTGCTGGCTTGAGCCCAAAGGTTGCTGGCTTGAAGCCCAAGGTCACTGACTTGAACCCAAGGTAGCCACCTTGAGCAAGGGGACACTGGTTTGGCTTAACTCTCTGTGAGAAGCAATCAATGAACAACTAAGAAATGATGCAACTCCATGTTGATGCTTCTCATCTGTCTTCCTCTCTCTTTCTCTCTCTTCCTCTCTCTACTGAAAGAAAAACAAAAAACAAAAAGAATGTATCAATGAAAGTTCAGGCAACCCTCATCATCAGTCACCTGGCAGGTTTTCAGTTTCCAACCTCACCCTTCTGTTCACCCTATTTATACTTTTGAACACTAACTGTAATCCTTTAAACACTGAGAGGGAATACAATTCCCACACAGATTCACAGATATAGACATTCGGCAACCATAAGTCTGTATTCTATTATATAGCTATAGTTTTGATTTATTTTAGTTTGGAGTTTCGGAAGATTCAGAACATGTTCTGACCTCAAATGGGTAGAAGGAAAGGATTGTACGTTAATGGAAATCATCAAGGCCAGTATCCCAGAGACCTCATGCATTGGATCCTGATTCTTAATTGCAATTTAGGGAGAACGAATGTATTTCTAGAATGTCTGAATAGTTAGCATCTAGACAGATTTTAGAGTCAATCTTCAGACTGCTGGGTTTTCTATACTTATTTGCTGTATGACCTGGAGCAAAATGCCATATTTTCCCATGTAGAAGACGAACTTTAATTTTGGGGCCTGAAATTTGAAAAAGAAAGTATTACATAAAGTTATTGAACTCAAGTTTTTTTGTTTGTTTTTACAGGGGGAGGGATAGATAGAGACAGATAGGAATGGAGAGAGATGAGAAGCATCAATTATCAGTATTTTGTTGCAACACCTTAGTTATTCATTGATTGCTTTCTAATATGTGCCTTTACCAGGGGCCTTCAGCAAACCGAGTAACCCCTTGCTCAAGCCAGTGACCTTGGGTCCAAGCTGGTGAGCTTTTTTGCTCAAGCCAGATGATCCCACGCTCAAGCTGGTGACCTCAGGGTCTCGAACCTGGATCCTCCTGCATCCCAGTCCGACCCTCTCTCCACTGCACCACCGCCTGGTCAGGTTGAACTCAAGTTTTGTTCATCATAAAATTCATACAACTCCTCATCACTGTCAAAACTCCCATCCATTAGCTTGTCCTCATCTGTGTCTGATAACAAATCAGTTTCAAGGAGAGCAAAAACAAGCTCGAAAAAGCGGGAAATGCAAGTAAAAAAACTGCAACCACTGTTTAAGACCCATCCAGTTTTTCAACCCCAACTTTTTTTAAGTGCGTCTTATACATGGGGAAATAGGGTACTTACTTCCCTGTGCCTCAGTTTCATTACTGGTAAAACTGAGATAAACGGTAAGTTTACCTTTCAGAATTATTTTGAGGACTGACAAGTTAATATAGTACTTTGAACAGTTCATGAATATATACCATAAGTGAAAATTTAGCTACTTCTAATCCATTCACTTTATAAGAATTTCTCCGCCAAATACAAAGTAAAAATTTTTATTAGGCATTCCTATGTATCTCAGTATTAACACATTTTACATTATCCACATTCCATGTCCTCCTTCTAATGACAAAATGCATTAACAATTATCCGATCATTTGCCTCAGTCTTCCTCCGCTGTCTAAGCCTGCCACTTTGTATATCCCGCTCCATCCCAGTTTAGAATGAAGCCGGGAAATAACGAACATCTTCGTAGGCTTGTTTATTCATAGTCCACACGGCTTAACTCAGATAACTAGATCCAGCGGCTATCTTGCCCAGCCAAGAAGGAAATAAGGGGAAGACAGTGCGAAAACAGGACACCGCCTGGCTAGAGAAGCCACTGTCGACCTTTGCCCACCCCGATAGGGACAACCCGGACCAGCTCACTGCGGCTGGGACAGAGGCCGGAAGTGCGGCCCTTCGGGGGCGGGCATAGGCGATTTAAGGCGGAGCCCGGAGAAGTGACCAATCCGAAGCGAAAGTCTCAGCGGAAAGGGTGGAAGAGAAGAGTTCTAGTTCCGGGCGCAGCGGCGGTAGCCGCCATCTGTCACCTCAGCTCCGGCACCAGCTGCCTCGTCGCCCCTGCTTCGCCTCCTGTGTCCTTGGAGGAGGCTGCTTCCCCATCCTGCTGTCTGTCTGCTCTATTCGCATCTCTGACTTCTTCCCCCTCATGGATTTGGTAGGAGTGTCATCGCCTGAAGCCCGGCCAGCAGCGGCCTGGGGACCCAACAAGGTGAGTGGCGGTGGGGCCAACGCACCTACAGTACCTCGGTCACCAGGGCTGGCCTTGTGGGAGAGCCCGGAGGGGGTGGTAGGCGCCGAGGCGGCTCCAGAGGCGACTCGGGAAGTTCTGGGCGAGACCCGGGCGACCTCGGAAAGGAGGGCGGGGCTGCAGGGTTGCCAGAATTGGAGTGGGAGAGGTGGGGAGGGGGCACCAGGCTGCCAGGGACTCGGGGTCTCCCTCTAGGTCGGCCCCTTGCTCTCTGAAGCTCCGTTGCGTGTTTGTGGGCAGGGCTTGCTTAGAGACAGTGACGTTTGAGGGAGAGCAAGCACCGACTTGTTTTTCACGGGCCAAGTGAGTCAGCCCAGTAACACAGGAAGCCGGGCAGAAAGGGGATTGAGACAGCTGTGTCCTAACTTGACAAATGTGGTTATCCTACTTCGGCAGTTTCTTGTTTTTGTAAGTAGTAAAAGGTAAATCCAGGAACACCTTTTCTACACTTAGCTAATAATGAAGTATACTCCACGTACTGTAAACTGGTTATGATTTCTTACTGACCTGAGCTGAAACAGTTTAGCTTTTTCGTATACAGGCCAACTTTTAATTTTATTAAGCATTTGACATTTGGTTTCTGGAGTTCAGTCTGTGCTTTTCGTGATACTTTCACTGAAAGTATGAGGAGACTCTTCTTCCACTTGATGGAGGGTTTGCTTGAAACTAAGAGTGCTTGCATTGGGATTTTGTATTCCTAAAATTAAAGTTGTGAAGGAATCCAACTATTTTTTAGCTTCCTAATTGTTCTTTACACGTCAACACAGTACTTTTTTTTGTGTGTGTGTAAAGGGTCACTTGTAAATCTTATGAGACATTCAGGCCAGATCTTAACAGGAGAAGGGGGAAATAATTAGCTTACTAAGTAAAATTAGTTTTATTGAAATTCTCATACAACTGTAGGGAGAGTGTACATTCCTTTGGTAATTATGGTTACATCTACATGTTATTTCATGTACTTTTTTTCCCTACTGATACCTTGTTTTCAGGCCCAAGATCAGTAGACATAAAAGGGCAAAATCAGTGGACAGAGACTAATTAATATACACTTTACATGTTAAATTCCTCCAATTAAGCATCTACAGTGTCTTGTGAAAATGTCAAATGCAACAAACTGCTCAGATTACCTAACCTCAGAACAAATTTTACTTTCAAAAAACTAACTCAGTAATAAAACTCTTGAAAGCAGTTATATTTTAAATTAAATTCACCTCATCAGGTTTTATTTTTATCATTCACCAAAAAACCATCCTGTGTTTATTGATGTTCTCTTGGGAAGATAGCATTTCACAGGCAAAAAAAAATTAGAAAGATGCTGTAAGTTTTATTTAATCCTTTCCTTCTTTAACTCTTGGCAGACCAAAGTGGGTATGGTAACCTACATGGAGAGGGTGCAGTTTTGAGGAATGTCTTGAAAAATAGAATGTTAAAGGGCAGCAATTCTTAAAACTTTTCAATTGGGACTTCTTTACATCCTTAAAAATTATTGAGGACCCCACAGAACTTTTGTTTATATTGGTTATTGCTATTGGTATTTGTCATATCAAAAATTAAAACTGAAAAATTAAAAAATACTTTAAGTGATTTGAAAGTCATATTAATATAAAATATAATATTTTATATTTAAAACTATTTTCCAAAACAAACAAAAAATAGTGAAGAGAGTAATATTGTTTGACATTTTTGCAAGTGATTTTAAATGTATAACTTAATAAAAGACAGCTGGATTCTCATAGCTCCTTTTTTCCTTCAATCTGCTGCATTATGTTTTGGTCAAAGTATATGAAGAAAATTTAGCTTCATAGACGTAGATTGATTGTATAGCAGGTGTAATCGAGGATTGGTCAATTAGTGCACAGTAGACATATTGAGTACAAACTGAATTTATCTAAAAATGCACATTTATATTATAAACCTGCTACTTAAAAAAATGTTCACCTGGCCTGTGGTGGTGTAGTGGACAGAGCACCAACCTGGAACGCTGAGGTCACCGGTTCAAAACCATGGGCTTGCCGGGTCAGGGCACATACAACAAGATACCAATGAACAGATAGCGCGAAGCAACTACTTCTTGTTCCCTTCACGCAACCCTGTAAAGTCAATAAGTATAATCTTAGGGAAAATAAACGGTTGGAAATTGCAGGAGGAATACACACCCACACGTTCCAGTATCCATCAGTGATGTCATAGCTGATATAGGCTCTGGAAAACTCTGCTCCACACTTGAGAGAATGAGAGTGGAAGAGACTGTATGTCTTAGTACTGTGATTAAAGTTATTTTGACCTCACAGATCCTGAAATGGTCTTGAGCAGTCCCTCCCCCAAGGTTCTGGGCTACCATTTATAAAATGCCAAAGTGCTTTATGGACAAAGAATGTTAGGGGTACTCCAAGAAGGAGGACTGGCTAATTGTACGCAAGAGTGAGGAAGTGTGTAGCTCTTTTGGACAGAGAGCTGTAAAAACTTGGTACTCCTCAAAACTGTCAAGGTCATCAAAAACAAGTAAATTAAAAGAGCCTAAGGAGACATGGTAACTGAATATGTGCTATCCTCGATAGGATTGTGGAATAAAAAAGGAACATTTGAGAAAAACTTAAGGAATTCTGAGTAAAGTATGGACTTCAGTTAATAATAATGTATAAACATTGGTTAATTGTGACAAATATACAGTACTAATACAGGAGCAATTACTTATGAGATATTTGGGAACTCTGTACTATCTTGGCAATTTTTCTATGAATCTGAAACTCTAAAATTTAAAGTTAAAACAACCCATTCATGACAGTTGTATAAACCCAGATAACGCTTTCCAGAGAGCCTTGTCCTGAGAAGTAAAATTGCCCACTTAAGTACTCTGCCTAGGTTTTATCTTCTAGCTGCATGGGTAGACAGGCACCATCCTGTGGGTATGGGTCTCTTGATTTGCTCCAAGTTGAGGACTTGGATTTTTATGTGCCCCCCTTTGTGTTTGCTGTTTTCTATTTTTATTTTACGTGAGGTTTCTTCCATAGTTGTCTGCAGTAAAAGCTTTAAAAAAAGAAAAATGGGATGGGCAGCTAGGAGACACGTTTTGAGGAGCTGGAAGGAAAAAGGGACTATTTTCCTCGAGCTGCTGCCAGTCAGATGTGAGAGAATGTGGTAGTCGGTGAAGAACCCCAAGGAGTAGAGGTCAATGGTGGCGGTTTCCCAGAGGAGAGGAAAACATGGAGGGTCTCCTGGTTCTTCAGCAAACAGGAAAGAGTGAATCAGGGGGCTGGACTTGATGTCATTTAAAGCAGAATAACCAGCTAGAAAGAATTGTGTGGTGTTTCCAGTCTTGATGTAGTGGGGCGTTTGTTTATATTGATGAAGGGAATAATGGGAAATGATGTTGGACAGCCAAGATAGAGAAGATTGTGGGTTTTTTTTTCTTCTTAGATTTATTATTATTTTAACGTTTAACAAATTTCTCAAATTACAAAGGGTATCTGATTACTGAAGAGTTGCAAGATGATGACAGAGAATTTCCCTACATACACTCCATGGTTCCCATTCCTAGGAGGAGCCTCTAGTAACTTTTCTAAGCCCCCTTGGGGGTGGTAAACCCCTAGTGCCTATGGTGGATTATCCCTTACACAGTTTGAAATAAGTTATGGAGAGATTTGACTGCTGGTTTGGAGAGTTTAAACTTAAGGTACGGGAGTTTGCAACTTTTCTGAAGTCTTTGTTTACTCTCACCCTAGGAAGGTGTCCCAGGGAAGCTGGTCAGCAGAAGTAAGGGAGGTACAGTTCTAGAGTCGGAGGCTCCCAGGAGAAGAGCAGTGGGAGTGGGTAGGGTGTCTTGCTGCCCACTGTGCCCTCTACGTGCTTCCCTTTCTGATTCAGTCTGTTTTGGGAGTAGGTAAATCTTTGCCTCAAGATCAGTTACTGCCTATCATTCGTGCCTGTTCTAAGGAATTGTCAGCTAATTTTACACATTAGTGGAATTAATTGACCTTCACAAAAGACTAGAAACATCAGAAGTGGATGGGCAAGGGGGCCAACTTCAAGATGGAAAATGGACTTCAGAAATTAGGGGTATAGAAAGGCACCGGACTTTTCTAGCCTAGGGACAACCTGACAGTTTTATGAAATATCACTAGTGTTTCCCTGTGGCACATAACTAATAAGTGCTAGAGTGTGTCTTTATGTCTGAAGCTCTGTGCTGGATGCTGAGAATGGGAAGACCTTGCCTTTCAAGGGGCTACTGCTGTAATGTGTGGGATGCAGTATCTGATACAGTGATTGGTCATCAGACAATACACAGTGGGATGGCAACACACAGGAAAGGATGGAATTGAGACATCCTTAAGGAGGAGGTGTAATTTAATTAAAGGAAATTGATAAGGAAGAGAAAGCATACGTAAAGAAGTACGGAAGGGGGGACGTATGCCATATTTGGCATATAATTAATTGTTGCTGGAGCTTACGGTAATGAGGGTAAATGAGACTGGAAAGTTAAATTAGGTCAAATTGTGAAGGACACATACTGCTGAGGAATTTGGATTTGAAACTGCAGGCAGTACAGCAAGCAGTCTTGCTCATATCCTAACACAAGATGATTAGGAAAGCAGTACAGCAAAAATACGATTGCAGGCTCTTAAGTCCGACTGTTTAAATCTCAGCACTTCTACCTACAAAGAAAAACCTTTGTATCTCAGTTTGTAGATCTATAAAATACGGATGATATTGCAACTGCTCAATTGTTCTGTGACTTAAATCTATGTAAGTTATATATATTTAGCCAAGTGACTCAAATATAGTGAATTATTCTCTTATTTTACTGTTAGTCATTGCAAAATGTGATTGACAATTTTGCATTAGAGAATATAGTCATTTGTCTTTTGGAATCTGGACTTTGAAACTGGTTAGATGAAGTATTTCTAGGCAGCATTGTGTCGTCTACATAGAGGATTTAGAACAGGGGTCAGGAACCTTTGTGGCTGAGAGAGCCAATAACGCCACATATTTTAAAATGTAATTCCGTGAGAGCCAAACAATATGTTTAACACTAAATACAAGTAAACGTGTGCATTTTATGTAAGACCAATACTTTTAAAGTACAATAAGTCTCTGAATTCTTTTTAATAACATTGTTATGCTGTTGCTAACCAATGATGAATAAAGTACTTCTTACTATTAATGCGACTTCTGGTGCTGCATGGTTTTGCTGATGGCTTTTATAGTCCAGTTGATATGTGGTGAGGTTAAGCTTCATGCAGGCGTTGAGACTTCCATCCGATAAACGTGATCATAGGTTGGTCTTAACGTTCTTTAGATGTGAGAAAGACTGCTCACATGCATACATAGAGCCAAACATTGTCAGTACAGCAGTACTCACACACTGCAGTGTGTGGTATGTGATGGGAAGCGCGTTCCAAGTTTTGACAATCAGCTGGTGCACGGGTTGAAGTTTTTTCGTTTCTCCCCACTTGTGTTTGCTCACCAACTCTGCTTGCTGTTGTGCAAGTCTTTCCAAATCTTCATTCAGTGACTTGAACTTATTCACCCACATGTCCGAGACCTTCAGGTCAGTAGCTTGGAGCTCAAAATCTGACGGAGACACAGAGAATGTAACTCAGGTCGGCGCTGTCCACTGCACACTCGTGTGGATGGGTGATAAACTTAAAAAGTGAGTGCACTCACGAAATTCTCCAAAGTGCACTTTGAATGACTTCAGGAGATTAGATGTGAAGCCTGCTAGCTACTGGAGATCAAGATGTTGAGCAGGGTCACTTGCTGTGCATGCATCTTTAACCTCTCCCAGTTTTTCAAAGTGTATTAAACGACCTGTTTCAATGTCGGCAATGAAGAGTTCCAGCTTGTTTTCAGATGCAAACACTGCTTGTTGAAGGGATAAGACTGTATTTCCAACGCCTTGCATTTTCACATTGAGCTGGTTCAGATGTTCAGTCATATCCACGAGATAGTAGAAGTTCATGAGTCACTCGGTGTTAGCTAACTCAGGATGCTCAACGTTTTTCATTTCAAGAAAAGTCCGGATTTCACTCAGACAAGCTGCGAAACGGCTGAGCACCTTCCCTCTTGACAACCAACGCACATTGCTGTGCAGAAGCAGACCAGGATAATTATTCCCAACTTCATTCCGCAATGTTTTAAACTGGTGATCATTTAAAGCTCGGGCAACAATAAAGTTGACCACCCGAATGACCAGCGGCATCACCTCACCAAGCTGCTCACCACACATCTGAGCACAAAGCGCCTCCTGATTTAGGATGCAGTGAAAACTTAGGATGGGTGTCTTTTCATGTTCAAGAAGAAGTGCTACGAGTCCTCTGTTTTTCCCCACCATGCACGGAGCACCATCAGTACACACCAAAATAAGTTTATCCATCGGTAGATTTTTTTCTTTAGCGAACTAACTGAAAGACTTGAATAAATACTCCCCTCTTCTTATCTCTTTGATAGGCAAAACAGCAACACTTTCCTTACTTAGTGTGTCACCGACAGCATACCTTGCAATCATGCTTGAACTGGGATAAATGGCTTAAGTCTGTTGACTAATCCAAAGCGAAAGAATGGTGCTGCATGTATGTCCTTCACTTGTGTTGCCTCGATTTGATTTGCCGTCATGATGGTACGATCGTGAACAGTTCTTGCCGACAGAGGCATGTCGTTTGTTTATCTTGTCTTCTTCCGAAAAGTTGTCAAAAAGTTCATTGGCAACATCAAGCATGAATATTTTGGCATACTCCCCATCTGTGAATGGCTTTCCGTTTCTTGCAATTGCTAAAGCACCAGCAAAGCTAGCCAAATTCCAGTCACCTTGTTGGGTCCAAACACGGAGTTGCTGCTGACTAGCTTGCACTCTGCACAGTAGCTCTTGACATGCTTTCTTCCTGCTGCCCTCCACTGGATATTTCGATGCAAAGGTAGTATGGTGTTGGGCAGATAAAATATATTATGCTCACTTTGTTAAAGATGGTGCTGCCCACATGCAAGTCCGTTGATATTAATGTGTTTTGGGGAACAGGCTGTGGGCAGGCCGGGTCGTTATAGCCCACGCCTTAGTTTTAAGAGTAAACTTTTCTCCACACCCTTGACTGATTGGATGATCTAGGGTGGTACATTCTCTTGAGGAATCCCATTGTGCCTCAGATGAGTGACTTTGTATCAGAGACTTTCTTGTTTGTAGATTGGATTAAGGGTTTGGATTTCTACAGTATAAAATGGGGCAGGCCGGGAGCTTGCTCACTCTTGGTTCCTGAGGTATTAGAGAGGAGAGCAGATTAAGGCCACGTGGAGGCCAGGAGAAGCAGCCAAGATGGCAGAGTGCTGAGGGAGAAGCCAGTTTGTGCTGGAGAAGGAGATGGGAAACAGAGGTGAATAAGTCTGGTGAGCTAGAAACCTTTTGATTCTAGGAAACTCGGATAAGTCAGTAGCTTTGTGATCACTGAATGAGTGGGTTTTTGAGCCCAGTGTGTGTTTTTGCTTGCCCGCTGGGTGCAAGCTAGAATTAAAGCTGATGGTTCACCAGTTCTTGGCTCCGCTGTTTTATTACCGACTGTTTGAATCTAATGCAAACCTGCACGGGTCAGGCGGCTGTGATGGTGGCCCTGGCTATTGGCTTTACATATGGCGTGTGTCGAAGTGTCGCTTTATATTTGACCATTTCTTCTATGCAGTTTTATCATTACATATTAGACACACTGCAGAACCTGCTCTCTCCACAAAGGCAAATTCCTCTGTCCATTCCTGCTGAAATGGACATTCCTCATCTTTTTTTCTTTTAGCCACCTTTGTCAAAAAGGGTTTCTGCAATTAGCTAGCTGACTACTTGATTAAAAGGAGGGAAGTTTACTTTCTGACCTCACAATGACCCGTGTACATTACGCATTATCCAATAAAAATTTGATGTTGTCCCAGAGGACAGCTGTGACTGGCTCCAGCCACCTGCAACCATGAACATGAGCGGTAGGAAATGAATGGATTGTAATACATGAGAATGTTTTATATTTTTAACATTATTTTTTTTATTAAAGATTTATCTGCAAGCCTGATGTTCCCGACCTCTGACTTAGAAGGAAGTAAGCAGTTATGTGGCCAAAAGATTAGCTATGTTCTCCAGATTACAGACAGCTTTAGCATTCCAGACCTTCAGATCCTCACCAGGAAAGTGCTTAATTACTGATAAGATCGAGGTTAATGAAGTCACTTTAAATCTTGAGGAAGCCTCCTGGTTCTCTCCAAGACAGTTCTGCAGCAGGCTAGTGTAGGTGTGTGCTGGGGATTGGCACTTCTCATCAGTCTCAAGGTGAGACTAGATAAAACTTGATGCTGACTCACTTAGGCGTAGTTGTTGTTACTTATCACCCTTTTAAATACTTCAGCATGAGAACCTGAACCTCTGTGCTGTGGAACCTGGACAAGGGTCTGTTGCCCTTTGTCTTTGAGTCACACCAACAAGCCCTTAGGCCAGATAGAACTTGATTAAGCAGTTTGTTTGGCTAAAGCAAATATACTGTAGGGTTCTAAAGTAGATACTCAGTAGTAGTAGTAGTAGTTAAGGAATGAGTTTGTACTCATTCCTTAAAGGCAGTGGAAAATGTTAAAACAATGGAAGAGCTTTAAGTAAGGAAACTAGACCAATCAGATCTGCATTTAAAAAAAACCATTGTGTTGTGATGTGCTTGACTGGTAACTAGCAAGATTGGAAGCAGAAAGGAGGCCCTAGCTTAGTGATGGGAGGGTGATATCTTGGGGTAGAATCTTGGAAGGGAAGCTGGGCAAGTTGAAGAGATATTTTTGACATGTTATTCGACATTGATTGTCGTAATCACTGGACTGTCAAATGTAATCATTTGCTAAAGCTTGTCCCCTCAAAAACTAAGACTTGTGCAGTACCTACAGTTTATATTTCAAGAGGGCTGAGATAGTGATATTACTGAGGAAGGCTGACTTGATAGCCACTTAGGTAGAGTCTCACAGACTATCACTTTGCTGTAGCAGTAATGTTTTAAGACTTTCTCAACTTTTGAAGTTCAGAAATATAGTTTTTATTGTTTGTTGTTATTTTTTTAATTCATTTTAGAGAGGGGAGGAGGGAGGAGCAGGAAGCATCAACTCCCATATGTACTTTGACCAGGCTGCCCCAGGGTTTCAAACAGGCGACCTCAGCATTCCAGGTCATGTGCCATCACAGGTCAGGCAATTTGTTGTTATTTTTGTTTTAGCATATCCCGAGATGTCTTTTTTTTTTTTTAGAAACATATCCCAAGATGTCTTGAGAGAGACTGACATAGTTTTTACAAGTGAAAGACTTACATAAATTAGAATGAGGCATAACTTCCAGGTGAGCTTAAATTGTGCCAGTTGGTAGAGTCTGTTCCCATAAGAGAATCTACATGGAAGCCAGATTATAAACAGATGGTTGCTTGGTGAGCATGAGTTTGGAACAGGGGCTTTACAGGAACTTATTGGCTAGTGGGTGATAGCCTGATGCTCCTGTTCAACTGAAAGGACACAGTTACCAAAACAGGTTAGAAAGTGTGTTAAGTTGTCTTAGTTTACATTTATCATTGATTAGATTTGAGCTGGGAAACATTTTCACTTTGGGTTGATTTAACTAGTTGAATTCTCAAAAGATAACTCTATTTCCAAGTTTGGAAGGTATTTTAATTTCATTATTATGAATTGAATTTTTCCTTTTTTTTTTTAATAGTGTCCATGGGCTACCCCTCAGAATACAATATCTTGTTCTTTGTCTGATGTAATGAGTGAACAGTTGGCTAAAGAGTTGCAGTTAGAAGAAGAAGCTGCTGCCTTTCCTAAAGTTGTGTAAGTAAAATTCACAAAACATTTGTTTTGTTAACTAGCTTAGTTTAACAAAGTTTTAGGATTTAATTAGTGATTGTCATCACAAATGATTAAGAAATACATTTAGAAAAGCAGTGCAGTAGAAAGCACCATACTGGTAGTCTTCTGATACTTGAGTTTTGGTCCTGATTCTGTGATGAGTTTTTAATATTATCTCAGACAAACCACTTTGTTTCTCTGGGTTTTAGTTATTGTAACAGTTGAACCAGATGGCCTCCAAATTGCCAAAAAATGTTTTAATCAAATGCCTGTAGTTTATTTTTGTATAGATATGATCTTTCCTTTGATCAGAACACACAGCAAGTGAATTTTGGGTCTTAGTGTGGATTTTATTATAGACCCTTTAGCTTTCTCTTGCAGTTTTATTTAAAATTTTTTTATTCATTGATTTTTAGAGAGAATGGAAGTGGAGGAGGAGGAGAGAGAGAAACATCAATTTGTTGTTCCATTGGTTTATTCTTATACGTGTCCTGACTGGGAATCAAAGCTGCAATCTTGGGTGTATTGGGACGATGCTCTAAATAACTGAGCTACCTAGCCAGGTCTCTCACAACTTTCTTAACCCTTTGAATAGTACGAATGTTCATGTACACCTCCGTGCCTCCTGACCATCCAGAGTACGATCGACTTATTTTAAAAATGTATAAGGCAACATTAAAAAAGGCAAATGTATGTTCTTCTTGTTTCTATAAATTGTTTATCAAACAAACATGATTTTAAGTTAATAAAACTAACTGGAACTATTTTCACTTTTTGAAAATAAAACTCACTCCCGGGGGTGAGCAAGCCTGAGATAAACTCTCTACTCAAAGGGTTAATCTTAGTTGGTGCTCTCACAGGTTCCCGCCTTTAATCAGAGGGCAGTTAGGCAGGAGAAGGTGCTTTGGTAAAGTTTTTCCCATTATTTCTATAGTGTAATTTTGAACAGTAAATAAAACACATCCTAATCTCATAATTGCTAGCATCTCTTTACGTCGGCACAGTATATTAGTTTATATTGCCTTATTTTGAATAGTGTTGCTGAAGGACCATTTATTACTGGAGAAAACATTGATACTTCCAGTGACCTAATGCTGGCTCAGATGCTACAGATGGAATTTGACAGAGAATATGATGCACAGCTTAGGCGTGAAGAAAAAAAATTCAATGGAGATAGCAAAGGTACTATGACCTTACTGTGACAACTGCATTGGATGGCAGAAAATACTTGATTAGTGCTCATAAATAAGTCTTCAACTATTTTTGCCTTTTAAGTTTCCATTTCCTTTGAAAATTATCGAAAAGTGCATCCTTATGAAGACAGTGATAGTTCTGAAGATGAAGTCGACTGGCAGGATACTCGAGATGATCCCTATAGACCAGGTAGGTATCAGTGCTTTTATTTGATGGAGACATAGGAAGACTAAGTTTTCCAATGAATTCTTATATTTTATATTTATCTTTGAGTCTCATTTGGCAATTTACTGTTAGTTTCAGATACCTTTTTAGACAATACTGAATTCAGCAATTTAGTCTTTGCTATTTTTACATACTTGGCTTGTCTTAATTGCTTTTAGCAAAACCAGTTCCTACTCCAAAAAAGGGTTTTATTGGGAAAGGAAAAGACATCACCACCAAACACGATGAAATAGTATGTGGAAGAAAGAATACAGCCAGAATGGAAAATGTAAGTTACAGAAAGCAAAACCTCTGAATTGAGTTTTATTAGAATAAGTTAAAAACATGGGATTCTAAATACAGTATCTTAAATTTCTAAAAATATCCTTCATCCTTTCTAAAGATGTTTTTTATTATAATATGGCAAGATCATAAAACATCTCGGTCACTAATGAGAATATAATGTACTGCAGAACAAAATTATAATATTAAGAAAAATAGTTTGATTTATATTGATTCTAAAATTAAGAAATTGTTCTTAAGAGAGTAACATTTATTTTTTGTAAAATAGCACCCCTACCCAAAAACAAATAACTGTGGTTATTGGGCAATAAGAATGGGGAGAGGAATACTTTCTACTATATCCCCTTTTATACTTTTAAAATGTTTTATCTTGTGCCTGAACTACCCCTGAGAAATCAGAAATAAAATATAATAGGAGAAAAAGGAAAAAAATAGCATTTTTCCTCTTTCATACATATTTTGGATAATAAAATATTTAGACTTGAGGAAACAAATACTTGTTAAGTAAACATATTCTTAAAGTCTAGAAACAATCCAGATCTGACTCTAGAGCATCCTGTACAATAGAACTTTCTGTGATAGTAGAATGTTTTATATCTATGTTATCTAATATTTTAACCATATTTGACAATTGAAATTTGGGTGGTTTAAATGAGGAACTGAATATTTTAATTAATTTAACTTTATCCACATGTGGCTAGTGGCTACCGCATTGAACAGTGCAGCTCTAGAGCATAATGGTCATGGTGTGGGAGTGGCCTGCTATACTAACTCACTCCTCAGAAATAATTATGAAATTATATTTCTTTGGTAAGATTTAGTTTGGTCCTCAAAATATAATGTGCCCTTTGTCCAATATAAAAGCAAGGTACAAATATATGCTGAAATACTTTAGTTTTTAGTTGTGATTGGATATTTTCTGTGCCTAGACTAGACTAAACCTCCTCATTTGGGTGCCAAATTCTTAAATAGCCCTGTTCTCCTTTCTGTTTATTAGTGAGTCATTTTATTTTTTCTCTAATACCTATGGGCTCTGCTTTCATAGCCTGATTATTTACTGAGTAAGAAACTGGTCTTCTCATTTTTTGTTTTTACTGCTCTTGTAATAAAGTATTCAGATGCTAATTCTTTTTGGGGGGCAGTTTGCACCTGGGTTTCAGGTAGGAGATGGAATTGGAATGGATTTAAAACTATCAAACCATGTTTTCAATGCTTTAAAACAACATGCATACTCAGAAGAACGTCGAAGTGCCCGCCTCCATGAGAAAAAAGAACATTCTACTGCAGTAAGTAATCTTACATTTTTTTGTTTGATGTTTTTTTCATGAAGATTGGTTTTTCAAATCAAAGATGTAAATAAAACTCAACTAGCTTTGCTTATTAGACTTTTTAGGTTTAATGTAATGGTTATTAATCACTTAAAACTAACATTTAAGTGGTCATAATTTGAACTGTATAGTGTACATTGCCTATTAATGTTCTGAGATTTTAAAGAAAATCTCTAATGTACATTAATGAAGACAGTGTCTAATGTCTTGAGCATAAAGTAATTTTTAAACCTTTAGAAAAACAAACTAATGGTAAGTTTACTGGGAGAGCTGTTTAAACTTTGGCGATAAGATTTTGACTAAGCTAACATCTGACTTTGAGTGATTCTTTTATGTATTCATTTTCAAAGACATTAAAGTTACAAGAATGAATTGTATCTTGATGCTACTCTTAATAGCCTGTTCTAATTAAATAATAAAGATTTTTAAAAAGTTAGTATTTTGAACATTTTCTATTAGAAATGGCTGAGAAAATAATTATGTGTGATGAACATTTTCATTTATACTACTTTCTCTTGCAGGAAAAAGCAGTTGATCCTAAGACACGTTTACTGATGTATAAAATGGTCAACTCTGGAATGTTGGAGACAATCACTGGCTGCATTAGTACAGGAAAGGAGTCTGTTGTCTTTCATGCATATGGAGGGAGGTAAATAAGCAAAATATAATACCATCGTGTCAACAAATGCTGAGCCCCTCTCCCCAGTATGAATGGATTTATACAAAATCAAAGTCACTGCTTCATGGAAAGATTATTTAAAATGTTTTTGTAGAAAAGTTAGACAATATAAAAATGTAAAAAAAAAATATTCACTTTAATCGCCACTATCTGGAGGTAACCATTAGTTTTATGTAGACTCCTTTAGTCTTTTTTCTATGCATATTCTTTCTGCTTTATTGTAATCAGACTATATCATCTAGGCAGCCGTAAAAAGCAGAGTACAGCTTGATCCTGAGTTTGTCTCAGGGCTCTTTGGTACCAGGTCGGAAGGGACTTGCTTAGATCAGTCACTCTTTATTATCCTCGTAACTCTAATTCTTAATTTATGAAAATCTAGCTTTAAATAATGCTTACATTTAAGAAAATGTCTCTTGGAGATCTTAATGCTATGTAGATCCTACCCACTTCACTTTTGTTTTGAGGGCTGAGATGAGTGAAGAACGGCATGGGACAGAGAAACATTTAGAAGTGGAGCCTGTTCAGAAAGGTGCCAGGAATGTGAAATCATCTGTTACCACTGAAGTCACAGCAGGGCTTAATTACTAGCTCAGCTCTCCCTTTGCCTTAACATTGTTTACAAATAAAGATGTTAAAATAGATTACAGAAATTATTCTAGTTATTTTAGGTTTAGAAGGTTATTTACTGTATACTTAAGGGGATTCAAACAATTGATGCTCATGTATTAGATTTTTTTAACTAATTAACTAGTCTCCCTTTCTAGATGAGATATACACATATAATTGTATATTGAATTACCCTGTTATGTTTCCCCCCCAAAAAAGGATAACAATGAATGTTAGGATAAAATAGTTCAATATTTTTTAAGCTGTACGATCTGGAGCAAGTTACTAAACCTCATTTGTAAATTGGCCCTTGCCTCATAGGATTCTTGTTAGGATTTTTGTGGGATTGACAAATAAGGTCGTACTTGATAATACCTGGGATATGTTAATCTTACTTAAGCTTTAAGCTTTGTTGCCCTTACTTTAAGCTTTTTTCCCCTCCTTCTGAATTTAATTTGAGGGTTCCCTAAGACCAGGCAAATATACTTAATGGTACAAATTATTTAAAATGAAAGAAAAATTGTGGCAGAAATTAGGACTTTACAGAAAAGATAAATTTAAAAGTCACCTTTTCTTACCAGCTTTCACCCCACAGATCTTTTCTCTGAAGATAACCACTATTAACAATTTTTACTCTATAGTCTTCCAGAAATTTTTTGTGCCTATATCCCTCGTTCATTTAAAAGAGATTATACTCTACATTCAGAATCTTAGTTTTTCAGTAATGTATCTTAGCTCCTTCTATGTTACTGGCTTACTTCACTCCCGTTTTTATGATAGTATGTTCTACTGTATGAATATATAGGAATATCCTTGTACATCTACTATTGTATGCTTTTGCTAATGTATCCTTAAACTAAATTCCTAATGCTGAAATTGTGGAGCAAAGACTATATATACACTTTTTTCTCTTTTTGTTCAGTAGTGGAAGACCTCATTGAATGGAAAGTCCCATATTTGCTCACTGTTGGAGCCTCTGAACTGGCTATTGTAGCAAGCAGTATTTCTTGATTTCTTTTATTAAAAATTAAAAAGATTTATTGTGTGTATCACACCAAAGACCAGAATCTTGAATTTGTGTTATGGTTGAATGATAGGGCAAGTGCAATTTTTCCTATGTGCTAGTCAAATTCGCAGCTTGTGTACATTCTAAATGTCAATTGATATTGCCCAATTGCCTTAGAGAGTTAGAGTTGCTCACTTTATGCTACTATCAGCAGTATGAGCCTGTCTGCCTCCTCATCATCAAACAGTATTTTTTATCATTGTGAAAAATTAAAAGCACTGGTTTGATATTTTGGTGTGTATTTATTTAATTTTGATTAAGGCTGTACATTTTGTTCATATGTTTCATTGGCCATTTGTATTTTTCTTGTTAGTTGCCTTGTTTATCCTTTGTCCATTATTTGGTATACTTAATACTTTTTATAATGAATAATTTGTTTCCTTTTTGGTGGAATTGGTATCATAATCTGTACTTGGTAGTGTAACTTAGCAAAACTAGAGAGCATTTGGTTTTCTACAACTGAGAGTAAATGCTTTTAAAAGTTATATTAGTTTTCTGTGACAAATTACCACAGGCTTAGCAGCTTAACAACACTACCCATGTGTTATGTCATAGTTTAATTGATCAGAAAGGCAAGCAAGGCGTAGCTGGGCTCTCTACTCAGCGTCTCATGGGGCTGCTAACTGGATGTAGACTAGGCTGCTTCTTCTGGAACTTGGGTTCCCTTGTGGTACAGTGCAGTTTCTTGCAGCTGTAGGACTGAGTTCTGTACTTTCTTGTTGGCTGTTAGGTGCCAGCTATTTTTCTGCTTGTAGAAGCCCCTGGGGTGTGTGGTAGTGTAGCTCTTTCATATAGTAGGTCACTTCTTCAAAGCCAGCAGGAGAATCTCTCCCTACAGTTGGCTAAGACTGAGTCACACAATGGAATATAATCCTGGGAATGACTATAACATCACCTTTGCTACATAATGTAACTAATGAAGGGAGTGGCTCTGCCACCCACACGCAAGGAGAAGGGATTGTTCAGAGTGTGTACACCTGGGGTTGGGATCTTGGGAGCCACCTTAGGATTCTGTCTACTACAAAATTGTTCCAGTTTCTCTTCCTCTCAGGTTGGCCTTATAGTCAACAATTAATTGAATAGTAACTTATGCTAGATTTTTCAGGAAATAAAATGTGACATGGTTTCTATTCTCAAAGAGTTTACGGTATAGCCAAGAGGAGAACATTACAGCAAGAATTGTTATGGTCAATAAAAGATAATTACATAATGGAGTACAGAGATATATAAGTGAGACTTTGTAATACGGGATAGAAATAGAGAACAGAGGAAGATTATTGCCAGTCATGTTTAGAGACAAGATCTTGATAAAGCTAGATCTCAGCCTGGATTTTTAAAACTGGCCAAAACAAAAATTAAACAGTACTGAGTACAAAAAGCTAGTAGCAGAATATATATAGTATGCTATCTACCTAAATGTTTAGTCATACAGAATATAATGTATATGGAGTTTTAAAAATAGATTCTTATGTATGTGGATATTTAATACATGTTATCTTTTTTAAAAGACTAGAAAGATGTTCATGATGCTGATTGCCTCTGGAGAGGTGGAATAAGGAATGAAACTATAAGGAGTGGTAATCAAAGGAAGCTTCAGTTTTATCTGTAATGTTTAAGTCTTTAAAAAAAATAAAAGGGCTGACAATGGAGGATTGAAGTTCAGGCAATGAGATTTCGAAGATAAGTGTTTAGAGGTAATAGGATATAAAACTGTATAGCAAACTGGAAGTTTAGAGAGGACCTTAAAAACTAGAGAGAGGGATGTGTAATTTACTAGGAAACCAGGAAGCTTTTTTTAGTAGAAGAATGGCAAGATAAATATTACAAATTAGGATCTATCCTTAAGACCTTCCAAGTAAGGAATCTCTTCAAGGTGTTTCTGATAGGGCATCATCTACCTTATGGTTAATCTATCATAGTGACAGAGAGCCTATTGTCTCAAAATCCAAAGATGTCTATAACATCTTTAAATTATTGGGAATTGTTTTCTTGATAGAATCTCTACTCTGTCTCTCTGAAAAATAAGATTTGAATGGCACATCCTAGGATACAGTATAAAGGTCAGGTGGAAGATCATTCTAGACTAGAGAACAACTAATGCTAATGATGCCTTAAGACAGGTACAAACTTAGAATCTTTGAGAGACTTTGGGAAAGCCAGCTCTCCAGGATTGCAGTATGAAAAGGAGAGCGAGGAGCTAGAGAAATAGCAGAGGTTAGGCCCGGGAAGGCCAGGGGAGGAACCTGCTCTTTATTTTAGTGCAGTAGGAACCAGAGCGGTGATTTATGTTTGTTTTCAAAAGATTAGCCAGCCTGATCAGGCAGTGGCACAATGAATACAGTGTTGACCTGGGATGCTGAGGACCCAGGTTCAAAACCCTGAGGTCGCTGGTGTGAGTGTACGCATCTGGCTTGAGTGCGGGCTCATCCAGCTTGAGTGTGGGGTTGCCACTTGAGTGTGAGATCATGGACATGACCCCGTGGTTGCTGGTTTGAGCCCAAAGGTCACTGGCTTGAACCCAGGGTCACTGGCTTGAGCAAAGGATCACTGGCTCAGTTGGAGCCCCCCAGTCAAGGCACTTATGAGAAGCAATCAGTGAACAACTAAAGTACTGCAATGAGTTGATGCTTCTCATCTCTCTCCCTTTCTGTCTGTCCCTCCCCGCCTAAAAAAAAAGATTACTCTGCTATGTGGAAAATGAATCTATGAGGGCAAGAGAAGTAGTAAGATCAATTAAAAACTTACTGTAATAGTTTAAATGAGAGAGATCAGTGGTTTGGACTAAGGAGGTGGTAGTGAAAATGAAGGCTGGGATACCGTTTGTATGTGTTTTGAAGGTAAGAGTCAACGGTAGGTGCTGTTGGATTGGATGTGTGCTGTGAGAGGGTAGATTCCTAGCTGGAACAAGCAGGTGGTGCCAATTACTGAGACAAGAGCCTAGGAAAGGGCAGGTTTAGGGTGCAGTTATCAAGAATTTTGTTCTGGGCATATAAACTTGGAAGATTACTGCTAGACATCCAAGTGGTATCAAGTAGGGATTGCATAAATGGGCCTGAAGTTCTGGAGAAGGTCAGAACTGAGGGATAGAAATGTAGTAGTTGTCTGTATAGAGAGGATATTTAAAGCCACGGAGTTAAATGAAATATTCCAGGAGGTTACTTAAAACCAGTACTCTAACCCTCTTAGGCTAACTGGAGGAGGAGTCAGCAGGGAAAATAGCATACAGAAGGAGAAGTCGGGAGTTTGAGTCAGATTCTGCCCTCTAGGAACATAGTTCCTTTCTTTTCCAGATTAACACTCCTTTAGATATTTAGAAGTAAATATTGTTTCTTCTTCCTTACCACCACCATGATTCAAACTCCTCAGTGGCTCACTATTATGGGACCATTGCAATAACATGCTTAAGTGGGCCCAAACATCTAGCCTCTCTTGCTGCCTCCCTCCTGACTTTGTCATTGGCTTGATATCATGAAGTATATCAAACCCTTGGTGATATCTGTTACCTTTGGGAATACATCCAGGCTTCTCACCTGGCAGTCAGGGCTCTTGACAAGTCTGCCTCCATTCCATTGCTTCAGCTCTAACTTTCATTTCCTCTCTTCAGCCAAGTTTTAGCTGTAGTGTTTGTTCCTCAGGCATGTCCAGTAGTTCCTACCTGTCCTTTGTTAATGCTGTGATTGTTCGTGTTCATACTCCCATCGTACTGCTTCTGTTTCAGCTGCCTCCTGCTCTAGGAGGCCTTGCCTGACCTTTCCAATCCAGAGGGGCCTGTTTACATGCTTCTTTCACTCTCCCCACCCTCACACAGCCACAGGGCAGCGCCCCTTCACTCATTCTTATCTGCCAGCAGTGAAGGAGACTGATTTAAGAGACGTTCTAGTGTGTTGCTGTTATTGGACTTCAGCCCTGAACCATCCCAGTGGACTATAGCCTATCTGAAAGTGTGTATGTCCTCGTTATTCCTTGAGTTTGGTTTCATAGTCATTAACTGAAGATTATATTACAGAATGTTGAAAACTGATTGACAGCTTATTTGAAAGTGTGTTTGATTTAAAAAACCAAAACCTAAGGTTTTGTTGAGACCCAAAACTTGAAAGCTTAAAATAAATAACCTTGTCATTCTCAGAGAAAGTGAATCTACTCGTGTCACAGAATCTTTATTTTGAAATTGTTTTTCTGTGACCTGGCAACTTAAACTGACTTAATTTTTTTTCTTCCATTTAGCATGGAGGATGAAAAGGAATACAGTAAATATATACCTACAGAATGTGCCATCAAGGTATTTAAAACAACCCTAAATGAGTTTAAGAATCGTGACAAATATATTAAAGATGACTTCAGGTTTAAAGATCGCTTCAGTAAACTAAATCCACGTAAGATCATCCGAATGTGGGCAGAAAAAGAAATGCACAATCTCACAAGGTAAAGAAGTAATCTTGAGTAGTTACCATTTTGTGTTAGGCCTGTTAGCCAAGTGAAAAATCTATGCTTTAAAAAAATTTTTTAAATTGATTTTAATGAGAGAGATAGACACAGAGAAACATTTATTTGTCATTCCACTTAATTATGCATTCATTTGTTTATACTCGTATGTGCCATAGCTAGGCATCAAACCCAACCGTGGCGTATGGGGACAGTGCTCTAACCAAAGGAGCTATTAGGCCAGAGCTTCTATGCTTTTCTTAAAATTCATTTGTAGAAATTATGGAAGGCCTTGAAATTCTAGTGTTTGAGGAGGGTTTCTATAATATAGAAACATTTCCGTACATAGAAGTATGAATTTATATTTTTAGGATAAATATGTCAATTTTTTTTCTTTTCTTCATAAAGGTGCAGGGAAATGAAGTCATTTTATGCCTAAGATATTTTGTCATATATCTAAGCATCATCTTTTTGTATCTTCCAATTAGGGTTATTATAATTAACGGTTTCCCATTTTTGTTTGAGAAAATGTTTGTTGCATGTAACGTTTGTTTATTTGGCGGGTATGGAGTCTTACTGGTCAAATTGCATTTTGCTTTAAAATATTAAACTTGTTTCCCAATTCTCTAAGCGGAACTTATCAACCAAGTAACTTAGTAATAACCTTTCTCATTAATAAACTTTGCCGTATCTTATTAAAAGCATAATTTTAGTTTATTTTTTCTAAAGATGTTTGCTTTCAAATGTAATATTCATATTTATTAGTTGCAAAATTCTTCTACTTAGTAAGAATTCTAACTATAGGGTAATTTTTTAAGAGGTCTTGCTGGCCTTCTGGCTCTTTTCTGTACTGAGATCTCACCTCTGCCTTTCTTAGTATTCTTCAGTAGCCCCTGTAGTCTCTAAAGTTCAAAGCCCTTTTGTGATTGATGCAGAGCCTTCCCGTCACTGTAGCCTCAACCCATATTGCCCTTTCTCCTGTTCAGGATCCAGCTGTTTTGATTTCTATACACTCCCCAAACAGACTGTGCTCTTGAACACCTCCACGTACTTACACGAGCTGCTTCCAGCCTTAGGCCAGCCTTTCCCCACACAGTCTTAATGTGGCTAATTCCCATTTGCCCAGTTTCTGTAAGCCTTCTGTGACACACTGCGCGCTCCCATAGCTTCTATCCCCTCTGCCAGTGAACGTACACACTGCACTGGAATTGTCTCTTTATCCATCTGTCATTTCCACTACTCCCCATGCATTCCCACATCTCCAGGGAAGAACCGGCCAGTGCATTGCAGGCCCTCGTTAGTTTTTCTAGTGAGTAAAGCATTCTCTCCTGATCTTTACATTCTTAATCACTTCGGTATAGAATGCAGAAAGCTGGAATTCCTTGTCCATCAGTTGTGCTGCTCAAGAAACACATTTTAGTTATGTCTTTTATTGGCCATGATCAAGTTCCAGCCCCGAAATTGAAAGAAGTGAAGCTCAGTAGTGAAGAAATGAAAGAAGCCTACTATCAAACTCTTCATGTAAGTTGTGCCTTTCAAAGCATTCACTCACCCGCTTTTAAAAATATTTCCTCTAAACTTTAAAACTGTTTGTTAAAATAGTACTATTGTATGGTAATATAGCAAGAACAAACTGAAGTTTGTGAGGGGATGTTAACATTGAAGAATTGTCTTTGTACCACTATGTGAGTGTCTTGAGTCGTTATAGAAAAATAGACTTATGAAGCAAGTGAAGGCACCAGTTAGCATCAGTGACATAGAAGCATGAAGCTGTTAGTCCCTAAACTTCATTAAATATAATTGACATTAGTATATTTAGCAGGTACAGTGTCTGATGCTTTTATATCTTCTTGAATGATATTGCTCTAACTGCAAAGGAATTACCTTTCTTGCTGGGAAATTCGAAGGAAGCAGATTTGGACTCATTATAAGAAAGTGCAGCTGCAGCCTGACCAGGCAGTGGCGCAGTAGATAGAGCATCGGACTGGGATGCGGAAGACCCAGGTTCGAGACCCCGAGCTTGCCATCTTGAGCTTGGGACCATCTGGCTTGAGCTAAAGCTCGCCAGCTTGGACCCAAGGTTGCTGGCTCCAGCAAGGGGTGGCTCGGTCTGCTTAAGGCCCGCGGTCAAGGCACATGTGAGAAAGCAATCAATGAACAACTATGGTATCACAACGGCAACAAAAACTAATGATTGATGCTTCTCATCTCTCTCCGTTCCTGTCTGTCTGTCCCTATCTATCCCTCTCTCTGACTCTCTCTGTCCCTGTAAAAAAAAAAAAAAAATTCTAAAAGAAAGTGCAGCTGCAGACTGCAGGGGTGGTCTCTCTGTCTGCGCAGCTGTTAGAGGTGGAAGACACAAGTCAGGAGCCCTGAAGAAGCTATTGATGCTTTGGGACAGCAACTGAATTCAGTCTGAGGTCCTTCTAGCTTAAGTAAATGTCAATATTGTCATTAGTTTTCTATATTGTTTTAATTGAATAGTGAAGAAACATATTCTTTTTACACTTCTGTATGGAGCTCTCATCAGTCAACAGTTGATGTGAATACAAAAGTGTTATACAAGTTAGGTTTTTAAGTTAGAGATAGGGAGGTAATCCACCTTTCTCTGACTCCAATAGGACAACATTCAGAGGAAAGCCCAGTTACTTTTCTGGCTCCTGTCTCGGTGGTGAGGTGGCTGGGGAAGAGATGAAATAGAGATGTACTCATTCTATTTGATTACAGTAAGCCTGGGAAACAGTTAACACCAATTTCTACTATAAGGCTAGGGTTCATCAACAAGGATGAACATATAAGTGCTGCTTAATTTATAAGAATATCTCTTTCCTACTCTGTCTGGTAGGAAGTATTATACCCTTGGAATTGTATACATCCCTTAGAAGTCTCAGTAAGTCAGTTGCTCTTTTATGAAGGATAAGCCTAAGTCTCCTGGTTAGTGACCTGGCTGCTCTCACTCATGTGGGTTCCAGGTCTTCTCCTTGGCTTCCTGATCTCATTGTCATTACATGGACAAGGAAGCAGACGTCACACACTCAGTGCCCACCATTGTCTCACTGTTGCACCACCCACCTTAAAAATAAATAAATAAATAAAAGCCCAGTCTTAGATAGTACAAAGAGGAGGTTAGCTCTTTAACCTAGTCTTGATTTTTCTGGATTCTGTTGCTTAGCATGGACCTTTTAGTTGAAGCAGTAAATTAGAATTGTTACTTCATTTCCTAAATGTCCGCCTTGCCTCCTCACAGTTGATGCAGCAGCTGTATAATCAGTGCACACTCGTGCACGCCGACCTCAGTGAATACAACATGCTGTGGCACGCTGGGAAGGTGAGGGGCATCTTTTATTAATGTTCAGATTCAGTGACGATGTCAAATACCTGAAGGTAAATCACCCTGTGCTCTATATTTAAATAGGTTTGGTTGATCGATGTCAGTCAGTCTGTAGAACCAACCCATCCTCACGGCCTGGAGTTCTTGTTCCGTGACTGTAGGAATGTCTCGCAGGTAGGCATGTAAACTAATATGGATTTTTTAATGGGCTATAAGAGATTCAATATTTATCTCACTCCTAATATAAGCTAGATGTTAGAAATTGAAGGAAGGGTTTGGTTTCTGGCTGCCTTCAAGATAAAAACCAATTTGTCAGATTCTTTTTATCAAGAATTTGATTGCATGCTTCACATTTGAGCCATTGAATTAAATTTCCAATAGAGTATGTTTTTATTTTGGCTCCAAATATTTAAACAGTGCAGCAAACATTTAATACATGCAACATGCTTAAAGAGAGGCTGGCGTATGGTAAGCCTGCACACTTACTGTCCTTGCTGTCACCATTTAGAGGACGAGATTCATACTGGTGTAGTGTGTGGTCAGTGTTTCTGTGAGGCAGGGAAACAGACTAGGGAGGTTACATTTAGCAAATACACTTGTTTGTTGTTCTAAAGCAGTGGTTCTTAACCTTTTTTGAGGTACCAAACCCATCAGTTTCATATGCGCATTCACCAAACCCTTCTTTAGTGATAAATAAAATATGATTTTTTTTTCCAAATTCAAGACATAGGTATATGTTTTTTTTACCGGTGCACAAAATGAGCCGTGCACGAACATCACCTTGCTCAAAGAACAAAACCAACAAAGTGCATGAACTCACAACAAATTACGGTATTACTTTATTCTGGCCTCCGCGGCAGAGGCTTCTCCGAACCCCTGAGACCGATTCATCGAACCCCTAGGGTTCAATAGAACCCAGGTTAAGAACCACTGTTCTAAAGGAAATGAATCATTAGCAACAGATTCAGTAATGACTTTCTCAATCCTAGAATAACTTCATATCAGAAACAATGTCTGTACCCGTTTGACAATTTTAATTCATGGGATTTAGTGAATGTTTTGAGTTTATACATTCAGAGTGATGCCGTTTATAAACCACTCATTTTCACAGCTTTAAAGGTGCAAACTTAAGCCAGCTATAGACAATGACAGACTTGAACACAGAACACAGTGCAGATTTTTAAGAGGGGTCAGAGAACAAGTAGATCTGAGCATAGTTAAACTCAAGTGGGGATCCTGTAAAAAGAATTCAGTAATGTCTGACAAGTATATTAGTCCCTGTTTTTAGAGAGTCTTGCTGAAGTCTCTGACTGTCTTACATTTCCTTTACAGTTTTTCCAGAAAGGAGGAGTAAAGGAAGCCCTTAGTGAACGAGAACTCTTCAATGCTGTTTCAGGCTTAAACATCTCAGCAGATAATGAAGCTGATTTCTTAGCTGAGGTAAGCTGAGCTGCTTTTCACCTTGCTGGTGATGGAGTACTAGGTATAGTAGGTAACTGACACTCAGAGCTGATTTTATCCTTCCCTCCCTCAAAAACAAAATTAATTTTAGATTTTTCTTTTCTTTAGATGTTTTAGGTTCTTTCCAGGTTTAAACCCTAAGATGGACATAGCAAAACACTTCTTTGAGGAGTTAACAGTTTGCATGAGATGGACAAATAACACATTTCAGTACGCTGTATTTCCCTATTTTATGAAGTTAACTGGTAAACACTCTGGTGATACAAGAATTAAGAACATATGGTCTGTGCTTCTAAACAAACATAAAAAGTTACCAGTGGTCATTCTGGGAAATACCCAGTTATTACAACATGGATTATAGAAACATAAAGAAATCTCCCTCCAGAAAATGTATTTTAATATTGAACAGAAACTAGAAAATGATACAGCAGTTAATTATTTCCAACAATATACCAAAGCAGAGAGCGAGTAGAGTTTGTTCCAGAACTCCCCATGTGACTTGAATGTGGCATGTTTCAGGAGTCTAAGGCCAGAGAAGTACTAGAAGGATGGTAACTAGCATCTAGCTCAGTACAGTTGCTCAGTAAGTAGGTGTTAGTATTGTTGAATGAATGCTGGAAAATCCTTTTTCCTGTTTCCTGAAAGCTTTATAGAGTACACAGTTAGACATAGCTTGATTCCAATTGGGAACCTGATAAAGATAAGTAAATATTGACCCTGGTAATCAAGTAAAAAACACCCATATGCAACATGCTGCAAAGTACGCATGTGAAACGTAATATACTGCACATAAAAATTAGGGGATATTTCAAAATGAATATGAAGCTATAAAATATCCCCTCATTTTTGTGAGCAGTGGATGTGTAACATACTGTGTAATTTAAAGCCAGCATCATCAGGAGTGACTTTTTCCTTTCTTTTTTTTTTAAGCAAGAGAGAGACACACACAGGAAGGGAGAGAGATAAGAAGCATCAACTCATAGTTGTGTCACTTTAGTTGTTCATTGATTGCTTTCTCATGTGCCTTGATCGGGTGGGTTAGGGGGGGTGTGCTCCAGCCAAGCCAGCGACCATGGGGTCATGTCAGCACCCCCATGATCAAGCTGGATAAGCCCACATTCAAGCCTGTGACCTTGGGGTTTTGAATCTAGGTCCTTAGCACCTGGGATGCTCTATGCACTGGTCAGAATTGTTTTTTGATTTTATGTATTGATTTTTTGCAGAGAGAAGGTAGGGGGAGTGAGAAGTATCAACTCATAGTTGCTACACTTTAGTTGTGCATTGGTTGCTTGTCATATGTGCCTTGACTGGGCAAACTCAGGGCTTTGAACTGGTGACCTCAGCATTCCAGGTCAATGCTTTATCCACTGTGCCACTACAGACCAGGAAGGAGTGACTTTGTTTTATGAGAATAAACCTGGTGGCTCAATCTGAAGTATGGTTTCTGTGAAATAAGATGTTGACAACTGGATTCAGTTTTAAATGGTATTAATTTTGTAGATAGAAGCTTTGGAGAAAATGAATGAAGACCACATTCAGAAGAATGGAAGGAAAGCTGCTTCATTTTTGAAAGACGAGGAAGGTGCTCCAGTCCCACATGAAGCATAGCACCAATACCCACCGCTTTCAGTGTCAGCTCAGTAGTGACTGCTGGCTGCCTATGCCAAATGAAGTTGCGGGGGACTTGAATACCGGAGCGTGAGGAGAGTACAATGGTGCTTCTGTGCTTTTTTCCTTTGTAACCCATATGCCAGTTGTGTGGAATTTTTAGCTTGGCCTTGAGAGAATAAAATGTCACTACCTCTCATCTAATGAACAAGATAATATAATTCTTAACAGCTACATGTTATCTAGCTGAAATTGTCCTGATTTTATAGGATCTGTGGTGTAAAATGTTTCATTGAGAATTTTTAAAACTTAGGTAACATTTCCAAATATGGGAGGAAAGGACAGATATGTTTACAAGGGAGACTTTTATTACAGCATACTTGTTCTGAGCACCTCCCTGTTTTGTGTGTCATCTGTCCTCAAATATTTTATTGGCCTGAAATTAGCCCTTTTCAATTCTTTTTCCAGATTATGACCAAAGGAAAATATCTTTTAGTAGGTGTTATAAATGGAAATCTGGTTTCAGAATGGCTGATGGAAATAGACATAAGCAAACACTTTATTGGTTCATTATAAATATAAACTGATAAATTCTTCTTTTCCATGCTTACATCCAAGAAAAGGCATCGTAGGTTTCTGAAAGAAATGTGTAAGAACCATCCAAATTTTTAAAATTTAACTTTCAACATTTCTACATTTAAGTGAAATAGATGAATGTAACTCGTGGTGCATCTCCTCTCCATTTATAATGAAAGTGACTGTACATCATCTGGAAGGGCAGATGATTTAACCCCATCTGACATGTTTTCATTAAGTCAATGAAACAAAGTTCAGTTTACATTTCATTCAAACTGTATACTTATTGATTAATTTTGAGAGAACTCTAGCAGGCTAATTAGAAATATTAAATAGTCAAATGAACACTAGGTTTGAAACAAGTTGGGTACCAAATTAACCAATTAATTTGAACTATCTGACCTATTTTTAGTACTGGCTGGATGCCACCTCGAGCAAGCACGATACTGGGAAAGTACATTGGCTTTGTTAGCATTGAGGTTCATTAGCTACAATGTAATCATTCCGGTTGCTAATTTCAGATTGGGACCACTAGAGACCCAATCTGGTAATAGAAAGTAAAAATTTAAACATTATTTACACTTGAAAGCCTCTCATTTAACATTATTTAAAAATGCCAAATATGTTCTTTCTAGGCAAATATTTATTTTTGTTTCTGTTGTATAGCTTTTAACTGTATTTTAGAGAAGTGTGATTTCGGGTAGATACTTAACTACATTTCTAAAGCGTTTACTATTCTGAAACAAAGATTTAAATGACGTGATTATTGGCTTTACAGAAATTTTAGAGACCTAATTTTTAAAAACCATTAACCATTAAAAAATGTTTTCTGACATACTCTGTTTGACTAAGAGCAGCAAACCATTGCTCTGTGGCATTCTTGGAGTGTGCTGTGAACATAATTTTTAAGAAATTAAAAATGAAGAGATCATTTCAGAATTGGTTCTTTGTGTGGTTTCTTCCTGCTCCTCATATTATTCCCTGGCACCAAGTTACCCCTTCTGCATAAAATTAAGCAGTACTATTTTAAGCACTTTTACCCTTCAGCTTCTTATATTTAGATTGCTCTTTTAAATGGCCTACTTCACATTAAAAAATAGGTTTTTCCGTTCCTATAGATTAGAAAGTAAATTTTTTATATAGTGGAAAATGGTTTGCTAAATGAAGAATAAATACAAATGGGAAGAAAACCATAAAATAAGGAAATAATGATACTTTGCCTCACTTTAATGAAAGTGAATAATAAAGTAAGTTATCAAAATAAGGAGGACTGTAGGAAAATTTTATCTCAAGGTAATCTACTGCCACTTTTCCCTTTATAAAAAGTCATCTTTTTATGGTCACAAAACTAAAACGTGTGCTCATTTGATTTAAATACCACAGAAATTGAGAAATGCTAAGTAAAAGACCCTTGTATTCTAAAAACCAGTGTGTGTGTAATAGTGTGGCGTATATCCCTGCCATTTCCTCCCTCGGCGTACACTAGTATGTTGTTTAAAAAAATCTGACTGAATGGAAAGCAGGATGACGGGAGGCAGCTGATGGTGAGATGTTGCTCAAGGCAGACCCCCTCCCTCCCCAAGGGCTGTGAAGGAGAGAGAGAACCTCAGATTTGCTATAGGCAGAAATTTCGCTGTTCGTTGAAGCTCGGGGGGTCAGAAGAGATTGTTGTCCACACCTTTTAAAATTCTGAGTTTTCCATCACTTTAGGTATTGGGTGGGAAAAGCTCATCTGGTTGTATTTTCAAACCTCAACACACATTTTTGAAGATACATATTTTTATATTTGAATTTTAAAAGGATTTCATAAAAATTAATGATTAAGTTTTCAAAGTTTATTTTGTACTTGGAGACATTTGCAAGCCTCTTGTTTTCTTTGATTTCATATTTGTTTACAAATTAGAAAATATTAAAAGAATACATTTAGGAAAGCATTGTTTTTGCTGTCTTAGGCTCCAACTTTCTCCCAAACGCAGCCAGGTTTTTGAGGAGTTAAGATAAAAAATAGAAAGATACAAAATTAGCAGATGGAGGGGGGAAACGGGGTATTCATTACGGAATGAGTGAGCTACTAATAGCTCTATAACTTTTAAAATCTCTCTAGTGCCTTCGGGGACAGAACACGTAATCAATGAGAATACTGAACACAATAAGAACAGTAACTGGATAAAGTGGCAAATGTATGAAAAATGTAGGAAATGTCAAAAAGGATTTGAAAAGTTAAATTTGAAGCAAGAAGAAACAAAAGCCCATTGCTCAAAGTGTTACTGTATTGTTAACAAAAACAACTGCTCATCTACATCATTTTATTTTATTTTTTACAGGGACAGAGAGAGAGTCAGAGAGAGGGATAGATAGGGACAGACAGACAAGAATGGAGAGAGGTGAGAAGCATCAATCATTAGTTTTTCATTGCCGTCGCAACACCTTAGTTGTTCATTGATTGCTTTCTCACATGTGCCTTGACCGCGGGCCTTCAGCAGACCGAGCAACCCCTTGTTGGAGCCAGCGACCTTGGGTCCAAGCTGACAAGCTTTTTGCTCAAGCCAGATGGGCCTGCGCTCAAGCTGGCGAGCTCAGGGTGGGGTCTCGAACCTGGGTCTTCCGCATCCCAGTTCGATGCTCTAGCCACTGCGCCACCGCCTGGTCAGGCTATTTTTGTCATTTTAATAGATGTATAGTGGCACCTAGTGAGATCCATAGTAATATTGACATAGGATTTTTTGAAAACATATAATGAAATTATCAGGCAGAAATTATCAACACTTAAAAGATATGCGTAACCCAGTGAACAAATATTTTCCAAACAACCAGTTCATAGTGTTACAAAATCTTCCACGAGTGTTTTGGTTTTAAAATATATCCACAAATTCTTTGATACCTCTCCTTTCAGAGATGGAGGCTTACCCCATCCCCTTAAATGTGGGCTGTACTCAGTCTAATGAATAGTGGTGGCATGTGACTTCTGAGGTTAGTTCATAAAAGACTTTGTGGCTTTACCTTGCTCTCTCTTGGGGCCCCTTGCTCTGGGGGAAACCAGCATCTTGAGGACACCAGGAAACCTATGGAGAGATCCACGTGGGGAGCTGAGGCCTGCAAATAGTGACATGAGTGAGATTAGAAGCAGATTCTGTCATAACTGCATTCTTGAGGGATCCTGAGGCATAACTACCCAGGGAAGTCAAGCCCAAATTTTAATGTACAGAACGGTTAAATAAATGCTTGTGGCATTAAGCCACAAAATTTATATTGGAGCAACTGATAACGAATATGGTGGGTAAGGGAGACATTCAAAGTTCAAGAAAGGCCAATGCTTTTTTTGTGTGTGTGTGACAGAGACAAAGTCAGGGAGAGGGACAGATAGGGACAGACAGACAGGAAGGGAGAGAGATGGGAAGCATCAATTCTTTGTTGCAGCACCTTAGTTCATTGATTGCTTTCTCATATGTGCCTTGACGAGGGGGTTACAGCAGACTAAGTAACCTCTTGCTAGAGCCAGCGACCTTGGGCTCAAGCTGCTGAGCCTTGCTCAAGCCAGATGGGCCTGCGCTCAAGCTGGCGACCTCGGGTTCTCAAACCTGGGTCCTTTGCATCTCATTCCAATGCTCTATCCACTGCACCGCCTGGTCAGGCCCAATGCATTTTAATGTAACAATTCAAAAACTTAGTACAGTTTCAGATACCACATTGCAACTAACCTTTAAGAAACTACCAATTGTTGACTTGAGTGTTGGTGTAGTATTTGAAGACATCTACAGTGTCTGAAAGAGCTATTAATATATTCCTAAATCTTCCTCATATATTTCAACTAAAACTAGGTATCTCAGCATTGAACACAAATATGAGAAATCAGCTGTCTTCTATTAAGTCAGAGATTTTCAAAAAGACAAAAATACAATTTTTTTTCCACTTAACATTCTTTATAACATGTAATGGGTTTTGTTTTATATATATATTTAATTGATTTTAGAAGGGCAGAGAGAATAAATATCAACTCGTTCCACTTATTTATGCATTCATTGGTTGATTCTTGTATGTGCCCTGACCGGGGATCGAACCTGCAACCTTGGTGCATCAGGACAATGCTCTAACTGAGCTACCCAGCCAGGTGTGTTATTTTTAAGTGCCTTACTGTTTCAAAATTTTAATTTTAAAGTTTTAATTTTTAATATGGTAAATATCGATCATTTTTTAAAGTAAAAATATGCTGAGGCCAAAACATTTGAGAACTGCTGCTCTAACAGACACAGGCATGAAACTGTGTTTAAAGGAAAGCAATTAAAATTGGACTGGAAATCATGTTCTATGTGGATCAGCCACACTCTACAAGTGTTTGGCCTGGGAAAGACATAGAACCCGATGGTGAGCACCTACAAGGAAAGGGACTTTAAAAAAAAAAAAGAGAAGGAATGGAGTATTGATTTGTTATAACAGGCAGTAGAATGAGTTAACAGCAGAGGTTTGTGGGTTTTTTTAGTGAGAGGAGGGGAAGCAGACACAGACACCTGCATGTGCCTCCATCCAGATCCAGCTGGCAAGCCCACTAGGGGGCGATGCTCTGCCCATCTGGGGCCCTTGCCCTGTTGCAACAGGAGTCATTTTTTATCACCTGGAGTCATCCTCAGCACCCAGGGTTGCCAGAGGGGAGGGTAGGAGAAGAGACAGTGAGAGAGCGAGAGAGCTGGTAATAGAACCTGGGACTTACACATGCTAGGTCGACGCCCTACCGAGCCACCGGCCAGGGCAAGAGGTTTAACAACCAAACAGACCTGTGTTGGAGACCCAGATCTGGGACAAAGAGCTCTGTGGTTTAAGTAACGAAGTTGTCTTTTCTTTCCCCTTTGTTTTTTTATTTTATTTTTAAAAATTGTGGGAAAAAAATGTGTGTGTGTGTGTGTATGTATATAAACTTTACCATTTTTAAACAATTTTTAACCTGCAGTTCACAGGTATTAAGTACATTCACCTTGTTACACAACCGCTATGACCATCTATCTGTCTCCATTTGTCCCCTTCCCAAACTGACCCTCTCAGTTCGCCATTCCCCCACCCCCTTGCCACCACCACTGTCATTTGTTCTTCTGAATTTGACCTACCCTATTTACCTCATATAAACATTTTGTCATTCTGTATCGCTTACTTAACATAATGTCTTTGAGGTTCATCTATGTTGTAGCATGTGTCAGAATTTCATTATTTTTAAGGCTGAATACTATTTCATTATATGGATATACCGCACTTTATCCATTTATCTGTCAATGAACAGTTGGGTTGCTTCCACCTTTTGGGTATTATGAATAATGCTGCTATGAACATTGGTGTACAATTACCCGTTTGAGTCCCTACTTTTAACTTTTGTGAGTATCTGCCCAGAAGTGGAATTGCTGGTTCACATGTTAATTCCATGTTTAATTTTTTAGGAACCTCCATAATGTTTTCCACAGCAGCTGCACTATTTTACATTCTCAACAGCAGGGTACAAGGGTTCCAATTTCTCTATATCCTCACCAACACTTGTTATATTTTGCTTTTTTGTAATAGTGATCCTAATGGTTGTGATTTTTATTTTTTTGGAATTGAGTTTTTCCAACTTTATTTTGAAAAAAAACTGAAACCTATAGAAAAGTTGTATTCCCAGTATCTAGATTCACCTGTTAACATTTCACCAAAGTTGCCTTTATCTTTATTATTCTTTGTTGTTGTTTTTCAGGATCATTTAATGGACACTGCAGACATGATGCTAAGGTTAGGAAAAAGAAAGCAGATATCACTCACAGTACAAGATAACCACCATCTACATTATTTCAGACACTTTATACATGTATACATGCAAACACAAATACATAAGGACACATACATTCACACATAAAATATTTATGAAAAGGCTGCAAAATCTTGATACATAGTCAAGATTTCCCAGCAAATATAGATATACCTATTTTAAAAAATAGTTCTTTTTATAAAAATTACTTATTTTAAAACTAAAAGGAACTTACAAAGTTCAAAAAGCTTTCCTCCTCTCTTCTTAGACACACTGGCACCCTTCTCTAAGATACCGAGACTTGAGAATTTGGCAGGGAAGTGGGGAAGATAGAGAGTTCTGTTTCAGACATGTAAATCAACGGGAAAATGACATCTCTTTGATTATCCCTTGAGAAGAGAGAGGAATGCCCTCATCTTCCTTCCCATAAATCTCCCAGCCTCCTTCTTCCCCATGGTTACAGAAAAGACCCATCCCTCCATGTGTACTCTGGGGTCTACCATCTCACCTGGCTCAGATGTCTCCTTTTCCATCTTTACCCCTCCGCTAAACCCTTCTGCCTTCATGCAACGATGCCCCCCCCCACCGACATTCTTCAAATAAACATGGTCCTCCAACTCTGCCTCAGAGGTAGCTGGGGTTCTGCAGATTCCTGGGCTCCTCCCGACTTGTGTGGTTCTTAAGCACAGTGAGTCAAAACAGCCTCCCTCGATTTCACTTTAAATACCAAACTCAACGTCCATTCCTCATTCCTCCATCCATTCCTTCCATCCCAGGCCACCACCATCTCCTTCTTCTACTCCCCTCAGAAACTAACTTCTCCAGAATAGTAACCCCTTTGTTCAGAGGAGCTTGGCTCTGCCACCCACCTCTGCAGCGATGGTCGTGTAGGAAGCGCCGGCATCTTCCCTGGGATAAAATGGAGAGTGCGGTGCTTTCCTTATCTGACTTACCCGCTTCCTGAAACAGTCTCTCCAGTTAGCTTCTGAGAAAACCCCCTTCCTTTCTCTTTATACGTCTCTGCGAGGCTCTGCTTGTTCTCTTCTACTAACTCCTCTTCCTGGCGTCTATAGCTTGGTTTTGCTTGGCTTTTCCCACTTTACGCCCCTGTCTTTGGGCATCCCATCCAATCCCATCACTTCAATACCACCTATATTTCAACAACTCCTAATTTCTACTTCCAGTCTTGTCAGTCTTCTGGTGCGCTCCATACCTATAAATCTGTCTACATGTTATTCCCTGGGTTCACATGTTGTAAAGCCAGTAGTCGCGACCACCATCACAGCCGCCTGGCCAGTGCAGGTTCGCATCAGATTTGGACAGTCAGTAATGAAACAACGGAGCCAAGAACTAACTGGTGAGCCATCAGCTTTAATTCTAGCTTGAACCCGGCGGGCAAGTAAAAACACACACTGGGCTCCAAAACCCACTCATTCAGTGCTCACAAAGCTACTGACTTACCCAAGTTTCCTAGAATCAAAGGTTTCTAGCTCACCGGACTTATTCACCTCTGTTCCCCATCTCCTCCTGCACAAACTCTGCACAAACTGGCTTCTTCCTCAGCACTCCGCCATCTTGGCTGCTTCTCTTGGCCTTCATGTGGCCTTACTCTGCTCTCCTCTCTATACTAACCTCAGGAACCGAGAGAGCAAGCTCCCAGTCTGCCCCACTTTATAGCAGTGGTTCTTAACCTTTTTTGAGGTACCGAACCCACCAGTTTCATATGCGCATTAAACGAACCCTTCTTTAGTGATAAATAAAATATGATTTTTTTTTTCCAAATTCAAGACATAGGTATATGTTTTTTTACCGGTGCACAAAATGAGCTGTGCATGAACATCACCTTGCTCAAAGAACAAAACCAACAAAGTGCATGAACTCACAACAAATTACGGTATTACTTTATTCTGGCCTCCGCGGCAGAGGCTTCTCCGAACTACTGAGACCAACTCATTGAACCCCTAGGGTTCGATAGAACCCAGGTTAAGAACCACTGCTTTATAGTGTAGAATCAAAACCTTTAATCCAATTATAAAAACAAGAAAGTCTCTGATACAAAGTCACTTATCTGAAGCATAATGGGAGGATTCCCCATGAGAGTGCACCACCCACATCATCCAATCAGTCAAGAGTGTCAGGAAAAGCTTACTCTTAAAACTTGCACATGGGCAGCGCCATCTTTAACAAAGTGAGCATAATATATTTTATCTGCCCAACACATGTCCAAAACGCAACTCAAGATCTTCCCCACTTCCCTGCCAAACTTCTCAAGCCTCTGTATGATGCCAAAATCCATCTGTTTGTTCACAGGGGACACTGAGGGGTCATCCTTGATCCCTCCCTTCCATCTATCGCTTTAATGAGTAGTTTCCCTCCCAACCTTCAAATACAAAGCTATTCCAAAAGGATTTTGACTCCCAGTTAAACTAGGTGTCCTGGTTCCTTGCTTGCACCGTCCAGGTGTTATACCACAGGACTCGTCCCTTTCACTACTCTTCCAGGGTCAGGATCAGCAAACCATGATGAGCGCGAGGACTAGCCACGCTAGACCAAGAGCGGCTCTGTCCTATGCTCGCACCTAGCTCTGTGATAACCTCTCTGACGGATCGCAGCCACATACGTTAGGGAAGGATCGGTTGGGATTGGCCGCGCTGCTCCCCTGCCTTCCCCCCCCCTCCCCACCGCCCCGGCTTCCGGTCCCGCGGCCCCGCCCACCCCAGACACCCTAGACTACGCTCCCAACTCGCGAGCCTCTCTGGGACCCCACCCTCGCAGAAAGGGGAGGAGCCTTCTGTGCCGAAGGGCCCCACCGCAGCCCTGCAGCCGTTGCCGGTTTAAGCGCGGAGGGCCGCGGGTCACGTGCGGGAGGGCGTGGGGGCGTGGCACCAGGAAGCGGCCTCCAATTCCGCGGATCGCTGTCGCCGGCGCCGGGCCTGACTCCCCGCATCTCTCGCTCCACGCTGGCTGCCGCCCCGGGGCCCCCCGCCACCGCCGCCGCGGCACCCGCCATGAGCGGGGAGGACTACTACCTGGAGCTGTGTGAGCGGCCGGTGCACTTCGAGAAGGCGAACCCCGTCAACTGCGTCTTCTTCGATGAGGCCAACAAGCAGGTCCGGGCCAGCCCGCACCCTCCTCCACCGCGCAGCTGGGCGCGCCTTCTCCGCCGACCCCGGCGCCCCGAGGTCTCCCCGCGCGCCCAGGCCGGGAGCCGGGGACCGGGGACCAGGCACCCGGCCTGGGGTCTCCCCTGGGTCCGGGCGCACGACTCGTGCCCGCGCCTCCTCCTGTCGGTGGGCCGAGGCCAGACCGCACCGCGGCTACTCTTTCTGCGCCAGTGACAGCTGGGTGGACGCCGAACCGGAGCCACCGACCCAGCGCCCTTTGGCCGGTGCGGTCAGCTGTTAGCACGCCAGTCTTTCCCCGGCGCCTTTTGTTGGTCTTAGACATTGAGAATTTCATCATTCTCGGAATTTTGGAAAAGGGGAGAAAGCGATGTGGGGAGTACAGCAGGGTGTGATTAAGCGGCGCCTTTGCCAAATTAGAAAAAAACTGGGAGCCTTGGGAACCTCCGACCCTGTCTTCCACCGTTTGGAATGGTCACCTTTTTTATCTCTACTCTGGTGTTTTAACAATTCATGTGAACACCGAGTGATATGTGCCACATACGTTTAGCTGAACCAAGGGTTGGGGTTAGCAGGACAATTCCCTTGTACGTCCGCATATTGTCCAGACCGTTAAGTTGCTTCTTTTCCCTTGCAGGTGTTTGCTGTTCGATCTGGTGGAGCAACTGGGGTGGTAGTTAAAGGCCCAGATGATAGGAATCCCATCTCATTTAGGTAACAGTATTGACATTTTCAGAATTATTTCAGCATCTAAATGACATTTTCCTGTTTGTTATTCAGGATGTGGTTTCAAAATGTCCTTTGAAGTGTGTGTGTGTGTGTGTGTGTGTGCGCGCGTGCGCACGCGTGCACACCCGCGCTCCCTTTCAGTGGGGAGAGCAAAGCAGTCACCTGCCCTGCAGTGTAGGTAGCACATTCTAGTACTTCTGTTCAGAACAAAATACTTCCAAGTAGGACGCCTACTTCCTGGTACTTGAAATGAGCAAGTCAGTATATTATTGATGTGCCATTTACAATGTCTTGAGGGAGGAGGAACCTTAATTTCCTCATTAGGTTCAGGTGTTTCCAGTGTGTTTGGAAGTTAAAGGAGATTTCTGATTCAGTGTTTTTTAGGTAATAAGGTTTATTAAAATTCCAGCTCTGACTACACTTAAGATGACTGGGTGTCCCAGTATACCCAAATTGCACTAGTATAATTATAATTAGCAGCTCCTTTCACATTCAGAAGTATCTCAATTTGGGTGATTATCTGGTCACTTTAACTCTTGTGATTACAGAGGGGGAACGTATAATGTAGGCTCTCATTTCAGTGGTGACTCTTAAAAAGTTGTCAGTTGGCCTGTCCTGATAGAAAACAGTTTTTGAAGCAGAAAATGAATCACAGAATTTGTCGCGCCCACACTGATTGCGGTGCCTGTGCTAGGTCGGCCGCAGGCAGGTGAAGGATTTGGATTAGCCTGGCCCCTTTTTGGAGAATGCATAACTTTTGTGTGGGAGACAAGCGAAGGGATACATACTGTTTACTGTGACAAATGCTACCAATGACATGGACACAAGAAGAGATGTGACATTTATTTTTGCAATAGGAGGGGCAAGGCCTTAGGGAGGAGGTAGCCTTTGAGCAAAACTTGAGGGATTGAATGGGATGTTTGTAGGTAGGTTAGAGAGGAGGCCTTCCTGATGGAGAGAACACCAAGTGCAAAGTCGAGCGTGATGTTGGGGAGCTCCAGGTTGGTGTAACTGAAGATCAGGTGTCCATGCAGGAAGGGGAGCTGGTGGGTGGCCACTGGTCAGGGCTGGGCTTTATCGTGTTACTGCAAATTTATAAGGTGGGGCATGGCATGGTCATATCAGTGATTAGAAAATCACACTGGTCGTAGCCTTGAGGGTGGATTGGTTGAGAGCATATCAGAGTCAGGAATACCACTAAGAGGTGAATTGCCATAGTCTGAGCCAGTCGTGGTGAAGACCAGATTGAAGGCAGTGTAGACTGATATGGCAAAGTCACTCAGTGGTCAATATGAGAGTGAGCCCAGTATTGTCCAGATTTGGGGGCTCAGTGGGGTTTGAGTGGGAAAATACATGAAAACGTTTTATTTTTTGTTAATAGCCTTAATATGATATAATTATTATTAACTGAACATGTTTAACATTTGTAATTAATTACTTTTGACGTATGTATACATTCATGAAACCATCACCATAATCAAGGTAATGCTAATGAACATCCCATACCCCTGAAAGTCTGTCTCTTGCCCCTCTGTCGTCCAGCTTTTGATTTTCCTTTGTTTGAGGTGGTTGTGAGACCTCTAGGTGGGGTGGTCTAGGTAGGGTAGGGAATGTGAAGGAGGACACTTCTGTTTCAAAAGCTTTGCTTTTGTGATGGAGAGAGAAGGCAGTCATTCGTGAAGGTTACTGTGTGGCTTGGGATACCTTGGAGACGGAGATGTGGCAGGTTTGGTTCCAGACCAGCACAACAGAGTATCACAATAAAGGGAGTTATAATCTTTTTGCCACTAGAGGGTCTTGCTTTCAATTTGTAAGAAACACAAAACCTGTGAAGTGCAATGAAAAAAGATATGTCTGTAGATACGTATCTGTCTAAAATATTGTCAGATGAAAGTGCCACTGATCTCAGTTTTTCCATCACTTGTTACCTGCAATACCATATGTTTCTCCAGCAGCTCGTTGCTAGTTGGAGTTTGCTTTCTGTGAATAGGTTCTACTGATAGCTTCAGAAACATAACGTTTAATTTTAAACTAAGATTTGCTGCATCTTGAATATTTAATTTGTCTTTTTTCTTCTCACAAAATGAAAGCTACAGTTTAGTTATTAAATTTAACTCTTAATGTACTCTTTCTTCTTAAAGAATGGAAGACAAAGGAGAAGTGAAATGCATTAAGTTTTCTTTAGAAAATAAGATCTTAGCTGTCCAGAGGACCTCAAAGACTGTGGTAAGACATATCTTTAACTATAGTATAGAGAAAGAATATTAGAAGTACATTTGGAAGAAATGAATTGCAAAGTTCCGGTGTTAAAGGCACTGTTTATTATTTTAATGCCATGAAAACTATAGTTAGGATTGCATTGTATCTGAGCCTTTGGAATTCTTGAAGAAAGACATTTGTCCTTAGTTTGTTATTTTGGGCTTAAATTTTAAAAAAAATACTAATTTGGGATCTCAGGCATTCTTTTATGAATTAATAGCTAGCATCATAGATTACATGAAGTATATTTTTGGCTGCTTTCTGAATTACTCTTATAAGACTAACTCCATTCATTTTCTTCTCTTCATTTTGAATGCTTGATCTAATAGGAACAGATATTCAAAGCTGGAGCAGCTTGTTGGCATTTTAGCCTTTATTAATATTCATCACTGCATTTGTAAGGTAGAGGACAAACTGTTGAGAATACTCTTTTTTGTCCGTCAGTATTAATTGCTAAAATTTTTGGAAAGCCTCTTTGTGAAAATTAGAGCAGTACATTTCTCTCGAATCAACTATTTGAGGACTGAATTTTCACAATTAGTTTCTAAACCTTAACTAAATATTTGGATTAACTCTCTTAAAAAAAATTGGATTGTCAACTTGCTGCTAATGTGAAGGAGGTAGACTGTCCAGCTCAGTCTTTTTATTTTTCCTGTCTTATGGTTTTTGTGAGATTTTTTTCTGATCACTTTTTAAATTTGTCTTTTTCTTTTGTCTCTTGTGTACCAAAGTGAGTTGCTGCCTGATCCAAATTTCTCTTTGTGTGTGTGTGTGTGTTTTCTTTCTTTCAGGATTTTTCTAATTTTATCCCGGATAGTTCTCTGCTGGAATACACACAAGAGTGCAAGGTAGGGGCCCGCACCATTCCCCGCAGGCCTGTGTTTAATGGCACACTGCACAGGTTGTGGAGCGTGGTAACTGCGTACAGGCTGGGGGCAGACTGGGAGGCACACTGCTCTGTGCGGAGATGTGCTGCATTTGGGCTCTATGACTTTGGACAAGTTTTAACAGCTTCAGCCTGTTTCTTCATCTAAAGCTGGAGTTGGGAGGGTTCAATGGGTGGTGGAAGGCACACACCTAGCTCTCTCTGTACTCGGTGGCTGTTATCTTCCTGCCGCCACTGTACCATGCCTGAGGGCTGGCACATCTGGGTCAGACTCTGGATTACTCATAGCTGCCTCTCTGAAGGTTTGTGGAAGAGGAGGAGTTTTCCTTTTTTGGTGTTTTTTTTACTTAATTTTTTCTTGTTCAGTCCTTCCTCTTTCTTTCCCTCCAGGTAGAGTCTACTACATATGAAATAGATTTGCTGGGTGTAATAAACTAGGCTAGAGAAGGCTCAGCTAAAAGTGGCAGAAGGTTAATGGATGGGGTGTGGCTTTTGGCATCTCTCATGGTTTTGTTCCATGGAACTCAGGGTGGGCTCCTCAACAAGGAAAGGCACATCCACCAGATAACTGAACCTTCGCGGACCTCCAGTTCCGCTGTGTGTGACAGAGGTGCGGTCACAGCCCTGTCTGCCTCGGCTTGGGGCCCTACTGTCATCAAGTGCGTCGGCCTGTGGGCTCAAGGCCCCAGTCCTATTTTAGTCAAGATTCCCTGGGCATCTTTAGGCCTTTATACTTTTATAATGCCAGTTTTTATAATGTGTTTTCCCAAGAGAATGTCAGCTATCCTTTGGTTCCTAAAAGTAGAAGTTGGTATCTGTGAGTGCTGGTTAGTCACCTCTCTGCAAAACTCAGGCTTTTCCTTCTTTCTGTTCTGCTGACTAAAAGGAATTAGATTCAGGTGCTTTGGTGAGGTGTTACAGGTGGAAATCTGGAAACACTGTATTTAAAAGAAAGTCTGATTTGTTAATAAGTAACTTTTATTAAAGAGTAATACAAACAGTATTTTAAGCTTTTAAAGAGATTGATATATACGTTTTTCTTATTAATTACAAATAAATCTTTCTATAATTCTTTTTAGACCAAGAATGCCAACATCCTAGGATTCTGCTGGACCAGTTCCACTGAAATTGTCTTCATTACAGATCAAGGAATCGAATTTTACCAGGTATTATATTTAGACTTACGTTTACTGGAGAAAGGTCTGTAATAGTAGTTTGGCAGCTCTGTGAATTCAGCACTAAACAGATATTTTGACAATTTAGGAGTCCCCAAACTTTTTACACAGGGGCCAGTTCACTGTCCCTTAGACCGTTGGAGGGCCAGACTATAAAAAAAAACTATGAACAAATCCCTATGCACACGGCACATATCTTATTTTAAAGTAAAAAAACAAAACGGGAACAAATACAATATTTAAAATAAAGAACAAGTCAATTTAAATCAACCAACTAACCAGTATTTCAATGGGATCTATGGGTGCGGATGCATCCTGTGCTCCTCTCACTGACCACCAATGAAAGAGGTGCCCTTTCCGGAAGTGCAGCGGGGGCCAGATAAATGGCCTCAGGGGGTCCGCAGTTTGGGGACCTCTGTTCTAGAACTTTAGTCGCCTGGTTGGGTTTTTATCCTTTTCTTCCTAATTACAAGTGACATGTTTTTTATAAAATGTTCAAACATTACCAAGATGTATTATTTGGAAAGTAAAAATTCCCCATAATCCCTAGAAATAACTGTTATGAACAGTTTGGTGCATATCATTCATTTTAATCTACACATACAATCATTACTACTTTTTTACAAAGATAGAAATATTGTATATAAACTTTTGCGACTTTCTTTTGCCTATCAGTGTGTCTAGGACATCTTTTCACATTTTATTGCGGTAGTTGTTTTCTGCTGTGTTGGATGTCCCAGTTCATGTAGCCCTTCCTTGTTGAGGAGCGTTCGGCTTGTTTCCATTTTTTTTAAATTATAAACAGTCCAGTGAACATGCTTGTCAACAGTTCTTTTTTTTTTTAAGGGTTTTATTTATTTATTTATTTATTTTACAGAGAGAGAGAAAGAGAGAGAGGGATAGACAGGGACAAACTGACAGGAACGGAGAGAGATGAGAAGCATCAATCATTAGTTTTTCGTTGTGACACCTTAGTTGTTCATTGATTGCTTTCTCACATGTGCCTTGACCGCGGGCCTTCAGCAGACCGAGCAACCCCTTGCTCAAGCCAGCGACCTTGGGTGAGCCTTGCTCAAGCCAGATGGGCCCGCGTTCAAGCTGGTGAGCTCAGGGTCTTGAACCTGGGCCCTCCGCATCCCAGTCCCATGCTCTATCCACTGCACCACCGCCTGGTCAGGCTCAACAGTTCTTTATACTCTTGGATGAGGCTGAACAGATACTGCTGAATTTCTTCTAGAAGTTTGTACTTTTATACCATAGGAATCTCCATTTTCCACACCTTTGCTGGAGTTGGATGTTTTAAGTCTAGGCATTTGTCAATCTAAGAGGTGGAAAGGCATTTCATTTTATGTTTTTCATTAGTTGGGAGGTGAGTGTGTTTTCATTTGTGTCTTGTCTACTTGTAGTTCTTCTTTTATGTACTCTCTCTTTATCTTAAAAGACAATTTTTTATTGTGGTAAAAAGCACATAACAAAATTTACCATTCTAACTGGTTTTACGTGTATAGTTTAGTAGTGTTAGGTATACTCACATTGATGTGAAACAGATCTTTAGAACTTCTTCATCTTCTAAAACTCTTTACCCATTAAACACCTCCCCCAGCCCCTGAAAACTACCATTTTACTTTCTATTAATTTGACTACTCTGAGTAACTCACCTAAGTGGAAGCATACAGTAATTATACTTTGTGACTGGCTTATTTCACTTAGTATAAGGTCCTTAAGGTTCTTCCATGTGGTAGTATGTGTCAGAATTTCTTTTTTAAGGCTGAAATTCCGCTGGATGTATATACCACATTTTATTTTTCCCATTCACACATTAACAGATACTTGGGCTGCTCTCACCTTTGGGCTGTTGTGAGTAAGGCAGCTATGAATGCGTTTGTCTCCTCAAGACGCTGCTTGCAGAGGGCTTATCTCCTGATCTTCTGGGTCTATACACAGAAATGGGATTGCTGAATCACATGGTAATTCTTTTCTTAGGTATTTTTTCTTTTTTTATGGCCAAACTGTTTTTCATAGCAGTTATGCCATTTTACATTTCCACCAGTGGTGCACAAGGGTTCCAGCTTCTTCACGTCCTCACCAATGCTGGCTGTTTTCTGTTTATCAATAATGGCCATCCTTCTGGGTGTGAGGTGATATGTGATGTGGTTTTGATTACATTTCTCTGATGATTAGTGATATTGAACATCTTTTCATGGCTCCTTGGCCAGTTGCATATACACTAGAGAAATATCAAGTCTGTTGCCCATTGGTAATTTTATTTTGCTGTTGAGTTGTCGAAAAAGATATTTTTTGTGAGGGGGGGTGACAGAAAGGGAGAGAGATGAAAAGCATTAACTCATAGTTGCGGCACCTTAGTTGTTCATTGATTGTCTTCTCATATGTGCCTTGATCAGGGGGCTCCAGCCAAGCCAGGGACCCTTTGCTCAAGCCAGTAACCTTGGGTTCAAGCAGGCAACCATGGTGTCATGTCTATGACCCCATGGTGACCCCATGCTCAAGCCAGAAGAGTCCACGGTCAAGCCGGTGACCTCCGGGTTTTGAACCTGGGTCCTCAGCATCCCAAGCCAGAGCTCTCTCCACTGTGCCACCACCTGGTCAGGCCGGAATTCTTTATATAGTCTGTATATTAACCATTTATCAGGTAGATGATTGGCAAATGTAGTCTCCCTTTCTGTGGGTTTTATTTTCACTCTATTGATTACTTCAGTTCACCTGCCTCTTCATCTTGTTAACATGGTCCAACAGCCAGGCCTCTGGAGAAGGCTTCTGCGATCTCCAAGAGGAGCTGATATAGGGGTGTTAGGGTTTGTTCAGGGCTCAGTTGGGCTGCCCTACTGAAAGCAGTATAATTTAGAATGTATGGATGGAGAAGATACATCTGTGTAAACAAACATGAGATGTTAATGCCACGGCGCTTTGCTGTACGGCCGTCACTCAGACCTTAATAACTGCAGAAAGAAGTCACACTTTACACTAATCCTATACACACAGAGATAGAAGTTGTATAAATGACAGGCAGGGAAGGGAAAGGAAAGGATTGATTTACAGAAGAGTTTCCTGAGGCAATTATTTAAAAGTATTTCTGTTGTCTGTAGTGGAAAAGTGTATATCAGATCATCTAGATCAGTGTTTTTTAACCACTGGTTCACCAGAGGAACCACTATGATGCAGTATGAAGATTACAGACCCAGTGATCTTAGTTTAATTCGCTTATGCCTAGGATGATTTTTGTCTTAGGGGTCCCTGTAATAATTCTGTTTTCACTGGTCCCCAAGTGTAAAAAGGTTGAAAACCACTGATCTAGATGGTCTTCAGAGCTTCAAGAAATGTTAGAAAAAAAGTAAAAACAACCCCCTCACAAATAAACAAACAAAAAGAAATGTTAGGCCCTGGCCGGTTGGCTCAGCAGTGGAGCTCAGCCCAGTGTGTGGAAGTCCCAGGTTCAATTCCCAGTCAGGGCACATAGGAGAAGCAATCATCTGCTTCTCCACCCCTCCCCTCTCTTTCTCTTCCCCTCCTGGATCCATGGCTCGAATGAGCAAGTTGGCCTCTGGTGCAGAGAATGGCTCCATGGCCTTGTCTCATGTGCTAAAATAGCTCCGTTGTTGAGCAGCAGAGCAGCAGCCTCATGGGCAGAGCAGCAGCCCTAGAAGGGAGTTGCTGGATAGATTCTGGTCGGGGTGCATGAGAGAGTCTGTCTGCCTCCTTGCCTCTCACTTGATTAAAAAAATATAAGAGAACTAGCACCTCCTTCATATTATACCTGACTTATCAAACTCATGGCTCCTGACTTCACGTCCATGTCAGTTTCTCAGTTTAGTGTTCTGTGAGCATTAATGTCTTGGGGGCTCTCTACAGTGTTTCTTAATGTACCAGAACATTTAAAGTTTGCCTTGATTTTAGAGTACTGAGTTTGCATGCAGAGTCTCCTGACAGGTTTATTAGGAAAAGGGAGCTGCTCCCAAATTCAGTGGTACCTGGAGTCGAGATGGAGGCCCTGCGAGGGCTGGCGCCACAGGCTGGGCTGTGGCCCGTGCGGTCTCCAGGGCTGTGCGCTTGTTTGTTTCATTTCCTCCATGATGAGCAGTCACAGCTGCTTGCCCCTGGTGGGCGGTGCCTGTGCATGCAGGCTCAGACCTGGGTCTTGCAGGGAGCCGGCCTGTCCAGGCCATTTCTGCTGACTGGTGAGGGGGGTTCCCTCGCCCGCCCACCGGCCCGCAGGGCCTCGCTTTCTCCTGTCAGATAGAGTGCTGCCCTCTCCAGTTGTGGCAAAGGTTTGAAAGCACTAAGCACCAGAATCCATAAGTGGTAGCTGTGATAATACAAAATTTAAATGGAACCTATGGGATTTTTTCTGCTGTTTATTTTTTTTAACTTACAGTGTTCTGACTCTGTGTTTTGCTGTCAAACTTTGCTTCAGGTGTTACCTGAGAAACGAAGCCTGAAGCTCCTGAAAAGCCAGAACATCAACGTGAACTGGTACATGTACTGTCCCGAGGGCTCTGTGATTCTTCTATCCACCACAGTCCTTGGAAACGTGCTGCAGCCCTTCTATTTCAGGGTAAGAGGACGCCTCCCTTTAAAAATTATTTATTTTTTTACCCTTCCTATCCTGTTTCTTTAATATCCCAAAGTGCCAACTACTTCAAAGGGGCAGGTTCCTCTAATAAGACCCTTGCCGTATCTGACCGCTAGAGGGCACACTACCATCCCGCCACCTCCAAGACTCATTCTGTGGGGACAGACCCATGAGTGAGTAAAGGACATAGTATGTGTATCCTCAGTGATTTTATGTAGGAAATGCAAACATCAAAGGGGTTTAATAAACTTTTCCTAAAACTTTCTTTCCCCCCAACAGGCTGGCACTATGTCAAAACTACCCAAGTTTGAGATTGAATTACCAGCTGCGCCTAAGTCCACTAAACTGAATCTTTCTGAGAGAGATATTGCGATGGCAACGATGTATGTTTGTCTTCTGCGAGACTTCCTTTTGTAATTGCTTTTAGTGATAGAGCTCATAGAGGTGCGCTGTAAACACTCCAGGGCTCCCCTTTCCTTGGGTGGTGGCCGTGGGTTACAGCGAGAACTTCCCTTTCCTGCTCAGTACCCAGGTCTTGTGAATACAGATCACATGAGTGCCGTCCTCTTGACGTTCGGTTTTCATTTTGCCAGCTTTGTGGCCTTAGGAAAGTTGTTTTCACCATTCTGACCTGATAAAATGAGAACATTGAATCAATTTAGTTCTTGGTATCTTAATTTTAGAATTTTTCTTTCATTCTGTGAGTAGAAGCTTATCAGCTATTACTTTTTTTTAGCAAAAATATATCCTAATTGTTCTAAACAAGTTGATAGCTTAAGCTTAAGTATTTTATCTAAGAAAGGTGAAACTGAACTACTTACATAGGAAGGTATATTTTACTTGGAAATGCTGATATTTTGATTTTTAAACTTTATTATGAAAAGTTCAAACACACAAAAATATAAATTAATACAAAGAACCCCTTATAACCCTATTTGACAAATGTCAAAATTTTGCTTCTAAATTACTTCCGATTCTTCTGTGGCCTAAAACAATGGTTTCTAAACTTTAAAAATGTTTAGCACTTAGAATACTCCCTCCCTTTTTTTCCGAAGGAAATCTGTGGCATCCTGGTTTAGAAAACAAACATTCCCAGCCAAAGTGGAGGTGGGGACCACACCCTTCCCTTTGCTCTTTCTTCATCCCTGTGGCAGGTGAACCACCAGAATTAACCACCAGAACAAACACGTGCATGCAGGAACTGGTCACACCGCATTTATTAGATGAGGCTTAATAACGAAGAGCGATTACATTTTCCTATGACCAAGGAATTTACTTATTGTATGGAGTACGGAAAATACAGAAAGAGGAAAAGAAAAATGGACCTTGCTTATTACTCAAGTATAATTACTAACAACAACATGAATTTCCAGTTTCTAGGATATTATGTACAAGTTTGTATTTTTATTTCAAAATTTTTGACCAAGCTATAATTAGTTTCGCATCCCCTTTTCACTTTATAATAGGCTTTTGATGGACTAACTGTACTTGGCTTTGCAAATGTTTTTGTTGGCTGCAAAATACTGCATTATGTGACTGTTTCATGATTTTCTTAACTAGCCTTGTAACTCAGCAGCATTGAGAGTGGAGGACTTTCAGACAGCCAAATGCGACTTCAGTCTCTTTGTTCTCTAATCAGCTACGGACAGCTTCATGTTCTTTTCCTGAGGCACCACTCGCGAACTTCCAACAGCACGGGGGCGGAGGTTGTCCTGTATCATCTACCACGGTACACTTTATGCTGTCTTCCCTCTGTCTCTGAGTTTAAGGTGGGAGCTAAAGCTTGTCAGTCTGTTTTTTGACTTTTCTGTTGTCCTACAGAGAAGGTACTTGTAAAAAGACTCACATCCTGAAGTTAAGCCGGACAGGGAAGTTTGCCCTCAATGTGGTGGATAACCTGGTGGTCGTTCATCATCAGGATACAGAGGTATGAGTTGTGTATGGGCATCTGACCTGTGTTAGTACAAGACAGGGTTGCTTAAGAGAGTTGTGAAAATGGACGAAACATCCTGAGCATAGACGAGGGAGTGCTTTTTATGCCAGAAGTTTTGCAATTCTAGATAGAAATGAGTTTGTTGCTCTCAATTGTTTAGAAAAAGAACAGGGGTGCTCTCGATTGTTTAGAAAAAGAACAGGGATTCTGTATCAGTTAATTAAGGATAATTAAAGACTGTTTCAGAAAATAACACCGGAGGAGATTTGACTTTGGAACAGTTACCTGGTTGGGTGAGCTAGCTGGGAGCTCGCTGCAGAGCCGCTGTGCTCTGTGGGCTCTGTGCCTCTGAGTGCAGCTCATACTAGTTTTGAGGCTGGGTGGCCCGGGAGAAAGAACTAGAATAGGTCCTGCTTTTTCTGTGCCATTAGCTGGTTGTCCGGCAGTAGACAAGCCACTTCTCTCCCACGTCCCCTGAGGGTTGGTGACACTCACCTCTCTGACTAATGAAGATGTTGTGACTGAAAAAGATCTGCTTAAATCACTCGGGCTCTTCCAAGGGAGTGTGTCACAGATGTCAGGGATATTTGTGAGAGTGGGAAACATGCAAAGGTCACAATGACATAGCAAATTTGCCCTCAGAGAACTAGATGGTGGAGATGGTATGCAAACCCATACTCTTGGGACGAATCAGAGACAGCAAGCTCTGAGGTACTGGAAGGGCTGAGCCAGCCTGAGATCTGGTTTGGCTTCACCACCTGTTCATTTTCTCCACTGCAGACATCAGTCATATTTGATATCAAGTTAAAGGGAGAGTGTGATGGCACCGTCACCTTCCATCACCCAGTGCTTCCTGCTCGATCGATTCAGCCCTACCAGATCCCCATGGCAGGTAAAAAAAGGGAGCCGCTGTGTAGCCAGAGTCATGTTCAAGTTGCAGAGGGGTCCCAGATCGTTTGCTTCTGTGGGTGGCTCTCCTTCTTCTTCTCTTTCTCCTGCTCTTCCTTTCTCCTCCTCCTCCTCTCAGCTGAAATTGTTGTGAAACGTGTTTTATAAGATACATGCATCTTCCTCTTAAGAAAATAGAATGATTTCTCTTCTCTGAGCTTTAAAATGGAGAGCTGGGATTACCCATTGAAGCTGAAAGATTTTAATCCCTTGACATTTTATGATGGCCTGCACTCTGTAACCTTGCGATTCAATTTGGCTGCTATGGTATTTGAAGCTGGATCACTTTTCTTTATCTTTCTTAAATTCTGTGTCATAGTTATGGAAAGTAGTGCATTCTCTCCTGACTGGTGTCACAGTAAGTGCCACCACTTCCTTTCAGAATGGCACTTCCTGCAGTGTTCAGGTCATCCTGGGTCAGCCTCCTACCTGAGCAGGTGGAAGTAGGAAGTTTGGGAAGGAAGGAGGACAAGATTTCAGGAAAGGAGAAGGAAACCATTTGGTTCCTTTTGCCTTTGCCTAATCGATTTCCAGCAGTATTCAGCTCTCTCTTGAAGCAGATTTTTTTTAATCTTTTTTTTTTCTTTTATTCATTATAGAGAGGAGACACACGAGAGAGAGAGAGAGAGAGAGAGAGAGAGAGAGAGAGAAAGGTGGGGGGGAGCTGGAAGCATCAACTCCCATATGTGCCTTGACCAGACCAGTGCAGGGTTTTGAACTGGCGACCTCAGTGTTCCCAGGTCGACGCTTTATCCACTGCGCCACCACAGGTCAGGCTTGAAGCAGATTTTGTGGGTTGGCAAGAAAGTCTTTTCAGTTGTCACACAGAGCATTGTAATTGTTTTGAAGGACTTCTGTCGGTGTTATGGGCACCATCTGATTACCATTTATTTCGAAGTTTGCAAAAGTCTTTGTATGGTAAAACTTTTACAAATTATGACCTTAAATTGCACTTGGTTCAGTTTTTTGCTGATAAGGACCAAATTTCTATGAGCGCAGAATCATGAAGCTGCAAGAAAGATAGCAAAAGGTCATTGAACAAAATGTAAAATATATAATTGATTAAAGTTTATTCTTTGTATAAAAAAATGAGTTTTATTTCCCACTGCAAAACTGAAATTACTTTCTTGCCAACCAAATATTATAGAATAAGCTAGTTGACGTTTCAGTATGTGAACCATGGAAGGTATACATTTGGAACTCCAGCAGCAGTGTATGCTCTTCAAAGGAATACTCAGATAGCATTGGTGACGTGGCCAGCCTGTAGTCGAGGTGCCTAGTCCCTGTCACAGAAGACACAGATCAGGCTGAGCTGACCAAGTGCAAGGAAGGAGGGAGCTCTCATATTCGATTTGGTCTTTTGGCCGTCTGTGTTCTTTTCAGCGTCTTCTCTTTTCCTGGAGGATTATGATACCTGCTTAGATTGTACTGGTCTTTATTGCACTTCATATGGGTTTTGTATTTTTCTCCAAATTTAAGGCAAGGCCTTCCACCAGCAGAAAGGTGCCCACTTGCTTTCCCCATCCCACTTGTCCCCCTCTCACTCTCTCTCACTCTGCCCCTGCCCCGAGACTTGGGAACCACACTGGTAATATGTTGGAGGTATGCCTGAAAAAGGATAGATTGTGTCAGATGATTTATCTTGTATTTGCTGCGCACTTGTCATGCAGGTAACTGCTGGGGAATTGGGAAAAAACCACTCCAAACATTTAAAACTCCATTCTGTTCCAGTTGTTTAGGACTGGTTAGAAGTAATTGGGTTTAGTTAGTTGGTTATAATAAAGCTAATGCCAGATATGGTCAGAGCAATAGCACGGACTAAGATGGATGAATTCAGGAGTCCACTGAGTGTGGGTTTTGTTTTGTTTTTCCTGCTAGACCATAAGCCCCTTGCAGGTGTGTAGCAACTTTGTGCCTTGCCTGCCCTGTGGTGGCAGGTATGCATTCAGGAGGAACTGTTGGACTAGTTTGAAAGCCAAAACAGGCAACTTTAGGGAGCGCCAGTTGCCCTCATTCCTACTCCTGTTTTTGGTCTTTCTTACCAGAGCTTCTCACTGACTGCACATTGGGGTCATCTGGGGGACTTTAAAAACAAGAGCCATCTGACTTTCACTGGAAAGCATTTAAGACCTAAGGTTATGCCTGACCAGGTGGTGGTACAGTGGATAGTCGACCTGGGACGCTGAGGACTCAGGTTCAAGACCCCGAGGTCACTGGCTTGAATATGGGATCATAGACATGACCTCATGGTCACTGCTGGCTTGAGCCCAAAGGTCACTGGCCTGAAGCCCAAGGTCGCTTGCTTGAGCAAGGAAGGGGTCACTCACTGTGCTGTAGCCCCCTGGTCAAGGCACATATGAGAAAGCAATGAATGAACAACTAAGGTGCCACAACAACAAGTTGATGCTTCTCATCTCTCTCCCTTCTTGTCTGTCTGTCCCTCCTCTTGCTCTCTCCCATTAAAAAAAATAAAGAAAAAAGAGTTAAGGTGATGGGCAGCCAGCATTGAGGTCCACATTTAAGACCTTTACTCTTAGGTTCCAAATGTGGGTTGTTTATTCTAGCTTCTCTGATGGGAACTTTTCCTTTGGATGGGGGGAGCTGTTCAAATGACTGCCTTTTCCAACCAGCTTATTAAAACTGGTCTGATTGTACTTGCATAGTTGGAACAGAACTGAGAATTGTGTTTCATGGGGCTGCATTTTTCAAGTTTACCATGAGCTGCCTGCCCAACACCCGAGTGAAACTCATAGTTCTGAGTCCCTGTCATGAGGTTTTCTGGGGTCTGCTTCCCAGACTAGATCTGTGTGCCTGGACCCCTACTGTATGCAGTGGAGAACTGAGCTAATCATATAATTATTTAAATTATTTAATCAAGCTAATCAAACCAAAACACTTGCACTTGAAATCTACTCAGTGAATTATCTGAGTATGTGACTGACTCAGCCAGGTACATTTCTCAGTTTCTTTCATGTACATGTGCCATGGTGAGTCATGTTTGGCTGTTAAAAACAACACTGAATGACATCCTTTCCCCTCATTGGGAGACATTTTCTTGGCTTGTTCTCGACTCTCCCCTTCCTTCCTGTATGTTAGCAATGGCAGGTGACAGTTCACTTCTTCCTTGTTTAACTGAGTCAAATAAACATGTACTGAAGGCCCTAAAAAGTGTGGAAGTTTACATCTTAGGAACTAGCATTGGCAGCATTTTCTAGTTGCACGGCAACCCTTGCACATCTGTGCTTCTCCATTTGCAGGTCCTGCTCCTGTGACCAGCCAGGCTCCCGTCCCGTGTAAGCTCTGTATCCTTGACAGAGGTGCTGGCACCGCGCACAGAGGGCAGCTGTCACCCTCCCACGCTGGTGTCTGAGAGGGCCCTGGAGCCCTGCCCTCAGCAGCTGGGAATGAGGTTTCGGGAACGAAGTGGGAGGTTTCTTAGCGCTGAGGGGTGGGCTTATAGAGTAGCCTCAGTGCATGGGCCAGGGCACGTGCTGATCGGAGCTGGGTTTGCTTTTGCTTTCATCTCCTCTGGTTTAGAGTTTCCTATGACATGTAGATTCTTCCTCCTGGATTGTCTTTCAACCGGACATCATTATCAGCGCAAGCCAAGGTGGGTCAGGGGGCTGCCGTCATGGTAGGAAATAGTGCTTGTTGACTTTGGATGACAGTAGTAGCTATGATATTTTCAAGGTGAATATCAGAGAAATGACCTCTTCCTTCAACCTGGGAGTGGGATTATTTTTCACTTTATACTCTGTTCTCTACTATTTGTGTATTTTATCAGGAACATGTACTACTTTTATAATTAAAACACTAAGTGTGGCTACTTCCCTGCTTTAAACCCTTTCTTGTGTGTCTGTTCTCAAAGTCCAGACCCACAGCATGGTATGCAGGGCCCTCCCCGGGGTCTCCCGCCAATAGGCCCACCTGTGCCTGCGCCCGTTTGTTTTGAGCATACCTGGGGGTGCACTCCTGTTTTCACTGCGGAGGAAGCCTCCTCTGGGACGTTAACTGTTTCTTCCTTGGTAATCCTCTAACACCTTGTATCTTTCTCTGTTAGAGTATTTCCTATGTTAGTCTTTAGTCATCTGGGTATTTTTCTGCCATGCCTACTGGGATTCTTAAGGAGAGAGTTAGCCCTCACGCCCTTGCAACACCCCCTGTATATAATGAATTCAGTTCTGTCTGTCCAGAATGGTAGGAGCACTGTCCCTGCCATGGGAGAACTGAGGAAAAGATCACTCAGATGATTCTTAATGTAGCATCTGATTCTCTTTGGGTCCCCGATTGGAAAACGCTGGGTCTGCTCACTAGGCGGTGTGGGTAGTCAGGAAATTCGTGAATTGATGAATGGATGAATTATGAAATTTCTCTAATTACCCTTGACTAATGAGCCAACGCAGAAGAAACAAGAGTATAGGACTGAAAATGCCACATGCCGGCGTCCTTTCCCACGTCCAAGGTGTAGGGAGGAGAGTCTCCGTGTGGACGAAAGAGCTGCTGCTGAGGGAGGCGCACCTCCGAACGCAGCGGGTCAGGCCTGTTGTCTGGCAGGTCCTGCATGTCTTAGACTGGGCTTTGGTTTGTCAAAGAAAGCCATTGACTGCTTTGCAGTACTTTTGGGCTTTTGTTCTGGTTTGTCATTTGATTAAATTTGCTGCCTCTTAAATCCAGGTTACCTCTGGAACCTCCAAGTGAAACTTCAACCCATAGTAACCCTCTTGCCAGATAAAGGAAGATTGATGGACTTTCTCCTCCAGAGGAAGGAATGCAAGATGGTCATCCTGTCTGTCTGTTCACAGAGTAAGCGGAGAAACCCTCCCCTAGTGGTCTGATTCCAGCCTGTGCTGCCGGCATCTCTCTGGGAGCTGGGCCCCCATTTATGCCTTGTCTGCTGCCTGTGGTCCCACTTCAGGGTGGGTTACTCAGACCCCTGGAAAGGCTGCTAAACATAAAAATGACTTGTTGGAATTTTGATAGAAAAGACTAAATAGTAAACAGGACAGTTCCCGGTGAAAGCAAACCTGAACTTGGCTGCACAGGAGGATTGAGGGCTACCACCCTTGGTTTTAAAACAAACATTCAGAATCCGAGTCACTGACTACGTATCTACTTTGAGAATCGTCTGCTGACATCTGTCATAGCAACTGTTTTCAAGTGGCCAGAAAGGGCCCGTGAGCCCTGTCTAGATTCCAGGTCTCTAAACTGGACCATTCCTCTGCATGCCTTTAAACATCTGCACTGCCGACCTTTGAGTTAGCGTTTTATCACGGCAGCCTGCTCTGAAGGTCACAGAAACTCGGCTGACCTGTGCAAACATTGACTCTTTCCAGTGTTGAGTGAGCCAGACAGAGCAACGCTGCCCGTGATAGCCACTGTTTTTGACAAACTTGGTCACGAGTGTAAAAAGTACCTGGATGCTGAGCAGAGCTACGCGATGGTAAGTTTGATGTACTCTTCTGAGGGGCTCTCCCACCCCCACCCTCATGCCCAGATACATATTCTAAGTAACTTGAATGCAGGGCTCTTATAGAATATAGCCGCAGTGTGTGTGTGTGTGTGGGGGGGGGATTCCGAGTCCCTGCAGTCCAGGAGCTTGAGGCTGTATCTCACTCAATGCTGCACCTGTTTTTTGGTTTTTAATTGTTGGATCTTACATGTAGACGGAGCCTTGGTCTTGCATCTACAGCGTGTCCCTAAAGTCATGGTGCACTTTTGACTGGTCAGCTGGTCAAAAGTGCACCATGACTTTACGGACACACTGTATTTTATAGATAAAATCAGTGTCGTCATTTTTCTACACGTTTCTGCCAAGCCAGAGCCTAGTCTTAATTAGAAATAGAATCATTTGCCATGTATTTTTTTCTTTCCTTTTAGGATGTAATGGCTATAAAAGTAAGACTTATCATGGAATTTAGTCAGTATCCTGTCAGTGGTGATTAAATATTGGCACGGTGGTTTTCATCTCGTGTGCTCCCAGGCTTGTTGTGAAGGGCTGGGGAAGTTAATGTGGCTTGTTGCCGGGAGTGCATCCGACCTCCTGAAGTTAGAAGGAAAATCAGTGTAGGACAAGTGGAATGAATGATATCACTTAAAGGACCTGGTTAATCCTGAAGTGGAAAATGGAAGTGGTTTTAAATAATAACAAAACCCCAGAACCCCACTCACCTTCAGCTGCTCAAGAAAGGACTGGTGTGGGCTCCTTAGGGTGGCCCCGTGACCTCAGGGCCCCTGGGTCCCTGTACTGTCAGGCATAGTTCAGGGCAGATGGGAGGCTGAGCTTTTCTAGATCCTTCTCTTGGTCTTGCTGCTAGTATACTGGGCTGTAGGTATCCAGAGGTCTGACCCCAAATGGCATTTCCTGTGTGACCCTGCTCTGTGACTCTTGGGCTTCTTAAACCCATGCTGGGGAAGAGTATGGTCCACCATCTGCAACGCGGGAGCACCTAGCTCTTAGAAATGTGCGGTCTCACATTGATCTCAACTGGTTTAGAAGTTAGCCTGACCATGGTGGCAGTGGATAGTGTAGACCTGGGATGTGTGGAGGTCCCCAGTTTGAAACCCTGAGGCTGCTGGCTTGAGTGTAGGCATGCCAGTTTAAGCGTGGGGTCACTGGCTGAGCTTGAACACTCTGGTCAAGGCACATCCAAGAAGCAGTCAGTGAACAAAGGTGAAACAACTATGAGTTGATGCTTCTCATCTCTCTCCCCCTTCCTATCTCTCTCTCAAATAAATTGAATAGAAGTTAGGTGAAGTAGTCAAGATCTCAGAGCTTTCCTATTTAGTACTATGTGGGGAGCTATACTCACCTTTTAAAAATCCAGATAGACTCATTATGTAAGTGTTTACTTATTTTAATATTGGGGCTTCATAAAACAAAGATGCAGCAAGCCATTGCATTTTTATTAGGTAATCCCAGACTATCTGGCCTTTGTTAAGAAAATTAGGGAGTTATTTTTAAGAAGTTAAAAACAGTGTGATGTTTCTTAAGAGAAAACAGACATGCTTTTTTAGTTCCATCCACCATGAACATTATTTTTTTCTTTTTCTTTCTCAAACTTTATTGATTTTAGAGAGAGAAGGCAGAGAGAGACAAACATCAGTCTGTTCCCTGTATGTGCCCTAACCAGGGATTGAACTGGCCACCTTTTTGTATCAGTATGATGCTCTAATCAATCGAGCTGTCTGGCCAAGGCTAACATTGGTTATTTTTAAGATGACCAACTCTAACTTTTATGTCTAGACTGCCCCAAAGGTTTTATCTGGGTTGTGAAATAAGTGTCATCCCTGCTCAGATTTGAGGTTCACAGCATGTAGGAAGTCAGTCTTTCTGGATTAACTGCAGATACGCCACTCCCTAGAAGATGGTCAAGATCCCATTTGTAATGTGTTGCTCAGGCAGTAGAAGCAGGGCAAAACCGGAGCAGTCCCCTCCTCAGACGGCCGGTGCGGACCCAGGCTGTGATCGACCAATCTGACATGTACACCCACGTTTTGTCGGCGTTCACAGAAAAGAAGGTAAGTGATGGCTTGTCAGCTACTTTTGGACGAAGGATTCTCAAAACAAAGATCATTTGAAGGGACTTGAGGAAAGCTAGAACTCCTGATGGGTTTGACTGGATGGAGTACTTTGGGTGAGGACCTAGTGCTGATAGTTCAGCTTCTAGCACCCAGGCCTGAACAAGATCATTGATGGTGGGGGGTGTTCTGGAGAGATTTGTGCAAACCGGCCAAACAGCGCTGGGCAGTCCAATGTGGAAGAAAAGGGGAGGGGATAAACGAGGAATTACATGTAAGTGCCTTTGCAGCTCTGATGTTTCTAAGACCACCTTTGTTTTCTCCATAGGAGATGCCTCATAAGTTTGTGATAGCCGTGCTGATGGAATATATCCGCTCTCTCAACCAGTTTCAGATCCCCGTACAGGTACCTTCCAGGCAGCCTTGTGGCCCCAAGTTTGCGGAGCAGGGAATATTTTTTTAAATAACAGCACGGTCAGTATCTTACTTAAGAGGACTATCTTTTATATGCTGAAAGGGTCTGTGTGCCCGATTGAAAGCTCTGAGCTACTTTCCTGACATTATGATGTCATTCTTAGAATAAAAAGCATACCAGGTTGGGTTCTTCCACCTGTGGTGACCCAGTTCCCTTAGCACTGGAAGCTTCTGCTCATCGGTTAGCAGAGCTGCAGCCCTGGGCGGACCTAGCCTCAGTTGCCGTAGTCAGGCGGCTTGGAACCATCTTTGTCTGTCCTCAGCATTACCTGCACGAGCTTGTCATCAAGACGCTTGTCCAGCACAACCTCTTCTACATGCTGCACCAGTTCCTGCAGTACCACGTTCTCAGCGACTCGAAGCCTTTGGTATGTGTCACCAGGTTTTTACTTCTGTGATTAAACAGTTTCTCCCAGCATCTTACATTAGTCTGAAAATCTATCTTATCAGGCTTGCCTGCTGCTGTCCCTAGAAAGTTTTTATCCTCCTGCTCATCAGCTGTCTCTGGATATGTTGAAGGTAAGCTACCTCCACTGTTCCAGTTACATACACGTCTGCTCCTGTTGCTGGTATTTACGTTGGTCTTTTCTCTTTCTAGCGCCTTTCCACAGCAAATGATGAAATAGTAGAAGTTCTTCTTTCCAAACACCAAGTGTTAGCTGCCTTGAGATTTATCCGGGGCATTGGCGGCCACGACAGCATTTCTGCACGAAAATTTTTAGATGCTGCCAAGCAGACTAAAGACAACATGCTTTTCTATACTATATTCCGGTTTTTTGAACAGCGAAATCAGCGTTTGCGAGGGCACCCTAGTTTCACTCCAGGTGAGGGCACAGCAGCAGTAGACTCAGGCAGGAGGACCCCGGCAGCGGGCCGGCAACAAGCCTTCCGGTTAGAACTTCGGAGTTTGGGTTTTTACAAACCAAGTCATAACAGCCTGCCAAACCCTTAGCCCGGTATTTGTAGTATCAGTGAATTCTGTGTGCTAACTGAATTCAGTGTGAAAACACTGAATTGTTTGGAACTTGAAGTGTTTGGGGGAAGAGAACATTCAGGGCCCAGTTCAGGCAGTGTGAACACAGCCATGTTTCTGATAGCTGTTCTTGGAATGTTCCTTTATGAAGAATCAGGGACTGATGGCCAAGGGTTTAAAATGGCCTGGGCTTATTAATGTTTCAGGTCTAGACAGGAAATGTTGGCAAATCACTTTTATCTCCAAAGTCATGAACTCTAAGGACGGGAAGGAACATATAACTGTTTCAGGTCTACCACCTTTTCCTAGCTTACTGTAGTGTAGACAGCATTTAGTACCATGAAAGTTTAGCTTACCTGCTTGTATCGAGGCAGATGGTGATTTGCTAGGACTTGTGAAAGTCTCTGACCACCTCTGCCGTGGCATGAACCGTGTGAATAGAAAGGACACCTCAAAAGCTTAGGAAAACAAAGTATTTTATGAAAGAAAATAAGTTAAACCCCAGTATATACATCTGTGAGCGCAGTATTCATTCTCCTTTTCCTCTTTGTGTGCCAAGTCTAATCCAGTCTATTGTCTTTACAGGAGAACACTGTGAAGAACATGTTGCTTTTTTCAAACAGGTTTTTGGAGAACAAGCTCTAATGAGGCCTACAACATTCTGAAGTCACTCGCTACTTTTTTATAAATATAAAAACATGTACAAAGTTAATTTATTGCATTAATAAAGCTCTTTAAACTACAAAATGTTATAATAAAGTGTATCTGCAATATCCTCAAATGTTACTAAAAATATTGTATAGAATTTGTGTGTTGGCTTACTCCTCATGAAAAGGAGAAACAACTGCACTGATGGGCTTTCAGAAAGTGTCTGTGAGCAGATCACATGCCCAGCCGTCCCGTCTGAGTATCAACCTTTTGCTTGCTGAGCTAGGTTTCATTCCTGGAGAACTGGAAGGAGAGCCAGTGTCCTGGGTTGCCTTCAGGTTTAGTAGTAATACTGCTTTACAAGTTCGATTTGCAATCCTGAGTTTTAAGCAAGATGGGCCAAAGCTGTTAGATTGCCTGAAATCTGGTAACATTTAGTGTTCATTTAGTCTTGAAAATGCAGCTTCTGTCCACAGGTGAACGGACCGACAAAATGATACAGTTAGAAGTCCACAAACCCTGTAAGGGGCTTAGAAATTTAGGAGTTGTTCTCTCTCTGTGCCTTTGTATCGCTCTTGAGTGGCCAAACTCTTGGCTTTATTTATGGATGGTCCTGTGAAGGATAAAAGATAACCTATCATTTCTTCAGGAAAAAGGGGGATAATTTGTATTGCAACAGAACTACCCTTCCTATCTCCCAGACATTAAAAAAACCAAAGCCCTCCACCCCCATTTTAATCTATTTTAGTGTTTCAACTTAGTTACAAAGCTATAAAGCAAGCACATTAGCACTGTCCTCCTTTCAACCATAACTCATTATGGAAGCTGAAGTGGCCAAAAGAGGTCACAAGGCTAGCCTCGAGAGGAGCAGCAGGCCGATGGTCTGCTATGCCGGTGACATGGGCAAGTGAGCACTGCTCTCCAGCACTGCTGGGCCGTGACCCAGCTGTCCAGTCACTCAAGGTCCCCCATCTTACCGGGCTTTGACTTTCATGCTCACTCATGGTCGGCCTCAGGGCCTTCCTTGTTCAGCAGACAAGTCAGCCGTCCAGAAAAGTGTTAGCAGTTTACTAATGAAGAATTTGGACAGTCATGAACTCTCTAGATAGGATTTTTTCACAGAATTTTTTTTACTCAGTACAATTGATCAAATGACTAATTAGTACAAGTTCAAATACTTAAAAAGAATGCTTCAAGATACCATAATTCTCCATTAGTAACATACTTCATCCCACTTATTTAAAAATCAGAACTCTTACCTATGTAACTGAGTAAGACAGGAAGGAATACCAATCCGTGAGTGGCTCCTAGTAAGACCATAGCTAAATACATCCTGAAGTAAAATATCTGGAAAATTTGAGATTTGGCAAAGGCCAACACCACAATCCCTCCAAATTTTGTAAGTGTGATTCCACTGAATACCTAAAAGAAGAGAGATGGTGTTAGAAACTGCTTTTATCAACCTATTATAAATGAACATTTCCTAATACAGGGATTTCTTAATAGTCAAGGTCAAAAGTCATGGAGGACTGAGCCCCAGCTTTCAGAGTTACTGCTAAGTAATAGTATGTTCTACTTAAAATTGTTTTATTTGCTGCTGATGAGCCTCAAACAACAGCATAAAAGGGTATTCTAAGGGTAAAAACTATGTATTCTGCATAGATACTATTCTCTCAAACTAAGATCATGTTCTCAGATAAAAACTATATTAAGTGTCTAAAGTTGGCATAAAACAAGTTTTTGTTCCTCTGTGACAGTGTTGTCTTTAGTGGTAAAGGAACTGGTTGGTTGGCTAAACCAGGATACAGAGCTGAGCCCACGAGTCTCCAGATGTCAACTATGCGGTGTTCTCTGGGCTCCTGCTCCTTCAACACATACAGCGGGCTCGTGTTTTAAATGGAAATGGCTTTCAGCTCTCAAATCCAATTTCTCTGTTCCTCCTGCTCTGGCCGAACTGCCTCCTACAAACAGGCTCACCAAGGGGAACGGCTTGAAAGGATTTCAGAATATAATATAGTTATTCTGTGAACTATCTGAAAACTCCTTAGGAGCTGCTGCTAGACAAGGGATACAAACTCTGTTTTTCCTACTGAATTTTAAAGTTCCTTCTGAGACACTAGCTTCCTGGGCTGGTCACTTTCCACTGAAACTTCTGCCCCAGCTACTTACGGAGCTGCCCATGTGGGAGAGTGCCTCTTCTGCCCGCTCCACGCGGCTTCCCTTTGCACTCACAGTGAAGGCTCTCGTTATGTGGCTACAGAACTCCACGGAGATGCCACAGCTCTGAAAGAGAGTGCTTCCTTTGGGACTGGCCTTTTCTGGTTGAAATCCTAAGCAGCTGCTCCTTCCCCAGGGCCCCCGTGGTGGTAGAGGTGCCCTAAGCACCCTCTCTGACACATTCTGTAAAGCCCCAGCACGCCAACCCAAATGCACCAGGGACCTTGTGGGAGCCTCCAGACGCAGCGCCCATTGCTTCATTTTGTATAGCATCTTTGCCTTCACTAGGGGAGCTGCTGAAACTTCTTAAGGTTACCCCCATCCTCCACTGGTTACCCCCAGCACACTGTCACCGTTTCTCTAGTTGAGCCTCAATACCACTCCACCGGAAGCAGAGTTCATACTGGAAGTACAGATGTACTGTTTCTATTTTCTGTTAATACCTTCCTAAATGCTCACATCTCCAAGACTAATTATTATGCATCTGGCAATTGCATGTGAAGCCAAAGATGTTTACTGGTCAGAGAATTCCATCAGGGATGGAAAATAAAAAGCGACCATCTTCCTGTCATTAGGCTAATTTTTTTTTTTTTTTTTTTGCAAACCCTTCAGAATAATAAAAGCAGAATACCTATGTTGATCATAAAATCAAAATTTCGTGGCTATATGTAACACCCAGTCCCACCTTTCCATGTGTACAAAGAACAAGAGCCAGGCTTAGTCTTTTACCCCCAGAAGCAATTCCCATTAAGTGACAGGAGTTTGGGGCCGAATGAGAGGACCCGGACTGACCATGACCAAGTTGACCAGAGACACCGCATTCAGGCTGATGCCCCACAGCCACATGACGCCAAACATGTTGACCAGGATCATGGCGATGGTGACACACAGGATCACGGCAGCCCACAGCTCACAGCCCAGGAGAACCACGGTCACCAGAAAGATGGCTCCCAGGGACATGCAGAGGTTAAAGACCGTGTCCTCAATAATAGTCAGGTACTGTTCGTAGAACACATAAAACACACTAGAGAGGAAGAGAGAGGTTGTTACAGCTCGTTCTCACTTTCAGAAGCCGTGTTTCCCCTGCCCCCACAGCAACCCCATGGATGCACTTGGACAGGCCCTGTGGAGAAACCTCCCTGCTGTCTGCAGGGCGCGTCCACAGTAACTCAGCTGGACCTGTGGCTCTCCACGGACACCCAGAGGAGCACTAGCCACGATCCAATATGTGTATTTCATATAAAGTTCTTATTCATAATCCCAATCTATTCTACTTCATAGGCATTTACAAAGACTGGTCCATGGTATTTTTTATTTTTTGGGGGGTCCATGGTATTTTGACAAGTCCTGCTCTATCCTGAGAACTACCTCAGGCCGAATGGGTCTGTACAGGGCCTGAGAACTCACCCGCCCCTCCTAGGAACAGGACACCAGCTCCGAGGACTCCTCCCATAGGGAGAGAGGCTGTCCCCTGCCAGCAAGGGTCAGGACTGCTTTAAGTGAGATCATGGGTGAGAAAAACAAAAACAGAAAACCACTTGTTTCTTCTACTTTTCTATATTTTCCAATTCAGTATTCCATATATATTTTTTATAAAGAAAAAATTCAGAAGCAAGAAAAAGGAAAAAGCCGCCCTGCAGGCACTGTCGCAAGCACGCAGCAGTCCGGAGCACCCCAGCCGCCGTCAGGTGCCCGCTGAGCCTGTGTGAAGCCTGCCCCCGCCTCCCCGCCCTGTGCTTTTCACAGCGTGTTCTCAGAGTGTGAGCCTCGGCCCAGAGACTAAGCTTTGTCCCTCCAGAACTCGGACTTCAGCAGGTGCTCTGACCTGGACCTCCGTGTCCAGGTGCCATCGTCTGCACACACTCGGAAGGTACTCGCGAAGAAGAATGTACCAGAATGGAAGCCGGGCACCGGCATGCCCCCGAGGGAGCCCCGGGTATGGGCCCTTCCCTCGAACATCTCGGCTGTACAGTTCACACCTACCTGTATGGGAACACACGGTGATTACTTCCTTCCTGGCTCATGGTTTTGGTGATGTTACCAGCAACGAGGCGGGCTTTTGTCATGGCGTCAATGAAGTCAGCAGAGGTCTGAAGCACGGTGTGGTAGGTCATGAAGTATGTGGCTCCAACACCCGTGTCATTGCCAAGGATGTTAACTGCTGACCCATAAGCAGCATGTCCCCTAAGAGAAGACTCAGTGGCATCAGAAAGACCACACTTTGCAAAACCCTGCAGAATGTGAACACTCAAAGCGAAGTGAATCATCTGACCCTAGGCTCAGAGGGCCGACCAGCTTTAATCTCAGCGGCAGTGCACCCTCTGGAAGGCACTGATGGTGAAAGGTTAACTGCTTCTCCCCACACCGGCTTTACTTCACTGCTTTTGGGTTTTTTGGTGTACAGCTACTCTAGTTTCTATGTCGAGCTCTGCTCACAATCCAGTGTTTTCCTACAGTTTGCTCGGCAATGTTGTATGACAGGAAGTGGGGAAGCGCAGGGCCCTGGAGGAGACAGCCATAAGTTGGCCTCCGAGCTGGCCTTGGCCACGAATAGGCCATAGAACCCTGGGCAAAGTTACTGAATTCAGGCTATAGTATTGTCTTCTACAAAGGGGTGTACCAGCACCTATTCACAGGAATGCGTGATGAGTTACTGAAATGAGGTTGTGAGGTGCCTGGCATGATACTGGCACGCAGGAGTCTCCCCCGAAGTGGTGGCTATTACTTCATAAAAGCTGAATTCACTTGGGCTTGTTTTCAGTCTGCAGATGACCCAGGATACGAGATTCATTCCTTTTCTATTTTTAGGAAAAGCCCTCCCACAGTGTCTAGCATAGGTCTCAAAACACAGACATGGTCTATGTGACCAATATATGATGGAACTCAGATCAAATTATGTATCCTTATAAAAAACCAGGGATGTCCAGGGTTTACCTGACGTATATGTGGATGCTCACCTTCCTCCTATAAAAGCTTCCGAATCACCCCACCCCAGTGATTCCTATTTCTGGGCCAGATATCCTGCTTCCAAGGGTACCTGGTCACTCGCTGGATGAACAGGCTCGTAAGAATACAGTAGGCCCAAAATAATCTCAACCGTAATCTACGGTGACATCACCAAAGCTGAGATGCCGCCCCATACACCCCTGGACACAGTGTAACAGACCATTTCACATTCTGAAAGCCCATGTGTTCCCCTCCCTCCCTCCACAGAAACCTGCACAGGACTTGGCACCCGTGCAAACGGCCAGGAGGGCCAGCACACACACGAGCCTAAGAGACAGATGTTCGAGCCAGGATGCAATCAGCTGTAAATGAGTTGTTGTCTTTAAAGGTGGTTTATGACCAGGCGGTGGCACAGTGGATAGAGTGTCGGACTGGGATGCGGAAGACCCAGGTTCGAGACCCTGAGGTCGCCAGCTTGAGCGCGGGTCCATCTGGTTTGAGCAAAAGCTCGCTAGCTTGGACCCAAGGTTGCTGGCTCTAGCAAGGGGTTGCTCGGTCTGCTAAAGGCCCACGTGGGGTCAAGGCACATGTGAGAAAGCAATCAATGAACAACTAAGGTGTCACAACGGCAATGAAAAACTGATGATTGATGCTTCTAATCTCTCTCCATTCCTGTCTGTTTGTCCCTATCTATCCCTCTCTCTGACTCTCTCTCTCTGTCCCTGTAAAAAAAAAAAAAAAAAAAAATTAAAGGTGGTTTAGAGGTTTCTTGCTTTCACAGAAGAATGAGTAAAGGATTAGGAGGGGGTAGAAAAGAGGCCCTTTCCCACACAGCCTCTTCTACACTCCAGCCCTCTCCAGGTTTCCAATGCAAATAAAATAGCTGCACCCCCAAAGGGCTCGGGCACTTACCCTTTGCCACACTTGAGGTTTGGGTTATCAGAAAGGAACATGGGCAGGAATCTCATGAAGTCTCCACCCTGAGGCCTCTGTCGGCCCTCTGGAGTCAGAGGCCTGCAGCGGACGCAGGCAGGGTCCACCACTAGCAGGAACGTGCGGGGAGGAGCCAAGGGGAAAAGAATGAGTCTCCAGATTTCATTTTAAAACATTTAAAAATACTGTTAAAGAAATGAGGCAAATTCTTTTTCTGAATCTTTTTCCTCCAAACGCTTTAAAATGTGTGATTTTCATAGTCTAATATATTTAAGATACCATCTTCATCTTCGGCAGGCTATGAAAATTATCTCCCCAAAAGCAGGTTGGAGGATGGCCTCAGTAGGTATTACCAGGCCTCGAGCTTACATTTCTCCATCAGGAAACTCTAGGACAACCTCAACACTCGTATGAAACCACCGGGTAACAGCAATGAAGGAAAGCACACCTATGAGAAGATATGGCCAATTCCAATTAAAAGGCAATCTGTGTCAGGCCCTGGCCGGTTGGCTCAGTGGCAGAGCATCGGCCTGGCATGTGGATGTCCCGGGTTTGATTCCTGGTCAGGGCACACAGGAGAAGCAACCATCTGCTTCTTCACCCCTCCCCCTCTCACTTCTCTTTCTTTCTCTCTACCTATCTCTCTCTCTCTTCTCCTCCCCACTTACAGCCATGGCTCAGTGGAGCGTGTTAGCCCTGGGAGCTAAGAATGACTCCATGGCTTCCACCTCAGGCACTAAAATAAAATGGCTCCAGTTGCAACGGAACAAGGGCCCCAGATAGGCAGAACATTGCCCCCTACTGGTCTTGCTGGCTGGATCCCAGTCGGGGGGAGCATGTGGGAGTCTGTCTCTGCCTCCCCTTCTCTCACTTAAATAAATACATTAAAAAAAAAGGCAATCTGTCTCATCAGGAAAAGATAAGAAAACCTCAAACTTTAAAAACCATAGTCCTGCTGACTCGGACCTTGTTTAGCTTGCAGTCCCATGGGGTGGGGGTGGGGGTGTGGTGGGAGCGAGAGCAGAGACAGGAAGGCAATACTCCTCAGAGTGAACAAATGAAGAAAGGAATGATAACAAGGAGAACGAGAACCAGTGCTGGTATGGAAACAAGTATAAATGCAGGTGAATAGCCCATGATTTTTAAATTATAATGTTAACAGGTTTTCCAGAGAGCCTGACCAGGGCGGTGGCACAGTAGATAAGAGTGTCGGTCTGCCCCAGGTTCAAAACCCCAAGGTCACCAGCTTGAACACGGGGTCGTCGGCTTGAGCCCAAAGGTCACTGGGTTGAACAAGGAGTCACTGGCTCTGCTGGAGCCCCCGGTCAAGGCACATATGAGAAAGCAATCGATAAACAACTAAGGTGCCACAACAATGAGTTGATGCTTCTCATCTCTCCCTTCCTGTCTGTCTCCCTCTCCGTAAAAATTAAAAAAGAATTTCCAGAGAAAATGGAACAAGTGGGAAAGGAGGGGAAGTACCTGAAGCATTGCAGAACCGGTCAGTGCTGTTGTAGACCCTGCAGCAAGATGACTGCGGCTTAACCCAGTCAAAGTAATCATCAAGCCAAGATGAGGGGGTGAAGCCTATTCGGGTGCTGGAGACAAGGAGACAACTAGTTAATTACTGGCTTGTCCCACAGGCGAAGGCTTTCGTTACAGACCCTTTCTTTTGAAATCTAAATTCCTTTCTAAATTTTAACTATGGCTCAAAAGACAGATTACATGAGCACTTCATGGAAAACCCCTCAAAGTATAAGGTGGTAAATCAGTCCTTTTAGGTTTTGCTCAGGTAAAGTTAGATTCAGCATACATTCTGAAAAACACATTTTTGGAAAGATCTATCTTCAGTGAGAAATTGCAGGCTTGAGTTGCCTCTGGCTGGGTGCCTCTCAGCCCGTCCAGCCGCAGCGTGGGGCGCCCCTCAGCTCAGCTTGACCCGGCCCATCGCAGTGCAGGGCGCCCCTCGGCTCGGCCCATCCCGCCGCAGCACCCCCCTTGGCTCGGCCAGGCCCTGCCCAGCCCGCCGCAGTGTGGGCCACCAGTACTGACTAGTTGTCCAGCTGGGCTGCGTCGAATATCTGCTGCACCAGGGAGTCGTTGTTGCAGCCCAAGCCCCCGCACACCATGTTCTGCCCCGCCAGAGAGGTGTAGTCGTGCCCCTCCTCCAAGACGAAGTAGACAGGTGGGCCTGCGTGCAGGTACTGGCTGAGGGACCGGAAATAATCCGTCACATAAGAGTCCTGAAAAAGACCCAACCACAGGACAAGGTGTGAATGTTCTGATGGTGCCCACGTGACATGTGGACGACTAAGCATCAGGAGGGCCCCAGGAGGACCCTGGCCAAGACGCCTCCAGCCCAGATTCAGGGTTCCCCACACAGCCGCTCCCCACTCACCACCCTCCTGGTCCCTCTAGTACAGTGACTCTTAACCTTTTTTGAGGTACTGAACCCACCAGTTTCATATGCACATTCAACGAACCCTTCTTTAGTGATAAATAAAATATGATTTTTTTCCCAAATTCAAGACATAGGTATATGGTTTTTTACTGGTGCACAAAATGAGCCGTGCATGAACATCACCTTGCTCAAAGAACAAAACCAACAAAGTTCATGAACTCACAACAAATTACGGTATTACTTTATTCTGGCCTCCGCGGCAGAGGCTTCTCCGAACGCCTGAGACCGACTCAGGTTAAGAACTACTGCTCTAGGAGGAGGGCACCACACGGGGACAGGCCTGGCTGCTTGCATTCTGTCTGTACCAAGAGCTGTGAAGAGCTCAGAATGCCCAGGTAGTTCCCTGACACGGAGAACCACCAGCACATGCACTTACAAGCAGGTATTATCTTGAAATATCTGTATGCATGTTTTGAAAAATTTATTCACCATTGGCTAAATAAGTTAAAATTTAAAAAAGCATCTTACTTCTGGCATTGAAAGAGACTGGTCCAATCCAATTTCTACTTTGTTCAGGACTGCGATGCTGAATGACAGAACACCCACAAATACTGCTATCTGAAACAGAAAGTGAGTTACAAGGTGGCAGTTGCTTAGTTACAAGGAACTGCAGAACATAAAATCTTCAGCACACAGAACACAGGAATAATCTAGATTTTCCCTATATTTAGCTAACAACATTAAGTACTCAATAAATGTTACGTATTACTCTTACTACTATGGGAAACTAATTTATGTTTGTTTTTTATAGAGATTTTCTTTTTATTAATATTTTCATTTTGAGAGAGAGAGAAAGAGAGGAGGAGCAGGAAGCATCAATTCCCATATGTGCCTTGACCAGACAAGCCCAGGGTTTTGAACCAGCGACCTCAGCGTTCCAGGTCAATGATTAATACACTGCGCCACCACAGGGTAGGCTTAATTTATGCTGTTTAAGTAAAGAAGTGAGATGCAGTATATGAACTATAAAAACTCTTGATTGGTTGTGGAGGACCAGAAACAGTGGGTGGTGCAGGGGGAGGGCGGTGGGTAGTAGAGGAGAGGCTGGCCCTTGGGGGGGGGCGTGGGGGAGGCGAGTGGGGGGGAGGCTGGGGGGAGTGTGTGGGAGAGGGTAGGTGACACTATAAGGGGACAGCATGAGGAGACAACTGTGCTAATGAACTTCACTGCAGTAGTGGGTATTTGAATCTTCGCATGTGATGACATGACATGAAACTAAAGTCACATGGTGTGCTAATGTCAACTTCCTGGTTTGGGCACTGCACTGCAGTTCTGTAAGAGCACAGGAGGAAACTGGGCAAGGGTACCTGGGTTCTCTCTCTACTACCTTTGCATCTCTCTGTGCATCTATAATTTCAAAATAAAAGACTTTAAAAACTCTTGCTTATATCAACTGCTAAAAACTAGCTCATACCACAATGGGTCGCATCCAGTCCTTAAGCAGAAGTGGAGAATAGCAGTTTCTGAAGAAGTGAAACAAGAAGCTCTCTGAGGCCTGGATGCCCGTTCCATCCTCGGTACCTCTGACACAGCAAAGGATGTCCATCCTGTTTCTCTGGGGGACAAAGAAGAACAGAGGTCACGCCCTCTAGCTGCTTCAGCTAGACTCTAGACTCAAATGAAACAGGCTGTAATCCTGGTAACAACTTACCTCTTGACGCTTAATGTCTAGCCCCAAGAGACTCACAAAACAGGTAATCTGCAGAAGGAAGTCGATGAGGACCGCCATTCCAGCAAACAGAGAGAAAGTGTGAACGGCTGGCATCACTGACAAGGCTCCTGCAGGGGAGGAGAGCTGTCATGCCCACTGACAGCAAAGGCTCTGCTGTCTCATTCCTGTGTCCACACAGACACAAGGAGCCACGACAGGCCAAACCTGTACGACTCCCTCCACCAACCTCCCCACAAAGGATGCTGCAAAAGTCTGTGGAGGTCACACCAGAATGAGAGAAGAGTGTTTTTCAAAACGATGTCAGCCTCACTTAAGTTAAAAATGTAGATTGCTGGGCCCAGCTTCATCCTACTTAATCAAGGTAGTTGGGAATTCAACCCCAATTCTTGTGTTTAATAGGGTCTCTGAGAAAATTTATGCACACTAATATTTGAAAACCATTAATATAGCCATTTCTTGTAGCACCTTCGACGTTCACTCTAAGAGGAGTCTTTTCCATCTGGCATTGGATCACCAGTATCAGTCTCCCGGCTTATTTTCCATCAGATGAGGGCGCTCAAGCCAGAAGCACGGGTCTAAGGCTCGGAAACAAGACTGGCGGCTCAGGGGCCACATGTAGCCTGTTGGCCCGTATTATAAACCCATTTCAAAATTTAAAAATATTTTAAAAATAAAATAAGGAGCCAATATTTAGCAATGAGATTTTGATTCACAGTGTGGCCTGAAAGAAAAAGAAATCGGTCCTGGCACACTGCCGTGTCTTTCAGACGGCACCGGCACACTCAGCTGCGGCAGTCCTCCCATCACTCCGCCCTGAGGGAGAGCGCCGGCTGCTATCACCGGCCCGCTTACACTGCTTTCTTACAATGCACGTAGAACGAGGAAGGAAGCTTTTTTGTACTCATTAAAAAGGAACTGTAAAGGCCACAGGTTGCAAGCACATTACTTTATGGAAATGAAAAATAATACACTAATGGTGTGTCTGTGTTGAAAGGCTACCACCCATGACATTCCTGCAATGGCCCTGTGTGACATAGTGGCCTGAGCAGGCATTTCTGTTTGTGATCCATGGGTTGTGTCTTTCTCTGGACTCGCTGGGTGACTCTAGTTCAGCCTCCTCTTCAGAGGACGGAGTCAGTTTTTCCTTTCTACATGCCAGAGATGGGGCAGACAGCCCCACTAGTAAGACGGGCTAATTTCCCCATGTGAAGGAAACGCAGGCGTGCTGGTGTTCGGTCCACCTTATTCTGGCTCCTTGCACTGAGGTAAGATCCAAAGACCTCTGCTTATCAGTGAGGCTGCCTCCCCAGGGAGCTGTGTGTGTGGAAAAGGAAGACTGCCTGTGAGAACAACACTAAACACCTTGCAAGCTAATGCCTGTGCATTTTGGAGCTGCTGCTTACAGTGTTGTTTTAAGAAGGGTGCTGTGGCTATGCAAGAATGCTATTTCCAAGTGTCAACATTTGCCATGGGTGCCAAAAAGGGCAAATGGCAGGGGAGTCCTCGGTATCTGGACCACAAATGTCAACACTGTCCTGAAACGATGTGAGAAAGAAGAACTTGCTAAATGACACCCAAGATACTGCCATCACTTTTTCTGGTGGTCTACTCTGATCCTTTCCAGTTACAGAATAAAGCTCAATAAAGGAAGAACACAGGGAGCATATTCAAACACCCAGGCTCCTTCTCTTCCCAGGCTTAGCAAACTGAGATTGGTAGAATTCAAAGAGCAGTTACCTAAGAAAAATGCTACAGTCTCTGAAAAGGATGACAGGAACATACTAGGAGCCACTTCTCCAAGGACCCTGCCCAGCTGCTGATCCAGGGTTTCCCCTTGAAGACGTTCGTCTCTCTTAAAAAGAAAAATTAAACATGCAACGTTAAAATACCTCAGTAACAACACCACCTCTTTGCTTCTCTGCGTGGACAGTAAAGAAAATTGATTAGTGAGACCACATATTGTATATAAACTATGGTAGGGGACCTGTAACGTCTCACTAGTTCATTCAGAGTTTTTGCCCTCCTGAGCCAGGAGACGGGAAAGGTTCAAGGGACGCCTGGATCATCTGATGAGGAGAATATATGCAATGCAGGCTGTAGGTGGCTGCACCCTTAAATGACACCCCACGTACATGCCACACAGTAAGGACTATCAGACAAGGGGACTGTGTGAGAGCCACTGACTGAGACCATTTTCTACATCAACAGGTTCTGTATTGACCTTTTGTCCTTTTAGCAGCCCTTCTGCCAAATCTTTCATTCTTCTACGCTATGTGGAGAATCCTTTTCATAGCAGTCATAATATGTGCACGTAAGCTGCACGTATTCAAAACACACTCTCGCTTTATATCTATTCCACCAACCAGAGAGAGGGGTGGACTTGATTCCAAAATGGCCAGAACAAGTGACAGACACCAATAAATATTCCGGAGGAAAGGAAACAGTGTCCTCGTTGTCCATACTCAGCAATGCTCTGCATGGAGCCAAACAGCCATTAATGGAGCCCAGTACCGGGTCAGCTGCCAAGTTTGATGAGAATGTGAAAATGTACCTGGTAGGTCTGGACCAGAATGAAGATGTTGTCCACCCCAACAGCCAGCACCAGGAATGGGATGACCTCAATCACAATGAGGGTGAGGGGGATGCCAACGTAGCTGAAGATGCCCAGCGAGCACGCCACTGAGCTCAACACGATGAGGATACCTGCGATGCCTAGGGAGACTTTAGAATCCACCTGAGGGACGCAACAAAGATACGTCGTAGTTACTGTCCTCCGTCCTGTTACTTAAAGGTCCTCATTTCTACTGCTTCCCACGGGGACAGCCAATCTGGAGCTAACAGTACAATTCCCAGTTTGAGAAAATATATGGTAAATTGTCTAGGTCTTTCCAAGCCACATACTGTATTTTATGAGCATCCATTCTTAGGTGATGAGGAATACAAATCAGAAAAAACTGGACCATGTGAAGAAATTTTAAGCTGAAGATAAACCAGAAAGTTGGAACTGAAGAAAACAGATGCAAGGAATGGCAAATTTACATACAGCTAAACCACAGGGGAATTTAAGGCAGTTTTGAACATAATAAATTAAGTAGAGGCAAAAACATGACATATGCTGTACACTGCCATTTCTAACAACACAGACATACACACTAACCACACTTACATGCGCACGCGCACACACACAGACCCCACTTACCAGAAACCTGCTGCAGCTTTTGATGTGCCCCAAGGCTACGGAAATATACAGGAACATGACGGCATAGCTGATCACCACAGTGAAGACATCACTGTTACTTTCACGATTTAGCTCATCTTCAATACTTCGTTCAGCAGTGAAAGAAATGGTGAGATTTGGATTCTTGTAGTTTTTCACAAAATTAATAAACCTAAAGAGTAAGAAGGATTTTACATCTTTAGGTAACTTAGTGAAAGCTAAGTGAGGAGCTTCTTCCCAACCTCTGTGACACAACAGCCACGCTTACTTAACCTCCACCTGCACTCTCACCTTCTCCACTGGAGGCTGGGCGGTGAGACAGTTCCAGCATGCTGAGTTTTCTACCATCTAAATAGGTTTAGAACAAGTTTGAAAACTGGCTCATGATCTCATTCCTCCTTACTAAAAAATATTTCTAAATGAAGTACTGTATATTATAATAAAGATATATGCTCATGAAATTAAATTTAAAAAGTTGATCTACAGATGTAATGCAACTACTATCAGATAATGATTTCTTTGTAGAAAAAACATGTATCTATGGTCACCTAATTTTCAATGGGGTGGCAAGACTTTCAAATGGGGAAAAGAATAATCTTTTCAACAGATGGTCTGGGACAAGGGACAGCCACATGCAAAAGATGGCAGAACTTTCAGCTTACAAAAAGGAACCCAAATGGGTCAAAGACATCTGTGAGAGCTAAAATAATAAAACTCTTAGAAAAAACAGGCATAAATCTCCATATCCTTGAATTAGCTATGACACAAAAAAGTACAAACAGCAAAAGAAAAAATAAATTTGACTTGATAAAAATGAAAAACTTTAGTTTCAGAGGACACCATCAAGAAAGCAAAAATAACAAGTCTAAGAATGGGAGAAGATACTTGGAAATCATGTATCTGATCAGGGACTTGTAGAATATATAAGAATTCTTATACTTCAATAATAAAAATGCAAATTGCCCAGCTAAAAAATAGGTAAAGGATAGAAATAAATATTTCTCCAAGGAAGTTATACAGATGACCAATAAGAGTATGAAGAGATATAGGAAATCATTAATTATCAGGGAAATGCAGATCAAAACCACAATGAGACACACTTCACACCCATAGGGATAACTAGGATCAAAAAGTCAGATATTAACAAGAGTTGACAAGGATATGGAGAATGTGAAACCTTGATACACTGCCAGTGGGAATGTAAAATGGTGTAGTCACTTTAGAAAAGTCTGGCAGTGCCTCAAAGAGTTATCATATGACCCATCAATTCTAATCCTAGATACATACCCAAGAGAAATGAAAACATGAGTTCACACAAAAACTTATATACAGATGTCTAAGCAGCATTATTCATAACAGAAAGAAGGCAGAAACAACCCAACTGTGCATCAGCAGATGAGTGGATAAACACACTGTGGTTTATCCACAGGATGGAACTTTATTCGGCCAGAAAAAGGAATGAAGGACCGACATATGCCACAACTTGGAGTAATGTTGCAAACATGCTACATGAAAGATGCCAGACACAAGACTTCACATATGATTCCATGCAGAAAGGAAGTCCAGAACAGGAAAACGTCTGGAGGCAGAAAGCCAATTAGTGGCCATGTAGGGCTGAGAGATGGGGGACAGGTGGTGGTGACAGAAGGATTTGGTTTGCTGTCTGAGGTAAAGGAAATAAATGTTCTAACATAGGCTTTGGTGATGGCTGTACACATCTGTAAACATGCTAAAAGCTACTCAATTGTATACTTAATATAAACAAGTGAAATGTATGATATGTGAATTATATCTCAATAAAGATGTTTTTTAAAAAATATATACTTAACTCCTCTGGTCAAGATGGCAACATAGGGAAACACGGTACTCATCCTCTCCCACAACCACATCAAAATTACAACTAGATTACAGAACGACTATCATCTAGAACTGCCTGAAATCTAGCTGAATGGAAGTCCTACAACTAGGGATTTAAAAAAGAAACCACATGGAGAATGGCAGGAGGGGCAGAGACCCAGAACAGGCTGGTCCCACACCGTGTGTGGCAGTTTAAAATTGGGACGGTTATCTTGGCTGTGGAGGTTCCCCCAGGAACGAGGGGTCCCAGCCCTACACCAGGCCCCCGGCCCAGGGTTCCAGAGCCAGGAAAATAAATCCCCATAACTTCTGGCTGTAAAACCCACAGGGATTGTGGCTGAGTGAGATGGCGGACTGCTGGAGCCCAGGTACTCCTCTTAGAGGGCCCATGCACAGACTTACACTCACTGCCTCTGAGCTCTAGCACTGGAGCAGCAGCTTAAAAGCAGTTCCTCTGTACAGGGAAGAACTGAATTTTCTGGCAACAGAGCAAGAGCTGGAGTCAGCTTTCTGACAGATAAAAGTGCTGGAAGAGGCCACTGTTTCTCCCACTCCCCCAACACACACAGAGCTGGCAGGTGGGCACCATATCTGAGTCTCCATCTACCTGGCTCATACTGTTTGCCCACCCAGGTGATTCCCTTAGACCCCACCCTACCCAATTTTTGTGCTCACTCAAGCCATTTCCAGTGGCCTTTCTGTACAAATGGCCACTCTTGACTAATGCTTCAGATTTTCCTAAAATCTCTCAGACAAGCAGCATCTGGCCTCTGTATACCCTGTACCTCTTGCTAAGTGGCCCCAGGCCTGGCACCAGCAGTAGCCAACCTTGTTCACAGTTTGGCCTCTACTGGGCACCTCCAAGATGAGCACAAGTAATAGTCTTCTGTGCACTGCTTTGTAGCTTGTGCTGGTTAGCCCCAAGCAGGGCACAGGCAGTGGCTGACCTTATACTTCCTGGGAGACCCTAGAGCCAGTGCACCCACTGGACAGCTTCAGACCACACCAGATTACAACCCTACCACCTCCATGAGTGACACACTTAAGGGGTGGACTTGAGGAGCACCAACACCCCACTGTAGCCTGTCCTCATAGCTGACCACCTTCGGAGTCAATGCCTCCCAGTGACACCAAAGCTATTAAGGCTCAACTATAACAGAACAGGGCACAGAGCCCACACAGGGGTGCATATGGAGCACCCAACTCAGGTGGCTGGGGAGGCTGTGCCACTGGGCCCCCTACAGGACACCTACTACACAAGGTCACTCCACCAAGTCTGGCAGGCGTAACCTAGTTCATAGAAATAGGGAACAGCCAAAATGCAAAGACAAAGGAACATGTCCCAAATGAAAGAACCAGAGAAATCTCCAGAAAAAGAACTGAATGAAATGGAGGCAAACTATCAGAAACAGAGTTCAAAACAATGGTTGCAAAGATTCTCAAGGAACTTAAATGAGGACAGTGAAACCATAAAAAAAAGAACCAGTCAGAAATGAAGGGTACATTAACTGAAATGAAGAATAATTTATAGGGAATCAACAGTAGAGTAGATGAAACCAAGAAGCAAATCAGCAATTTGGAATATATGGAAGCAAAAAAACACCTGATCAGAACAGCAAAAAAAAAAGGGAATCCAAATAAATGGAGATAGTATGAGAAGCCTCTGGGACAACCTCAAGCATTCCAACATTCGTATCATAGGGATGCCACAAGGAGAAGACAGAGAGTAGCAAATTGGAAACTTTTTGAAAAAAATAATTACAGAAAACTTCTCTAACCTGGTGTTGGGCAAATGAGTATATAAAATCTGTATTTTCTAAATTTGCTCACTTTTGTTAAAAATGCCGCTGGGCAGCCACGTGTGTGCTTATGCTCAGAGCAGGGCAGTTGGTTGCTAAGTGCTGACTGCATTCCTGCTTGGGAAGGGCCATTGTTATGCTAATGTTTACTGGAGGAGGGGTTTTCATGCCAAAAAGTTGTGAAAAGAGCAGAGAAGGAGAAGAAGAGGGAGAAGGAAGACAAGATGGCACAGTACTGAAGGAGAAGCCAGTCTGTGCAGAGAGGAGAAGGGAGAAGGTGTGCAGATGGGGAACCAGAGGAGACTGAGACTGGTAGGGGCCTCTGATTCTAGAAAAAAACAGAGAAAATTCTGGTTGTGGAACCAGAGAATGTGTAAGTGGCTTTGGGAGCCCTGTGTGTTTGTTTTTACTCGCAGGCCGGTACAAGGCTAGAATAACGGAACGGCCCACCAGTTTTTGGCTCCACTGTTTCTTTACCATCTGCCAGAATCTAATGTGAACCTGCATGTGAATGGCCACAATGGTGGCGGCTACTGGCCTTACACCTGGTGAAGAAAACAGACATATAACTCCAGGAAATGTAGAGTCCCAAACAAGATGAACCTAAAGAGGTCCAAACCAAGACACATCAGAATTAAAATGCAAAAGGTTAAACACAAAGAGAAAAAATAGCAAGAGAAAAGCAGTTAGTGACTTACAAGAGAGCTCCTATAAGACTGTCAGCTGATTTCTCAATAGAAACTTTGCAGGCGAGAAGGGAATGGCAGGAAATATTCAAAGTGATGAAAAGCAAAAACTTACAACCAAGATTACTCTACCCAGCAAAGCTATCATTTAGAATGGAAGGACATATAAGCAGCTTCCCAAACAAGAAAAAGCTAAAGGAGTTAATCACCACCAAACCATATTATAGAAAATGTTAAAGGGTCTTCTTTAAGAAGAAAAAAATAGATAAAAATATGAACAAAATGGCAAAAAGTACATATCTATAAACAATTAAAGCTAAAAGACAAAATAAATGAACATGCAGAATAGACAGAGACTCACAGATAAAGAGAACATTTTGACAGTTCCCAGATGAAAAGAAGTTTGGGGGATGGGTAAAAACGGTGAAGGGATTAAGATGTACAGATTGGTAGTCATGGGGATGCAAGTAAAGCACAGCACAGAGAAAATAGTCAGTAATATTCTAATAACTATGTATGGTGTCAGATGGGTATGAGACTTATCAGGATGATCACTTAGTAAGTTATATAATGTCTAATCACTGGGTTGCACACCTGAAACTAATATAATAATGTATGTCAACTGTAACTGCAAAGTAAAAAATGCTTTAAAAAAATTAAAAATTTAAAATGTACTTAAAGTACAGTATAAAGTAAAAAGTCAAAGTCCCCTGTCCTCCTCAAAGCTGTCTCTATTCTCTGGATTGCAAACAATGATTTCCTGGATATTTTTTCTAAGCATGGAAAGCATGTATAGATATATTTGCTTAAACATGCTGACTGCAATTTTTATTTAATACCTCTTGAACCATTTATTACCTATCTTTAATGACTGTGTAATTTTCCATTGTACTCATCCCTTACTATTGTACGTTTGGCTAGCTCTCAGTTTTTGCTGTTAGAAAATGATGCAAGAGAAATTCCTGCATTATTATACTTTTGCATTCTTGTGTAGGGAGAGCTGTTTAAGCAATGTTTATAGGTAAATTTACTTACATATTTTTTTCTTAGCATCACTAGTACGAGTGAAAAGACATAACTCAGATCTGACGTTGGTTAGTTTAGCTGAATGAAGTTTAGGTCTCTGTTAGTGTCCAGCTATCCACAAAGCAAGGACAGGTTGTTCAGACCCTGTGAGCAACTCACTCTCTTTCCCAGGCCTGGGCCCTCTGGAGCTTCTCAGTATCATTATAGTAATTATTGACAGGGAAGGTAATCACAAGGGCTGTGGCGTTATTGTAGTTTTGATCTAGAAAGAAAAATGTGACATCACAAAGATTACAAGCAGGCAGAAAATTAGATATATACAAGGGGAAAATGACAAGACAGCAAACTGGCTGATTTCTCACTGGGGCTAAAGACTATATATCCCTTTGCTCTAAAAACAAAAAGAAGTTCACTTAAATAGTGACTATGTAGAGTTCAGTTAATGAATAACAAGGATTCTTTATCTGAAGTAGGCACAGGTTGTCATTCAGGAAGAGTACCTTTCTATTTATTATAATTACATAGCACATGCATGGTAAGAATTTCAAACAGCAGAAAGTTGTTCAGTGAGAAGTTTCTTACCTTCCTTCATATCCTTTCTATTTTCTTAGCCTTCCCCATACTGTGACCACTTGTAACTCTTTGCCGAGACACTCCACAGATGCTCAAGCAAACACATATATTCTTCCCTTTTCCTTCTTTTATACAAATAGTAAAAATACTATTCTGCACATTATGATTTTTTTCTTCCCTTTTTTTGCATATTATTTTTAATGTGTAAAATACATATTAGAGGAATCATTTCTTATAAGTATAATCACTGAATCAAAAACTTAGTGCATTTCTAAATTTGATAGATTCTCCAAAATGGCCCACCAAAAAGGCCACCCTGTTTTCCCTTTTTTTTTTTTTTTTTTTTTAGCGTTTGGGGAAGAGAGAAAGAGAGGCAGACAGACAGACATATAGGAATTGACAGACAGGAAGACAGGAAGCGAGAGATGAGAAGCATCACTTCTTTGTTGTGGCACCTTAGTTGTTCATTGATTGCTTTCTCATATGTGCCTTGACCAGGGGGGTTACAGCTGAGCCAGTGACCCCTTGCTCAAGCCAGCAACCATGGGGTCATGTCTATGATCCTCCACTCAAGCCAGCGACCCCGCACTCAAGCTGGTGAGCCTGCCCTCAAGCTGGCCACCCTGGGGTTTCAAACCTGGGTCCTTAGTGTCCCAGGCTGATGCTCTATCCACTTTGCCACCACCTGGTCAGGCAACTGCCCTATTTTTCATTCAACAAAATATTTACTGTGACCACTTTTGTGTCAGGCATTATTTAAGTGCCATGAATAATCAGTGAACAAGAGAAATTATATGCACACTCTTTGCTGGAGTTTATATTCACACTTCCATCAATACAGTAGCTTCCCCATGCTTTTACCCATACTGGGTTTTATCAAACTCATTTAGATCTTTGCTAACCTATTAGGTAGAAAGACTGAAGTGAGATGCATTTCACTAATTGGGAGTGAGACTGAGCATTTCTTTATATAATGAAAAGCCATTTATTTCATATGGCTTCACTCACTTTTCTTCTGGATTGCTAACCTTTTCTTTTTTCACAAGAGCTCTTTATATATTAAAGAAATGTTATGTACTACTTTTTTTCCATTTTTTTTTAACTTTATGATGTTTGTTCTTCACATCAGAATTTAAAATTCTCAGGTAGTCAAATTCATCAGTGTTTCCTTTTGCGGCTTCTGAGTTTTATCTTGCTTAGACATGCCTTCTCCATTTAAAAATTATTCTTAAAAACTCCTGTATTTTCTTCTAGTCCAGTGGTTCTTAACTTTTTTGAGGTACCGAACCCACCAGTTTCATATGCGCATTCAACGAATCCTTCTTTAGTGATAAATAAAATATGATTTTCTTTTCCAAATTCAAGACATAGGTATATGTTTTTTTACTGGTGCACAAAATGAGCCGTGCATGAACATCACCTTGCTCAAAGAACAAAACCAACAAAGTTCATGAACTCACAACAAATTACGGTATTACTTTATTCTGGCCTCCGCAGCAGAGGCTTCTCTGAACCCGAGACTGACTCATCGAACTCCTAGGGTTCGACAGAACCCAGGTTAAGAACCACTGTTGTAGTCCTTTAATAGTTCCACTTCATGTATTTCAATCTTTGATCCATCTGGAATTTTTTTTGGTGGAAGCAATAAGGAAGAGAGCAAATTTAATTTTGATGGCTGTGATAAGCCAATCAATGCCACCATCTTTCCCCCACCAATCAGAAATGGCATTTTATTATATGAGGCAGAGTAAAATTTAATTACAGACTACAAGTTCTTAAGGACAACATTTACTTGGCTTCTTTATTAAGGAGGAGAGAAACCTGCTGAGCTGCCTGTAATCAGCTTCAGGTGTCTATGTTGTCACATGAATCATTACCCCACTGTACCCAGTATAACCTGTTCCATGATGTTACAGAACCCAGCAAAAGGCAAACCAACTGCCCCTCCTACCATAAAAGTGTCTGAATTCTTAACCAATTGGTTTAGAAGAAAAAGCAAATCCATCAGCTAGCTACCTTTTTTCCCGTATCTCTCATAGTATCTCTTCCCTGTTACTGATGTTCTTAACCTGAAGTCCATGAATTCAGTTGGTGTTCTGCATATAAACTTCTAGCGTTTCAGGACCTCCCAGAAGCTGAACAACACACTATGTGGATGTATACAATTACATTATTCTGGGGACATGTCCTTAGCTTTTGACAGCTTCTTAAAGTGTGACCCCCAAAATAGGTAACACTGTACACTTTTTTAAATCCAGAAACACAAATCCAAACCAAAGGAGACGTTATGTTTGGGATTTAAGAAATAAAAAATTAATAAGAATGTTCAATTTATGAAACCTTTATGATTACCACCTGACTATTAATAACAGAAGCAAGACTATTTAATCTGACAGGAAAAGCAAAAGGTTCTCTCACTTACCATCATAGCCTCCTAACACAAGCCAGGGGAACACCGGTCCACCAAACGTACCCAGACAAGGATCCTGGAGCAGACTGTTATCATTCAGAGAGGCAGGAGCCCTGCCAAGTTCAGAAAACAGGTTCCATCAGAACAAGCCTCAAAACATCAGAGACCGAAATGTTTACGCAACTAACAGTTAATTAGGCTACCCTATTTTTCATCCATGCATTCAACAATATTTACATATTCTAAGCATAATGTGGGTCCTGAGGTTCCTTAGGTGAGTAATTCAATACAGTTAAGCATTTGCCTTTGGAAGCTCAGAATCACTGAGTGAGAGGCAGGCAAATACTGCACCATGTGACTCTACCACACGGTGCCTGATACACAGAGGAGAGCAATAGAGGGGGAAAACTGTCACCAAAAAGAGGAGGCAAGTACAGGACCAGATCTCTAAGGTCTAGGAAGAATTCACCTGGGACGGAGAAGTGAGGGTGTTCCATGCAACTGCAACTTTGATGGGCGGAGGGAAGGCGGGGGGAGAAGAGCAAGAACAGGCATGTGGGAGAGGAGAGAGCAAGAGCATGGCAGTTTGAGAAACAAGAAGTCCTGTGTCTAACGCACAGGGTTCTCATAAGGGGGAGCCCTCCGTGAGAGAGATGGGTCTAGAAAGTGACAGACAATGAAAAGAAGGATTAAATGCCATGCTCAGTAGTCTGGGTTTTTCATTCTGTAGACACGGGGGATAATTAGAGGCCTGGGAGAAGGATAATTAGAGACCTGGGAGAAGGGGCCACGGGCTGTTTTACAAAGATAACTCTAGAGGCAAAGTGGGAGGTCTGCAAGAGGAAAAGAAAGCGAAGCAGGGAGACCAGTCAGGTTTGTGCAATGACCCAGGCAGGGACAACCAGGAGTGCACTGAAAACAGTCAGTGGGGCGGCAATGAGCATTTCAGGATGGACCATAAGCCAGAACTCTGATCAGCACTTAGGGAAGGTCTCAAATACAATCTAAACCACCACTCTTGAGACCCAGGGACGATGCCATCAGGCCTGCAGGTCAGGTCAACTGCTCAAGGCAAACAGGTGACAGGGCTGTACCCGAAGCTGGTTCTCTTGCTCCCACAATCTGATCCTGGCTCCATATCACAGATCTGAGAGCTTATCCAGAGGGTAAAAATCATAAAAATTGCTTGAGGGAGAATTCCCTGCCACACAGAACAGGAGTCACTGACAGCAGTGTTCCCACACCTAGCTGAACCATGCCCTGCTTAGATAAAACACAGATCTTATGCATCTCCTCCACCAAAACACTTTTGTTGATTTTTATTTTGTACAATAGAAAGTAAACAATTGTTTTTCCTTAAATATAAAAATTATATAACACTAATTTTCTTTCAGACTGTCCATGGCTCCCCTCTACCATCTACCTCAGGGGTCCCCAAACCTTTTACACAGGGGGCCAGTTCACTGTCCCTCAGACCGTTGGAGGGCCGGACTATAAAAAAAACAACAACTATGAACAAATCCCTATGCACATTGCACATATCTTATTTTAAAGTAATAAAACAAAACGGGAACAAATACAATATTTAAAATAAAGAACAAGTCAATTTAAATCAACAAACTGACCAGTATTTCAATGGGAACTATGGGTGCAGATGCATCCTGTGCTCCTCTCACTGACCACCAATGAAAGAAGTGCCCCTTCTGGAAGTGCGGCGGGGGTCGAATAAATGGCCTCAGGGGGCAGCATGCGGCCCACAGGGCCGTAGTTTGGGAACCCCTGGTCTACCCTGTGGAAAATACTGGTTTAGGGTATATGGGTATACACTTTTTGATTTATGAGACTTTTTAGAGGTGACCTCCTTGAACTACAGTATATACAACCCAACCACTAAAGTGTCGTAGTCTAGTAACAAAAACAGACAGAATTAAGGTCACCAAACCAGACAAGAAAAGTTAGCACACTCAACTCTTGACATGTGCTTAGTTGAGAAATGCACTCAAAGGTGGCAAAGACTAATTTCCCATGACAAAGAATCAGCCATGGTGATTATTTGACTGGCTAAACAACTGTGTCAGGTCAGGTCAGGTTAGAACAAAGGGCAGGGCAATCAGAGACGGCAAGCCCATACATGGTAAGCCACATGACAAGTCTAAGATCACCTCACAGGTCACCAAGCACTGCTTCTCTGTGACTAACTGAATTATAAACACACTCTGCCCAGCTAGACACATCTCCTTCAGGAAGCAGTTTCCCTGCCCCGTGCTCCGCAGGGGATGTAGCAGATTTAAAAAACAATTCCATGTCATAATATAAATTTGTATTTGAAAGATAAGAAAAAGCACTATAGGTATTTATTAATGTAAGAAACCAGATCAAGAAATTTAGGGGGTGATGTGGTAGATGAAACTAAAGTTTATAGATCCAGGCATAAGTTAAAGGCTGCGAGGTACATGCTCTTCCTCATTATATGTCACAAAAGCTCCACCCCAGGGTCTTTGTATCTGCTGCTCCATCTATGTGGAACACTTTTTCCTCGGATATTTACAGGTTTCCTCCTTTTCTTTCATTTATAGCAGGTCTCCACTCATCTAAAGCAGGACACCCAATGCCCCCTATCTTCTTGCCTGATTTTATCTTATCAATATCTCCCATCTCTACCTGGCATTACAACATGTATCTATTTGTTCATTATCTGTCTCCCTCAATTAGAACATCTGTTCTATTAGCTCACTGCTGGGTCTCTAATACCTATAATTGTGTGTGGCAACAGCAAGGGCTCAAATACTGGTGGGACAAATGAGTGACTGTCCTGTACGTACCGTACACAGTACAAAAAGTGCGTGTGGTAATCCGCGTACACATAGAAGTCATCCCCTACTTTGTGGTCCAGCATGGAGTGGCTGTTCTGAAAGTAATTTAACACACTCATGATGGTGCAGTTCTTGTTATACGGTGAAAGAGGGGCCAAGCAGATGTCTTGAAGTGTCACAGTCTCATTGTTGTAAGATGCAGTAATGTTTTCAATAGCTGTTTGTAAGTCAAGGACCTGAAAGAAAATACAAATCCAGAAACACATCAGATGTCACCCAGATTCTGACGAACCATTATTGTGCCAAGGAGACAGAAAATAGAGTTTTTAGGGGAAAATCCCTCCTGAGATGCGGACAAAACTAAGGCACACTGCAGTCAAGTATCTGATGACACCAAAGGCCAACTCTTAGAAAACAGCACACTGAAGTGGAGACCATATTTCAAAGCTTTCAAGAGATGGGGAGGTGACACCATTACCAGGCCAGATATCAGTGCAGAGCACTCCCCTCTCCAGCAGTGACCAGCAGGGCTGGGAGGTACTGAGGGACTTTGTCTGTCTTCCTGACATTGCCCCTCCCCACCACCAACACCTGCTGCCTTGCTCCGTACTATGATTATTTATGTATATTCTCATATTTTCTAATAGAGAATATACTCCTGGAGCTAAAGAACTGCTGTGCATCTTCTACAACAAGTTGGGGGAAAGCTACAGGCTGTCACTGGTTTTCATATTTCATCTTCTTAAATATATTTACTACAAATATGCTTTTTCTATTTTCTCTTTCAGGAAACTCTAACCAATGTTATCCAATAAATGCAATAAAGAAAAAAACAATTGAAGCACTATAAAGATTCTAATAATTCATCTGGTCAGTTATGGCACAGTATTCAAATTAGCAATTAACATTATATCTACTTTTATAAAATTTGTTTCTTAGTGTTCACTGCAACAATAACTTTGGGCAAAATCTCATGATTTAAAAAAGTCTTGGGGCCAATTCTGACGTTTTTGAAGATATCAGACTTTCTGTTGGCAAGACCAACGTTTAAAGGAAAACCCAGGCAGTTATGTAACCGAATATTAAAAAAGAAGCAGGATGCAGTTTATTCACCGATACTTTTCTCCCGGGCAAGTGTGATAGGGGAGAGCATGCTGGATCTCACCCCAAATGTGCCTCTCACTGAACACGGGCAACACCTTCCCTTCTGCAGGTAGCTCAGCAATGACCCAGTAAGGTCCTCCCTAGGTTACCAAGACAGCACAAGAGGCTTCAGTCCTTTGGGTTCTAGCATATTACTTTTCAATTACCAAGGAAAAATAGTTGTAAATTCCTAAGGTGAATTACAAACACAGTCTGCTTCAACAGAGAAGGGCTCATCTCAACTTCTAGAAAGAAGCAAGACCAGCCATATGCAGTAAATACAAAAGCAGTTTACAGCATATTCTTCATTAAGTTCAACACCTGTCATTTACTGCCTTAAAAATTCACTTTCCTGTTACCATTAAGATTTTCAAAATATATCATTACAAACTAAGCATCCAGTAGAACTGGTCAACATACGCAAGCCAGCAAACCACTGTGTCCCCTGGACTGATTTCTGCAAATTACCTGGTGCAAAATTTCTATGTTAAGTGGAGGTCCAAAGGGCACGTTGGATCCGAAGGGGTACGGCTCGTAGGTGTGTACGTCGGTGTGCGGGGCCTGGATGATGAGCTGCTCCGTGCGGAAGAAAGGCCCAAAGTGGGTGTCAAAGTACTCTTTCTCTTGGCGTGCCTGGCTGCTGGGAGCTGACCAGAGGTCAACTGGATTGGTCGTGACTTGGACAAACATCAGGCCTGAAGAACAGGCAGCAATGAAGGCCAGGGAGAAGAAAAGGACGCAGCCAGGATTTCGGACACAGAAGGAGCCCCACTGTGTGAAGAGCCGCCTCAAACAGCCCTCAAATGCTGCCCCAAGCGGGTCGCAGCAGGATGCCTCCCCTGGAAGAGCAGGAGAGGAAGAGAGGGTGGAGGTTAAGAGCCGAGCCATTCCTGAAAGTTGGAATAGGGAGAGCATTAGCTACTTCTCCACGTGGCAGGAGTCCTGCCTGCATCAGGATGTGCATGAGATTCCCCCACTCCGCCCCTCCCTTAGCTACCTATCTTCTCTGGAAGCCACCTTTCTCACCTGCCCACAATGGTCGCCATCCCCACCCTCAGAGCACTGATGCTCACATACAAGCCTCGAAAAGGCAAAGTTCTCTGGGCACCCTGTCCAAAGAAGTTCCCCTCCACCCTTCCTGCTATTCCTGCTGTCAGCCTGCTAGCTTAGGGCCTCCAAGAGCTCTAGCCCAGTCCATCACTATTATATTGCCATTATTAACTACTGGGTTCCGAGCAGTCACCCCGACTAGATTGTAAGAGCACAATGGCAAGGACCTGTCAGTCTTTTTTTTTTTTTTTTTTTTTTTTTACAGGGACAGAGAGAGAGATAGATAGGGACAGACAGGAATGGAGAGAGATGAGAAGCATCAATCATCAGTTTATCGTTGCGACACCTTAGTTGTTCATTGATTGCTTTCTCATATGTGCCTTGACCGCGGGCCTTCAGCAGACTGAGTAACCCCTTGCTGGAGCCAGCGACCTTGGGTCCAAGCTGGTGAGATTTTTTTTGCTCAAGCCAGATTAGACCATGCTCAAGCTGGCAACCTTCGAATTTCGAACCTGGGTCCTCTGCATCCCAGTCTGACGCTCTATCCACTGCGCCACCGCCTGGTCAGGCAGGACCTGTCAGTCTTGATTACTACCATGTCCTTAGTTCTGGCAGTGTCTCCAATGTCTCTCCCAGGACAAGTGCAAAATCATTTGTTGAGAAAATGAACATCCATGCCAATGTAATCCTAACCTTTTTATTTAATTAAAATGTGCTTACCTTTGTCACTGGCATTTATAGGGAAGGCTATATTGCTATCAATGGGGGTGTATTCGGAGACAAAATATCGTTTTCTGAAAAATAAAAGCATGTAAGTAATATCAGTGGATTTCAAGATAACAAGGCCATTTTTCTGACATTCCTATAACACCTTTAAAAGCTTAATTCCTCATCCTGTTTCCTTTTTTCCTAACTGTCACCATCTTTCCTCTAAATTCACAGTGTTAGCATAGTCTTAATGTATCTCCCCTAAGATACGTATGATCTATAAAGAGAGAAATAGTAACTTTACCGTGGTGAAACCTGGAAGACACCATCTTAACCAAGTGACCAAGGTTAATTTTAACATCACCAGTAATGCGACATACTGACATCACGAGCCCCAGAAGGGTGGATATACTAAGAAAGATGCAACATCACTTCTGTGATATTAGTGGTCAAAACCTATAACCTCAACCTAATCATGAGAAAACATCAGATAAAGCTGAATCGAAGGACATTCTACAAAATAACTGACCAGTACTCATCAAAAGTGTCAAGGCCAGAAGAAAAAAAAAAGAAAAAAAATGTCAAGGCCATAAGAGAAATGGAAAGACTGAGGAACTATTTGCCAGAGATTAGAGGAAACTAATAAAACACAGAAAGTGAATGCAACTACAGGATCCTGGAAAAGAAAAGGGCATGAGGGGAAAACCTGGTGAAAGTTTAATATAGTCCATAATTTAGCTAATTATATTATACCACTGTCATTTTCATGGTTTTAGTAATTATATACTATGGGTTATAACAGAAAAAGCTATATATATATACACATATACACACACATACACACACACATACATACATATGATATATGCTATTTTTGTAGCTTTTCCGTAAATCTAATGTTATTTTAAAATAAAAAGTTAAATAATATACACTATCCTAAATCAAGATGCAAATACCTAAAAGGATTCTAGTATTGTATTTAAATAGATTTGAATCAGATTTGGTTCCTACGACTTTCTGTTAAAGAATGGGTGGTTACTAGGTCCTGGCCAGATAGCTCAGTAGGCTAGAGTGTCATCCCCATCTGCCAAGGTTGAGGGTTCGATCTCCAGTTGTGCACACACAAGAATCAACCAATGAGTGCATAAATAAGTGGAACAACAAACAGATGTCTCTCTCTCTCTTTCCCTTCCTGTCTCTCTAAAGATCAATAAATAAAATTTTTTTAAAAAGTATATTGCTGTGGAAATCAACCAGATGATTTTTGTATGCACTCAGAGTTATAAACCCATACAAATCTCAATTAGATATAAGAATAAAGACACTACTCACATACCCAAATCTCACCCTGTTCTTAATATTTTTTAAAGTCCCTCATTTTATTTAATATGCATCCACAGCTGAGAACTACAAACGTGAAACTTCGAATGGAATACTAAGACTTCAGCTTCTATTTTGTAGGCTATGATAGATTAAAGGACATAACAAAAGATTAAAGAAAAAAAAGGAATGGGTGGTTACTACAGGATGCTTTAATTCACTCATCATTTTGAATAAATCAATGAAACCAAATACAAATGTGTGAACAGGCCTTTGATTGTTTACTAGTTGCAGGACATAAGCATTCATGGAGTGACTTTAACGCAGAGTGGTTCCCTGGCTCTAACGAACCAGGGACTGCCAAGTGAGAGCTGGAAAGGCAACCTTGGTAATTTGCTCTTCGTACTCTGAAGGGCAAACAGAATGTCTTACCTATAGCACCACACAGCAAACAATGCTCCAAAAAACATCAGCAAAAACGCCATGTAGGTGGTCCACATTATGACATACATGGCATCCAGGCCCAAGATTCTCCAGGGAACAGGAGGGGGTGGCGGCTGGGGCTTGGGGCCACACATGGCGGAGCAGTCCTGGCAGCTGCATGGCTCAGTAAACTCATCCACAGACTCGGCACAATCCTTGGTGGCATTGTTCATGGGCTCCATCCCATGGGCTGGGACATCTGTAGCAAGAATTGTGTTGAGTGAATATTTCAATTAAAAGAACAAAACAAAGTGTTTATTAAATTACATTTAAATCCAATGATAAGCACATTTAAATATATAGCATGTCTGGAAAGAAGAAAAAGGTCCGGAGGTTTCTGCTTGATCAAATTCCGTTTTGCCACTTAGTCCTGTAAAAGTTTAACTTACCTCAATAACTCAGCATAGACAGCTTTTCTCACTGAGATTCAAGTACATCATTTTCCAAGTAAAACTTCAATTGTGTCTTATTTACACTGAGGAGCTAGTCTAATACTATTAAAGAGCTCCTGAAAAGGCTTTCATAAAGATTTTTGCCCTTTTACTTTTTAAATTATAAAAAGAGCTTAATTCTTTCAATTATGTAGCACTACCTGAAGGAAATTCTTCTTCCTCCTCCATTTCTACTCCCAGACCCTATTAACCAGATACAAGATAAAAGTTCTAGTTACCTAGCTCATTGGAGGGACATCCAGGAGCTAGTTACCTGAATGTATCTTTTATTGCAGTTTAAGATCTCTTGGGCTTTAAGAAACTTCATAAATATAGCAACCGTGGGAGTCTTTATGCCTACCTGAAAAAATGGGTGTGATGGTGAAAGGTGCCTGGCCGTTGTCCTTATTGAACATGTACTCAATCCAGTTGGTGGCATTGCAGGCTTTGGTGTCCTTCCCACACAGGAGTCCCAGGGCTTTGTCATTACTTGAGGGAGACTCCACATCCCTGCAGGCATTGTACATTGCTAACAGAAGAATAAGGGGAAAGTCTGAAACCATTCTGCTTTAACTCACTGGGCGAGATCTTATAAAGGCTTCTCATATGTAAATTCTAAAATCCATATGCACTGCAATCAGAAATTAGGGACAGGAATGGCCACAGTAAACAGTAAGGGCGGAAATGGAGATTATCCCCAAAACCAGCTTATCACACCTACTAGGTCAGATCCAAGTAACAAACATAAGAAATAGACAGGAAAGCCTATGTCATCCCATGTAGCTCACAATGTCTTAGAGAAGTATTATCCCTACTGTACAGAAGAGCACACTAAAGCTGAGGAAGGAGAAGCTAAGAATCTTAGTGCCTCTTCAGTCAATAAAGCTGGCTCCAGAAAACCTCCGCAGCAACAAACTATAAGGCTGGAAAATTAGGGAAACTTACAGGGCAGAACTGGTTTTAGCACAGAGGTCACGTGGGAATGAACCTACTACTACTCTCTTTTTTTGGTTTTATTTTAGTATTCATAAAACAGCACAATAAATAAGGATAATATCTATAACATTTTGCACATAAGGAAGTAGGGCTAATGGGTCCTATATTAATATTTATTTAACAGCTCCTGCTTATTAGAAACTTGTGGGGATCTCCTCCTACACTTTAAGGACATACCTATAAAGTCTCTGAATTTCACCCTCACTCTTGAAAGACGGTTTAGCTAGAGTGATAGTTATTTTCATTAAAACGGGGATTATTTCACTGCCTTCTGGCTTCTATCGTGGCTGTTAAGAAAATTTCCAGTTGTCATTCTTTTGAAGTGATTTGTATTTTTTCCTACTTGCTTTCAAGATCTTTGTCTTTGGAGTTTTATAGTTTTTCTAAGCTATATTTAGATATGTTTCTTTTTAAAAAAACAGCTTTATTGAAATATATAATTCACATACCATCTAATTCTCTTATTTAAAGTTGCAATTCATGGGTTTTAAAATATTCATACATAGGTGCAACCATTACCAGTCAATTTTAGAACATTCTCATCACCTTAAAAAAGGAAACCCTGGACCCTTTAGCTAATGTTCCCTCATCTCCCCATTCCCTCAATCCCTAGCAACCATAATCTACTTCTGTCTATAAATTTGCCTATTCTGGATGTTTCATATAAATGGAATCATGTAATATGTAGCCTTTTGTGACTGGCTTCTTTCATGTTTCATCTAACATGAAGTTTTCAAAGCCCATCCATGTGTCATATGTATCAGTACTTCATACCTTTTATGGCCAAATAATATTCTGTCATACCAATATATCACATTTAATTTATATATCAAATGGATATCTGGGTTTCCCACTTTTGGCTATCATGAATAATGTTGCTATAAATATTTGTGTACAGTTTTTGTGTAGAAATGTTTTCATTTTGTTTGTGAGGAAATTGCTGGGTCATGTGGTAACTCTATGTACTGTATAATTATTCCAGGAACTGTCAGAGTGTTTCCCAAAGTAACCACACAATTTTACATTCCCACCAATAGTGTATAAAGGTTCAGACTTCTCCATATCCTTGCCAATACATTGATACTAACTCTGATTCTAGCCATCCGCCTGGGTGAGGAGTGGTATCTCATTGTGGTTTTGATTTGCATATTCTTGATGACTAATGATTTCAAACATCTTTTCATAAGCTTACTGGCCATTTGTCCTTGGTGACATGTCTAATTAGATCCTTTGACAATTTTTAATTGTTTTCTATTTATTATTGAGTTGTTAGAGTTCTTTATATAGTCTAGATACAAGGTCCCTTATTAACTACATGATTTGCAAATATTCTTGCCTTTTCTTGATGGTGTCCTTTGAAACACAAAAGATTACTTTTTTTGTTGCCCATGTCATGTGCAAAATTTCATTGCAAAATCTGAGGTCATGAATATTTACCTGTTTTCTCCTAAGAGTTTTCTAGTTTTAGCTCTTACCTTTTGGTCTTTGATCAATTTTAAGTTAATTTATATATATGGCATGAGGTAAGGGTCCAACTTCATTCTTTTGGATACAGCTATACAGTTGTCCCAACAGCATTTCTTGAAAGACCATTCTTTCCCCATTGAATAGTCTTGGCACCCTTGTTAAAAATCAGACAACCACAGATATATGGGTTTACAGTTAACCCTTGAACAATGTGGGGATTAAGGGTGACTCCCAGAGAGTTGGCCCTCCATATATGTGGATTTGCAACTACAGAGTTGACCCTTGAACAACATGTATTTGAACTTCAAGGGTCAACTGAACTGTGGTCAATTAAACTGCATGGTTCAACTGAAAAAAATCCATATTAAAGTGGACCCATGAAGTTTAAACCTGTGTTGTTCAAGGGCCTGCTGCTGTACTTTCAATTCTATCTTATTGTGCTATGTGTTTATTTTTATTCCAGTACCAAACTATTTTGATTTGCACTGGTTGGGAGTAAAATTTGAATTGGGAAGTATGAGACTTCCTATTCTGTTCTTTTTTCAGAATTTTTTTGCCTCTTCTTGGTCCCTTGCAAGTTCATGTGAATTTTAGAACCAGGCTGTCAATTTCTACATAGAAGTTAGTTGGGACTCTAATACGGATTGTACTGAATATATAGATCACTTTAGGCATTAATGCTATCTTAACAATATTATTGTCTTCTAATCCATGAATATGGAATGTCTTTCCATTTATTAAGATCCTTTTTAATTTCTTTACATAATATATATTATTTGTTTTAAAGAGTATTAAGTTTTGTATTTCTCTGGTTAAATTTATTCCTAAGTATTTTATTCTTTTTGATACTATTGTAAATAGAATTGTTTTCTTAATTTCACTTTCAGATTGTACATTGCAAGTGAATAGAAATATACTTGACTTCTGTGTATTTTATTTCTTTTTAATTTATCTGGCTTAAAGATTCATTTTCTTTTCCTAAATCTGAGGATTCATCGCTCATTCATTTTGAAAAATACTCAGTCATTATTCTTTTGCTTATTGTCTCTCCCCAAATCTCTCTCTTGTCTTTTTCTGGAGCTCCTCACTTTATCCCACATGTCATTGCTTTAATAATCTTTATAACTTTATGCTGTTTTCTGAGTGACTCCATTACATCTTCCAACTTACCACTTGTTTTTCAAGTTTTTATTTTATTAAATATTTCAAGCACATAGAAAATATGGGAGAATAATACAATTCCCAATTACTCGCCACCCCACTGTATCAATCTATTTTACATTTGCCTCAAAATTAAAAAAAATAGACGACATACAATTGAAGCTCCGACAACCTCTCCTTAGGACCATCCTCCCTTCCTTAAGGTAACCATAATCCTGAATTTGTTGTTTTTTTCCAATACATGTTTGTGCACTTTTATTATAAATTATATCCATAAATACGTAGCATTGTTTAATATAAACAACATACTACATTAATACAACTTTCAGTCAATATTTTTGAGTCATTCCCATGACTGCCACAACTCTCATATATTTGAACAGTTTTAAGTATTTCATTATAGACTATAACTTTACTCCAATATATTATCCATTCTCCTAACTAGCATTTAGTGTCTGATTTTTTATTAGTTGTTTTAAAAATGAACCTTTTTAGCCTGACCAGGCGGTGGAGCAGTGGATAGAGCAACGGACTGGGATGCAGAGGACCCACGTTCCAGATCCCGAGGTCGTCTGCTTGAGCACGGGCTCACCTGGTTTGAGCAAGGCTCACCAGCTTGAACCCAAGGTCACTGGCTTGAGCAAGGAGTCACTCTGTCTGCTGTAGCCCTCCACCCCACGGTTAAGGCACATATGAGAAAGCAGTCAATGAACAACTAAAGTGCCGCAACAAGGACTTGATGCTTCTCATCTCTCTCCCTTCCTGTCTGTCTGTCCTTATCTATCCCTCTCTCTGACTCTCTCTCTCTGTCTCTTTGTCAAAAAAAAAAAAAAAAAAAAAGATCTTTTTAGAGCAGTAAAATTGAGCAGAAAGTAAGCATCCCCATATAATCCCTGCCTTCACACAAGTACAACCTCCTTATTATCAATAACACCAAAGTGGAACATTTGTCTCCCATCCAAGTACTAACCAGGCCGACCCTGCTTAGCTTCCGAGATCAGACGAGATCGGGCGCGTTCAGGGTGGTATGGCCGTGGACCAAAGTGGAACATTTGTTATGATTGATACACTTATACTGACACATCATATCACCCAAAGTCCATAGCTGACATTAGGGTTCACTCCAGGTGTTGTATATTCTATGAGCTTTGGCAAATGTATAATTATACATATCCACCATTATAGCATCAAACAATAGTTTCAATGCCTTAAAGATCCCCCGTGCTCCTCCTTTCATTCCTTTCTCCCCTAGTCCCTGGCAACCACTCATCTTTTTTACTGTCCCCATAGTTTTGACTTTTCCAGAATGCCATATAGTTGGAATCATATGCTATGTAGGGTTTTCAGATTGACCTCCTTCATTTAGTAATATGAATCTAAGATTCCACCATGGCTTCACAGATTGATAGCTCATTTCTTTCTCGTGTTGAATAATATTCCATTGTCTCGATATACCACAGTTTACCCATTCACCTACTGAAGAATATCTTGGTTATTTCCAAGTTTTGGCAATTATGAATATAGCTTCGATAATCTATGTGCAGGGTTTTTTTGTATGGACATAAGTTTTCAACTGTTCTGGGTAAATACCAAGGAACATGATTGCTAAATCATATGTAAGAGTATTTTTAGTTTTCTAAGAAATGACTAAATTGTTTTCCACAGTAGCTGTACTCCTTTGCATTCCCACCAGCAATGTATGAGAGATCTCTGTGGCTCCTTGTGCTTGCCAGCACCTGGTGGTGTCAGTGTTTTGCAGTCAAATGCTCTACCACTAAGCTATACCCACTGTTGCCAGTATTTTGCATTTTGGCTAAGTATGTAGTTGCATCTTATTCTTACTTTAATTTGTAATTCTCTAATGACATATGGTGCTGAGCATTTTTTCATATGCTTATTTGCTATTCATATATCTTCTTTGGTCAGGTGGCTGTTCAGGTCTTTTGCCCATTTTTCATTCAGGCTGCTCTCTTTCTTACTGAGTTTCAAGTTCTTCATATATTTTGAGTAATAGTCCTTTATGAAATACATCTTTTGCAAATATTTTCTCAAAGTCTGTGCTTGTTTTCTCATTTTCTTAATGTCTTCAATTTTTCATGATCACAGAAATGCTAAAGCAAACACTCCTGTACAGCTCTTCCTGCTTACATGAACTAAGAGTTCCGCTAAGGCCAGCATCTATGAGGAATTTCTGGGATGAGAGAACACTTATCCTCAACTTTGCCAGGACTTGCAAAATTGTTTTTCAAATGGTTTTCAAACACTTGCACCAAAGTATTGGCATTCCTGTTGCTCTATATCCTCACCAATATTTGGAATTGATTCACTTTATAACTTGTGACAATCTTATATATCAAATGGTAGCTTACTGTTCAAATCTACATTTCTCTGATTACTCTTATACAGATCATTTATACTTATGAGCTTTTTCACAGTTTCTGCTTTTCCTTTTTCATCTAGAACCCTTCCTCCTCATCTTAAAGTCATAAAGATACTCTATATTTACTTTTAAAAATTTCCAAGATTAGGATACTAATTCATTTTAGTATAATATACAAAAATAAAAATTAGATGAATAGCATAATCATTCCATTTTTCAACTAGTCCACTTTTTTCAAAATGATTTGTAACAATATTCCTGTTATATAGTATCAACTTTTCACATGCCTGTTTCTGCTTCTAGACAGAATGATCTCTTCTCTGTTCAGTACAGTGTCTTTTACGTCACATCTTTTGGCAAATTTATTCCTAGGTATCTTACTTTTTGTTGCCTGTGTGAATGGGACCTTTTTCCTATTAAATTGTTTTGTTACGTAATTTTTTAATTTATTTACTGATTTCAGAGAGAGAGAGAGGGGAAGGGGAAAGAAAGAAAGAGAGAAAAATACTGATTTGTTGTTCCACCTGATTGATCCTTGTATGTGCCCTGAATAGGAATCAAAGCTGCAATCTTGGCCTACTGGGACAACACCCTAACCAACTGAGCTACACAGCCAGGACTGTTACATTTTAAATTGATCATTACAATTAAAGTCGTGTGTGGCTCTTCCAATCATTAATTTTGTTGAATTCTTACTCTCTTATTTTATATATTATTCTTGGGCATATTTTTCTTAAAATTTTTAATTTAAGGGAGAGAGGGGGGAGAAAGGAAAAGGGAGGGAAAGAAAGTGAGGAAAAAGGAAAGAGGAAGGAAAAGACAGAAACTCTGATTTGTTGTTCCACTTATTTACGCATTCATTGGCTGATTCTTGTGTGCCCTGACCAGGGATTGAACTTGCAACCTTGGAGTATTGGGACAATGCCCTAACCAACCGAGCTATCCAGCCAGGGCTTTTTTGGGCACAGTCTTTATTTTGTTATGTCTGATCTGCTACTTATCTTTTACTCTATTTAAATGACTATTTCTTATTAATAGATCCAGTTGGTTCTATTTCTAATCTGTTCATTCTTTTTCCCTAGAATCTTACTCTTTCAGAATTCTTTCATTTCAATGATTTTCAACAAACATTATATGGTCTTCTTCAGATTGTTCTATTATTTCTAGTTGTTGGGGTTCCCTTTCCTGTCAATTTCCCTTCTTTCTCATCACAGTCAGTAAGTATCTCATCTCCTCTCCTCTGCCAACTAGTTCTACCCTTCCACCCCTTCTCTCAGTCTTGTAGTAATTCATGAAGTTATACAATTCATGTCTAATAAACCACAGTTCCATAGGTTTCCAAAATGTACAGAAGTAAACTTGCACATTCTAAAAATTCCCATGTGGGAGCTTACAGAAGGAAAGAGAGGAAATATCCTCTTTAAGGAGATTGTTTTATAGGTTGTAGTTCAAGTCATAGGATGATACAAGCAAAGCACCACCTCACATTTCATGGCCAAAAGAACTAGAAATTGTCACTTACACAGTTGAGAGATCAACAAAAAAGGATCCACTGTCTTGGTACCAACTGTAAAAGAGGAATTTTACTTACCATTGGCAAAACTCTCTCCCACATAGTACTGTAATTCTTTTACATTTGTTTTTGTCTGGTTCGTAATAGGATCAACATAATCTTCAGTTGCCGTAACGTTCAGAAACTGACTTTGTCGAGGGCTACATGTCAGCTCACAAAATAGGTTCATTAGGTTATAAAAACAGGATGGACATCTAAAGAAAAAGTAAGCATATTTTGTATGATGTCACAGATAATAGGACCAACATAAAGACGATTTAGCCCTAGCCGGTGGCTCAGTGATAGAGCATTGCCCCAACATGTGGAAGTCCCAGGTTCGATTCCCAGTCAGGGCACACAGGAGAAGCAACCATCTGCTTCTCTACCTCTCCCGCTTTTACTCTCCCCCGCGCAACTGCTGGGGCTCTTATGGTTTGAGTGAGCTGGCCCCAGATGCTGAGGATGGCTCCATGGCTTTGCCTCAGGTGCTATAAAATAGCTAGGTTGCCAAGCAACGGAGCAGTGGCCCTAGATGGGTAGAACATCGCCAGGTAGGGGGTTTGCCAGCTGGATCCCGGTCAGGACGCATTCAGGAGTCTGTCTGCCTCCCTGCCTCTCACTTAAATAAAATAATAATAATAATAATGAATAAACAAATAAATAAGATGATTTAAAATAGACAAAGCATATTTAAAACTTACTGTAAAGTGATGAATGAGTTACCATGAGGACATATGAAACCCAGCAATTCTAAACCAAAAATGTTACATTAAAATAAAGACACCTCTCTGAAAATGGTCCTAATTACTATATTTATGTTGCCCAGATGTAATTTCAAAAAGAGAAAAATGCTTCTCTGAATTCTGCACTTTATAATTCAGAGAAATGTTCTGGCTTGAAGCTAAAGGGTTTTAGAAACATCATGGTGATAACTCTGATTAAGAAAAAAAAGGGGGCGGGGGAAGGAATGAGATTTACACAGCAGAATGATCATCTTAGAGCCTACTAAAGGACTCTCTTCCAAGCCCCAGATAATACCGAGGCCTTCTATACACAAGAGGATTTCCTATGACTTGAAAGGATAAAAAGAATAGCAGTGGTGGTCTCTGGCAGCATGCATTTAAGTAGCACACAGGTTTTCAGGAGAAGCACAGCTGTCTGCTGTCCTTCCGGTTCAAAGTCTGAGCTCCTAATGTTGACTAGTTATGTGGCAAAAGAACTCTCTTCTTTTTGGTTCAGAGCTATCTGCAAACACCACTGCTTCATTACACTTGTGTCCTTGCAACACAGATAATCAAGATTGCTTTGATCCAGTAGAGGTGACCAGTCAGGACAGAGAACAAGGAAGGTGTGGTCCCAACCTTTAAAGTCTCTGGCTCAGTGATAGAGTGAAGGACCAGACACACTCACTGACTCTCCTTCAGGGGTCTCGTGCTTTATACTGTGACAAACACAGGAATGACAATTATACCATTTATAACAAAAATCACTGTTGGGGTGCACAGCTTTCTACCCCTTTCCATAAATTACAAACCTCCTTCTATGTTATATATTCAATCTCCACAGTCATCAATTTGACAGCTGCATGACATTTCATATATTAGATTCCCATCATTTGCTATTATGGATCAAACCTTAGTGCTTCTGATAACATGGAGAAAGCTTGATTATCTTTCTACATCCATAATATCTCACTTAGAGCAGGTGGCAAAGAAATGTAATTAGGCTGAATGATGGCTTCAATCTGGCCCCATCAACACCCACTAGCCTTCCACAGGATGTGCTGGCCCAATTAGACTCTTAACTTTTGAACTGTTATTATACTGCTTGTTGTCCTGACAGGACAATCTAGGAATTGTTTTCTACTCTATACCGGCAATTACACTTCTGGGAAGAAGCAGGGATTCCTCAGGGCACGAAGACTTGGGCCTGGTCCCATGCGGTGATAACACCTGCAGTACTGTCTGCCCAGAGAAGCATTTCCCCCTCGTCATATATCCTTTCCATCCACCTTTATCAGGGTGCTTAAGTGTGAAATACTGAAAAGGGTATCACAATGTGCTGTTCTAAAGACGACCACCAGCTTGTTCTTTTGCACATTTGAGAACTGTTACATAAGCTCAGATAAAAACACTTATCATGTAACTCTTTCCATGGCACTGGTCATAGAGAACAGACCGGCCAGCTAACTAAATTGACACAACCAGCCAACTATGCAAGATCAACCTTGTTAACAGTTCCCAAAGGCTAGCCCGACTGAGGCCTGGGCTCTAGTACATCACATCATCACAGGCAGAGAGAACCACGTGCAAACGAGGGTGAAAACAGGCAGGCGACGCAAAGGGTTCTACAGCTGAGGGTCCAGGTCGCAGACCTGAGCAGAACCAGCCATGGCGCAGAGGCACAAGTCTGAAAGGACCTGGACCACAGTGCAGGTACCCCTGGGGATGAAGACACACCTCAGAGGAAAACCATGGATCAACTCTGAATGTAACTCAGAAGAAAACAAAGTCAGATAATTATTACTCTATTAGAAATTACTCATTATTTCTGAGAAGTCATAAGATTAGTTTCTTAAAATAAAACAATAACTTTTTAAAGGAAACCAGAATGTTACTTGTTAATAAGTACAGTAAGGCCTCACTTAGTGTTATTGTTAGGCTCTATGACTTTATGCAAAACCACATGAATGAAACTAATTTTACCATACAGCAAATGACGGAAACAAATGGGTCCTACAGCCATCTCAGCAATGTGTTAATGGAACGACGTTGAACGAAATGATATTACTGAAGGACCTGCTATACCTAAACCCCATTCTTTCTGTTTGCCCGGTGGTCAGCCTACCTGGACAGAAACTGTAGAGGCACCTGCAGGTTGTCTTTCAGTGTACGAAGCTGCTGAACATCACAACAAAGGCTGACGTTGTCAAAGAAGAATCCTGGACAGAGTTCCTTTAGGGTGAGAAAGCATGGATATCAGACAGTTAAATAAGAACAAACAGTCCTCAATGAAACAAGACAACTCCATTCACATAATCCTTTAGTACACAAGGATAAGACATTTATGTGCAAAGTTCTTGCAGAATTCTTTTAAAAAGGCCATCGATTTACTATTTCTAAACTTAGAGATTCACAAAAGTAGAGACATTTCTTTTTTTTTTCTTATTGAACCAATCATTTTACCTTTCCTTGGGTTTTTTAAGTTTAACCAGAATGATTTTACTGCAGATTTCCATTAGTTACTCCAAGGAAAGTCAATGGCTTGAATAATTCTAATGAAAGAAGCAAGGACCTACCTCTCAGAGACCTGCTGTTATGTCAGCTGGGTTTTAGATTACTTAAGCCTCTAAAGCCAGTTTTTTCACATTGGATTCCTAACCCTCTTCTAATATTGCTATATACCAGGGATGGTACAAGAGACAACAGAATACTGGGAGCAGCCCAAGTTCACAGGCTCTCAGTGGAAAACAAAGGAACCACTAAAATGAACAGAAGACAAAGGAGTCACAGCCACTTAGCAGCCTAGTAGTCCATTCAAGTCCTGAAATCTAGGAATGAAAAAAAAGCTAACTTCTAATATATTTTGAAGAAGCTGCAAAGAGGGAACCAAAGTCAGTCCCTAAATAGTGACCTGCTAGTGGGAAAGAAAGCCCCATGTAAGTTTGGGATAAGAGTTAAGCCTATTGGTGTTTCTCCTCAACCCCCACCCCACACTAATATTTAAGATATAACTACAGAGGGCCTTTGATTATTAGCATTTTATGTTTCCCAACACCTAAGGTAACCAACTTACCTGCACTAAGTCATACCCATCCTTCGGCAACGGTTTAGGTGGCCCAGAATATTCACAGTTGTACCTCTTATCTCCAGATGCAATTCCGCACTCTCCGTACCAAACACAGGACTGTGAAAACACCTGCAGAAAGTAGTCAGCACAAAACTCAGTTTGCCAGGGCCTTGAGGGGAAAACAAATTTCAACAGTAAAATGCACCCACTCGAGCACCATTACAGAACCTTCTAATGTCACTTGATAAACCTTGAGGTAACAACAAGAGGCACTGGTTAGTTTAACATTTTGAAAAATATTAGTTAAAATAGACCAAATACCCCAAAAGGATTTGACTAGTAGTCAGTGAAGTAGTTAACACACTACTGTTTTCCACAATTTCTACTTCCTGGAAGTTTATTTGTTCATAAGAGAAAGCTATACATAGGTTCCATGTAAGAATACTAAGAACCAGCACTGAGAAAAGAAAGCAAGATAGCATGCAAATTTGTGACCACTAGGGTACTATTCTTTCACATCTGAATAAGGAACAATGAAAGAACATTTCCATAAGTATTTAGGTTAATTTATAGCAGTACATCATGACTAACATGAAGAACAGAACCACAAACATCAATAAACCCAGATAAGAAGCAGTATCAAGAATGAACACCTTGTCCTCAAGATAAGTAAACAGTAAGGAATGTGCAAATTTTAAGGAAAATCACCTCATCAATCTTAAAAAAAAATTTTAAAACCTTATGTAAATATTTCTCAAGAGCCACTCATATCCCTCACGTGAAAGTCACAAGGCTGTCAGAAATTCAGAAGGGAGGAGGGTTCAGTGTGAATCATCATGCCAGTGTGGCCACCAAGCTCTGTGAAGCTGGCCAGGGCCCCAGGCTTGAACAATCTTGCAGTCATGAGTCCCCTAGGGATACAGAGGGTACAGAGAAGTAACTAGGCTCCCAAGACACCTGGTGGGAATGCCATTTAAAAAAATCTGAATTCACTGCAGTGAATTTTCTCCAGTGGCAACGGCACAGGACCAACATGTATGTAAGGAGCTAAGTTAGTCTGTGTTGGTCCCCAGCGTTGAGCTAGAAATCCCACAAAAGGCCCCAAAGCCCTAAAAACAAACAGGAGGCTGGGGTGGATATGTTAAGGGGGGCCTAAGGAGTCAATATGATTGAGCTCTGATTTCATTATTAATATTTTAAAACAGAAATTATGACTTACCCCTATCTTGCTTCACTGTGTTTATTTAGGTCACAAGAAAGAGAAATTATATAAATGAGGAAGTGATAAGTATTCAAGAATATTACATTCCAAACTTTGGCAAGAGGCGCAAAATTTCAACATCTTTTTAAAAGTTATTTTGTTTAGAAATTAAGTTTAATGGGTTGACACTGGTCCACAGGAACACATAGGTTTAGTTATACATCTCCATAGCATGTGAACTATTCACTGCGTTGTGTGCCCATCAACTAAAGTCAAAACACTTTCCATCAACATATATTTGGCCTCATCACCATTTTTATGCAAAAAAATCACATTATTCCCATAAATCTAGCAATCTAGGGAAAGTATTGTTCTTTTCAAGGCTCTGGGTTTTCAACTAAAAGGTCATTACCCATCTACTGAAGTTTGAAAAGGCAAAAGCGCTGACCAAGACGACAGTGATGCTGACTGACATGTAATTTAAGTAGAAAGAACCCTCCCTAGACCTCATAGAATTCTCTCTCAACAGACCAATAGGGCCAGCAAGTCTGGGCATTGCCAAGGTGAAGGTGGGGGCACTCTTGCACATCACCCGACAGGGTGGCAGAAATCCAGTCAACGAACCACAATCATGACTCTGGCGTGACTAGCAAGATGGGTGTCTGGAGTCTAAGTTCCCCTTTGTCAGCTCTCAGTGCAATAAAAGAAAAAAAAGATGACCCAGTGCTGCTTGGCTTGTATTCACAAAGATCATCTTTCAAAATCTACATCAGTTATTTCAAAGCAAAGTTTTCACCCATCTGATAGGAGAGAGGTAATATACATGGAAGTAAACTTTAAAGCACTATGCAATCAAATGCAAGGACTTATTAATGTCTGGAACCTCATAAAGAGGTTCCAGAGCTTGACCAGGCGGTGGCGCAGTGGATAGAGCATCGGACTGGGATGCGGAGGGCCCAGGTTCGAGACCCCGAGCTCGCCAGCTTGAGTGCGGGCCCATCTGGCTTGAGCAAAAGCTTGCCAGCTTGGACCCAAGGTCACTGGCTCCAGCAAGGGGTGGCTCGGTCTGCTGAAGGCCCGCAGTCAAGGCACATGTGAGAAAGCAATCAATGAACAACTATGGTGTCTCAATGGCAACAAAAAACTAATGATTGATGCTTCTCACCTCTCTCCGTTCCTGTCTGTCTGTCCCTATCTATCCCTCTCTCTGACTCTCTTTCTGTCCCTGTAAAAAAAAAAAAAAGAGGTTCCATAGACCTAAAGAAAAGAAAATATTCGAGGTTTCTTTGGGCCTAGGAAAACTGAGTTTGGCTCAATGTTCTTAGGTGTGCTTCCCCAAATCATCCTACTTAGAGCAGCAGCCTGAAGCCAGTGGGGCTCAAAGTACTTATAAGCCACTTCCTGTGTGCTAGGCACAGTCTGAACTGCTCTTCATATAGTAACCTGATGAATCCTCACAATCAGCTGATGAGAGAAGTGCTATTATTATACCCATTTTACAGATAAAAGACGAAGCACAGTGAGGCTAAACAACTTGTTCATGAGTGACAGAACCAGGATTCAGTCCAAGACATTCTAGTTTTAGGAAACAGTCTTAATAAAAATATAATCTATTGCAAGACTAAGGTCTTCACTCTACTATTACACCCCTTCCGCCCTTTATCTTGTGCAAGGCACATACATGTGTGCACGCACTCATACAGCTGCCTTGGGCAGAGGGTGGTCTCTTTCCTATTTCAAATCTCTAACTTCATCTCCCTCTTCTCACCTCCAGCTAAAAAATGAGAGCTGCCCTCCATCACCCCCAGGCCCTATTGGCGTAGTGTTCCTGACCTTCCTTCACAACCCTACACCACCTGACCTCCTTCTTGTCCACATTTTCCACCTCATCTTTCTGTTGGTCCCTTCACTGCTCCTGCCTATAAACGCGGCTCCAACTTCATTCTTCCTCTCAGTCAAACCCCTCCCATCCTCTCTCCCACTTCCAACTACCTGCCTGACAACCCCAAGTGCTCGAAAACTAATCTCTGAAGCCTTGGCCATTGCCGATCTCTGTTCATTGGGGTTTGAAGCCTAAGCACCTTCCCGACCGGCCTCCTGTCCCAGTCTCCTGCGCCTCTTCCTCCCCAAACTCCTTCCCTGCTGAACCAGCCAGTCTTTCTCCATCTCTGCACCTTCCAGTCAGACCTCGGCAATGCCTCGCAGGCACAGCTGCCACCTGGCTCTTCCTGAGCCACAGTTGCAAGGTTTTCTGATGCTCAGAAACCTATACTTCCCTTTCCCACGGCCTGTGAGACAAGCGTCAGAAGCCTCACCTGGCTCTACTGCACACACATCTCCCATTCTTCCTTTCCGTGTGGGACCTGACTGTCTCTGCCCAGTTTATATCGGTCTGGCATCCCTCCCCTCCACTCCATACATACAGCCCCCCCCGCCCCCCCCCCCCCGCTACCTGTCAAGCAGTCTCCTACCTTCACCTTCCTATGTGTCTTCCTGACCCACCCAGGCACAGCCCCGCGTCCAACTAAGTATGCCTTTATTAGCTCCCTAAAGCCTCGGATCTGTGAAGCTGCTACTAAAATAACACCATTTTACAGAAGAGGAAATTGAGGGTTGTGCAGGTGAACTGACTCATCTGAGGCTACATCTAAGATACGCAGAGGCAGCCCCTACCCAGGCCCCGGCTGACTCGGGAGCAGGAGCTCTTACTCCTCAGACCACACTGAGGGCCACTCCTCAGGGGACCACTGGCTGGGCCATCCTCATCTCTGCATCCCACCCAGAATCCAGCTGGCATCTCAGCGATTAGATTTTTGGTCTCCAAACCACCACAGCATGGGAGGCCATCAGGACTTTATTGACAGAGAGGACAGATGCACCTTAAGACCCTTGGGCTGTCAGGGCAGGACTGATGGATAAGACTAAGGATACACCATGCAGTCTAGAGCTCGTGTGCAGGCAACTCACTTACTTTCTAAGCAGAGCACCTGATAAGAGTAAGGTGTCTAGCTGCAAGCTGCCTTTCCTATGATACAAGAACACTTGGTGTAGATTTCATGTCAATAAAATAATATTTACTTGGGGAAGGAAGTAGTATGCCCCAGTTCTGGAGATGAATGTTGGTGATGGTTGTGCAAAAATGTGACATACGTCATATCCCTGAAGCACACACTTAAAAATGGTTAATTTTATGTTATGTGTATTCACCACAAAGTAAAACATGAGGCCAGACGCCCTTCACCACCATGTAAGAGAAAAGCCGGTGGCATGGACTGCAGAGAGCAGTTCTCAGTTATCATTCTGAAGTTAAACAGAAGAGTCACAGTTCACACAGGATCAAAGACTATGGGTCCCAGTGTCACTCGACATACCCAGAGTCTCTAATAACAGGTCTCGTTAAAGCTCTACCTGGAGGCCCAAGTCTAAACAATAATAATTCTTCATAGTTCATCTGGCGGTCACTGACCAATCTTATAGAGCTATTCATAATCCCAAGAACTATCTTATTTAATAAGCATTTGAAAATGTTGCCAATTCCTAAAATGTTAAAAAGTAAATTACTGGTTTCATTTTAATTACAGAATAAATACCCATTTAGCATATTAGAGGCATATCTTGTTTTATTGCACTTTGCTTTGTTGTGCTTCAACATGTCGTGTTTTACAAATTTAAGATAAGACCCTCCACCAGCAAAAAGATTGCAACTCGCTTTATTGAGGTGGTCTGAAACCAGACCTGCAATATCTCCGAGGTCTGCCTGTGTTTAAACAGCACAGTTGTATATGAAATAACAACGCAATCTCCTTATTTCTCTATCCCCCGCCCCATTTCTCAGATTTAACCAGCGCTGGTTTATTAGATCTAGGTCTTCTGGGCTTTTAGCCCTCAAGCAGACAAACCTGTAGAGCTGTGTACCCACAAACACATGTAAGTGCAGTGACTTTTAAGAAGGTTTTTCACAAAGAAACCTTGACTAACCTCCATAGTTGGCTTTGGGCTCGACCTGCCCTGCGGTTAACTGTATCCATCTGGGTCTCTAGCCCTACTGCTTTCTCCACAGATTCCAGTCCCCCCCATCTTAGAACATCCTCCCAATTACAAGCCTCTCCTAAGACTCCTTGCCTTCATTAAACTTAACTCTGACTCCTTTCACCTGGTTCCAGTGCAGGTGCCCCCTCTCCCGACCAGGTGAGCTATCCTAGGGCAGAGGCAGGCCAGCCCCAGGCAGCACTTGGCCGGTGTTCATGGCGCCCACCCTCACTGCTCAAGTCAGCAGGTGTTCTGTGCCCAGAGCTCTGGTGAGTGTCATCTCTGTCCTAGGGCAGAATAAACTTTTCCTTAGAGGGTCAAATATTTAATATTGTTGGCTTGTGGGCAATAGGGTCTCTATGGTAAATATTCAATTCTGCCTGTTGTAGCTCAACAGGAACCATGGATAATTGGTAAATGATGAGCGTGGGCACGTCCCAAGCAAACTTTATTCACAATGACAGCCACTGGCCAGGCCATACTTCACTAGCTCCTGCCCTAGGATCAAGCAGAAGTTATATTTATGAGAATTACAAGGTGTATATCTGGGGAGAGGTTGCAAGAGTATTTTCTCGCTTTGTCTTGACTCCTTCACAAGACTATAAAATCCTCAAGGGAAAATTCCTACTTTTCACTGAATCAGAAATCAACAAAATTCATGAGTTGAAGGAGTTCAAATGGATTATCTAAGAAGTTCAAAAATGGTAACTGCTGGTTGTTTGCGCTTTATCTCAGAATGTAGTAGTTGCAAGGCTAGATCATCTCTACTTTTAAAGGTTAGGTAGGTCAGGTAGATATTTCACAACATGGTCCAGAGTTTAATTACTGGGTGCATGACAGGACAGGAAAACTTCTTCCACTAATAATAATAGCTTAGGAAAGGCTAAATCTGCTGTATATGAGCAACTATAGCAACTGCTAAAATAGACTATAATAGGGAGCTATGTGAAAGTATTTATCATGTGGGGAAGCTATGAACATCAGCATCTGAATCCTATACTCCAGGCTGCCTTTAGACAATTCTGCTGAATAAAGTATTAAATAACTCATATTCAAATACTTACTGAATGCCAATCACGTTTAGTAAGGTACAAAGTTATGTGATTTCTCCCTCATTTCTTGCCTAATTTTATATCTCAGACCCCAATGGAGTAGTATTGCAGCATTTTATAGGTAAGAAAATTAAGGGTCAGAGATTATCTGAGGTCACATGGCTCATCAGTGACAAAACCTATAATGAGAATAGAGATTTTGAGTGCCAAAATAAGCATTCTCCATCCTATACCCCACCACCACCACCCCCAAGCTGCTATACTGTCCAAACTCCAGTTCAGTTTGTACACAATATGTATCTTCAGATTTTGACAATGCGCCAGATATGGGTTTATAATCCTACATGTGTTCCTCTTTCTATATAAACTTGTCCACTTGTACAAATAAGTACCATTTATATATTTTTTTATTTATTTATTTTTAACAAGTGTGTGCGAGAGATACAGAGAAGAAGAGAGAGAGATGAGAAGCATCAATTCTTTGTTGTAGCACCTTAGTTGTTCATCGATTGCTTTCTCATATGAGCCTTGACTGGGGGGCTTCAGCAGAGAAAGTGACCCCTTGCTCAAGCCAGCGACCGTGGGGTCATGTCTATGATCCCATACTCAAGCCAGTGACCTTAGGGTTTCGAACCCAGATCCTCAGCATCCCAGGGCGATGCTCTATCCACTGCACCACCACCTGGTCAGGCCCATTCACATCTTTTCAAGTACATCTCTCAGCAGCCATCAGATCATGGCTCACTTTCTCAGTACAACTGACTGTCCGCAACTTCTGGCCTGCACTCAGCCATCCCACCACAGGTGAAGCGCAGGGCTGGGACACCTCACCTCTGCTGCTGTGCTGCATGCATAAAACCACAGCAGAACCTACGGACATTCCCAGCTCAAGCTCCAGTGAGGGGAGCAAACAAATATGACAGGACATTTGGGTTGGAGGCTGGTTTGGTCTGACTTCCATTAATGGAAATCTCTAGAACTCTGTTTTACAGCCAACTTGGGATGAACATATCCACATAACAAAGAATAATTTGTGTGAGCACCAGGCACAACTGCAGATGAGCCCAGCTAATCTTCACTTTACAGATAAAGTAGTCTGCAGTTTCTTTAAGAGACTCATCCAAGGTCATACTATTAGTGAGTATTAGACATTGCTGAGCTCCAGCACTCCCAGTCTGAAAAATAATCCAAGTCAAAAGATGAAAATAAAAGTATAAGAGTGGATGGGAAAGGATACTGCCAGTAGGTTTTTCCAATGGGATATTCACAGTGCGGCAACTGAACAATGGGTGAGGCCAGCAGGCTAATTCCATCCCCGATTTATCACTGGCTTTAAAGAAAACACAGTAGAGCTAGAAATACGCCTTGAATGAAGTGCCTTACTGGCCAAGTGGACCATCTGCTGAACACACATTCAACTTAGTTTGCTAAATATGAATAAACTGATAGCAATATTTTGAATTTGGATAGAGCACAGAAACCAGAAGAGAGTGGCCCAAGCACACTGTCTGCCATTTGTGACCTTGGGACAAATTTGAGTGCTAAAACCCACATCTATAATACAGGAAAAACAGCATCACACTATCTTAAAGGGTGTTCTGTGAGATCAAAGCAAGATCAGCAGTATCCTAGCAATAGAAGTACTATGCAAAAATTAGGTAAGTCTTTTCCTTTAGTTTCTTGTAAACTAGAACGTCATTTTAAAATAGCTTTACTGAGATCACTTAGATACCATAAAATCCAGCCTTTATAAGTAAAAAGGTTTTTAGTAACCATTAGGTAACTTTTCCCACCAGTTTTCCTCTTGTCCACCTGGTAAGCATTAACTGACCCACCAAAGGTCAGCTAAAAAATGGACTCCCTATAACACTCTTTCTTTGTCTTTACTGTAGCATACTTTGCATTGTAATTTTTAAAACATACTCACCCTTCTTCCCATCAACTATGAATAAGACAGGGATAGAAACTACTAACATTTACACATCACTTTACAGTTTGTAGACTGATTTCTGTAGTTTATTATTTGGCCTACTTTTGTATTCTACACTGTGTCCATAGCAAAAAGTTCTTATTTATGAAATTAGTGAAAGACAATAATTTGAGTTTTTCTGTGACCTTAGGGTCTGTCACAAGATAAAGAAAAAATTTTAAGGCTTCACTTAATTATATATCCCAAAGGCATGCTTGAATCAGTGAGGGTTTTTTTGTTCGTTTGCTTTTCTCTTAAGTTTTCTTGCCAAAGCAAATATTTCCAAAAACTGAAAATAAGAGACATAGTCCAACACAGGATAACCAGTTTGGCCATAGTTGGCCATTGATTATCAACCCAGAAACCAACTGAAAATTCAATTGTGACCTGTACTAGCCTCTGAATCCCCGCCCCATCCTACCCTCTCATCTGAACCCAGGAAAGCCTGAGGATTTGGTGATTCAGTAAAGTAAAAGAGTCCTGGCTATGGCTATATTGCAGATGGCAAAACACAGTTCTTGCCCTCAAGGAGCTTGTGATCAATTCATACTATTTCTTTCTCTTTCAACAGGCATCCTGAAAAGTAAGCATAGTTGTTAATCCAATTTTACAGAGGAAGAAACTGAAGATATCTGGGGGATCGCTGGCTAGCCCAAGATCACTCTTGGTAAGAGAAGAGTCAAGACCCACATTCAGGTCTTTTAACTCAAAGTTTTTGTCAGGCAGTAAATGCCTTAAGAAAAGATTTAAAATTTCATAGGGAAGGCATTCTAGTTGGGGGAACAGAATAACAAATGTTATAAATGATGGAGCATTTGAACTGGGCCTTGGAAGACGGGTAGGGTTTTGATAGCAAATAGTTCATTTGGCCAGAGAGCAGATGCCATCATATTAGAGATGGTCCGATCCAGGCTTCTGTAGTAGGTAATGTGTCACCTTTACAATACCCTGAAAATCATTCCTTTTGGGAGGAAGTGTTCCTCAGGGAAGAGAGATTATACTGTCTTCCTGACCAGAGAGACGCTTTGTTCTGGGACTGGGTAATATGACAAACACTGAAGGAATACAAAAAGACCTATTCAGCAAGTCATTTTCTTTCTGCCCACTCACTAAAAAACAAAACAAAAAATTCCTATTTTCCCTTGATTACTTTGTTAGTAGAATATCTGATCACAGCATCAATCAAGGAGTAGGAGAGATTGGGAAATACTACCCATATTCATTCCATTTTCAGGAGGATATTCTTCAACACTCTCAGTCCAAAAAAAGTAAACCATTCCTGATCTCAGAAAAAGCCATTGTAATGGCTTAATCCCTACCCAGGCCTCACTGTGTTCCAAATTCCTCAAGAAAAAGTTTACAAAAATTACAATCAGGAGATTATACATATACTGTTTCTCAAAACTGCATATACTATTTGGGTGACTATATAAACATGCAGTCTAGTAATGTTAGTTCATTATCTGTAAAAGTTAAAAATTAAGAAAAGCAAAAATCTCTTCAAATGTATTTTAGACCTTCAAGGACAGTTTGTAATTCTGTCACAACTTTATTGATGATCAAACAGAACCGAGATGAGCTGTTATCATAGGTAAGAATTCTAAAAACACTCCATCCCTTGCCCCAACCTCACCCCCCAATCTGTTCAGGATTCTGAAAGCCTCTGCAGACTTAAAAAGAATTTATAAAATAACAATAGTTTTTCCAGTTAAGCTTTACACATCTGTCCAAGGCTTCAAGGCATTTGGCAAGAGACTCGTGGCTAACCACAGACCTATCACAAAAATCCTAGCAGGAGAGGAACTCTTTGGCCATCAGCCTGGATACTACCTCCATGTAAAAAGGATTTCAGAGTTAAGTGAAATCTACTTAACAATGTGAAGCCTTCCTATGAGATCCTGACCTAAAACTCTAGGGAAACTGGACAGCTGTATTTTCTTTCAGGCACATAATTGCTACTATTTTTTGAGTTTTTACTAAAGTGATGAGGTCTCTCCATACATCATGCTACTTAACAACACTAATAATCCTATGAGGTATTGTTTATTTTCAGAAAAAACTGATGCCTGAAACATCAATGTGCCCAAAGCCATTCAGCCCTTTCTTCCAAAACGTCTTCTTGAAACCTGCTTTCCTCGCTGCCCCTGGCACCCAGGCACCACAGGTGCACACTGCTGGGGTCCCCCGCATACACATACAAGAGGTAGGAGCCATAGTTCTCCTATCTCTTGGGCCTTTACTGGGTCAGCATCTCCCATCTACTTCTGAGAACTACACAGAAGTTTAAGAAGTTTTTTGAAAACCCTCAGTCAGCTTCCCTGTGATTCACTTCCCTCTCACTGCCCACACCCCTATATGTGGGCACAAGGGCACAGAATTCCCAAAGGTCACTCTTTCATCCCGATCTGGTTTAATCAACATTATATCTTTAGACGTCCCCCAAGTTTACAAAGAGAAAACTGTAGCCACAGAAACAGCAGTGTGACAAAGCTGACCCAGGGAGTCAGGCAACCGGATTTCAGGCCCCGTTCTGTGGCTAGGTAGTATTGTGACAAGGGTATATTACCCCCAGATGGGCGTCAGTTTCCAAAGTGAAAGGGAATTGATAAGAAGCAACTTGCGCTCTTTTGAAGGCCAAGCTGTCTTATGTAAAGTACCTAGGACTTGTTCCAATTTGGTGCTTGACGAATTGTTTCCTTTCTTTATCTTGCCTTACACCTTTACGGGAGAAGAGGAAATAAAGGGGTAGGAGCTTCTAAACAAATCTATGAAGAGTTCGTATGTACGTGGCAGAATTTAAAAAAAAAAGTCAGGTTAAATAAGATCTCTATCCCTCTCTACTGATTGTCGTCCTTCCTTCGGATCCCACATCCCCAACCCAGAAATTAGGTGACCACTGCTGAAAGGAGCTCAAAACAGGCCAAACCAGTAGCTCCCAGTTGCCACCCTCTTTCTGACTGCTGGGAAAAGTGTGTGGCCGGAGAAAGAATTTGGAGAGGTGGGGTTCTCCAAGGATTCCTTCGTTACAGCAACTTCCCCAAGACCAGACAGCTGGACCTGCGCCCCCTCGGCGACGGCGGCGCCTGAGCCGCTGCACTGCCTGCCGCTCTCCAGCATCGCTGCCCCGCCACGTCCCCCACAGCCCACCCGGGTGCCCGGCGGCCGCTCACCTGCGCAGGGCACAGCAGCAACATTAAGAGGCCCAGGGCCAGGCCGCGCGCACTCATGCCGCCGCTGCGCGGGGTTGCGGACCCCCGCGGACTCGGCTTGGTTCGGCTAGGCTCGGCTTGGTTCGGTTAGGCCCGCGTCACTGGCTCTCTCAGAACCCGGGGCCAGCCGACAGAGGGAAAAGGACACAGCGGCGGAGGGCTGCGCGCGCAGGTCAGGAAAAACTAAGGCGTCGCCAGCTCCTCCCCCTTCTGGGCGTTGCCGATGTCGCCACGCCCAGGGCCCGTTTTGGGGGTGGGGGCGGTCCAGGGAGGGCGGGACGGGGGCGGGGCCTAGCTGCATCCTGAGTGTAATCGGACTCAATGGTGTCAGAGCCAGCCATCGATCTCCTAGAGCGCCTGCTCCCGCTGGGGACCCGGCGTGGGGCCAGGGACTCCCAGACCAGGGCAATTTAACTTCTGGAATCCATGCTGGGAGAATATTTCTGGAGCTGTACCGACCGTGTAGTTTCATGCTTTAAGTGAATTTCTCCCCCTCTTGTCTTTTTCTTTGATTGGGGATTGTGAGCGAGGTTTTAACCAATGGGAGTTCTGGGAGACTGTTTTTCATAGTGAACTCTCATTGCTCAGTGGAATACGTATTTATATTAGGTCCGAGTACCACTCTGAGCAAATTCTGCTCCCAAACCCAGTTGCCCAAAAGGAATCCATGCCCCGGCACTTCTAGCGACACCAGGTGGTGTGGCGGAGCTGCCTGACGATGTAGGGATTAGAGAGTGCGAGGGGCGGAGCGCGGCGGGGATGCCTCTGAGTCACCCAATCTCGGTTTCCGTCGGTTAGGCCCTTGTCCCGAAAAGCGCTGGAACCGCACCATCTGCTGGTGATGCCGAGCGGGACTGAAAACCTGAGGCACTTTCTGGATGGGACCGGAATCCATTTTTGAATTCTAGGTTAAGTAAAGAAACACAAAAATAAAAGTGTCCTTGTATTTTTGTTTTGTTTGTTTCTGCCTTGCCTCTTTATATTATTATAATCTTTTTTGGACTTGCACTTATTTTTATTCTATTAATTTCTGATAACATTACCCCTCAGATTTTAATTATGGAGCACCACTCATAAGCATCAGCTATTTCCATTTTGAAGTTAAAGAAATGGAGGTAAGGATCTCTGTTCCCCACAGTGGACTCCAATTTACATAGAAAAGACTAAATATTCATCAGCAGCAATGCTCAAACTCAGTCCTAGCTGCTAGACCATGATGCTAGTGACATTCCCATCCCTACTAGAGAAAGCTATTATCTTGCCTTCCCACCTGAGATGTTCACCTGCCTGGCTGGGCACTGAAACTACAGGGATGTCCTCCGGACCTTCAGCCCTAGATCTTCCACAATGACCTCCTTCCTGGCTCTCATCCAACTGTGTGTTCTCCTGCTTCTGGTAATTGCACTGATGATAAAGTGGTGTTCGTTATGGACGTGAACTGGAAGTGTTGTCATTGAATCAGCAGCATCAGCATTATCTGGGAACTTGTTAGAAATGCAAATTTATGGGGTTCCACCCTGGAGACACTGAATCAGAAACTCTGGGGATGAGCCCAGATTGGTTTTAACCAGCCGTCCAAGTGGTTCCAATGCACACTCAAAGTCAAGAACTACAGCTGTAATGTATTTCCTGGATAATGGATCCTTGTGGGTTAGCCTTCCAATTTTAGCAAAGTCCCTATGGAGAAAACAATAAAACCTTTACAAGGCCTTGGCCTGTTGGCTCAGCTGTAGAGCGTTGACCTGGCATATAAAATTCCTAGGTTCGATTCATGCTCAGTGAGAAGCAACCATCTGCTTCTCTCTCTTTCTCCCTCTCCCTCAGTCATGGCTTGAATGCCAAGCAAACTTGGTCCCAGGCACTGAGGATGGCTGGCTCCATGGACTCACCTCAGGTACTGAAATAGCTCAGTTGTGGAGCAAAAGACCAGCGGCCCCAGATGGGCAGAGCATTGCCCTGGCAGGGGGCTTACCAGTGGACCCCGGTTGGAGTGCATGTGGGAGACTGCCTTCCCGCCTCTCCCTTAAAAAGAAAAAACCTTTACAAAATAATGTGAGTACACGAAATCTTAAGCACCATATAAAATATTTCTGTGATGGGAAGAAATTCTGACACCTCACAAAATATATTTACCAGTCACAAAACAGTAATAAAGATCTTTTAAGCATATATATATATATATATATATATATATATATATATATATATATGTATTTGCTCTGGTCTGTCTTTCGTACAGGTTCAACAATGCCCAAAAGCCTAGGGTATATTTTTAAAATATATAGAAAGGCTGAGAGACAGAGAGGGGAAGGGAAAGAAAGAGAGAGAGAGAAGCATCAATTCACTGTTCCACTTGATTGTTCTATTTAGTTGTGCACCCATTGATTACTTCTACTTGCCCTTACCCGGGATGGAACTCATGACCTCCGCTAGGATGACACTCTATCCATTGAAGAACCTGGCCAGAGCCTAAACTCTCCTATTTCTAAGTGACATATTGTTTTTTCTGATAACAAAAAAAATCCATGCTCATGGTTGAAACTTTGAAAATACACAGCAATTGAGAGAAAAGAACAAAACCGCATTTATAATTCCACTATTATGGATAATCTGTGTCACGTTGTGGTGTATTTTTCTCCTTCTATGAAAATTGTTTCAACATGCTCAGATCCTAAGAGAAAGACATTTTTCTTGTTTGTTTAAATACTTAATACCACCATCATTAAATACTGATTACATAACAACAAAGGACAATACGAGAAAAAATGAAATTATTAGACATATGCATCTTTATGAGTATGCAAAAATGTCCTCCAACAGAGTTCTATGAATTTGAAAACATATCTATAAATGTAATATATAAACTTTTCAAACAAGTGGAAACATACAGTATATATTTTGCAGCTTGCATTTTTACATTAGCAATATGCTTTATTAGCAATTTCTTAAAATGAGCTCTAATGGATTTCATAATATGTACATAACATTTCTGAAGCCAACAATGTAGGTCAGTCCCAGAACAGAGCCTAAGTCAATGAAATATAGTTCACCAACCAACAAATATTTCAAAATAATTCCCCTCAAATTGCCTTTCTGGTACAGTGAAGGGTTTGTATGGTTCCAGCAATACTGCATAAATTTACCTTTCCTTTCCCATATGCTTCTTCACATTCCTGAGCTTGTCTGGAGTCCACAAAGCTTTGAATCTTTCTGTGCCTCTGCATTCCTCATGGTTCTGCATCACTGAAGTCTAAACACTGTTCAACATTTCCCTTAGGGAGGGAGATGGGGAGCATTGACCCAACACAAAATTCTTTTTACTTAGCAGATGGAGGGGAAGGTTTGGTTTGTTACTTTTGTTACTGGAAACAGTGATGCAATGAACATTCCTGCACCTAAATCTTTGCAATTATATACAAATAGAACTGTTGGGAAAATGGACATATTATTGGATCAAAGGAAATAAGCATTTTAGTTTTGATAATTACCAAATTGCCTTCCAAACAGATTGCAATTTACACCTTTGCTAAAAACATACGGAACTACCTAATTCTACCTTCTTGCCAACACTTATCTTTGCCATTCTGCTGGGTGAAAATGGCATCTGTGATTTTACTTCATAAAATATTGTGATGCTTAATTTGTATTTTATTAATTATAAGGGAGATTAAGACTCTTTTCATACACTTAGAAATTACTTCATTTCTTTTTTTGTCTTCTTCATTTTCTAGTAGTTTTTTTCATGACTGTAAAAGATCTTTATTTATTAAGAAAATTAACCTATCAATCCATATGTATTGCAGATTTTTTTTTACTAATTTACAAGTTTTCAGGAATATAAGAATTATTTTATGTTTTCCTCTAGAGTTTTAATGATTTCATGAAAATAATAATCCATCTGGGATTACTTTGCCGTAAGGAGTGAAATAAGGATCCAGTTCCCTTCTCTCCCCAGAGCCCAGGCAGTCACATGGATACCTACTCATCTTAAAGTCATCATTGGTTTTTGTGTTGCCAAATCCAAGGATAACTCATTTGTTCTCATCTCACCTGACCTTTTCGTAGCATTCAACACAGATGACTACACTGGTCCAACTTAAAAACGTATTCTTCTTTACCCTTCACTCTCCTGGGTTACCTCATTGGGTAGGCGTCTACCACATCTCATCTTCTAGACTAGGGATGTGCTTCGATCACGATATTCATGTTAATAAAATTTTGTTACAATAAAATAACTTTAGTTTCTTCTAATATAGAAGCATTTTTTGTATTCTGCTGGCTTGGAAATTTCAGAGTAGACAGTGATTCGAGTGGGCAAAGAAAAAAATGCCTAAGTTCCCGTGGATAGGGGAGATTGTTGCATGACGTGGCTGCTGTCTGTTATGCAAGATGGACCTGGGCTAGATGGAGGTTGCCTCCTGCAAATCTTGCATCTTGCTTAGAGACCGTCTAATTCTGATTGATGTTTATTCGGACATAAATCAGTACCCTCTCTTGCCTCCCTCTAGGTACTGGTCCTTGGGACAGATGGTTGTCGTGACCTGGTTAAACATGTAATTTCCTGTACCTGGTATCATTCATATGCTAGTACCCATGACTGTCCCCCACCCCACCCCTTTGGTACATGCCAAGTAGAGCTAGGATTTATTTCGTATTGCAGCCACCCAAGATGTACCTCAGATGTAAGTTTCCATTAATAAACTGTACATAATTACCAGGCTGGTGTGGCAGGACTCTTTCTTCAGTCTTTCCCTGACCTCTGCTTACAGAGGGAGATTCTCAGTCCCAGGGCTTTCTCCTGGATCTGCATGTATGAACACTACTGCACAGATTGCAAGCTTGCCTAATTTCTAACTTGAAAGTTGAAGTTCAATAATAGGAAATGAAGATAACTCTGGGTCTTCGGGGTACTAGGATGTGACTGACTTCACCTGATGATTCCTGAGCCTGTTGCTGAAGGGCTGATGTACCTGATCCTTCTTAACTTTGCTTACTTGTATTTTTTGTTTGTTTTATTTTGCTTTTCCCATCGTAGACTGGGTGACTTAAACAAAAGGTATTTATATCTATGTTTCTAAAGGCTGAGAAAGAAGTGTAAGAGCAAGGTGTCCATTAGTTCAGTTTCCAGTGAGGAACCCACTTCCTGTCTTATAGAGGGTTGCCCTCTCATCATGTACTCACTCGATTTGTCCTTGGTGCCTGTGTGTGCAGGGAGATTTGCCTTTGTCTTTCTATAAAGTCACCAATTTTATTGGATTAAGGCCACACCTTTATGACCTCATTTAACCTTAATTACCTCCTAATAGTCCTAACTCTAAATACAGTTACATGAGGGTTAGGTTAGGGCTTAAATGGTGAATTTGGGGGACAGAGTTCAGTTCGTAGCACCCCTCCTTTTGTTCAAGGCTGAATTATGACTTGTGGGCATCAGGCACCTTTGCCTTTGGGGCCCCTTCCTCCTTCAAAAAAACAAAAACAGCCTGACCAGGTGGTGGCGCAGTGGATAGAGCATCGGACTGGGAAGCGGTAGACCCAAGTTCGAGACCCCGAGGTTGCCAGCTTGAGCGCAGGCCCATCTGGTTTGAGCAAGGCTCACCAGCTTGGACCCAAGGTCGCTGGCTCCAGCAAGTGGTTGCTCAGTCTGCTGAAGGCTCACGGTCAAGGCACATGTGAGAAAGCAATCAATGAACAACTAAGGTGTCACAACAGCAACGAAAAACTAATGATTGATACTTCTCATTGCTCTCCGTTCCTGTCTGTCTGTCTCTGTCTATCCCTCTCTCTGACTCTCTCTCTGTCTCTGTAGAAAACAAAACAAAACAAAACAAAAAACTACTTAAAATTATATTTTGTAACTGATTGGTATGAAGACAAATATAATCTAGGCTGGCTTCATTATTATATATTAATTACACTGGGGAACAATTTTTTTTCACTTTCTGTTGCATGAGGTTTTATAACTGTTTCTATATATTTCCGCATCACCGATTCCAAATCTGAAATCCGTTTTTGGTGATGCTCTAGTTTTTATGCAATTTTAATTCCTTTTTGTTACAGTTAATGGCATGCATTGGTTTTTAAATTGGAGTTAAAGGGCAACGACTCTTGGATTGAACTTAACCACAAGGCAATTAATGTTTTACAAACATTACTTTTACATAATTGCAGTTTTTAAATGTAAAAATTTATTATCTGATAAAAACACCCTCTTATTTTTTTTTAAGATTGAATCATGGCTTCTTCGAGTAGGCATAAATGTAAGAATAGTCCTGACACCTTCTGTTATATATGTGGCTGTTACACACTTCAATGTCAAAGGCGCAATATTTCATCATTTGTGACACGTGCATATATTGCCTATTTTCAAGTTCCCCTTGGCGATCAAAACAAGAATTGGGCTCCTCATATTGTGTGTCATAATTATGAGGAAATGATTCGTGACTGGACAAAAGGAAAACACAAAGAAGTGCCCTTTAATATTCCCATGGTTTGGCGTGAACCTAAGAACCACGGCAGTGACTATTATTTCTGTCTGATACATACAAAGGGCATTGGCAAGAAAAAATGGCATATGATCGCATATCCTAATATTCCTTCAGCAACATGACCTATCCCTGGTTCCAGTTTTCAATGGTTTGATTTCTTCTAAGGATGAAGAAAGTGAACATGGTGATCAAGTATATTTTGATAAGATGCATGAGAAAATGGTTGTAGAATCTGAAGGGTCTTCTTCTGATGCCAAACAGTCATTAACCTCTCAGCTGTTTAGCCAACCCGAATTGAATGACTTAGGAAGAGATTTGGGCCTATCAAAGAAAGCAGCCGCATTATTCCCTCCAGGCTTCAATAAAAGAATGTACTTCACCAGTCAGCTAATGTATCACATTTCAGGAAGCGTGAACAAATTTTTGTGGAGTTTTTTCCAAAGATAAACACTTTGTTTACTGTCATGATATCAGAAGTCTTCTCAGTCAACTCAGTGTTACCACTTACAGTCCAACAGAATGGTGGCTATTTCTTGACAGCTCTAAACAAAATCTGAAATGTGTTCTCCTACACAACGGTAATATTTATGCAGTGGTTCCAACTGGTTATTCAACTCATCTGCGAGAAAATTAGAATGACATAAAAATTGTCCTTGATTTTCTGAAGTGTGAAGAGCATAACTAGATCATTTGTGTGGATCTTAAAATGGTAAATTTCCTGCTAGGACAATAGAGAGGTTTCACAATGTATCCTTGCTTTCTGCGTTTGTGGGACAGCCGAGCTCGGGAAAAACACTGGACACAGAAGGAGTGGCCGAAACGTGAAGCTCTGGAAGTAGGAATGCAAAATATTGTGAATGAACCTGTAGTTAATTGAGACAGGATCATTTTTCCCCCATTTCACATCAAACTTGGCTTAATGAAGCAGTTTGTTCAAGCTTTGAATAGAGAAAGTGAATGATTTCAACATATTATTTCTGCTTTTCCTGCCTTGTCTTTTGAGAAGATAAAAGCAGGTGTATTCAATAGACTTTAAATTATTATATTTTCACAAAGATGATGCCCAAGAAGACATTCTACTTTATTATGCATTAAGATTCACTTCCTGAACAGTCACCTTGATAAGTTTTCCAAAAATCTTGGAGCTGTTAGTGATGAGCAGGGATGACGCTTTCATCAATATCTGAAGACAATGAAAGAGCATTATCAGGGGTGATGGGACAGAAATATGATGGCAGACTACTGCTGGAGCATTCAACGAGATTGTCCTCAACAAGTACACAAACGCAAGAGCTACAAATGCAAATTTTTGCCTGAATAGAATTTAAAGAAGTTTTGCGCAAATTTTATGATTAAAATAAGTGTTTTAATATGTTCTATTTTGAAATTGTGGACAAATTCTGATGCAATCATATCTTTTAGTGTATTAGTGTATATACTGCATTATATAAATTATTATATTTTCACAAAGATGATGCCCAAGAAGACATTCTACTTCATTATGTTAAACTAAATGTTGAAAATTTTATAAGATGAAAACCTAAAATCTTGAATTGCAAAAAACCTGTAGCTTACGTAGAAAAACTAATGTCATATTTGAGACCAGCACACTCAAATTAGGTAAGAACAAGTGTTTTTGTGGATGCAACAAAAATTTTGTTCCCCAGTGTTATTATTATATTCTTATTTTCTTCTGATTTTAAATGAAATTGAAATTAAAACATTTTCATGGGACCTTAAAAGTATCAGGGGTTCTGGGCACTGTGCCTACTCTACCTCCTGTTTTTGATGCTAGTGCCATAAACTTCCCACAGTATTCACAGACATTGCAAGTCTTGCTCACAGACTGCCCAAAAAAGGTCCAGGAACAGCAGCAGGAGCTGGCCCTAAAAGGACACCTGTGCATAGTGTGGACAAATGACCAGCTGAACATAGAGAACTGGAGTACATGATCAGCTCACACCTTTCTCTCTTTGTCAGGCTACATACTGCCACACATTTTGGTAAAATACAGGAATCCTTGAGTTAGTGTTTCTGCCAAACTCTAGGGAGTTGTAGATTATTTTTGAGAACCTCTTTTTGGTAACAGACTTCTTTCTTTTTTATTAATGTTTAACACATAAATTATACAAAGCTTACATGTACAGTTGAGTTTTTACATATTGTACACTTATATTAGTTATCTATTATATCATAAATGATCTAAAAATGTAGTATATTAAAAGAACAAATGTTTATTATTTCACAGTTTTTGTTAGCCAGGGGTTTAGGTCATTCTGTCTCAGGTTCCCTCATAGGCTGAGGTCAAGATGTCACCCAGGCTACTGTTATCTGGAGGCTGGACTGGGGCTGGAGGATCTGCTCACAGGCAAGCTGGCAGGAGGTCTCAGTGTCTCTCTCCCCAGGTGGGCTGCTCTATGGGCTGCTCAAATATACTCAGAACTTGGCAGTTGGCTTCCTCCTGAGTGAGATCCAAGAGAGAACAGGCAGTCACATGTGTTTTATGATCTAATCTCTAAAGCAGTGGTTCTTAACCTGGGTTCTATCAAACCCTAGGGGTTCAATGAGTTGGTGTCACGGGTTTGAAGAAGCCTCTGCCGTGGAGGTAAAGACACACTTGTGTAAAGTTGTGATGACACACCCGGCTTGGCCATCACTTGCTGCAGAGGATCATGTTACATTGCTTGGCCAACCAGTGCTGTGGGGAATTTAGTGCGCACAGTAGTCAACAGCTGTCGTAGTTGTACGTCATGTGGTTTCTTTCTTAATATTTTAATCCATACTAAATATGTCGAGCAAAAAAAGAAAGTGGTCGGGCGAATATGTACAACATGGATTCACATGTATCACGGAACAGGATGGGAGTCAGCGTCCTATCTGCATGATATGCAATGCCAAGTTGAGCAACTCTAGTCTCACACGGGCAAAACTAAAGGAACACTTCTTGAAGCTGCATGGAGATGGTAAATACAAGAACACAACGCCTGCTGAATTCAAGGTGAAATGAGCCAGATTCGATGAAAGGGCCACTCTGCCTGCCCTTGGATTTGTACCTGCTAACAAACCAATCCTCACAGCATCATACGTACGAAGTTGCTTACTTGATCACAAAGCAGGGTAAGCCACATACCCATCAGTAAAACACTCATAAAACCAGCTGCGTTAAAGATGGCGAATCTGATACTTGGAACAGAGGCCGAAGGTAAATTATCCCATATTCCTCTTTCAAATGACACCATCAGCGACAGAATAGAGAACATGAGTAAAGACATCTTGGCTCAAATAGTTGCAGATCTAATTTCAAGTTAGGTAAAAATTCAGTCTTCACCTTGATGAGACCACAGACGTTTCTAATCTAAGCCAGCTTGCTTTTTTGTGCGCTATGTGAAAGAAGACATGATAAAAGAAGATTTTTTATTTTGTAAGCCTCTAAAAACAACAACTAAGGCAGCTGATGTGAAGAAGCTTGTGGATGACTTCTTCAGAGACAACAATCTTTCATGGGATATGGTTTCTGCAGTTTGTACGGATGGAGCTCCAGTCATGCTGGGAAGAAAGTCTGGTTTTGATGCGCTAGTAAAAGCCGATGCACCACAAATCATTGTTACGCGTTGTATTCTGCACAGGCATGCGTTGACAACTAAAACCTTGCCTCCAAAAATGGCAGATGTATTAAAAACTGTGGTGGAATGTGTGAACTATGTGCAAAATAGTGCTCTGAGGCACTGCATCTTCAGTGAGCTGTGTAAAGAAATGGGCTCTGAATTTGAGGTACTCCTGTACCATTCTAATGTTTGGTGGTTATCCCGGGGACAGGTGCTGAATCGTATTTTTGCCATGCGTGTGGAATTAGCCATGTTTTTGCAAGAGCAGCAACATTGTCATGCAGATTGCTTCAAAAATCCTGAATTCATTGTGATTTTAGTGTATATGGCTGATATATTCACAGCTCTCAATCAGCAGATGCAGGGTGGTGGAGTCAACATCATGGAAGTGGAAGAAAACCTGAAGGCTTTTCAAAAATAATTACCGTTATGGAAACGACGAATAAAGAACAATAACTTCGCAAACTTTACCCTTCTGGATGACTGTATAAATAAGATCGAAGATGTGTCTGGAATTGGAGATGGTTCTGTACCCATGAAACTGAAGCAAACAACTGCCATGCACTTAGATGAGCTTGCAAAGTCTCTCGATGGATATTTCCCTACAAGAGAGTCATATCCAGCATGGGTGAGACAGCCATTTACATTTACTGTTGAGACAGCGGATGTCAATGATGAATACCTCGACGAAATCATTGAAATTCAGCAGAGCGAGGTTCAACTGCAGCTCTTCAGAACAACAACACTCTCAACTTTTTGGTGTCGACAAATGGAAAAGTACCCAGTTATTGCTAAGAAAGCCCTGGAATTTTTTATAACCTTTGTTACAACATATCTTTGCAAGCAATCCTTTTCGAGGAAGCTGGACATAAAAACGAAGAAAAGGAACAGACTTTTCTGTGAAGATGACATGAAAGTAGCACTTGCCAAGGTGAAACCATGCATATCTGAACTGGTCTCCCAAAAACAACAGCAGAAGTCACAGTGATTTGCAGGTACGTAATTTGGGCAATGCTTTATTCTGGCCCAAAAAAAGTATTTTGTGGATTCAAAATGACAAAGAACAAATTAAATTTAAAATTAAAAAAAATAAGTTATTAAAAAAATGTTAAATTCTTTAAAAAATCCAAATTTATTTTTAGTTAGTAAAATAGTAAAAAAATATTTTTGGGGGCTGAAATTCTTTTATGGGGCCGAAATATTTTTTTGGGCCAGAATAAAGTAATACCGTCATTTGTTGTGAGTTCATGCACTTTGTTGGTTTTGTTCTTTGAGCAAGGTAATGTTCATGCACGGCTCATTTTGTGTACCAGTAAAAAAACATATACCTATGCCTTGATTTGGGAAAAAAACCATATTTTATTTATCACTAAAGAAGGGTTTGGTAAATGCGCATATGAAACTGGTGGGTTTGGTACCTAAAAAAAGGTTAAGAACCACTGCTCTAAAGTGAAATGCCATCACTTTTTACCATATTCTGCTGATGACACAGACCAGGTCCAATACAGTATAGGATGAGGACTACATAGGACAAGAATACCAGATGAGGGGAGCAATGGGGCCTTCTTGGAGGCTGGTTACCACAGTCCATGTAACCACCACTGAGAAAAAGTACACAACCTTTTCCCAATATCATCACTCTCCTCCAACCAAGAGGTGGCCACTATTCTGACTTCTGTCACCATGGCTTGATTTTGCCTGTTCTTGAACTTCATGTCAACAGAATCACGCTCCATTTTGTCTGGTTTCTTTACTCAACATTCTGAGATGTGTGATGTGAGAATCATTCTCACTGCTCATAGCAGTAGTTCATCCTTTTTTATGGCTCAGTAGTATTTCATGATAGAAAACTACCATTGCAGACATTTGGCTTATTGCCAGTTTTTTGGCTATTACAGAGTTATGAACATTCTTGTAGATGTCTTTTGCTTGAAATATGCACTCAATTCTCATGGGTTCTGAAATAGACTTTTAAATCTCTATACTTAAGCAAGCTGGTTTTCACTGAAATCCTCATTTAAAAGAGCTTACAGCCACAAGTCGTGACTTTGGTGCCAGTAGTTCTGACTCAGAAATGGGGTGCTGTTGGTCAAACTTACAGTAAAATATTATTCATTCTAGTAAGTATACTTGATTTTGTGATTAACGCAGTTGTGGGTTATGTTGGAACTTCTACTCAGATACAATGCTACCAGCTTGGGGATAACTTGAAACTTATTCAGCATTTCACAATGGTGTTCTTTTCTTTGGAGGATTCAGTCACATAACACAATTTATTTTGCCTGGGGTCGTTTTTGGTCTAACCTTTCCTAAAAAAGGGAGTCTAGCTCTAATAAACTGAAGATTTCCTTTCTTAAGCTATTCTTACAAGTCCAACTGCAGGAAGTGGGAAGAACAATAACATTTCCCTTATTAAAACATAGAAGGTCAAGCCTTGGCCAGTTGGCTCAGCAGCAAAGCATCAGCCTGCTGTGTAGAAGTCTCAAGTTTGATTCTTAGTCAGGGCACAAAGGAGAAGCGACCATCTGCTTCTCTACCCCTTCCCCTCTCTCTCGCTCTTCCCCTCTCACAGCCATGGCTCAAACAGTTTAAGTGCATTGGCTCTGGGTGCTGAGGATGGCTCCATGGCCTCACCCCAGGTGCTAAAAATAGCTTGGTTGCTGAGCAACAGAGCAGCAGCCCCAGGTAGGTAGAGCATCGCTGGGTAGGAGGCTTGCTAGGTGGATCCTGGTCGGGGTGCATGTGGGAGTCTCTCTTTGCCTCCCCACTTCTTATTATATATATATATCACAAAAATTTGGGGGTATTTCAAAATGCATATGAAGCTATAAAATATCCCCTAATTTTTTGGAGCAGTATATATAAAACAACTTAGAGGGTTAAAATCCAGTGAAGAGGCTAAAGATGGGAGAAATAATTCTTCGAATCTCTAGAAAGTGTCAGGAGAGGCTTCACAACCAAAGTCTAGCAATCAAAACTAAAATTATTTCAAGACAACCATTTATTTTAATTTAACATTAGCTCTGGGTCCTGACTAGTTACCGGGAACAGTCATCCTTATCCTCTTCAACATAGGGCTAGAGTTTTTTGGGACTGAACAAGCTTACCAAGTCCAAAGTGTGGAGAAAAAGTAAGTCTAGAATCAGTGTTAGCTGGCCAGCCCTTGTGTTATATAGCCACACTTCTTCAAGGGGCTTGTGGCCCAGTTTCTTCTCCTCCGGACTTTCCCCTTCCTTAATATGTTTCATTTCCCACTCCTGTCCATTTCATCTCATTTTTGCTAGCTTCCCTTTTTGCTTCTAAGTTCTTTCTCAATTTTTTCTCTCGCGTCTCCCTCTTGCATCTCATGACTTCAACCATAGCTTCTACATAGATGATGCCCCAAGCCAGTAACAATCTTGTCCTAAACATTAGCTGCTCTTTACAACTGCATTCTGGAATCTATTTCACACATTCTTCAAACTAAGCTTGTCCAAAAGTCTCTCTCTCTCTGACCCCACCCTGAACTCTTCCCTGTCTACTAACACAGCTATTGGCACCATCCACCATATAAATCTTGTGTGTGGGAGAGAGTTAACTCAGCAGACCTGAACTGCTATCCTTAGAAATTCTTGCTTACAAGGTTGGCTGTTTGTTGGCATCTGAGGACTTGGCTGTAAAACAGTTTCCTGGTGTAAAGCCAGTGGCCAAAGCCATTACGCACAGCCACCTGGCCTGTGCAGGTTCTCATTAGATTCAGACAGTCGGTAATGAAACAATGGAGCCAAGAACTGGTGAGCCATCACCTTTAATTCTAGCTTGCACCCAGCGGGCAAGTAAAAACACACACTGGGCTCCAAAACCCACTCATTCAGTGCTCACAAAGCTACTGACTTATCCGAGTTTCCTAGCATCAAAGGTTTCTAGCTCACCAGACTTATTCACCTCTGTTCCCCATCTCCTTCTCTCTACACAAACTCTGCACAAACTGGCTTCTTCCTCAGCACTCCACCATCTTGGCTGCTTCTACTAACCTCCATGTGGCCTTACTCTGCTCTCCTCTCTAATACTAACCTCAGGAACCAAGAGAGCAAGCTCCATGTCTGTCCCACTTTATAGTATAGAAATCCAAACCTTTAATCCAATCTACAAACAAGGAAGTCTCTGATACAAAGTCACTTATCTGAGGCATAATGGGAGGATTCCTCATGAGAGTGCACCACCCCACATTATCCAATCAGTCAAGGGTGTGGGGAAAAGCTTACTCTTAAATCTTGCACGTGGGCAGCGCCATCTTTAACAAAGTGAGCATAATATATTTTATCTGCCCAACAACCTCTGTTTCCCATCTCCTTCTCTCTGCACAAACTGACTTCTTCCTCAGCACTCCGCCATCTTGGCTGCTTCTCCTCTACTCCAGTGGCCTTAATCTGCTCTCCTCTCTAATGCTAATCTCAGGAACTGAGAGAGAGCAAGCTCCCAGCCTGCCCCACTTTATAGTGTAGAACCAAAACCTTTAATCCAATCTACAAACAAGGAAGTCTCTGATACAAAGTCACTTATCTGAGGAATAATGGGAGGATTCCTCAGGAGAGTGCACCACCCCACATCATCCAATCAGCCAAGGGTGTGGGGAAAAGCTTACTCTTAAAACTAAGCCTTAGGCTATAATGACCCGGCCTGCCCACAGTCTGTCCCCCAACACACATTAATATCAACAAACTTCCATGTGGGCAGTGCCATCTTTAACAAAGTGAGCATAATATATCTTATCTGCCCAACACCTACATTGATACAAAACTTTCCCTAAATGACAGTGGCTCACTGTGCCTACATTGTTTGTACAAACAATGTGGTTTATGCTGAATGCCTGTTTTCCTTCTGGAAGTCTGGGATTTTGGTAAATGATAAGGAGAGGGTGCCTATGTGACCAGTTCTCAATGAAAAGCCGGGGTAAGTCTCTAATGAGCTTCCCTAGTAGAAAACACTTTACAACGTTGTCACAATTCGTTGCTAGAAGGATTAAACTCGTCTTGTGACTCCGTTGGTGAGGACTCTTGGAAGCTTGCACCTGATTTCCTCTACCTTCACTTCATTTCCCTATCCCTTTGCTGATTTTGTTATACTGTATATCTGTTTGCTGTCATCTTAGCCATGAATATAACCATATGGTGAGCTCTTGGAGTCCTAGCAAACTACTCAAACTGGAAGTGGTCTTAGGGTTCCTTGCATAACTCTCATTTCTTCCTTACCCTCTATGTTCAATTAATCACTGTAAAGCAAGTAGCCAAGGCTCCCATCACAGCAGCCTGGCCAATGCAGGTTCCCATTTGATTTGGACAATTGGTAAGGAAACAATGGAGCCAAGAACTGGTGAGCCATCAGCTTTAATTCTAGCTTGCAACCGGCAGGCAAGTAAAAACACACACTGGGCTCCAAAACCCACTCATTCAGTGCTCACAAAGCTACTGACTTATCCAAGTTTCCTAGAATCAAAGGTTTCTAGCTCACCAGACTTATTCACCTTTGTTTCCCATCTCCTTCTCCTGCACAAACTCTGTACTAACTGGCTTCTTCCTCAGCACTCCACCATCTTGGCTGCTTCTCCTCTACTCCAGTGGCCTTAATCTGCTCTCCTCTCTAATGCTAACCTCAGGAACTAAGAGAGAGCAAGCCCCTGGCCTGCCCCACTTTATATTATAGTGTATAATCAAAACCTTTAATCCAATCTACAAACAAGGAAGTCTCTGATACAAAGTCACTTATCTGAGGCATAATGGGAGGATTCCTCATGAGAGTGCACCACCCCACATCATCCAATCAGCCAAGGGTGTGGGGAAAAGCTTACTTTTAAAACTAAGCCTTAGGCTATACCGACCCAGTCTGCCCAAAGCCTGTCCCCCAACACACAATATCAACGAACTTGAACATGGGCGGTGCCATTTTTAACAAAGTGAGCATAATATGTTTTATCTGCCCAACAATTCACCCCTATGCTCACTTTACTACCCAAAATGTATACCACCAGCATCCCTGAACAAGGAAATTAGGTACATTACACAAATTATAAATACATGACAAATCATACAATTTCAACAATTACAAAGATACACTTCATCAGTCTCTGAGCACTTTGACAAAAGTGCAAAATGTCCTCGGCCTTCTCTCTTGCCATTCGAAAGGCTTCCCGGGGCAAGGGGAGGACCTCCATCAAAGCCGCCCCCACCCCCATCAGAGTATTTCACATTGTCCAAAATCCATAAGTCCATTCAACAAAGGAACCAGTGCTCACTCTAGTCGTAGTCCAGAAAATCAGTCCACGCACATGGTGCCTTAGCCTCCCCCCTCATTTCTGCCATCATGGCAGGTCTCTCACTGTCCTAAAGAGAAGCATGTGGCAATGGCAGTCAGTATTTCCATCTCTGCTCTGGGAAGCATGATGGCATCCACCCCTATGCCCCAAAATCACAGACCTATCAGGACTGTAGCAGGTACTCCTTACAGGTGGGCTCTCATCTTCTGGAGACTGTGGATTGCAACTCCAGCCTGATTCCCCTCATCCTCCAAAGAGGAACTGAAAACACCAGCTCCTGCTGCTGGGCTTGAGCCCTGGGCCACGGCTGCCTTCTGCTTAGCTGACCTTGCAGCTCCAGCCCTGGCCTCAGCCTTAGCCTCCCGCTGCTGCTGGCTCTCCATATTGTCCAGGGCAATCTGCAACTCGTGAACCTGTGATTTCTTCTCCAGTGTCTGCTCCATTTCCAGGCGAATCTCGCAAACCTGGCCAGCTTCCTCCTCTAGCGCTTCCTCCAGCTCCAGGGTCAGCATCTGTTTCTCCCATGTTTCCTCCAGCTCCTTCCACTGCTCGGTTTGGAGGTCCTGGGCAGCCTCTTCCACAGAGCTCTTGGTTTCCTCAGCATGGCTATAAAAGTCAGCCAGCCTACAGTCCCCAAAAGGATGGGGAACCATAACAGCAGCCAGTCCTCTACTCCACTGCTCAAAGGTGGTGGTGGTGGTTCCATACCGAATTGTATCGAATCCTGCCAACTACGCCAAATGTAAAGCCAGTAGTTGTGGCCATTATCACAGCCGCCTGGCCAATGCAGGTTCGCATTTGATTCCGACAGTCGGTAATGAAACAAGAGAGCCAAGAACTGCCCAACAATCACCAACTATTATGAGCTCTACCTCTAACTATTTTGAAAAATATGTCCTGTATTCTCTATCCTTACTGCCTTTGTCCTACAACTGTGATTCCATCTAGGCTCTACTCTCCCATTTCCCACCCTAAAAACTTCAAAACCCAAAGGTTGGTGGGCAGCACCAAGCCAACGCTAAGAGGTAGGTAATCTTTCAAAGCCTGCTTCCTCAGCAGCAAGATGGGGATATTAACAGTGCCTATTTCATAGGGTTGTTGTCAGGGGTAAATGAGAAAATGCATATAGACTTTATGAGATTATCTATGTAAGTGCTTAGTATGTTACAATTCTTCAACAAACGTTATCTGCTCTTTCTATTGTTATTAATAACCTGCTCACTCCACCTGTGAGACTCAGCTAGTTCTAGCACCAAAACCATTCTGCTAAGAATGAGGACCTCAGTTTTTCACTCCTATAATGTGCAGTGCAGGTTCACCCCAAAATGCAGGCATCTCTGTCAGGTTCCAGGCAGCCTGGCATTTGGGGCTGCTCTTGTGCCTGATTAAGTGTCCCAGTGTGAGGCAACGATGAGACAGCTTTCTTGTGGTTGCACAGGTCAGATGGAGCAGGGAAGGAAGCCAAAATGGCCATGGAGTTTTCTAGATTCCTGATGTTGCTGCTACAAATATTTGTTTCCTAAACAAGAAGCTGTGAAAAACCATCAGCTATTTCAGAAGAAAAAGCCACTCTAAAGGACTGAAGAGGAACATCATAGACAATAAAATAGAAATTAAGACATTCTCTCTCTTACACACAGAGTCAATATGTGAAGAGATAGATGTGTTCATTAATAGTGCGGGGGAATCCTTTCACAATGTATACAAGCATACCTTGGAGGTACTGCAGGTTTGGTTCCAGACTACTACAATAAAGTAAGACATAATCTTCTGGCTGGTAAAGGGTCTTGCCTTCAATTTGTAAAAAAACACAATATCCATGAAGTACAATAAAATGAGGTTTGCCTATGTCAAGTCATCACAATGTACAATTAAGAGTTTCTATATTTATTATTATTATTATTATTTTGAGCAAAGAAAGGGGAGAGAGAGAGAGAGAAAAAAAGAAAGAAACACATCAACTAGTTGTTCCACTTAGTTGTGCCATTATTGCTTCTCATATGTGCCCTGACCAAGGATTGAACTAGAGACCTTGGTTGGGTTCAAACCAGCGTGCTTGGGATCAAGCTGGCAACCCTGGGATCAGTGACCCCAGACTCATGCTCAAGACCTCAGTGCTCCAGGACCACGCTCTGTCCACTGTGTCATGGGCCAGGCCAAGAGTTTCTATCTTTAGTATCTTCCCTGACTATCCCAGGAATTTTTGTCTGAATATAAAAACTTTTTAGTTATTTGTTGGGCAGATAAAATATATTATGCTCACTTTGTTAAAGATGGTGCTGCCCATGTGGAAGCCCATCACCCAGGTGATAATATTGGTTGCCCTTCTTGCTTGGGATGGGCATGATTGTATTAATGTGTGTTGGGGTAGGGATTTCGCGCCAAAAGGTTTTAAAAGGAGAGATTTTAAAACCCCCGTTGTTCCGGGGAAGAGTGATTATGTTCTAAGAGGAGCCCATGCTGTAGGAGAGCAGAGAAAGGCCACAGGGAGTAGAGGGGAAGCAGCCAAGATGGTAGAATGCTGAAGGAGAAGCCAGTTTGTGCACAGTTTGTGCAGAGAGGAGATGGGAACAGAGGTGAATAAGACTGGTGAGGTTAGAAACCTTTGATTCTAGGAGACTCAGATAAGTCAGTGGCTTTGGGAGTCCTGAATGGAAAAGGAAGTGTTTTCCCACTGTGTGTGTTTCTTGCCCGCGAGGTGCAAACTAGGATTAAAGCTAATGGCCCACCTGTTATTGGCTCCATTGTTTCATTATCATCTGGCCAAATTAAATGTGAACCTGCATGGGCCAGGTGGCTGTGATGGTGGCCGTGGCTACTGGATTTACATCATTATAAAAGTTATCTACAGCCCTGGCCAGTTGGCTCAGTGATAGAGTGTCAGCCTGGCTTGTGGAAGTCCTGGGATCAATTCCCAGTCAGGGCACACAGAAGAAGTGACCATCTGCTTTTCTACCTCACCTCCTCCTCTCTCTCTCTCTCTCTTCCCTTCCTGTAGCCATGGCTCGATGGGCTCAAGTGAGTTGGCCCCGGGCACTGAGGATGGCTCCATGGCCTCTGCCTCAGGCACTAAAAAATGGCTCTGGTTGAAACAGAGCAAGGGTCCAGATGGGCAGAGCATTGCCCCCTAGTGGGCTGGCTGGGTGGATCCTGGTCTGGGCACATTTAGGAGTCTGTCTCTTCCTCCCCTCCTCTCACTAAAAAAAAAAAAAGAGACTATCTTCTAATTTCAAAATTATATTCCATTGTTTACTGACTTAAAGAAAAACTTGGAGTAACAGTACAAGTTGTTAAAATAATCTTTTGGATTTACATTTCTCTTCACTTTAACAGGTATTTACAAAGAACAATGGCTGGAAACCAGAGCAGAACATAAACAAGAAAACAAAAGATATGTTTTTAAATAATAGAAATACCATCAGTGTTTATTATGGTAGGCTATAGAAAGAAGGTGTAATTTTTGTGTATGCAATTAAGCACTGACAAAGGCATTCAGACACCATTGATTATTAATAGATAAAATGGCTACTCAGCCACCATCTTTCTTGAGAATAATGCAGTCCTGAGCTAGAAAGAAGGACTTGCTTACTCAGTAATCCGGCTCAGAACTCACTTTAGCTGGATGCTGATAAGGGACGACTGAGTCAGAGTGCAAACAGTTTTGAGGAACAACTCCCAACCAAAAACAGAAGAAGCTATCTTGTAGCTGCCTTTGCCCAAGACCTTTTCACACATGACACATCCCAATAAGCCCCGCCCCATATCTCCCTCAAGGCCAACATGGCTTGGTCTGTGTCAGCTCACCTGCACCCAGGCATTTTAAAATAAATTTTCTTTTTGGAACACATTAGCTTCATGCTTTTGGTTTGGCCTGTGGTTTCTGCCCTTCATTTATAAGGTACATTGAATATAAATTTTGACACCCCTTCTCAAAGGAATAATTCAATAAAACCCAGGTTTCTTTCTTGAAATCAATCAGCTCAAGAACATACATAGATGAACACTTACTAATTACCAATAACAGTTGTCTTTTATTACTTATACTTCTGCAATAGTAATAGCAACATATTGTACTTGCATGTATCATATTTTATCCAAAGACTTTAAAGTTTGTATTAAGTGATGTGATACTGGAAGCTCAAGATTCCATAGCATGTTAAATCTACCTAGTTATGATATAGAAAATAGATTCCCAATAATAGAACCAAGATAAAATCTCAAAGAAAGAAGCCTAAATTTCCTACGGTTTGTAATTTTTCTGAATTTCCAAATTGGTCACTTGTACCCTAACATACCTACAATATAGACTCTAGGTAAAAATAATTTTTACATGTTAGGAATAAGATGAGGATCAACTCATAAATGAACAATATGTCATTTTTATAGTTCAACAGTCCATTTTTAAAAATCACATGGTGGAACATTAGAAGCGGTTTTTTAACACTGCAACTTTATACATCACTGAGTCTTAGTAACCATGTCTATGATGCCGGGTAGAAGAAAACATTTTACACTGGGATAACACACATGTATATGTGTAAAATATAAAGTAGCTATGCATTTTAGCACAATTAACATTTAACACAAAAGCAAAAGTGCATTGATTCATTGAAGGTGAGACTTTCCGTCTTTTAAAGGCTTACAGTGTTTCTGTCTTCTTACTTAAAGCTCCTAGAACTTTAGAGTTTAACTATTAGAGTTTAACTGAGAAATCCAAGTTAGTATACTTTAAAATTATTTTCTGTGAAATTCACAAAACTGCCAGGCCCACTGCAGTGGGGTTACAGGCCAGTGCGGGGCCCATGTAAATGAGGAGAAGGGGTCCCTGAGCTGTTCTTACTTCAGGGCACAGAGCACAGCTCTCTTGGTTAGGGACCCAGGGTGGACAGTCAGAGAATTTTCTTTCTTAAAAGAATTTCCAACACTATTTGAAAGCAATTTCTAGTTGGACAATGTGGTTAAGGTTTCTACCTTTCAATCAAATGTGCAACTCAGTTAGCTCTTCCTGTGTCCTTCTTTACCTCGGAGGAGGCGCAAGATACGTTCATTTTTTGTTAGTTCTGCCGGAATTTTATTAGCCTGAAAGAAGATAAAATAGGCAATAGTGAATTTCCACCGTTGGTGTGGTTCTAGGGATTCCAACGAGGGGGCTCTGATTCACACTTGCTTCTCCACTGGTGAAAAACCCCACTGGACTCTCTGCTTGCTATTAAGTCATTAAAGGTCTATTCTAAATGTAAAAGTATCATGGGTTATTTTCTTACCATATTGTTAGGGTTATTTTTCTGTCTAGCCATATCTCTTACTAGACTGTAATCTCCTGGATGCCAGGGCTCATAGTTTATTAATCTGAGTATTCTCATTTCCAGCACAATGCGTAGCATACCTAGCATGTGCTTAATCAATACTGGTAACCTTAAATTTGATACTTTATATTTAATTAGTATATTATATGAGGCAGTCTGTTTCATAGGGATTTGAGATTCAGGACAGGTATCTTCTGATGAGAAGGCAGAGTTAGGAACATCCAGAGACACCTGGGGAAGAGCAGCTTCAGTGGCCCCACTTCCCACACGACCTGTGGAATTGTATGTCCTTTCTTCACATGGCACTGCTGAGATACATTCCCACACCTGAACTTAGCCAAAAGGCCAAGACACGATGGAGACACATTCCTTACGCATTTAATCTGTGAGCAGGTCCCTACCATATGCAATAAATATATGGTTCTCAATCTTTTGCTCTCAGGACCTTTTTTTTTTTTTTTTTTTTTTTACAGGGACAGAGAGAGAGAGAGGGGGGCGGGATAGAAAGGAACAGACAGACAGGAACGGAGAGAGGTGAGAAGCATCAATCATTAGTTTTTCGTTGCCATTGCGACACCATAGTTGTTCATTGATTGCTTTTTCACATGTGCCTTGACCGTGGGCCTTCAGCAGACCAAGCAACCCTTTGGTGGGCGGTAGTGGAGCAATCAAATGGCGCGCGATTGGTCCACTATGAAAGCTGGAACGCCCACTAATGGGCAGTAGGGACCGGGTTGACCAGCACTGCAAAAGTGGACGGTTTTCATAAAAAGGTTGCCCATCACTGTTAGACATTCTTGTTTGATGCCAGACCACCACAGGACAAGTGGTAGTTGCTTAAAGGTAACTGCAGTTTGGAATTTGAAACCATGTCAATGAACTTTTCATATTCTGTTATCTAGGTACAGGTGGATATTTTTACCCACGCATGATTTGTAACATCATGCACTGATCATTTAGAAAACATTAGTTCACTGAGTTATGCAGAGCTTCCAAATGCTGGCATGTTTCATTACAAAATATCAAAAGATCACACTCAGTATTACCACTGATTCATCAAAAAAAGTCTTGAAGTATTAGAAAGTTGTTAGTCTCACAACTAACAAGAGTGGCTATAAGTCATTCTTTCCAGTAAAAGTAATGCTCTATTAAAAATGTGACTGGTTCACTTTGCAATTCCAACAATTGCACAAGTGCTTTTTTTTTTGAGATAGCATCACATTCAACGTGCAACAGATGTGCTTTGAGTATATTTCCCATTTTGCCACACCAAGTATTAAAAGACATAGAGCATGGGTCAAGATTTCTTAAAATTAAAATGGTAAATAAATTAAAATTAAAATAATTATATATAATAAAATGAAATATAATAAAAATAAATACAAAAAAATATTAAAAATTTTAAACAGCTTCATCTAAGATGCTCTTAAGGGAAACTGGTATTTTTGTAAAATAACTTACAAAATTTGTAAAAGAACTCACAAAGATATATAAAATTATTTGCCAGTCCAGTCTGGTGTCCCTGTTTGAGGTGTACTAGGGTGCCAATGGTTTCGCCTGCCTCTGCTTCTGCATCTTGGGAACAAATGCCAGCTCAGTGAAAAAGGCAGACGATGTCCTTGTATTAAGAATAGTGTTTTGACTTTAGACCTTCTTAAAGGGGCTTGAGGGTCCTTAGGGGTCCACAGACCACAGTTTGAAAACTGTTGTTACAGATGAATCAAAAGGATGTTCCTGAGCCCTGGCTGATTGACTCAGTGGAAGAGTGTTGGTTCGGTGTGTGGATGTCCTGGGTTCAATTCCTGGTCAGGGCACACAGGAGAAGTGCCCATCTGCTTCTCCACCCCTCTCCCTCTTGTTTCTCTCTATATCTCTCTTCCCCTTCTGCAGCCAAGGCTCCACTGGAGCGAGTTGGCCTCGGATGCTGAGGATGGCTCCATAACCTCTGCTTCAGTCGCTTCGAAGAGCTCAGTTTCTGAGCAACAGAGCAATGCCTCAGATGGGGAGTGCATTGCCTGGTAGGGGGCTTGTGGGGTGGATCCTGGTCGGGGTGCATGCAGGAGTCTGTCTCTATGCATTCCTTCCTCTCACTGAAAAAAAAAATAGATGTTCCCAGGATTTCAGGGGAGGCAATTAAAGTGTAGAAAGGCACTAGAATGGGGCAGAGGGCTACTAGTATGGGGCAGAGGACTAGTATAAAATAAAAATTGCTTTTCATGTCTTCCCCTATCAATAAGTACCACTCCCTCTTTCTCCTTCAAAGGTTAGTCATTTAGTGTGTTTCCTTATGACCTTTCTTAGGCTACTAAGCCCACCCTTACCCCAAACTGTTCATTTGACTGCTTATGGAGATGTCGAATAAGAGGAAATACAATGACAATCATTTTGTTTGTTTTCTGTGCATCTTCCATTTCCAAATTTGGCCTAATTGTAAACTAAAGATTTTGAGTCATAAAATATGGGTTGGTTTTGTAACAGTGGTGTGAAGTCCTCTTAACAATATAAAATTAACATTTCCCCCAAGTAGACACCAAATAGAGCACCAACAGTTCTCAACATATGAACATCCAATTTATGGGGGCTGGTGATAAATATCAGCACTTTGACATTTTAGGACACTTCTCTGATGACAGAACACTTATAACCCCAGGAGGCTGCACCATTGTAGGCTGAAATCTATTGATGATAGAGGGTGTCAGTATAATTCTCTGGGTCCAAAGGTACTTACTGCTCACTCACAACCTAATGTCAACCTTTCATGCCAGTACTACACTGAAGTGCAAAGATAGCAACAGGAGCCAGAGAGATGTTACCTGGTTAAGGTAGACACTACCTTATCTATTCATATAGGTGCCTAACGGAGCTAAAAGATACGTAAGGTAAGACCAGTACCTTGTTTCTCAGGGATGGGTCTGCCCCTGCTTCCAGGAGCAGCGTGACTGTTTTGATATTCCCACTGAGCACTGCCGCATGGAGCGCTGATGTCCCATTCTAGGAGAAAATGACAGTGTGCGTCAGAGTGAGCTCACAGCTAGCAGCACTCAGCTTGGCTGTCACCATGAACCAGCCTGAGTGATGAGACTGTAACGTTGGAGCCTTGCTCTTCTTATGTTCCCTCTTCAAAGTCACATCAGCATCTAACATAGTGTTCTCAGGTATGCAGTAGTTGGTCAGTGTCAGTATTGCCAATGTTCTTTTGCAAGTGAAACAAGAAATCTGACCCAGGGTACCCATGGTCTCATGATCACTGGTCAGTTGTGTTGCTGTGGAAAATACAATACTGTCAAAGACATTTTTTTCCCAACATGTATAGTCTCTGAACTTTTAGGGTGCCATTTCCAGCAAGGCTGGAGGAATGGCTGGCTAGCCCACAAGCTGACCTGTCAGCCCAGCTACACACGCTCTGCTCACTCAGGTGGGCAGGAAAGCCACTGTGGAGTATAGGGTGTAAGAGTAAGAGTACACAGGGTGAGGAAAGCCCCCAAACCCTGAGTTGGAGTATTTCTGAGAATAGAAGGGCCTAGTGGAAAGGTTGCTGATATTTCATGAATTTCACTACAAATATTAATTGAAATGAGGAAGTGGCTACATTCAGCCATATAGCCGAATTCTGGAAAGGGAGAGAAGAGAGTATCACAAACCTCATATAAGAATGACAGTCATATGACATCTGTTCCAGAAGGCGTTTGTCCATATATACCTGTACATGTATCTGTGATAGTACCTACATGCAAGCTTAGTTTCCAAATTCACTACCTATAATAAAAAAATACTGTCCCAGTTTGAAAAAGAGCAAAATACCGTGCCCAGAGAAAATTTCCAGGAAAGTAGTATTTTCCCACATTTGCTTTTGTAATACATACGGGAGTTCACAAATCCAGCAACATTTCACTTATATAAATCTTAACCAACCTATCAACCTCACCTATGTGCAACATGGCCAAAAATAAAATACCAACCCAAAAAAAGAGCTGTTTGAAATGAGACTAGATATTGCAAAGTCCATTTCTAAAGTTCATTTCTTTTATTCATAGAAAGTTCACTTTCATAGATAGTTCTCACTTTAGAAACACTATTAACACGTGCAGCTTTCTATCTTCCAAGCTCATAGGAGACTAGAAGTAGCTCACTGGGACAGGGGCGAGGACCCAGCACGCTGACCACAGCAACTGTCTCAGCTGGCAGCAAGAATGGAGCCTAAAGATATGAAGATCAGAATCAGTGTCCAAAATGTCTCTGGGACCAATCAAAGTCAAGTGACTTCATATATATCAAAAGACCCTGAGGGTGTGGTCCAGAATGTGCCAAGCCACTGTTCCAAGTTTAGAACAGATTTAGTGTCCTCTATCTAAAAAAACAGAAGACTGTATACTAGGAGTCAGCAAACTACAGCCCGTGGGCTGAATCTAACCTGCTGCCTATTTTTCTGTGTCCTGGTAAGATAAAAAAACAAAAAATTAAAAGAAGGAAAAGTATTTTGTAATGTTTGAATACTGAATTCCAGAAATACAATGTCCATAAAGTTTTATCGGAATGCAGCCACACTGGTTTGTTGGTTTGTTTGTTTGAATTTTCCATGCCTGATTTTGTGCTACAAAAGCAGAGACGAGCAGTTGAAACAAAGGTTGTATGGCCTGCCAAGCCTAAAATATTTACTACCTGATCCATTATTGAAGAAGATTGCCAACTATAGTATATACTATAGTTTAGAAATATTTAATCTCAAATGATTAAGACTTAAAAAAGAGTTCTGGGGCTCTGACTTCTGGAAGACCGAGTTCCCCAAAGTGACACATTCTCGGAGGCTCATTTTATTTCACTTAAGGTAACGATGTGGTTCTTGGCTCCAGATAATGAAGAGACAGAACGTGAACACCTGTCTCCCATGTTTTGTGTGACAAAAATTACCTGTTTTAAGATTTGTGGAGGATTTCACAAATCCTCCAATGGTTAACTTTCCAAGTTAATATTTCATTACTACTATCTATTTTTTTCTTTTCTGGAAAACTAGGTTCATGACACACTATGTTCATTCTTTTTACCACCTTCTCATTTCTATCAGTGCCCATGAATCTTCAACATTAAGAAGTTGTAGTTATGTTCTTTCAAGAATACAAATAACCATGTGAATTATACTCATTTTCTACTGCAGTCCCCAAGTATAGACTTCTTCATTTCTAACCTTTTTATTTTTTACAGATTGTCAAAATTTCTCTTTAGCTCTTACCTTCAAAATACCAAGCGTGGGTGAGAATTTCAGCAACTCCTCTATAACATTATTATACCCTTTGTTGGCTGCTTTCAGTAATGCTGTTGTACCATCCTTCATAGAGAAAGATAAAAGTTGATTAATATATGTGTGTGTTGGCCAAGAACTAAATATGGGTTGAGAACCAGACCTGCAATGCCTTTTAATCTGGAGCATTTTTAGAGCTCATTAAGCAGTTGATTCTACATAAAAGAATACTAGACAATAGGTGACTCCTTATATTATCTCTGGACCCTGCCATTAGGTAGTCACACTCTTCCAGTCCCTTAGAATGCTGGGTAAGTGACAAGAGGAATTTCAAGAGCATATTTTTAGGACATAGACATTCTCTGTAGCTCATGAATTAGCAGAAATTAATTGTTTAACTCTTTGCAATGACTTACATAACTTGAATTGTCTTGACTTCTAAAATTTTATTTTATTTTATTTCTTTTGTGACAGAGATAGGACAGATAGGAAGGGAGATGAGAAGCATCACTTCCTCCTTGCTGCACCTTAGTTGCTCATTGATTGCTTTCTCATATGTGCCCTGACCAGGGGGCTACAGCAGACTGGGTGACCCCTTGCTCAAGCCAATGACCCTGGGCTCAAGCTGGTGAGCCTTGCTCAAAGCAGATGAGCCTACGCTCAAGCTGAAAACCTTGGGGTTTCGAACCTGGGTCCTTGTCCTCCGCATCCCAGTCTGACACTCTATCCACTGCGCCACCGCCTGGTCAGGCTTAAATGTGCTTTTCATTTTGCCTTTTCTTGTCTGTAACCTTGGTCTGATCTGCCCTAGGTGTCTATTTGCCTGTGGTAGAGGGCAGGTGGAAGGAAGAGCTGGGGGGGAAAGAGGATAGATTGAAATCTGTTAAAAAAAAAAAAAAACCAATGCAAAGACAAGTTAAAAAGTAACATTCTGGCCAGGGCCGGTATGCTCAGTGGTATAGCATCGGCCGAGCATGTGGATGTCCCCGGTTCGATTCCAGTCAGGGCACAGAGGAGAAGCCCATCTACTTCTCCACCCATCTCCCTCTTGTTTCTCTCTCTCTCTCTTTCTTTCTCTCTCTCCCTCCCTCTCATCCCCTCCCCCCACTTCCTCCTGCAGGCAAGGTTCTATTAGAGTGAGTTGGCTCTGGGCCTCAGGCACTAAAAAAAAATGACTCCAGTTGCAACAAAGCAAGGGCCCCAGATGGGCAGAGCATCGCCCCCTAGTGGGCTTTCCAGGTAGATGGGGGGGGCAAGTGGGAGTCTGCCTCTGCCTCCCCTCCTCTCACTAAATTAAAAATAAAAAAGTCACCTCTGTCATCACTTTTTGGCCTGAGAAGAGATTTTCCAAATTCCTTTTTCTCTCGCTTTAACCTATTAATTGCTGTATTTGGATGATTTAGCTCATAGAGTCCTCCTGTAGTAAAGGAGAGACCCTGCCAGCCAGCACCCAGCTGGAATAAGGAAGAACAATGAGAAACGAGGGTTTGTTTTTTATTTCTGTCTTTGGAGTCTGTAGGAAGAAGAGAGAGTGGGAGAGGGGAAATGGAGTGGCCAGGAATGTGCCTTCTGATTACCTCTCTTGGGGTTCTTACTTGGAAAAGGGAGGTGGGTCACATAAGCAGGAGTAATACCAAGGGCAAAAAGGCCAGGCACTGTTTCTTGTTTGTTTGTTTTTAAAGAATAGCAAGATACCCTTAATTCTATGGGGCACAGACCTGCCATGGAACACAGGGAAGCAGAGTTAGGTGACACTGGCAGATGCTAAGTGAAAGCTGATGGGGGATGTGGAGCAGAGGTCTTCAGCTGGGGGAGCCATGTGAGGCAGGCCAGCCTGGAGCACAGCGGGACCCCGAACCACACTCACCTTCATGCTTGGCCAGCTGCACTGCGACCCTGTGCCAGCAGGATGCGCAGTGCCAGCTGCACAAGCAGCCACCAGGGACATAACCCCCCAGGGCATCCCCAGGCCCAGGCCATCCTCTCCAGTTCATCCAGAAGTCTGTTCAAATGGAGGAGCATCTCCCAGGTATTACACAGTTCCTTACAGAGGCTGAGCTGCATTTGCTAAGTTTCAACGGATTTATACATTTTACTTCGTTTTCCCACTAAAGAGCAGGTGGAGGTTGCGAGAAAACCCAGCTAAGTTACAGACCAGATGAAGCCGCGTTTCCTCTGCACGTCTAAGCTGGTTCAATATTGGAGCTTCAGTGCATGCATGTTCACCCTGAGCCAGGGTTGGGCGGCTGTCACTCAAACTCACCTGGCGTGCGGCGTCGCGCTCCGCCCCCCGCAGCAGCATCACCCTCACCACCTCGCTGTGGCCCATCTGCGATGCGATCCACAGCGGCGCGGTCCCGTCCTGCGGCGAGAGGACATGCTCGGACCCAGGCAGACCACACAGCATCCATACAGCAGCAAGTTACCACTTGGAAAGAACTCCCCGCTGACAAACGAAGAGGGTGATTTCAACTGTTACATAGAGGGGCATTAAGAAGGGCCTGGACTACTTGAGTAATTGCCCGTACTCAATTAAGGCGGATAAAATAGCCATTTTATGGCAGAATCTTTTACCACAGAGTGTGGCTGAACAAAATTTGGCAAATCTGGGTGGGAGAAGTCAACCCTTCTTTATTTCCCTTGGGACTGTCAGCTTGCATGCTTTCCTGGTAGGTTCCCACAACACAGCCTTAGTGCTTAGCAGGGGTCGTTCAGTCCCACAGAGAAGTGTGCAGCTGCCCTTGAGGTGGGCTTGGGGATCAGAGAACTGAAGACACTTCTCCCAGTCTTCTATTCTGGTGTCCAGAATTTGCCACAACCACATCATTGTTAGGGACTTTAATTTTATCCAGAGTGTGATACCGTGTCTTCTGGGAGGTGCTTCACACTAGGTACAGCAGAAAAACATCTGGGCAATACTTCCTGTGTGTTACTTCCGCAATGACCCTTTCCTCATGAACGTGAAACCGGTCAGGAGGCTGAGAGGTACTGCTCCAGAGGAGAAAAGGCAAAACAGCCAAAGGGCAGAGAGGTTCCTGATGGGCAGGAAGAAAAATAGAAAACCCTTTGCATGCTGGCAGGAACTGTTGGAGAGGGAGGGTGGACGGGTGACAGTCAGTGAGGGTCCATGTTTTACAACCCTCTCTGGGGCGAATCTGGATTGGGTAAGCCAGGGGTGGTGGAAACACCCAGATAAATTATGGTGAATTCCAGATGCGGAAGCATGGTCTCCTGTTCTTGGGATGGACCAAAGTCCCTTGCAAAAGCTCTGCATTTTGGCTGGTGCCTGAGAGAGAGAAATGACTGTGGGAGTTATCTGAGCCCCTGTCCCCGCAGTCCACATCCACTAGGCAGCTGGCCACCTAGGAGTCCCTGCCTGCCTGCCCGCCTACCTGTGGGAAATTGGAAGTGCCAGGCAAATAGTGACCTGGAGAAAGTCTGGACTTGGGAGGATAAGGCCACATATGTCATGATTTCACCAAGAGAGAGAGTGGCAGAGCCAGCAGATGGTGGAACCCGCTGCATCTCCAGAGCATCAGCACAGGATGCTCGGGACCAGAGAGGCTGGACAAGGCAGCACAAGGAGGAGACATGAGCATCACCACCTCACCCCAATGCCAGGTGACAAGTTTGACCTCTGAGAACTTAGGTCACTGTGGAAAGAGAAGGGCAAGAGGAGGGAGGAGGATCCAGAACTGACTAAACTTAACCTCTGAGGTGATTAAGATAATATGGCCCAAAGAGATTGTGTTAGTCAGATAAGACTGAATTACTACTCATCTGTGGCAATAGGGGCTGAAGAGCAAGATGATTCAGTTACCGGATAAAGTTTCATTTTCTGCTGAAGTATGTAAATTAAACTCTAGTCTACTCTTCTCAGCAGGAATTACGGTACTGCTCACTTCTGTCCTGGCAAAAGGACAGAGGACAAAGACAATGGGGGGGTGGGGGTGGCAAGTCAGGAGCCTAGAAAGTTCTGAGGGCACTGGGAACGTAGTAGGAAGACACAGACACTTTTGTGTCTTGGGAGAGATTATGGGAAGAGGAGCTGAAACAAATCATGAAAGAAGTCTGAAAACACCCTTGCCCCTACCTCCCGTTTATAACCTTGCCTCCAAGAGAAACAGTCTTTAACCTGAATATTAGCAATGTAAATACATCCTTAATTGGTATGTCTAGCTTACAAAGCCCTTCTTCTTCTTCTTTTTTTTTATAGGGACAGAGAGAGAGAGTCAGAGAGAGGGATAGATAAGGACAGACAGACAGGAACGAAGAGAGATGAGAAGCATCAATTATCAGTTTTTCGTTTCGACACCTTAGTTGTTCATTGATTGCTTTCTCATATGTGCCTTGATTGTGGGCCTTCAGCAAATCAAGTAACCCCTTGCTTGAGCCAGCGACCTTGGGTCCAAGCTGGTAAGCTTTTTGCTCAAGCCAGATGGGCCCGTGCTCAAGCTGGCGACATTGGGGTCTTGAATCTGGGTCCTCCACATCCCAGTCCGACGCTTTATCCACTGCACCACTGCCTGGTCAGGCTACAAAGCCCTTCTTCATTCATTGTTTTATATGATTGCCCCAATAAAAAAGAACCATTTACTCATTCAACCACCCAACAATTATTAAGCATTTTCGTAGTTTCAGGCAGAGAACTAAAAATACACAGTCTCTGTTACCAAAAGAACTAAATCTAGAGGAGAAGAGACATGGAGATTTCAGTATGATTGCAGTGCTACACAATCAAGTATGGACAAAAATGCTCCAGATGAACCAGAAAAGGGGCCCTCTTACTGCATGGGAGTTACAGGGTGTTGGGCAAATGAGTTTGCAAAATTTGTATTTTTTGAGTTTGCTCACTTTTAGTGTTAAATAATGGCACTGGGTAGTGCCAGGTATGTGATCTGTGAAATTGCAAATTACCTTCCTGCTTGGGAAGGGGCATTTTCTTGCTAATGTTTGCTGGAGGAAAGGTTTTCATGCCAGAAAGTATTGAAAAGAGAAGGGAGGAAGCCATGTTAGAGCAGAGTTTGTGCAAAGAGAAGGGAGAAGAAGGAGATGGGGAACAGATGTGAGGGGCTTTTGCAAGCTTCACTGAGATTGGTGAGCACTTTGATTTTAGGAGAAACTGGAGAAGATTCTCGTGGCTGTGGAACCGGAGAATGTGTCAGTGGCTTTGGGAGTCCCAAGTGAAAGGGAAGTGTTCTTTCCCTGTGTGTTTGCTCACTGGCCGGTGCAAGACTAGAATAAAGGAATGGCCCACTGTTTCTTATGTCTGTCTGAATCTAATGGGAACCTGTACTTGAATGGCTGTGACAGCGGTGATGGCCATGACTACTGGCCACACAGGGTCAGCTTCACAGATGGGGTGTTGGTACCTAAACTGGGTCTTGAACATGGACTAGGATTTTGCCAAGAGAGGAGAGGTGGGGGGAAAGGAATTCAACAAAGAGGGAAGATCATTCACAGTCACAGTGACTTGGACAAGAGTGGTGGGTTCAGGCAGGGTGGGAAATCCAGCTGGGTTGGCCTGAGGAGTGTGGGTGGGACCCTGGGAGGCAACAGAGGGTATCTGGCCTCCCAGAGGGTTTTCCAGGGTTCAGGTGCTGGTGCACTTCTCCCTCCTTATCTGCTCCGGATTCATTGTTCTTTGTTGATATCGCCAGCAGAGGGCAGCCAAGGAAGGGCTATCAGTGGCCGGATGCTTTATAAGAGTTTGGTATTTTTAGTAATGTGTGTGTGTGTGTGTGTGTGTGTGTGTGTGTGTGTGTGTGTGTGTGTGTGTGTGTGTCAGAGAGAGAGAGAGAGAGACAGACAGACAGGAAGTGAGAGAGATGAGAAGCATTAATTCTTTGTTGTGGCACCTTAGTTATTCATTAATTGCTTTCTCATATGTGCCTTGAAGGGGGAACAGGGGACTACAGCAAAGCAAGTAACCCCTTGCTCATGCCAGTGAGCCTGGGCTCAAGAGAGCAACTTTGGGCTTCAAGCCAGCGATGTTTGGGCTCAAGCCAGTGACCACAGGATCATGTCTATGATCCCATGCTCAAGCCAGCGACCCCGCACTCAAACCGGATCAGCCCACACTCAAGCCTAAGACCTCAGGGTTTTGAACCTGGGTCCTCTGCGTCCCAGTCGGACGCTCTATCCATCGTGCCATTGCCTGGTAAAGCTAATAAAATTCTAATGACACTTATACAGTGTGTCCGTAAAGTCATGGTGCACTTTTGACCAGTCACCGGCCAAAAGTGCACCATGACTTTACGGACACCCTGTATGTAGAAAGGTGCTGAGATGTGCTATATTGGGAATAACTATTAATATCGTAACAGCAATGCTATTGCTGAATTATCACCTTAATTTCAATAGTCATGGTAAGTGGAAAAAGACATCAGTATTTCCTGGTTGAGACATTAGGCAAATTACTCTATGTCTCAGTGTCCCTGTCGACAAAAATATTAACCTCACAGAGATATCTGTGAATGAGAAAACATAGAAAGGTGTTGAGCACAAGTACTGGCTAATAGATGTTTAGAAAATGGTAACCAAATCTGAATATTATTTATCATAAGAAACAGTAAGCACCTAATTTGTGTTTTCGCTTATGAAGTGCTTCCATGTGCTTTATTTTATTTGATTCTCCCAGTCCCCCAATGAGATAACTTGTCAGCAGTAGGAACAATTGGGAAAATGAGATTTGAAGGACACCTGTGTATTTCATCACTGATGATTGCTTCTCCAAATCTGGCTTTTGAACCTAGAAAGTTGAATAGGAGTTAGAGCACTACTGTCAAATCAAATTATCAGTTGATTATCTAGTTTATGAGGTTTTCCTCTTCTGTATACCTCAAGTTCTGTTTTCTCTTTTATTTTTTTCCTTCTATTATAATGGACAGAATCTTCACTGTGAAGATGACTTCATAATGAAAGTGATGGAAATTAGGTTGATTTAGCTCCTTTTTTATAGAGTTTTGGAGAAAATTGGAGTAGAAAAAAGCATTTAAAATATTTATTTAAGTCTTTGAATTCTTCTTGACTAAAATATGTAATTTGAAAGTATATTAAATTGAACAAATCACCATGAAGTAGAAGTTATAACCTCTACAGCACTTAAAATAAAAAAGAAATAGAACATTTAGCTTGAAAAAGATAAGATTTGTAGGGTTATGATAGCTATTATTTGTTATTTGGGTATAAACGAGGTGGGAAAGGACTTAGACTTATTTTGCATGCCAAGTAATAAAAAGAAGACTGATGGGTGAAAACTATAGGGAGACTTTGGCTTAATGTAAGAAAAGAATGATGAGACATGGTTAAAGAATGAATAAATGGCTCTTATATCTGAAATGTAAAGGCCTTTAAGGGTGTTCCTAACATCCTACTTGTGCTTTCTCTAGGACATATCTGACTCCATATACAACTTTAAAGAAAACAATTGTTTATCATTGAGAAATAATCCCATAATGTCATTTCTGTGAAAGATGCTAGTGTTGTATAGAAAGAAAATGATATCTTTCATCCTTAAAAAAGTAGGTTTTATAAATTTTACTTGGTGAGGGCACATAAAAAGAACTAAAACTGAGTGTTTAGATTTAAATGGTCTCTGTGACTCAATCTTTTTATCTTGGACAATTTAGAAGAAAAAAATTTTCAACTTTTAAATCAAGAACTTAGTCTTTATAAAACCTGTCATTTACTACTTGTGTCATTTATCATAGTATGGTCCTTCTTCACAAAAGTACTAAAAATGTTTTCACTTAGTTTGTCGGTGATTACAAGGAAAAGCCATTTTACTACTATTCAGATACCCTGCGGCTCAGATCAAATGTCAGCTGAATAATTTCAGTGCAACTTTATTAATATCCAGTCACAATATGCCATGAACGTCAAGGCTTCATAGGATGGCAATGAAAACATTGGAAATCACATTCATCTAAAATTATAAAGTAATAAAACCAGGCAAATATCCTTGTTCTTTTTTGTAAGTTAAGAATTTTCTGCCTAACCAGGTGGTGGTTCAGTGGATAGAACACTAGACTGAGACACGGAGGACCCAGGTTCGAAACCCCGAAGTTGCTGGCTTGAACGCAGGCTCATCCGGCTTGAGCACAGGCTCACCAGCTTGAGCACGGAGTCGCTGGTGTGAGTGTGGGATTATAGACGTGACCCCATGGTTACTAGCTTGAGCCCAAAGATCACTGGCTTGAAACCCAAGGTTGCTGACTTGAGCAAGTAGTCACTTGGTCTGCTATAGCCCCCCCGTCAAGGCACATATGAGAAAGCAATCAGTGAACAAATAAGGTGCTGCAATGAAGAATTGATGCTTCTTATTTCTCTCCCTTTCTGTCTGTTTGTCCCTATCTGTCCCTCTCTCTGTCTCTGTCAAAAAAAAAAAAAAATTCTGACAGGGTAGGCTGAGATTTTAGAATATAACCTTGGTTTCCAAATGCCCAACCTATAAAATATTCTACCTTGCACAGGACACTATAATGTGAATTTCTTTTTATTATTAAATGAGAGGTGGGGAGGCACAGACTTCCCACATGCACTCTGACTGGGTTCCACCTGGCAAGCCCCTACCAGGTGATTCTCTGCCCTGCTGAGTTGTAGCTTCATTGCTTGGCAATTGAGCTATTTTAGTCCCTGAGGCTGATGGCATGAAGCCGTCCTCAGCACCTGGGGCCAAATTTGCTTGAACCGTTTGAGCCATGGCTGTGGGAAGGGAAGAGAGAGAGAGAGAGAAAGAGAGAGAGAGATGGGCGGCAGAGAGGTAGAAAAGCAGATGGTCACTTCTCCTGTGTGTCCTGACTGGATATCCAACCCAGGACTTCCACATGCTGGGTCACCACTCTACTGCTGAGCCAACTGACCAGGGCTTAATGTGAATTTTTAATCAGACTTTTCTTTTTTTAACCTCCTTTTAACTTGTGACAAAGTCAGCCAGGGCTAATATCATTTTTGTCATATTTATGACACTACCTATTTTCTTAGAATGGAATGAAATATGCAGAGTTTACCCTCTGGGAGATGATGGAAGTTGGACTAATCTAGCCAAGCTAGATAATCTTTTATTTATAAGCTCACAACAGGTAGTAAAAAGATTATGGCTTTATAGGTGCAGTGGATACCTGTAGGGTACAGAGGGTAAAGTGGGGTTATTATAATCCACGAAAAGGAAAAATTCTATGCCCTCCCCAAAGTGATTCTTATATTATAAAACACCCTGTTCCTGAGTAATGATCTTTTCAGAGCTGGACTCTCACAATTCCAAACAATCACATTAGATACAATCTTTGGAAGGCCATCTCACTTGCTCCTTGACCCCAGGGTGGAGCCCTCCCACTCCCAGACTAGGTCATCCACTTTGACCAGGTTACCCTCACCTCTGAGGAGTGGAAAACACTGTGGTGTGTTGTGGCTACCATGGCAATAATGGTTCATTCATAACTCCTGGGTTTCAATGTCATCTTCACATGACTCAATTTAGCTTTAAATGGACACAATCCATGCAACATTTGAAATATATAATCTTATATTGACTTGGTTTTTTACAAACAGTACTTTAGGCATATGAATAATATAATATATTTTACAAATAGATTTGTCAAAATGTCAGAAATTACTTTAGAAGCATGCAGATATACATATATACATATTTAATCATCTCTTATTCATAATTCACAGTGGTAACCTCAATAATGACATCCAAATCAAACTTATGCAATTTAAATATAACCAATTCTTTTTAAGTTAGTAAAATGAGGCCTCTGATTCAGAATCAATCAGCAATCTCAAAATAAGAAGGATCAACAAGAAAATATTAAGCTCTAAATCCCCAAATGTCAGTTCTGGCAAGAATGGACATGCAATTTTTTTCTAAGTTTACTTTCCCAGAAACATTCCCGAGGCCGTCTAAACTAAAAATATTTTTAAAGTTCTAAAAATATAATCTTACATTCATAGCAGTGTCTGGCACATATTAAGTTTTCAAGAAATACTGATTGAACATTGAATAAAATAATTATCAAAAACTTAGGAGTTCGAAGAGATCCTCCAGATCACCCTGCCCAGCCTGCTAACTTTCAGATGAAGGAAGATAGGTCCAGAGAAGTTGATTCACTTGTTCAAAACCACACAGCTAGTAATTGGCAGAGCTGGATCTAGAACTCAGGATTCCTGACCACAAATCTACTTTGGGCAAAGGTTCTTTGGGCAAAGGTTCTTTCTTTTCTTAGATTACTTGTACACTGGGACTTCTTAAGACAGAAGAAGTCTGTGGTCAAGAACTTGCTTGGACCAACCTTAAAATTCCCATAGATATTCATTAGGTGAACTGACAGGCATTGTCAGAGCAGGTCACATGACAGTGGGAATCTGCCTGGATGTCATTTACTGGTAAGCTTGATTTTTCCATAGAAAACTACCTTTAAAGTAAAGTTACCTTAAAATGTTTTGTTAAAAACAAATTAATTAGTGAAGAACTATAGAAGAGAGCTAATTATAACATCTTACTTTTGGGTGATTCTTCACCTTTTCCAAAGTGAGGCCTGTTATTTTACAGTTCTGTTCCTTTAAGTATCACTTAATTGCTTTACTCGATGCTAGCCTGCTATTGGCAAATGAAGTTTCAATAGCATTTTAATTGTGAGAGATAAGGGTGTGGAACCTACTAATGACTGCGATGGCGCCTTTTTGGATCCGTGAAAGAGGTGGGGAGAGGGTTAAGACAGCCTATCAGCGGAGGGACTGGGCGGGGGCAAGGCTACCCACCCGCTTCTATTTACCTATGCCCCAGGCTAACCTACTCTCATTAGTTCAGTGCTGCCATAATTTATTTTAACAGGAAAGGGCAGATTGTGTACTTGACTTTAAACACCAAACACCCAAGTTTTAAAAATAGTAATGGTGACGTCAGCCTGATTTCAGGGGAGCCGAAAGCAAAGAACAGGCGAGACCCTCATCAAAGATTAACTTGTGTCACAGAAGCAGAAGGATTAGAGACGCTCAGAGCTGAGAGCCGGCCAGCTGCGCACTGCTTCTTGCACACGGACATACCTGCCGGACATACCTGCCGTGGCTGGTTGACCTTGGCCCCCGAAGACAGCAATAATCGAGTAACATCCAGGTACCCGCCTTGGGCAGCTAGGAAGAGTGCTGTGGCTCCATCCTGAGAGACGGCAAATTGAAAGTGTTAAAAAAAAAAAAAGCACTCTTCACATTTATTTTAAAAGAAATTACCTTTTAAAATATATACATTCAATACAATTTTGCATTTTCAACCCCCTTTTTTCTCATATGCATAGTTCCTGGTTTATTCTTTGAAGAATGAGTCTGAAACATCACACTATGTCAGGCTGAAAGGTAAAGTTTAAAATAGACAGTTTTATAAAGATAAGTTATAACATGTATAATGACTATTCATAAAATCTTGATGCTAGAACTTATGATACATCTACTATAGTTGGTAGTAGCATCTAGGTTTTCCAGATATCCAGTCGCCATTTTTCTCTTGTCTGCACAGACTTCTCATTGGCTGCTTTCTGCTTTTGTTGCATGTTCTCTGTCTATCCACTTTTAAACTAGATTTAAAAATACAAATATTTAATATAATTTTCCATTTCAACCCTTCTGTCACTTAAGAGCAAAGTCTTAGTTAAAACAAACAATTTAATTAATAAAAAAAAACATTCAGAAATAAAAAATGTTCTTTTAATTAGATCTTTCCTACTCCTTTCTTGTTCTTGTCCCCTTATCCATGTCTCCCCAACATGCAGTTTCCCCAAGCTTTAAAGTATAAGACACTTTCAGACTAACTGCCCTAGTAAGAATGTCCATGAACTTGCTCCGTGCCAGCCCAGCAGATGCCCTAAAACCTATATATAGACAGCTAAGCAATCTTGCATAAAAGCCCAAAGCAAGTGCTTGTTTCCAATTTTACTTAGTTTTCTTTCACTGGGAGTCTACATCTGGTCATTGCTTTTTCTTGAAGACAAGTCATTGGGTAATTTCAACAATACATGGGGGTCAGCTGAGGGCAGTGAGTGTTCCCCAGCTGCTCACTCCACACAGACAGGACAAGGTGAGCTTCATTACTTTTAGACCACAGTGGAAAACCCAAGCACATTCTAGTGGAAAACACTAATTACCCAGCTAATTACCATCCTCCCATCAGGAACACTAACCATAAGTTAAAATACAAAGCACCTTTCCCTGCAAGTCCAACCACGTGGAGGGCGCTGGATTTCCAGTGGGAGTCCACTGAGTTGCCAGACTCCCCTCAAGGCAATCATTAAAAAATTAATTAGCCTGGACAGATTTTTAAGCAGGTGTTTGATATGGGAATGAAATTTTCAGCTGCTTCTTAGTGTGTTGCCACAGAAAGTCTTCCATGCCTTTAGCAGCTCATAACTCATAGGAAGTTTCTAAAATGGATATCTGTGCAGTGGATTTTTTTTATTGTGCATTACAAACTTCGGTTCCTAGAACTTTTCAGGGGTCAATGAAAGCTATTCCCCATATTTCAATTGTGTTCACAAAATCTTGAAAACATTTACATTGGACTGTTTGGGTAAGGGTAAAAATCTTCATAGAAAATATAAGTTCTGGTGAATGAAATTTCTTGAGTCACCTTTTAACAGAGATGAATTTACTATGGAAATTGGCTCTCCCAAAACTCAACATTTCTAAGATTATGTGCTGTCCTGATGAACTGTATGGGAAAATATTATATAAAAGTACAAATTCTATATCCAACATCAATTTGAACTGCTGTTAAAGCCGTCACAACTTATTCTCTTTTTCCAAAGACTTGTGTTTTTTTAAGTCATAAGACTTGGGCTCACACGCACTCTCAGATATACCGCACCTATATTCTGCCAAAGAAATAGCTGTAGGCCGTTGTTTCTTATAGTTGGGCACATGTCAGAACCACCTGTTGCTCTAGCTGTGCCCTCAGAGACTGTGGTTTAGTTGGTCTGGGCTGGGCGGGAAAAGTGGTACTTTACCAAAGCTCGCTTGGTGATGCTAATGGGCAGCCAGGAGTTGAGAATGACTCCTTTGGACCACTACCAAGTACTTCAGTCATTCAACTAGGGATGCTGAGGCTCAGAGTGTTACAGATTTTGAAGGACAAAGGGCAAGGCTGTTTGCCACGTACTTCAAAGAGATCTGTGATTTGTTGGTTAACTGTGCTAACACGGGAAAGGGTGTTCAAATGGAAAAGTTCACACCTACACATCTCATTACATGTCTATGAGAGTAGATGGTGCCCCGGGCATAAGGGCTAAATGTCTAGAGGTAGGACAGCCTCAAATACGGTTCCGAGATCATTGAAAACAGGAATTCTTCCCCTGCTCACTATGATACTCGAGTCACTTCATCTTCCCCAATTTTATTTTTTCCTACAAAACTGGAATCACATTCGCCATAAGTCCTATGGAATTATAATGACAATCAATTAAAAGCGTGCTCAGGTAATGTGCTAATTGCCAATTAGCAGCAAACAGACCCACACCAGCAGTGGGTGCTTTTCAAAGTGCAGTGGTGTGCATACTTTCCACAGATCTTCATCTACACGATCTCACATCTCTGCCAAATAACCGGATTTCTCCTTTTTTGTGCTCTTCTTCCCAAAATAACTCACAACAGAATTTATTTTGGTTTTCAGCAAGTCCATATGCCAGGCTTGTCATGTTATGAATGAATATGTATCACATGATTTTTGAAGATCCTAATTGCACAGGTACATGCAGTATTTCATGTGCAAGAGATTTAAAAGGGCAGAAGAAAGATGGATAAATGATAGTATGTGGTTCCTACATAGAAAAAGGATATCTGGTTAACTACATTTTTCCCCCCTGACATCTCAGATTAATGTTCTATTGTTCATTAAAATACTTATGAAACTGACACTTCCGGCATCCAAATTTAGACCGCAGTGCTATGCGTGATGAGGGAATGAGCAAGGTTCCCTGGAAACACACTCACATAAAGCTGGTCATGGATGTTGGCTCCGTGCTTCAGCAGGGTATCCACCACCTGCATGTGCCCATACTGACTGGCGGCCAACAGGGCAGTGCCTCCCTCCTATGGGCGTGCAAAGTATAAACATTTTAGAAACAGGCACAAGTCTTACCCAACAGGTATTCCTCGTATAGCAAAAACTTTAGAAAAGAATTTTCCATAGATAATAACAAACTCACACGACCTCGTCTGTCCCTTTTACTTTCTTTTTTATAACTTTATAGTTCATCTTAAGACTTCATTATGTTGTACATTTGGGTGATTCGTTTGAGATCTATTACAGTTGACTAAGTTATAACGACTCATTTAGAAATTTCCCATGTCTACTAGACTTATGAAAGTGATCACTTTGTAAGTTATATAAATGTCTGATCACTGTGTTTAGCACCTGAACCTAATATTGTATGTCAACTGTAATTAAAAAACAAACAAACAAAAATGTCCCATGTGAAATGCAGACTCATCTCTTTGCCTCTCAATAAAGGAAACAAAGAACAGAAAGTCTGTGCCAGTCAGTTTTGTCTTGGAATTAACAGAACAGTCTCGATGGCTTCTGGCCAGAGACCGTCTTGACAAACATTAGCTTCTCCCAGTGGTTTCATCCAGCTGTAGGCCTCTGAGATTAAGGTGCATTTTTAGGGGTAACCTCTGGGGCCATTGCCTTCATGAAACAAGATCTGCATCCATTAAAGCTGGATAATTACAGCATGTCCCATGTGCTTCTCACCATCCTACTTAGTATTTTCCTTTGAACATGTGCCAATCTGTCCAGGTCACTTTTAAAATGTGGGCCCTAGAACTAAGCAGAGCACTGCAAAGTGGAAGTGGTCTGACATGGACTAGAACATTCCTTCATTCCATCTACTCTACTTTTATTTCTGCAGTCGAAATTGGAATTAGCTTTTATGTCAATCACATCACACTACCGACTAATGGAGCCTGTGGTCAGCTGAAACCCTTGCTGGTTTTTCTCAGGTACTGAAGCTAATGCATTATCTTTTCCCATCTATGACTGTTGTTGTTTGGCTCTGTGAAGTGGCATGTGGATATTTGAATTAATTATAGATAATGAAAGAACATGTCATCTGGTTCTAAAATGCAAGTAATAAATATGAGATAGTGTGGCTTTTAAATGTGGGCATAGAGCGTTTATTCAACCCCTCAGAGCTCCATCTATAGATTCAGTAGGTCTGGGGTGAGGCCCAGAAATAGGCTTTTTGACCAACCTTGTCAGGTGACTATGGTGAGCAGGTGACAGGTGGACCTCACTTGGAAAAACATTGCTGCAAGAGCACCCACGCTCACAGGCAGTGGGAGCCTGGGGGAGGTACGTGGTTGAGTAAGGCTGTAATAGGGGATGGGCTGTGGGGCAGGAAGAGCTGAGTTTTGAAGGGTGAGGGATAGAGAAGAAAGACTGAAAGGCTGAGGTGGGGGTGTGTTTGGGGGAGTGAGCATCAACATTTTGCTTAACAACAGCCATGAGAACCCATGTTCCCAAGTTTTGTTGTCTCAGTTTTCTCAGCTCTTTGACTAAAGGATTTATACAGTAGATTAAATATGATGATTGTCATATAATACCTGATAACTTTTACTTTTAAGAACATATTTTGGGGGATATAGATTTAATAACAATGAGAACAAATGTTGACACAAAGTCAGCTTTGATGACAGGATCATATTAAAACTCAATGCCTCCCGACACTCTTCTTTCCATGGAAAGCTCTTGGCCACCTGCAGGTGACCTAATGGAAACATGGAATGGCTGACCAGAGGCCCACGTTCCATGGACTTTCTGGACAACACAGACTGGCTCCTGTACAAAGGTTGTCAGCCAGTACTTACTTGCTCACTGGAAAGACTAAAGCAGCCACACAGCCACATATGGTCATTATGACGTAGTTCAAAGAGTTGAGATTTAGGTTTGTAGAACTTTACTTTCTGTTTTTACTTGTATCATTTTTATAATGAAAAATAAAATAATATCAAAATATATACACACATATATTTTGTATATTATATTTGACATGTTTGGAGGCATGTATGTAGTCCAACAGGTTTCAGAACAGACAGAAACTTGATATTCAGAGCTATGTAATAGTTGACATTTAAAAAATGTTTTATTTATTGATTTTAGTGAGAGAGGGAGAGAGAAAGAGAGAGAGAGGGAGAGAGAGACAGAAACATCGATCTGCTCCTGCATGTACCCTGACTGGGGATCGAACCAGCAACCTCTGCTCTTCAGGACAGTGCTCTACCAACTGAGCTATCTGGCCAAGGCAATAGTTGTCATTTTAATAGAAAAGAAAAAAACAATAGAAACTCCCTTGACATTGAAATATCACATACAATGAATTAAGAAAACCTAAAAGTTTCCAAGTTTGGCAATTTTTCAGGAATTTTTTTGTTATGATTAGGCCAGAAATCAGTCGACAATGACAAAAAAGTTATGGCAATTCAAATTCTCCTACTCCAAAACACTGTCACTTAAAATCATATTGTGAATACAGAGTTGATCATTCTGCAATCTGTTTTCTTAGCCACATGTCCAATATGAAGAATCAATCACTTCTCTGACCCAACTATAGAAACTGTAATCATACATTATATATTTCACTGAGGATGTCTCAGAGGGTAAAACACTTGACAAGTCACCCTCCTTAGACTCTGAGATTCACCAGGATCAGCTTAATACTTCTAACACTTCCTATCATAGAGCTGGGATTAACCTTGAAGGAGAAAAAAGCACCTGCTACTGTGTCCAACCTAGTAACAAAATTTAGTGTCCCAGATTAGAAAGCTACAAGTACAAAAAAAAAGAAATCTAAATAATTTCTCATAAAATTCTCCAATTGTGAACCCAGAGTAAAAAATGTTGGGTTTTGAACTGAATCCCTAGGACAACCCCTGGACCGTTACAAGGAACCTTGTGAAACCCACCTTCTTAGGCTTGAAAATCTTGTAAAAAAAGGAAGCATAGATTCATATTATGGATGAAGAGAAAGGAACGCTCATGATTGCTGAAATGCATCAATAGGGTATATAATCAAGAAAGTTCTCTTACTTTGGTCCTGAATTCAGTGGATGCTCCAAATCCAAAGAGATATCTCACAACGTCATTATGACCTTGCTGGGCAGCGAAGAACAGGGCAGTTGTACCTGACTGGGAGAAAGAGAGGCTGGCTTTAAAAGACAATGCATTTGATTTATACATTTGCAAACAAGCAAAACAGTAGCTTTGCATATAATACTTCTAGCCTAGGAAGAGGCTATGTTGGAACTGATGATTCTCTTTGATCAGAGAAGTGACAAGATGAAAAGAAAACCTTATTCTTGGTGTTGTGGAATGAATAGTGGACTTCTAAAAGATGAATATTTTCATCCTAATTCCTGGAACTTGTGAATATTTCTTATATGGCACAAGATGTGATTAAGTTAAGGATTTTGAGAGGAGGAACTTATCTGGATGGGGCCTAAATCCAATGGCAAATGCCCTTATAAGAGTAAGGCAGAGAGATATTTGACATGGAAAAGAGACACAGGCAATGTGACCACAGAGGCAAAGATTAGAGTGATGGGGCCACAAGCCAAAAATACCAACAGTTACCAGAAGCTGGAAGGAGTAAAGAATAAACTCTCCACCCTGGCCGGGTAGCTTAGTTGGTTCAAGCATCATCCCAGTACACCAAGGTTGTGGGTTTGATTCCCAGTCAGGACACATATAAGAAAGAACCAGTGAGTGCATGAATAGGTTCATGCAGAGAACAACAAATTAATGTTTCTCACCCTCTCTCTCCCTTCCTTCTTATCTCTCTCTAAAATCAATCAATTATTATTTTTTTTTAAAGAAGAAACTCTCTTCAGCTCTAACCAGGTGACTCAGTGGATAGAGCGTCATCCCAGCGTGCTGAGGTCATAGGGCCATCCCTGGTCAGGGCATATATGAGAAGCAACCAATGAATGCATGGCTAAATGGAGCTACTAAGTGGAACAACAAGTTGATGTTGTTCTCTCTCTCTCCCACCAGACCTCTCTCTCTCTCAAATCAATGGAAAATTTCAGAATAAACTTTCCTCTGGAGCCCCCAGAGGGTGCCTTGCCCTGTGAACACTTTTGAGTTTTCTTTTTTTCAGAACAAAGATAGTATAAATTTCTGTTGTTTTAAGCCAATCAGTTTGAGGTGATTTGTTACAGCGGCCCTGGGAGACTACTAATAAGCTTGGGATAGCTCTTGGGGAATGCCAGCAATCATTCATAGGGGGAAGGAGTCTGATAGTGGCCTGGTGACAACATTGATTGCCCCAGAGTAGAAAGCTACCTGTGCAAGAAAGAACCTAAGAAATTTCCGCAAATGGGCTCAAAATACTTCCCCAAATAGGACCTATTAACAAGAAACAGTCTGACTCCAACTTTAAACTTATCAATGATATTCGGAGACACAATTTTTAGCATCCTTTCTCCACAGGCATTTTTAAAAACACACTTAAAGATTGGTACCCAAATCATCGTGTAATCTGAGCAAAATCACTATCCCACTGACGTGGGCAATATATATATTTCACATAAAGATGCTCTTTGATCCTGTGCTTTGAGCATGGAATGAAACTAAGGCTACACTTTCCCAGACACAGTGAAAACCAACTGGGAGTATCAGGTGGTGGGTTCTCATCTCGGTGTGCCAAGCCAGGGAGAGCACGTCCTATCGGTTACTCATCACTCTGAGTCTTGTTCTTAAGGGTGTGTGCGTGTATGTGTGTGACAGGATCAGTGAGGCCCACCACTGTGGTAAGCATGTGCTAACATCTTCCCAGACATATAACCCTCTATCTCAGGCTTGCACCCAACCAAAGTCTGCCGCAGGAAGGCACAGGTGACATGACCATTCATCGAGCTTTCCTGCCCGTAAGGCAGAAGTCAGTTTCTCTTTGGTTCTCACAGAAACAAGTAGGAAATACATACTCAAAGTGGGAAAGTGAAATATGGTCTTTCTTATAGTGGAGGATGCTGGGTTCCAGAAACTTAAGCTTTTATAAAGCCCGATGTAGACCCTTGGCTAGAATAGCAAAACTCTCATCTTTATAGACATTAATTTTACAGACTACCAAAGATTGTTTCTAGGTGTTATTTCTTCATTAAGAGAAAGGGTTTCTCAATAAGCTTTTTTTGACATATTAATTTAAAACATCATATTTATAGCAGTTTGAGCCAGTTTTGGGACATACATACTATTAATCATGGTGCACATTAAAACAGCAACCTGTAGACAACAGGAGCTAGACTTCAGTCTGTAATGTGAAGAAAGGTCTTAAATGAATGGGCTATAGTCCTGAAAACAGGACTTCATAACGACCACATAGGAAACTTCTATGTCTGAGAGTATCACTCAGCCAATATTGCTGGTTCTCTAGAGCAATGGCTTTCCAGGGCCATTAGTTTCTTGTTTGCTTTTCTAGCAAGCTCTGGATGTCTAGATGGCCAAACGAAGAAAACAGTGGCAGGTACTTTTTTGGGAAACAAATATTCTGATATTGAGAAATGGATTACAAATGAACCAAGGTAGAAGTCTGCTATATGAATAAGTTCTATATCACTACTAAGCTCACCCTCACTCCCTTTCAGATTCCAAAACCAGTGAGGTGAGGTTAGGCCTCTCTCTGGCTTAGCAGGTCTATTGTCCCATACTTCCCTGACCTGAGGGAACCACCACATACCATCATCATTTGAGCCATGCAGGCTATCTCCAGATGTGGTACTCTTTGGTAAGTCTTCAAGGGCCACTGTGTTCAATATACAATAGTTTACCTCCAAGAACATTAGCTGAGCAATTGGAACCAAATAGACAAGTAAAAAAACATATATTGGCTGGAAATCAAACAAATGTTTCTCTTCTCCTCCTAGCTTTCTCAGGTGTTCTAAAGATATTTGGGGCATGTTGAACTTGCCTTTAAGGATAAATTTTTGAGTAAGCAGAGCTGGATCATATTGTTTTTATTAGAGAAAATCTGTCTCTTCTTTAAAGTTAAAACAAACAAAGACTGTAAAGTAGAGATGGAAAATAAAAAGATTAGGGTAATTTTAAACTATAATTCCAAATAGGCCAAATCATTTTCTTCCAAGAAGAAAATTAACTGCTGAAGTGAAAATGACCTAAAACAATGACCCCGTGTTATGGAAATTGCTCAGAAGAATCCGTCTGTGAGGAGACCGATTGTATTTACTGTAGTCTGCACAGCTCCTCCCAGTCTTGCTGATCCAGGGTGACAGAGAACCAGACTCCAGAGTCTATCTCTTAAGTGTCCCTCTCCCATGGTTCATGGCCAAGGCAGCAGCCAGAGGGGAGATAACAATCCTAGACAGCCCTGGGACATCCAGCCCCGACACATGGTGCATCGTAATAGGCTCCACACAAGGTGGCAGTCCAGTCTGGCTGACAAGATGTATTGCTGGATGAAAGTCTGATCAATGAATCTTCTTTTCTGAAACAACTGTAGGGCAGGCCTCGGAGCAAGAGTGGATCCAGTCTGGTTTGGAGCTTACCCCCAAATGCCCATCTCAGGTCTGAGTCAGTGTGGACTGACTGTGCATGTGTCTTCATTAAGGTTAATTTCTCAGGCCCTATGTTGTTTTGAAAATACGCAAACCTTCCTCAGACCTGAAAGAATGTTGAAATGTCCTAGCTTCCCATTGCTCCTCTACATGAGACCAAGAATGGATCCTCTGGCCAGATTGGACTCCCAAGATTGCCCTTGAAAGAAATGAGGAAACGGGCTCATGTGTTAGTCCAATGCTCACCGCATGGATTTGGGAGGGATAGCTTATTTACCACATAGTTAGGCAGAGGAGTCCTCTCAAAACATGGTTTGGTGGGGATGGTTGAGATAGCCTACAAGTGAGCCTCATTAAGAACAGGTTGGTGACACAACCCTTCTAAAAATATAATGACCTTTATGAAAATCCTATGAATTCCATAGCAGCTCATTCCAAGGGAAGAAGGAAGAACTGACTTCAGCTTGGGTCGAAATATTTGGTGCTTAAGGAATGTGGTTAGAGGTCTGGTTATCTCAGATGGCAACACACACCTGAGAAGATATGTTCAACTGAAGTACAATCAATGGTCTGTTCGTGGGCCTTATTTTAGGCATGACAAGGTCTGCAATCTGGGCGTTGGTGTCATGTAGGAGAAAAGCAATGATTACTTTTGCCTAACCTGTGGTGGTGCAGTGGATAAAGCGTTCATCTGGAGCCTCACGGTCACTGGTTTGAAACCTCTGGCTTGCCTGGTCAAAGCACATGTGGCAAGTGGATGCTTCCTGCCCCTCCCCCCTTCTCTCTCCTTTTCTCTGTCTCTCTCCCCCACCAAAATAAATTAAAAAAAAAAAAAGCAATGATTACTCTTGCCCTCCTTAACAATTCACTACTGTGAAAAGGTCAAGCCTCTGTCAGCTGGGTCATTCTTATTCAAGTGCAAAACCTGACCTACCTCTCTCTGGAGATTGATGTCCGCTCCTTGGAGAACGAGTTCCTTCACACAGTCTATATGACCAGCATAGGAGGCGACCATGAGGAGCGTGGTGCCATACTGGAGGGGGGAGACAGATGAACAGTTAGGCCATGATGGGCCAGAGGGTCCTGCACAGGCTGTAGAGATGTCAGCTTCACTCAGGGCACATCCAAGCACAAAATTTCTTGCAGTTACATAAGTGTCTTATGAATAATCTTATAATGCAGACTAGATGCAGAAAAAAGCAAAGTGACAATTGCTGAGGCTGCAATTTTCTATTTAAAAATTGACTTCTTCCATTACCTTCAGAAATGCCATCCAAGTAAGACACATTACTGCATTCTAAAGCAGCAATGATGTAATGGTCTCATTTTATGATTCATGGTAAATGATTCCTGAGCCAAAATACTGCTATTAATGAAAAAAAGGGGGGTGTTAAATGGTACCAGTTGGTTTTCTGGGTTTGTAAGTCTTTATCCTCAAACTGATTTGGGTAGAAAGGAACTGTGATGAAATATGGGACTGCAGAAGTGAGAGTCAGGAACCCTGGGGTCCAAGTCGACCTTTGTCACTAACCAACAGTGTGACTGGGGCAAGTTGCTAATTCCTGGGGCTCATTTACTTCATCTTTAATATGAGGGGTTGGACAGGGTGATCACGAAGGTATCCCCCAGCTTTCAGATTCAATGACATGAGGTGTACCATCTGCCCTGGGTCCCTCCAATTCAAGTTGACTTTTGTTGTTTAATTTATACTTGTTTCCAAAAACTTGAAACTGTAATCTGAACCACCACTTCTACAGACTCAGCAACCTGCCTTCCAGGAATTGATGACAAGAGACAGATGGTTCTGCACATGAGGAAGGCTCTCTAGGTTAGGGGCATAAGTGACTCTCAGGAGCATCATGTAATTTGTATCTGTGGGATTTTGTAGGAAGGCAGTCAAACTCAGTAGTCACTGACAGTATAATCTTGGGTGGGTAAGCTAACATTTCAAAGGCTCTTTCTCCTCATCTGTAAAATGGAAAATAATGAAAGGATCTGCCTGATTAAATTAAATAGGAAAAATAGATAACTCAGGCAATAGGCTTACCATAGTGATGTTAGATATTAATTCAGTACATTTTAGATATTACAATAGTATCATAACAGTTCAGTAAATGTTAGATTATCTTCTGGCTTTTGTTCACTTCTGTGAATATCAACACTACTTTTGGAAGTCTTGTTTTCTATGAATAAAAGGTAGAGGTGGAGTCAAGAAAAGCTAATCATTTCATAGAAGTGCTGTATAATACTTTCTTTACCCTATGTGACTATATTTGGCATCTCAAGGTAGGACCTTCGTGTAGGTAACATTATCCATTTTTAAGATGAACTTCTTTCTCCACATTTTCCAAGATTGGAGTGACAAGCTTGGTGTTACTAACTTCCTCTTGAATGTGAGTAATTTTTGTTTAGATTGTGGATAGAGGAAACCTTGATTTAAAGCCAATCTGAACAGACAAGCTATGACTATATTCTTTACATGAGAGGTGAGAAAAAAATATTTTTTAATCATGGATCACACTATTCTCAAAATAAATATCAAACATGAGCCAGAGAAAGCACACAGACTTAATTTGGATATTTAAAAGAAAATGTTCAACTTATCTGTATTAAAGTAAGGAAAGATGAATGAAATAAGTAACAAAAATGCTTCTTTATAGATTGTATTTTAATTCTACATGTTGGTGCGTTGAGGAAGAGTCAGAGTTTGAATAAATAAAGAAGAGAATGAAGAAGAGTTATCTGTTGATGATTTATAACTACACAAAAATATTTCCTTTATATTCAAAATCTATTAGCTGGACTGCTGTTAATTCTCTAACAATTAGGGTTAGTTCATTTCATTACTTGATGTTAAAATGTCTCTTTTAAAACGAGCTGATTTTGAATAGAAGATATAGTGGATATAAACGTAGTAAAGGCGACAACCAACAGGATGGTGGAATACATACATTCAGGTTTAAAGAGACTAAAAAAACCTTGCACATCTTTGTGGTAAAAGTGTCAAGAGAGATGAACAAAGCAAAGAATGTAAACATCATTAAAGACAGCATTAATTTAGAAACTGAAGATGAATGAGTGTTAGTAAATCAAAGTATTGCCTATTGTGGGTGGCCTAGAGATAATGTGTATTTGTTCTTTACAAAGCTATTTATTGGAGAAGTTTGAACATGGTCATGCTTGAGGTTAGGAGCAGTTGCCAGCAAGGCGTGGGGCCTCTGCTTGCATTCTGTCAGCTACCACAGGCATCCAAGGTGATCCTGAAGCTTGACTCCACTGGTCATGGCAGTGCTAGCCTAGAGATCATTCACCAAAAGAAGAAACCATCCTGGAACTTGGACTCCATGTGCAGGTGGCGCGTGGAAGAGGCAGGAACCCACCCAATGAAATTTGGAGGAAACATAGGCTTGCACTGCTCCCAAACACTTCCCTGCCCCTCCATCACCACCAATCTTAGAAGCCCTTTCAAAATAAGAGGGCATCTGAAACTACCATCATTTAGACTTGCTTCTTTGAGTTAAGAAATATTCTCTCCTGAAAGCTCCTGATAAAATGACTTTTTGTTTTAAACAAGGAGCAACCTAAAAACATTTTAGTATCTATTTATAGAAGCAATTTTTTTGGTCAAAATAGCTACTGGGTCACCCAGCAGACACACAGAGAGAATGTGAGCTCTGAAGGGAAAGGAGATGACCTCTGATGGGGAAAGGGCACTGAAGAGATTGAGAGTGTAGGGTGCTGTTGGGGAGGGAGTAAGAGGTGTGTGGCACTAAGAGGTGAGCCTGGGAAGCTGAAAGTCAGGAGAAAGTCTGGCCGTGGCTCAGTGGCAGAGCATCAGCCTGGTGTGTGGAAGTCCTGGGTTCAATTCCCAATCAGGGCACACAGGAGAAGTGACCATCTGCTTCTCCACCACTCCCCCTTCTCTTTCTTCACCCCTCCCGCAGCCTGGCTCACTCAAGCAAGTTGGCCTCCCGAGCTAAAATAGCTCGGTTGCTGAGCAATAGATCAACGGCCTCAGGTGGGCACAGCATTGTCTGGTAGGGGTGGATCCAGTAGGGGCACATGCGGGAGTCTGTCGCTCTACCTCCCCGCTTCCCATTTAATAAAAAAGTCAAAGTGGTGTCTGAGAAAAGGTGGCTTCAAGAAAAAGGGGGAAAATGGTCATCAACATGGTCAGCAGATGAGGCCACAATGAAGACCAGCGTCCCTACTCCAGTTTTGCCCAGTAAGACCGAACTAAGTTCGGGATGGCCAGTATACAGATGCCCAAGACCCCATATTAGTTTGGGTCCTGACAAGGAACAGATGGTACATTCAAATTGGGAGAATTGGAAGAAAGTTAAACAAAGAGACTATTTATAAAGCTGTGCCCTGTAGGGACACTGTAGAGCAGTCGTTTTCAATCTTTTTACACTTGGGACCGATGAAAACAGGACAATTATTTCAGGGATCACTAAGGCAGAAATCACTCTGAACATAAATGGATTCGGCTAAGATATTTGGGTCTATAATCTTCATACAACTTCAGGGTAGTTAACTCTTTTGCAGGCTAGCATGAAATTCTGGCAGAATCGTACTGGTCAGCAGACTGGCGGTTGAAAAACACTACTATAACGAATGGTTCTCTAGGTTAGGTTCTCTAAGCTAGTAACAGTGGACTTTCCACCCCTTCCAACCCAGGCCTGAAGGCACAAAAGGGAGGCAGTGGCTTCCAGGATGCTGCTGCCAGACAGTGCGGTAAGGGTAGGGGACACTGTGTTCCCAAACATCTCTGTCCTTCTACCCTCTGACTGCTGTAAATGCTCCCACTGGTCAAACCCAACCGGAAGCCAGAGGGAGGCAAGTCCGCTGGGTCAGGCCATACAGTTCAGACCGCTGGGGCTCGGGGATGCTGAAGGGCATGAATGAATCTGGAGGAGCAAACCCAAGGTGCCCTACCCTGATGTCTCCAGTGGATGAACTGGAGCACATGCTGGTATCTCCCTCGGGCTGGAGGCTGATCTCAATAACCAAATTTATGCAATAAAAGCTGGAAATGGCACATCCTGTTTTCAGGAAAACAATAAGGTTCATTTGAAAAACATTTTTATTTAAATCCTAAAATCAAAACATCTCTGCTCTCTCTTCCTCATCTGAGGTTCTTCTTGTCCCAAGAGATGTGGAGAAGTCCTGCTGATTACAGAGAAATCATTACCTCTAGCCGGGGAGGAAGGGCCCCTTAGTGATGCCTGCCCTGAGCAGTGTATTGATGTCTGCAAAGGTAAGGAGAGGATGACAGGTTCGGGGAGGCTCCCATTTCTCATTACTCTCTTCCCCTTCTGCTCTAAACTATCTCCACCTTTTCATGAGCAGATGGTTTGAATTCTCTGGGTAAACACCCATTCCTTCTTGGAATCTGCCAATTCTGATTCCTGGTGATGTGCCTCTTTCCCTATTGTGGCCTCCTTCTGTTTTATGTGTCTAAATGTTTCCCCAATACATTTTTAAGTTCACCGCAGCAGCTTGGGCTTTTTGAAAAGGACAAAGCAAGCAAACACATGAATGAGTAGATAAGCACTGTTAAGGGAAATGTATCAGGAGGTGCACTCATGCTCTGGGCATGCGTATACCGAACGAGTCCATCCGTACACTGTCCCTGCAGTCCACGTCTACCCGGCCGCTGTTCAATAGCAGCCTGAGCAGGGCCAGGTTTCCTCTCCTTGCTGCCCAGAATGCAGCATTGGCAAGTGGAGTTTCCTTCTGCAGAAGCAAAATGAAACAGGATCTTAAAATCAACATTAGTTAACATGACCACATCTATGCAAAGATAGACCATTCAAATGGCAGGATTTCCAGATGTGTTGTATAATTTGCAAGATTGCACCTCTACAATACTGTATTTCCCCAAGTATAAGACGCTCCAACGTATAAGATGCACCTTCTTTTTGGGGCCCAAAATTTGAAAAAGAAATGTATTACATGAAGTTACTGAACTCAAGTTTTATTCATCATAAAATTTATACAACTCCTCATCACTGTCAAAACTCCCAGCCATTAGCTTGTCTTCATCTGTGTCTGAGGACAAAGCACTGTCTTCATATATTGTCTCGTCCTTAGTTCCATCTATGGCATTAGAAATGACATACTTCTACAACCACTGTATAAAATGTGTCCAGTTTTTAGACCCCAAATTTTTTGAAAAAAAATTGCATCTGAAACATGTGAAAATATAGTTAAGTAACTGTCATATACTAGGTTATGGAATGTACTGTTTCGTAGCAGACACCTAAGCCCCAGTGCTGTTTCTGAAGAGCAAGCTGTTGATACACAGCACTATTAATACACTATTTCCCACCAATGTACTCACTTTCCTGCCTCTGTGTAATTGTTCACTGCTTCCTTTTTGCTTGAAATGAGTTTTTCCCCATCCTTCAAGGCCAAGCCTGTTTAAATGCTATTTCCTCCCTGAAACGCTACCAAATCTCTTTTCACCTTTAAGCAGAGAAAACTGGTCCCAATCCTGACCTCCCAAAGGAGTTTACCAGCACATTGCCTATGTCCTCCACAGTTTCTATCCAATTCCCGCTGTCTGGGTAGAGACCTCACTTTCTTGCCACCTAATTTTCTTTGCTTCAGCTGGACCCTGCCAGAGGTTCCAGATTAGAACCAGGAACTCTGAACAGAAACCCTTGTTACACGTTCTTGTGTAGATCTTTCATGCTGGGTTATTTTAAAGGCAAAATTAATGTTGGATCCAGGCCTATGGAAGGAATAGAGCTGGAAGACAGTTCTCCAGAATAAGAGGCAGAGTTGACTGCTGTACAACTTCCTTCTCTAAAACTGTGTTTTGGATTTGTAGAGAACAGTCGCAGTAGGGGCAGAGCGAAGAGACAAGCTTAGAACCAGAGAGCTCTGGGTTTCAAGCCCAGCCCTGCACTACAAGCCTGGCCCTGATGGGTCTCGGTTTCCTCATGCTTAGGTGGAGATAACATTACCTACCTTGTAGTTTAAAACAAGGACTAAATGATGGACATTAACTGTGGGGCCCAACACATCATAAATGCTTACAAATGTCAGTTTCTTTCCTTCTCTCCCCTTTTCTTACAAAGTTAGAATCAATAGGCAAAATTAAACTCAGAGTATTGGTACTATTATACTGGGGAACAATTTTTCTTTTTCATTTTCTGTTGCATGAGGTTTTAGAACTGTTTCTATATATTTCTGCATCGCTGATTTCAAATCTGAAATCTATTTTGATGCATGCTCTAGTTTTTATGCAATTTTAATTTCTTTTTGTTATAGTTAATGGCATGCATTGGTTTTTAAATTGGAGTTAAAAGGCAATGACTCTTGTATTGAATATAACCACAAGGCAATTAATGTTTTACAAACATCATTTTTACATAATTGTAGTTGTTTTAAAATGTATAATATTATTATCTGATAAAAAACACCCTCTTATTTTGTTTTAAGATTGAATCATGGCTTCTTCGAGTAGGCGTAAATGTAAGAATGGTTCTGACACCTTCTGTTATATAGGTGGCTGTTACACACTTCAACATCAAAGGCACAATATTTCATCATTTGTGACACGTGCATATATTGCCTATTTTCAAGTTCTCCTTGGCGATCAAGACAAGAATTGGACTCCTCATATTGTGTGTCATAATTGTGAGGAAATGCTTCATGACTGGACAAAAGGAAAATGCAAAGGAATGCCTTTTGGTATTCCCATGGGTTGGCGTGAACCTAAGGACCATGGCAGTGACTGTTATTTCTGTCTGATCCATACAAAGGGCATCGGCAAGAAAAACCAGCATATGATCGCATATCCTAATATTCCTTCAGCAATATGACCTATCCCACACTCAGAGACACTCCCAGTTCCAGTTTTCAATGGTTTGATTTCTTCTAAGGATGAAGAAAGTGAACATGGTGATCAAGTGTATTTTGATAAGATGCATGAGAAAATGGTTGTAGAATCTGAAGGATCTTCTTCTGATGCCAAGCAGTCATTAACCCCTCAGCAGTTTAGCCAACCCAAATTGAATGACTTAGTAAGAGATTTGGGCCTATCAAAGAAAGCGGCTGAGTTGTTAGCCTCCAAGCTTCAAGAAAAGAATGGACTTCACTGGTCAGCTAAAGTATCCTATTTCATGAAGCGTGAACAAATTTTTGTGGACTTTTTTCCGAAGACAAACACTTTGTTTATTTTCATGATATCAGTAGTCTTTTCAGCCAGCTAGGTGTTACCACTTACAGTTCAACAGAATAGCGGCTATTCTTTGACAGCTCTAAAATGTGTTCTCCTACACAATGGTAATGTTTATGCAGCGGTTCCAATTGGTTATTCAACTCATCTGTGAGAAGATAATAATGACATAAAAATTGTCCTTGACTTTCTTAAGTATGAGGAGTATAACTGGATCATCTGTGTGGAACTTAAAATGGTCAATTTCCTGCTAGGACAACAGAGAGGTTTCACGAAATATCCTTGCTTTCTGTGTTTGTGGGACAGCCGAGCTCGGGAGAAACACTGGACACAGCAGGAGTGGCCAAAATGTGAAGCTCTGGAAGTAGGGATGCTAAATATTGTGAATGAACCTGTAGTTAATCGAGACAGGATCACCCCCCCCCCCCACTTCACATCAAACTTGGCTTAATGAAGCAGTTTGTTCAGGCTTTGAATAGAGAAAGTGAGTGCTCTCAACATATTATTTCTGCTTTTCCTGCCTTGTCTTTTGAGAAGATAAAAGCAGGTGTATTTGATGGACCTCAAATTCGAACCCTCATACGTGACAAATAATTTGCCAGGAAGATGAATAAGGAGGAGAAAGCAGCATGACAGTCTTTTGTGGCAGTTACAAAGAACTTCCTTGGCAACAAAAATGCAGAAAACTATGAACTTCTGGTTCAAAGGGTGCTGTTGGCTTTCTGAGACATTGGATGTAACATGAGCATTAAAATTCACTTCCTGAACAGTCACCTTGATAAGTTTCCCGAAAATCTTGGAGCTGTCAAACGAGATTGTCCTCAACAAGTACACAAACACAAGAGCTACAAACACAAATTCTTGCCTGACTAGAATATAAATAAGTTTTGCGCATATTTTATGATTAAAATAAGTGTTTTAATGTGTTCTATTTAGAAACTGTAGACAAATTCTGATGCAATCATATCTTTTAGTGTTTTAGTGTATTTATTGCATTATATAAATTATTACATTTTCACAAAGATGATGCCCAAGAAGACATTCTACTTCATTATGTTAAACTAAATGTTGAAAATTTTACAATAAGATAAAATCCTAAAATCTTTACTTGCAAAAAAACTATAGCTTACGTAGAAAAACTAATGCAAGATTTTGAGATCAGGACACTTGAATTAGGTAACAAGTGTTTTTGTGGATGCAACAAAAATTTTGTTCCCCAGTGTTAATAAATAATTTTGCTGGTCTCAGAAAATTTTCTAGTATTCAAATTGTTTAATGAAGACTTTTGAGGGGAGGCTTAAAACACCTACACGACCCAAAAGGCCCTTTATGCAATCAATGTCTCTTAATATATGGGTAAGGTATTCAATACAACACCTATACATTACCTAACCTACCAACGCTAAGTTAAAGAGAGGACACCCACAATTTAAGCTACTCCATGGAGCCAGTGACAGCGGGTATGTGTGAGGATTTCATTCCGGAGACTTCAGCACATACACACCCGAATGTTCTTGTACACTGCTGGATGAGAGCACGGCTAAGCGCGGAGTGATAAGCAGGGTTACAAACATACTTCAAATAGTTTCCTTGTTCAGTGAGGAGAAAACAAAAATCCATACTTTGAATAGTTTCCTGGTTCAGTTAGGAAGGAAAAAAAAAATCACTTCAAATTCCAGGTGAACAATTTGCTTTTTCTGAAGGTGTAGATTTTACTGTCCCAGGCGTTTTGGAGCCAAACTGCAATGCTGCTGTTCACACCCAGTGTCTATGGCTTCTGTACCAGGTTGGGTCTAATGTTATAGTTGTTCTTAACTGGGTGAAGTAATAGCAAGGTGGGTTTGACTTGTCTAATACATCACGAAACGATGCCCTTTTAATAAAGACATTGCACAAGGCCAAAATGAAGTTTGGGAGGGTCCTGTAGGAAGAGAATTTAATATGCACTATGGAACCGCTCTGATGGCTTTTCCTGAAACATGAAAGCTTCAGTAATAAACTGTACATTTTCAGTGTTTTTTTTTTCACATTAACCCCAAATATCTTTCAAAAACCACCAGCAAACCACAATTTCCTATCGTCATCAAGAGCTCCCCAGCCAGGAGCCTCTCCTGCCTGTAGGATGGCCTCGAGATGCCTCTCCTGCTCAGGCTTCAAATCCTGGTTTCCTATGACGTTCTACAAAGCAAGCTTTGTGAACAGCTGTGCATATTTCATTTTCCCTCAAGGGTTTGGTATACTGGGAGGTGGAGGAATGGTAGTCAATTGAGATAAGAAACAGTTGGGGTCCAGGTTCTGACCCTGCTACTTTCCAGCTCTTGGGCAATGACCTTGGGCAGGTTATTTAACTTCTCTCTGCTCCAGTAAAATGGGAATAATAATAGTAGTGATACTGGTTCTGATGCTGGTTGAAGTGGAGTTTGTGTACGGTGTTGTATAAAAAGCACTGGAGAAGATCAGGCTTTTGCAGTAAGGTTTATTCGGAATTGCAATAGAAGGTTGTTCATAAGTATTCAGTGTCTCATTTCCCTGTTTCACCAAGGAAAAATATCCAGTCTCATCTTCATTAAGGTCAGTATGAAGACTAAAGTCCAGATATTCTGTGTCATGGTTTAGCCCATATCAAAGGTTAGGCCAGTCAAGGTGCTACTCAAAGCCTATACTTGGGAGATTGATTGTCTGGCTGCCAGCCCACACAGCATGGCTGCTGCTTGGAGACCCTGTAAACGAATGAGTGAATGGAGCAAGCTTGTTTCCAAACAGGAGAGAGAGCTTTACTAAGCCTGTGTTTCTATTTTCAGGCTGGGAAGGACTAGCTTTCCTTAAGCTAACCATTCAGTTTCTTTAAAATTTAGTGGGTTCCTCCCGCTAACCAATCAGACCCTTCTTTAAGGCTAGACTGAAAAACTTCTATGGTCACCATTCTGGCTTCCACATATGTCTTAGAGTGGAAGCAAAGAAGCATCTTTCCCATAGTATTGGTAAGAATTGGTTTTATTCCCAACAGCTGGACTGAGGTTTCTATGGCACAATGGACTCTGAGGGCACAATGGGCTAATTAGCCTGTGAAAGTTTTAGCCTCCTAGCAAATTAAACTACATGGATGTTGCAACTTATCATTGAAACAGGCTTTCTAGCCTGACCAGGCGATGGCGCAGTGGATAGAGCATCGGACTGGGACGCGGAGGACCCAGGTTCGAGACCCCGAGGTCTCCAGCTTGAGCGCAGGCCCATCTGGCTTGAGCAAAAGCTCGCCAGCTTGGACCCAAGGTCGCTGGCTCCAGCAAGGGGTTGCTCAGTCTGCTGAAGGCCTGCGGTCAAGGCACATATGAGAAAGCAATCAATGAACAACTAAGGTGTCTCAGCGAAAAACTGATGATTGATGCTTCTCATCTCTCTTCCTTCCTGTCTGTCTGTCCCTGTCTATCCCTCTCTCTGTCCCTGTAAAAAAAAAAAAAAAAAAGAAAAGACACAGGCTAAGTTTTCAATAAATATAATGTCCAATTCCCTTTGCTCTTTCCCCTCAATATCTAGCTACCTGCCTATGTTAACAGTAACACCTCAGTCATGTGTTGTTAGAAAATTAAACGAGAGAATACACATAAATGCACTTTGATATTAAGCACACAAGAAATCTGGCTATAAATGCACAGCCCTCACAGCTTGTTAAAATATTTGTCCAGGAAAATTCATTTACTTGGTCACTAGTATGTAGTAGGGACACTGGCACTGGCCAGAGGCTAGGACTAAAGGTACAAGTCACCTGATCACTGCTCCTGCCCAGTAGGAAAATACGTCATGTCCACAGGCATCAGAGTTCTAGGTGCTAGAGTAGGAAGGTAGATAACTCGTAGTGAGAGCAGAGAATGATCCATTCTACCTGAGGAAGGTAGCCAGGGTTGGCTTCAAAGAGAAGAAATTCTTGGGAAGAGTTCTGAAAAATGAGTAGGGGCCTGAATGACACGTGTTCCAAGCAGACAGGGTGGCGAGGCAAAGACTCTGCGGAGACCCCTACCACAGCTGGGAACATGTCTACCTTGGAAGGGCTGGATGAAGGGCGTGAGGAGGCAGAGGGCAGGAGGGGCCATAGGGCGGATAGTCAAGGCCACACCCCGAAGGATCTGCTCTGCCAAGCTAACAGGGTTTGCACTTTATCCTGGTGGGCATGGGGGAGTCAAAGAAGGGATTTAAGGTGGAAAAGGACCATCTGTTTTGTGTTTCAGGAAGGTCCCTGTGGCAGCCTCAGGGAGAATGGACTGAGGACTGAATTGGTGTCTCCAAGGGTAAGGAGACCACTGCATAGACGGGGCAAGAGATCATGAGGGCCCAAGCAGAGGCAACAATAGTGGGATGACAGAACGAGAAACATTGAGGAGCTCAGCTGAATAGTCTTGGTTTGCGAATGCATGTGCAGGAGAGGAGGGAGAGGAGCCTGGACTGACTCCCAGGTTTCTGGTCTGAGTGTCTGGTTGATGTGATGTCATCATAAAAGTCAGAAATGACATGAGAAAGAGGTTTGGGGAGCAATGTTAAGTTCAGCTTTAAATATGCTGTTTCAAATGTCTAGGAGGCATCTAGGTAGAAAGGTCGAGCAAAGAAATGAGGAAGTTCTATCACGTTGTGGCCAACACATTATTGGAGGGCAGGAATCTTAAGCTAACACTAAGTGCTTATTCTCTACCAGTTGGTATATTGTCTGCGACACTAGCTCATTTGATCCTCATCATAGCTCAGTTAAGTGGGTACTGTCACCATGCCACTGCACAGATGAGGAAAGTGGGAAATGACAAGCAGGCTTCAGTTGCAGGCAGGCTGGTCTTTGGGGCTGCTCTTTCAGTCATCACATTATCCTGCCTCCTGAAGACAGCAAGGAATAGGCAGCAGGAATCAATGAACTCCTATCCTCATTCCAACCTCCTCTTCTGCCATGACACAAAGTCCCCTGACCTTCCTTCTCTTTGGGGTCTATACATATCACGTTGCCTGAGGAACACCAAACCTTCTTGGGTATAACATGCACAAAATCATAAAAGCTACGGCGTGGATGAGGGGCAAGCCCTTTCATCTTTAAAGGGGGACAATGCATGTGAAAATGCTTCACATGATTGTAAACCACTTTCCAATTTGTGCTATAACTATTACACCTCTTTCTTGATTTTTCTCATCTCTACAAGGCCAATGAGCCTCCTTCAGGTTTGTTGGTTGCCCTATTAGGAGGAACAGCAACGACAACCAATGTTCAGACCTTGCTGTGTATCAACCAGTGTGCTAAGCACATTCACTGCTCTCATGTATTATGTCCCAGAACAACCTCATCAGGTGTTATTATTACTCTCATTTTTAAGATGAGGAAACTGAGGTCAAGAAGTGAATTATGCAAGTTCATACAGTTAGGAAGGAACAGAGCCAGGATTCCAACCCATGTCTCTTTTTGTCCAGAGTTTACCTTGTGAGAAAAAATGAACATAAATTTCCACATACACCGTATTTTCTCCCCCCCCCCCCATTTACTGCCAGAATTTTGGCTCATGCACTGCTCATTAGCTCACTACCCGAAATTAAGTACAGGAAGGAAGGAGAGAGGAAACATAGAAGGGAAATTGTTATTTGTACAGAATTGGAATTCCAATTAAAAGCCAAGAGTAGAGATTTAAGCTATTCGTTCAAAAAAGGGTTTAGAATAACGTGGATTTCAGTTGTGTCTTATTAATTAAATCAACAGAACATTTGCTTTGCTCTATAATGTATTTCTCTGATGTAAGAGTCCACAAGAAATAAGGATATAATGAAGGATCGAGAAGCCATGTGCAGAAGGATGCTTTTGGTGTATTACTGACTATTCTAGTCCACTGTTCCACTTTGTGCTAAGTACTTGAAAATTTCCGAATGATTAGTAAACTTTATAAAGAAGCCTAAACCTGCATTGTCAGTATTGACACACTTCTGTGATAGGAAACCCAAGAGAAAAAAGTGATTTGCCTCAGGCATTGTGCCTTAGAGGTAGGATTTATCGTATTTCCCCATGTATAAGACGCACACTTTCCCCCCAAAATTTGGGGTCTAAAAACTGGTGCTTCTTATACAGTGGTTGTAGATTTTTTTAAACTTGCATTTCCCGCCTTTTTGCACTTGTTTTTGCGCTCATTGTTGAAGACAGTGATTCTTCATCAGACACAGATGAGAACAAGATAATGGATGGGAGTTGTGACAGTGATGAGGAGTTGTATGAATTTTATGAATGTAAAGCCAGTAGCCGGGGCCACTATCACAGCCGCCTGACCCGTGCAGGTTCACATTGGATTCGAACAGTTGGTAATGAAACACAGGAGCCAAGAACTGGTGAGCCATCAGCTTTAATTCTAGCTTGCACCCGGCGGGCAAGCAAAAACACACACTGGGCTCCAAAACCCACACATTCAATGCTCACAAAGCTACTGACTTATCAGAGTTTCCTAGCATCAAAGGTTTCCAGCTCACCAGACTTATTCACCTCTGTTTCCCATCTCCTCCTGCACAAACTCTTAACAAACTGGCTTCTTCCTCAGCACTCTGCCATCTCGGCTGCTTCTCCTGGCCTTCACGTGGCCTTATTCTGCTCTCCTCTCTAATACTAATCTCAGGAACCCAGGAACCGAGAGAGAGCAAGCTCCCGGGCTGCCCCAGTTTATAGCATAGACTCAAAACCTTTAATCCAATTATACAAACAAGGAAGTCTCTGATACAAAGTCACCCATCTGAGGCATAATGGGATTCCTCCCTACATCACCACCCTACATCATCAAATCAGTCAAGGGTGTGGAGAAGAGTTTACTCTTAAACTAAGCCTTAGGCTGTAACGACCTGGCCTGCTTACATTACAACTTTTCCCCCACAGCCATCACAAGCATAAGGGCAAATAATATCACCTGGGTGACGGGCTTCCATGTGGGCAGCACCATCTTTAACAAAGTGAGCATATTATATTTTATCTGCCGAACAATGATGAATAAAACTTGAGTTCAATAACTTTATGTAATACATTTTTTTTTCAAATTTTGGGCCCCAAAATTAAGTTGCATCTTTTACATGGGGAAATATAGTATCTAACACCAGCATTTCTAAACTCAGAACTCGAGACCATGTTTAAGGTCTGTTTAAAACATATAAGACCAGAATAGGCAAATCGATAGAGTCAGAAAGTAGATTAGCATTATCTAAAGCTGGGAAGTTTGGGGGAATAGAGAATGACTGCTAATGTGTATGTGACTTTGTAAAGCCAGTAGTCGCGGTCAAGATCACAGCAACCTGACCCACGCAGGTTCGCATTGGATTCGGACAGATGGCAATGAAACACCGGAGCCAAGGACTGGTGAGCCATCAGCTTTAATTCTAGCTTGCACCCGGCAGGCAAGCAAAAACACACACTGGGCTCCAAAACCCACTCATTCAGTGCTCACAAAGCTACTGACTTATCCGAGTTTCCTAGAATCAAAGGCTTCTAGCTCACCAGACTTATTCACCTCTGTTTCCCATCTCCTCCTGCACAAACTCTTAGCAAACTGGCTTCTTCCTCAGCACTCTGCCATCTCGGCTACTTCTCCTCCATGTGGCCTTAATCTGCTCTCCTCTCTAATACCAACCTCAGGAACTCAGGAACCAAGGGAGCGAGATCAAGCTCCCGGACTGCCCCAGTTTATAGCATAGATAATCCAAACCCTTAATCCAATTATATATACAAGAAAGTCTCTGATACAAAGCCACCCATCTGAGGCATAATGGGATTCCTCCCTTATCACCACCCTACATTATCCAATCAGTCAAGGGTGTGGGAAAAAGCTTACTCTTAAACTAAGCCTCAGGCTATAATGACCTGGCCTGCCCACAGCCTGTTCCAGAACACACATTAATATCAATGAACTTCCATGTGGGCAGCGCCATCTTTAACAAAGTGAGCATAATATATTTTATCTGCCCAACAGACTTCTTTTTGGGGTGATTAAAATATTTGAAAATTGTGCACGATTCTGTGAATATACTAAAGCTGAAGTAAACACTTTAATCAGTGAATTATGTGATCTGTATATCAATAAAGCTGTTTGTTCGGCAGATAAAATATAATATGCTCACTTTGTTAAAGATGGCGCTGCCCACATGGAAGCCCGTCACCCAGGTGATGTTATTTGCCCTTAAGCTTGGGATGGGTGTGGAGGAAAGGCTGTAATGTAAGCAGGCTGGGTTGTTAATAGCCTAAGGCTTAGTTTTAAGAGTAAACTGTTCTCCACACCCTTGACTGATTGGATGGTGTGGGGTGGTGCACTCTCATGAGGAGTCCCATTGCGCCTCAGATGGGTGACTTTGTATCCAGAGACTTCCTTGTTTGTATAATTGGATTAAAGGTTTTGAATCTGCACTGTAAGGTGGGGCAGGCCAGGAGCTTGCTCTCTTGGTTCCTGAAGTATTAGAGAGCAGAGCAGATTAAGGCCACGTGGAGGCCAGGAGAAGCAGCAAAGATGGCAGAATGCTGAGGGAGAAGCCAGTTTGTTAAGAGTTTGTGCTGGAGAAGGAGATGGGGAACAGAGGTTGTTCGGCAGATAAAATATAATATGCTCACTTTGTTAAAGATGGCTCTGCCCACATGGAAGTTCGTTGATATTAATGTGTGTTCTGGAACAGGCTGTGGGCAGGCCGGGTTGTCATAGCCTAAGGCTTAGTTTAAGAGTAAGCACTTCCCCACACCCTTGACTGATTGGATGATGTAGGGTGGTGCACTCTCTTGAGGAATCCCATTATGCCTCAGATGGGTGGCTTTGTATCAGAGACTTTCTTTATGTATAATTGGATTAAAGGTTTGGATTATCTATGGTATAAAGTGGGCGGACTGGTAGCTAGATCTCTCTCTTGGTTCCTGAGTTCCTGAGGTTAGTATTAGAGAGGAGAGCAGAGTAAGGCCACGTGAAGGCCAGGAGAAGCAGTCAAGATGGCTGAATGCTGAGGGAGAAGCCAGTTTGTTAAGAGTTTGTGCAGGAGGAGATGGGAAACAGAGGTGAATAAGTCTGGTGAGCTAGAAAGCTTTGATGCTAGGAAACTCGGATAAGTCAGTAGCTTTGTGAGCACTGAATGTGTGGGTTTTGGAGCCCAGTGTGTATTTTTGCTTGCCCGCCGGGTGCAAGCTAGAATTACAGCTTATGGCTCACTAGTTCGTGGCTCCTGTGTTTCATTACCGACTGTACGAATCTAATGTGAACCTGCACGGGCCGGGCTGCTGTGATAGTAGCCTCGGCTACTGGCTTTACAGAGGTGAATAAGTCTGGTGAGCTAGAAACCTTTGATTCTAGGAAACTTGGATAAGTCAGTAGCTTTGTGGGCACTGAATGAATGGGTTTTGGAGCCCAGTGCGTGTTTTTGCTTGCCCACCGGGTGCAAGCTAGAATTAAAGCTGATGGCTCACCAGTTCTTGGCTCCGTTGTTTCATTACCATCGGTTCGAATCGAATGGGAACCTGCACGGGTCAGGCAGCTCTGATAATGGCCTCAACTACTGGCTTTACACTGTTAAAAAACATATGGCTTGTTCATTTATTTTGCTGTGGTTCATCCAAATAATTTCAGCTGACTGGTGAACTGGTGTTGATTATGAGGCAATTTACTTACTTTCAGAACAAGGATGAAATAAACAAGTTCCTGTACTTTTGGCCAAGGCAGAGCAGTTTTTATCACCAAGAGGAAACATGATGTTGAGGTGCTTTATCTGCTTGGATAACACGTGCTCAAGAAAGACCTGGCTGTTGTTTTTTATCCAGGGATTTCACCTCTATTGTGCTACCGCCCCCCCCCAATTGTGTTCAACTTTTAGCAACCTCAGACCTGAAGAATAAGCTGTTATAAAGTGAAAAGCCAATGCACTGCAATCCGTGAACTTTGTTCCACAAAAAGGCTCAGACCTGCATTCTGAGTTTGCTTTTACTTTAAGGATAATTCTAAAGAACATGTGTCTGCCTTCTCTACCAGATCAAATTAGGAGTTGTCACTTGTGAAAGGGGAAGTTCACCAGATGCAAACCGATGGCAGAGAGAAGTGACTGCTGACAGCATAAAGGAGGAAGGATAAAAAATAGATGCAGAGGGGTCCAAGTGTTTCAGAAGCAAATAGCTCTATGGTGGTGACTGTGAGTCATCAAGCCGAGCCTAAACTGTGATTTATGATGCTCTGTTCATTCTCCCACAGACTCGGCCAACAGTGCTAGGCCTTTTAAACAAAGGAGACTCAGAGGCTAAGGTCTATGAGCTTTTCATGACCTGTGAAAATGAAACAGTTAATATATGACTCTAAAATCAGTTAATAAAACGATACAGATTTTTTTCAGATATATGCTTTCTCACAATGTTACTGTGAGCCTTAATGTATTTATTGTTTGTAATAAAATGCATGTCTAAACTAAAAGAGTAAGACTGTAAAAGGTGTAAAATGTGCTATCTTGTCAATTTGTTTAATTGCTAAAATTGGTATTCATGAAATATTAACGACAAAGTAACTTGTAGGTCTGATTTTCCCACTACACTGAAATATTGACTATATATGGCAACAGCAGAAAAATCACAAACAAATGTAAATTAAATATTATTAATGACTAAATAATTTTAAAAGCAACGTTATAAAATGCTTCAAAAATATACAATAAAAAGTCTCTATTATTATCGTGGGCTGTTTAATATGTTTGATAGGATATGAGCTAGGGCTAATGCTGGTTTAGTCCACAGTCCTGGGACTCTGTCCCCTCCCCACCCCCTCCAGCCTTCCCTCTGTGCCTTTGGACTTCACAGAAAATCTACTTCTCTTAATCTTAACCTAGGACAGAGTGCTTCTTCTGTCTCCTTGCCGAAAGCTTTCCAGCACCCGTCCCTGGTTGGGGCTGGACCTTCTCCCACACCAGCCCTAGGGTGGGAAATGGGGTTGGGTCCTCCCCACCTGGTTTCCAGACACTGCCCTGTAGTCAGGTGTACAAATCTCTGCTTTTTCAACACTTGGGCCACTCCACTTTCTCATCCTCTGCCTCACCTCACTGGTTGTTGTTGCGGCCCAATCATTCTTGTTCTTCACTGAAAATGTTGGCACTTCCCTTTCTGCCCAACCCAAATTTTTACCTTATCCTGGCGTTCACGATGCAAAACATCAATATCCATGCTCAATCTTATGTTCTTTCCTCTACTCCAGTGAATAAAGGTTTTCCTCTACCTGCCTAGTTAATGCCCACAAGAGCCCTGCTCACTCTGCCCCTCCTACCTCCTGAGTATGTCACCCCTCAGCTGAGTTAGCGCCTCTACTCCCAAGCCTTCTCAGCAAGCACTCTCTGTCATTTTAAAATAATTCCTTCATTAAAGTATAACTTATACACAATAAATTCCATCCTTTTAAAACATTTAGCCTGACCTGTAGTGGCGCAGTGGATAAAGCATCGACCTGGGAACACTGAGGTCGCCAGTTCAAAACCCTGCACTGGCCTGGTCAAGGCACATATGGGAGTTGATGCTTCCAGCTCCTCCCCCCTTTCTCTCTTTCTCTCTCTCACTCTGTGTCTCCTCTCTAAAATGAATAAAATGAAAATAAAATTAAAACAAAAACATTTAACCCAATAGTTATTAGTGTGTTCTCAAAGTTTTATAACCACACCCATCCTATTCCAGAACACTTCGTCACCCCAAAGGGAAATCCCAGACCTATGAAGCCATTCTCCACCTTCCCCTTCTCCCCCAGCCCTGACAACCATTACATCTACTTTCTGTATCTATGCATTACCCTGTCCTGGACACGTCATATAAATCAGTGTTTTTCAACCGCCATTCCGCAGACAGGTCCACCAGAAATTTCATGCCAATTCATGAAAGAGAACAGCCCCGATGTTGTATGAAAATTATAGACCCAGTGATCTTAGCCAAATTTGCTTATGCACAGGGTGATTTCTGCCTTTGTGATCCCTGAAATAATTCTCCTATTTTCACTGGTCCCCAAGTGTTACAAGATTGAAAACCACTGATATAAATGGAACCATACAACATGTGGCTTTTTTGTATCCTGCTTCTTTCACTTAACATGTTTTCAAGGTTCTTCCAGGTTGCTGCATGCCAGTACTTCAACCTTTATATGGGTGGATGATATTTCTATTGTATGGAAAGAATGTTTATGTCTTCCCCCCACCAGACCCATATGTTGAAATCCTAACCCCCATATGTTGAAATCCTAACTGTGATGGTATAATGAGGCTGGGGCTCTGGGAGGTAATTCAGTTTAGATTCGGCCTTGGAGGTAGAGCCCCCATGAGAGGGTCATTGCCTTTAAAGAAAAGGAAGAGACACCAGAGCTTCCTCTCTCCTGTCTGAAGATATATCGAGAAGGTGGCTAATTTGCAAGCCAGGAAAAAATTGCTCTCACCACATACCAAATCTGCCAGCGCTTGATCTTGGACTTTACAGCCTCTAGCACTATAAGATATAAAATTCCTGTGTTTTAAGCTACCCAGTCTATAGTATCTTGTTATGGCCAACCAAGCTGACTAATATATACCATATTTTATCATCAGTTGATGGACATTTGGGCTGTTTCCACTTTGGAGCTATTATTATGAGTAATATTGCTATGAACAGTTGTGTATAAGTTTTCGTGTGAACATGTGCTTTCATTTCTCTCGGGTATATACGTAGGACTAAAATTCCTGGGTCACCAGGCTATTTTGTAACATAGCTGCATCATTTTACTTTCCTACCAGCAATGTATGAGGGTTCTAATTTCTGTACACTTTTCTTAGCAATTGTCATCGTCTGTCTCGCTGATTATAGTTATCCTAATGCATGTAAACTGGTATCTCATGTGGTTTTGATTGGCATTTCCCTGATGGCTAATAATGTTACATCATTTCAGTGGTTTATTGACCATTTGTATCTTGTCTTGGAAGAAATGTGTATTTATATATTCCTTTGCCCATTTTGGAATTAGGTTGGCTTTTAATTGTCAAGATGTCTATAATTATTTAAAGATGCTCAAGTCTCTACCATTTTAAAGCAAACCAACCCTTTACCAAGGCTGGATCCTTGTTATAGCCACCGTTTTTTGAATTTTTTGAAAGAGTTCTCTATACTTCTAATTTCCACCCACTTTCTTCTCAAGTTTTTGCAATTTGGCTCCTGAGTCCCACACTTCACTGAAACTGCTCTCATCAAGGTCACCAGCAGTTGTTTGGTACTAAATTCAATGTACACTTTTCAATTCTTCGCTTATTTGATTTCTCTGTGGTATTTAACTCTAAGTCACTCTCTATATTTATTCAAAGACTAGAGATTCTTGGCTTAAATGACGGCACATGCTTCTGTATGTTTTCATACATCTCTAACTATTGCTCAGTTTTCTCAATGGGGTTCTCTTATTCTGCTCATTCTTAAATCTTGATCTTCAAGATTTTGTTCTCAGTCCTCTTATTTTCCACCTTTACATGGTCTCACTGGGTAACCACATTCATTCCCATGGGTTCAGTTCCCCCTTAACTCTGCTCACTCCTAAATCCTCTCTCTCTCTCTTGTGCCCACACTACCCTCCTGGGCTCTCGGTTTGTACATCTGTCTGTTCAATATCTCCCTACAATTCTTAAACTTCACATGTCCCAAACTGAACATTTCTCCTTTACCTCTCTGGCCTTCCTTAACTCCATGCATAACGTCAATTACTGAATTCTGTAGATTCAACCATTTTAAATCATTCATTTTGTCTACGTCCTTCTGTCTTGGACACCCATGACCTAGTCCACTATCACTTAACAAGATGACCACAGCATCCTCCTGTTTGGTCTCTCAGCTCCACACTCCAAACTGCTGCCAGAGATCTTTTCAACATGTAAATCTTATTGTCGTTCCTCTATTTCCACAAACTATAGTAGGAGGTGGGATTATAGTGGCTTTGGAGCCAAATAAACTAGGGTTTCAATCTTAACACCATTCACTTCCAGGCTGCAAAATTGTGGGAGAAGCTAATTAACATCAGGTTTTAGTTTCTTGTTTAAAAAGTCAGGACACAATTTCATTGGTCTTTTGAGGATTCAGAAGATGAACAGTGATGCCCATTTTAATTATTTTTATTAAAACTTTTCAATTGAGGGAAGTCAGCTAACCTCACTTTCATCCTATAATGTGGGGATATAATGGAATGACTTTAATAAACTCTTTTAAGACAAACCTCCTTTGGACACTGAAGCCTGGTAATCAATTACAACTCCACTCTGTGCTGGTCATCCAGATTCAGTGTCCAAAAAAGTACTCTGATGAGGAGGCAGCAGCGGTGCGGCTGGCATTCTGACAGGAGGACCCAGAACCGGGAATACGTGCTGCAGCCCCCGTCGCTCCGAGCGTGGCCGCAGGACAGCGCAGACCTAGAGCTTCTTCCCCGCCCTGACTGTTACCCCGGCGACAGCCCCGCCGCCCCTTCTCCCAGCCGCCAGGCTCATCTGACCTGCAACCATAAGTACCGAAAGCTTTTCTAGCAAAGCTCACACAACCAAAACACAAACCACAGGAGCCACCCCAGCCCGGTCGCTTTCTCCTGTTCCCCGCCGGCACCGGGAGGTGCTCACCCGACTCTGCGGGCCCCGCGGCGGCGGCTCGGACGGCCTCTGGATGCGGGTTCCGCCGCCGCGTGTCTGTCGCCTGGCCCAGCACTCCCTCCCGGAGCCCGCGGCGCTCACCTTGAAGGACATCATGCACATTTCCGCGGCCGCCCCAGCGGGACCCGCGCGCTTCCGGCTCGGGGCACCCCAGGTACCCGCCCCAACTCCCCAGCCGCCTCCTGCCAGCGGCGGCCCCGCGCGCCGCGCGCTCCCGCTGCCCAGATTCGCCGCCGCCGCCGCAGACTGGGCGGGGCAGGGAGGCGGAGGGGAGGGAGGGCAGGGGAAAGGGGGAAGGACAGAAGGGAGGAGGAGGAGGGTGAAGGGCGGGGGAGGGGGCGAAAAAGAAAGGAGAATGGGAAGGGTGGGACTTTGGGGTGGCCTACACGCGCCGTCCACGGACCTACCTCACCAAACTTCAAACTCCGCAAGCCTCGTGCGCTGCCATACACAGCTTCACACACACGCGCACCACTTCACACGCCCTCACACCTATACTCCTCTCAATCCACACTCACTCTCCCCCACTTCAAAGTGTGCACACCACACCGTTCACACTCTCCAGGTTCCACCTACACACAACGCTATCCACACACTAACACACCTCACACACACTTTGGTACACCCCTTGCACATCCACATTCCTGTTACACACACGTTCATTACAAACTCCACACACTACAATCTCCACACCTCTTCCCACCCCCTGGCGCGCGCGCGCGCACACACACACACACACATACACACACGAGCATGGTCTGCATTAGATGACTCTCAACTTTCATTACAGGGTGAATATGATGATGCAAATGAAACTTGAGGCAAAAATTCACCCATTATCCCATCACCCTCTCCAATAGCTATTTTCATTTTCATTTTTTCTTTCTTTTTTGTCCTTTTCTAAGAATCTGTTAATGCCCCCACCCCACCCTTGGGGAAAGATCTATGAAATAAGCCTTTTAATTAAGCAATACTAAGTGGTACTTTCCTTTTTGAAGGTGAGGGGAAATCTGAGATATACTAATAGCTCTTCTTTTGATACCACCTGTCACCTCCTCCTCCTGGCCTCCTGCTGCACACAGAGAGTATGCAGGAGCTTTCCTCTCCCTCACACATACTGTTGCTGCCTGCCTAGGGTTGGTTTTGGGGAAGTAAAAGTGGAAAAGGCATATATATATATATATATATTTTTTTATATATTTTATTATTATTAATTCTAATGGGGTGACATCAATAAATCAGGGTACATATGTACAATGAAAACATCTCCAGGTTATCTTATCATTCAATTGTGTTGCATACCCATCACCAAAAGTCAAATTGTCCTCTGTCACCTTCAATCTGGTTTTCCCTGCGTCCCTCCCCTCCTCTCTATCCCATTCTTCCCTCCCTCCCCCCATCCCATAACCACCACTCTCTTGTCCATGTCTCATACCCTCACTTTCATGTCCCACCTATGTATGTAATCGTGCTGTTCTCAGTTTTTCTTTTTTTCTGATTTACTTATTTCACTCCGTATAATGTTATCAAGGTACATCCATTTTGTTATAAATGATCCGATGTCATCGTTTCTTATGGCTGAGTAGTATTCCATAGTATATATGTACCATAGCTTTTTAATCCACTCGTCTTCTGACGGACACTTGGGCTGGTTCCAGATCTTCGCTATTGTGAACAATGCTGCCACGAACATGGGGGCGCATTTCTTCTTTTCGAACAGTGCTATGGTGTTCTTAGGGTATATTCCTAAAAGTGGGATAGCTGGGTCAAAAGGCAGTTCGATTTTTAATTTTCTGAGGAATCTCCAAACTGTTTTCCACAGTGGCTGCACCAGTCTGCATTCCCACCAGCAGTGCAGAAGGGTTCCCTTTTCTCCACATCCTCGCCAGCACTTATTCTGTGTTGTTTTGCTGATAAGTGCCATTCTGACTGGTGTGAGGTGATATCTCATTGTGGTTTTAATTTGCATTTCTCTAATGATTAGTGATGTTGAGCATTTTTTCATAGGAAAAGGCATATATATTTTTTATGTAAAAAATATTTTAATGTATAAATGACACTAATAGCCTTTCTAGAAAATTCAAAGCTAAAGTGTACAACTCACACCATTGTGCTGTAGGAATCTACTATTCTCTTTCTAACCATGATTTGTACCTCCTTCCCTCTTTTCAATTGAATTTGTAGTGAATGTTTCATTTATTAGTTAAAAGTTACAACTCCAAGTAGAAGTTAATGATGGCAGAAAAATGTTTACCCTTTATAGATAGATTGTTTAAAATAATTAAAAAAATAAAAACTTCCAAAATCTGATAGAAAATTTCAATTTTTAAATCAAGAAAGGCTCAAAATATTTTCCTTGCCTTGAGTCCTTGAGTTTCTAAGGACTCGAAAGAGTTTTTGTAAAATTTATTGATTTTTATCTATTTATTAAAATTTTTTTCCATTGAGTTGAGAACGAGAAGTATCAACTCATGTTTCAACTTAGTTGTTCCATCTAGTTGTGCCCTCATTAATTGCTTCTCCCATGTGCCCTGACCAGGTGTTGTTCCCACGACCTCAGCATGCCAAGACAACACTCTATCCACTGAGCCATCCAGCCGGGACATGGATAAGGCTGTTTTGAATTTGCCACACAACATTATTAGACAAGATGAAGCATTGGAGGCTTGCTTTAATAGCTCTGATAAACAAAAAGAAGAAAGGGAAAGAATGAACATTTTGAGTGTTATCTATGTACCGGGTGCTTTCCTTATAAAAACCTATGAAGTGGGGATTATGACCATTCCATAGATAAAACAATTAAAGTTCTGAGAGATGCAATGAAGTAATTTGCTAAAGAGTGAGGGACTAGACCTTTAAGTCGGCCTGGCTCCAAAGCCCGTTCCCTTTCCACAACCACACTTGCCGCTCGAAGTTGTTTTTGGCAGTGCATCTCTGGCTAGGCTACTGATAAGATTTTTGTCAAAGTCACAAGAAAGACTGTGCCTGCGCACCCTCCCACGCACCTGGCTAAGCTCAACTTCGTTTAAAAAACCCCCAAAAGGTATAAAACATTCATAATCACAGCCAGGCAACTCCTTCTAAAGTTTGGCCCACTCCTGAACTTAACTGTGGCCCACCAGACCCAACACCTGAAATAAATTCCTGTAGCCCCACCCTTCTATCCAAATAATTTCTCACTATCCCAACAGAACATCACCATCCTTGTCAGAGGATTCTCCTTGTTACCACCCTCCTTCCCATCCTGTGGCTATTCTCTTTCCCCTCTGCTTTCCCTGACCCAAATCCTGACCTACCTGGGGTTGCTCACAGGTCAGGTGCCCTTCCTGCATCCTGCACGCAGTATCCATCTCTTCCTCCATCTCTTCCCCAGTTTTGCTGAGCCCCTGCCATAATCCCATCCCACTCTGTACAACATCCCTTAGGCCTTCATCCTAGAAGCCTCGTATTGCTCTCGGATTCACATCTGTTACTTTTAACTCTTCCAGCAGAGTTTAAATTCTTTAAAGCCAGACCTTGTATCTTTTCTTTTTCTTTCTTTTTTTTTAAGGAGCAGATCTTTTTTTTAAATTTCTTTTTATTTTATTCATTTTAGAGAGGAGACACAGAGTGAGAGAGAGAGAGAGAAAGAGATAAAGGGGGGAGGAGCTGGAAGCATCAACTCCCATATGTGCCTTGACCAGACCAGTGCAGGGTTTTAAACTGGTGACCTCAGTGTTCCCAGGTTGACTCTTTATCCACTGCGCCACCACAGGTCAGGCCCAGACCTTGTATCTTGTATGTCTTTTTTCTTTAGGGGTTATTTTATGTCTGGAGGTGGTCATTCCTTATTAATTGTTGATTTTGAAGGGCTTGTGTTCTTTATGTGTACTGGGTCACAAGACCTTCCACTCTTTTGCACAGATATCCACAACTCAAATGCATAGACATGCTTTCATCTCAAATGAGGCCGTATTCATTATCACCCTGTGTTCACACCAGTGGAGACTATATGTTTGGCTTTGATTTTGTATTGTTCTAGTTTATGCGCAAATAGGACTTGCTCTAGACAGAGCTGTGAAGTAGGTCAGGCTGTTCTACTGATTGATCTCTCCTTCCTTTTGTCATCAGGCCCTTTCACCTCCACAACCCTGGACAACTTGGCTGTCTACCTTCCTTGTCTACTTCCCACCTTGCATCTCCTTTGAAATTTACAGTAGACAAGGCTTCATGCAGTGGGATGTAGCACCGATACAATGAATGATCTGCCTCACATTCATTGCCCCCTTCCCTTTCCTTATCAGAACAACAATTTGGTTCAGGTATCTACCATACTCCACCTTGGGATGTGCTTCAGGGAGCCCCGCCCCTTCTTCTGTCTAAAGTTCTCTGATCTAAGCTGGTAAATAGTTCCTGGAATGAGTGTGAGCATGTGACAAATTCTGACCTCTGATAAATGAAAGGAGTTGTACTGGGGGCTTTAGAGAAAGGTTTCCTTGCTTCTAAGAGAAATACCCAGGAAAAGGTCCTTTTTAACTTGACACACTTCCTGTATGGATCCAATGTCTGGAATGGTGCAGCTACCTTGTGACCATGAGGCAAATTATCCCCTGAGGGTTGCAAAGCAAACAGATGGTGTTACTAAGTGCTGTGTTGACCCTGTGGGGCTGCTCAGCTCCTGGACTTTTTATTTTTTAAGATTTTATTTCTTGATTTGAGAGAGAGAGAGAGAAGTATTAACTTGTAGTTGCTTCACTTTACAGGTAATTAGTTGTTCATTGATTGTTTCTCCTATTTGCATTGACCAGGCAAGCTAACTCAGGGTTATGAGCCAGCGACCTCTGGTTTCCAGGTTGATGCTCTATCCACTGTGCTACCACAGGTCAGGCTGAACTTTTCTTTTTATTTAAGCCACTTTACATCGAAAGTTCTGATACAGGGTGAGTGTGGAAGGAAAAAGTGTTGGACAAAGGGTCAGAAACTTAACCCACATACATTAACGTCATTATATGCTGGCATTTCGTTTGTGTTGCTGAATTTTATTCTCATTCCAACCCTATGCACAAGCTATTATTGATGATGAAACTGAGACTCAGAGTGGGTGAGAAACTTGTTCATGATCACAAGGACCAAAGCTAGGAAAGTGGTATTTGAACCCAGGCAAATTTGAGAGTAAAACCCCTGCTGTCTCCGCTGGACTGTCTTACCAGGTTTGTATGCACGTGTTTGTTGAGAAAATATAAGAATGAAATCTTTTGTTTTGCCTTGTCTAACCTTAGGGTTACAGATTATATCCCTGAGGATAAATGAATTGCTGACAAGGTACTAAAAGAAGGGATGAGAGCAAGAAATTCAAACAGTACCACTGGATTTTGTTTATTACCTTCAATAGGCAATATCTCTACCTTTGTTGTCTATTCAATAAATATTCTTAATGTGGAACTTTTAGCCTGGCCAAATTGATTTTTTCGAATGATAAACCAAGAATATATAAAAAAGAGACAAATAAAAATAAAAATAAAAATAACCTGTAGTTATTGAAAGTTGTAGTGCAACTTCCCAGAGTTGTCAATTGCTAAACATACCCTGATCTTTTTTCAAGCATAATGTAACATACTGGAATCATGTGTATTCTGCTTTTTTATTAAACATGATAATATGAATGTTTTCCTCTGGCACTAGAAATTCTTTAAAAACCCTGCTTTTAATGGCTACATTTCAAATTAGGTATATGGTACTATAATTTATTTAATCTTTCTCTTATTAAAGATCTAAGTTGTTTTCAGTGTTGCTATTAAAAAATAATACATCCCTGGCTGGTTGGCTAAGTGGTAGCTCGGACCAGTGTGTGGAAGTCTTAGGTTTGATTCTTGGTCAGGGCACACAGGAGAAGTGACCATTTGCTTCTCTACCACTCTTCTTCCCTTCTCTCTCTTTTTCTCCCCCCCACCCCCGCCACCCTCACTCCCACAGCCATAGCTCACTCAAGCAAGTTGGCCCCAGGTGCTACAGATGACATCATGGCCTCTCCTTAGGTGCTAAAATAGCTTGGTTGCTGAGCTAGGGAATAACAGCCCCAGATGGGCAGAGCATCACCTGGTAGGCAGCTTGTCAGGTGGATCCTGGTCTGGGCATATGTAGGATCCTGTCTCTCTGCATCCCCACCTCTTACTTAAATAAAGGTAAGCAAACAAACAAATAAAATTAAAAATAATGCTAGAATATTTATTGCATATCTAAATTTTATTTATTTCTTATTTCTTTAAGATCTATTTCTAGCCTGACCAGGCAGTAGCGCAATGGATAAGAGTGTCAGACCGGGACGCAGAGGACCCAGGTTCGAAATCTTTAGGTCGCTGGCTTGAGCCCAAGGTCGCTAGCTTGAGCAAGGGGTCAGTCACTTGCTCTGCTGTAGCCCCTTGATCAAGGCACATATGAGAAAGCAATCAGTGAACAGCTAAGGAGACTAAGGAGCCACAATAAAGAATTGGTGCTTCTCATCTCTTTCCCTTCCTGTCTATCTGTCCCTATCTGTTCTGCTCTCTCTCTCTCCATGTCTCTGTCACAAAAAGAAAAACAAGAAGAAAAGAAAGAAAAATTTCTAGAATTCTAGAGCCAAACATATAAACATTGTGAAGGCTGTGAATTTTATATGTACAAATTGCTTTTCAGAAACACTATGCCAATTTTATACTTTCATTCAGGCTGGTAAAATGATCATTTGGGACTTCTCTAAATGCTTCCAATGACACTGTGTTGGCAAACACATGCACTAAGCTTTCTATTATCTTTTTGTTTACTTATGCCTCTACTAGACAATATTTAATTGTCTTAAATAAATACCCACTTCTACTTCCTTCTCCTTTCTATGGTTTGAATCCCAAAATCAAGCCCTAATAAATGACTTACACCCTAAACAGGGACTGCTTCCCAGGGAATCTAACCTGCAACAACTTTTTTCTAGCAACTGGACAGATATCTTAAGTTTAGGCCACATTGTGTACTAAGTGCACACATTTGAGTTTATTTTTCACAGAAAGAACTATTAAATTCTAAATATACAAATAAAATAAATTTTATACTCCAGAGCATATCTTAAGAGGCTTTAATGAGATACTCAAAATAATTAAGAAATCTTAATTTTCTTTAATTTTAATTTTTTTTTCTTTGTAAGCACAAGAGGAAGGGAGAGAAATGAGAAGTACCAAGTCATAGTTGTGGCACCTAAGTTTTTCATTGATTGCTTCTCATATGTGCCTTGACCAGGGGCTCCAGCTGTGCCAGTGACCCCTTACTCAAGCCAGAGACCTTGGGCTCAAGCCAGTGACCTCTGGGCTCAAGTCAGCAACCATGGCATCATGTCGATAATCCCATGCTCAAATCGGCAACCCCATGCTCAAACTGGTAAGTATGTGTTCAAGATGGTGACCTCGGGGTTTCAAACCTAGAACCTCAGTGTTCCCAGGCTGACACTCTATCCATTACACTACTTTCCCAACCCTCCCCTTCCCCTCCTCCCTGTCAGACTAAAGATTTCATTTATTGATGTGGGAGGGGGAGGAAAAGAGGGGTGAGGATTGGGAAGCATCAACTCATAGTAGTTGCTTCTCATATGTGTCTTGATCAGGCAAGCCTGGGATTTTGGACCAGTGACCTCAGAGTTTCAGGTTGACACTTTATTTACTGTGCCACCATAGGCCAGGCAACAAATATCCTTAATTGTTGCTCTTAAGTGAACCACAATTATAACAGGATTTAATAACTTATTTTATTTGGCATGGAGACTAGGAAAATGGAGAATAAGCAGAAAGAATGAGAAAATATTACCAGGCATGATTTAAAAGCATTATGTATATATGGTGAACATCCATCAAATAAATCCACCCATATTTGTATTCCCAGATCCTTTAATGGTTTCTAGCACATAATAAGTGGCATTGATGGGTTGTTAAAAGCAATAGTTTGGCTCTCTTATTAACTTCCTAATCTTTGAAAAGTTTTTGGGTAGAATTGTAACAAATTGCTAGTTTCCTAGGTAAAAATCATATGAACTGGCTATCTTAACAGGTCAAAATTAGGTATATATCAGCAATTTTATATGATTTAAACTAATGCTTAATCTCTTTAAACTTTGATTTCCTCATCTGTAAAATGTAAATAATATAATCTTCCTCATTGAATTATTGTGATGATTAAAGTAATTTAATGCATATAAAGCACATAGCAATGTGCTTGACACATGTAACTGCCCATTAAATGCTGTTATTATTGTCATTGTTATTGTTATGTAAAATGGTTAATTGAATGAATCAGTGCGCGCATGAATGAAAAATAATTTATCATTAAAGCCATTCTTTAATCTACCGAATGGGAGAAAATATTTGCAAATCATATAGCTGATAAGTGTCTAAGACCCAAAATATAGAAAGAACTCATAAAACTCCATAGCAAAAAAACAATCTGATTTTAAAAATTGGCAAGAGGTCTGAATAGACATTTTTCTAAAGAAGACATATGAATGACCAACCAGTATATGAAAACATGTTCAACATCACTCTTTATAGAAGAGATGCAAATCAAAACACAATGAGATATCACCTCATACCTGTTAGAACGGCTATTATCAACAAGATAAGAAATAAGTGTTGAAGAGGAAAGGGAACACTTGTGCACTCCTGGTGGAAAGCAGTATGGAGGTTCCTAAAATATTAAAAATAAAAGCTGACCTGTGGTGGCACAGTGGTTAAAGGATCGACCTGGAATGGTGAGGTCACCAGTTCAAATTCCTGGGCTTGCCTATTCAAGGCACATACAAGAAGCAACTACTATGAACAGCTGCTTCCTGCGTCTCCCCTCTCTTTCTTGCTCTTTCTCTCTCCCTCCTCTCCAAAACCCAATCAATAATATAAAGAAAGTAAAAAATAAAAATAAAATTACCATGTGATCCAGCAATTCTACTTCTGGGTTTTTATCTGAAGGAAATGAGAACACTAATTTGAAAAGATGTATGCAACCCCATAATCATCGAAGTATATAGCTAAAACATGGAAACAACCTAAATGTTTATCGATGGATGAATGGATAAAGAATATGTGGTATGTGTATATATATATTCAAAGAAATATTCATCCATAAAAAAGATGAAATATTGCCATTTGCAACAACATGGATGGAACTTTAGGGCATTCTGCTAAGTGAAATAAGATAAGAAAATATAAATAGGGCATACACTCACTTACTCATGAAATCTAAAAAACAAAACAACATTGGCCCTGGCTGGTTGGCTCAGTGGTAGAGTGCCTGCCTGGCATGTGGATTTCCTGAGTTCAATTCCCTGTCAGGGCACACATAAGAAGCGATCATCTGCTTTTCCAACCCTCCCCTTCCCCTCCTCCCTCCCCCTTCAGCAGCCAGTGGCATGATTGGTTTGAGTGTATTGGCTTGGGTGCTGAAGATGGCTCCATGGAGCCTCCACTTCAGGCTCTAAAAATAGTTCAGTTGTGAGCATGGCCCCAGATGGGCAGAACATAGGCCCCAGATGGGGTTGCCAGGTGGATCCTAGTTGGGGCGTGTGTGGGAGTCTGTCTCTCTATCTCCCTTCTCTCATTTGGAAAAAAAAAACCTTATCAATACAGACAAAAGCTTGGTAGTTGTCTGAGGTGGAAGGTGGGAGGTGGACAAAATGGCAAGCAAAAGGTACAACTTTACAGTTAGAAAATGATTAAGTCATGGGGATGTAACATATCATGTGGTGATTTTATTTCATAATACAGTAGTGCACCTTTGAAAATAGCTTAAGAGAGTAGATTTTGTCAAGTTTTTAGCAAATGAAAAAAAAATTGTAACCGTGTGTGTTGATGAATGTTAACTGGATTTATTGTGGTGCTCATTTTGCAATATATAAAAATAGCAAATCATTGCATCATACACCTGAAACTAATATAATGTTAGGCTAATTATGTCTCATAAAAATTAATTTCATCATTACTCTGATGAAAATAATTTAAAAATATTTTAAATCTGATATTAAAAGATGACATGGAAGTGCTGTATCTATTTTGTAGGGTCTTATTAGTTGAAATTAGTGTGTTATAAATACTGCTGTCGATTCAGCTATGCTTTCTATGATACACCAATTTATTTCTAAAGAGATTTCTTCCTTGACAATATAGTCTTCTTTATTATATCTTCCGAAAAGAATGTTCTTTAGCATTTGCTAAAATTTTCCTGTTTTCTTTGATGAATTGATAAGAGTTGTGTATATGCTCTGCTTGCTTGTCGAAGAACTCTCTCTCTCTCCTGGTTAGGGCATTCCAATGTTTCCCCAGGTGGAGTCCCCTGCTGGTGGTCGGCAAACTCATTAGTCAACAGAATCAAATATCAACAGTACAACGATTGAAATTTCTTTTGAGAGCCAAATTTTTTAAACTTAAACTATATAGGTAGGTACATTGTGATTAATTTAATTAGGGTACTCCCAACTGGCCACACTCAAGGGGCCAAAGAGCCGCATGTGGCTCGTGAGCCGCGGTTTGCCGACCAGGGCCCTGGCCCATGGAGTCATGATTCTGTCTTGGCTTTGTGTAAACACTCCACCATACCTACTCCCTTTTCCCAGGGAGCAGGAGGCCACACTTGTCCGGTAGTTGCCTCTGGGTTGGGTAGTGAAACCCTCCCTGGTCCTGAGCTTTCTGATAATTGTTAATCTTGCTCAAACCGCACACGCCCAAATTCTTGGAACTGTCTGTCCCCAAGGCCGTTCCCGGAACTGCACGCCTCACCCGGTCGACCGTTACCATCCTCCCCCCTCTGCAGATATAAAAAACCCAAAAACCCTCCCCGGGCGCGCCTTCACAGACTCACATCCGAGGGTCAGTGAACTCGCCCGGAGCTCCCAATAAAGCCTGATTTCGCTTATTCGGCTGTTTGGTTCTTCGCTTATTCGTTCATTGGCGGCACGTTAGGGTCTTCCATCTTTCATTTGGTGCTGAAACCTGGGATAGGGGTTTTTGTGACCCACCTCGGCCTTCTGGCTGGGGCAGGAGTCCCCCCTCTCTCCCCCTTGCCTCGTGCCGCCCGTCGTTTTGGACTCTGGGTTCCCTATGACCTTGATCGCCAATTGTGAGTAATCTGGTTTCTCTTCCGCTCTCTCTGGTCCTGCGTCTCCACCAGGGTTTCTCGTCCTAGACTCGGCCGAGCCGAGAACCCCTCCATCCGCCGACTCCTGGAGTCTTTATAGGGGTTCAATTGGAAGGGACGCCTTTCGGCTGCTCTCCTATCTCTGTCCTGAGACCTCTCATTTAGGTCTCCTGTCGGGAGACGGGTATCTGGAAGGGACGCCTCCTTTATACTCTCTGTAAAGCCAGAAGTCACGGCCACTATCGCAGCAGCCTGACCCACACAGGTTCGCATTGGATTCGTACAGTCGGCAATGAAACACCGGAGCCAAGAACTGGTGAGCCATCAGCTTTAATTCTAGCTTGCACCCGGCGGGCAAGCAAAAACACACACTGGGCTCCAAAGCCCACACATTCAATGCTCACAAAGCTACTGACTTATCCGAGTTTCCTAGCATCAAAGCTTTCCAGCTCACCAGACTTATTCACCTCTGTTTCCCATCTCCTCCTGCACAAACTCTTAACAAACTGACTTCTTCCTCAGCACTCTGCCATCTTGGCTGCTTCTCCTGGCCTTCACGTGGCCTTACTCTGCTCTCCTCTCTTCTACCTCAGGAACCAAGCACCAAGAGAGAGATCAAGCTCCCGGACTGCCCCAGTTTATAGCATAGAAAATCCAAACCCTTAATCCAATCTGCAGACAAGAAAGTCTCTGATACAAAGTCACCCATCTGAGGCATAATGGGATTCCTCCCTACATCACCACCCTACATCATCCAACCAGCCAAGGGTGTGGAGAAGAGCTTACTCTTAAAACAAAGCCTTAAGCTATAATGACCCCGGCCTGCTTACATTACAACTTTTCCCCCACAGCCATCACAAGCATAAGGGCAAATAATATCACCTGGGTGACTGGCTTCCATGTGGGCAGCACCATCTTTAACAAAGTGAGCATAATATATTTTATCTGCCCAACACTCTCTCTCTCCTCCGACGCCTAGGACCTAAAGGCCGGCCAAATTATGGGGAACTCTGAATCCAAAATAGACCCAAAAACACCTCTATGGTGTCTCCTACGAAATTTTTCCAAATTGGGGTACACTCAAACCCTCCGTCGGAAGAAACTCATTTTTCTGTCACGGGTCGCATGGCCTCAATATAACCTGGACAATAGGTCCCACTGGCCTCCAATGGGCATGTAAAGCCAGTAGTCAAGGCCGGGATCACAGCCGCCTGGCCAATGCAGGTTCGCATTAGATTCAAACAGTCGGTAATGAAACAATGGAGCCTGTAAAGCCAGTAGTCGAGGCCACCATCACAGCAGCCTGACCCACGCAGGTTCACATTAGATTCGAACAGATGGCAATGAAACACCGGAGCCAAGAACTGATGAGCCATCAGCTTTAATTCTAGCTTGCACCCGGCGGGCAAGCAAAAACACACACTGGGCTCCAAAACCCACTCATTCAGTGCTCACAAAGCTACTGACTTATCCGAGTTTCCTAGAATCAAAAGTTTCTAGCTCACCAGACTTATTCACCTCTGTTTCCCATCTCCTCCTGCACAAACTCTTAACAAACTGGCTTCTTCCTCAGCACTCCACCATCTTGGCTGCTTCTCCTCTCCACATGGCCTTAATCTGCTCTCCTCTCTAATACTAACCTCAGGAACCCAGGAACCGAGAGAGAGAGAGATCAAGCTCCCGGACTGCCCCAGTTTATAGCATAGATAATCCAAACCCTTAATCCAATTATACATACAAGAAAGTCTCTGATACAAAGCCACCCATCTGAGGCATAATGGGATTCCTCCTTATATCACCACCCTACATTATCCAATCAGTCAAGGGTGTGGGGAAAAGCTTACTCTTAAACTAAGCCTCAGGCTATAATGACCTGGCCTGCCCACAGCCTGTTCCAGAACACACATTAATATCAATGAACTTCCATGTGGGCAGCGCCATCTTTAACAAAGTGAGCATAATATATTTTATCTGCCCAACAGAGCCCCAAACTGGCGAGCCATCAGCTTTAATTCTAGCTTGCACCCGGCGGGCAAGCAAAAACACACACTGGGCTCCAAAACCCACACATTCAGTGCTCACAAAGCTACTGACTTATCTGAGTTTCCTAGAATCAAAGGTTTCTAGCTCACCAGACTTATTCATCTCTGTTTCCCATCTCCTCCTGCACAAACTCTTAAACTGGCTTCTTCCTCAGCACTCTGCCATCTTGGCTACTTCTCCTCCACATGGCCTTAATCTGCTATCCTCTCTAATACCTCAGGAACCAAGAGCCAAGAGAGAGATCAAGCTACTGGTCTCTCCCACTTTATAGCATAGATTCAAAACCTTTAATCCAATTATACAAACAAGGAAGTCTCTGTATAATGGGATTCTTCAGGAGAGTGCACCACCCTACATCATCCAATCAGTCAAGGGTGTGGAGAAGAGCTTACTCTTAAAACTAAGCCTTAGGCTATAATGACCCGGCCTACCCACAGCCTGTTCCAGAACACACATTAATATCAACGAACTTCCATGTGCTCAGCGCCATCTTTAACAAAGTGAGCATAATATATTTTATCTGCCCAACAGGGCACTTTTGATTTTAATGTCCTCCAAGACCTGGACAATTTCTGCCGCTGGACAGGAAAAGATTCTGAGGTCCCTTATGTTCAGGCTTTCTGGGACCTTCGTTCCCACCCCGACCTTTGCTTCCAATGTTCTACCCACCAAGTTTTTCTAGCCCTGACTTCTCCTCCTCCCAAAACTTCCTCCCAGGAACCCCCTCCTTACTCTCAACCCGATGACCTTCCCGACCACCTATCTCCCCCTCCGGCTCTCCCCCGCGAAAACCTCCTAGACCCGGGCCAGGTTCCGGCTCCTTCTGCCCCTCTGGTTCCTTCTGCCCCACTTCCTGCAGATCCCCTAACCTTTCCCGTCGCAGCCCATACCAGGTCACACAGTCCCCAGTCGTCATCCGCTGTCCTTGCCCCCCTCCACGAGGTAGCTGGGGCGGAGGGACTGGTCCGGGTACATGTCCCCTTTTCTCTCCACGACCTCTCACAGATCGAGAAACGGCTAGGATCCTTCTCGGCCGACCCCTCCACCTACATTAAGGAATTCCGTTACCTGACTCAGACGTATGACCTGACCTGGCATGACATTAAGGTCATTTGTACCTCCACCCTCACCCCAGAGGAGCATGAACGCATCCTCACTGCCTCTCGGCAGCAGGCAGACAGAGACCACTTAGTAAACAACCAAACTCCTCTCGGCACAGAGGCAGTCCCTAGGGAAGACCCTAACTGGAATTATCAACCTGGCCAAGGGTCTAACATCCCCCGCAGGAACCTTATGCTCCAATACTTAATCAGGGGCATGGATGCAGTTTCCAACAAGGTTGTTAACTATCACAAACTAAGGGAAATTACTCAACTCCCTGAAGAAAACCCTGCCCTTTTCCTTAACCGCCTTCAGGAAGCTTTAGTACGATATACCCGCCTAGACCCAGGGTCACGCAACGGGGCCACAGTTCTAGCCTCCCACTTCATCTCTCAGTCAGCCCCAGATATCAGAAAAAAAAACTGAAAAAGGCTGAAGAGGGCCTCGAGACTCCCATCCAAGACCTGGTAAAAATGGCCTTTAAGGTCTTCAACACCCGGGAGGAAATGGCTTAAGCTGCTCGCCTTGATGGCTACAGCCAAAGGTAAACCTCCAAACCCAATCCCTGGTAGCGGCCCTTCGGCCGGTAGGGGAACCGGCAAAAAAGCCAACCTCCAAAGGAGGGCAGCGCACACCACCGGGTGCCTGCTTTAAATGCGGCAAAGAGGACCACTGGGCCAAGGCCTGCCCTCAACCGAGGCCCCCTACCAAGCCTTGCCCACAATGCAAGCTCATGGGCCACTGGAAGTCGGACTGCCCGACCCTGGCTCAGCCTACGGCACCTCAATGCCGGGGAACTGAGAACCAGGCATTTCCAGTCTCAGAACTGCTGGGCTTAATGGACGATTGAGGGGACCCTGGCTCTTCGACTCTGGTTACCCTCACCGATCCCAGGGCTACGCTCCAGGTAGCGGGTAAGTCTGTTTCCTTTTTAATAGACACGGGGGCTACCTACTCTGTCCTTCCCTCTCATTCGGGCCTTACAGTTCCTTCCCAAGTCTCGGTCATAGGAATCGACGGATCACCCTCGACCCCACGGCGGACGACCCTCCTTAATTGCCTATTTGAGGGTCACCCATTCTCACACTCCTTCCTAGTCGTACCCTCCTGCCCAGTTCCCCTCCTGGGGAGAGACATTTTGTCCAAACTCTGGGCAAGTATTTCTTTTTTCCCCCAAGCAGGTCTTTTTACTAGCATTAGTGCCAGGTCCCGATCCTGAGCCAGACTTGGACCGCAGGGTCTAGCTTTTACCCGGGGTAAACCCTGAGGTCTGGGATACGGGCACCCCCACTGTAGCCTCACCCCACACTCCTGTCTTAATCAGACTTAAGGACCCATATTCTTTTCCCAACTGCCCACAGTTTCCTATCTCACACACCCATAGGATGGGACTCTTGCCCATCATCACCAAACTTAAGACACAAGGCTTACTAATTCCCACCAACTCGCCTTGTAACACTCCAGTCCTTCCTGTTAAAAAGACTTCAGGACAATACTGTCTTGTACAAGATCTCCGCATCATCAATTCAGCGGTTATCCCCATATCCCCAGTAGTCCCTAACCCATACACCCTTCTCTCACACATTCCCCCTAATACCACCCATTTCTCAGTCCTTGACCTCAAGGATGCTTTCTTCACCATACCTCTCCACCCAGATTCCTACTTTCTCTTTGCTTTCACCTGGGAGGACCCGGTCTCCAATACCGCCCAACAACTGACCTGGACGGTCCTCCCCCAGGGATTCTGGGACAGCCCTCATCTATTTGGGCAGGCACTGGCAACAGACCTACTTGCCTGCAATATAACTCCCTCCACCCTTCTACAATACTTAGATGACCTCTTAGTCTGCTCCCCAAGCGAGGCCGAATGCCTCAAAGCTACCACCCTCTTACTGAATTTCCTTTACAATAGGGGGTATCGGGTATCTGCCAAGAAGGCACAAATAGCCACCCCATCTGTCACTTACCTTGGCCTCTTGGTCACCCCGACCCACCGAGCCATCACCACCGACAGGTTGCAGGCTCTTCGGGGCCTACAACTCCCCACCTCGGCAGCTGAAATCCAGTCATTCCTAGGGCTAGTAGGTTTCTTTCGCCACTGGGTCCCAAATTTTGCCCTTTTAGCCAAACCTTTTAGCCTCTCTACCTAGCAGCCAAGGAGGCACCCGAGGGACCTCTAACCTCCCCCGAGACTGTCTGCAGGGCCTTTTCGGCTCTTCTAGGGGCCCTCTGCTCAGCCTCGGCCCTGGCTTTACCTAACCCCTCACACCCTTTTGTCCTCTATACTGAAGAAAGACAACACTTGGCTCTAGGAGTTCTGGCCCAGCCGGCGGGTCCAATTCTAGTCCCAATAGCCTATCTCTCCAGACAGTTAGATCCCACCACCCGTGGATGGCAACCCTGCCTATGAGCTCTCGCAGCCGCTGCTGATCTCACCACCGAGGCTCTGAAGATTAATCTCCAACAGCCACTACAGGTTTTTTCCCCCCATCGCCTCACAGACCTCCTCTCACATCAGGCTTTGGCTCACCTTGGGCCTTCTCGACTCCAGCTGTACCACCTCCTCTTCATAGAAAACCCCTCCATCACTCTCTCTAATTGCAACTCTCTTAACCCAGCCACCCTCCTTCCCGTCTCTGATGCACCTCCCTCTACCCACTCTTGCATTGAAGTTTTAGAACATTCTAAATCTCCCCGCTCTGACCTTGCGGCTCATCCGTTGCCTAAGGCCCAACATACCCTTTACATTGATGGCAGTTCAATCTCTGAACCTCCGGGGCCCCGGCGAGCCGCCTATGCCATCATTTCTGACACCCAGGTCATCGAGGCAAACAGCCTCCCCCTGGGAACTACCTCCCAACAGGCTGAACTGGTTGCCCTAACCCGGACCCTCATCTGGGCAAAAAAGGATAAGGCAGTTAACATATACACTGATTCTAAATATGCCTTTCTTATTGCCCACTCTCACTGTATGATCTGGAAGGAACGAGGCTTCCTCACGACTAAGGGAACACCTGTTCTAAATGGCAAGCTCATTTCCAAACTTATACGAGCCATCCAGCTCCCTTCGCAAATAGCCATCATACATTGTAAGGGCCACCAGACCTCCAATTCTCCCATAGCTAAGGGAAATGCCTTTGCTGACAAAACAGCACATTCCATAGCATGCACACACACAACCTCTACTATCTGCTTTCTCTTAAAAACATACAACCCCCAATATTCCTCCACAGAGCAAAATCTTTTCCAATCTTCCCCTGAGGTCCAGATCAAGGATAGATGGGCTTTCAAAAATGACCTCCTCATCCTCCCACAGTCTCAGAGATACCAAATAATCACTGACATTCACAAATCCTTACACATTGGACCTAAAGCCCTTTTTCATTTTCTATCTCCTCTATTCCACCACGACCATCTCCAGCAAACTATCCAAAACGTTCATTCCTCTTGCTCCACCTATTCCAGGACAAACAGCCAAGGGGCCTACCACGTCTGTCGCCCACTTCACCAAATGCGGGGCCACCTGCCTGGGCAGGATTGGCAGGTCGACTTCACCCACATGCCCAGACCAAAAAACCTCAAATACCTTCTAACTATGGTGGATACTTTTTCAGGATGGATCGAGGCTTTCCCCACAACCTCTGAAACTGCGGGGACGGTAGCTGACCACCCTGTCCGGGACATCATTCCTTGCTTCGGTTTGCCCTCCTCCATCCAGTCGGACAACGGACCTGCCTTTATCTCCAAAATAACTGAGGCTGTCTCCACTTCCCTTGGTATACAGTGGAAGCTGCACACAGCCTACCATCCTCAATCATCTGGTAAGGTAGAAAGGGCCAATGGGCTCATCAAAGACCATCTGACCAAACTCAGCCTGGAGCTCTGTCAGTCTTGGCCTACCCTTCTCCCCCTGGCTCTGACTCGCCTAAGAGCCACCCCCAGGGGGCCTTCCCAACTTAGCCCCTTTGAACTCCTCTACGGCCGACCTTTCCTCCTGTCAACTTCGTCTTCTCCACACCCACCCCCTCTAGCTTCATACCTGCCCTACCTCTCCCTCCTCTGTTCTCTTCTTAGGGAACACGCCAACTCGGCCCTTCCTGAACCTAGCCCTGGGGCCGGGCCAACAGAGCTGGTCAGCTCAGGGGACCGGGTCTTTATAAAGACCCTTTCCCCAAAACCTCTCACCCCCAAGTGGGAAGGACCCTACACGGTAGTCCTGACTGCCCCGTCCGCAGTTAAAGTTCTAGGAATCTCTGCATGGGTCCACCTTTCCAGAGTAAAAAGGGCTCCAGCACAAACGTACTCTTGCACACCTTTAGACCCCACTAAACTTAAAATTCACAAACACTGACTCTGTATTCAGCAATATGGTCCTCTGTCTCCTTTTCCTCATTCTACAAACCTCCTTCTCTCCAGTCTCAGTTACTTTCACACCCTCACTTTTAGAATCCTCTGCAGAACCGGCTAAGGGCCCTCACAAGCCAGACGGTACATGAAATACTACTGCTACGCCAATACCAACCCCTTGGAACCCGAGACCCTGACTACAACAACACAATCCCTTACCCCTAACGATGCCCCCGTACAGCAGGAAGTAGCCAGATATGACCACGTCGCCCCACTCCCTATACCAAAGAGTCAGGAATGTCCGGTAGTTGCCTCTGGGTTGGGTAGTGAAACCCTCCCTGGTCCTGAGCTTTCTGATAATTGTTAATCTTGCTCAAACCGCACACGCCCAAATTCTTGGAACTGTTTGTCCCCAAGGCCGTTCCCGGAACTGCACGCCTCACCCGGTCGACCGTTACCATCCTCCCCTCTCTGCAGATATAAAAAACCCAAAAACCCTCCCCGGGCGCGCCTTCACAGACTCACATCTGAGGGTCAGTGAACTCGCCCGGAGCTCCCAATAAAGCCTGATTTCGCTTATTCGGCTGTTTGGTTCTTCGCTTATTCGTTCATTGGCGGCACGTTAGGGTCTTCCATCTTTCAACATTGACATAGAGGAACTTCACAGAATGGCTCAAGTTTCCCCTAAGGAGCCAATAGACCTCTTACTTTTTGGTACACACTAGTAATTTTGCTTTTATTATCCATCACAGTGATTTAACAAACTGTTAGCTTTCCTTCATTTCTGTGATTAAGCTCAGTGAGGCTTTTTGGGGGGCCAGTCGTGATTGGCATTTCTTTGTCAAATGCTTTGCAATTTAAAACTTGTCACAATGAACTGTGAGCTACACATGGCAGGATTTCTGGAAGACTCATCTATGATCTAGTGGTCTAAGCACCGCAATAGATATGCCGACCCCAATGGCCTTCATCTCCCAATCAGATGTCTAGCTTTTGCCTGAAGTGCTTGATTTTTACTAGAAGTTTAGCATTATTGTGTAACTTTCTCAGCTATCTTGCCTCCCAACACTTGTTTAAAGAGAGTTTGGGTTAATCATTGGAAAGTACCCTATCACTAATCTGGCCCTTGGGCATAGAAGTATCTATTGTGAATGACCCCAGAAGAGGTGCATCCTAACTGAAGCTGCTTTTAGCATTCCACTTAGGCTTTCAAGTAGCTGTGTAAGATTGTTACCTTTTAATATACCAAGAATCCTGAATGCTGACCAGGTGAAATCTCAGTCCTCACTCTTTATTGTCTAGTTTTAAGAAGCAAATATGTAGCAGACACACACTTAGTACTAAATTATTTGCAACATTGGCACGTGTTTTGCTTAATCGTACTGAACCAAGACTATTTAATAGAAGCCAAGAAAAAGCTGAGTTTAATCCCTAGGGAGAATCGACTAAGAGACTCTCATGCTATGGAAATTTTCTCACAGCCTTATGTGGGAGCAAGAGTGAACTTCAAATTTAAATCATTTGTGGAGAAAACAGATTTCCTCCCTCCACAGTTAAATATGCAGAATATAATATTTTCATAAGCATCTGATTTGGGAGGGGCACTTATTTGGCATTATATAGCAACGTACCAAACTATATCTTAAAAATTGTAAATATCGCCTGAGCAGGCGGTGGCGCAGTGGATAGAGCGTAGGACTGGGATGCAGAAGACCCAGGTTTGAGACCCCGAGGTCGCCAGCTTGAGTGCGGGCCCATCTGGCTTGAGCAAAAGCTCACCAGCTTGAACCCAAGGTCGCTGGCTCCAGCAAGGGGTTGCTCGGTCTGCTGAAGGCCCGCGGTCAAGGCACATGTGAGAAAGCAATCAATGAACAACTAAGGTGTCACAACGGCAATGAAAAACTAATGATTGATGCTTCTCATCTCTCTCCATTCCGGTCTGTCTGTCCCTATCAATCCCTCTCTCTGTCCCTGTAAAAAAAAAAAACAAAATAAAACAACAACAAAAAAACCCTGTAAATATCAAGTGCGGCAAGAGTCTGCTTCTCTCAGTGAGGGTTCCTTGTGGGTTTCTTTCAGTTTAGAGGTAGATGGCAGCAAGGGTTACAGGAACTTCAGGGGGACTGAACATCAGACCAAGAGCCACATGGAGTCAGAATCCATGTTTGCCTCTTTCTCTTTGCAGCCCCAATGTTATGTGCTCCTAGCACATTGTAGGCATTTACTGAGTATTCCTAAATGAATGAATAAATGAATTCTCACAGATAATCTGAGGATCCATGTGTTTCTCAGATATGGAACCAAAGCCTCTGACGCTCTTTTCTCTAATGTGATTTGGAGTTCTATGCTTGTGTGGTTCTTCTCTAACTCAGGAATCTAAGGCATGTGGCTTGTGAGGATGACCATTGGACAGGCAGCAATAAAGAACGCCATCTTATTTTTGCATGTGGACTAATGCCTGGTAAAACAACCATATCATGGCTTCACTGAGCAAGGCATTCCCACTTTTTCCCCAAAAGACCTCTCATCACTGGTCTCCAACATGAGGCTAGAAGGTGTCTGAGGGATGTGCAAGTTATTTCTAAGGGACCATGACTTCACTTTTGTGTGTGTCCATGTGTGCCTCAAATTAACTGATCCTTCATGTATGTATATGCATGTTGTTTGTATGTGTGTGGGGCTGCTCTGGAATTATGAAGTTGAACAAGGGACCTCCTGCTTGTACAGGAAGTCCCCACTCCCACTCTCCATTTCCCCAGAGGTGCAACTCACATTCAGCTGAGGTCACAGCCTTTTATAGGTTGCTGCTGGCTTTGATGCCTTTTATATAGGTATAGGAATCTCAGTTCCCCCAACACATGGAATGAAACTGAAGAAGAAACCATAAACGAAAAGTGGAAGGGTATGGGGAGAAATCCAAGTGACTTCACTAACAAAACAAATGTCAGCTGAAACTCCCATAAAAGCCACAATCAAACATGGTTTTTAGACAAAACGGTTCTTATAACATCTGCTCCAGTCTTCTGTCAGGATTATGACACTATGGGGACGTGCCAAGCCCAGGATGAGACCAGTGTCTTGAGTTGTTCTATAGCAGGTCCTGTCAGAGCTGGAGCTTATTAGGTGGACTGAGGGCCAGTCCACTCTGGCTCAATCCTGGAGCTAATCAGGCTCACTGCAGGGGGCAGGGATCCAGAGACTTTTGAACAGAAGGTGAGGAAACCTGGAGGCTGGTTGGGTGTCCTGGGGACTTGGGGGCAGACAATAAGTGGTGAGCAAGGCAGACCAGCTGACCAGAAGATCTTAGGGGAATAGAAGCTTCCGTATGACTACTGACAGGCCCTTCAAGATGCTGGGGCTGTGTAAAGTAAAAAGTGGGCAATAGGGAGCTATGCCCAGTCATGAAGGTCAGCAGGTAAATGCAGAAAAGTAGTTACAAAGAACTGATGTTTAATGACAATAGCAAAAAAAACTTTCAGGTTCTGACAAATTAGAACTTTGGGTAGGAGCCTGGACAGAAATTCAGACACAATAGGGCAAGACCTGTTTCCAGAAACAGGTCTTAAAACTAACAATAGCTAGCCTAATCAGAAGCATGCTATTTGTGGGTATGTCATTAGACCCTTCATAATTATAACTACATTCAGATATCATGCCATGGGTAAAAATTTTCAGATGAAGAGACTGAGACATAACAAAGTTTAAAAAAATGGCCTAAAGTCACAGAAACCAGTAGAAGGGGGAACTGGGATTTAATTACACTGCATAGTGGAAGCTTGGTCAGGGGAGCAGGGGCAAGGTGAAGGACAAAAATGATAGTGAGCATCACCTGGGGTCAGCCCAGGCCCGCAGCAGGCATGCCCATATATACATGTATTATGTCATTTAACCTTCATAGTGTCCTTGCCTCCATTTTTTCCCCCAGATGAGGGACCCAAAACATATAGAGACTTAAATAGCTTGTCTAAAATCATACAGGAAGGGGGAAATAATTCACTATGGAACTGTCAGAACAAAACCAGCAGCAAGACTGCCCTGAAGGGATCTGACACGAGAAAGGAAGAATGTAATACCTTCACTCATTCAGGTCTCTTTAATATAAAAGCTGAGTTAGTAAAGGTTCTCTAAGATAGAGAACAATTTTGAAGATACACAACTTCAAGGAGACTGACTTCCTGTATTAAGTGTAAAGAGTGGCTTTCACCTGATGTAACCCAATGATGCATTTATTCTTTATAACAAATGAGTCATGAATTTAGTCCTTATATTGAGTTGAGCACCTTACACTCATTTCTCTGCTCAAAGGCAGCTAAATCAGTAGGTGCTTTTATGGAGTAAGTGAAAGCTAATTTTAACTTTAGCATACGTGTCATTTCTTTTGAGTTCTCTAACCTTGGGTATAATTTATTACTCATACCAAGCCAAGGGAATTAGGCAGGTTATTTCATGCCCTTACAAAAATAGTTGTAAAACTCTGACTTCTTATGTTTGTTTTATGTACAATTGAGTGAATGGTAAAGATTTAACATAATATTAGAGCATCATAGGATTAAAAACTTTGCATTGAGTAATAATCAACCTATCAACATATTTTTTGACTGCCCACACTGGATCTTATCCTCTCTTAGGCCTGAAGTAGGAAGGTCATTTGGAGACGTTATTTAGACTATTGTTTCTTTTCTTATGAAGAAGAAAAAATCCAATCAATTGTTGGCCAATATGTTTTAAATGTACAATAAAATTGAATTACAAGAAAAATGATCACGATGTAGTTTGACGTCTGTACAATATACAGTTTTATAGAATATATAAAATTGATAAAAAGTTTATAAACATTTTTAATTTTTGTGCTTTTCTCATTGCAACAACAGTCCATGGACTGGCACTGGTCTACAGACCACATCTTGAGTAGCACTGATTTAAATTAGGTATGACCATTCAGAAACTTTTCTCAATAACTGAAAAACTAGCTTCTGCTGCTTTTTTTCTTTCAATCTTTCAATCTTTTTTAACTTATCATGTTAGTGGAATTTCCAATGCTTGTTGAAATTATTGGCAAAAGTCTTTGAATCAATGGAAACCACATTTTCCCTACTGAGAGATAAATGAGAAATGCTTCCTTCAAAGAAAAACATATAAAAGCTACATAAAGAATGAAAGAAGGAAATAGAACTATAAACCCAAACTGAGGGAGAAATGTGGCCAAGGCCATACTTGAAAGAGAGGATCACAAACATCCCAAATCCTATTTTCAGAGAAAAACTATTACTCACAAGATAGCTGCAAAAGGATTATCTGATTGAGTGGAATTCACATAGCTACAGAATGAAGAAATCTATTTTTATAGAATTGCCCTTTCTGGCAGCATTCTTGATTTTGTGGCATATTCACAAGAACTTTTTTTTAAAACTTGGAATGAAGTTAGAGCATTCTGGCATGAGTAGAAAACGGCATGAAACTCATGAGATCAAATTTTTCTTTTCCCTCGATACTTACCCAAGAGCAAAAGTCAGGAAGAGAGAGAGAGAAATAAAGTAAGAAGAAACAAACTTAATCTGTCTTAAAGACATTGACTACATAGAAAAAAATCTAAATGTGAAAGTCAAATTCTAAAATTCTATTTTCCCATAAGAGTTTAGAAGTAAAACTTCCTCATCGAAATAGGAAAGATTATTCTATATCTCGCTTTGAATCTAACTCAAGGTATTTAGAATGGAACCTGCAAATAGCAGGTGATATTTATCAGTTCATGGAAAAGACAAAATTCTGAGTGCTGTGGTTGTCTACTGGTACATAATAAACCACCTGAAAATCAGTAGTTTTTGTTTTCTTTTTAAACTTATTTTTTCATGACAACAATCTGGACTCGGGTCAGTTGGGCAATTCTGTTGGTCTCTTTTGGGGTTTCTCATACAGGTACCTTCATCGGATGGCTTGAATGGGTCTGTAATGACTAAGTCGGTTTTACTCATGTGCCTTGCATGGTCTTAAATATTCCAATACCTCTTTCTACATACTTCTTTGCTCCAGCAGGGTAGTCAGACTTCCTTACAGCATGAAGTCTAAGTTCCAAGAGGGAGAATTCTAAGATGACAAGTATTTATGAAATTTTTGTTTGCATCACACTTGCTAATGTCTCATGCCCCAAAGCAAGTCAAATGACCAGACTCAGACTCGATGTGGGAAGGAACAACAATAGAGCAAGAATTATCAGAGGCATGTTTCATTGGAGGTCACCAATGGTCCATTGCAAACTGAAAAATTTTTTAATGAAAATATAAAAATTATATACTGCTCCCCAAAAATTAGGGGATATTTTATAGCTTCATATTCATTTTGAAATATCCTGTAATTTTTGTGTACAGCATTATAATACAGATTCAAAATTAAGTTACTTGGAAAATCCAGCTGATGTTCTAGAGCTTTGTAAAATGGCACTGGTATTTGGGGATTCTTTTACTGGCTTATTAGACAGTCAAGTCAATTGATCAATCCATAACTATTTATTGAGCACCTATTAAGTTATTATTACTATGCAAAGTGGAATAAAAGACACATTTCCCCCTGACCAGGCAGTGGCGCAGTGGATAGAGTGTCGGACTAGAATGCGGAAGACCCAGGTTCGAGACCCCGAGGTCGCCAGCTTGAGCAAAAAGCTCACCAGCTTGGACCTAAGGTCGTTGGATTGAGCAAGGGGTTATTCAGTCTGCTGAAGGCCCACGGTCAAGGCACATGTGAGAAAGCAATAAATGAACAGCTAAGGTGTCACAACGAAAAACTGATGATTGATGCTTCTCATCTCTCTCTGTTCCTGTCTGTCTGTCCCTATCTATCCCTCTCTCTGACTCTCTCTCTCTCTGTCCCTGTTAAAAAGAAAAGACACATTTTTTGTATTCAGGATTCCTGCAATGGAGTCAGAGAATACAAATAGTAAAAATAATGTTGGAGACAATATAGGGCAGACTACAACTAAGTGCTTAAGTGTACCATATAGCAGGGGTGCTCAATACATCGATCACGATCTACTGGTCGATCTCAAAGGAAGTGTGGGTAGATCACATGACATTAAAAAGACATTTGTCTTTTGATTGGCATACAGGGTAGCCAATCTGACGTCTGAACTTTTGACACCCTACGCATGTGCGTTAAACCACGCTAACTTTTTCAGTTACATTGCTGCCTAGTTAGCCTTCAATTTATTTAAACTAAATACAACAAAGGGTATAAAAATGAGTGCCATAGCTGGTCCGAGTAAGAAGCCTAAAACTTACCCCTTTCATACAGAATGGGAGGGGACTTTTTTCACTATGTCATATTCTAAGTGCATTTGCCTCATCTGTCTGTGTGCTTATTGCTATTCCAAAGAAGGGAAATGTGGAGCGGCTTTTTCGGACTGTTCATAAAACTATGACATTGACTTTCCTCTGAAAAGAGAGGTGAGAAGGAAAAAGGTGAAAGAAGAATACACAATATTAAATAGTAATAATAGTAACTTAAATAATGATAATATAGAAGAAATAAATTTATGTTTTGCATTTTTATTGTAGGTAGATCATTTTGACTTGGTCATTTTATAAGTAGCTCACAAGCTGAAAAAGTGTGGGCACCCCTGCCATATAGAATACAAAGTTGTAGAGAATTTCAAACTTTGGCCCTGGCTGGTTGGTTCAGTGGTAGAGCGTTGGCCCGGCGTGTGGATGTCCTGGGTTCGATTCTCAGTCAGGGCACACAAGGAGAAGTGACCATCTGCTCCTCCACCTGCCCCCCTTCTCTCTCATTCTCTCCCTCTTCTCCTGCAGCCATAGCTCGATTGGTTCCAGCAAACTGGCCTCAGGCACTGAGGATGGCTTTGCGGCCTCTGCCTCAGGCACTAAAAAAATGGCTTCATTGCTGAGCAATAGAGCAACAGCCCAGATGGGCAGAGCATTTCTCCTTAGTGGGTTGGCCGGGTAGATCCTGGTCGGGCGCCTGTGGGAGTCTCTCTCTCTCTCTCTAATCCCCCCCCCTCACTAAAAAATAAGGGAAAAAAAAGAATTTCAAACTTTTAGTTATGCCCTGTTCCGATGTGACTTTCAACACATAGAGACATTGCATAAGAGTTGGAATAATCCAAGTCAGAGCACGTCAACCTGACTATACCTTCCATCTGGTTCTCCTCTCAGAGTGGAAAGCACTGGCTTTATGAATACCGAAAGCAAGGGAAATTATCCACTTAAGAAAGGTGATTAGATTTTCTCAAACCTGAGTTCTTGTCCTTTGAAAAGGCAGGTTTTGCAGCCTTTGCCTGGGTCTCTTTGTCTTTAACAATCTACAGTCTGGCCATAATGCTGCATTCAGCAGCACTGGGAGGGGATGATAGCTGAATAGTTACACTGAATGATGAGGAATGTGATGGCATTTGGAACAGAAAATTATCCCAGGTATGAGGTACTGAAGAGCAAGGAAAAAGTAACACTAATACAACACCTGCATTGCAGATACTCTGTCAGACCTTGGGGATAAAAAATAAATTAAACTTGGTGCCTGCCCAAAAAAGAGCTCAAAGTCTCATAAGTGGGCAGATCTAAATGCTACCATAGGCGCATGAATATACGCTGTACATGCACAGTGTCAGGCGTGGCCAACTCTGGGAGCAAAGGGAGAGTTCTGGGCTAGGCTAGGGAAAGCCGGCCAAATAAGGTAATGCTCAAGGTAAATTTTGAAGAACTAACTGGAGTTATACAGGTTGCTCAGGTGGCAAAGGGTATTCCTGACAGAAAAGACAGCCATGTGCAAAGTCATGGAGCCACACAAAAGAATAAGACTGGAGAGCAGGGTATAATATAGGCAAGTGAAGGAGATGGGAAAAAAGGGAGGCTAGGGGCAACTCATAAACCAGCCTACTGAGCAGTTAGTTTAATCTTTACCCTAAAAGATAAGAAACATTAAATGATGTTAAGCAGAGTAACGATATAATCACATTTGCATTCTAGTAATAGCACTGCTTAATAAAACTTCCTTGGATGATGAAAATGTTTTATAATCTCTGTTCAGTGTGATAACCATTAACCACATGTGGCAGTTAAACACTTGAAATATGGCCAGTGTGACTAAATTTTTAATTTTTAAACTTAAAGTTAGATAGCCATTTGTGGCTCTTGACTACCATATTGAACAGCTCTAGAAAAATCTCTTTGCCTGACTTGTGGTGCAACAAATAAAGCTTTGACCTGGAATGCTGAGGTTGCTGGTTTGAAACCTGGGCTTGTCTGAAACCTGGGGCTTTCCCGGTCAAGGCACATACAAGAAGCAAATACGAATTGATGCTTCCTGCTCCTCCCTACCTTTCTCTCTCTAATCTCTCTAAAATGAATAAATATAATCTTAAGAAAGAAGAAAGAAAAATCTCTTTGGCAGCAGTGTGGAGGATAGATTAGATGAGGGTAAGACTGAAGGTAGTTAGATGTTGTAACAATTCAGGTGTGAATTAATGTGACCTTAAATTAAGGCTGGCCCATGGAAATGGAATTGAGGTGACTGACTTGAGAATGACTTAAGACATGAAACAGACAAATTCTGGTATCTTATTTGACTTGAAGGAGCAGCCTTGATCACGAGAAGAAGATAGGTACTGAGAGTAGGGCCAATTAAGTTCACTAAAGAGGATGAGGTTAAATCCAGAGACTGTGGAGCAGCAGTAGAGCTTGGACTGATGTGAGAGGCAGTAGGAGATTGTGGCAATACCTTGATCTGGCATATAATGCTCATCTTCCATTCCTTTGAAAGGGAAGGGTAAAGTAATTAATGATTGTTAAGCACCTCTCAATTAGGTGTATGCTATATACTTTCACAGAAATCTTATCTCTGGGATACTAGACAGATTGGTGTTGTCACGGATAGAAATGGATTGCCCAAGGAGGGGGCATAGTTAGTAGAGTTCTATTGCATATATTTTGAATATGAGTCATATTCTAACTGGAAGATCTACTTTTCCTTTGTATTTTTGTTGAGGAGGTTGAGAAAGAGAGTTAAGGGTGTATGGTCAGTGGGATTTTTAAAAAAATAAAATAATACCTATTTCCTTACTTAGTTTATTTGATTAATGAGCAGTTTTAAAAAGATTTCTTTGATAATAGGTAGTTTCAAGGTACTAGATATAATATTTTATTTTCTAGCCCACGTATGTGGCAATAGCTAAAAGGACTTTGTCATTTAAAAGCAACAGGAAAATACTTGAAAGAATGCTAAGCATAGAAGAGTGCAGGCAGTAGGCAACAGCTCAACCGTACAGGTATCTAAGGTTGTTACTACAGATAAATTAAAGTCAACCCCGTTCAATATTCCAATGTAATTTAAAAATAAAAGAATAAGCCTACTTAGGATGTGAGACGAGAAAACTGGAGACTTTTCAAGATTTATGACCGACCACATGATAGCTTAGTTTTAGGACCTTGGTTATCTTATTACTATTGAATATTTCATTAGGAAGGTCCTCTTTCTGCTCCCATATATGTAAAAATATTTTTAACAATAATAATTCAATAAGATGTGCTAGTTAACACTACTTCAACAGATAACCCCCAATTCATTGCAGGTCTACTTCTCATTTACATAACAGTCCAGTGCAGGTGTGTGTAGAACCATCCACATGGCACCCAGGGTCTTTCTAGCTTGTGGCTCTCCAGTTCCTCCGGCCTTGAAATCCTTTATTTCCAGGCAAGAGAAGAGGTAGAGCATGAAGGATCACACAGAAGGTTTTAAATGGCTAGTATTCTTTACTTTTCATTGGCTCAAAATCAGTCATATGACCCCACTTAGATACTAGTAGGGTGGAACATTTATTCCTCGGACAGGTAGCCACTTCACAGAACAACTATACACTATGGAAGGGGAGCACCAATACTGGTAGGCAGCTGGTCAATGATATTATATCAGATCAGATTGTGTTGATAGTCCTCAGGACTCTTTGGTATTTTTTTCCTCATCTCTTCATATTATTTCCATACCACTGACTCTATTCCTCTTTTACCTGCTCCGATGTCCTCAGGGCTATGCATGTGGTTTACTCATATTTTCCAGTAGTTAATTTATAAGGTCTGGATGTCTAACCAGCCATACTCAGAATCCTCTTTGGAACTTACTTCTATGAAGAACACACTGCATGAGATGAAGGAAAAACGGATAAGTCCCATCAGCATAATTAACTCTTTGAATAGTGAGTTTTTTTCATGTTCATTGACCCCTTGAAGTGAATTCTTTTCAAAAACTGAAATTAGTTCCAATTACAGTTTTATTAACTTAAAATCATGTTTGTTTGCTAACCAATTTATAGAAACAAGAAGAACATACATTTGCCTTTTTTTAATGTTGCCTTACACATTTTAAAAATGAAACTTTTTGTTACGACTGTGTTCTGGATGGTCAGGAGGTACGAGGATGTACTTGAACGCTCGTACTACTCAAAGGGTTAAGTAGGTACTCTGTAATTCTAGTGTAAAAATATATAGAAATGAGCAAGTTGGACCTACCTTGCTTTCTTAAGAAGAAAATATTGAATTTAGCACCATTATTTATTCTGTAAACTACTCAGCATCAAGGGGGGTTATTGAAGAGAATTAAGGGATGAGAGATTTCAGTGATTATATCTTAAAAATTATTAGACCTATGTACTAGGGCTCAAAAGAATTTAATTTAATCTGAATTATGACAACTAATTGCCAACCTGCTGCTTTTAATAAGGTGCTTCTATGGAGATCTTGAAGGATACAAAGAAAAACAAGTCCTTGGGCCAGCCTCTGTCCTCAAGAGTTTTCATCCTTTATTATTAAATAGCCCTTTATTAGGTCTCTTGGGCAAATTCTTAGCAAACTGTGTATCTCTGCAGTGATATATTTTGGATATAGACACAACGTGTAGTGTGGCTGAACAGTAGCTAGTGTCATATTTTAACGCTGCTATTATAGATAATTCCTGTGGTCAAAGACTTATGTGACAATTCAAATCCTTAAACTTAGGGTGACCGCCTGACCTGTGGTGGCGCAGTGGATAAAGTGTTGACCCAGAATGCTGAAGTCGCTGGTTCGAAACCCTGCGCTTGTCTGGTCAAGCCATGTATAGGAGTTGATGCTTCCTGCTCCTCCCCACCCCTCTCTCTCTTCTCACTAAAATGAGTAAATAAATAAATAAATAAAACAAAAAAAAAGAAAACTTAGGGTGACCAAGAAAGGGAAAACTTGAAAATGATGCAAGAGGATATTTTTGAGGCTGCTTTCTAATTTTCACTTAAAGTCTCTGCCAGATAAACTACTAACCTTCATATCAAGAGAATGAAAGCTCTACTTCTTAAATCTCCAGTAAGCCTGAGCAAGATGATTTAATTGCTCTCTGCTTTATTTTTACTCACCCACAAAATGAGTATAATGGTTTTCACCCACTTACCTTTCAGGGTTAGCTCTGGGCTGATGGGGAAAATTTCACTGTAAAGAAAAGGCACTATTACAGAGGTGCAGACTTTCTTTTATTCTAGTACTACTGCTTCGAGTAACACACACCTGGAGTAGAAAAAAGTAATCTGCCTTATTAGCAACTATATAAAATTACCTGCTCTGCCCAACTGCATATTTTACATAAAGGCCAAACTGGAGTGTGTGAAGCAAGAGTTGGAAAGGAAATTCATGCAATCGGAATGTGAATTCTTCACAGGGTCTCTGGCTGCACTGACTAGAAGGGAGTGCCGTGATGGGAAGTACCAGTGTCAAGGTTGCAACCAAAGCCTGAATCTGCCTGCTGTGAGCAGAAAGACTGGCTATTGAGAATTCCACTCTCGTTTGGTTAACACAGTGGATTTTGAGCTGAGAAATTAAACCAGGCACAGGCCATGTGCCAAAGGATTATCAATACTTTCCAGAGAACCCTTAGGTCTAGGGCCCTGAAGCAGGGTCTAGAGCCACACTGAGAGGGAGTTGGTGAGATGTGCTGTAATCCCAGGCAGGCACATGACTGGGTTCTGGATTCTGGATACCATTTTGTGGTCATGAGGACTTGGGCCAGTCCCTTAATCTTGGCTTCTTATGTATAAATAAAAGTGGGTGGGCCTGACCTGTGGTGGCGCAGCGGATAAAGCGTCGACCTGGGAACACTGAGGTCGCCAGTTCAAAACCCTGCACTGGTCTGGTCAAGGCACATATGGGAGTTGATGCTTTTAGCTCCTCCCCCCTTTCTCTCTCACTCTCTCTCTCTCTCACTCACTCTGTGTCTCATCTCTAAAATGAATAAATAAAAAGAAATTAAAAAAAAAAGTGGGTGGAATAAAATTTGTGTTTTCTCATGCCTCTAGGGGTCTTAGGAGACCTAGAGGCAAGTCTCAGTTTTCAAAAAGAGTAATAGAAACTGGCTTTAAAGTATAGCAACATAAGTTAATAGAAAGCACACCACTTTGGGCTGGAGTTATTTAAGCTCAGCATGGTCATACTAATTATTTCATGCTTATCAAAGGCTTATATTAGCAGCTACATAGATCTTTAATAATATGGAAAATATTTGTTAAGAAATATATTTTGTTGGCCCTGGCCAGTTGGTTCAGTGGTAGAGCATTGGCCCTGTGTATGGACATCTCAGGTTTGATTCCTGGTCAGGGTACACAGAAGTGACCATCTGCTTTTCCACCCATCCCCCCCTACATTCTCTCTATCTCTCTTTTCCCCTCTCGCAGCCATGGCTCAATTGGAACAAGTTGGCCCTGGGCACTGAGGATGGCTCCATGGCCCTGCCTTAGGCACTAAAATAGCTTGGTTGCTGAGTAATGGAGCAACAGCCCCAGCTGGGCAGAGCATTGCCTCGGTAAGGGGTTGCTGGGTGGATACCGGTAGGGACACATGTGGGGTCTTTCTGCCTCCCCCTCCTTTTCACTTAAGAAAAAAAAGAAATATATTTTCTGAAATTCATTCAAAGTATAGGTCATGGGAGAAGAGTAATAATAGCATATAAAAGTATGTGATAGAGTGGTTGGGTTCCAAAATATACTTTTGATCTTAACGTTTGCAATGAAGCTAAACAGTTGGACAATAGAACACTCATTTTCTAGTTGCCTATGATTTTCAAGCCTTACCATGTGTGTGGTACTACAAGAAGTAGAAATGCCTTTTATTTTTCTGCTTTGTTTGTATTCTTTGCATTGCTGTTGGTGATTTGCATACTGTTATTGGCCTAGAACAACATCATTATCATTGTTTTCTCTAAGAAGTGATGATGAGAGAGGAACACCACAACCTGCCTTAAGTGAAACCAAGCCAGTGGTAAATTGTTGCATTGAACAATACAATTTTAAGAATAACAATAAGCAGGACCCAGGATTTATGATCCCGGTTTACATTCCTAGGAGGACTTGGGAGGACAGAGAAAAAGCTGCCATATAGGAGAGGGGGATAGAAGGAAAGAAGAAAGTGAAAACTAAGCTTTTGCCTGACCAGGTGGTGACACAGTGGATAGAGCATCGGACTGGGATGCAGAGGACCCAGGTTCAAGACACTGAGGTTGCCACCTTGAGCACAGGCTCATCTGGCTTGAGCAAAAAAAAGCTCACCAGCTTGAACCCCAGGTCACTGGCTCAAGCAAGGGGTTACTCGGTCTGCTGAAGGCCCGCGGTCAAGGTACATATGAGAAAGCAATCAATGAACAACTAAAGTGTCGCAACGAAAAACTAATGATTGATGCTTCTCATCTCTCTCAGTTCCTGTCTGTCCCTATCTATCCCTCTCTCTGACTCTTTCTCTCTCTCTCTGTCCCTGTAAAAAAAAAGAAAAGAAAAGAAAACTAAGCTTTGACTTAAAGTAGCCCAAGCAATGAGTATGTTAATCCCATCACTGCACTAAAGGAACATTGAGATTGATTCTGTCCTTGCAAGGAAAACACAGTGCATATATCACCCTTGCATGCCTAGGTTCTGATCTCTAGGGAAATTCTTTTCAACAATGGCATGGCAAGTTGCATTTCTATCTTGAAATCTGAAGGACATAACTATGTGTGAATCACTTCTGAAGTATTGGGAGGCCGGCCAAACCCCTAATTCACTTGTATTAGTTTGAGGTTTGTTTATACCCAACTATGCATGTCTGTCACACCCATCTCCTCTAGGGCAAAACAAACCATTAGCTGCTCTTGTGCTTGGGACACTTCTGCAGCTTTCACACCTCAGATGGCTCTCACCGGGGGTTAGCCTTTCCCTCTGTCCTACTAGAGTCCTTCTTGAAGCATGAACTGGGAAACAGGAGTCCTAGGGCCTTATTATTCTTATTTTTCTTAAAACGGGGGCAAGTCGTTTAATTTCTTCAAGCACCATCTTTCCCCATTGAAACACAACAGGCTCTTCATTCCTTTAAAATACAAGTATGCCTTACATCTGCTTCTTTAGTGTTTAAAAGCACTTGCTCATACATTCCTTCATTGAAACTTCAGAGCAGCTGTTCTTCCTCTCTCCCCCTACCAAAGTATCATTATTCTCTTTAGATCTCTGATTTCTAGGACTGTGGTAGGTGCTCCCAGGATGTTTGTTTTGCATATATACTCTAGAGAGATAACTTTACTGGCAAATATTAACTTTAGATATTTAGTTTTTATTTGATCATTTTAAAGCTGTTCTCAGTGGGCAAACACACTTATCACAGCTTGACATCACAAAGTTATTTTTAAACTGAAATGACAATGTGAAGTCAGTGATATTACATATCTGCAGACTGTGGGATGTAATAAAACATATCAAAGAGAAAATTTGTCACAAGACAGTAAATTTTTATGTCATACTATTAATTGTTGCCCTTTGTATCAAAATAGGAAGTTCTATGCGGAAGAAGCCTTGATTCGAATCCACAGGTGGTCGGTTCTGTTCCTGAGAATTCTCAGAACATCTCAGTGAAATGGTTTGATATTGTGGGAGAGTTACTGGCTGGGTGGAAAATAGCTTCTGTAATTTAGGATATGCTTTCACATTTGCATATTAATAAAATGATTTTGAAATATTAGCCATTTGTTGAATATCGTCCTTCAAATAATCTTGTGTCTGAAAAGACTTCATTAAAAATATGTGAATCTTTCTTACTTTCTCTCAATCTTCTTTTGTCAAGTTAGATAGGACCATACTGCCTTAGGCAGGACTATTCCAGGTAGTGCTGGGCATTCATTCCATTGATTTATTAAAATATAAAATTCCTATTAGGGCAAAGCAATGTAGTGTCATTATTGGAAAAATTAAAAATATATAGCCAAGCAAATAGAAGAAAATAAACAAAATAGGCCTCTCTTCATCCCATCTAGCCACATCCTATTGTATAGCTTTCAACATTTCTTTGAGTCTGCCTTTGTGTGCGCGCGCACGCACACACACACACACACACACACACACTCATGCACACATTCATGTATACTTTTTATATTTCATATACATTTCAGTCCTGTAAAAATTCTTTTTGATAACAGTTGTATGAAGATATAATTCATATACTATTAATTCACTTTTAAAGTATAAAATTCAATGGTTTTTGGTATATTCACATAGTTGTACAACCATCCCCACTATCTAATTTCAAAACATTTTCCTTTTCTTAAATTGTTTATTTTTATATTAAATTTTTTTTTTTAGTTTATTCATTTTAGAGAGAGGAGAGAGAGAGAAAAAGAGAGAAGAGGGGAGGAGCAGGAAGCATTAACTCCCATATGTGCCTTGACCAGGCATGCCCAGGGTTTCAAACAGGCGACCTCAGCGTTCCAGGTCGACGCTTTATTCATTGCGCCACCACAGGTCAGGCCAAAACAATTTCATCATTCCAAAAGGAAACCCCACATCCATGAGCAGTTCCTCTTTATACTATAATGTAGTCTTTTGTGTCTGGTTTCTTTCACCTAGTAAATATTGTTCAAGATTCATCGATGTTGTAGAATGTATCAGAACTTTATTTATTTTTATGGCTGAATGATACTCCATTGTATAGATACACCACACTTTGTTTATCCACTCATTAGATGGTGAACACTAGGTTTTTTCACTTTGGGGCTGTCTGAACATCACATATTATGAATGCTGTTATGAACATCACTGTGCAAGTTTTTGTGTGGTCATATATTTTTAAATCTCTTGAGAACATATTTAGCATTGGAATTGCTGGGTCACATGGTAACATTCACTATGTTTAAATTTTTAAGGAACTGTTGAAGTATTTTCCAAACTGCATCATGTTCATTTCCACCAGCAATGTATAAGACTCCAAATCCTCACCAACGCTTATTATCTGTCTTTTTGATTATAGCCATTCTAAACTGGGTATGAAGTGATATCTCATTGTGGTTTTGAGTTGCATTTCCCTGATGACTACTGATATTGACTACCTTTCTATATGCTATTGGCCACTTTTATATCTTCTTTGAAGAAAGGTCTGTTAACATCTCTTTTCCATCACTTAGTTATCTTTTTATTTTTATGGTTGAGTTGCAGAGTTCTTTATTCTGAGTTTGAGTTGCTTATCAGTAATGATTTGCAAAAATTTCCTCTCATTCTTCAGGTTGTCTTTTCAGTTTTTTGGTTTTTTTTTATAGTATTCTGTGAAGCATAAAAGTTTTTAAATTTAATCAGCTTCAATTTATTTTTTCTTTCTATTGTGTGTGCCTTTGATTTCATATGTAAAAATAACCATTGCTGGCCCTGGCCGGTTGCTCAGTGGATAGAGAATCAGCACAGCATATGGAAATCCCAAGTTTGATTCTCAGTCAGGGCACACAGGAGAAATGACCATCTTCCTCTCCTTTCTCTCTCCCTCTTCTTTTCCCATTCAGGTGGATTTTGGTCTGTGCATATGAGGAAGTCTACCTCACTATTTCCCCTTCTCTCACCTAAATAAAACAAAAAATCATTGCCTATTTTACTCCTATTTTTATCTCAGGGTTTTGTAGTGTCTTTCATACACAGTGAGTTAATTTTTGTGTATGGTGTGAGATAGGATCCAACTTGGTTTTTGCATGTGAATAGCTAGTTGTCCCAGCACCATTTCTTGGCAATATTCAAAATGGTGAAAATGAAGTGAGCATAAATGTAAAGGGTTATTTATGAACTCCCAATTCTATTCTAGTGATCTATATGTTTATCCTTATGCCAGTACCACAGTGTCTTGATTACTGTAGCTTTGTATTACATTTTGAAATCAGAAAGTGTGAACCTTCCACCTGACCTGTGGTGGTGCAGTGGATAAAGTGTCGACCTGGGAACACTGAGGTCGCCAGTTCAAAACCCTGCACTGGTCTGGTCAAGGCACATATGGGAGTTGATGCTTCCAGCTCCTCCCCCCTTTTCTCTTTCTCTATCTCTCTCTCTCACTGTGTCTCCTCTCTAAAATGAATAAAAAACCACCTTAAAAAAAAAAGAAAGTGTGAACCCTCCAACTTTGTATTCTTTTTTTCTGAAGTGAGAGGTAGGGAGGCAGAGAGACAGACTCCCACATGCAACTGACTGCATGCAACTGACTGGGACTCGCCCCCTACCCCACATGCCCACCAGGGGTTCATGCTCTGCCCTTCTGGGCCGTTGCTCAGTTGCAATTTGAGCCATTCTAGTGCCTGAGGCGGAGGCCATGGAGTCATCCTCAGTGCCTGGGCCAACTTTGCTCCAGTTGGAGCCTTGGCTTCAGGAGGGGAAGAGACAGAGAGAAAGAAGAGGGGGAAGGATGGAGAAGCAGATAGGTGCTTCTCCTGTGTACCCTGGCTGAGAATGGAACTTGGGACATCTACAAGCTGGGCCGATGCTTTACCACTAAGCCAATTGGCCAGGGCCTCCAACATTGTATATTTAATTTTAGGATCATTTTGACTGTTCTGGGTTTTCTGTAGTTCCACATAAATTTGAGAATCAACTTACCAATTTCTGCAAAAAACAATCTTGAAATTTGATAAGGATTGTGTTGAATATGTAGGTTGGTTTTGGGAATATTGCCATCTAAACTATTATCTACTAATCCATGAATATAGTATACCTTTCCATTTATTTCAATCTTTCCATTTATTTAAATTACTTTCAAAAGTGTATTTTAGTTTTCATTGCACAAGTCTTATACTTATTTTGTTAAATTTATTTCTAAGAATTTATTCTTTTTTAGACTATTGTAAATGGAATTGCTCTTAATTTAATTTTTTGGATTGTTTATTGTTATTGTCTAGAAATAGTACCATCAATTTTGTACGTATATGATTTATATCATTTTTATGTTAAAATAGTGTAAACATCTTATAGATTTTATAGAACATCTTACAGAACTATATGTTTTCTCATCTTACAGAAGTATATATTTTCTATAATATTATTTCAACGACCTAGTAATGTTTTACTACATCAATATACCACAAGTTATTTAACGATGTCTTTATTATTGGACATTTAGTTCTTTTAAACTTAAAAAAAGTTATAAATATCTCTAATGAGTACTTGCCTTTAAATCTTTGCAAACTTCTTGAATTATTTCCTGTGTATTAATCTCTAAGTGGAATTATTAGGGCAAAAAATATCTACATTGGAATCATTTGCTAAGCACTGCTAAAGAGCCATCCTGAAAGGTTACAAGGTTTTTACATCTACCAAGATTATGATACTTAATTCTTTGAATTCTCTTCAACTTTCAGTTTTATATAAAAACCTCTTTACTAGTTAGAAAGGTGAAAGATAAGTTCCATTGATGCTTTGCTTGCATTTCCATTTCCAGGAAGGTCAAATAATTATTCATATGTTTATTATCTTAAAACATTTACTTTTTGTGAATTGTGTTGTTTCTTAGCCATAAGTTTTCAGCTTTTTAATGTTCTGTAAAAGCAGTTCATATACTAAAATCCTTAATTCTATGTATTTTAATGGTATAAATTTTCTCCTCCATTTATTTTCCATTCTTGTTTTGTTATGGTGCTTTTTGATATGCACACTTTTATTTTTTAGGTAGTCAATATATCATTCTTTATGGCTTCTCCCTTAGGTGTTTTGCTCCATCCTTCAGAGTTCCAGTCCTACTTTGTCTGGGGCACTTCTGCCCATTATGGCCAACAACTATGACACACTCATCTGAATGCTTAGAAGGCTTATGCTGGCTCTGTTTTTGGTGAAGTATTTCTACATTGGAGACCAATCCTCAGCCCTTCTGGGAGTATCCTAAACCCTGAGGTCAGCTTGACAGCTCGAGTGTCTCACTCAACATCTATCAGTTTGCTTGTAAAATTTAGCAGATTGGGCATCTAGAAGATTTCCTCCCTGGTACAATTCCAGTCCAGCAAACTACAACTCCACTATTGGGTGTCTCTTAAATGTGTTCATTCTGCCAATCACAATTCCCTGTGGGTTTCTTTGCTCCCAAATTCAGTATGTGGCTGCAATGCCATAGATATCTTTGGCGCACAGGGTTTGAGAAATGGCAAGACTTGTCTTTTGACAACTGACGCTTGTTTGGGAAATCACGATGTCGTTGATATAAGTTTTGCAGGCTCTGGAGCTTTCCTCTGCTGTCTCACCCAAATTCTCTGCAAGACTGCTTCTTCCTTGTCCGAGTCCGGAGCTGGCTTTTCTGGTTGGCCTGAGACCCTGAGCATTAGAGAGAAGAAATATCTGATTTTGCGTTGGGAAGTGGGAGCCCGGGAACGCCCTTCACCTTCCCCGCCCGCGAAGTTTGCAATGCACAGCGAACTAGGAGAGACGCCGTCTGCTGGCCTGAGGCTGGGCTCTGTCAGTTCCTGATCCGGCGGTGCCCACTCCAGCCGCTGCAGATTGCACAGGAGAGAAGCCGCCGCACACCGCGGGCTCCCGGGCTGCACTCGCGGGTCGCGGTGCGTCCCGGTCCCTGAGCCCCTCTGCCGAGGAAGGGCGGTGCGCCACAGGATGGCGGCGGAGCCGCGGGTTCGCGGCTGGGTACCGCCGCTAGTCCAGCTGCTGCTGCTCCTGCTGCCCGCCCTGTGCGCGGCCGCCCGGGAACCCCCAGCCGCCGTCCGGCTCAGCCTGCACCCGCCCTACTTCAACTTGGCCGAGACGGCGAGCATTTGGGCCACCGCCACCTGCGGGGAGCCAGAACCCGGAGGCGCGCGACCCCGGCCCGAGCTCTACTGCAAATTGGTAGGGGGGCCCATCGCCCCGGGCAGAGGCTACACCATCCAGGTAAGGTCCGGGAGAGAGCGAGGGCGGCGGGGAACAGGGGCGGGTTTCTTCCCCGCACCGCTCAGCCGCAAGGGGCGAAGGAATTCGGCCCCTTTCCCGGACGCGCTAGTGACCCCAGGCGACCAGGAAAGGCTCTTTCAACTCGAGCTCGGGCCGGCGACCTCGGGAGGTGGGCGCGGTGTCCCGCGAATGGTGCAGCCGAGGCGGGTAAAGCATGCGAGGTGAATGAAGGCTGAGGTCAGGTTTGGGCGAGCAGAGAAAGTCCGAAGCTGTGCTCTAGGGATTCAGGGAACTGGGGTCCAGTTCTGACTCCTTTCTCCACCCAGGTAGCTCCCGGCCAGGTCTCGCGTGTCCCCGGGTTTCACTGGCGCTCCTTTTTCAAGGCATTTCATCTCCCCTCCCTTATTCCGAGAGGTTGGTAGCAGTTAGCTTCCGAGGTGTATTTTAAGAGAGAACTTTCAGGTTATACTGTATCAGTGGTATCATTCCTATGTCATCGTATAGATGCACTTCAGCTCACTGCCTGAAGTGCCACCATCCAGAGTCATTAGGACAAATAAGACTTAAAATATACAGATAACAGGCTCAGAGTCCATCAGACACGCTCACCGCGAACGCCAGGTGTAAATGATAAGAGTTTGGTGGTGCTTAATCAGCATGTGGAGTTTTGCCAGGTTCTTACACACGATCCTCACAACACCACTGGGAATGGGATCAGGTGAGCAGGTCAAGAAATGTGCCTGTCATAAAGTAGGGCAGTTGGGTTTGAACCCAGTCTTGACTGCAAAAGTCACTTTACTCAAAGCCACAATTACTCCCATCAGCTGCTGGGAAGTATTGCTGAGGAATAGGAGTGTTGCCCAAAGAGGGTGCAATTTTGGAGTTTGCACTCCAAAAGTAAATAGTTCTCATTGAGAGTTTTAGAAACTTTTGACTATGTACTTGCATAAATGACAAGTTGTTAAACATGCAGTGCCAACACGTTTATTTATTTATAAATTATATTCATGTATTACTTTATTAATATATGTACTTAAGCATGCAAAATAGAAATTCAAAAGAAAAATAACAATGATAAAAATAATTTTCATTTTATTTATTAAAAGACCAAAATAATTTTATTTTATTGAAATGTTTTATCTGTGGTTGCATATAACTATTTCTAACTATACAAAAGTAATCACATATGTACTTATTTTTGACAAGTTTAGTTTAGGACTTATGAGACAATTCAAATTGTTTTATAATAATACTTGAATTTGGTGATTGTCATAGCTGAAAAGATACCTAAGAAAATATGTAGACTCAAAATGCAAGAATTGCATTGACTGAGCTTCAGAACCAACTACAAAATTTCTGAAGTCCAGTGGAAAATGAAAGTGGAGAGGCCCCTTCTTAAGAATTTCAAGGTGATGATAGCAGAGCATTAAACTAAGTGAGAGGACTATGAGTTGAACCCTGTGTGACACACAGGTCTCATGCTGTCTGAGTTCACTAAATCATGCTTCTCATATTTTTACCCCATCCTTCAATGGTCTAAAAAAATTTCAAAGTAGGAACTTGGCCAGTATGTTTGCTTTTCCGGTGGCATTCAGTACTTCCTGGTAGGAAGGTATTCTGTTTTAATTTGTTTCAAACAATAACTTCAAAACACACTGCAAGTCTGCTTTTGGAAAATATTAAAATATGTTAAAAAATTCTGTTTTTATGTTTTAAAAATATGCAACTGAGTAACAGTTCCATATTTCCAACAACAAAAAATAAAATATTTCCAAACACCTATTTTTTAAAAACCACTCTTTCCAAAGCATACATTTTTTTAGAATATTTACTTTTTCACACATTTTTAAAACAATACTTTAATTTTGACAGAACCGATGTAAATATATATCACCTATTATAGTGGATTACTGACAGCCACTTGTCATGTCAGAAAAAGTCAGCAAATTTGAAAATTTTTTGAAAAATAAAAAGAAAATGTAACTTGTCTTTAAATTTAAAAGGGTTTTAAGTGTTTTACCATGAGCTAACCAGTGGACCTGCGTGGTCAAAAGAATTTCATGGTCACTGCCATTTCAAAACAAGATTTTAACTATTTTGGTATTCAGAAGAACAGAATTTTTATGCCCACTTAATTGGACACAGGTAAGTTTCGGGTATCATGCTCAGATGATAGACTGGTGGGACCCCTCCTTCCCCTTGCAAAGATATTCAGGACCATTGGTGACTTGTGACCAGTTGACTTGTGGACTGTGTGAAGATCCCTAAGCAATCTGTATATTAATATTAGTAAAATTAAATTTCTTATTTTTAAGTAAAATATATGTAAAGAGAAGTCAATATTCCCTTCTTGCCCCCATTGGATTGCTTGGCACACCCAACTTCGGAGAGAACTGTTCTAATTATGGGGAGAAGGGTACAGGGGAATGAAGGAATGAGATTTTCAACTGACTCCTCTCCCCCAGATTTGCCTAGGAATGGGCCATGCCTCATTTTCTCCAACTGGTATTTTTACTGTGTTCATAGTTTGAATCTACTGTTTTGGTGGTCCAGAAAAGTAATGTTTCCTGTTCTTGATTGAGTTTTCAAAATATGTCATTAAACCTGGGTCCACTGTCCTAGATAGTAGAAAGTGACTATGTTTTTAGGCAGGGGGTAGCCTGCAGGAAAAAAAAAGTTTCATATGGTATTGAGTTTTGTCCTTCCCTGAAAATGAGAGGTGAACAAAAGCTCTGCTGAATAGTGCTTTCTGCTTTCAGAGTTGAGGGCTTGGGAAGAGACACTTACTGTTGGTGTGAGAGGTTTTCACATAATGAGAAATGTGTCTGAGACCAGAGGGGAAGCCAAGTTCCAGAGGCCAGGCTATTAAACGCTGTGATAGCCCAGTGTTGGCAGTTGCATGTACAGACCAGCCTTTCAGAGAAGTGATGGGTGGGAGAAGGCAAGAGAGATTATGATTAATCAGTTCGTTGTGCCTGAGTGATGGTAGTCTTGAGTTTGTTCATGTCCAGCTCAAGATAGGAAATGAAGAAGAGTTAAATAAAATAGTTTTATTTCTTTGAACTCTCCAAAACTAAGTCTTTGGGGCCAGCCAGGGTTTAGAATTTCAGGTCAGAAGGATTTTGCAAAAGTGTCAAAAATGAATAAAATCAAGTCGTACAATAAAACCTTAGTTTATGGCCCTGCTTCTGTAATAACAATGCTGATGTTTAAGTGGTAGCATGTGTCAATGGGCAGGGCACTTTAAAAGTCTGAATTTTGTTTGTTATGTGAAAAATATTCACTGTGGTTTCTTTGGACTTAATAGTCATTAAATAAGATTTTATATACCTGTTACTATTCAGACATTAAGTTTTTGACGTTTGAGAGATCTTCTGATTCAGGGATCCTGTCTATTTGGTTCACAGCTGTATCTCCAGTGCTTAGTACAAAGCTTGGAACAATGTAGGTGCTCCAAAAACACTGAATGAAAGGATGGTGGTCGGAAGGTACAGTTAAAGGTGGTAAAGAAGTGGAAGGATGTGTCTAAAATATAACCTTGTGTTTTGTTTGGCTTGGCATAAACATTTTACTCACAGGAATGAAATGCACATATCTACCTAACATGATCTTGACTTTGTACACTGACAGTTTAACACATCTTTTAAGTGTTGCTTAATTACAGAAATGCACACACGTAACCTGAGTGATATTGGTAGAGAAGCACACTTAGTTATGGCTAAGAGTGAGAGTGTTTGCCACAAAGCAATCTCAGTTGTGTGTTTGTGTAACTTAGACTAATGGCCATAAACAGGAAACTCAATTTCACTAAGGTTCTGTTTATAGAACGATTGTGAAAGAGAACCATTTGTTACTTCAATAAGGGCCTTTTTCCTTTGTGAAAGTGATATGGAAACCTTGGGTGAGGACTGGAAAATCTAAGACTTTTACTAAATCCATTAATAAATTTGTAACAATGATTAATGAGAAGAATTATTGTGAGACTTCAGGCAAATGACTACAGTCATCAATTTAAGGATGGATGATCCTTTCATAAAAATGATTTTCCTAATAATTGTTCTGTGTATGTGGACATTAACCAAGGTTTAGTGATAAAAGTTTATGTACAAATCGTTTGAAGAAGACAAACATAAATGTTTCCTTTGAAAAGCCAAATTCACTCACCAGTGAAGAAACATGGCTCCACATATCAGAATTTCAGCAATTTGTTCCTCAACCAATCAGACTCCTGGAGCTCAAGGCCCTTTGGGGTCGCTGGTGAATAGTTGGAACTGGGAATGTTCAGTCCTTGAAGTGCAAGGTTTTACTTCATGCTCTGGATTACCTGTGCCATTGGTTATGGATTATTTAATGTGAGAAAAATAAATATACAATAATAGGGAAAGGAGAGGACAAAACATTATTAACTTCAGCCCCTTACTAATAAAAAGCCCATACATACACCATTACTGAAAGATAGTTGTGTGTTTTACATCTTTAGTGCACATATAGATATGAAAAACTATGTTTTTTCCACATCTTTTTTTTTTATTTTTCCAAAACTAGATTAAAGCATGTGAATTATTTTAGACAGCTTTATTGAAGCATAATTTAAATACCATAACATGCATCCTCTGTAAGTGTGATTCAATAATTTTCAGTAAATTTATGGAGTTGTACAGCTAACATCAGAATCTTATTTTAAGAATATTTCTTTCAGCTCTAAGAGTTCTCTTGTGCCTGTTTACTCAATCTCTCCACTGGGCTGATTTCTGTCTCGAAATAATTGCCATTTTTGGAAATTCATATAAATGGAACAATACAGCATTTGTGGTCTTTTATGTCTGATTTCTCTCACTTAGCATAATGATTTTGAGGTTCATTCATATTGTTGCATGAGTTAGTAGTTTGTTTCTTTTTACTGTAGAAAATAGTATTCCATTGTATCCTTTACCTCATTTTCTTTATTCATTCACTAGTTGATGGACATTTGTGCTATTTCTAGGTTTGGGCTATTATAAATAATGCTGCTATGAACATTCATAAATAAATCTTTGTGTGGACATGTTTTCAGTTTTCTTGGGTATATTCCTATGAGTTGAATTGCTAGATCATACAGTAAATTATGTTTCAGTTTGAAAAACTTCCAATATTGAAAGTGTCTTCAACTATTATTATAGAACTATTTCTTCCTTCAATTCTGCAAATTCTTCTTACTGTATATCTGAAGCTCTATAGTTTAGTGCAGTTATATTTAAATTGTTATATTTTCTCGATGAATTGGGACTTCTGTCAATGTGTAATGTCTATATCTCTTGTAACAATTTTTTACTTAAAGTCTGAATTATACTCTTTGTGATCCCCTATATTGTCTGACACTAGTATCACCAACTCAGTTCTCTTTTGGTTCCTATTTGCATGTAAAACTGTGTTCTGTCCTTTCATTTTCAACTTATTTATGTCTTTGGATCTAAAGTGAATACCTTGCAGACAGCATATATTGTTTTTCAGCGTATATTTGGATCATTTTTCTTATCCATTCTTCCAATATCTGCCCTTTAATTGGTAAGTCTAATCAATTTAAATTTAAAGTGATAACAGATAAGGAAGGACTCACTTCTGCCATTTTGATATCTGTTTTTTGAATGTAATATTTTTTTTTGTTTCTCAGTTCTTTTATTACCATTTTCTTTTGTATTTAATGTCTTCCAGTATACCATTTTGATCTGTTCTCATTTTATTTTCCCTATATTTTTAGTTATCTTCCTAGTGGTTACTCTGGGGATTAGGATTAACATCCTAAATTACAGGGTGGGGCAAAAGTAGGTTTACAGATGTGATGATGCAAAACACAAAATTAATTAAACTATTGTAATGATCATAACCTGTATGTCTTTTTCATACAAACAATGTAAACTCAATTTTGCCATTCCCTAATTATTGTTCTACATATTTGTCTTTTAAGTCATTTAGAGAAAATATAATAATGATGGCTTTTATATTTATCTATATAGTTACCTCTGCTGTTCTTTATTTTTTCACATGGCTTTAAGTTACTGCCTAGTGTCCTTTTATTTTAATTTGAAGGACTCTCTTTAGCTTTTCTTAGAAGTCAGGTCTACTGGTAATGAATTTCTTCAGCTGTTGTTTCTTTGGAAATGTTCTAATTTCTCCTTCATTTGTTAGGCTAATTTTACCACTTGTAATATTCTTTTTTTAAAAAAAATTTTTTTCAATTACAATTTACATTTGGTATTATTTTGTATTCATTCCAGATATATAGCATAGAAATCACATGGTATTGTCTTTCTCTGACTGACTTATTTCACTTAACATAATACTCTCTAGGTCCATCCATACTGTTGTAAATGGTAGTCTCACCATTGCAAAATTCTTGCTGATGTTTATTTTCTTACAGCAGTTTAACTATGTCATATCACTGACTTTGGCTTTCATGGTTTCCAATGAAAAATAAGCTGTTAATCTTATTGAGAATCCCTTGTATGTAATGAATTGTTTCTCTCTTGCTGTTACGAGATTTTCTCTTTGTCTTTTGACAGTTTGATTATAAATTTGTTTTAATGTAGATCTCTTTGTGTTTACTCTACTTGGAATTTGCTGAAATTCTTGGATATGTAAATTCATGTCCTTCCTCAGATTGGAAAGTTTCAACTATTATTTCCTCAAATATTCTTTCTGCCTCTTTCTCTGTCTTCTCTCCTCCTAGGACCTTTATATTGTGCATGTTGGTCCTTTTTTTTTTTTTTTTTACAGGGACAGATAGAGAATCAGAGAGAGGGATAGATAGGGACAGACAGACAGGAACGGAGAGAGGTAAGAAGCATCAATTATTAGTTTTTCATTGCCATTGTGACACCTTAGTTCAGTGGTTCTTAACCTGGGTTCTATTGAACCTTAGGGGTTCGATGAGTCGGTCTCAGAGGTTCGGAGAAGCCTCTGCCGCGGAGGTAAAGACACACTTGTGTAAAGTCGTGATGACATGCTCCGCTTGGCCATCACTTGCTGCAGAGGATCACGTTACATTACTTGGCCAACCAGTGCTGCGTGGAATTTAGTGCTAGCAGTAGTCAAAGGCTGTTGTAGTTGTATGTCGTGTGGTTTCTTTCTTAATATTTTAATCCATACTAAATATGTCGAGCAAAAAAAGAAAGTGGTCGGGTGAATATGTACAACATGGATTCACATGTATCACGGAACAGGATGGGAGTCAGCGTCCTATCTGCATGATATGCAATGCCAAGTTGAGCAACTCTAGTCTCACACCGGCAAAACTAAAGGAACACTTCTTGAAGCTGCATGGAGATGGTGAATACAAGAACACAACGCCTGCTGAATTCAAGGTGAAATGAGCCAGATTCGATGAAAGGGCCACTCTGCCTGCCCTTGGATTTGTACCCGCTAACAAACCAATCCTCACAGCATCATACGTACGAAGTTGCTTACTTGATCGCAAAGCAGGGTAAGCCACACACCATCGGTGAAACACTCATAAAACCAGCTGCGTTAAAGATGGCGAATCTGATACTCGGAACAGAGGCCGAAGGTAAATTATCCCAAATTCCTCTTTCAAATGACACCATCAGCGACAGAATAGAGAACATGAGTAAAGACAGCTTGGCTCAAATAGTTGCAGATCTAATTTCAAGTCCGGCAAAATTCAGTCTTCAACTTGATGAGACCACAGACGTTTCTAATCTAAGCCAGCTTGCTGTTTTTGTGCGCTATGTGAAAGAAGACATGATAAAAGAAGATTTTTTATTTTGTAAGCCTCTTACAACAACAACAACTAAGGCAGCCAATGTGAAGAAGTTTGTGGATGACTTCTTCAGAGACAACAATCTTTCGTGGGATATGGTTTCTGCAGTTTGTACGGACGGAACTCCAGTCATGCTGGGAAGAAAGTCGGGTTTTGGTGCGCTAGTAAAAGCCAATGCACCACAAATCATTGTTATGCATTGTATTCTGCACAGGCATGCGTTGGCAACTAAAGCCTTGCCTCCAAAAATGGCAGATGTATTAAAAACTGTGGTGGAATGTGTGAACTATGTGCAAAATAGTGCTCTGAGGCACCGCATCTTTAGTGAGCTGTGTAAAGAAATGGGCTCTGAATTCGAGGTACTCCTATACCATTCTAATGTTCGGTGGTTATCCCGGAGACAGGTGCTGAATCGTATTTTTGCCATGCGTGTGGAATTAGCCATGTTTTTGCAAGAGCAGCAACATTGTCATGCAGATTGCTTCAAAAATCCTGAATTCATTGTGATTTTAGTGTACATGGCTGATATATTCACAGCTCTCAATCATCTCAATCAGCAGATGCAGGGTGGTGGAGTCAACATCATGGAAGCGGAAGAAAACCTGAAGGCTTTTCAAAAAAAACTACCATTATGGAAACGACAAATAGAGAATAACTTTGGAAACTTTCCCCTTCTGGACGACTGTGTAAGTAAGATCGAAGATGTGTCTGGAATCGGAGATGGTTCTGTACCCATGAAACTGAAGCAAACAATTGCCATGCTCTTAGATGAGCTTGCAAAGTCTCTCGACGGATATTTCCCTACAAGAGAGTCATATCCAGCAATGGTGAGACAGCCATTTACGTTTACTGTTGAGACAGCGGATGTCAATGATGAATACCTCGACAAAATCATTGAAATTCAGCAGAGCGAGGTTCAACTGCAGCTCTTCAGAACAACAACACTCTCAACATTTTGGTGTTGACAAATGGAAAAGTACCCAGTTATTGCTAAGAAAGCCCTGGAATTTTTTATACCATTTGTTACAACATATCTTTGCGAGCAATCCTTTTTGAGAATGCTGGACATAAAAACGAAGAAAAGGAACAGACTTTGCTGTGAAGATGACATGAGAGTAGCACTTGCCAAGGTGAAACCACGCATATCTGAACTGGTCTCCCAATTACAACAACAGAAGTCACACAGATTTGCAGGTATGTAATTTGGGCAATGCTTTATTCTGGCCCCAAAAAAGTATTTTGTGGATTCAAAATGACAAAAAAAAAAAAAAAATTAAATTTATAATTAAAAAATATTAAGTTATTAAAAAAATGTTAAATTCTTAAAAAAATCCGAATTTATTTTTAGTTAGTAAAACAGTAAAAAAATATTTTTGGGGGCTGAAATTCTTTTTTTTTAACAGTTTTTTTAAAAAATTTTTTTTTCTTTAATTTCTTTTTATTTTATTCATTTTAGAGAGGAGACACAGAGTGAGAGAGAGAAGGAGAGAGAGAGAGAAAGGGGGGAGGAGCTGGAAACATCAACTCCCATATGTGCCTTGACCGAACCAGTGCAGGGTTTTGAACTGGCGACCTCAGTGTTCCCAGGTCGACGCTTTATCCACTGCGCCACCACAGGTCAGGCTGAAATTCTTTTATGGGGCCAAAAAAATTTTTTGGGGCCAGAATAAAGTAATATTATAATTTGTTGTGAGTTCATGCACTTTGTTGGTTTTGTTCTTTGAGCAAGGTGATGTTCATGCACGGCTCATTTTGTGCACCAGTAAAAAAACATATACATATGTCTTGAATTTGGAAAAAAAAATCATATTTTATTTATCACTAAAGAAGGTTTTGGTAAATGCGCATATGAAACTGGTGGGTTCGGTACCTCAAAAAAGGTTAAGAACCACTGCCTTAGTTGTTCATTGATTGCTTTCTCACATGTGCCTTGACCGCGGGCCTTCAGCAGACTGAGCTACCCCTTGCTGGAGCCAGCGACCTTGGGTCCAAACTGGCAAGCTTTTGCTCAAGCCAGATGGGTTTGCGCTCAAGCTGGTGAGCTCGGGGTCTCGAACCTGGGTCCTCCGCATCCCAGTCTGATGCTCTATCCATTGCACCACTGCCTGGTCAGGGTGTTGGTCCATTTTATTGTGTCCCACAGGCCTCGTGGGCTTTGTTTATTTTTTTCATTCTTTTTTTTTTCTTACCTTCAAACAGGATAATTCCAATAGACTTCAGTGTATGTTTTTTTAAATAGATTAAAGAGTTCTGAAAAAGTTTATTCTGACAGTTTTTACTAGATTAATTGTTACTTCAGTGGCATGAAAGATTTTTGAAGCTCCCTCCTCTGCCACTTTTGGGTATATTCCCTCACCTTTTATTTTTTAATTGATTTTAGAGAGAGAGAAAGAGAGTGAGGAAGGGAGAGAGAGAAACATTGGTTTGTTGTTTCACTTATTTACGCACTCATTGGTTACTTCTTTTTTTTTTTTTTAAGTGAGAGGAGGGAAGATAGACTCCCGCATGCGCCTGACCGGGATCCACCTGGCAACTCCTGGCTGGGGCCGATGTTCAAAATCAACTGAGCTATCTTGAGTGCCTGATGCTGATGCTTAGACCAATCGAGCTATCCTCAGAGCCCAGCTGATGCTTAAGTCAGAGTGGAAGGCGTGGAGGATAAGAGAAGTAAGATGGTCACTTCTCTTGTGTGCCCTGACCAGGAATCAAACCCAGGACATCTGCATGCCAGGCTGATGCTCTATCCACTGTGCTAATGGGCCAGAGCTCACTGCTTGATTCTTTTTTTTTTTTTTTTTTTTTTTTTTACAGGGACAGAGAGAGAGAGTCAGAGAGAGGGATAGATAGGGACAGACAGACAGGAACGAAGAGAGATGAGAAGTATCAATCATCAGTTCTTCGTTTTGACACCTTAGTTGTTCATTGATTGCTTTCTCATATGTGCCTTGACCGTGGGCCTTCAGCAGACTGAGTAACCCCTTGCTTGAGCCAGTGACCTTGGGTCCAAGCTGGTGAGCTTTTTGCTCAAGCCAAATGAGCCGCGCTCAAGCTGGTGACCTCGGGGTCTTGAACCTGGGTCATCCGCATCCCAGTCTGACGCTCTATCCACTGCACCACCGCCTGGTCGGGCTCACTGGTTGATTCTTATATGTGCTCTGATTGGGGATGAAATCTACAACACTGGTATATCAGGACAGTCCTCTAAGTAACCAAGCTACCCAGCCAGAGCCTCCCACATCTTATTTTGAGTGCTTCCTTACTTTCTGGTACCACAAGATGGTCATTTTTTATATGGTTTGCTTCAGCCTTGGAACCAACTACTTTTCCAAGGATTTCTAATTTTTTTTTATTTAATTGAGTGTGATATTAATTAAGTGTGGTATTAATTTGGTATTTAATTGAGTGAGGTAGTCTCATTTGTTACTGGCACATCATTGCTTCTAGAACCTTTCAGTGGACAGAGCTATGAAATTTTTGTATATCTACTAATTCTTGTATGCACAGACATCTACACTAGAGTTGCTGTTGATTTTTGCATATCAATCTTGTATCCTATGACCTTGCTGTAGTTTTCTTGGTAGACTCTTTAGAATTTTCTATATGTAGCATTACATGTCTTTTATTTCTTTTCCAATCTGTATGCTTTTATTTTTCTCTTTAACTCATTAATTTATTCACAAACATTTATTATTAAGTGGCTTTTACATGCCAGGCACCATGCTAGATGCTGAGTATGCATGATGATCCAGACATAACCTTTCTGTAGATGACTAATCTTTTTATGGCTTAATTTTCTTTAAAGACCAGAGAAAATCCTGTGAGGTAAAATATAATATCACCTTATTGTCCATATTATCAAACTATTCTTACTTAGGGGTGGAGAACTCTGGCTATGTAATCACGTAGACCTGAATTTGAATTCTAATTCTACCGGCTCTTTGATCTTGGGAGATTGCATAATTACAGGGTCCTCATATATAAAATAGGATTAATAATAATGTTTATCTCATAGGTTTATTTGGAGAATAAAAGTCACTTAGTGTATTTCTTGGCACATAGTGCCCAATGACTGTGTTTTTTCATAGAGTGAAAGCATTCTTAGGTAAGACTTCTAAAAGATAAGCTACAAAAAATGAATCGTCACAACAGTTATTTAAAATTTTGAGTAAAAACTCTTTTAATAATGAAATGAATATTATATACTGAACATATCTGGTATGCTAATAATTCACAGATGTAAAGACTTCCATAACCTTCTATAAAATAGCAATGTTAAATTGTTTTGATACTGTGTTAATAACTGGTTTAGATATTATTCATTTATGTAGGGACACATTTTTTTAAATTGACTAAAGTAGCAGTTTTTGGGGGTAGGTATTAGCTTTTTAAGGTTAATTTTGATGATAATAATACATTCTTCCAGATCATACATTTATTTCTGGTTGAGATTTAGACTTTCATAAAACTTGTATTAACTCTTGCTCAACATTTTGTCTACTGAGGAAAGGATTTATTAAATGGTACCTCACTGGTCTTAGTGGAACTGCCTATGGTTGTGCTGTATACATGGTTCCTGGCCAAGGGGCAAGTGGAGGCTGAAATCCACCTGGGAAAGGCTGTATCTGCTCAGAGGCAGGGAGCCCTGTTCTGCTTCACAAAACAGAACTGTTTGCATGAGCCAGCAGGGTCTGTATAAGATCCCTCATGCCAACAGGGTGGAACCTGCCCTGGGGAAAGCCAACTCATTGAGTCCCATGTGCCTTGCCAGTTTCTCAATGTCGTAAGTATATTGTTTGCTCTCAGTGGTTTTCTCATACTAGAAGCTAAGAAGACACATGCAGAATTAATAAATGAATATTAGCTGAAGAGAAATATGGGATTTTAATTATCTATACATATCTTAACTGTGAAGAGTGGGGAAAAGAAGTAATTCTCCATTACTTTTACGTTGCATCATACTGTGCATATATTGTGCATAGGAGTGATACCAAATAAAGGAGGTAAAATGGTGAGTAGGGAGAATAGCCTAGTAACCAGGGAACTTGCTTCCCTGCTTAGTGCAGGGTATTAATTTAACATACACATATAACACTTACTGGTGCTTGACACTTGTTCTTAAGCCCCTTATGCACACTGATTTATTGGTCCTTACAAAAGTTTATGAAAGAGGTACTCTGGGCATACTCATTTTAAATATGAGGAAACTGAAACACAGAGAAGTCAAGCAATTTTTTTCAAGATCACACAGCTAGGATGTGGAAAGGCCAGATGCCCTGGCCGCAGAGTCCCCGCTCTCACCTGGTATGTTATGCTGCTGGTGCCACTGCCACTCTAACTACTCCTCCCTCAGAGTTCCAGCCAGATTTTGCACCACCTCACTAATTTCATTCATTACTTTGGAGCCATTATGTTCATGTCTGTATCCTTATTAGATCATGAGCTGAGGGTGGGGCCACATTTTCCTGCTCACGTCTGTTTCCCCTGTGGGAGCTTGTTCTAGACACTACAAAGATGCTTTTTGAAGAAACATTCAAAGAACAACACAATCGTGGAATTTTCCTACTAGACCAGCAGCTTGATGGAACTGCTGTTCGATGAAATAGGTACCTGAATTTCACCTTTGTATGTGTTGAATTTTAAAGTACAGGTGTCTAGTGCCATGGCTAAGACCAGTGACTAGGAATGAGCCACCAACCGCTGGAAAAGTCAAGAAAGGATCCTACCTCTTAAAGGTGTCAGAGGGAGTATGGTCTTACTGACACCTTGTTTCAGACTCCAGACCTGTGACACAATCAATTTCTGTTCTAAGTCACCCAGTTTGTGGCCATTTGTTTTAGTTTGTGGCCTAAGGAGACTAATACTATGTACAGTAACTGTCTTAGTCTATTTGGGCTGCTGTAACAAAATACCATGGATTGGGCAGCTTATAAACAACAGAAGTTTATCTCTCACAGTTCTGGAGACTGGCAAATCAAAGGCCAGGGTATGGGCAAATTCAGTGTCTGAGGACCCACTTCTTAGACTGTAGTCTTTTCACGTGCCCTCACATGGCGGGAGGGACAAGGCATCTCTCTCGGGCCTCCTTCCTAAGGGCACAGATTCCAATCATATAGGGGGAACCCTCATCCTCACACCATCATCTAGGCAGTTAGGTCTCAAAATATGAATTTGGGGGGTGGCACACAAATATTCAATCCCTAGCAGTAACTTTAGCTTTAAATCAGATAACTGATCTCTTCGGCAGTCAGCAGTAGTAGTTATTGGGCATTCAGTGAGTGAGTGTTATCTGTGTAAGGAGGATGGGGGCATTGCTTGAGGCTCTCTGGGTGGTGGTAGGGTCTCTGCTTTTGAGAATTTGCAATCTGATAACTCCAAATGAAGTCCCTAAAGAGAACGAGAAGAGCTCTTGGGTGAGCAAATATTTAGGGATTGCCAACACTGAGCCATCCTTAAATATGAAGAACATACCAAAGAGGCATAAAGTAAGGACTGCCTGTTGGGTGATGGGAGTTTGGGAACGATGAGTACGCGTGAACCTTGGACCCCTTTTTGCACATCCAGTGGGAGGATGATTCATTCACTAGTGAGGACTCTTGGGCTGCATCAGTGGGAGCACTTGGGGGGACAGGAAAATGAAAGGCTGATTCTTTAGGTCTTGGGACTGTCTCTGCAGAGGATTTGGGTGCACAAAAGAGATTGGTGGCAAAGATTCTCTTTAAGGCAGTTTGCATAGCAATTTGATGAGAACACAAAAATTTCAGACTTTCAATTTTCCTATATGTCTCATCTGTTTCTAAGCGGCTTTCCTATTTCATTGTGACAGCTGATTATTTAATGTGTTTTTTGTATGACATTGATTCTGAGTGTTTTAAATGAATCAGAGAAATTAGCAGAAAATGCTGGGAGACCTCATTGGGAAAATCTCGTAGTAAAATTATTGTAAGGTAGTTAATTTTTCTTTCTTTTGTTTTATTTCATTATCCTTTGGGTCAACTAAGTAGACTTTTTTTTTAAATTTATTTTTATTTTATTCATTTTAGAGAGGAGACACACACACACACAGAGAGAGAGATAGAGAGAGAAAGAGAGAGAGAGAGAGAGAAAGAGAGAAAGGGGGGAGGAGCTTGAAGCATCAACTCCCATATGTGCCTTGACCAGACCAATGCAGGGTTTTGAACTGGTGACCTCAGTGTTCCCAGGTCGACGCTTTATCCACTGCGCCACCACAGGTCAGGCCTCAACTAAGTAGACTTTTAAATAAAAATATAGTTATTGAAGTCACTCTTTCCATTAGAAGTGCTTGGCCCTAATGAAATCTTTGATCCCTGTCTTTGAGCATCATGCTGGCTTTGAAGTAATAACTCTTTGTAGCCTTCACACACTTGATGTTATGTGCAACCTCATTTTTCTTTGATCACTTACTTGCCTTGGTTTGGAGGTGTTGTTTTTCTCTGGCTGTTATATATATAGCATCTGTCACTCTAACTTAGAATTGTAGCTGAAACAAATCATGGTAGGACTGCTTGACTAATCACAAAGAAGAAGAGGCCAAGGGCCTTCAAGAACCATTACTGAGATGTTTGTAACCAACGTTTCTCCTTCTTCACTAAAGATAAAATAAAAAGGGCAATGTACTATTGTAGCACAAGGGACTGAGATTGGCCACAGAGAAGGACAGCCTTTGCAAAGTGTGCTGCACCGCTGACATGATTTTTAAGGAGTTGGGTAGGGAGTTTGTATTTAGGTCACAATCCCATGTGTCATCTCTCAGTTCCAACCGTAGGCAGTCACCAGGCTTTGACTGCAGACCTCATGGAGGAAGTGGCCTCCCTAGACCAGCCTTGTGCCTGGAGAGTGCATGTCAGTTTTCTGGAGGGAGCTGCAGTCAAGGATCCAGTTTCCCCAGACCAGCCATGCTCATATGCATACCTGCATTCTCAGCCCTGGAACCTCTAGTCACAGGCCACTGATGTGAGCGCTTCCTGGAGCCTCCTCTGAGATGTCTCATTGGGTGCTATGACTGAGGCAATTTCCCCCACTCTGCCAACAGGAGTACTTGTCTATGCCTGTTCCTTCTGGTCTCCTTACCCCCAACCCTCTGGGCCCATAAAAATGGCAGGAGCCTTTCATTTTGGGCTCCTTAGTAGTTGAGATAATTCTCCTGTCATCTGCCCTTTGCCTGGTGCCATTCCAAGGTGGAAAACAGAACTCTGAGGAGCAGGCACCTTTCTCTTGCCTGAACTGTCCCAATAAATGAATAAGGTCTTAGATGTCATTTTCATATTGACCCACAGTCCTTACTGACCAGCTCAACACCTGGAAGCTTGACAGGAGCTGGTAGAATGTCTTTTTGTGGTTGATCTCTAATGTAGATTCTTACCTATTCAGGAAGGAACTGCTACCTATGGACATTTGTACACACATTAGTGTGTAATAGTCATCCACTTGCAATCGCTCCTCACCCCACTATGTGCAGATGTATAGGCCTTCGAGAAATGTACATAATGTTTGTCTGCGTCATTGGTGACCACGCTGAAGTGCTTCTGTGCCTCTCAGAGGGAGAATGCTGTAAACAAAGTCTTTGCAAAGTAGCAATTCCAAGTTTGTAACGGGCGCACTCCAGAATGTTCTCCACATGAGGGCTCCAGCTGGCTTGGGTTCTGGCACTTGAGACAGTGCCTTCAAGGCATATAACCTCAGGAACCTTCATGAGTGATGGCTAGGGGTAGGGTTCATGGCAGCAAGGATGTGGTGATGCATCCTGGGGCTGTTGATGGATGAGTGGGACTAAATGTTCATCTTGCCGGCTTTCTTGAGCCTGCCCTGAGGACCTGCATCTCAGTTTCTGTCAGACAGGGTTCTTTCCTGAGCGGGGTCTCTTTTCACACATCTGGTTGTTGGCAGGTGTTTGGAAAAATCACATAATTGCTATTCCAGTGCAGCCTCACACTCCATCCAAATCTAAGACAGGGCTCTTTGATGTCGCTCACAGAGCAGCCAGGCTGCGCTGGAAGGTGTGCTGGGCTGTGAGGAACGTCACCAGACCCACGCAGAGGACCTGGTTCCTGCATGGACTGGCTGTGTGGTTTGAGGCACTTTGCCTCTGTAAGTCTTCACTTCTTCGTCTTTAAGTTTTGAATGCTTTGATATAAACTTCAGTGTTATGAAGATTAAGCAAGGTAGAGTGTGGTGTGCCAGCCCTGGGCTCTTACATGTTCCGACTATCGTGATCCCAGCATCCAAGGGTAATATGTGGTGATAGAGTTACTTCTCTCCCACTTAGAGGCAGCGTCCACTCTTAGTACTTCTTGTTGTTAAAAGTGGAACAGCTGGCCTCTGTGCCTTTGCTCATGTTTGTTTCTCCACAGGAACACCTTCCCTGTTTGCTGCTTGCTGCACTTAAAGTCCTGTTTATCCTCACAGTCAGCTTAAATTCCACCACTTCTACCTTTCCTTTCCTGAGCCCATGGAATATCGATTGTCTTTGACCCAGTGGTCTATACTCTTACTGTACCCCACTTCCTTTATGATTACTTGCATACAATTGTCTCCCCTTATTTGCAGTTTTGCTTTCTGTGGTGTCAGTTACCTGCAGTCCACTGTGGAATGAAAATATTAAATGGAAAATTCCAGAAAGAAACAATTCATAAGTTTTAAATTGCATGCCATTCTGAGTAACACAATGGAACCTCATGACATCTTGACCAGGATGTAATTCATCTCTTCCTTTGTCCAGGGTTTCGACGCTGTAGACACTTCCTGCCATCTTGGTGATCAGATTGCCTGTCTTGGTAGCACAGCGCTTGTTTTCAAGTAACCCTTGTTTTACTTAATAATAGCCCCCCAAATGCAAAAGTAGTGATGCTGGCAATTCGGATGTGCCAAAGAGAAGTTGTCAAGTTCTTCCTCTAATTGAAAAGGTGAAAGTTCTTGACTTAAGAAAAGAGAAATATTGTATAGTGAAATTGCTGAGATTTATGGTGAGAATAAATCTATCTGTGAAACTGTGAAGAAATTTGTGCCAGTTTTGTTGTCGTACCTCACACTGCAAAAATTATAGCCACGGTGTGTGCTAAGCCCTTAGTTACGCTGGAAAAGATATCAAATTTGTCTGTAGAAGACAGGAACAGAAAGCATGTTCTGATTGATGGTAATGTATTGGGTCAGGAAGCATTGAGCCTATACAAAGGTTTCAACAAGAAATCCCCTGAAACAAGTGACCACAGTCACATAATTTTCTTACAGTATATTGTTACAATTGCTCAATTACACGATTAATTAATGTTATTAGTCTCTTATTGTGCTTAATTTATAAGTTAAACTTTATCACATGTATGTGTAAGAGAAAGCGTAGTAGAGTTCAGTACTATGTGTGGTTTCAGGCATCCACTGAAAGTCTTGGAATGTATCCCTGGCAGCTAAGGGGGGACTGCTGTACTTATCACCTCCACTGGGACTGCATCCCTGTCACAGAACTTACACAAAGTAGGATATAAACCCGTGATGGCAAACCTATGACACGTGTGTCAGCACTGACAAGTGTAGCCATTTTCGATGACACGGGGCTGCATGTGGCTGCATAACAGAGAAGTATGGGGCTGCATGCCGAGAAGGACGTTTCATCCTCGGCTCCTGCACAGTCAGGTGCAGTAGCCAAGGATAAAACATTTGCTGTAGTGTAGACACTCTGTGCTGGAGGTCTGTAGGCCAAAACAACAGAACTTCGGCACCAGAGCATCTAGTTCTGGGACTTCCGGTTAGGCCGTTTTTCTCGAAGTGACACACCACCTGAGTTATGCTCGGTTTTTTGGTGAATTTTGACACACCAAGCTCAAAAGATTTCCCATCACTGATATAAACAGCAAGAAGGATTGTCTGAAGAGACAGATCTTTGCATCCCCAGCACAACAGGCTCTTCGTAAAGTGTCACAAGGGACAAGAAACACAAAGCTGTAAACAATGGAAGCTAAATAGAATCTATATCTGAGAAACACAAATAGAGGTGTAAACACATGACATAGTTTAAGATTAAATGAAAAAGAGGAAATCTTGTTGTCTTCAGAATACATCACAATTAACTTCAACAGCTGACATTTTTAAGCTACATAAAGCAGTTTTTGTTTTGATTATCTCTTTTACTAAATCGATAAGACAAAATTAACTTTAACATAAAAAAGAGCTTACTTTTTGTTTCCCCTCAGGGGCAGTTCTGTGACTATTGCAACTCTGAGGATCCCAGGAAAGCACATCCGGTCACCAATGCAATTGACGGATCTGAGCGTTGGTGGCAAAGCCCTCCTCTCTCCTCAGGCACACAGTACAACAGAGTCAATGTCACCTTGGATCTAGGGCAGGTAAGTTATGCTTCCAACTGGAATGGGGAACATTCATTTGGACTATTGTCTCTATGGTGATTTTGATATAATAATTATTATTTTAAACCACAAACTTCAGTTTTAATGCACAAATCATTGTGAAGCCTGTTACATTAATATTTGCATTCCTCAACACCATGCATGGAGCCCATAACGATGCAGGCATTGTGCCTGTCTATTAAAAGAATTAAAAAATGGCTATAAGTAGTTTCATGGGTAAAGATATTTTTGTTTTGTTTTTTTAATTGTGATAAAATACATATAAGATAAAATTTGTCATTTTAGCCATTTTTAAATGTACAGTACAGTAGTGAGAAGTTCAATCACATTGTTGTACAATTGATCTCCAGAACTCTATTCATCTTGCAAAACTGACATACTACTCATTAAATGTTAACTCCCCATTTCCCTCTTTCTCCCAGCTCCTGGAAACCACTATTCTGCTTTCTGTCTCTGTGAGTTTGACTACTCTAGGCACCTCATAAAAGTGGAATTATAGTGTTTGTCCTTTTGTGACTGCCTCATTTCACTTAGTATAAAATGTCTTCAATGTTCATTCATGTTGTAGCATGTATCAGAATTTCATGTGTGTGTGTGCATATGTGTATATATATATATATATACCACATTTTGTTTATCAGTTCATCTGTCAATGGATACTTGAGTTATTTTCACCTTTAGGATGTTGTGATTAATGCTGCTGTGAACATAGGGATAAAAGAGTATTTTTTGAATTAAATTAAATTTTATTGATTTAGGGAGACAGGAAATGAGAGAGAGAGAGATACATACAGAAACATTGATCTGTTCCTGTATGTGCCCCGACTGGGGATTGAACTGACAACCTTTGCATATGGAACAATACTTTAATCTGGCCAGTGCTGGAAAAATAAATATATTTTTTGAAGATTTTATTTATTGATTTTACAGAGGTGAAGGGGGGATGGGATGAGAAGTAGTTGCTTCACTCTAGCTGTTCATTGGTTGCTTGTCATATGTGCTTTGACCAGGCAAGCCCAGGGTTTCAAACAGGTGACCTCAGCTTTCCAGGTTGGCACTCTTATCCACTGCGCTACCACAGACCAGGCTGGAAAAAATATTTTGATAGCATTCTCTTTCCTGAAAATCCTGACTCTGTGAACACTGACCACTGTAGTTTTTTGGCCTTATTTGGCCAGCTGGTTCACAATAGAACCTGACTTTGGGTCTATACTACGGTGACCAGATGTCCCGCTTTTGGAGGGACAGTCCTGATTTTTAACAATTTGTCCCACAGCGTTTTAAAAAAGTCCTGATTTTTGGAAAGAATGCATGAAAAGTTAGGGAACGGTGGGAGAACGGGAAAGGTATAGACAGTTTTAGGCGGGGAGACCCCACCTCGACCTGGAAGCACCCGCACTGCTGCAAGAGCTGGCTGCCCCCGTGCGAGGCCCCAAAACAAACAACTTTGGGTAGGATGTACCTGCTGGGGTGGCGGCTGTCAGGTCCCCTAACTACCCATAGGCCCGCGTCCTGGATGCCGGCGTGTGGCTCCGGGCTCCATGAGGCACAAGCCACTCGGTCTCTAGTGGGTGGCGGGGCTGGACGCGGGGAGCACGGCCGCTGCAAGGATGAGTCCAGGCGGGGAGTGTGCGCAACCGCTCGTCTGACTCAAAATTTCCCATATAGTAATATTTCCCAAAATGATCTTTTTAATGAGGTATCATTATTAAAAAAAATAAATTGATAAGGAAAAGCTTAAATCTTGGGCATCAGCAAAAATCACAATAGAGAACAAATGGTTAGAAATAGTTCATCATTTGGAAACAAACCATGTTCCATACAATAATACACTAAAAATTGTGGAATATGCGCTGTCTTTACCAGGAACTAATGCTGTGACTGAATGCGTTTTTTCTACGGTAAATAAAGTGTGGACATCAGAAAAATCACAATTAAGTGTTGAGACTTTGAAAGCCATTTTATGTGTGAAATATAATTTAACAAATTCTTGTGAAAAATTTCATGACCTGTTAAACAACGACAGCAACCTACTAAAAAAATTTACTCAAATGAGAAATATGCCAAAGAATAGAATAATACTATACATAATTTTTTAATGTATTATATTTGTAAATTGTACTTATGTTGAAATTTAAAAAAATATATTACAATACTATTTTTGCATTCTATGAATATTTTTTTTGCTGCATATAGACCAAATTTTTAATCAAGAACCCCTCCCCCCACCCCACCCCCTGGACTGTGGTGTCCCGCTTTACCAATTTTAAAATCTGGTCACCTTAGTCTATACTACTGTGGTAGGCCAACCCCATACTGTAAATGTCCAGTGTAATCCTCTCCTGTGAGTGTGGGCAGCACTGTAAATATCGTGGATTAGTTGGCATTATATAACAAAGATGAAAGGATTTTGCAGATGTGTTTAAGGTCCCAAGTCAGTTGATCAAAAGGGAGTTTATCCTGGTGGACCTCCTCTAATTAGGAGAGCCTTCAAAAGGGACTGGCCCTATCTGAAGGGAGAGATTCAAAGCATGAGAAAATTTCCTGCTGACCTTGAAGGGAAAAACTGCCATGTTGTAACTGCCTGTGGAGATGGCAAGGACCTAGAAGCTGGGTTCTAGAGGCTTAAAGTGGCTCCAGCCAGCATCCAGCAATAATGTGGGACCCTCACCCCTACAACCACAAGGAGCTGGATTTTGCCAACAACATATGGGAACTTGGGAACGGGTCTTTCCAGTCATCTAGTTGACAACTTGATTGTAGCCTTGACCCTGAGCAAGACAGTAAATGGGTGTTGTTTTAAGCCAGTAGGTTTGTGGTAGTTTGTTAAGCAGCAATAGAAAACTAATTCCCCTATTTATTTCCTTTTTCAGACCAAGGAGTGCCTTCCATCTATTCTATTCTATTCCTCTAACAAGTATTTATTGAGTACCTCCTATGTACCAGGCACTGTTTTAGGCATTTGGGATACCAGAGGGAACTAAAGAGAGGAAGATTCCTCTCTTCATGGCACTTCTATTCCAGTTTGGGAGATAGCTAACAAAAATATACATAGCAAGTAAATATGACATGTTAGAAGCTGATAAGAGGTATATCAAAATGAAAAAGTAGATCATGGTAAAAAGATCATGAGTGCCAGAGACAAGGATGATTTGCAGTTTTAATTAGTATGGTCAGGAGAGGGCTTGTTGAGGAAGCACTTGAAGCAGGTGAAAGAGTTAGATATATAATCTGTCACTGAGACAAACGGAACAGCCCTAAAAAGTCCCTAAGGTGGGGCTTGTCTGGAAAGTACAGGGAGCAGTATGGAGGCCAGAGTGGCTGGAGCAAAGTGAAGGAAGAGAAAGTGGTGGGAGGAGAGGTCAGAGCGACTACAGACAGTCTCACAGACCATGTAAGGACTTTGGCTTTTAAGTGAAATGAGAGCCATTACAGAGTTTCTAGCAGAGGAATGATATGATCTTATTTATATTTAAAAAGAGTTTCCCTGGCGATTCTATAGAGGAGCAAATGTAGGAGCTTGTTAGGATAATTCACCGGTGGCAGTGGAAGTGGGTGATTGGATTCCAGGTACACTTTGAAGATAGAGCTGCCACAATTTCATAATGGATTGAATGAGGAGTGTGAGAGAATAGAGGATTCGGGTGATTCCCAAGACTTTTCATCTCAACAAGTGAAACTGCTTTTTACAGACATGTTGGAGACTGTGGGAGTTATTTTGGACATGCTAAGATTGAAATCTATTTGAACATCCAAGAAGAGATGTTAATTAGGCACTTTGAGATATGAACCTGGAAAGCTGTCTGGGCTGCAGACAGGCATTTGTTGTGGATTTCTTTAGGATTTAGCCTATTTAGGAACTTTCAAGCTTCTTGAATCAGGTTTATACTTTCACCAACTTTCCTTCTTTCCTTTCCCCCTCCCTCCCTCCGTTCCTCCCTCCCTCCCTCCTTTCCTCTTTCCTCCCTCCCTCCCTCCCTCCCTCCCTTCCTTCCTTTCTTCCTTTCCTCCTTCCATTTTTTATTTCTTCCTTCCTTTTCCACCTTTATTGAACTATAACTGACAGATAAAATTGTATATATTTAAAGCGTACAATGTGATGATTTGCTATATACTTTGTGAAATGATTAGCACAATGAGGTTAATTAACACATTTACCACCTTTGCCTGACTTGTGGTGGCGCAGTGGATAAAGCATCGACCTGGGAACACTAAGGTCGCCAGTTCAAAACCCTGCACTGGTCTGGTCAAGGCACATATGGGAGCTGATGCTTCCAGCTCCTCCCCCCTTTCTCTCTCTCTCTCTCTCTCACTCTATGTCTCCTCTCTAAAATGAATAAAATAAAATAAATATTTTTAAAAACCCCACATTTACCACCTTATATTCTTAGCGGTTTTTTTTCATGAGTGTGTGGTAAGCACACCTAAAATCTACTCTCTCAGTAAATTTCAAGTATGAAACACAGTACTATTCACTATAGTCACACGCTGCACGTTAGATCTTTAGAACTTATTCTCCTTATAGCTGAAGGCTTGCAACTTTTGACTAGCATCTCTCCATTTCCCTCCCTACCCTCTGCTAATCACCATTCTACTTTCTACATTCTACTGTCTTTTTTTATGAGTTCAATTGTGGTTTTGATTCCACATGTAAGTGAGATTATACACTATTTGGCTTTCTTTGTCTGGCTTATTTCACTAAGTGTAAGGTCTTATAGGTTTATTCATGCTGTCGTAAGTAGCAGGATTTCAGTCATTATTTCTTCGAATATTTTTTCGGCCTCTCTTTCTTCTCTCCTTTTGTGGTTCTGAAGATAAAAATGTTAGATCTTTTATTATTGTTTCACAGGTCCCTGGGGCTCTGTTCATTTATTTTTTCTTCAGTTATTTTCCTGTATTTTTCAGGTTAGGTAAATATGTTGTTCTCTTTTCAATTCATTGATTCATTTTCTCGTATATTTGTTCTGATATCTAACCCCTCCAATGAGTTTTTTAATTTTTGTTGTTTTATTTTTCAGTTATATAAAATCCATTTTGTTCTTTTTAACTATTTTTTATTTCTTGGCTGAGATTTTGTATATTTTCATTTACTTCAGGGGTATTTGTACTTAGTCATTGAAGCATTTTTATGAATTCTGCATTAGTCATAATAACTCAAAGGTCCATCAACTGATGAATAAATAAACCAAATATGGTATATTCATACAGTGGAACATTAGTCAACAATATAAAAATATGAATAAATTTCTAATGAATGTTGTAACATGGATGAACCTTGAAAACATTATGTAACGTAAAAGAAGCCAGTCACAAAGAACTATGCATCATATGATTCTACATATATGTATATTAAGTTCAGATAGGCAAATTTATAGACAGAACAGTAGAGTAGTGATTACATATGGCTGGGGGGTTTTGGTGGGAAATGAGGAGTGACACCCATTAGGCATTATTTGTTTTGGGAGAGAGAAATGAAATTAATTGTGATTGATTGGGAAACTCTGTGAACACACTTTGGATTGTACATTTTAAATGGGTGAATTGTATGTTATATAAACTACATTTCAATAGAATTATAGAAAGAAAATTCATGGAAAGGGTGTTTCAAGGAAAAAATAAGAAAGAAAATAACTGTGTCAAGTAACATAGAACTGATAATGATTGATAATTCATCACTGGGTTTGTCAGGGTGTGGAGGTCACTAGTGACCTTGATGAGATAGGACTGAAAACCTGATTGTAGGGAGATTAAAAGAGAATGTGAGAGAAATTGAAACTTTCAGTACAGAAATAGAATTTGAAGAGTTTTGCTGCAATGAGGAGAAAAGAAATGGGGCAAGAGCTGTTGGAAAGTCAGCTAAAGAGAAGATTGATTGATTGATGATGGGAGAGATAGCAACAAGTTCGTGTACAGATGGTAATAGGAATGAGAAAGAAGATTGACAGTAGAACTAATAGTAGTACTAATACTAATCTTTATACTAATCCTTCTGCTGGCTACATATGTGCACAGAAATATTGCTGAAAGCAATAAAAAAGGGAACTGCATTCCACAGACTGGAAATTGAATGTTATGGAGATTTCTTTGAATAGAATCTCATTTCTTCATTTTGTGTTACATTCATTTTGGTTGAAAATAGTTTGGTGGTAGAAGGGCTCTCCACCTTTTTGGTCCATATGTTTTGTCAAAGCAGGCCTCTCCTGAGAATATTTTCACTGCCAGTTTGCATCTGAGATAATTCAGATAGATCCTTCATGGTTTGAAAGACTCTAAAACCCAATTTCTACTATGAATTAGTCTTATTCTTTTAATACACTTAGTAGAGATTTTTTTTTACTAGGAAAAAATCTACATTTAGTAGATTTTTTTATACTAGGTAAATCCTGGTCATTATCATTAAATATAATGACCAGGATTTACCTAGTATTTTTTAACTGAGGATTTCTGTAGTTAGCAGGAAATTTTAACCCATTAACATGATGTATACTGAATATACCAATGCCTGCTGAACTTGTTTTTTTCCCTTAAAGCTATTTTTTTAAAAATCTATTTTTCAAAGCATAATTTGTTGTACTGAGAAATCTCCAATTAAGACAGTTGAATTTAAAAACATGTGGATCGCCTGACCAGGCGGTGGTGCAGTGGATAGAGCGTCGAACTCTGATGCAGAAGGACCCAGGTTTGAGACCCCAAGGTCGCCAGCTTGAGCACGGGCTCATCTGGTTTGAGCAAAAGCTCACCAGCTTGAGTCCAAGGTCGCTGCCTTGAGCAAGGTGTTGCTTGGTCTGCTGAAGGCCCACGGTCAAGGCACATATGTAAAAGCAATCAATGAACAACTAAGGTGTCAAAATGGAAAAGTGATGATTGATGCTTCTCATCTCTATCCCTTCCTGTCTGTCTGTCCCTATCTATCCCTCTCTCTGTCTCTGTAAAAAAATAAAAGTGGATCAATTTAGTGATTTGCTGGTTGCCAACAGACATTAGCCATGGAAGACATTTTCATGAAGACTGTATATCTACCCACCTCTCTGCTGGCAGAGGAGGCTGATCTGTGAGGGATCTAAGGGTGAGGGTCTTGGAATCGGCCCACCTCTGTTTGTGCCTCCATGCGTGCTTACTCACTGTGTGACTCTAAGCAGCAGACTTAACTGCTCTCTGCTGCTTTTTCCTCATTTATAAAGTGAGACGATAATAAAGCTTACCTCATAGGACTGCTGTGAGGTTTAAATGAGTTAACTGCTTCCTTTGTAAAGCTCTTTAGGCCAGTGGTTTTAAAATAAACTTTTATTTCATAAAATAAAGTGAACTTTAATAAACACTCATTATTAAAACAGACTCATAACTCTGCTCCTCTAGAAAACATTGTATACCCACTGTAGAAAATACTCTAAGAACAGGAAAAGCAGGATAGATTGTATCAGACAGAAGTGCTTCTATTTTTTTTTTTTTTTTACTGGGACAGAGAGAGAGTCAGAGAGAGGGATAGACAGAAACAGACAGACAGGAACGGAAAGAGATGAGAAGCATCAATCATCAGTTTTTTGTTGCAACACCTTAGTTGTTCATTGATTGCTTTCTCACATGTGCCTTGACTGCGGGCCTTCAGCAGACCGAGCAACCCCTTGCTGGAGCCAGTGACCTTGGGTCCAAGCTAGTGAGCTTTGCTCAAACCAATGAGCCCGCACTCAAGCTGGCGACTCAAACCTGGGTCTTCCGCATTCCAATCCAACGCTCTATCCACCGCAGCACCGCCTGGTCAGGCCAGAAGTGCTTTCCTCTGAGTGTTGGAGTAACATGTGCTTTAACAAGCATGTTTTGTCTTGTAAGATTCATATCTTATGCCCCATTGGTAGGATTCATATTTTCTTCTTTTTGCTAGAATTAGCAATAAAAGTGTTACTGAGACTTTGTTAATTGATTTTGTTATTTGACCAGTGACCTAAAATCCTTATACTTAGGGAAGTGCAAATGTTGATACATAGTTGGAAATAAAATATAGGCCATAAATTTGTTATTACCAAGTCAATTTTTTCCGGCTACTAAAAATGGAACTTTGATAGTAATGTACTGTCATCGATTTGACATCTTAAGTTGTCATGAGGGGGTCACTTTTCTCTGTCTCATTTTGTACTAGTTGGTGGTTTTTATTGTTGTTTTTCTTGGTCAACACAGTTTGACAGATAAAAAATTACCTTCAGGACTTCATCTTGAAGGGCAACTTTTCTCCTTACCAGGTGGCAAATGGAGAAAGTTTCTGCTATTCATTAAAGGTCATGGCATTTTCCAAAGCTATTCAAGTTTATTTGATTATACTTTATGCATCAATTTCAGGCTATAGAATAAGAACATGATATCTTACAGGAAACTTTCATTTTGTTCAGCTAAATATTATAATGCATTGATTTTGACATTTAAAGCAATATGGATGTTCCGATTTTTAAAGGAGAATTTTGGAATATAGGAACATTTGTTTCTTTCTGGACTCCTGGTGGGGTGTCCCCTCTGGAGCTCTCCCACTGAGAAAGGGCTCTAGAAATGCTTCTCCTGACTTTTCTTCAGAATCTGAATTAATCTTACGCTGTGGACGCCATATATTTACCCTCACTTGTCCTCCTCCAGGGTGAGGTGTAAGGAAAAACATGTAGAAGTGGGTGTGGCAGGAGTTCTCATTGTCTCAGGAAGTCAAGGTGGCAGGGAGGTTGGGAGGGGCTGGCTCTGGGGGGAGGGAGGGAGAGAGGAACCAGCACAGGGAGTGAAGGGATCCACAGCAGAGCAAGCCTGGCTTGTCAGTTCCAGATCACAGTAGGAAAATCATCTTAAGAAGAATTTTAAGGCTTTTATGCAAATTGGCATGTCCCCAACACCTCTTTTAACTTATTAATGGCAAAAGTAAATAAAGACAAACCAAACAACCCCCCAGAAAACCTCAAAAGGAAAGAATATTTGTTTCAGAGGTGTTAAGAAAAGAGGTGAAGGACATTGTGCCCTGTTCTGCAGGATTGCTGGGGAAAGGGGCCAAGCTGGGGCAGGAGAGAGCAAATGAGATAGTCCTTAGAGACAAGGGCAGTGATGCAAAAGCCTGCCTACGGTCCCCTGATCCCAGTGGTGGGATTCAAATAATTTAACAGCTGATTCTCTGTTCTAATGAATGTTTTAAGTATAAAAAAGGATACACCGAAAGGTAGTTTATTATTTCATGCATTTAATACTTAAATGAGAACAATGAAAAGAGGTGCACAAAACTAGATTGTTATAAGAAAGTTTAAAAATATTAATGAAAAAATATTAAATAATACCTGAAAAAAACAATAAAATTGTTATTTAAGATAATTCCATATTGCTTCTTGATTGGCATCCTCGCTTGCAAATTTTTTCACCTCTGGACAGAATGAACATTACTATGGGTGCTTAGAATACGCTGTTGCACAGATGAATGTTAAAAAAGAGTAAGAAATGTAAATTTGTGATTTCTACATTGGGCGGCTGCCCAGGCACCTACCTTGGAGAGAAACCTGATTACAAGTCCATTTTAACAACTGTTTTGCCGAACTCAACAAAAAATTAGGTATTGGTTTTGCTCAGCCAGTGCAAACCAGCTGAATTCCACCACTACCTGATCCCCTCTGGGTAGGCAACCCTGGTGGACAGTTCCTGTGCCCATGCCTGTTCACGTGTGCCATCTCAAGGGCCTACACTTGACTCTGCTTCCTGACTGAGGGGTCTATCTGGAGCCAGAGGAGCTTTCTTAGTCTCTACAGAGAGCTGCCAGGAAGTACAGGATTTAATGTCCTTGGGAACCCTCAACCCACGAGGGCCAGAAGTTGGTGGAAAAATTCCCCACTTTTCTGCCTTTTCATAGGACAGTTCTGAAGTACAGTCTTCATAATTCTGAGTGTCTCCACCAGACTTGAGCTCCAGTTGGCCCTGGTAGGAGTCTGCTTATTAATACATCAGTCATTGACTTTTCTCCCTCTTCTTTGCCCCTCCACGTCAAATTGTGGTTCTTGAGGTCAAATTCCAAATACACCACCTGTATCCAAGTCTTCGTCTGAGGGTTGTCTTTAGAGTGGACCCAAACTAACACAAGGAAGAGAGGGGGTCTAGACTGAGACCTTGAAACCCCCTCTGTATTCACACAAACACTATGAAAATGTTATTTAAAATGCAGTATGTAAAACATTCAGAAAATGTTTCTTAAACTCTTAGATAAAGAGTAACAAAGGAAATAGTATTATAATTTTTAAAATAGGTCAAGACCTGGCCAGTTGGCTCAGTGGATAGAGTGTCTGCCCCATGTATAGATATCCCAGGTTTGATTCCTGGTCAGGGCACACAAGAGAAACAATCATTTGCTTTTTTCTCTCTCCTTCTTCCCCTACTCTTTCTTTCCCTTCTCATACCAAAGGCTAGATTAGTCCTAGCATCAGCCTCAGGTGCTAAAAATAGCTTGAATTCAAGCATTGGCCCCAGGTGGGGGTTGCCAGGTAGATCATGTGAGAGTCTGTCTCTCTATCTCTCCTCTTCTCACTTATAAAAAGATAGGTCAAAGAGAAAATTCCCATTACTCTTTCTTCCCTATGAATTCAGAATAGAACAGAAACTCCCCAGGGGCCAGATGCGAATACAGAATCCAAACATCTGAGAGTGAATTTAGTATGCAGGTACGTTCTAGGATCTTTTTTTTCTTTTTGGTCCTCTTAACTTTTATGAGTCTTTGGTGGATGAATACAAAACATTCTTTGTAGATCTTGTCAGTTCTGACTCAGATGGGAGGAAGGCTAGTTTCTGATTCTTTCTGGGATCTTGGGGTTTGGAGATTAAATTGGTTCTAAGGATGCCTGGCAGACAAGGTCACTAGGAGTCTGACTCAGTTGGATCCCTGGATGGAGACAGCTCAATCCAGAAAGTGGACTGCTCTTGGATTTGACACAGTCTACTAGATTTCTCAGGAATTTTCTAGACTACATGTTTTAGGAAGCCAGAGACTATGTCTTCTTTTGTTCGCTACAAGATATTTTTTTCTCACCATCTTGCACAGTGTTCAGCACATAGTACAGTGGTACCTTGAGATATGAGCAGACCAACATACAAATTTATTTTTTAAGATACAAGCTGCAACTCAGTTTGTATTTTTGTTTGAGATCTGCGCAAAATTCCGAGATACAAGTCGTGATTCGAGAAGCTGCCACTAGTTGTCGCGTTGGTGCATGGATCCAGTATCGGCAGCACAACACCAGTATCTTGTTCTTTTTCACTTGTTACCCGCAGAATCAAGTTGGATCTCATGCGCTGTACTCGTTCTTGCATCATTTTTGCATTTTTCACTAACTTTTTTGTGTACTATCATGGGGCTGAAGAAAGTGAGTGTAAAGGACAATGGTGAGAAGAAGAGAATGATGTTGATAGAAGTAAAGTAAGATCAAGTTGGATTTATTCTGGAGAGGCAAGGCTGGTTCAATATTTGCAAATCAATCAATGTGATTCATCACATAAACAAAAGGAAGGACAAAAATCACATCATAATTTCAATAGATGCAGAAAAAGTATTTGATAAAATCCAGCACCCATTCATGCTCAAAACTCTCAGTAAAGTGGGAATACAGGGAACATTCCTTAACATGACAAAGGCCATCTATGACAAACCCACAGCAAACATCATACTAAATGGGCAAAAATTAAAAGCAATCCCCTTAAGATCAGGAACCAGGCAGGGGTGTCCCCTTTCACCACTCTTATTCAACATAGTTCTGGAAGTCCTAGCTATAGCAATCAGACAAGAAGAAGAAATAAAAGGCACCCAAATTGGAAAAGAAGAAGTAAAACTGTCATTATTTCAGATGATATAATATTGTATATAGAAAACCCTAAAGTCTCAGTCAAAAAACTACTGGATCTGATAAATGAATTCAGCAAGGTGGCAGGATATAAAATTAATACTCAGAAATCAGAGGCATTTTTATATACCAACAATGAACTGTCAGCAAAATAAATTAAGGAAACAATCCCCTTCACTATTGCAACCAAAAAAATAAAGTACCTAGGAGTAAATTTAACCAAGGAGGTTAAGGACTTGTACTCGGAAAATTATAAAACATTGATAAAAGAAATCAAGGAAGATACAAACAAGTGGAAGCATATACCATGCTCATGATTAGGAAGAATAAACATAATTAAAATGTCTATATTACCCAAAGCAATTTATAAATTCAATGCAATACATATTAAAATACCAATGACATACTTGAAAGATATAGAACACATATTCCAAACATTTATATGGGACCAAAAAAGAACACGAATAGCCTCAGCAATCTTAAAAAGAAAAAATGAAGCAGGAGGTATCACTCTTTCGGATATCAAGGTATACTACAAGGCCACTGTACTCAAGACAGCCTGGTACTGGCATAAGAACAGGCACACAGATCAATGGAACAGAACAGAGAACCCAGAAATAAACCCACAGCTTTATGGACAACTGATACTTGACAAAGGAGGAAAGAACATACAATGGAGTAAAGACAACCTCTTTAACAAATGGTGTTGGGAAAATTGGACATCTACCTGCAAAAAATTAAACTAGATCATCAACTTACACCATTCACAAAAACAAACTCAAAATGGATAAAAGACTTAAATGTAAGCTGTGAAACCATAAGCTTCTTAGAAGAAAACATAAGCAGCAAGCTCTCTGACATCTGTAGCAGCAATATATTTGCTGATTTATCTCCACGAGCAAATGAAATAAAAGACAAGATAAACAAATGGGACTATATCAAACTAAAAAGTTTTTGCACAGCTAAAGAAAATAAGAACAGAATAAAAAGACAAACCACACAACGGGAGAACATATTCGAAAATACGTCTGATGAGGGGTTAATAACCAAAATTTATAAAAAACTTGTAAAACTCAACAACAGGAAGATAAACAGTCCAGGCAAAATATGGGCAAAAGAAATGAATAGAAATTTCTCCAAAGAGGACATACAGATGGCCAATAGGCATATGAAAAAATGCTCAACATCACTAATCATTAGAGAAATGCAAATTAAAATCACAATGAGATATCACCTCACACCAGTCAGAATTGTGCTCATCAGCAAAACAACACAGAATAAGTGCTGGCGAGGATGTGGAGAAAAGGGAACCCTTCTGCACTGCTGTTGGGAATGCAGACTGGTGCAGCCACTGTGGAAAACAGTATGGAGATTCCTCAAAAATTTAAAAATGGATCTGCCTTTTGACCCAGCTATCCCACATATAGGAATATAAGAACATCATATCACTGTTTGAAAAGAAGAAATGCACCCCCATGTTCGTGGCAGCATTGTTCACAATAGCGAAGATCTGTAAACAGCCCAAGTGTCCATCAGAGGACGAGTGGATTAAAAAGCTTTGGTACATATATACTATGGAATACTACTCAGCCATAAGAAATGATGACATCGGATCATTTACAACAAAATGGATGGACCTTGATAACATTATACGGAGTAAAATAAGTAAAACGGAATAAAACTGAGAACAGCATGTTTTCATACATAGGTGGGTCATAAAAGCGAGAGTATGAGACATGGACAAAAGTGTGGTGGTTATGGGGTGGGGGAAGGGAGGAGAGGGAGGGAGAGGAGGGAGCGGAGAGGCACAAAGAAAACCAGATAGAAGGTGACAGAGGACAATTTGACTTTGGGTGATGGGTATGCAACATAATTGAATGATAAGATAACCTGGAGATGTTTTATTTGAACATATGTACCCTGATTTATTAATGTCACCCCATTAAAATTAATAAAACATTAAAAAGAAAAAAAAGAAGTAAATCAAGAAATAATAGAAAAACATGAGTGTGGTGTATGAATGATTGAACTGGCAAGGCTGTACGACCGCAATTCATCTACAGTTTGTACCATCCTTAAACAAAAGGATGCCATCAAAAGTGAAAATCCAGTGAAATGAACTACAATTCTGTCTGAATTAAGAACAAAGATCCATGAAGAAATGGAGAAGCTTCTGCTGGTGTGAGTGAAAGAGAAAGAGCTGGCTGGAGATACAGGACGGAGACTATAATATGCAAAAAGGTATGTATTATTTACAGCGACTTGAAGAAGAAAGAACTATCAACCTCAAAAGAGGCAGCAGAAGATACATTTAAGGCAAGTCACGGCTGGTTTGAAAATTTCAAGAAGAGATCTGGCATCCACTCGGTGGTGAGGCATGGTGAAGCTGTGAGTGCTGACGTTAAGGCAGCTGAGAAGTACATCACATGTTTTGCTGCACTTATTGGAAAGGAAGGGTACATCCCCCAACAATTGTTCAACTGTGATGAAACAGGATTGTTTTGGAAAAAAAAAAATGCCCCAGAGGACTTTCATCATGGCAGAGGAGAAGAAGCTGCCAGGTCATGAAGGACCGTCTGACCCTTGCATTGTGTGCAAATGCTAGCGATGACTGTAAAGTAAAGCCACTGCTAGTGTATCATTCTGAAAATCTTCAAGCCTTTAAGACTTACAAAATTCTTGAGGAAAAACTGCAGGTTATGTGGTGCACCAATGCTAGGGCATGGGTTATGTGGCAGTTTTTATTGAATGGGTAAATCTCGTTTTTGGTCCTGCAGTGAAGAAATACCTTCAAGAAAATAAACTGGTGAAAGCATTGCTATTCCTTGAAAATGCTCCAGCCCACCCACCTGGTCTTGAAGATGACATTCTTGATGAGTTCAAATTCATGAAAGTCCTCTACTTCCCACCCAATACAACTTCAATCTTGCAACCTGTGAATCAGCAGGTCATTTTCATCTTTAAAAAGCTTTACACAAAGCACTTGTTCTGCCACTGCTTTGATGTGATTGAGAATACAAATCTAACCCTTCGAGAGTTTTGGAAAGATCACTACAACATCGTGATATGTTTATGCATTATTGACTTGGCATGGCAAGAGGTTACAAGAAGAACCTTGAACTCGGCATGGGAAAAGTTATGCCCTAATGTTGTTGCAGACAGGGACTTCAAAGGATTCAAACCAGAGACCAAGACCAAGAGAGAAGCATTGGAGGAGATTGTGTCCTTTGGAAAGTCAGTGGGTCTGGAGGTAGATGAGGGTGACTTAAACGAGCTCGTCAAGGAACTTGAGTAGGAACTCAGCTGAGGAGTTGAAGGAGCTACAGATGATGCAACATACGGAGTTTCTGCAAGAGATTAGTAGTGAGGAGGAGGTAGAGTCAGAGGAATTGATTTCTACAGGTGAAATTAAAGACATGCTGGCAATGTGGGATAGCTTTCAAGTTTCCTTCGAAAGAAACACCGAGAAAACGTTTCAGATGGTCATGCTTCAGCACTTTTAATGCCACTTGTTTGTCACATATCTGTAACATTTTAAAAGTCTGGCAAAAGCAAACCTCTTTGAATAGATTTTTACTCAAAAGTCCAGCAAGTGAAAATGCTGAAAGTGCAGCCAAAAAGGCAAAAACAGGTGATGATTAAATGAAAAATACATAATATTAAGCTTAGGTTAAGTTTAACGTTAAGAAAGTACATTTTTTTACAATTAAGTTTTTGTGATTTCATTTTCAGTAAAAAAAAGTGCAGTTTTAGTTTTGTTTAAAGTAAAGAAAATGCAGTTTTAATTTACATTTAGTGTTAAGAAAGAGCAGTTTTAATTTACTTGTCTACAGTGCCTGCATCCCTTCCTCCCTCCCTCTTCCTCCACCATTCACCTCTGTTAGCCTCACTCGTCTGTCTCCAAGGTAAGAATACAGTACTAAATAACACTTTTTTCTTTTATTTCATATGTTTTGTTATGCATTGGTAAAGTATACATTTGTGTTTCTTAATTAAAAAGATGTCTTTTTTTCATAATTTAGGATGGTTTGGGGATGCTTCACAGGGCTGCAACGGATTAAATCTATTTCAGTTATTTGAAATGGGAGAAATTTGTTTGATATACAAGTTGACTGACTTATGAGCTCAGTTACAGAACGAATTAAACCCGTATCTCAAGGTACCATTGTAGATGCTCAAGAAATATTTACTGAGTGAATGTAGAATGAACAAAGGACTCAGGGTCAGTCTGAACTTCTCCAGGGCGTTGTACTAGTGGGAGCATGTTGCAGTGAGATTAAACTTCTGGTAAGAGTGGACCAACCTTGGCTCTATAATTAATTGAGGAGATTGGTTCCACTTATGACACGTCGTTGCAATGACATTTGAGTATTTTATAGCTATAACACAGTTAGAAGATACAGATCTTATTCAGAACAAATTTGTAATTAATAAGTATTCTATTGATGAACATATAGTATGAAACTTGACCCTTGAAAACAAATAATTTATGAGTGGGCAGAAAAATAAGGACCAATAAAATTTCCTGGGCTACTGGGAATGCAGTTTTATCCTTTATGCTACTGTAGTAACTTAAAAGGCCTTTGAAGTACCTTTTAAGGAACTTACATGTTAAGAAGAATCTGGCAAGCTGGCATTTTCTTTTTATATATGAAATACTTCAGGAAGTTGAGTGGATCCTAAGCACCAGACTGGAATCCCACAGATCTCAAATTTGTTTAGTTCTCTGAACCACAATCAAAAAGAGCACTTGTAATATATGTTAGTGAGTAAATTTCAAGATCTTTAAACACTTATATAGGAAATAATGTCCGAGAAATAGTTTTTGACCTAAAAACTATATTTTCTGGCCAAATTGGATCTTTTACAGTACTTTTTTTTCTTAGTTGATATATTTTTTTCACCATCTACCCATTTCTTCCGCCCATAAACTTGAGTCACCATTTACTCCATATGTTATAAATAAAGCCTGACTCTAGTGGCTAAACACAATAAAGGTTTAATTCTCATTCATGTAAGCAGTTCAGATATTACTGATCCTGGTAGGTAGCTCCCTCCAAATAATGATTCAAAAACTTATAGACTCTTTGCATCTTCAACACATGGTTCCTTCAGTTGCCCTGAAGGCTGTCTTCATTTCAGCCAGGGGGAATGGGAAAAGAAAATGGAAGATTACATGTGGGAAGTTTTTATGGGCAAGGCTAGAAGATGCATAGCCTTATTTTGGAAGTTTTTATTCTAAAACTCAGTCACATGGACCCGCCTAACCACAAAGGAGGCCCAGAAATGTAGTCTGTTGCCCAAGAAGAGGAAGCAAGCTTTCTAACCAACAAAGCAGTCTTATCAGTGGTGTGCTGCTGGTGGCTCCTACCAGGTGAGAGAGCTGATTCTGTGCATCTCTTCCCAGCTTTGTATCCAGTGACATCAGCCATGATGGGAGCATTTTACATCATAGAAATTGGCAAATATTACAAATCGGGGCTACTTTTTCCCAAGGACCAGTTTACTGGCACACTACACCCTGAGTCTCTTTCACATCCCTCCGTTTCCTTCCCCAGCTCTCCTTTCTATTTAATTAACCATTATTCTTGCTCCTTCACATTTGGAGTCTGGTCTTTCCTCTCCATTGACACCATGCAGCCCTAGTTTGGACCTTGACAGCTCTTCCTGTGATTAATCCACCAACCTAACTCATTTCCCAGTGTCTACTCTCAGCTCACCTTGTTCTGCAGTCACCCTGGGAGGAACAGAATCTCTAAGGGTGAGATGAGAAAGATTAGAAACAATTGAGGTTGGTGGTGTTCTCATTGCTTCCAGAGTGAGACAAAAATTTGAACATGCCATTGTCCCTGGTTAACATTCTTTAATGGCTCTCCATTACTTTCAGAATAAATTGAAGTTTCGTAGCATGGCTTATATGCCTCTTCACCATCTAGCGCCTGCCTTTTTACCAGCCTCTTCTCTGGATGCCACTTTCTCCTGCAAACTCTATCCTATACTAGTAGGAACCTATTTATAATTTCATAAATACTCGATGACACTTACTGCTTTGAGGCCTTATTTTATTGTTGTTCATGGTTCTCGGATATCTTCCTACCCTACCTGATTTGCTACCTCCTACCCAACATAACTCAGGTATCAGCTGCTGGAAACCTTCCCTGGCTGTCTGCTCCCCTATACCCCACTGTTCTCTGTTTACTCTGAGGCACTTGTGTTGTGAAGGCTTTGTAAACGGTGAGCTCTTTACAGTCAAGCGCTGTTTATATAGTATTCTTCTTTGTATCCCTGAGACTTAAAAGTCCTGGAATGTGCTATGTCCTCAGCACATGCAGAATTAAATGGAAAGAAAAATTCCAGTACTGGTTGTTGTTGTTTTTATATTATCTTATTTGATTATATGTCTTGCTATAACCATGAACAGCTCAGCTTTATTTTTTAAAGATCCCTAACATTTACATTTGCTGGTTTCCATATACCAGCACCACAAGTCTAGCAAACATAACATAAAATCAGTTAAATATGTTTTTTTCCAAAACACTCAGTAGGCTGTAGGCAGACAACAGAAATCCAAGAAACAGAAGCAGAGATAGAAATTGTACTAGGAAGTAGCAATACTTTTCTTTTGGAGTTTTCTCCCAAACTCTCTACAGATGAAAGTTAATAGGACAAAGTGATAAACGAAGTCACCATGACCTTCTTGATGACTCTTACCAGGTAACCCTGGGACACACTTATGACTGGCATTCATATACATCTCATACTGTTGTCAGATGGATCTTTTTTGTCAGGAAGGGTGCTAACCAGAGTTTGGCATCCTGTGGGAAGTCAAAGACTGCAGTGTAGGGAGAGGTCCTACGGGGGGGGGGGGGGGGGCCCTCTGCTGAATCAGCTCATATGGTGTATATGGTGTAAGCCTCAGAGAGCTAGACAACAAATATGCCCACGAGGTTCATTTCTGAGAACTCCCAGGACGATGGCTTATGCTTATGAGAGAAAAAGAATCAAATATGAAACCCTACATGCCTTTTAGGAAAGGTTTACCCTATCTCTCTGAGGATTGGCCATGCAGCTATGAAGAGAGAAGGAAGAGGCATGCCTTTGCACTAAAAATGAGTTATATGGAACCAAAACTGACCAGGAAGCAAAGTTGCTGTCTCCTTGGGAAGGGCCCAGGCTGCTGTGGCAACTTTTGTTATATGGGGCGGTCAGATTAGGAAAAACACGAAGGCATAGACGTGGGCAGACTGGGGTCAGGACATTCAAGGTCAGATGATGGGCCTGGCAGCTTCAGCCTGCACCTATTAGTCGGGGAGGACAGCACTGCCTATGGCTCGAGATGCTTGTGAAGAATGTATGTGAGTGTGCTCTGACCTTTGTGCAGCACTAGACACACATGGAATATTCTTATTACTTAGAAAAATCATCATTGACACCCACCCTCACTTTTGCCCCCTTTCTAGGGTTCCAATGAGCTTAAGCTGCCTCATCTTTTCTAAGATAAAAATGATTAAAACGTTACTATCTATTTTTGTCACAGATCTACTACTTCAAAGAATTCATCGAAGGAAACAATGAGACCTTCTCTGTATGTAGCATTGTTCATAATAACGTAACGTGGGAAATAATCTCAGGTCTATGAATTCAAGGGATTAAACAGCAACCATTAGAATGATGCCATAGCAGGGTCTTTGTTGACATATGTCAATGCAAATTGTTAAGAGAAAAATCCTCTTTGGAAAAATTTCTATTCATTTCTTTTGCCCATTATTTGATTAGATTGTTTGTCTTCCTGGTGTTGAGTTTTATAAGTTCTTTATAAATTTTGGTTATTACCCCCTTATCAGACGTGTTGTCGAGTATGTTCTCCCATTGTGTGGTTTGTCTTTTTATTCTGTTCTTATTGTCTTTAGCTGTGCAAAAACTTTTTAGTTTGATATAGTCCCATTTGTTTATCTTGCCTTCTATTTGATTTGCCCGTGGAGATAAATCAGCAAATATATTGCTGCTACAGATGTCGGAGAGCTTGCTGCCTATGTTTTCTTCTAAGATGCTTATGGTTTCACAGCTTACATTTAAGTCTTTTATCCATTTTGAGTTTGTTTTTGTGAATGGTGTAAGTTGATGGTCTAGTTTCATTTCTTTGTAGGTAGATGTCCAATTTTCCCAACACCATTTGGTAAAGAGGCTGTCTTTACTCCATTGTATGTTCTTTCCTCCTTTGTCAAATATCAGTTGTCCATAAAACTGTGGGTTTATTTCTGGGTCCTCTGTTCTGTTCCATTGATCTATGTGCCTGTACTTATGCCAGTACCAGGCTGTCTTGAGTATAATGGCCTTATAGTAAACCTTGATATCTGGAAGAGTGATACCTCCTGCTTTATTTTTTCTTTTTAAGATTGCTGAGGCTGTGTTCTTTTTTGATACCATATAAATGTTTGGAATATGTGTTCTATATCTTTGAAGTATGTTATTGGTATTTTAATTGGTATTGCATTGAATTTATAAATTGCTTTGGGTAATACAGACATTTTAATGATGTTTATTCTTCCTAACCATGAGCACGGTATATGCTTCCACTTGTTTGTATCTTCCTTGATTTCTTTTATCAATGTTTTATAATTTTCCGAGTACAAGTTCTTAACCTCCTTGGTTAAATTTACTCCTAGGTACTTTATTTTTTTGGTTGCAATAGTGAAGGGGATTGTTTCCTTAATTTATTTTGCTGACAGTTCATTGTTGGTATATAGAAATGCCTCTGATTTCTGAGTATTAATTTTATATCCTGCCACCTTGCTGAATTCATTTATAAGGTCCAGTAGTTTTTTGACTGAGACTTTAGGGTTTTCTATATACAATATCATATCATCTGTAAATAATGACAGTTTTACTTCTTCTTTTCCAATTTAGATGCCTTTTATTTCTTCTTTTTGTCTGATTGCTGTAGCTAGGACTTCCAGAACTATGTTGAATAAAAGTGGTGAGAGGGGACACCCCTGCCTGGTTCCTGATCTTAAGGGGATTGCTTTTAATATTTGTCCATTTAGTATGATGTGTGCTGTGGGTTTGTCGTAGATGACCTTTATCATGTTAAGGAATGTTCCCTGTATTCCCACTTTACTGAGAGTTTTGAGCATGAATGGGTGCTGGATTTTATCAAATGCCTTTTCTGCATCTATTGAAATTATGATGTGATTTTTGTCCTTCCTTTTGTTTATGTGATGAATCACATTGATTGATTTTCGAATATTGAACCAGCCTTGCCTCTCCAGAATAAATCCCACTTGATAATGGTGTATGATTTTTTTCATATATTGCTGGATCCCATTGGCTAATATTTTGTTGAGAATTTTAGCGTCTAAATTCATCAGGGATATAAGCCTATAATTTTCTTTCTTTGTGTTGTCTTTGCCTGGTTTAGGGATCAGAATTATGCTCGCCTCATGAAAGGAGTTTGGAAGTCTTCCTTCCTCTTGAATTTTTTGAAATAGCTTGAGGAGGATAGCAGTTAGTTCTTCTTTGAATTTTTGATAGAATTCACTTGTGAAGCCATCAGGCTCAGGACTTTTCTTTTTTGGGAGTTTTTTGATAACTGTTTCGATCTCATTTGTTGTAATTGGTCTGTTTAGGTGTTCTGATTCTTCCAGATTGATTTTCGGAAGATTATATGATTCAAGAAATTTGTCCATTTCACCTAGGTTTTCTAATTTTTTGGCATAGAGTTCTTCATAGTATTTTCTTACAATGCTTTGTATTTCTGTTGTGTCAGTTGTTATTTCTGCACTGTCCTTTCTAATTTTATTTGAGTCCTCTCTCTTTTTTTCTTGGTGAGTCTAGTTAAAGGTTCATCAATCTTGTTTACCTTTTCAAAGAACCAGCTTCTGGTTTCATTGATCCTCTGTATTGTTTCCTTAGCCTCTATGTCATTTATTTCTGCTCTGATCTTTATTATTTCCTTCCTTCTACTTGTCCTGGGTTTTATTTGCTGTTGTTTTTCTAGTTCTTTTAGATGCAGGGTCAGGTTGCTTATTTGAGCTTTTTCTAGCTTGTTTGCTCATTATCATTTGTTTCTAGAAAGTTTTTTATTTCTTCTTTGATCTCATTGTTAATCCATTCATTATTTAATATCATGCTATTTAGTTTCCAAGTGTTTGAGTATTTTTCATTTTTTCTTTTGTAGTTAATTTCTAGTTTCATGGCATTGTGATCAGAGAAAATGCTTGATATGATTTCAATCTTCTTAAATTTATTGAGACCATTTTTGTGTCCTAACATGTGGTCTATCCTAGAAAATGTACCATGAGCGCTTGAGAAGAATGTATATTCTACTGCTTTAGGGTGAAAAGTTCTGAAGATATCTATTAAATCAAGTTGATCTAGTGTATCTTTTAAGTCTGCTCTTTCTTTAATAATTTTCTTTCTTGAGGATCTATCCAGTGATGTTAGAGGGTTATTGAAATCCCCTACTATTATAGTATTGCTGTTAATCTCGCCCTTGATATCCATCAAAGTCTGCTTTATATATGTCGGGGCTCCTATATTTGGTGCGTAGATATTTATAATAGTTATATCTTCCTGTTGAATTGTTCCCTTTATCATTATGTAGTGTCCTTCTTTATCTCTTACTACAGCCTTTGTTTTTAAAGTTCATTTTGTCAGCTATAAGTACGGCTACCCTGGCTTTTTTTTCATTTCCATTTGCATGAAATATTTTTTTCCATCCTTTTACCTTCAGTCTATGTGCATCTTTTGTTTTAAGGTGTGTCTCTTGTAGACAACATATGTATGGGTCCTGTTTCTTTGTCCATGCAGCTACCCTATGTCTTTTGATTGGATCATTTAATCCATTTACATTTAAGGTTATTATTGATATGTAGTTGTTTATTGCCATTTTATTCTTTAAAGCTGTATTCTTCTTTTGCTATATTCTTTCCTCCCTTTGAACTGTTCACAATAGGCCCCTTAGTATCTCTTGCAGAATTGGTTTGGTTTTAATGAATTCCTTGAGGCTTTCTTTGTCTGGAAAGCTCTTTATTTCTCCTTCAATTTTAAATGTTAGCCTTGCTGGATAAAGTAGTCTTGGTTGTAGGTTCTTGTTCTGCATTACTTTGATTATATCTTGCCATTCCCTTCTGGCCTCAAGTGTTTCTGTTGAGAAGTCCGATGTCATCCTTATGGGGGCTCCTTTGTAGGTGATAGCCTTTTTTTCTCTAGCAGCTTTTAAGATTTTTTCTTTATCCATTAGCTTTGGTATTTTAACTATGATGTGTCTTGGTGTAGATCTTTTTGGGTTTCTCTTTAATGGAATTCTGTGTGCTTCTTGAACGTGTGGAATGTTTCCCAGCCTTCATTTAGGGAAGTTTTCTGCTATGATTTGATTGAACAAAGTTTCCATTTCCTGTCCTCTCTCCTCTTCTTCAGGCACCCCTATGATGCGAATGTTGTTTCTCTTCATGTTGTCACAGAGCTCCCTTAGAGTTTCCTCACCTTTTTTGAGTCTCTTTTCCTTTTTCTTCTCTGCCTCTGTGCCTGTGTTTATTGTGTCCTCTAACTCGCTTATTCGATCCTCAGCGTGATTCATCCTGCTTTTAATTCCTTCCATTGTGGTCTTCAGTTCTGATACTGTATTTGTCATTTCTGTCTGATTCTTTTTTATTATTTCAATTTCGTTTTTTATACTTGTTATCTCTTTATTAGGTGTTCATAATGACTATCCATTGTTGCTCTAATTTCTTTGAACATCTTAACTATCATTATTCTAAATTCTGCTTCTGGTAATTTGGTTATATCTGGTTCACTCAGGTCCTTCTTTGGGGATTTCTCTTGATTCATTTGGTTTGCATTCCTCTGCCTGCCCATTTTGTCTTTGTATAAGCAAGTTGTGGCCACTGAACTCCAGTAGGTGTTGTCTTTGTGTTCTCTAGGTGTGGTCTGTCTGCAGGCCTGCCACCCCCTCTGCCGCTGCCTAGGGCGGTTGGGTATGGGCGTTGCCCGCGCCGGCCCACTGCGGCTGTTGCTGTAATTTCCGCCTCTATTCCATGGGAGGGACTGTCACTCAAGCCACAAGCCTCAGCACCAAAGGCAGAGGTGAGCACCTTTGCTCAGCTGCGGACCCAGCCTGTTTCCGAGCTTACGCCCAGGACCCGTAGTCAGAGCCTGCTCGCCACAGTTTTGCGGGCTGGGCAGGGCTTTTGACGTGCTCTCTGCTGTGAGCCTTTGCCCGTCTGGAGCTTTAGCCCCGCCTTCGCGTTCCTAGCCAACTCGCGCACGCAGGATGGCAAACCGCGGTTTATTGGGCCAGGTGTGTTTGCTGGTGTGAGCTCAGCTGCGAGCTTCCACTCGTCCCGGACTCTACCCCGTCCCCACACTCGGAGGCAGCTTGTGCAGGCAGGATGGCAAACCGCGGTTTCTCTGGCCAGGCAGGGCTGGTTGCGTGAGCTCAGGCACGAGCCCCAGCCCGTCCCTGGTCCTAGCCCTTTCCCGGCGGTCAGGGCCGGCTTGCGCAGGGTCGCAGAGCAGATCTCTGTCCGTTCCTGGCCTCCTGCTTTGTCCCTGCAGGTGGGATTACAGGTGGGCCCACAGCTGCCGGACCGTTTTCGCGCGTCCCCTTCGCCCCTGCTGGGCTAGACCGAGCTCACACCGGCTTGGCCTCCGCCCACGCCGACAAAACCACGTTTCAGCGTCCTGCCACCACCATACCCTTGAGCAACCCTCAGCAGAGTAGGAAGGGTCCTAATACTCCACACTGTAGACCTGGGAGCTCCCTCCCTCTAAGCATCTCTGCTCTAATTGCCGCGGGAGAGCTTGTTTGGCTAGTGTCCTGACTCCCTTTGCTGGTATTGCTAGTTCCAGGGGAAGTATTCGTTTTCGATTAGGGAAGTGACTTAGCCCAGGGGTTAGGGTGGCTGTCCCTCAGAGTGTTTGTCCCTGTGCCTTCAGTCCACAGCCTCTTCCCGCTTCTCTGGTCCTCTCCTCTGTCCCCGTTCCTCGGAGCCCCGGGTGCGTGGTTGTGAGAGAGGTTTTCTGCGTTGTCCCTTTAAAAAGAACCTTGGGTCTGAGAAAACTGTCTCTTTCTCACAAACAGTATCCTCACTTGTTTCACAGCTCAATACTGTCCAAACGCCTCTTCTAGGCTCTGGGACTGTAGGCTGGGGCTTGGTTCCTGCGACCCAGGTCCCTCCCTCTCCGCCAAACTCTCCTCCCGCCACGTGGGTCTCTCCGGGCTGCCATTTTCTCCGGGGAGCTGGGCAGCCCTCTTTGCGTTTTCGCTATTTCTACCAGTCTCAATGTTGCTTTTTCTGTGTTCCTTGGTTGAAGAGTCCACTTAGTTTAGTTCAAAGTTGGTTTATCCAGATGATGGTTCTTAAAATTGAGTTATAACCCACTTTGGTTCTGGGAGTTGGAAGTTGGTATGTCCACCTACTCCATCACCATCTTGCTCCTCCCCTATATTTCTGTTTTAATGAGTATATATACTTTTAGAGTTAGAAAGACAATAAAGCTCACTGGGAAATTGTTTTTCCTTTTGGGAAAAAAAGAAGAGTTCAATACGGAGAGGACAAAAAGAACAATTGTTTCTGGTAGGCTTTGAGATATTAATTGAAATGATGCTTACTTGGAGCTTTCCAGATGCCTTCTGTGACCCCCATCTCCCAAGAAAAGCTTTATCTCAGAATGAGGTCAGCCTGTTAGAGATCTTTAAATGACAACGGAATCATACAAATGCCCAGTAAATGAATATTGATTTATTTTTTTTTAAAGAAGTCTATTCTTTTCCTTAGCTCATCTTGAAAATTATTTTATGTTTCTTCCCTTGTGAAACTTTTGTGATTTCAGGCATATTTTGGCTTTAAATTATGGCAGTTCTCCTATTCTATTAATGGCAAGTATATATAAGGAAAAACGGAATTTCATGAATTTTTTACAATGGTTCCAATGAGAGTCTGAGTTAAATATAGTCTCAGGGAGTCCTCACCGGGTGCCTCCTCTCCTCTGCCTGCTGGGTTCCAGGGTGCTCACCTCTGCCCCACAGAGCCTCTGCCCACCGTGCAGCCAGTGACCCTGGAGCCTCTCCACATCATCAAACTTTTTCTTTATTCTTTTCTTCCCGGTGCCTCTTCTTTCCCTATTTACATTTCTATGACACTCTTCACTTCTGCTTTTTCACTTTGCATTCTTCTATTGCATTGCTTCCTTTAGGGAAAAACTAAAACCAAAGCAAACCACCATCTTTTCTGTAGTCGCTGCCCGCCTTCAGGATGAGGGGCCATGGTGGCCCCTTCCAGTCCCAGAACAATGGTTGGCTGAGCCAGTTGGGAGCATCAGGACTCCCAAGGGAGCCTGGGCCCCACCAGATGGGCTCCCTGCCTGACTACAGCTCACCACCAGCCCTGGCCCAGGTGGCCTCAGATGCCGGCAGTGTGAGCATCCTATCTCGCTGGCCCTCCTGCATCTCTCTGTAGACCAGAGGGGCCAGATTTCATTCGACTGCAGCTCCTGCCACTTCTCTGCAGGAAGTTCAAGGATGAGTCATGCTCCTTGTCTCTTAATCAAGGGCAAGCTCCTGTGCTGCTTCCACTCTTCTCTTTGACTCTCAAACCATATGAGTGTAAACATCCTATGGCTTAGGCATTCCCAATTCAATACATTATGTGTGTGGCACACTGTTTCATGGGTTTTAAACACCTTGACTGGTGAGATTATTTGTTTACCTTTAGAGTTTCTCAACCTCACAAATGACTGGATGGAACATTTGATTCTGTACCATGCCTCACACAATTCTTCTAGCTCAGCTGACTGTCACTGTCCCTAACACACCTGTTATAGGTAGGCAGTGTCCCAGGCGCTCACCTCAAGATGGAGGGGGTAGGCCACGGCCAGGCAGTCAGGGGCTAGATGCTGAAGCTCTCCCCTTCTGCTTCAGGGTCTGAATTGCCAATCCAGGATGGCACAGCAGCATGAATTCAGGCTGGCCTCTCTGATTTGTGGTCCTGGCGGACAGAGTAGTGGGTCAGTTAGTGTTAGGTTGAGAGAGCAGGGTGCAGGACCTGCCCAGGTGCTGGAGAGCTCAGGAAAGCAGAGTCCAGCCTCCTAACTGCAGGGGGAGATGGGGCCAGGGAGCTGGGCACAGGGTAGCTCTTTTGTGAATTCCTGGGTTTCAGCATGAAGGCATCACCCCAACACTGCTCAGATCTGGGCAGGGCTGGACCTGAAAGGGCCTGGTATTTAGACAGGTGGTTCTGACACCTTGCCTGGGCTGCCCCGGCTTGTCCCCATTAGTAGGTTGCTATGGCTTTCGCACAAGCCCCAGTTTAAACTCTCTATTTTGTTACTCACCTTGCCAGCACTCAGTCCTGGACACTGTTCTCCATCTTCCTTCCTCTCTTCATCCATTCCTTCCAATCTATGTTCTGCTGGCCTCCTACTCTTCCTAAAGCTACAAAACCACCACCCAACCCAAGGGTGCATTCAAATCCTCGTCCTCCAGGCCTGCTGGCTTTCTGCCCAAGCAGCTCTCATTCTTGCTCCTCAGGGCGTGGTCTGCAGATCAGCTGCATGACCCTCCCCTGAGAGCTTGTTAGAAATGAAAAATCTGGGCCCCAACCTGAACCTATTGGAAATCAGAAAGTGCGTTTTAAGCCTCCCTACCTGGACTACTTGCACATTAAGATTCTAGAAATGTTGCTCAAACGATCTTTAACATTTCTAATGTGTCACAGACCAGAACCTTTGTAAAGTACAATAAAAAAGAATTCTTAGAAAAATGAAAAGAAAAATAAAGCCTAACGGCATACAAAATACACACCTCATTAAAAACATTAGATTCATTAACTTATTCTTTTGAATTGTCATAAAGGTTTCCAACTGCTTACTCTCAGTGTCAGTCCTTGTTTCATCATAAACGAGCAGCATATGGCTCATGGACCGACCATACTTTGAGTCGTGCTGCTCTGGATGGTGCACTGTCACTTCTCTTCAAAAGTTATTGATGCCTATTGTGTCCCATACTGAAAAGTCTGCCTCTTCTTTATAGGACCTTAAGTCTCTTCTCTGGCTTAGCTTTGCTTTTGCAGGTCAAGGTATGTTTGTTACTTATTTAAGATAGTAGCCCCAAGGCCCTTGTGGCCCAAGTAGCTTGTCTTCCTCTCTTCATTTACCTGCTCCCTGTTTATTGCCCATGGAAGCTGACCTTCGTGGGCAGCATCTACGGGCTGCCCTACGCCTGTCCTTGGGCTTCTGATAGAGTTTGGCATGAGGAAGGTGCTCAGCTCGGAGGGCGGGGCACAGCAAGACTGGGGCATCTATTTCCTCATAGATTCCAGTGTCTCAGTTTTTCTACCCAATGTCTCAGCTCCTGGAAGGTGACTTGCTCCAACAACTCCAGCTATGTCTGGTTGCAGTATATTTATCCCTTCTCCTTGCCCTTCAGGCCCAGGATAGGAAAGGATCTGGGATATTCTGAGCTCTGAGGTGCTTCTTATCATGAGAAGGCGTCCCTAACCTTGCCCACTCCTTTGTAAACAACTGCTTTATTACACTCTCCTCAGTCACTTTGTTCTGGTAGGCTATCTGTCTCCAGCTGGGGCTCCTGGTGACAGCCAGCGCTCTGACTTGCAAAGGATGCTTGTCAACTGGTTGAAATTTACCCAAGTCCTCCAGTGGTCATCTCTGAAAGAATAAAAGGAAATATTGAGGAGACGACTAAGTAGAATTTCTTAAAAATTCATATTTAGAGTATTAATTTAAACATTTAGAAAAAAATAGTTGGTAGGAAGAGGGTATATTGCTCTTCCCTCGTGGTAGATAAGCTCACTAGTTTTAGCTAATCCGACATATGCTTCACAAGATGAAACAAGATATCTTACTTCACAAGACAAAAAATTTAGAATAAAAAAAGAACAAATTTTATGGCACCTATAATGAGAATTTAATGCTAATATACTTACTATTCTAGAAACCGTTCTAAATAGTTTTTAAGTATTAACTCATTTAATCCTCATTACAATCTTAAAAGTGAGGTCCCTATTCCATAGAAGAGGAAGCTGAAGCTGAGAGGCCTTACGGAGCCTGCCGGGGTCATATAAGCTCTGACTCATGGTCGCAGGCAAGTGTGGGGTAAATGCAGCCTTGGCACCAGGCAGTCTTGCTGCAGGACTAGCCTTGGATACTGCACGAGGGTAATGCTCACGACGCTTCCATTCTCTCTGAGCTCCTGTGGCCCATGTGGCTATAACTGCTGCCCTCTCTGAGGATGTTGTCCATTATCTTCCACAGTGTCCTCTGTGAAGGACCATAGTTGTGCTTCTTTGGAGCAACAATTTTATGGCTCTCACGCAGATGTATAAAAGCGTCATGACCTGTATGTTGTGTGCAAACTTCAGTAGGGGCTCAACATTTCATCCCTATAGATAATTTTACTTTTACTCCTTTTGTTTGTTTGTTTGCTTTTGAATTTTGGTAATTTCATATTGCTGTTTTATTTACATCCTTTGGGGTTTAGGGCTTTAAATCGTTTCCTATCTTTTTGTTCTTAAACAAGGCAGGGATGTAGATGAACACATGCAACACATTGATAAAATAGTAACATATAGTCACTGTCTTCATTCCAGTCAGAGGCGGATTTAACAACAGGCGCACCGGGCGCACCCTGGGCCCCGACTTCAGAAGGGCCCCACAAAATCCCAACTTTACACTTTTTGTGTGTATTTTTTTGAACTGAGAAGCAGGGAAGCAGACAGACTTCCACATGTGCCTGACCGGGATCCACCCAGCATGCCCACTAGGGGGCAATGCTCTGCCCTTCTGGGGCTTTGCTTCGTTGCAACTGGAGCCATTTTAGCACCTGAGGCAGAGGCCATGCAGCCATCCTCAGCACCCAGGCCAACTTTGCTCCAATGGAGCCTTGACTGCAGGAGGGGAGGAGAGAAATAGAAAGAAAGGGGGGAAGGGTAAAGAAACAGGCGCCTCTCCTATGTGCCCTGGTTGGGAATCAAACCTAGGACTTCCACATGCTGGGCCTATGCTCTACTGCCTAGCCAACTGGCCAGGGCCTACACTTTTTTTAATGACACCAAGTTTGGTTTCATATGTGCAATTTTAACATTAATAATAGGTAATATTTTTTATTTATTTAAAAATATGGTTAACATGTATTTTTATTTTCCCTGTCTCTCTCTTTTTATTAAGGGGCCCAATATTTTTTTCTGTGCCCAAGGCCTCAACCGACCATAACCTGCCTCTGATTCCAGTCATATGTTTGGTTGCCACTCAGAATAAACTGTCACAACATATTTTGCCTTACTTTCTGGTTAGCCTAAGCCTGAAATATTCCTATATTCATATGAAACTATTTCTCATTTTGTAGCATTAAATGATATTTCTGAGTCATTTTGAGCCCAGTGCAATTCTGTAGGAAACACTCAAGCCTTGTAAACTGGCTGTGGCTCAGTTTTAATGTTTACTTCTTTCTCAGTAGATTGTCACAGAGAAGCCCTTGACAACATCAAGCATAATGACCAAGCATCAAAGACTGTCTGAATAGCACACCAGGTTATAATTTTCCTTTTGCAATACTCTGATGTTCTCTTTTAAAACTGATTTGATATGTTTTTCCCCCAGAGGAAATATATCTTTTAATTATAAGGCCTCATTAGCTATTTTACTTTTTCATTCCCAGATATTTTTTTTCTTTTTCTCCTAAATGTTTCCAGTGACAGTAGGATAATAGTATGTGTTGATAGCTGAAAGTGGGTTTGTTTCTAAACATATAAGGATTCATCCTAAGCATTCATATCATGACTCATAATGTCTCCAGGCATTCTGCAAAGGACCCCCTCCCACCCACACTGTACCTCTTTCTAACCGTTATGCTATTGTGAAGAGATATTGCTTACTTGGGAGAACAACTGGGCTTCCTAAAGCATGTTCTAGGCTGAAATTTCTTGCTCAGGGTATTATCCTATAGAAGACAGGCATGCACAACTAGATTGTAATTTGGCTACCTGAAGATACTTATTTTGTCCCACAGACTGGTCTGTAATCGTGGTATGGTAAAGATATATAGTCCATTTCAGGGAAAATAGGGCAGCTTTCCAGAGAGATGGTTTGGCAGCTGTTGGCATGGTCTAATTTCAGGATGTAGAGCAAGCTGTTCAAAAACCCCTGCAATTCCTTTAGCTGAGGCTAATGTTTGAAAAGGCTAACACTCTTGGGAGAGATAAGACATTGACTTAAAATTCACTAGAGACCAAGTTGCCACAGGAGAAAGAGCAATGCTGGCAAAGCGCCCGTAGTGGAACAAAGGACATATATCATGGGCTGGGCCAGAGCTTCTCAAACTTTAATGAACACCTGGATTGTCTATTCAAATGATGGCTTTGACTCAGAAGATTGCAGGTGTGCCTGTAGATTCTGCATTTTTTTTTATTTTAAAATTTTATTTAGAAAATTAACTTTAATAGGGTAATGTTGATCAATAAGAGTATATAGGTTTCAGGTGAACATTTCCATAGCATTTGAACTATTGATTATGTTGTATACCCATCACCCAAAGTCAAATCATTTTCTGTCACCTTATATTTGTTTCTCTTTACACCCTTCCTCCCAACCTCCACCCTCCCCATTCACTCAAGTCCCCCTTCCTCTCCCCCACACTCTTTTCCCCCTAGTAACCACTTAACTTTTATCTATGTCCATGAGTCTCAGTTTTATATTCCACCTATGTGTAAAATTATATAGTTTTTTAGCTTTTTCTGCTTTACTTATTTCACTCAGTATAATGTTCTCAAGTTTCATCCATGTTGTCATAAAGGTCACTATGTCATCGTTTCTTATGGCTGAGTAGTAGTCCATTGTATATATGTATCACATCTTCTTTATTCGGTCCTCTATGGAGAGACACTTTAGTTGTTCCCATGTCTTGACCACTGTGAATAATGCTGCCATGAACATGGGGGTGCATGTATCTTTACGTACCAGTGTTTTTCAGTTTAGGGGGTAGATACTCAGTAGAGGCATTGCTGGGTCATATGGTAGTTCTATTTTTAATGTTTTGAAGAACCACCATACTTTCTTCCATAATGGTTAGACTAATTTTCATTCCCACCAGCTGTGAATGAGGGTTCCTTTTTGTCTACAGCCTCTCCAACAATTGTTATCATCTGTATTTGTTGATAATAGCCAATCTAACAGGTGTGAGGTGGTATCTCATTGTATTTTGATATGCATTTCTCTAATAGCGAGTGAAGATGAGCATCTTTTCATATATCTGTTGGCCATTTGTATGTCCTCTTGGGAGAAGTGTCTGTTCATGTCCTCTCCCATTTTTTAATTGGATTGTTTGCTTCTTCGTTTCTGAGATTTATGAGTTCTTTATATATTTTGGATTTTAACCCCTTATTGGAGCTTTTGTTTGCAAATATCATCTCCCATTTAGTTGGCTGCCTATCTGTTTTGTTGTCAGTTTCTTTTGCTGTGCAGAAGCTTTTTAGTTTGATTTTTGCATTTACTTCCCTTGTCTTTGGGGTCAAATTCGTAAATTATTCTCTATGGCCAAGGTCCATGAACTTAGTACCTATGTTTTCTTCTATGTAATTTATATTTTCAGATCTTGTATTTAGGTCTTTGATCCATTTTGAGTTAATGTTTGTGCATGGGAACAAACTGTAGTCAAGTTCCATTCTTTTGCATGTGGCTTTCTAATTTTGAGAGCACCATTTATTGAAGAGACTTCTTTTCTCCACTGTGTGTTTTTGGCTCCTTTGTCAAAGATGATTTATCCATACATACGTCATTTTATTTCTGGGCTCTTGATTTTGTTCCATTGGTCTTTATGTCTGTTTTTCTGCCAATATCATGCTGTTTCGATTATTGTGGCTCTATAGTATAATTTGAAGTCAAGTAATGTGATACCTCTGGCTTCATTCTTTTTCCTCAGTATTGCTTTGGCTATTCAGGATTTCTTATGGTTTTATATAAACCTGGTAATTTTATTTATTTATTTATTTTTGTATTTTTCTGAAGTGAGAAATGCGGAGGCAGAGAGACAGACTCTCACATGCACCCAACTGGGATACACCTAGCATGCCCACCAAGGGATGATGCTCTGCCCAGTTGGGGCCTTGATCCATTGCAACCTGAGCCAGAATGAGGCGGAGGTCATGGTGCCATCCTCAGCACCCAGGCCAACTTTGCTCCAATGGAGCATTGGCTGTGGGAGGAGAAGAGAGACATACAGGAGAGGGGGAAGGGTGGAGAAGCAGATGGGTGCTTCTCCTGTGTGTCCTGGCTGTGAATGGAACCTGGGAAATCCACATGCTGGGCCGACACTCTACAGCTGAGCCAACCCAGCCAGGGCCAAACCTGGTAATTTTTTGTTCTATTTCTTTAAAAAATAACATTGGGATTTTTATGGCGATTGCATTAAATTTATATTTTGCTTTGGGTAATATGGCCAATTTAACTATATTGATTCTTCCAATCCATGAACATGAATTTATATATTTTTCTATTTCATTGTGTCTTTTTTAAACTTTTTTCAATAATGTTTTGTAGTTTTCAGAATACTGTATAGGTCCTTCACATCCTTTGATAAGTTTATTCCTAGGTACTTTATTTTTTTGTTGTTGCAACTGTAAAAGGAATTGTTTTTTTGAGTTCATTTTCCAAAGTTTCATTGTTGGCATATAGAAAAGCAGTAGACTCTTGTATATTGATTTTGTATCCTGTGACATTACTGTACCAGTTTATTGTTTCTAATAGTTTTTTTGGTGGAGTCTTTGGGGTTTTCTATATACAGGATTATGTCATCTGCAGAAAGTGAAACCTTTACTTCTTCTTTCCCAATTTAGATGCCTTTTATTTTTTTCTCTTGCCTGATTGCTCTGGCTAAAACTTCCAGCACTGTGTTAAGTAAGAGTGGAGAGAGTGGGTAGCCTTGTCTCATTCCCAATTTTAGAGAAAAAGTCTTCATTTTCTCACTACTTAGTATGATATTAGCTGATGGTTTGTCATATATGGCCTAGATTCTGCATTTCTAAGATGCTGCTAGGTGATGCCACAACTGCTGGCCTGTGGGCTACACTCTGAGCAGCAGGGGCTATAAGAACTGTCTACTGCTTGCAGGCCTCACTGAGAAGAGAACAGCAAGGCAGAGGCTGAGCAGGAAGCAAGGACAGGACATGGAGAAGAAGTGAGAACCCGGTGCAAGAAGATAAGGTTCCAGGGGAGCAGGCAGAGCTTCCCGAAGGGCCTTGAGTATGATAATGGACATTATGCCAAGGACACAATCTGCTCTGTGTGTCCTTGCAGCTAGGCAACTCTTTATATTTTCCGTTTCTGACTTTCTTGAGCATGATATACACGGGGGCCTGAAAATCAGGCTGTGCCGTAACTTCTGGCCCAGGCAGAAACCCCCATAGAGTAAGGACTCCCTGAAGAAAGGACAAGACTCCCCTGTTTGGGCCCTGCCTGGCTCAGTGGCTGTCCACGACAGCTGGATGGCTAATTTCACCAGAGCCCAGGCTTTGAAATCTGACGGGGCTCAAGTTCTTGCTTTGTTACCTACTTGTTGTGTGACTTTGGACATGTCCTGCTTTGTCTCCACACCTTTTTTTTTGGATCTATGAAGTGGAAATAATATATTACTATCATATTCGGGTTCTTGTAAATGTTACAAAAACATGTAAGCATTATTACCTAGCACACACAAATCCTCAAAAAAATGCTAGTTTTTCTCTTCGTCCTCTTTCTTCTTACTATTATTTTACAATAATTCTACTTGACTAACCCTTCTTGCAGGTGTCATCCTTTCCTCCTCTTACTTGCCACTGTAACCATCTGCTCTGTTTTCCAATTTCTTGACCCTGTGTTTCCATAAGCTCAGGGCACTAATCCCAGCAGAGAGGGCTGCAGCCCAGGTCACAGAGGAGCCCTGGGTCTCTAGCTCAGTGCACAGCATTTGGCTGGTCTTGAGATGTTTTGGTGCCCCACTGCCATCAGGCCCCTGCATCACACATTAGCATCCTTCTTTTCTTTAATAGAACCTTCCCCTGTCTTCTGGGGTTTAACATTTCTCTTTGGGAGGCAAATGCATAAATAAAGAATTAGCGTATACCTTGATAAGTGTAACCACCATAGGGGGATGCATTACCTCTGCTTGGGATGCTTTGAGAACATGTCACAAGGAAGCAACCTTTCCAGTATTCTTTCAAAGATAAAAAGGATTTGGGATCAATACTAGTTCACTAGTATTGTGAACTAGTGTCCCTGATGCCAGAGACTGAGGGGTTTTCTGGGATGCAGAGTTTTCAATACTACAAGCAGGAGAGTCTCAGGCAAACAGAAATGGTTGGTCACCCCTATCAGTTTATCACAGCAATTTTCAGCAGGTGTGCCACCAAAATCTTAAAAACGGGCAGCACCTGACTGTTCAGTCAGGGGCATGGGCCTCTTCCCTTAGATGGTCAAATAAAAGAATGACAATAGCCAACACAACCATAACCATCTGGTGAGAATGAAGCGATATTATACCAAATTTTTTAGTCAGATCAGCAAAAAAATATATTTTTGGTGTGCTGCAGGATTTTTGTAATTAGTTTATGTTCCGTGAGGTGAAAAAGGTTGAAAATTGCTGGTCGATCGTGTGATCTGTCTGGGTCTTAGAATACTATTTTCTTTCACTAGTTATCTGAAAGCCTACAGTTAGTGTCTGGAACTCTGGTGTCAACACCAGTAGAACACAGAGAATCTTCCTGCCTGGTGTAGGCTGGCTGTCAGAGTCCACTTTTTGTCTTTTTCCATAGCTTTGGGACCTGTCTTGATGACCTGCTTCCCCTGGGTGAGACAGTCTATATAGGTCAGTGTTTCTCAAAGTTAGTCCTTGAATTTCTGAACTCAGAAGGGGACCCATGCTTGGAGCTTACTGCCATCTTGGAATTCTTGATAATTTTGTTTGAATTTGTGTTTTGTAAGCAAAGTCCAATAGGGCAATGGAGCCTGTGCTGGCTCATTCTCTCTCCCAAGCAGGTTCTTAGCCACCAGCTCTCTCCAAACCCTAGAACTACAATCCCGCCAATCCTCCTCCACCCCCGGCTGGGGTCTGGGAGTGGGTGCAGAGAGGGATGGCTGCATGCACACCATGCAGAGGGGGCATGCATGACCCATCACCCTGCCCCAAGCTAGCAAAGTGATAAAGACTTGACAGGGATGAGCCTGCATCTAGGTACCAAGCACGTCCCAGTGCAGAGGTTTAAGTCCCTCAGAAGTCACCTGTCTTTGTGGGTGGAGCAGTGGGCTCACAGAAAGGGGAGGTCGACCTCCTTGCTCTTGGCCAGGCATGACATCTCATGTTATGTCAACCCAGCAGCTTTTGGGAGGGGAATCCTGGCATGTATAAAACCAATAGCACGGTGGGGTCCCCTGGCACATCTGTGGGTCTTTATTCACCCAGCAAGAATCCCCTTACCCAAGGGAACGTAACATTAAAAAAGAAAATGCCATGGGAAGTCAAGAGAGAACCTGAAAGAAAGGGAAAGTATATTTTAGTAGCTTTAAAGGCACTTTCTCCCCCTTACACTTCATTTTGCTCTAAGCTCTGCAAATGTGAGCTGGTCCTGTTAGCCGCACTGCAGACCGACTGACTTAAAATTTCCTGCCTCATCCCCAAGGATCTGTGTGTCAGCACGCTCTCCAGGGGCCTCTAATGCACATGGACGTCTGAGAGCACTGCACTGTCACTTTGTCCCCTAGCTTGGCCGAATGTCCATAATTGAACACTTCTTCCTTCAGCTATATTTGTCCTCAATGGCCAGTGTGGGTAGCATGGGTGAAAAAACAAACAAACAAACAAAAACTCAACACCTCTGAAATCTTAATTTCTGCCACCACCGATTTATGATTTAGCTGGACAGTGGGGTCAAACTGATTTGAAATGGGGTCCTCTAAGCACCAGCAAGTCTACATTTCATTTCCTGTCTCTTTGAAAAAAGTCCTGGCTGCGGGACCTGCTCTGGTGCCTGGTGCACCACAATCCCTTTCTGCCTCAGCGATGTTCCAGACAGTAGGGCTCCACTAGCTTGTGTCCCTTTGTAGGCTGACACGGAGCAGAGCCCATTCCCAGTAGGCCTGTAGCACGGGTGAGCTACACACACATTTACTGTTGTAAAGCACTGCAATTTTTATGCTGTCACTGCAAAGCAACCAGCCTATCATGACAGACGTGGACTCTGTTTTATTTATTTTTTTTATTTTTTAAATTTCTTTTTATTTTATTCATTTTAGAGATGAGACACAGAGTGAGAGAGAGAGAAAGAGAGAAAGGGGGGAGGAGCTGGAAGCATCAACTCCCATATGTGCCTTGACCAGACCAGTGCAGGGTTTTGAACTGGCGACCTCAGTGTTCCCAGGTCGACGCTTTATCCACTGCGCCACCACAGGTCAGGCGTGGACTCTGTTTTAATGAGTATGACTCTCACCAGCCTCAAGTCCTCCATTGTAGGGCAAAAAGCCGATGTACAGAGCTTCCTTTGTTGATTTTTCTGGAACGGGGAGACTAAAACAAGGATTTCCTTGTAGGACTCCAAACACAGAAACTTAAATTCTGATCTACTACAATACTAAGATGTAGCCCCATGTGGCCATCTGCAAGCCTTTGTGCCCCATTCTGAACCAGGAGCTTCAAGAAGGACGAGTCCTGGGCTTGGCTTATGGAAAGGTTTTGCCAACCTGAAGTGAATACTGAGGAAGGAAGAAGCAGAGGTTACAAGGTCATGGAGACATAAAGCAGGACCTGTTCTGGACAGCCAGCAGGAGCAGGAGGAGTAAGACATCCAAATAGATATTTTCAAGCTCAGAAAGTTTCACAATTTGGGTGTGATTTTGTCATTCCCTGGATACCATTAGTTGAATTACAATTCAAATGGAAGCAGTCCTTTCTCTTTGCAAGTTAGGCAGTTAATGTACCTATGTCTCTTAGCCAGTAGGAATGAATAGAAAACAAAATCTCAATTGCTGGCTGCGGTTCTTTCTAGGGTGCATGTGCTCACGTGTGTTTGCATTTCAAAGGGTCACCCTGATCATGCCATCTTCATTTCTCCTTTAATGACTTCTGCTGGCCTGAGTAGGTGCTGATGGACATTTACAAGTGTTCCTTGGGATTTTTGCCAAGTCACTTGACCAGAACAGGTGGCAATGTATATTTTGCGATCACTAAAGACCGATGTTCCATTTAGTTTTGTATTGTTAGAAAGTAGCTGTCAGAGAATTTAAGAGATATGGTCCCTGCTTTAGGAGATGAACCCATCATATTTCTCAGCTCAGAGCATGTTATGAACTATTTCACTCTTGCTTTATTTTCATATTTTCCCCTTTATCCTAGATCCCCACCCCTGTTCCCTCCCCCTTCATAGGCTCCTGCTCTAATGTCTTTGCTACTTAACCTGAAACAGACCTGCCTGTGCCCTGGAGGGGTGTCACTGTCCTGGACTGAACCCTCACACGTGCCAGGCTCTGTGCCAAGTGCTTTGTAGGCATCGACTCTGATCCTCACTCTAGCCCTATGTGGTGCGCAGTCCCCGACATTTCTCTCCGTTGGAATGGGTTCCACCTGGGTAGTGCTGCTGGTCCTCTCTGTCCCCTCTTCTGGATGGTGAGTGTGGACTCCAGAATGGGGCATGCGCGACTGCCCAGAGGCATAGATGAACACAGGACTCGAACACAACCTGCGATCTCCAATATCAGCTTCACAAGAAATAAAGGTGATATTTTGTCCTTATCACCCTTGATCCTTTGTCTTACCTCTCAGTTGATTCAGAACCAAATAGAGATGAAGAGTCCTTTAAAAAACTCCAACATTAAGTATTGTTATTCCTTTTTACAGATCTGGGTACTAAGGAGCAGAGAGATAAAGGGAATCACCCAGGTTTCCAAGCTCAGAAATGAGAACCAAAAATTTTGGGCCCAGGCCCTGTCCTCTCATCCACTAAGCTACACTGCCTGTGAAGTATGAAGTGTTGTTTTATGTGAATATATATGAGTGTATCAATGTACATATATCTGTGTGTGTATATATGAATGTGTGTGAATATATGAATATGTGTATATATGAATCTGTGTATATAAGAATGTGTTTGTGTGTGTGTGTGTGTGTATATATATATATATATATAAAATTTATATGAGTGTGCTATAATATCTAGATCAATATCTTCTGTATTGCTGCCCTTCATCTTATGAAGGTTCATCCACATTGCCATATGTGTATCTATTTTCTCGCTTCTGACAGCTAGGGGGTTGGTATGGTCATTAGTGAGATGACCTGTCACACTGCTTCATTTAATAGAATGTTGCCTTGGGGGAAGTCATATACAGGGGGTCCTCAGGTTACGACACAGTTCCGTTTTTATGACAGTGACATAACCTGAATTTTGGTGTCAGTAGAAACACATCCTAGCTTAATACAAATGGAACACTTGTGCTTTTAACAGACCAAATTGGCCTAGGTAAGTGTACTGGGGGATGACAACTGTCTCACTCATACGCCTCGTTACTATGTATTCTTCCACCATGTGCCACCAGAGTAGTTTGCATACGTAGTCCATAAGTACGACACTAATGGCATAAGGCAAAAACACTCATGTCTCAATTTTTTAAAGTTTTTATGGGAGTGAGTACCATAAACTCAAAATGTTGTGTATTGAGACTGTCATAACCCGAGGATCCCCTATATAGGTGTAAATGAGGTGTGCACTAAAAGTCACATCAGATATTGCACTTTTCCTCAGAAAAATCAATAGGAATAGCCTGCTAAGCTATGTGTTAAGTACCCATTTAGTCCCTTGTGTGGCTATAACAGCTGTCATAATGGTGTAAGCATTACTTAATCTCCTTCTCTGTAGCTTCTGGGGTGCAGGGAGAAAAGATACCCTAGGTTGGGGAAAGGCTTTAAGGAAGACCAAGGAGTAAGAGAATTGGGGGGTAGAGATGGGTCTACTGAAAGTGAAGGGGTCAGGCTATTGTATGGATTGGGAATGATAGAACTTTGGGGCTCCACCCACCCTCCAACCCCACACCCTTCTTTTTAGAATGCCTAGCCATTCACCAGATCTACCACCATGAGACCCAGATCCCAGTTCTTGCAAGGTGGTGTATTGCCTCCAGTGGATGGTTCCTTCTGGCAGGGAAGGTGTCCCCCTACCCCTCCCCCCTCTGCCCACAGTCAGAGTGGGAGCGTGCTGTGCCTCCAGGTTCCCAGTGTAACCCATTAGCCCTGCTGTGGTGGATCTGTCTGGCTGTCCTACCCACTTCCCTGGCTCCCGTTTCACTGCATGACTGCCCTGGGTCAGGTGTGAATCCCTGAGTTTGTAACTAACACAGTCTTACCCAGAGGTGGATTTCGGGAACCAAGGCTTGGAGAAGTTCAATTAATTCTCTTGCGCTAGGTCACCTGACTCCTGGCGGCTGCTGAGCTGGGCACGGAGCTCAGCTCTCCTGTTATCCACCCGGCGTGGAGCCTGTCTGCACTTCTCTCCCTGCCTCCCTCACCATGCTCCGCTCTGCCCTGTCACACCCGGGTCTCCCCTCCCCTGCCACATCGCTCTTTTTCACTCATTTGTCTGTTATGAAGGATGCCTGCTAGGGGTCCTCGTGAGAACCAGAGCACTTAAGTCAGAGTGTTTAGGACACAAGAGGTTGTCTCATGTCTCCATCCAAGAGTTCAGCTGGGGATTCACCATTGTATCATAGCAATAGTGAATATGAGCTGTCCCATTTTATGCCAAGTCATTGCAATCTTTAGGGCTTTGGCTGACTGCCAGCATCGCCCTCATCCAGGCAGCATGCGGGCCCTACCCTGGCCTCCAGCTACATGTGGCCAAGGTAGTCCTGTTGCAGTTCATGAGTGGGCAGGAGAACCTAGCATAGGTCCTGTATTCCCAAGGCCACCTGCACTCAATTCTTGAATATTTAATTCCTCCTGTGATGAGTGTTTTAATAGAAAAGTACAGTGCTCCAGAAAGCATAAAATACAACTAACCAGAGTGATGGCTGCGCTGAGAACTCCAGGTTAAATAAAGGTTGGCAGTCTCCAGGGGGCTGGGGTCAGGCATCCATTGGGTCATGTTGAGTTGAGGTGGATGCGAAGAGGAGATTAAGTGAACAGCTGGAAGCATGGGTCTGAAGTGGATGTGAGGAGTCTGGGCTATTGATATACATCGGAGTCAGTGATGGGAGAGGGGAGCAGTGTGGAGTGAGGGGAGACAAGGCTGAGGGCTGAACTTTGGGTGAGACACATGGGAGTGAGTGAAAAGGGAGAAGAGAGCCGAGCCAGCATGCCACCCTTTGAAGATGGTGGCTCTAATGGGGAGAAGGAGCTTGGGGGGAGCTGGAGGAGGGCTTGTCTTTAGGGTGGAAGAGATGGTTGAAGGCTGATGGGAAGGATCCAACAAGAGGCAGGAGGTGAATGTGATCCCGTGCACAGTGGGAGGGATTGGCTTTTGACAGGAAGAGGCTCCACACTCCATTGGACCAGAGGGAAGAGGGAGAGGATGTGCAAATGTGCTCATTGGTTTGGGAAGGGAGGGCAAAGGAGTTCCTTTTCAGTAGTGCTCATTTTACTAGTGAAAGAGAGAAAGTCACCTTCAAGGGTGAGCAGAAGCAAAGGAGGCTGCACAGTAAGAACCACAGTGTCCACTGTGAGGACAGCCATAGCTGGACGTGGGCGCCAGAGACACAGGAAGCTCTGAGCCTGACTCAGGACTCAGTGCACCTTTGCTGGGATAAGCCACTGCCCTCAGAAGCCTTCATTGCTGCCAGAAAGAATTCTTCAGCATCCCGGCTTTTCTGTATCATTTGCTCTAGATGCAAAATCTTGGCAAGAGGCATCCGATTCGTGGAGCCCTGGGTCATGGGCCCATGCTGCCTGACCCACCAAGGAGCCAGAAAAGCTAGGATTTTTAGCCTTTAAAGGTGGAGCTGCCCTCTGTTCCCAGCAAGATTCGGAAGGTGGGGAGGGCATTCGGATCCTCGGAAGTTCAACCAACTAATGGCGAACTCCTCCCCATCGCCAGCTACACTCTGAGTGACAGTGCAAGTCCCTTGTGTCCCTCAGATTCAAGCACCCAGAAAGCAGGCTCCCCACTCAGAACTGGCTGTGATCATTCTCAGGGTGTAGGTTGATGCCTCTGAAAAACATGGTCTATGTCTTTATAGGATTGTTATTGTAACAACCACTAAAATACCCCAGAGGGTGATACCACCCCCTCTGAGAACTACCGTGCTAAGGAATTCAGAAAGTAAAAGAGCTTTTGAGCAAAGAGTGAGTTAGAAGAAGAACATTTAATCAGTAGCCCAGCTGATCTGAAATGACATTTTAGTTTAAAGCTCATTCCAAAGAGAGAGAGAGAGAGAAAGAGAAATGAATGTGCTGACTAATAAAAATGAATATGCTGAGTCAATTCAAGTTACTGCCATTATGTCCTATAAACATACATGAACAGCTGTTTCCAAAAAGCTCTCTGAAGTGCCTTGTCATTAGTAAGGATATTGGAAAAACAGCCTAAAGTATAATTTTAGCTTTAGTTTAAACTCTAATATCATTGTAGATACTGAAATTAAGGAAGATATAACAGAGAAAAAGGAATAGATATGACAAGGAAAAGTAGAACAGGACTATTATGAGTGCAGGTCAGAAATGATAATACTCTTTAGATAGAAAGATAATGGCCAAGAGGAGATTGAAACATTACAGAGGGTATGCAGTTATTTGTGAAGAATGACAGTAACATCATTTGGAAGCTGATTAAGGACAAATCCTCATTGAGAAATAGTTTGTTGAAGCCTACCATGGTGTAAGTAATGTATAGAAAACAATGTTTTTAGGAGTTAATGAGTCTAAAGATATATAGTGGAGGAGGATTCAGTTACCTTGGTGGTTGGTTATTAAAGTTGATTTAGCTAGCCTGACCTGTGGTGGTGCAGTGGATAAAGCGTCGACCTGGGAACACTGAGGTCGCCAGTTCAAAACCCTGCACTGGTCTGGTCAAGGCACATATGGGAGTTGATGCTTCCAGCTCCTCCCCCCTTTCTCTTTCTCTCTCTCTCTCTCTCACTCACTCACTGTGTCTCCTCTCTAAAATGAATAAAATAAAAAGAAATTTAAAAAAAATCTTAAAAATTGAAGTTGATTTAGCTAAATCTCTTTGCCCTGAAAGAACATGACTATATAATTTCCTTTGTCCTGTATGGTTTGTCAGATAAATTCTTAGGCTACTTATTAGTTCAGTGAGTGAGCCAAGTGTCCTATCTAATTTTCTTATAAATGAGCAAAAAAAGCGTGAGTGTGAAAAACTGAGTTTTACATGGAGAATCAGGCCCTAGACAAAAAAATTTTCCTGACAAAGATAGTAACTACACAGAGTAGGTTAAAGTATAAGACTTGATATAAAATAGATCTCAGCATACTTGGGCTTCAGCTTAATGAAAATCAACACCAAATCTACTTGTAAATTGTTAGTCGTGGTTAAAATACTCTTGAATAATATCGTTTAGTCCCAGGTTCTGCACTTTGAGTCTACTTAAGGAATAAAGATTCACACCCACAAGACAGAAAATCATGTTCTCTGTTATCAGTCCTATTTCTCTAGAGTTTTGAATTTATCAGAAATAAAATATAGATGCATGGGCTTCACCTATTCTTCATCTTTTGGGTTTTTTTCTCGAAAATTTCCATTAAAAAATAGTGGGCTTGTCATTTTCCAAGTTATCAAAGTGATCTAAATTTTAAAAGTCAATTTTGGTTTAGGGATTTTATTTCTTTAGGATATTGTGGTTGTTTTTAACAAGGAAGCAAGAGGTGTCTCTCTTCTCCCTTCCAGTTTCTACCCTAATCTCTGCCTCCTGCTGATTTGAATCTTAATTCCTTAAAAAAGAAAAAAAAAAAAAACACCTAGGGAGGTGAGGTGTTGGTATTGAAATCCTGGGTAGGCTGCCAAGTAGGATAAGTAGTAGAAAGCTGTGCTGCTCCAAAGGCTGGGAGGAGGACCTATGAGACAGAACATCAAAGAAACATGTAACAGCCTGAACCTGTCAGGAGGGCAATGGGTTTCTTCTCAAAAAAGAGACTCTAGCATAAAGTTTCTTTCTCGGGTGACAGGTTGACCTAGGCTAGGGCCTCTTGAATCCCTTCCTGTAAGTTTCTGGGGGTGGTCTCCCTTACCTCCTTGCAGTTTACCTCTTACTTCTGAGAAACAAGAAGAGGAGCCAACGGGCAAAGTGACTTTCCTCCCCACACATGCTTTATGACAGTGCCAGGGTCTGGGTTTCATAGAGAAGGGCAGTGATACATCTGCAGAAACAAGTGCCCTGGCTGAGTTATTGGCAGATATGCTCTTTTGGACCAGGACTAATAGGACTCTTTTCCAGACCGGCTGAGTTGTATTGTCATCATCACTGACCTTAAATTTTTTATGAGGATTGTACTTCATTTTGTGCAAAGTTTCAGACCAGGTTACTAAAATGGAGTTTAATTTCACTCAATCTACTTCTTTCCTTTTTCAATTAAAGCATTTCTATGACATTAGCTTGTTAGAAAAATTTCTTTAACGGGCATCAGCCACAAAGGACATTTAATTATTTGGTTGCTTATTTGGGGACTTATTTTTCATGACTTGTATTTATATTTTTTCTTGGACAGTGGGGAAGATTTATAATTTAATTAACAAACATAAATGTTTCAAAATGTCTTTCCATGAGTTCCTTATTAATGACAAACTTAAAAAGGTAACTTTATAATGGCGACATCTAGTGGACATCTTCTTAGGCAAGGGATCAAACATAGCACCACTAATAATAGGGAAACCTCGCATTCATGTGGCCCCTGGCATGATACCAAGAAGGCATGTCACACAGGTGGTAATCCTGCCAAAAAGCTTGCCCTGAATCAGATCATGAGAAGACAATCAGACAGATTCAGAATGTGGGACATTCTGTATTAGAAAAGATCTGGACTCTTCAAATGTCAATGTCAGGAAAGACAAACGAGGTGGAAAGACTGCTCTCAGTTAAAAAAGACGAAAGAGAGATGACAAGTAAATGCTATAGATAATCCCTGATTGGATCCTGGATTGGAAATATACAATGGGTGTTATTGGGATAATCAGGGAAATGTGAAGATGGACATCATGTTAGATAAGATTTTTGTATAAATGGCAACATTTGTCGGCTTCAAAATGTTGAGTTCATAAAAGAGAACTGTCTATGTTCTTGGAAGATACATACAGGCTGAAATAATGTCTGAAACTTTCAAAGACTTTTTAAAAAAAAAAACGTGTGTGTGTAAATATTATTTCTCTGAAAATGCACAACTTTGCCTTTGATTTTCTGCTTCTAGTGACTCCATTGTCTGGTGCTTTCCAGCCTCATAAAGGGCTTTTGTGCTTCTCTAATGTGGGTCATGTATGCTTTAAAGTATTTTGAATGATCAGAGAGCAAACATAAGTAACTGATAATAGGAGTTTAGCAGAAGGAGCCATTTAAAAGGCACCTAATTTAAAATGATCAAGCAGAAGAGAGCAAATCCATAACTGTTGGTTTAACATGCATGAGCCAGCTGTGGACCCACTTTGGACCCCACCCACACTGCCTCACGGCGGCACTGAATCAGCAAGTCTCAGATTTGCTGTAGTGCTGCAGCACTTGGCAGGCCTTGGCTGCAAGTTCCAGGGCAGTGGAGGTGATCCAGAAAACACAGTGTATCAGTGCAGATGGACTCAGGAAGAATGAAATACAGCCTGCCAGCAGCCAGAGCACAGAAGTAGGTGCCTAGACAACGGTGGGAAGGAAGCATTTGAAAGTGGAATGCCCTGTCTGATAGGCCCTGGAGGATGAGTTAGTGGAATTGGTGGGTTTGTTATATTAGGCCTGGATGGCAGGCTCATCTAACAAGGGGAGCAGCACACCATGGTGCCTCTATCTGCTGCTGGATTGGGGATCTTTGCAGTGCTGTTTCAACAGGATCACACATTATCCCAAAACATGATGAAGCAAAACAGTGAGTGGGGTTCCTTTGTTTATTTGGATTGTCAGTAACAGAAAGCGCAACTTTGGAAAACCACTGCATTCAAATAACCCTCAAGATTTATTGTACATGACAGAGCTTCCCACCTCCAGTCTCCCTATAATGGACACCTCACATATTTGGAAATAATGTTGATTGGAGCTTTCTGACAATTTATTTTACCTAAGATGAAAGAGATAAAATATTAAAAGTACCTGTTAGGGTTGTGGCATAGCTAACAGTCAGTGAGTAGAGTATACATAGGTTCAGGATTTTTACACCTACAAGATGTGGCATATTACTTAACTTCTCAAAGTTACGCCTTCCTCATTCTCATTAATGTGAGGCCTAAATGCAAGAATATTTGAGAAGTCCTTATTATAGTACCTAGAACATAGTAACAATTAAATAATAAATTATTAAACAAATAGGGTTTGTTTGGTGGGGAGGGTGCATGAGAATGACTATTGCTTGACATCAGACTTCTCTGAATGTGCAGACTTTTAAGATGCTGTGTAGGTGGGTTGAAATTCAAGGGAAACAGAGAGTCCTCGAGTTATGACACAGTTCTGTTCCTACAAGAGTGATGTAACCAAAATTTTGGTGTAAGTTGAAACACACCCTAGCCTAAATCACTTACCTATCCTAACACAGTTGTAAAATCATAATCTAGAAAATAAAAACACAAGCCACAGAGAAAGGAAAAGGACATAAATACACTGTACTGTAATAACAGAAAAAATGACTAAAATAAGTTTAAAAAATCCTTACCTTTATTCCTGTGGTTGGTTTGCGCACTGGAAGGAGCATTGCAAGGAGGTAGAGAGTGATCTATTGTGAAGAGGAAGCTGGAGAGGCAGGAGAACCTGCAGAAGGTGCTGGAGATACTGGGTCAGGTGAATCAGGATTGCCTAAGGAGCATGCAGGAGACACTGAAGATAATTCTACCTGCACTACAGGTGTTTCGTCTCAAGAAGCAGCTGATGTAGAGGGTTCAGGATCTGTTGCAGGTCTCTCTACATTCTTAAAGAATTGTTCCAGGCTAGCCTGGAAGGTTGATGACTTCTTCCCTTCCAAAATCTGCCTATAGCGCTACAAGGCATCCATAACAGCTCTGTAGACCTTACTGAATCTGTCATCACTGGGGTCCTCAGCCTGAAATTTTGCCAACCTATTCTCTACCATAGAGAAACCTTCTATCAAACCCTGGTAGTAAATATCTTGAGTTCTGGGATTTCTATCTCTTTCTCTTCAATCAGCTGCTTCTTTAGCACTCCTTTTTCTGATCTCTTTACAATGTCTAATTTCACTTCCATCGTGATGGGTTTCCTCTTCTTGGAAGCACTACCATCTGAAGACTCTTTTGTTTAAGAACCATGAAAAGGGCTATAAAGTCACCCAGCAAAGCAACACAAACAGAACACTTGCACTCTTAACAGTCCAAAATGGTGTAGGTTAGCCTACTGGGAGATGCCAGCTCCTTCACTCATATGCTGAATTACTGCGTATACTTCCACTGTGGCAACCAAACTACTGTATTTCCTCATGTATAAGACATACTTTTTTCCGAAAATTTTGGGGTCTAAAAACTGGGTGTGTCTTACATAGTGGTTGTAGATTTTTTTTACTTGCATTTCTCGCTTTTTCGCACTTGTTTTTGGGCTCATTGTTGAAGACAGTGATTTGTCATCAGACACAGATGAAGACATGCTAATGGATGAGGAGTTGTATGAATTTTATGATGAATAAAACTTGAGTTCAATAACTTTATGTAATACATTATTTTTCAAATTTCGGACCCCCAAATTAAGATGCGTCTTATATATGGGGAAATACAGTAGTTTGCCCAGGTAGTCCATAAGTGCAACCCTAACAACATAAGCTGAAACACTCCCTTCTCAACTTGTAAGAGCTTTAATGGGAATGTCATAAACTTGAAAGGTCATATGTTGAGAATGTCATAACCTGAAGACCCCCTGTCATGATTACAGTGTGACAAATATTAATGTGTAGATTTGAAAAGTGATCATTTTGGTTGTGGACATAATACACTTGATAAACTGCAGGTAGAGATGTCTAATAAACAGGTAAGAATGTGATCTGGATCTTGGGAGAGGTGTGGCTTTATGTGTTGCCTTGGGAATAAACATCCTATAGAGAAGGTCAAGATTGTGGATAGATGAGATGACTTTAATAATCGTATCTCTTTTGCTTTATTAGCTTTTCCATGTGGCCTATATTTTAATCAAATTTGCAAATTCTCCTCGTCCTGATCTTTGGGTCTTGGAAAGATCTGTAGACTTTGGGAGCACCTACTCACCTTGGCAATATTTTGCCCGTAAGTAATCTTGCCTACTATGCTGTAAGGGGCTTTATTTATTTGCAACAGATTAAGACTACGAATTTAACTAGAAAATTAATCTCTTGTGTGGCTAGTTAGGGACTTGTCATCTTTAACTTTCTAAGTTACCCTCAGAACAGCCCTGTTTCTCAAGCATGTGTGCATTAAATTGCGAGTATACACCTGCAGGAGTGAGGTCAAAATGCCTTTTCTGTCAACAGCTATGCCACTATTTAGAGAGAAACAATGTACCTGTTACTGGGCCATAACTGTAATCCTTCTCCTTTCCTGCAGAATTAGAAACCAAGTTTCATTTTTATGGATCCTGCATTCCATGTAACTTACCTTGACTCTGTCATCACTAATGAAGAATGTCAGTGTGATGCACCATGTGATGAATTGAGGTGGATAGGAATTTTGCATGCAAAGGCATTGGGTTTTCTAATGCTCCTTAGAGGGTAAACTTGCTTAATGAGGAGTGAGGATTTAGAACCACATCTCCAAACATTGTTTTTGAAAGTCAAGTGACCTGAAATAGGTAGATATTTTCTTTCATGATCTAAAAACTTCATTCTAAGCTTTTGTCTAACAGTCTTCAGTGTTTCTCTGTTCTTTCCCTATTCATGTATTTTCTAAAGGAAACATAAGATTTCTTAAGAGATTTACAGCAAGGTGATACTATTTTATTTGATAATATTAAAATGTTTTCTTTCTAGATTCTAAACTAGACTGTTTGGAACAATTTGGGCAGGTGGCAAATATGGCTATCACCCGAGATGATGATGTGCTTTGTACTACTGAATATTCTCGGATTGTACCTTTGGAAAATGGTGAGGTAAGTAGATTGGGGGAGCATAAGAGATGACTCAGAAATATACATGAGGATGTCAGGTATTTCATAATTGTGAAACTTGCACTTTCAGGGAGATCTGACACAGATCATGATGGAACCAGTACTTAGGACTAAATGGTAAAAGAATCACATTGGCCTTTCCTGGCTGGTTGGCTCAGTGGTAGAACGTCGACCCAGCATGTAGAAGTCCTGGGTTCAATTCCCGGTCAGGGCACACAGGAGAAGTGCCCATCTGCTTCTCCACAACTCCTTCTCTCACCTCTCTCTCTCTCTCTTCTTTTTCTTCTTCTCCTCTCCTGCAGCCATGGATTGATTAGAGCAAGTTGGCCCTGGGCACTGAGAATGGCTCCATGGCTTCCTCCTCAGGTGCTAAAAGATGGCTCTGGTTGTAGTGAAGCAAGGGTCCCAGATGGGCAGAGCATCACCCTCTAGTGGGCTTGCTGGGTGGATCCTTGTTGGGGCGTATGCAGGATTCTGTCTCTGCCTCCCATCCTCTCACTAAAATATTTTTAAAAGAAAGAAAAGAAAGGAAAACAAATCACATTAGCCTATCCAGGCGGTGGTGCAGTAGATAAAACATTGACCTGAGATGCTGAGGACCCTGGTTCAAAACCCCGAGGCTTGAGCACGGGTTCATCTGTCTTGACCAAGGGCTCACCAGCTTGAATATGGGATTATAGACATGACCCCATGGTCTCTGCCTTGAGCCCGAGGTCTCTGACTCGAGCAAGAGGCCACTGGCTCAGCTGAAGCTCCCTCCCCACCCCCAGTCAAGGCACATATGAGAAAGCAATTAGTAAACAACTAAAGTACTGCAACTACGAGTTGATGCTTCTCATCTCTCTGCCTTCCTGTCTGTCTGTCCTCCATCCTCTTTCTCTCTTGCTAAAAAAAATAAAATAAAATAAAGATCACATCAAAGACTCCTAGAATCAGTTGGATTAGAAATTCTTTTCATAAAATTATTATTTTTTTTATTGAGGTATAATTAACATTGGAAATTTTATTTGAGTTTTCTATTCTCTTCTGAAAGTCAAGAGTCCAGATTCAAGGCCCATAGGTCTTGACCTTTCTTTTCTGGTGGAATAGTTAGAAAGTGAGTTGCTGGTGTTTGACGTGAAGCTGCTATTACTGCTTCCCAGACACATTATTCCAGTAAGAATAATGAGATGAAGGGTAGAGTGGCACTCAACCCTGATTCCTTTGGGCAGGGTGGGCATCATCTGTTGGGAAGAAGAGAACTGTTGTCCCTTGGGGTTGCATTTAGCCTTTGTGAAGTCAACCAAGCAATAGTGAGAGGAGATGAGAAAACAGAGGTAGAGAAAATCAAAGAATTCCATGAAAATTGTGTGTCCATAACGAGCATGAAGTGAATTTCAAATAAACTTTGTTAAAGGGTATCAGTCTCCCCCTCTTTAGGTAGAAAGATCTTTCTTGAGCAGCTCTATCCAGTATCTTTCAATGAGTGCTGAGTGTGGTTCATGTCTCAAATGGTTAGGACTTGAACTTTATCACCTCATGCTTTAAAATACAACCTTGGTTTTGTATAGATATTTTATCTCCTTCACTGTCAACTTTAAATCCAAAGACTTCCTTTTTTAAAAAACTCACTTAGATTTTTAATTACTTTAGCTTTGTTTCTTTGGTGCAGCCTGATAAAGCATTGTCTCCTTATGTTTATATATTTTAACATTATACTTTCACCATTTCATAGCATTACATCTCTACCACTATACTGATAGAACAAAGGGTTTTACAACGCAAGGATAATATCTTCTAAGAGCCTAGATTTTGAGGACAGATTGCCAGAATTTGAAGGGAAGATGGAGCTAGCAATGATGTTTTTAGACATAAACAAGATCCAAAACCACAACGAACATCTAATGACTCACAGAAACCTAGTGCTTTGGGGCATGTGAGTTTTTTATAATTAATTACAGCTAAATTTTGATGAAAGGACTTTTCTCCCTTCTATGTGTGTATACGTATGTGGTTATTTTAGGTTGTGGTGTCCTTGATAAATGGTCGTCCAGGAGCAAAAAATTTCACTTTCTCCCACACTCTGAGGGGCTTCACCAGGGCAACAAATATCCGCTTGCGTTTTCTCCGAACCAGCACTCTTCTTGGACACCTCATCTCCAAAGCACAACGAGATCCCACTGTCACTCGGCGGGTGAGTCGTATTTTTAAGTGCCTGGACAGCAGCTTTTTAAACTTTTTTTTTTTTTGCTCATCAAATTAATTGCCTTGAACTCTTTCAAGTGATCTTTACAGCCAATAATAGGGTACACGTAGGAGTTGTTCTTGTCTGAAATACTAGATCAGTGGTTCTTAACCTTTTTTGAGGTACCAAACCCACCAGTTTCATATGCGCATTCATCGAACCCTTCTTTAGTGATAAATAAAATATGATTTTTTTTTCCAAATTCAAGACATAGGTATATGTATTTTTACTGGTTCACAAAATGAGCCGTGCATGAGCATCACCTTGCTCAAAGAACAAAACCAACAAAGTGCATGAACTCACAACAAATTACGGTATTACTTTATTCTGGCCTCTGCGGCAGAAGCTTCTCCGAACCCCTGAGACCGACTCATCGAACCCCTAGGGTTTGATAGAACCCAGGTTAAGAACCACTGTACTAGATGCAACTTAAAAGTTTGGTTGTTGAGGAAAAATGATCACATTCAAAGGAGATGAAAGGCAAAGGATGACAACCAGCCTGGTATTAGTCTGATAGTATAATGAACAATAGCTAACTCTCAGAGGCTTAACAAAATAAAGGTATTTTGCTCATGTGACAGTCTAATGCAGGGGTGCCCAAACTTTTTACACAGGGGGCCAGTTCACTGTCCCTCAGACCGTTGGAGGGCGGGACTATAAAAACACTATGAACAAATCCCTATGCACACTGCACATACCTTATTTTAAAGTAAAAAAACAAAATGGGAACAAATACAATATTTAAAATAAAGAACAAGTAAATTTAAATCAACAAACTGACCAGTATTTCAATGGGAACTATGGGTGCGGATGCATCCTGTGCTCCTCTCACTGGCCCCAATGAAAGAGGTGCCCCTTCTGGAAGTGCGGCGGGGGCAGGATAAATGGCCTCAGGGGGCCGCATGCGGCCCGTGGGCTGTAGTTTGGGGACCCCTGGTCTAATGTGTTCAGCAGGTGGGATTCATAAAGTCATTCAGGCAACCAGGTGTTTTTTTTAATTTTTATTTAAGGGTGCAGCCATCGTGTAGAACCTCAGAGTCCTCCTATAGAACCCCTGCATCTGGTCAGCAGATGAGGAAAGAGAGGACTTCCATCCTCCCAACCACACAGATTACTCACTTTCATCAGCAGGAAATGGTTGGATAGCCCCACCTAGGTTCAGGAGGCTGGGTAAGGTGATGTAGCCAAAGTAGAGAAACAAAGATATTGGTGAGCTATAGTAGTACATCTATGATGTTGGATGTATAGCCTGAACTTCTCTCACTCTTAGTGTCAGGACAGTAGCTCTGTCTCTTGGGCAAAGGGGGGGGGGTATCAGAACAAATACCCTGAGCTCACTCTTCACCCATCCTCTGATTTCCTACCAGTGCCTCATATTGGCCAAACCTAACAGAAAGCCAGAGAGCAAGCAACCCTGTTGAAGCCCACAAAGGGCAGCCCCAGGGCAAAAGATAGGGTGGGGGATAGGTGGAAAGTGGACCTGGAAGGGTGAATGGAAGATGCCCAGCTCACCTTATAGAATTTGGCTTCATATGTAGGCAATATCAGAGCACTGGGAAAGGATGAGAGAAAAGTAAGTTGTGCTACTATTTTTAGCATTTTCCAGAAAGGCCTGTTCTTTTGGGTGTAGATGGCTTGTCTTCTGCATTTCCTGTAGCATCCCCACTCTGTACTGCTATGTATGGGAACCATCCTGGATCTGAGGATGATACTTACAAGTGAGAGCTGAGCTTTCTGCTAAACTGTAGCCAGGCTGTGTTTCCGTTCCGCTGGGTGTTTTGAAGCCTTACTACAATTGTACCTCACCATTTTCTTTTTAATTGTCTTTTGGGGGTTACAAGACTTGTACTCATATGTAATGAAGGGACAGAGTGTGAGTTATCCTGTCACGTGGAGTATGTGCACTGCCTGGGAGAAGGCTGGTTGCATGTGCTCTCTCTTGCTTCTATGGGGATCAGCACAGAAGGCTCTGAGTATAAACATATCACAGAAAGCCCTCGAATACGGAATTTACCTATATTAACAAGAGAAGTTGTTTCTTAGCTTTGAGACTTGATAAGGTGTTGCCAGGAAGCTTAGACACTTGAAAAAAAAATTTTTTTTTAGTATTTTTCTGAAGTGAGAAGCAGGGTGGCAGAGAGACAGACTCTTGCATGCACCCAACCGGATCCACCTGGCATGCCCATTAGGGGGTGATGCTCTGCCCATTAGGAGAGTTACTGTACTCTGTTGCAACCGGAGCCATTCTAGTGCCTGAGGTGGAGGCCATGGAGCCATCCTCAGCACCTGGGTTAACTTTGCTTTAATGGAGCCTTGGCTGCAGGAAGGGAAGAGAGGGACAGAGAGAAAGGAGAGGGGGAAGGGTGGAGAAACAGATAGGTGCTTCTCCTGTGTGCCCTGGTTAGGAATCGAACCCAGGACTCCCACACGCCTGGCCAATGCTCTATCACTGAGCCAACTGGCCAGGGCTGACATTTGAACAGTTTTTAAGAAGGAAATTGGAAGAGTATCCCAACATCAAGTGAATAGGGCACTTTAAGACGACTAAGCTCAGCAACAACAAAAAAGATACAAAATCCTCTTGTCCTTGTGAGTTCAGACTTCCTCACTGGCAGAAAGATTGTTCTACAATCCCCAAATCACTTTCCCAATCCTGTGTGTCTCAAGCCAAGTCTGAGGAGTCTGGGAGCTGGCAGACAGTGCCACCTGTTGTCGCTAGTGGAGAGGCCTTTAATACACTGGGATGTATTAAACATCCTTGTCAGTGAGACGGCCTACCCATGTTTGTGGCCTGGTTCAGGCGCCTATCCTTGGCTAGAACTGAAGCTTGCTCTGTCTGACCTTTCGGAGCTTGAAGCTCTGCGTTTGGCCTTATTATCCTTGAACAAGTACAGCTGCGACAACTGCTGATGGCCGCTGCCAGGCTCAGGTCTCTGTATCTGATCCATCTTTGTAAACTCTCTCCCTTCTCAGAACCTGTGCATACTTAGTAGGTGCAAACATTTTCATATGAAAATTTATTTTTAGTGAATAATTATGTTCAATTTATGAAACCCAGATGTACATGAAAAAAAAAATGAGCTAGGAAGTATTTAATCCCTTATAGGGTATGACTCTTTCCTAAGGTAATTTTCCTCCACGCATTTAGAGCATTTACTTTTTAAAAGGGTACAAATTCAGCATTATGCTATTAAATTTGATTGAGGAATGCATTTATTTCTACAGACAAATTACATCCGAATGTGGCTCCCTTAGGCTCAAGAACAGAATGAAAGGAAGCCAGGGTCAGAATCAATGTGTGTTAAAGATTATAAAGAAAAGTGTTTGTTGCTCTTTAGTAAAATGGACACATCCTATTTTCTGTTATCTAGTATTATTACAGCATAAAGGATATCAGCATTGGTGGGCGGTGTGCTTGCAACGGCCATGCTGAAGAGTGCAATGCAAACAATCCTGAAAAACTGTAAGTACACTGTGTGGATTTTAGGCTTGCTATGAATAAGTCTAATTGTTTCAGTGAATGTTTCATCCCATTAAATATCTCTAATACTTCCCCATACCCCCACCCCCAACCAGACAGTGCCCCAGGGAGGAACGAATAATTGATTACAGTTGCCAAGGGAAATAAAACTTGTCATCCTTGGTTTAATGGGATCAGGGTATACATGTTCAAATCCTTCCCTGCCTTTTTAATTTTGGTAAAATACACATAATATAAAGTTTAGAATCTTAACTGTTTTTAAGTGTACATTCGCATTATTGTGTAGCCAATCACTAGAACTCCTTATCTTGCAAAAATAAAATTCTATACCTATTAAACAACTCCCCATTTTATCCTACCCCAGGCCCTGACAACCACCATTCTACTTTCTGTCTCTATGATTTTGACTACTCTAGGTACCTCATGTAAGTAGAATCAGGTAGTCTTTATCTTCAGTGACTAGCTTATTTCACCTAGCATAATGTCCTCAAGGTTCATCCATGTTATAGCGTGTGTCAGTATTTCCTTCATTTTTTAAAAAAAATTTTTGAGAGAAAGAGAACAGGAAAGGAGAGAGAGGGTAAGAAGCATCAACTCGTATTTGCTTTCACTTTAGTTACACATTAATTATTGTAATACATGCCTTTGACCAGGGCTGAGCCAGTGTCCCCTTGCTCAAGCCAGTGGCCTTGAGCTTTACATGCCAGTGGCCTTTGGGCTCAAGTTGGCAAGCTTTGAAATTGTGTAAAAATTCCCCCACTCAAGCTAACAACCCTGTGCAGACAAGCCCACACTCAGAGCCAGTGACCTTGGGGTTTTGAACTGGCAACCTCAGCATTCTGGGTCGATACTTTATCCATTGCACCACCACCAGTCAGGCAGCAGTTTCTTCATTTTTTATGCTGAATAGTATTTTATTATGTATATACCACTTTTTTTTTTATCCATTCATTTGTGGATAAACACTTAGGTTATGGCCACCTTTTGGCTATACCTATTCTTGTTTTGATATTTTATTTTATTATTTTTTTAGGTGAGAGGAGGGGAGATAGTGAGGCAGATTGCCACATGAGCCCTGGCTGAAATCCACCCGACAACCCCATCTGGGGCTGATGCTTGAGTACTGAGATATTTTTAACACCTGAGGCTAGTGCACTCTAAGGGAGCTATCCTCAGCACCTGGGGCCACACTTGAATCAATTGAGCCACTGGCTGCAGGAGGGGAAGAGGATGAGAAATTGGAGAGGGAGGGGGAGAGAAGATGGTTGCTTCTCCTGTGTGCCCTGACCAGGAACTGAACCCAGGACATGCATATGCTGGGCTGATGCTCTATCCACTGAGCCACTGGCTAGGGCCCCATTTTTGTTTTTAATTGAGGCATATTTCACATAGAATAATATGCATGGATCTTAAATATTAAGTATTCAGCAATTGTTTACATTCATGTTACCACCACGAGAGGGATACTTTGAAGGACTGGAAGTTACCAGATGCTAGATAAAGTAATAATTTGCTCTCAATATTTTATTTAAAGTCTACAACTCCCCATGAGTAGCATTCACCAGAGATACACTTTACTTTGGTCAGATTAAGGTTTACATGTTGTTAGACCTAGCTTCATCTTCAGGAAGAGGTACCAGCTACCTGCTTCTGCGATGTGCTTTGTGGAGCCCTAATCCCTGACAGCCACGGTGCCTAATGTTGTCAGCTTTCCTTCAGGGAGCAGGTGGTGCTATCAGACTCAGCAATGTGAATTCATCAACTGACTAGCCTTTCCTTGTCAAGAACATGTTTATCAATGATTAAACCATTGCTTCCATGTAGCCTTCTGGAGGCCACTAGAGATCAGGTCAGGGAAGTCCTGAGCTAGAGAGAGGGAAGAGAACAGGTTGATCTGTTGCCCCTGACCCTGGGACTGAATGGCTCCATGTGGAGAGTAAAGCCAACAGAGGAGAGCTGAGTTTTCCCTCTTGGAAGACCTGCCAGGCCCACTGACCCTGCAGACCTGGAGGAGCAGGATTCTGGGTGGTTGTGAGTAGATAGGCCATGGCTACATGCCTTGGAGGAAATGAAACCGGAAAAATGACTCACAGGTTGGGCAGCTTGCCGCCATGAAAACCAGTGACCTGACAGAGGTGCTGAGAAGATGGGATGACTCCTGTCTCAAACACCCATCTCCCCTTCTGGTAAAAGCAGGGGTTTTATAAAGAGGGAGAATGAGGGGGAATGAAATAAAAATAGAACAAAGGAATCAAAAGGAGGAAGCTGAGAGTTTTTGCTGAGGAGACTCAGCTCAATTTGTTCAGAGAAGTGGACGAAGGTCCTATGTCTCTCAGAGTTTGTACATCTAAAGGTTGGAGTCTGTTTCATTGTTACAGGAACTGAAGCTAACAACTAACTTATAAACTAAGATTTTTTTGTTTAATGTAACAAGTGTCGACAGATTTCCACAGTCTGCCTGTCCTCTTGGCCTTAATGACAACATGGGGAGAGAAAGTGTGGGGTGTGGAGGGGGCAAGGAGACCTGAGGTTTCATTCTTCTCATTCTGGTGTTAACTTTTATGTGCATCAGCCGAGGGGAACAGCCCTTTTAACTGTAACATGAACTTGGCTAGAGGTGAAAACACAGGACTGATTATGTACATTTGATTTGTTGTGGAATATATAACTGTGATTACTAAACTAGTGATGTTAAATCATGGTTATAAGAGCAACAAACTGGATTTAACATTTTACAGGAATCCTTTTACTAGCTAACTTTGTTAATACATTCTTACTTAGTCCTACTTTATGGCTAGTCACACTAATATCAGTATGTCAGTACTATAGCATATTTATTCCTAGTCACAAAAGGTTAAGTTTGCCTCCAGTCTACACTAACACAAACTACCTTGCCTCCTCCTCCTGTTGGTTTGCTTCTTACCAACAGGCTGGCTTACACAAAATCCACATCCTGATAAAATCTACATCCATAAATAGGAAAAAAAATCTGATATTTATATTTAAGGGGATTCAATGACTTACTGGAGGGAGCCAAGGCTGGACAATCAGAGCAGTCAGTTGCTAATAAAGCAGAACTGGCAAGAGAGGGCTTTAAGTATGCATACATAGCATGCCGACCTTGATGATAGAAACATGGATTGATCACAGATTTGATTCTGAGCTTCCTACAAGTCCGCTGAAAAAGAGAAACCGGCTCAGTTTCATATTTCACTGTGATCATAATCTAAAAAGTAATCAGTTGCTCAGGAGAAGCATCACTATTAACATTAGAACCAAATAGATATTTCCCTGGAGATAAGGTGGAGTGGCCCTTGTGGAGAGGATGCTCTAGTCTAGGGATCCCCAAACTTTTTACACAGGGGGCCAGTTCACTGTCCCTCAGACCGTTGGAGGGTCACCACATACAGTACTCCATGCACTGACCACCAATGAAAGAGGTGCCCCTTCCGGAAGTGCAGTGGGGGCCAGATAAAAATTAAATGTAATCTTCTTTATCTTTTTCTTTTACTGTTGTGAATCCGCTTTCAAGCTCAGATGAATGGGAGCTCAGAGCATGGCGTTCTAACCCAATGCCGTGGCTACCACAATTTCATTATAATTTGAAAAAGTTTTAGGACAGATATATAATCTTTTGAATGTAGATTTTTAAAGCTTTTCTTACCTCTATTCTTTGCTGGGCAATCTCAACTTTGGGCCCTGGGATGAAACTGTTGGAGCTGGCGTGGCCTCTTGAGATCTTATGCATAATGTCTCTTGGTTCTGGTGAATCCTTGTGTATGACCCCAGGTTGGCAGTGAGCAATCTGAGTAGACCTTTCTCACAGGATGACGCCACATCTTGGTGAAGGTGTGATACTCCACAGTCCTTGGTAGACTCAGCACTTGTTGCTAACATGTTGATTTATTGCAATATAGTATGGTAGAGAAGAAAGAGCTGGGACTTTGGAGTCAAACAAACAGGTTTATAATATGGCTCTTGCCTCTTGACCTTTGGCAAATGTTTTAATATTTCTGAATCTTAGTGTCAACATCTTTAAAATGGAGATAACCAGTGGTTCTGTGGGTGACTATGACAACTGTCAGTTTTCCATACAGGTATAACTGATCTTAATGAAAACTTTTCAATAACTGAGCTGTACTTCACTACATGCCCAGGTTTCGGTGTGAATGCCAACACCACACCTGTGGGGAGACCTGTGATCACTGTTGTGCTGGGTACAATCAAAGGCGCTGGCAGCCAGCCACGTGGGAGCAGAGCAATGAGTGTGAAGGTGAGACTTGGGGAGGAGACCTGGGAGATGAGGCCGACCTGGCAATTTCCCTATTTCTACCTGACGACGATGCTTTTTTCCTGCTTGTGAAGAGGGTAGGATCATGTCAATCTTAGAGACACAAGCCTTTCTATTATGAGTAACTCACAGATTGCAGCCATAAGTGCCCCCCTCTAACTTCAGATAGAAATATGAGAGCAAAAATAACAATAATAATCTTTAATATGAATTATGTGTTCACTATATTCAAGCATTGGGCTGAGTACTTTAACATGAGCTGACCTCTCCATAGCAATCTAAAATATGATGCAGCCACTATTAAATTTCAAACCCTTATTATTTCTCAGGATGGGATACTGGATCAGAATCCTCACTAATTTGAGGAGTAAGGTCTGGAGAAGGTGGGGGAGGTTGGTGGCTAAGCAGATAGCTGGAAGTATGGTGGGAACAGGGGGTAGCAGGAGGGGTGCTATGATAGGATTGAGGCAGGTGCAGGCAGGGGGGACCAAAGAAGGAAGGAGGAAAAGGCGAGAGTCTGCTTTTAATTATGGGTGTAATATAAAGTGAGGAAACTTATTTTAACGAATAAGCCCAACAACATCCAACTGAAGATTTTCTTTTAAACTGCTCTATTGGGCAGCCACATATTCATTCCAATTGCTGAGAACATTTGTGTAACTACGAGTTATTTGTTTTGGAGAACTGACCTTTATTTTTGTGAATATTCTTAGTGTATGAATTGAAGATGGATTTGCTTTTCTGAAATGACCACAAGGTGTTTGGATCTAGGTTTGTTGAACTAGGTGGGGAAGAATGAATCTGTAGTGGCCAAATAGATTTTGTAACTATTAAGAAATAAGACTGATGGTTTCTCTGATCAACAAACTTCCTCAGAGGCATTTTCAGTGAAGAGCTCTGATAGTGTGTTGACAGATGTGAACACTGTTGGAAGGGCTGATGCTCCCAAGGGCCACGCCAGGTACATCTCCAGGTCAAAGGCTATTCTCACTTTATGGTCAAGTGAACCATGATTTTCTCAGTTACTTCCCCATTATTCTCCCTCAGATAATGGAACCAGAAAGAGGGAAAGAAAATGAATAGGGTGAGTCTGGTTTAGGATACTTTGATTGAATAAGTGTTATCACATAAACTCCAACATTAACAATTTGGTTAGTTTTTCAGACTAATGAACCCCTTCAGTGAATGATATGTTTACTCTTACACATATGAAAATTTTTAACTAATTTCTTTTCAGTAGTTTTTAATCTTTTTACACGTGTCTGAATGGTTAAAAGTTATATAAACAGCATATGGAAATCAAACCTATTAAGATCTAATTGTTAGGTACTTTCTAAATTTCATTTGAATTACTGCAATTCAGAATAAACAGACTTCTTAAGAAGTAACTGTGTATGATGCAGTAAGTATAAATGCCATGAATTTATTTTTAAATCATGGCACCATTGAGGAAAAGAAAATAAAGTGCTCAGCTTTTTAAAAACAGGGTAACTATAAATCTAACTTAATCTTCTTTCCTAACAGATTTACTTGCAAACTTGTTTAAAATATACAAATTACTAGAAAGACTTAGAAAATTTGATCTAGGCAGAATATAATGAATAGATAGTGTACATAAGAGAGAATAAGAATTTCACTCATGTTAGATCTTTTTCATATTGGCAATGATGAAAATCTGAAGTGGATTTTAAATTAGATTTTCTAATTTTAGAATTATTGCACATTACTTGTAGAAAACTTTAAAATTATTTTTAAAAAGGAAATCTCCAGTCATTTTACTACCCAGAGAAAATCACTATTAACATCTTGTTAGGTATTTTAGTGGTTTTTTTTCATGCTTACTTTAAATATTCAAGAGTATATTATTTATAAAATTTTATATTCTGATCTATTTTAATTGATATTTTTAGATATTTCCTCATATTATTAAAAACTCTCTGACATCCTTCTTTGATGGCACACAGTATTGTCATTCCATGGCTTTAAGTGTATCCAAAAAGTGTTTGTTGAGTTTCTACTATGTTCTGGAGAATGTGCTCTATTGCAAACAAAACACAGCAGTTCTTTACCTCATAGAAGAGTCAAGGAATAATTCTGTTGTTTACTTAGCCATTTTCCTGTGATTAGACATTAAGATTATTTCCAATTTATGGCTATTATAAAATAGCCATATTTTATAAAATACAAAGCTGAGATAAAAAGCTTATAGTATGGGCTTATAGAATAGGCTTTAGAGTCAAATGAAGACAAGTCAGGATTCTGCCTCTCTCATTTCTGAACTGTGGGCACATCCCTTAGTTTCTCTGAGCCTCAGCCTTCACATCTGGATAAGGGAATAATAGTACCTGCCTTAGAGAGTTATTGCAGTGTTAGAGATATTGCATGTAAAGCAGGAACTCAATTATTCTTAGTATTAGTAATGATAGTAATACTGATACTCTTTTTGTGCATGCTATTTTAATTTGTTGTGATTACATATCTTCAATTTTTTTAAAAAGAGAAACCTCTACCATTTAATATCAAATGATAGCAGCGATAAATTGCATATTGTTATAGACTGAACTTCGTGTAAAAGTCCCTAAAATTTTCCAGTGGGACTGTCCCTGGTGTTCCAGGAGAGACTTTATTGTAGTTCAATAGGCAGTACTATTCTCGGGGGAAATTACTGAGTGTCTCATAGTCATGATGCTGTATTAACTTAGACTGCCCTTTTCAGCCTGCAACTGCCATGGCCACGCCATCGACTGTCACTATGATCCAGAAGTTGAGAGGCAGCAGGCAAGCTTGAATATCCAAGGCATCTATGCAGGTGGAGGAGTTTGCATTAATTGTCAGGTGAGGCACTATTAAGCCAAAGTGGATGTGTCGCTGTAGGAAATGGATACTCATTAGGCCCTGTTCCCAAAAAGATGCCAAAAAAACTATAAAAAATTGGAAGTCTTTATTGGCATTGAGTTTCTGAAATCAGTTCTCTAATTTTGTACACAAAAGCTCTTGTTGGGTGGCTGTAATTTGGGGATTGAAGGGAAATGGACGGAGGCATGTTTGTCCATACACCATTGCTTAGGTTCTCCATTTAAGTTTTTGCCTAAATGGAGGGAATTCCTGGCTGTTGTCCTGACTGCTCTCCATCGTACTGTGCAAAGTCTCTAAAATTGGAGGGAAAATAGGCGTCACTCTCAGTGCGGACCCTAAATCTTGTATTCAGAAAGATTTCGAATCTATACTTAGTGAGAAAGTACATCAGGGTCAATTAATGATGTCTGCAATTGACACTAAATATGAAACACTGATTTTTAACAATCTTTTCTGTAGGACAATTGGGTTCACTGGAAATTAGTCAAGAGGAAAGTATGGCAGAGGAGGATATAATGTTCATGAATTTGATCTATATTGTCACTCAGTCTTATGTCCTTTTAAAATGATGTTTTGTTAATGTTACCATTAAGGAGGTACTCCTTTCATGAGGTGTCCATTTATGTCAAACCAGGGACATACATGCTTAGAGAGACCCATCATTCTCCACCTGTCTCCCACACTTTATATCATCTGTCATTGCAGATAATTAAAATACAAGTAAAATGTAAGTCATAGGTTTATTGCAAACCACAGAATTTCATGTGTAAGTGGAAGATCCCAGGATCTTTTTAGGTTTTTTTTTTACCACAAGGACCTCAGGTAATTTGTATGCAAATTAAATTTCCAGAAGTACTGAACTAGGATGTGTAGGTGGAGTGCTTTCTCCAGATGAAGGATCAAGCCCCTTCAGTATGTCTTTAAAATACATCATTCCTTCTCTTCTTTCTCTCAATGATATCATGTTTTGCACTTTGGCGTTCCAAAAAGCATCAATATAGTCTTTCTTTTTTCATAATCACTGCAAAAGCATTTTTCTTTTGTATATGAATTATTGAAGTCTTTCTTAGGTTCATTGCATTTTTATCCAACTTAAATTTAAAATGCCTTTGTTTAAGTTAGGTATTTAGTTATCATAATTAACTTAATTTTTTAACGGTAATAAAATATACACAACATAAAATCTATAATTTTAGCAATTTTAAGCTTAAGAATAATTAACTTTTATGTCACAATTAAAGAGCAAGGGCAGAGCTCTGTTTCTGTTATGGTTTAGTAGCTTCAATGGACTCAAACCTCCCACAGATAACAACTCTAGATTATAGACATAATACAAAACAAAAACCCAAAATGACCCCCTTCCCCAAACAGTGATCTGAAGACACTAGGGAATAAACATAAGCAGGAAGAAATTGGGAGGAACTGACACTTGGTGAAGATATCAGCATTGTTATAATTTTTTTTTTTTAACTTTTAGCCAGTGGGCAGGTCAAAGTTGACACCATGTGGTATGGCTAAAATTTCTCCTGAAAATATTGAGTCTATCTGGCCTGAAGAACAGAAGTGCAGAGCTTGGGACAATCACAACTTTTGGAAAGTGAGTGGGGAGTCCAGGAAAAAGAAATCAAAAGAGAGAAAATAAATCCCTAATTCTGTACATAAACTTTTCTCAAGTTTATGACTGATCCCTGAACCATTCATGCACAGCTAAGACTAAAATAATTTATTTGAGATTTTAGTTACTACTCGAGAGTCAGAGTTTGCAGTTTGAGTAAAGTCAATTGAGTCATAAAACAAAATAAAATATTCTCTAGAGAAATAATACAGGGTCCTATAATATAATAGTGATAATATCCAGGATATAACCCCCAATTTATTGACATTTGAAGAACCAAAAAAAAGTGACCTATCTCATGAGAAAATATAATCAATGAAGACCTAATAAGCAATCAATCCTGAGATGACCCAGATGTTGATGTTAGCAGTAAGGATTTTAGAGCTGCTGTTATAACTGGTCTCACAAATATAATAAAAACATGTTCACAATTAATTAAGAGAGAATAAATATCAGCAGAGAAATTAAAATGATAAAAGAAACCAAATGAAAATTCCAGAACTAAAAATACAATATATTAAATTAAAAATTCACTTAAAGGTCCAATAACACAGAATAAAGAAAATAGAAGAAAGAGTTAGTAATCTGAAGATAGAGCAATAGAAATTATCCGATCTGAAAAAAGAGACAGAAAAAGTATTTTTTAAAAATACAAACAGAGGTTTGGGACCTTGTAAGACAATAGCAAAAGGTCTAGCATACATGTAATTGGAGTCCCAAGACTAGTGGAGAGAAAATAAAGGAGGAAAAGGAAAAAGAAACAATGGCAGAAAATTCCTTACACTTTGCTATAGACTAATACTCAAGAGAGTTAGTAAACTTAAAGTGGATAAAGACAAAGAAAATTACTTCTAGGCCTAATAGTCAAACTGTAAAACACAAAGTGAAAATCTTGAAAGTATACAGAAAACCAAATGATATGTTTGTGCACATCTCATTAGAAACTATGAAAGCCACGAGATAGTGGAGCAATATCTTTAAAGTGTTAAAAGAATAATAATGAATTATCAAGCCAGAGTTCTGTATTTACCAAAAATATGCTTCAAGAAGGAAAGCGAAAAGAAAAATGTTTCATTGATAACAATAGAGCCAGAAATACTAAAGCAAGTTTTTTTGTTTCTGTTTTTTAGGTTAAAGAGTTATGGTAGCAGATAGAAACTTGGAGCCTCAGGAAGAAATAAAGGGTATTAGATCATAAATATATAGTAAATCTCAAAGACTACTTTTTAAAATTAAAAAGAATATGTAGGGTTGCTTACAGTAAAAAGTATAACATTGTCTTTTGGGATTTATAATGTGTGTAGATATAATACATATGAAACTATAGCATAAATAACAAGGAGGATCTATAGGACTGCAAAGTTTCTACACTGTTTATGCAGAAGTATAATATTAAACGTAATCAGACTATGGGAAAATAAGGATGTATAATTCCTAAAAAAATTAATTAACAAAATAATACAAAGAGGTACAACTAAATTTACCATTAGGTAAATTTAAATGTACTGTAGTTTAAAAAATATGTACAAATAGCCTTACCAGGCAGTGGTCAATGGATAAATTGTCAGCCTGGGACACAGAGGACTCAGGTTTGAAACCTTAAGGTCACTGGCTTGAACACAGGCTCACCAGCATGAGCGTGGAGTTGCTGGCTTGAGCGTGGGATCATAGACATGACACCGTGGTTGCTAACTTGAGCCTAAAGGTCGCTGCCTTTAGCCGAAGGTCCCTGACTTGAGCAAAAGGTCACTGGCTTGGCTGGAGCCTCCTGGTCAAGGCACGTATGAAAAAGCAATCAATACACAACTAAAGTGATGCAACCAAGAGTTGATGCTTCCCATCTCTCCCTTCCTGTCTGTTTCTCCTTGTCTGTCCCTCCCCACCCCTCTCTCTTGCTAATATATATATATATATACACACACACACACAAATAATCCAAAGAAAGGAAGAAAGAAGGAACAAAGGATGAAACAAACACACACACAAACCAAAAACAAAATGAAGGAGCTAACAGAAAATAAATACAAAATTGGTAGACCTACTTTCCAATCATGTCAATATATAGGTTAAATATTAATGACCTAAATACTCTAATTCAAAAGGAGAAGAATGGATAAGAAAGTAAGACTCAACTATATTCTGCTTATAAGAGGTGTGCTTTAAATATATAGACGTAGATAAGTTGAAAGTAAATAAATGGATAAATATTTTAAATAAACAATAAACATTATAAGGGTAGAGTGACAATATTAATATTAGATAAAATAAATTTTAGTACAAAAAAGCATTAAAAGAAATAAACAGAGATACTTCATCACAATAAAAAGGTATTTTAAACAGAGGCTTAAAATACATGAAGTGATATTAGACAAAATTAAAAGGAAAAATAGATTATTTTCTGATACTAGTTCACTAGGGTAGATTACTAGGAAAACTGATATTCAAAGCAACACACTTCTTAATAATCCATATCAAAGAAGAAATATTAAGGGAAATTAGAAAATATTTTTAATTAATAAAAATACAACACACCAGGATTTGGGGATGCAGCTAAAGCAACTTAAGGGGAAATTCACAATTTTATATACTTATCTCAGAATACAAAGTCTAGCCTGAACAAGTGATGGTGTAGTGAATAGAGCATCGACCTGGGATGCTGAAGACCCAGGTGGGAAACCTGAGGTCACCAATCAGCGTAGGCTCACTAGCTTGAGTGCAGGGTCACAGGCCTGAGTGTGGGATCACAGATACGACCCCATGTTCACTAACTTGACTCAAAGGTCACTGGCTTGGGACCAAGGTCACTGGCTTGAGCACAAAGGTCACTGGCTTGCACAAGGGATCACTGTCTCAGCTGGGGCCTCCAGTCAAGGCATGTATGGGAAAGTTACCAATGGACAACTAAAGTGCCACAACGAATTGGTCCTTCTCATCTCTCTCTCCCGTCCTATCTGTCTGTCCCTGCCTGTCTCCCCCTCCTCTCTTTCTCACTCTCTATCTCTCACTAAAAATAAATACTGTAAATAAATAAATAATAAAATAAAGTTTAAAAAAATGCAAAGTCTAAAATCAGTGACCCAAAGTTTCACCTTAAAAAGATAGTAAAAGAAAAGCAAAATAAAGCCAAAGGAAGTAGAAGAAATAAAATGAATAAAGACAAGAGCAAAATTCAACAGAGAAAACAAAGAAAATTAATAAAACCAAAAGCTGGCCTTTAAAAAAGTCAACAAGATGAATCAACTCCCAACTGTACTGATCAGGAAAAAGAAAGCGGTTACAAATTACCAAATCATATACAAAAGTGAGTTTACATTACTGTGACTGTAGACATTAGAAGAAAAATTAAAGAATATTGTGAACCGACAGCTTGGATTAAATGGACAAATTTCTTGAAAACTACAACTTACTAAATCTGATAACAGATGAAAGCAGAACATCTGAATAATCCTATATCTATAAAAATATTGAACTTATGATAAAAAATTTCTGACAAAGAAAGTGCCAGGCCCAGATAGTTTTGCTGCCAAATTCTATTAACTATTTAAGGAAGAAATAACATCAATCTTATGCAAATTTTTTCAGAAAACAGAGGAGAGAATGCTTCCCAACTTGTTTGATGAGGCCAGCATAACCTTAATATCAAACATAACAGATAGACAAAATATAAAATTGCTGACCCATATCTGATATGAACATCATATATCCATATGTATATTTAGTGAGAGGAGGGAAGGCAGAGAGACAGGGGTGATGCTCTGCCCATCTGGGTTCTTTGCTCTGTTGCTCAGCAACTGAGCCATTTTTTAGCACCTGAGTTGGAGGTCACAGAGCCATTTTCAATACCTGAGGCCAACTTGCTCGAACCAATCAAGCCATGGCTGGGGATGAGAAGAGAGAGAGAAGTGAGGGGGGGGGGATGGAAAAGCAGATGGTTGCTTCTCCAGTGTGCCCTGACTGGGAATTAAACTCAGAACATCCACATGCCAGGCTGATGATCTACCACTGAGCCAACCGGCTGGGATCTATTCAGAAATATTTAACAAAATATTGGAAAATAGAATTTAACAATATAAGGATAATACATTATACAAGTAAGTTTTATTTCAGGAAAGCAAGGTTGATTTAACATTCAAAAATCAATCTGTATAATTAATCATATTAATAGAATGAAAGAGAAGAATCTTGTGAAATTGTGAAATATCATTAGACAAACCAATACTCATTCTATGATAAAAATCAGCAAATTAGAAATAGAAATGAAATTCTGCAATTTGATAAAGCATTTATGAAAAACCTACAACTAACATGATATTAATGGTGAAATATTGAACTATTTCCTTTTAAAGATTAGGAACAAGGCAAGAGTGATTGCTTTTCACTACTTTTATTTATTTATTTATTTATTATGTTTTTAAATTATTTTATTGAACTTATTGGGGTGACATTGCTTAATACAATTATACAGGTTTCCGGTGCACAATTCTACAATATATCATCTGTATATTGCATTGTGTGTTCACCATCCACAGTTCCTTAGAGGCCCTAACTGTTACACAAGGCAAGAAAAGGAAATAAAGCACACTAAGTTTGGTAAGGAAGAAGCAGAATTGCTTGTCTTTGCAGATGACATGGTTATTTATGTAAAGAATCCTAAGGAATATACAAAACAATTACTATAACTAATAAGTGAATTAATAAGACTGTGTGATACAATGAAATTATGTTAAAACTGTATTTTTTATATACTAGTAGCAAGCAATAGGAAAATGAAACAACCATTCAATTTAAGATAGTGTAAAAAACCATAAAATTCTTAGGAATAGATTGAACAAAAGATATGTGAGACTCTATACTAAAGCTAAATAATATTGCTGAGAAAAATGAAGAAAGACCTAAATAAATGGAAAAATATATTTCTGTATTGGAAGACTCAATATTAAATAGCAGTTCTCCCCAAATTGATCTGAAGATTTAAAGTAGATATTTTTATTGAAATTGCTAAGTGGATTTTAAAGACTATATAGTCATGTAAATAACCTAGAAAACCAAAGCCATCTTGAAGAAATAGATTAGAGAATTTGTATTATTTTACTTCAGGACTAAAAGTAAAGCTATGATAATCAAAACAGTGTCATATCAACATAAGAGCAGACAAATAGATCAGCATATCAGAATAGGGAGTACAGAAATAGACCCACACTTACACAGACATTTGGTTTTTGATAAAAGTATCAAAGCAATCCAAAGGGATGGGGTGGGATGGGGAGAAAGTCCTTTCAACAAATGGTTCTTGAATAATTGGATGTTTATATGGGAAAAAGAAACCTTGACCCCTACCTCACAACATATACAAAAACTAAATTGTTAAGGATCAGACTAAAATAATGGTAAAACTATAAAAATTTAAAGAAAAATATAGGAGAATATCTTTGTGATTCAAAGGCTGAGCCAAGTCTTCTTAGGTCACAGAAAACCATTATCATGAAAAACTGACAGATTAGCCCCTGGCCAGTTGGCTCAGTGGTAGAGCGTTAGCCTGGCGTGTGGATGTTCTGGGTTAAATCCCCAGTCCGGGCACACAGGAGAAGTGCCCATCTGCTTCTCCACCCCACTCCTCTCGCTTCTCTCTCTTCTCCTCCTGTCCTGCAGCCATGGCTTGATTAGAGCAAGTTGGCTCCAGGCACTGAGAATGGCTTCATGGCCTCTACCTCAGGCACTAAAAAAGGGCTCCACTTGCAACAGAGCATGGACCCCAGGTGGGCAGAGCATCGCCCCTCTAGTGGGCTTGTGGGGTGGATCACAGTCGGGGTGCATGCGGGAGTGTATCTCTGCCTCCCCTCCTCTCAATAGATAAAATACTTTTTAATAATTGACATATTAGAGCTAATCAAAATTAAAAGCTTCTACTCACAGAAAAATACTATTAAGAAAATATACAGGCTGCCTGACCAGGCAGTGGCACAGTGGATAGAGCATCAGACTGGGATGCGTAGGACCCAGGTTAGAAACCCTGAGATTGCCAGCTTGAGCATGGGCTCATCTGGTTTTAGCAAGGCTCACCAGCTTGAGACCAAGGTCACTGGCTTGAGCAAAGGCGTGACTTGGTCTGCTGTAGCCCCCCAGTAAAGGCACATATGAGAAAGTAATCACTGAACAACTAAGGTGCTGCAATGAAGAATTGATGCTTCTCATCTTTCTCCCTTCCTGTCTGTCTGTCCCTATCTGTTCCTCTCTCTCTGTCTCTGTCACACAAAAAATAAAAAAGAAAAGAAAAAAAGAAGAAAAAGAAAATATACAGGCAAGCCACCCATAGGGAAAAAATATTCACAAAACATAAATCTGACAAATGGTTGGTATTCAGGATTTATAAAGAACACCCATAGCCCAATAATAAAAAGACAAATAACCTAATAAAGTATGCACAAAATTGTACAGCTACCTCATAAAAGTAGGCATATGAATGGCCAATAAGCATGCAACAAATGGCTTACCATTATTAGTTATCAGGGAAATGCAAATTAAGATTACAATTTATCACTAATTTTGGTGAGAATGTGGAGCAACAATACTCATGCATTGTTGGTGTGAATGAAAATTGATACAACTACTTTGGAAAAATGTTTTGGCAGTTTTTAAAATGAAATTAAACATACACCTACTCTATGACTCACAAATTCACTCATAGGCATTTATCCATGAGAAGTGGAAACGTGTGTTTACAGAAAGTTTAGAGCAGCCCTATGCACAATAGCACCAAAGTAGAAATAGTCCAAATTTCCAGCAATAGTAGAATGAATTAACAAACTGACATATTTGAACAATGAAATACCAACAAACATTAGAGAGGACCAAATTACCGATGCATGCAACAACATGTGAGAAGCTTAACAACATCACACTAAGTGAAAGAAACTTCCAAAAAAGAATATATATATATAGTATGAGAACCATTTAAGTGGAATTCTGGAATAGAAAAAACTAATTAATAGTGGAGAAAAATCAGAACTGTGGTTGGCTCTGGGAAGATGGTGATGAGGACTGAATGAGAAGGGTCATGGGGAACATTTTGGAATGATGGTATTGTTCTCTATCTAGATGGAGATTTGAGTTTCACAGATGTATGCATTTGCCATAACTCACAGAATGTACAGTACAGTTAAGAGCTTTGCACTCATATATAAATTTTACACCAAAAAATTATAAACAAGCATTGAATTTTAGTTAATTATATGCATGCTAAAGTGTTGTGGCAAAGTGACTGATACTTGCAATGTATTTTGAAATGCATAAAAAATAAGATGGATAGAGAATGAGTAGAAGGATGACTATGTGATGAAACAAATATGGTAAAATGTCGATGATAGCCTCTACATGGGGGGTGCAGCAGTATTCACTGTAAAACTTTACATTTTTTACAATAAAATTTTTTGGGGAAAGAGCAATGAAAGAAGGCAAGAAACACAACATTTTTTTGCACTTGACTCTTCAATATTTTTCCCTTTAATGAAATATTGATGTTCTTAATTAAGATTGAAGATTACCCAATTTGTTTGTGATGATACTCAAAGAGCCTTTACTTCCATTAACTAAAACAGAGTCTTCAGTTTCTTCCGTGGAGCCATCACTTGTGATCTAAGTCTTGAGCTTGCTCCCTAGCTGTTTGTGTCCTTGATGATTTGGTCTCACTATTTCCAGACTGTTGGTCTCCCACACACACATACCCCACACAAAGTTGAGAGATGGGATCAAGAAACAGATGGAGCACATGTGACTACTTTCCCTCCTGTGGCAAATCCAACAATATGACAGAAAAGATAAGAAATAAGCAAAATACCCTCTCCTCCTAGAATGCACAAGGCATGAAAAGTAAGAGTGTCATTAACAGACTGGGAACTTCAAGAGATTCTAGAAAGATAGAAAAGAGAAACATGGATATGCAGGAGAACATAGTGGTAACTGCTGGAAATGATGTGGAGATACTCCAGTGGGCAACAGATAGAAGCAATGAACTGTGGAGCTGCATTCAAACCCATAAATGTTATTGGAGTTTATAAAAGAAGACCAATATGGAGAGGCATAATGTGTTTCCAGACTCAATATTATTAATTACCCTTTCTACAAAACTAATCTATAAATTCAGTGCCATTGCAAACAGAATTCCAACAGGATTTTTTAATGAAGATTGACAGACTGAATCTGAAGTTCTTATTGATAAAATAATATATGAGAATAAGTGAATAATTTGGAGGAAATTTGTCTTCAGAAATATCAAAACATTCCACGAGTCTGTATTAATTATGGACTCAATGTAGGAATCAGTAGTTCAAGAGAACCTAATAGAGAATCTAGAAACATGTGATTGTAGTTGTTAAAATTTGGTTTACAGTAAAATTGGTATTTCTAATAGAAGAGATAGATGGACACTACATAAATGATGTTGGGACAGTTGGTTCTGCATATTCACACACAAAAAACCCTACTGCATGCTATCCACAGAGGGACAAGGGGAGTGTTGACAAAGAAGGGAGGAGAGAGGGTGCTGCTACAGCAGGTCAGTCGGCTTGGTGAACTACATACAAGGTGATGCTGCTTTAAGAGGAAGCTTGAATTTGCTGGTAGAACACACATATCCTACGGCAAGGTCTGCCTATCAGAAACCCACTGTCTTAGTATAGGCTGCTATAACAAATATACTGTAGTCTGGGTGGCTTCAAGAGTAAACAGGTATTTCTCACAGTTCTAGAGGCTGGGAAGTCCAAGATCAAAGAGCTGGCAGATCCAGTGTTTGGCGAGGGCCCACTTTCAGGTTTGCAGATGACTGCCCTCTCGTTGTAGCCTCATATGGTAGAGAGAGAACTTCTCTCTCTTCTTATAAGTGTTACTAGTCCCATCACGAAGGCTCCGCTCTCATGATCTGATTCCCTCCCAAAGACCCCATTTTCACATACCGTCACACTGGGGATTAGGTTTCAATATGTGGACTGGGGGGTTGGGGGGTACAGACATTCAGTTGATAGCACCAGCTCACCTGGCTGCCTGCCACCTTTTCTGTGCTGGAAGTGGGAGAGTGAGAAGTAGCTGCCATAGCTCTGGCTGGTAACAGGAAGTGGGGGCATCACAGGCAGGCTGGGCCTGGAGACTTCTAGGTGGTCAGGCAGGCAGTGTATAAGAGCCAGATTATTATTCTGAGAGCAATCACTTGTCAGAGATGGCTATATTCTCATGTGGAATTGATTTTATTTTCTGTTCTTGGGTTTGCAGTATGTGACATTTTAAATAGGTATCCAGTTCCCTGGGATGTGGCATTTGAGTCAAGACCTGAAAGAAGTGAGAAAATGAGGCAGGCACCTGCCTGGAGGAGAGTATTTCGGGCTGAAGGGACAGCAGAGCAAAGGGCCTTGAGTGGGAGCAAGGGGCCCCATGTGGCCAGAGGAAAGTGAGCGGGGGGGTAGACAAGTCAGAGAAGTGACACAGGCCAGATCATGTTGGGCTCAGGAAGCAAAATCAGATAGGGGCTTTTCACGAGAATGTGGTCAACAAATGGACTAGCCAGTGGCCTCTAAGTACTTGAAGGTCACAGAAATGGAAGTCAGCAACAGTGTTGTGCGTGTGGCCACAGAATTGAGAGAAACAAAGATGGATTTTACCTGAAGATTGAAATGCATCTTGGAAAAGTTTGCTTAGAGGATTTAGGACCAAAGAATGATCAGAGCAGAGCCGGGTTTCTAGGTGAGCATCCCTAGCTCTCTAGGATGTGCCAAAGGAGGGCTGTAAACATGGGTCGGCTCACCTCCTGTATAAATCCCATTAGTGCCCGCCCATTCCCCTCATTAGCTAAGGTAGCTAAGGTTTTCTCATCTTGTTAAGTGTCATGTAAATGCACATTCAAGTTCCCACTCCTCCCAGTGAGATGGCTTCTTCAGTGCTTCCAATATAGAAATTAGAAAGCCACTGTCTTCAGATCTTGAGCTGGCCTTGGCCCAACTGTGACCCTGGTGCCCATAGATAAGAAGTGTGTCATCACCTTCAGGGTGCAGTGTGGGTCCTAGACAACTACCTGAGATCTGAAGGCAAACTACAGGCACTGTCCCATCTGCAGGGTGATTTGTTGTTTTCTTTTGGTCATTAGTTGCTGTTCTTTGTGTCTTAAAAATGTAACTTCTCTGTGGCAGGTGCTTCATTGACAAACTTTGTAGAAGAGGGAAAAGCCTGGGCTGCCCACTTCAGAGAACTTTTCCTCATTTTCTACTCCAGTGGGTAAAAATTGTGGAGCCTCTTGTCCTCTGTCTATTATAAGTCACAGTGGCAAGACCAGAGTTGAGAGGATAATTAACATTTGATGAGAAGAAGGGTGGACTACAGCTGTTTCTTATTTACTCAGCATGTTTATGCATGCAAATATTAAATCAGAGAAGTGGCCACTCTGGTTTTAGACCTCAATGTTAAAGTGAATTCAGATTTTTGCCCACAGGACAAGGAGTTGTAATAAATAAAATTCTGTAATTAATAAAATCATCTAAAGTCGGGGAGAGGATACAGAAAGCATCTTTGTTCTCCCCTCTGTGTTTCTATGCAGACTCAGTTTGGGTCTAAGTGTGTTATATTTGTTCTTTTTAACTTCCAGTTGCCTGTCCTTTCATTAATGAAAGAACACTGTCCTCTTAATTGTTTCCAAATTAGAGATCAAGAGAGGCAGGATTGAGCTCGATCCATGGTATATGGTTCTTGGAAACTGATGATACATGTTGGGTAATTTGATTTTGTGGCAATTAAAAAGATTAATCATGAAATATAAAAAGCCTCCTAGTATTATACTTTAAAATGAACTCTGTGTGTGAGACTCATGCCCACATTTTCCATTCATGTGACAGAAATGTTTGGGAAATAGCTTCATGACTAAAGCACAGATAAAATTAAAGTGTCGAGAGAAGATCTGTAGTAGAAATTTCTTCCAAACCCGAGAAGATAAAAAATATACACACGACCCTTTATTCCTCAGGTTATAAACTAAGGGTGATTTATTGTCTATCATGTCTTCTAAATAAAGCTTTGAAGAACGGTCCTCTTGAGCTTTTTTTCTCACTCAAAAGTCAGGTGCTTCATTCTGTGATGGGGGAAAAAGCTGGGTTGTCCATTTCCTGTCCTCTTTCAATGGGAAAAAAAATTCCAGAGCTAAGTGTAATCCAGTGTCCTCTGGTAAATCTTGGAAAGTCAAGGTCAAGAACAATGGTTTTTTTTGTTTTGTTTTGTTGGTTGATTTTTTTTTAGTGGCATTGAAATTACAAGTGTATATGACAGAATTAAGTCTTTGGATGAAAATAAGGACTTCTTTAGTAATATTCCCTCTAAATTTCTTTTGTTTCTTTTTAGCATAACACAGCTGGTGTAAACTGTGAACAGTGCGCTAAAGGTTATTATCGTCCTCATGGCGTTCCAGTTGAAGCGGCGCATGGCTGCATCCGTAAGTTTCATTTCAACCTGGTGTGTCTGACAGGGAGGTCAACAACCTAAATTCTGAACAGTTAATGGTTCCCTTCTTTCCCTCTTTCTTCATCTTATTGGCTCACTTCTTACTGTGTGACCTCAGGGAGTTACATAATCTCTCTGAGCCTCTGGTTTCTTGTATATAATAGAAATGATAATATTTTTCCTAAGTTTAAATAAAATGCCTTCAAAAGTCCCTAGGTAAAAACTAAGCAATGAGCCTATCACATGCTAGGCCTTGTCACAAATGTCAGTTCTGCCACTTTCTGTTATGTTGGCATGTTTTATGATCTCTAGTAGTTTTACATTTTTTCAGAAGTAGCATTAAGACAACATAGCGAAGATTTTACAAGGATTTAATAATAGTCATACTGTTTAAAATACCTACGTTTTACCACACATTTGTTATATGTAAGGCATTGCCTAAATACTTTCACAAATTATATCAGAATTCTCATTTTTAGCTATGGGGAAACCAAAGAGTCTGAGTAGTTTAATATTTTGGCTCAGGTGATGAAACCACTAACCAGTAGATCCAAGAAATCATTCATATCTGTCTGGAGTCACTGTGCTATATCACATCCATTATACAGAAAAATGCCGCTGGTTCTTCCCTGTGGAATTATCAATCAGAGGTCTGATTATGGACTTTATCCTCCATGTGTATCCCACTGGGTTCTTTTCTGTTTTCTGGCTGCCACGGTTGGAAAACAACCCCAGTCCCGAAGTTGGCCTCTGTGCCCACCATTTCCCAAATTCCATTTGTCATATTACTAAGATTTGAAAGCATCAAAGTCCAAACTATGTGTGAACTCTGATCTGTCTCCGTCTAGGACATTCTTAAGGTGTTAAGTGTGTTCCTTTTACTCCTCCCTCTTTCACATCATCCTGTGAAAGAATATGTCTGTTATTTTCTTGTGCCCACGAAAAATAGGCTTTGGCAAAGGAAGACAGACATCATGAATTCAGGCATACATTGGTGGGAACTTCAATAGTCTAGTTTCTTTCTTTGTCACTGAAGTGGTCTCATGGAGATATCAGAGACTTAGCATAAGGAATCACAGATTCTTAACAAATTAAGCAAAAGACACCATGAGAAGCCAGGCTGAGAGGTGGGAGAGGAGGTTGCTTGGTGATCATAGCTTCTCCAGTCTCCCAGTTCCTCATGGGGCATGTACTTAGCTGAGCTATGACAGTATTATTGCTGTCCAAGCTGAGGACCTGTTGGGTTAAGGGCAGCTACCAAGAGAGGGTGTTACCAAACTTCTTATATCTCTGAGTATGACCCTCTGAGATGCAAACCTAATAATTATGTAGGTTGCAAAAATTGCCCTCAGTAAGCTGTATCATTTGAATCTAACATTCGGGTGAGGAGCACAATCTTGCTATGCTGTGCACAGATTTTATATCCTTGTCTAGGCATCCCACACTGTGTCCACACCGCAACGTTGTAACAATGACCAAATGCCCAGCCTCTCTTGGCCATGAGCCATCAGTGCAGGCTCTCCCTCTTCTGTAGCAAGAACATCACAGTGTGGATGCTCATTAAAGCTCATCCCTGAGGGTCGGTGAAGTTCAGTCAATGGGAACCACGTAGGTAGTGGAAAACAGTATGTACCCTTTAAAGAATGACCATAGACCAATGATAAAGCATTAAATATTACCTGAGAAGTATTGGGACATACTTGCCTTTTAAAATGCAGCAGAGGACCAATTTTTTGGAAACTGAGCTTTCTCTTAGCTTGCAGCTGTAACCCCGAGCACGCAGATGATTGTGAGCAGGGGTCTGGCCGCTGTACCTGCAAGCCAAACTTCCAAGGAGACAACTGTGAGAGGTGTGCGGTCGGATACTATAATTTCCCATTTTGCTTGAGTAAGTACCACTGCGGTGGGAGAGACCTTCCCTCTGGCACAGAGTTGGGCTTGGTGCATTAACACCTGAGGGCACAGCAGGTGGCAGGGGTGGGTTGGTGGGGAGAAGCAGAAATAATGCCAGATAGGTGGTATTTATGTGAAAATGTTTCTAGAAGTTTGGAACATAAAAAATATATATTTAAGTATGTTTATAGTCTTATTAATCTCTAAAGTGTTAGGTTGAATCACAGACATTGCCATCTCATTAGGTCAGAAGGGTCAAAGATGGTCAGTTTCAACTTAACAGTCGTGTGTGTGTGTGTGTGTGTGTGTGTGTGTGTGTGTGTGTGTGATTTTTCTTCGTTAACTTGGAAGAGATGTCATGGCTCCCAGGTGTTCGTTTGTGTACACATAGTGTATGCATATTTTGGGTGACCGGGAGGATGTGTTTCCTGCCCACTGTACAAAAGGCTAAGTTATCATGGGCCCCTACCACACCCACTTGCGGTGATCTCAGTGACGGAGCATTCTGGAGAGGAAAGTATGTATCTGTTAGAACTGCCATAGAACATGAATCAGGAGCATCTGTGAAATCAGCTGTGCAAATTGTGATGAGAGCCATCACAATTCTCTTTGTTCCTTCTAGCAACCAATAAAGGTGTTAAAGAAGTCAAGCCATCCTGCTTAGACTGAGACTTAGTGTGAGCTCAAAATGCCTGTATCTATTTCTTTACATATGAATCAGAATTTTTGCCCAGTCTGGTTTCAATTGCTAGATGCATTTTAAATATAGCAATATTACCTTTCTTTAAATTAGTCTCCACCTGCTACATTTCACTGAGTCAGAGAGGGCTTCTTCCTAGTTAGTGCAATTTAATATTTTAGTTTACTATCTCCTTAATCCTTCTCTGTACTTTTTTGATAAACTATTTTTTAGGCATTCCCATTTTCCCTATGTCTACTCCAAGTCCAGAAGGCCCAGTAGCTGGAGACATAAAAGGTAAGGAACCTCTATTTTGATTCAACTTCAATGAAAGTGTTATGTTCCCTAACCTTTCTCTACTTCCTGTGCACACTGCTGAGCCCACGTTCAAGGGGCATGGCTGGTGCCCTGAGGTGGCTCCTCTTTGAGCTCCTCACCCTTCTCCCCATCATTTCTTTACCAGTCTGCCTTCTGCAGTGGCACTGCTTGATGAAGGAAGTGAAGCAGAGCTTGGATTGTAATCCACTAGCTTGCCCCAAACCTTCAGTTACAGTCTGTGTCTCCTGTCTTCTTTGGGTTCTCTGTATAGAAACCCTGAGACAGGAAGTGAGTACAAGCAGTTTGTTTGGGAAGCAATCCCAGGAAACATGATAAGGGAGTGAGTCAGGGAGTGACAAGAGCCATTCCGTAGCTGCATTAGCTAGCAAGGTCCTATAGCAGCACCTGGAGCTCTATCCCTCTGAGCATAGAGTTTGCTAGCATCATCCTGACTGAAGGGACAACTTCAGTCACCTGCCACCGGTGGAGGGCTGCCTCAGTGGCACTTCCCATGTGGTCTGCAGGGAGGATGAGGAGCTCCTGCAGCCAGAAAAGTCCCTCAGGCAGAGAGTGGCGGGAGTGTGCAGGAAGTTACCAAATTACTCGTTCTGTAACTATTTTATGATCATCATAAAAAAAGTGGACAGATTGTGGATAGTATCTGAAGCTAGAACCACCAGGACTTGCCAGGAGATTGCTGGGCTGGTCGTGGGATAGGAGAGAAAAAGAGGACACTGGATGGAGTCAACAGAGGAGGCATTGCCATTTGTAAGACAGGAAAGGCTGTGAGAGACAAAGTGCTGTGCTTGCGCTGGGGGGAGGCCAGCAAATGAGATCAGGGAGCTTGTGGACACTCTCCTGGGTGTCCCGTTTTTCTTGGTCTGTGAAATAAGAATCAAGGTCAGAGGCAGAAAGCAGGGTGGGGAGGAGGCCTTGGAGTTGAGGAGAGACACGGTATGAAAGAGTCATCCTAGAATGTTGAGGAGTGAATGGGCTTATAGAATGCCATAGGGTTTGGGGGGCAGCACAAAGGTCTCACCTGAGGTCAGGTATTCAGTTCACCTTCCTACGCTGTTTCCTACTTCAGCTCTACCTGCACCTCTGATCGTACTGCAGCATCATGTGTTACTATGTGGGATATTGTCCTAAGTTTTTGTCAGACACTTGGTCACTTGGCAGCAGCTCTGCTTGACTTTGTTTCCAATTCCCTCAGGACCCATCACAGCACCCTGCCCATAGCAGGTAGAATCAAGTGCTTCCTTCATGTTTGTTAATTGACTAGAATGGAACTGGCTTTTGAGTCTCGATTACAACACGCATCTGTGGTCTTCAGCCACAAGAGTGTTTTAGATCTCCCACTCACTGTCTGTTTACAGTAACCCCTTTGTTATTCAATTCCCTTTTCTCTCCAAGTAGACTGGTGGTGACTTCAGTAAAAGAAACTTAATTGAACTTGAAGGGAAGTTCAGACGTCTGTTACAAAATACTAGGAAAATCTTAGAACACAGCCTCCAGGAAAAGAAGTTTAATTAGTGCAGCTAGATTGATTTGGGAATTTGAATGCACAGATATCCATTTCAATCTGGTCTTTTTATTAATGCTTTTAACAAACACCCAAGTTGGGGCCTAACTCCTGGCAGTGAACATTAGAAGCACAAACATCTCAACAGCCAGGGATACACAGTACTGGGTAATACCAAGCACCCTTCAATCCCTGAGAACTTGCATTCTTTAAGGCCCATTGAGGCTTTCATGGCTTCTAACACAGTGGTTTGTAAACAGGGCTGTTTTAGAATCCCTTGCTTTTATAAGATATAAATTCCTGTGTATCACCCTGAATCTGAATCTAGATTTCCAGGGGTGAAGCACAGGCTTTTTTTTAAACTTATTAATTTTATTTAGACAATTAAATTTAACAGGGTGACATTGGTCAACTAGAGCACATAGATTTAGAGAAAACATCTCCATGTCATTTGGACAGCCGATTATGTTGTATACCCATTGCCCACAATCAAACCATCCTCTGTCACCTTATATTTGTTTCTCTTTATGCCCCTCCTCCACCCCCTTCCTCTCCTCCCTTTCCCTCCCCCTGGTAACCACAGCATTCTTATCCATGTCCATAAATCTTGATTTTGTGTCCCACCTATGTATGGGATCATACAGTTCTTAGCTTTTTCTGCTTTACTTATTTCACTCAGTATAATGTTATCAGGGTCCATCCATGTTATAGTAAATCATCCGATGTCATCATTTCTTATGGCTGAGTAGTATTCCATAGTATATATGTACCACATCTTCTTTATCCAATCTTCTGTTGAAGGGCTTTTGGTTGTTTCCATGTCTTGGCCACTGTGAACAATGCTGCAATGAACATGGAGCTGCATGTGTCTTTACGTACCAGTGTTCTGAGTTTTGGGGGTATATACCCAGTAGAGGGATTGCTGGATCATATGATAGTTTTATTCTTAATTTTTTGAGGAACCACCATACTTTTTTCCATAATGGTTGTACTACTTTACATTACCACCAACAGTGAATGAGGATTCCTTTGTCTCCACAGCCTCTTCAACACTTATTATTACCTTTCTTGTTGATAATAGCTAATCTAACAGGTGTGAGGTGGTATCTCATTGTAGTTTTGATTTGCATTTCCCTAATAGCTAGTGAAGATGAGCATCTTTTCATATATCTATTGGCCATTTGTATTTCTTCCTGGGAGAAGCGTCTGTTCATGTTCTCTTTCTGCTTTTTTTAATTGAATTATTGGCTTGTTTGTTGCTGAGTTTTTTGAGTTCTTTGTATATTTTGGATATTAGCCCCTTATCTGGGGTGTTGTTTGAAAATACTTTCCATTTAGTTGGCTGTCTATTTTTTTGTTGTTGTTTTTTTTGAGCAAGTTCTCCAGATGATTCTGATATATGTCTCTTGTTAAGACCACTCCTTTAGTTAGTAAAAGTTCCCATTTAGTGGTTGACAAACTTTCCTGTAAAGGATCAGGTGGTAAATATTTTCAACTATTTAGGTAAAGTTACAATACTCACCTTTGCTATTGTTGTACAAGCAACTATAGTTAATACATAAATGATGAACTTGGCTGTGCTCTAATAAAGCTTTATTTACTAAAACAGTAATGGATTTGGCACTTAGGACATAGTTTACAGATCTTGGGGTTATATTGGAATTTTGGGGTTGGGAATTCCACACCCAGGCAATGGTGTTGTACCAGGAGATTCGGAAGTGCAGCCAACACTGGGAACCATTGCTCTAGAAAATCCATATGCTCAACTTCAGACACTGAAGCTCTGAAGAAAAGGACAGAACAATATTTCAGATCAGAATGTGTGCCAGTTTTTCATTGTATTTCATGACCACGAATATAATTAGTGTTTTCTGGGTCCAAGTGATTAGTTATAGCTACTTAAGATTTATTTTTAGGAAGTCAGTGTATAATAGACACATACACCTTTAAGGGCTCCTTTTGAACATGACAGCATATGCAAAACATACACTGTAGAGGGACCCTAGTCTGTAGGCACTTGTACACTTTTATTTCTCCAAGTCTGAACGACAGCAGTGACAAGCAAGAGCAATAGCTGCAGGAAGACTTTAGGTGCTCACTCTGGGAAGCTAATAACAACTAAGGACGATTATGTAAAGCAGCCCACTTGGCCTGAAGAATGGCTGTCCAGAAGGGTTTTTGATGAATATTGTGAAATGGTTTTGATTCCCCCAAGCACCTGGTTAGGAGATGCTTGCAGTTACTGAAGTTTTGAGGTCAGAGTGCATGAGACGAAGGATAAGAACTCTGCGGCTGGGGAGAGAGCCACTGGGGCACGCTGTGTTTCTCCCCACACTGGGCTTTCTACATGCCCATCAGGGAGGGGCAGTTAGTGTGGATGGACATGGAGACCTGCCAGATAAGGCTTAGAGAGGGATGTGCAAATTCTGATATCTCTGTTTTGAAGCTCTGTGTGGATGCCAGTAAAATAGAATTCAAGGAATGGTGTTTACTGAGAGAGTTCTAGCCTTGAATATGCAGCATATTTTTCGTTCATTCAACTTTTATTAAGTGCCTACTCTGTACCAGGCACCGACAAGGCAGCTGCCTGCTGCACAGTCCCTGCACCCTGGAAGCTCCCAGCTCTGCAGGGGACACACAAGTAAATAGTGGTAACAGCAGGATTAATGCCATGACCAGGCAGGAACACAAACCATGGGAGTATATAAGAGTGATATCCTTCCAGTCCCTTACAGATGGGAGGGAAGGAAGACAGGAAGGCAGAAAGGGAGAGAGGGAGGGAAGGAGGAATGGAGGGTAGAGGTTCTGAAAGGGCTTCCCTGGAGCAGGAGCAGGGGCCATCTGAGCTGAGTCTTAGAGCATGAAGGAGTTATCCCCACAGAAGGGCAGTGAGAGAGGGCATTGGAGAGGAGAGGGCATGGCAGGTATGTCATTGGGACTGAATCACAGGAAAGGGGGAAGTGGAAGAAGTGAATCATGGAGGAGGGAGAGGAGAGGATGAAGAAAAGATCAGAGCAAGCAGCCGGGCTCAGATGTACAGGTTACAGTGTACAATAGGACTTCATCCAAAGGGGCACCATGTCCATTGAAGACACTGAAAATTTGTATATTTTACAGCCAGTGACAGGAAAGCATCTTGAGGAAGGGACACCTTTTCTAGTTTGCACAAGGGTGCCACATAGGCTGCTAGCAATCTGGAGGATTTTGAAGGGTCTTCTAAGTCACACATGTCAGGGACTTTGGATTGTGCCACCCTTGAGGAAGTTAAATTGGAAAGTGACATGAGAAGAAAGATCACCCTTGACACCAGGGTGGAGAGTGAATTGGAAGGGGCAAGACGAGAACCAGATAGCCTTGTTAGGAGGCTGTCAGAATAATTCAAGCAAACAAGGGTGAAGTCCTAAAGGAAGGCTCTGGAATTCTGGAAGGAGAGGAGGACTCCCGGGACTCCTGAGATGTCATCACTACAACTTGGTGACAAGGTATGAGAAGTGAAAGTAAGGGGCCTCAGGGGTCTCTGGCTCTGGCATTGTCTGGGACCATTTGCTAGATAAGGAAGAGGAAATGTTGAAAAGTTAATTTCAGAAACAATTTTTTAAATGCACAGGCACTGGATGTTTTCTTTCTGTTTACAAATGGTGGCACATCCAGATTCCCTGGGCCTCAACACCAATGTGAAGTTCAAGTTTTTTACTGAATTCTAATGTCTGACTTCATGCCAAGGCTATATTTGACAGCAAAACTTTCCTTTTCCCTGTGGCATTCTCTGCCTACCGGGCCATGGCACTGGGACCTTGTGTGGCAGTGCTCATGCCAACCTGAGTTCCAAGGCTTCCCTGTGTGAATGTGCCCGTGGAGATGTCCAGTGCTCTTTTTGTCACATTAGGTGACTGTGTGACTTAAGGATGAATGAGTTAGAGATTATGCAAAGACAATAAAGGTGTTCTGATTTACCCTGATCACTTTTCTTAATTACCGTATTAGAAAAAAAATTCCACAACTTTGTTATTAACCTTTTATCTGAAAGATTAAAGGTTTAGGACCGTGATGGCGAAACTATGACACGCGTGTCAGCACTGACACGCATAGCCATTTTCAATGACACGCAGCCACATGTGGCCGCATGCCAGAGAAGTATGGGGCTGCATGCCGAGAAGGACGTTTCATCCTTGGCTCCTGCACGGCCAGGTGCAGTAGCCGAGGATAAAACATTTGCTGTAGTGTAGACACTTCGTGCCGGAGGTCTGCAGGCCAGAACAACAGAACTCCGGCACAGAGCGTCTAGTTCTGGGACTTCCGGTTAGGCCATTTTTCTTGAAGTGACACACCATCCGAGTTATGCTCAGTTTTTTGGCGAATTTTGACACACCAAGCTCAAAAGATTACCCATCACTGGTTTAGAACAACACAGGAAGAGTGGGATTTAGATAAACTTTAAAAATTATCTGTTATTTTAACTCTTTTAGAAAATCTTTTCCAAGTACATGAGACCTCCCTTCCTTGATAACGAAGGTGAACTCAGTCAAATCTTTGAGTCTTTCAAGATTTTCCTTACAGTACCATCTTGCAGATTTAGATGCTAAAGTTCTGACAGAAATGTAGATGGCTTAAGCATGACATTAGTTTGAATATGAAAACGAATATAGGACATACCTTGAAATATAGCTTTTAAAATCCATTATCTGCTTGTCTTTTTAGCACAGACTTTTAGAATCAGTAAGACCAGGTTTCAGATTGGGATTCCACTTTTCTGGCTGTGTGACCTTGTGCAAGTTAATTAACTTTTCTGAGCATTCTTTTTCCAACTACAAAATGCTTACCTATCCTACAGGACTCCAGCCTGACTTCATTTGTAATCTATTTATAATGAAGTAAACAAGAGTCTTGTCTTTTTGAGAACTATAATTTATTGAAAAATACTAGATGATGGCACTGGAGGTCCCCAGGTGACCTCTCGCTAAGTGGTAGGTGTTTCCCTCATCTATTGCTGTGTAACAGATCACCCCAAAACTTAGTGAGTAAAACCACAAAGGTTATTTCTCACAATCATATGAGAAACCACTGCTAGCTGGGCAGTCTTTCTGCTGAACTTATTGAAGGGTCTGCGGACGACAGCTGGACACCTGTCCCACATGGCCTTTGTTCCTCAAGGAGGCCAGACTGGTGTTTGCCTGGCTGTCTCAGGGTTCCCAGAGGGTGAAGATGAAAACCACAGAACCTTTGTGAGCTGGGTTCAGAAATCCGACACCAGCAAGTCCTCTTCGTTTTGTTGGTCAAAGCAAGTCACGAGGCCCCAAGTGAATTCAGTAAAGTGTTGTGGAAGGCAAACAGATAAGATAGAGACTAGGAGAGGAAGAGGGCAGCTGCCTGTACTGATTGGTTGGAAAGAGCTTCCTAGGAGTTGACTTTGAACTGAGAGAGAACCAGGGGTGGGCATTCCAGGCAGAGGAAGGTCCTGAGGGAAAAAGCAATTGTTTGCGGGCTTGAAAGCAGACTGTTCGGCAGGCCTGCGTGTGGAGGGTTAAGTGGGCCAGTCCAGGCAAAGCCCCCAAAGCCACATATGGCACATAGTTGAGCTGAATTTGTGTTTGTTTCTTTTCTTCTAAAAAAAAGTAAGGTGGGAATATGTTTCATTTAAGATTGTCATTAGATGGGAATCTATTAAATTGAAGTTTTACTGTACAAAGCTCAGATTTGTGGGGGGAAACTGTGTTTTCCCAGGAGTAGACATTAAAAGTTTGTCTAAAAGATGTTTTGCAAACTAATGTCCTCCCTGGATCTTTCTTAGTGGCATTGCTGACTTTTCCTAAATATTTGTTCTATTTCCCATTAAGGTGTTCATCTTTGAGGTTAAGAATGTCTGTAAGCCATAGGGAACTCAGAGTCTATGTTTTCATGACAGACACCTGGGGGAAGGGAGAAACTGACAGAAGAATGGAGGAAGGAGACCCCTCTGAAAGTCTCTTCTCCTTCACAGGGTGTGAGTGTAACTTGGAGGGAGTTCTCCCCGAAATCTGTGATGCCCAGGGAAGATGCCTGTGCCGCCCTGGGGTTGGGGGCCCTCGGTGTGATGCCTGTCGTTTGGGTTTCTACTCATTTCCTATTTGCCAAGGTAAGTGGCAACATGCAAAGGGGTCATCAGTCCTGCAAAATAAAGTGCCTCCTGAGGAAATGCGGAGGCTGGTTATGGCACAGCTGTGTGGCCTGCGGTTTAATCAATAAGCCCTTGACATATATATGTTTGTTATCTGGACGTCCTTCTCCCTGGGCCATGTCACCTCTCTTCTGTCTTTCCAACCCTACCCTGCCTCCTCTCTGGTAGTCAGGCACAGGACTTTGGGGTCGGCTGCCGGTATGCTTGCAAATCCTGGCTCTGGAGAGCAGCTGGTACCTAAGCAGGTTTAGGAACCTGCCAGGTAGATAAGGGGAGGCAGGGCACTTCAGGGACAGGGAACAGCATACACCAGTCCACAAACTCCTTCCTCCCCACTGTTGTGTGTCCTAGTGACCTGTCCTGGGAAGAGTCACTGAAGGGTCAGAGGGTAGGAGTTGGAGGTGTCTGGCCCAGTCCCTAGAGCAGCGATGGGCAATCTTTTGAGCTTGGTGTGTCAAAATTCGCCAAAAAACCAAGCTTAAGTTGGGTGGTGTGTCACTTTGAGAAAAATGGCCTAACCGGAAGTCCCAGAACTAGACGCTCTGTGCTGGAGTTCTGTTGTTTTGGCCTCCAGACCTCCCGCACAGAGTGTCTACACTACAGCAAATGTTTTATCCTCAGCTACTGCACCTGGCCGTGCAGGAGCCGAGGATGAAACGTCCTTCTCTGCATGCGGTCCCTATACTTCTCTGGTATGCGGCCGCATGTGGCTGCGTGTCATCGAAAATGGCTACGTGTGTCAGTGCTGACACGCGCGTCATAGGTTCGCCATCACGGCCCTAGAGCATAATAGGCATGCAGTAAATGGTGGATAAGTGAGCAAATGTGTGAATGAGTTTGCTCAGGTCCTTCTTTGCCTCCTCCCCACGCCGGCCACGGTTCTTCCCCCAGTGGTTGATGTTTGAAAAGGAAGGAGAAAGAAGAGAAGATATCAGTCAGGGCTCAGGGTAGGAACTTAACACCTCTGCAGGTGTTATATAAAGACAAGGACTTGCTGTAGATAATTAGGTGCTAACCCATCTCTTGGGACCTAAGAAGCCAGACAGGGCATAAGACTGGAAGTGCTAGACAAGCCACAGAAAGGCAGCCTTTAGCTTACTCTCCCTTCTTTCTAGCACTTCTTATTTGCAATACCCAATTGGCATCCAGATGTCCAGAACCCAGCTCCAGGAAACTCTGGAAAGTGCTATTTCTAGTTTCTCTGTCTCTGAACACAGGAGGAGGTTAGCATTGCTATTGAGCAGGCTCACCTGCAAGGTCAGCCACAATCAGAACTGTGTGTATGGGACAGGAGCAGGAAAAACCCTCCCCAAAGTTGGAGGGTAAAGTGGCCAGAACAAGGTCTGCACTGGCAATCAACTTAGGCAATTTACTGAATGCCCCTGTTCCTCAGTTTCCAAATCCTAGTGCCTACCCTGTATGTAATGTGTTGTGCAGGTTATGTTTGCAGTGATGTGTGAAGTTCCTGGGGCCTGGGAGACACTCACTTGTATGGTAGCCATTGTGCCTTAACCCTCCTTCTTCTGTCCCATATTGCCCTCTGTATCATTTTAAGAGCCTGTAGCCCCAACCACCCTTGGTCTTTTTGTTTGCATAGATGTCTGCATGCGATCTCTCAAGCCCCTCCTTTTACTTCTGGCCCCCTGGCACACCCTGTCCACAGACCTCTCTGTTCTGCCTCCACGTCTCAGCCTTTGTCTCCCCAAGGCCACAGAAGCTCTTGGCAGTTTCTGCACAGAGATTTGGTCATCTAGCAGGTGGGAGGATAAAGACAGGGAAACGGGTGTCTTTTATTTCTCTTCCTTGACTTTAACCAGAAAAATTCAATGTTAGAAGTTGAAATGCTGGCCCTGGCTGGTTAGCTCAGTGGTAGAGTATTGGCCCAGCCTGTGATGTCCCAGGTTTGATTCCTGGTCAAGGTTCAAAGGAGAAGTGACCATCTGCTTCCCCATTCCCTCTTTCCCTCCCTCTTTCTCTCTCTTCTCCTCCTGTAGGCGTGGTAGATTAGTTTGAGCAAGTTGGCCTCGGGTACTGAAGGATGGCTCTGCGGCCCCTGCCTCAGGTGCTAAAATAAAATGGCTTGGTTGCTAAGAATGAAGCAACGGCCCCAGTTGGGCAGAGCATCACCTCCTAGCGGGCTTACCAGGTGGATCCCAGTCAGGGCATATGCGGGAGTCTGTCTCTCTGCCTCCTGCCCTCTCACTAAAAAAATTTTTAAAAAAAGAGATAGTAATGCCCAATGTATTCCCCATACTTACGTTTGAACTGTGTGAATCGTACTAGAGATAGACTGTATATCAACGTGGCTCTGAGGTCTGATATAGTAACCTCATCCTTGTACATAATATTGTTTCTATGGGAAAAAATCCCAAATAAGGAAGTTTTGGTGCATAAATTAGAGATGCCTACATATCTATTTTAAGCTTGAAACACTGAGTCTCTCATTGAAAAAGTGAAAAATTAGCAGGAAGAAGATGGGATTGAGACCTTACATTTCAGAGGTCCTCTAGGGTCCAAGCCTAGAGGAGCATATGTTGGAAATAGACAAGATTATGAGTAGTGCAGATGAGGTCTATTCAACAAAAGCAGGAGAAGAAGGGGTGGGGCAGCCAACTCATTTATTTTGTTCCCCTCCACCAAATACATAAACTGGGTCTATAACAGGCAAGCATTTTCTAGCTACCCTTTGTTTTGTGATTCTCCCTCAGTTATATCTTAAATGTAAGTAAACTCTTTGGGGGCAAGGAGTGAACAAGAGTATCTCATGTTAACTTTTTATGTAATCTACTGACACTCATATTAGTTCTGCTTTAGCTGCCATCCTTTTAGAAAAAGCAAAAGATTCTTGGCAATGAGTAGCTCAAAGTATTCCCTTTCCTCCTTATTAATATCAACCACAATTCCAGACTTATTCTGGTAGAATAAATTAAAAATATTCTAACTAGTCATCACTTGGAGAAGGCTGTCAGATTGTACTTTTGTGTTTACAAAAGAAAGGTAAAGAGTAGTACAACACTTATTTTTATTAAGTGAGAGGAGGAGAGGCAGAGAGACTTCTGTATGTGCCCTGACTGGGATCCAACTGTCAAGCCCCCTATAGGGCAATGCTCTGCCCATATGGGGCCATTGCTCCATTGCTCAGCAACCGAGCTATTTTTAGCACCTGAGGCAGAGTCCATGGCACCATCCTCAGCACCCAGGTTCAACTCACTCGATCCAATTGAGCCATGGCTGCAGGAGGGGAAGACAGACGGAGGGAGGGGGGAGAAGCAGATGGTCACTTCTCCTGTGTGCCCTAACTGGGAATCAAACCTGGGACTTCCACATAAGCCAACCAGCCAGGGCCATAATACAACATTTTAAGAATGCTCTTTTCACAGCTCTTCACTTATAGAACAAATGTAAAGGCAGGCAGAAAAATACAGGGACATATTCAGGGTAAAGTAAAAAGGAGGTAAGACTTCCAGAATGATAGAGTAAGGAGCTCAGAAGACCCTCTCTTTAGCATAACAAAACTTTAACTGGTGAAAAAGAATTAAAAACTTTTTTTTTTTTAATTTTTTTAAATTTATTCATTTTAGAGAGGAGACAGAGAGAGAGAGAGAAAGGGGGGAGGAGCTGGAAGCATCAACTCCCACATGCGCCTTGACCAGACCAGCGCAGGGTTTTGAACTGGTGACCTCAGTGTTCCCAGGTCGACGCCCCATCCACTGCGCCACCACAGGTCAGGCCTAAAAACTAATTTAAATTCTCTGGAAATTGTCCTAAGAGCATACTGCAAATAAACATTTATTTAAGAAAATCTTAATCTCAGTAATAACAACAAATCTATGACATTTGAGCTCCTCTACCCGACCCCCAACTCTGTATTCTAGAAGCTCTACCCTGTGCATGGACAGCCACAAAGATGAGGGTACACTCTCTTTCAACTTCTCAGTTTGAGGCTACAGTTTTACCATAGGAGGGGCATGCTGTTGGTGTTTGTCATTGGCTTTGCCCTGAGTTGTCAAAGCTGTGTTCCAGGTAGGCTCAGCAGAGAGGGCCAGGTCTCTCTTTGCCCACCCAGCCACCACTTGTATGGTGGATGCTCTACACCAGGCATTTCAGGTTAAGACTACTGGGGCCCTGATCACTCTGCCCCAGGTGGCTCATAGAGTGGTGATTCCAAGCTAGGAGAGGCAAGCTGAGAAGACCAGCAACTACCACTCTAAACCTCATGACCTACTTGTAGAGATACGTATTACTCCAGTTAAAGTGGGTCCTCATCTCAGCTCTGGTCTCACAGTGGTTCTAGAAGTCCCTGGTTGAACATAAGGGAAAAAATAGAAACTCCCCAAACTGTGACAGTACCTTTCAAGTCATGCACATATACAATGGGAAAAGGTGTTTAAGTATAACTTTCAAACAATAAATCACTTGTACTGACTCAGGGATGACCCCAAAGTGGCAAGGTCAGAAAATAAAAGTGAGGGGCACCCTGCCTCTACCTCTATTTCGTTCCTCAGTTCACTTGGTTCATTAGATTCCACATATAAGTGAGACCTTATGATAGGCAGGGTCATAGGGAGCAGAGGGACAGCAGTCAGAGGGAAGGGGGATGGGATCAAAGAAAGTAAAGGGATTAGAGAAATTATATATACATAACACATAGATACAGATATGAGGACAACAAATCCCAGAGGGAAGTGGGGAGGAGTTAGGGGGATGGGGACAAAGGGGATGTAATGGGGGACACGGGGGTGGGGGGTGAGGGTGTTATACTGAGTGGGACACTAGAATCCATGTTAACACAATAAAGTAAAATTAATAAAAAAATAATCTTCATTTAAAGTAAAAAATAAAAAAAAGCAAGGGAGAAAAGTCTGAGTAGGAATATTGGAATCCTGAATATTGCAGGGCATATAGACTTAGCAGAAATAGTTCAGTCAGGTCACTAAACAAATACAGTACACAAGCAAACAATAGTAACAGTCCTGGTGGTGGTGGTGGCTCAGTAGCCAGAGTTGCTGTAATATATTACCTATAATACTTAGTTTGCAAAAATAACTGTGAGGTCTACAAAGAAACAGGGAGGTGTGACCCATACACAGGGGGAAAAAAGCAGGCAATACAAATAGCTCTTTAATGGGCTCAGATGGTGGACTAGTAGACTAAAAGAGCTTTTATAAATATGTGCAAAGAATTAAAGGAAATCATGCTTTAATGAATTAAAGGAAGTTATCATGACAATGCCTCATCTAATGGAGATTACCAGTAAAGAGATATAAAATATTAAACAGCATCAAATGGAAATTCTGTAGTTGAAAAGTGTAATTGAAATTAAAAATTCACAAGAGGGATTCCATAGTGGTTTTGAGCAGGCAGAAGAATCAGCAAAATTGATGACAGATCAATAGAGATTATTCTGTCTGAAAAACAGAAAGGAAAAGAATGAAGATAAATTAACAAAGCCTCAGAGAAATATGGGACACCACTTAGTGCATCAAAATATGTGTAAAAGGAGTAGCAGAAGGAGAGGAGAAAGGCCAGAAAAAAATGGTCAGAGAAATAATGATAGAAAACTCCCTAAATCCGATGAAAAACAATCTATGTACCTAAGAAGTTCAGTGAACTTCAAGAAGAATAAATACAAAGAGATCCATATACGGACACATTATCATTTAAATACTGAAAGACAAACACAAAGAGAAAAATCTTTGCAAAATTAGTATTGGTTTTATAACTATGTAGGTATATTAGTCTGCATGCACTGTACAACAAGGCAGTACAGACTAGGTGGCTTAAAGAACAGGCATTTATTTTCTCACAGTTCTGGAGGGTAGAAGTCCAAAGCCAAATTGCTAGAAAATTGTATTTCTGGTAAGTACTCTACCTGGCTCGTAGACAGCTGCTTTCTCTCTATATCCTCACATAGCCTTTCCTTTGTGTATGTTTGGAGGAGGGGTATGGAGAGATGAGAGAAACAGATCTTTGGTATTGCTTCCTCTCTTATAAGAACGCCAGTTGTAAAGGATTAGGGACCCACCCTTATGGCCTCATTTAATCTTAATTACCTTCTTAAAAGTTCTGTGTGTGTATGTGTGTGTGAGAGAGAGAGAGAGACATGGTTGGGGGGACAGACAGACAGGAAAAGAGAGAGATGAGAAGCATCAACTGATAGTTGAGTCACTTTAGCTGTTCATTGATTGCTTTCTCATAGTGCCTTGGTGGGGGGTGAGGGTTGAAGCACATGCCTCCAACTGAGCCAGTAACCCCTTGCTCAAGCCAGTGACCATGGGCTCAAGCAAGAGACCTTAGGATCAAGCCAGAGACCATGAGGTCATGTCTATGATCCCACACTCAAGTCAGAGACACTGTGCTCAAGCTGGTGAGCCCATGCTAAAGCCAGATGAGCCTGCACTCAAGCTGGTGACCTCAGGATTTTGAACCTGGGTCCTCAGCATCCCAGGTTGATGCTCTACCCACTATGCAACCACTGGGTCAGGCTCCTTAAAGTTTCTATATCCAAAAAGAAGTTACAACCTTTGGAGTTCGGGACTTCAACATCAATATGGGGAACAGTTTAGTCCATACAGTAGGTATTACAAAGGACAGTATAATTGCATGTTTTTAATTCTTTCTTGTCCTGATTGATTTTAAAAGAAATTACTCAAGAGTACACTCATCTATAGACATAATATATACAATAATAATAACATAGAAACAGGGAGAGGAAATGGAGCTACTAGGATTAAGGTTTCTATGTCACTGTAACTAAGTTAATATAAATCTGAAATAGATTCTGATAAGATGTATTTGCAAGCACTAGAACAACCACTAAGATAATAACTTGAAAATAATTAAAAAGTCGTAAAGGAAGTAAAAATTGACACTAGAAAATACCCATTTAATACAAAAGAAGGCAATAAAGGAAGACTAAAAAAACAAAAAGAAATGAGACCTATAGAAAATAAAATGCAAAATAGCAGAAAGAAAATTAAATTATATCAATATAACATTAAATATGAATGAATTCTACCTTATACCATATGCAAATATTAACCTCAGAAAATACAAACCTGAATATAAGGTCTAGAACTATCAAAATTCTAGAAGAAAATGTAGATACAAATTTTTGTGATGTTAGTTTAGACCAGGGGTCCCCAAACTTTTTACACAGGGGGTCAGTACACTGTCCCTCAGACCATTGGAGGGCCGGACTATAAAAAAAACTATGAAGAAATCCTTATGCACACTGCATATGTCTTATTTTAAAGTGAAAAAACAAAACGGGAACAAATACAATATTTAAAATAAAGAACAAGTAAATTTAAATCAACAAATTGACCAGTATTTCTTTTCAATGGGAACCATGGGTGCGGATGCATCCTGTGCTCCTCTCACTGACCACCAATGAAAGAGGTGCCCCTTCCGGAAGTGCAGTGGGGCCAGATAAATGGCCTCAGGGGGGCCGCATGCGGCCTGCGGGCCGTAGTTTGGGGACCCCTGGTTTAGACATTAGCTTTTAGATTTGGCACCAAAAGCACAAACAACAAAAGAAAGAGTAGATATTGGATTTTATCAGAATTAAAAACTTAGCTGGAATTTTGATATCTGGCTCATGTGTCTGGAGTAAAAGTGAAAACCAAGAAATAAGATGCTTCAACCCCTATTACCTCTGTAAAGTCTAAAAGCACATCCAAAAATGATGTGCACTAAAATTTGTGTAATTTACTACTAAAAGAATCCCAGCCCATAAGTCCTCTCTCAGCCTGTTCCCTTTAAAAATAATAATAATAATAATAATAATAATAATTGTGCTAAGTTTGGTTATTTGTTTTCCAAGCCAAGCCCATGGAGACTTAGAAACATAAAATTAGAAGGGAGGGAGAGTTGCAAAGCCAGATACTAGCAGTCAGGGAGGAACTAGGAACACAAACATGAAACGGATGTGTAGCAGTCAGAGACCATTTAATGCAGGGCAAAGACTCCTACCCAACTCAAGAGAGTTGAATGACTATTAGAATAAGAAAATGGGTCAGAGTAATGTCAGTGTGAAATATACTCATGATCTCTCTCTTTGAAATTTTAACAAATTGAACAACTATAATGCAGCAAAAGAACTCCAGCAGGGCTCACAGGTGTGCCTGAAAGATCCACACACCAAATGGACTAAAGCTGGAATGGGTTGAAAAGGGGGCTGAAGATAAATGCTTTCTGACAGTGGTCTCTGAGAAGGAGACAAACCCAGTGTGTCTGAGTTGTTTTATTTCTCTGCTGGACTATGAAAGAGGGAAGTTCAGGCTCTCTGGATTTTGTCTGAGGGGTACAGAGAGGGGAATTCAGAGTGACTCAGTCTCCTTCTGTCAGAAGGAGTGGTGTGACAGTGGAGCAGAGGGGGAGATAAACAGAAGTAGCCAGGATGCGGGGTCATGGCCAGTGTTCCTGCAGTCTGCCTGTAGCCTGCACTTGGCAGAGACAGAAAACTAAAGTATGGCCCCAGCCTCCTAGATCCTGCCTCCCTCACCCTGTGGTACCCCACAGCTAGTTCTCCACAGCCACTCTCTCCCCTGAAGAACAGAAACCCTCCACATGTAGTCCCTGGGTTTTTTGAGACAAGGGGCGGAGTGCCTGGAGCCCTGAGATTGCCATTGCTATAGCCATGAAGCCTGAAAGCCAAAGCTGTAAAGCCCTCACAACACACCCCACCCACCAACACTACTGCAGCCCTCCCTATGTCATTGTGACAGCACCATCTCAGCAGAGGACAGCCCAGGAACTTCACAGATCTAAAACTTATAATACAGCAACACCTACTGGAAGAAACCTCTCAAAACTAAAATTTATTTTTCCTTTTTTTCTTATTTTTTTCTTTTTATCTTTTGAATTTTATTTGTTTTAATTTTTATATTTTTTATTCTTATTTTTTTGTGGGTGTTTTGCTTTCAAATTTTTTGTGTTTTTTTAAAATCTTTTTTCTATGGTTTTTCTTCATGTCATAGTTTTTAATATTTTTATTGTACTTTTAAATTTTTAATTTTTCACCCTAGCCAGTTGACTCAGTGGTAGAACATCGACCCAATGTGTGGAAGTCCAGAGTTCAAAGTGAAAGGTTGGAAAACAATTCTCCAAGCAAATAATATCCAAAGAAAAGCAGGTGTAGCCATACTCATATCTGACAACATTGACTTCAAGACATCAAAGGTAATCAGAGACAAAGATGGACATTTCATAATGATAAAAGGGACACTGTATCAAGAAGACATAACACTTCTTAATATATATGCACTGAAACAGGAAGCACCAAAATATATAAGACATCTATAAACTGATCTAAAAATAGAAATGGACAAAAAGACAATCATTCTTTTCAATACACCACTGATGGCTTGAGCTAGATCATCCAAAAACAAAATCAGTAAAGAAATATCAGCCTTAAACGACATGCTGGACCAAATGGACATAATAGACATTTACAAGAGATTTTATCCCAAAACATCAGATTATAAATTCTTCTCCAGTATAAATGGAACATTCTCAAGGAGAGACCATGTGTTGGGCCACAAAACTAACATCAACAAATTCAGGAAGATTGAAATTATAGCAAGCATATTTTCTGACCATAAAGCTTTGAAATTAGAATTCAACTACAAAAAGGAAGTGAAGAAACCCATAAAAATGTGGAAATTAAACATTTCTTAAAAATGACTGCATCAAAGAAGAAATAAAAGTAGAGATCAAAAGATATATACAGACAAATGAAAATGATGACACGACATCAAAATCTCTGGGATGCAGCGAAAGCAGTAATAAGAGGGAAGTTTATATCCTTACAGGCTTATATCAGGAAGCATGAGAGATTCCAAGTAAACAACCAAACATGACATCTTAAGGAACTAGATAAAGAAGAGCAAAGACAACCCAAAGTCAGTAGAAGAAAGGAAATAGTAGGAATTAGAGCAGAACTAAATGAAATAGAGAACAAAAAAAAAAACTATAGAAAAAATTAATACAACAATGAGCTGGTTCTTTGAAAAGATCAATAAAATCGACAAACCACTGGCTAGACTCACTAAGGAAAAAAGAGGAAGGACTCATATAAACAAAATCTGAAATGAGAGAGGAGAAATTACCACAGACATCATAGATATACAAAGGATCATAGTAGAATATTATGAAAGATTATATGCCACCAAATTTAACAACCTAGAGGAAATGGATAAATTCTTAGAACTATACAATCTTCCTAGTCTGAGCCATGAAGAAGTGGAAAACCTAAATAGAACTATAAGCAGGGAGGAAATAGAAACAACTATCAAAAACCTCCCCAAAAATAAAAGTCCAGGACCAGATGGCTACACTAGTGAATTCTACCAGTCAAAAAATGTTTGATACCTATCCTTCTCAAAGTCTTCCAAAAAATAGAAGAAAGAGTAATACTCCCTATCATGTTTTATAAGGTCAACATAACCCTCATACCAAAACCTGGCAAGGACAACACAAAAAGAGAAAACTATAGACCAATATCTCTAATGCATACACATGCAAAAATCCTAAACAAAATACTAGCAGATTGAATACAACAACATGTTAAAAAAATAATACATCACGATCAAGTGGGATTTATTCTAGGAGCACAAGGATGGTTTAACATATGGAAATCGATTAATGTAATACACCACTCAACAAAACAGAACAAAACCCTATGATCCTATCAATAGATGCAGAAAAGGCATTCGATAAGATACAACATCCCTTTATGTTTAAAACACTCAATAAAATTGGAATAGAGGGAAAGTATGAATAGAAGAAAAGTACTTCAACATAATAAGGGCCATATGTGATAAACCATCAGCTAGTGTCATACTAAATGATGAAAAAATGAAGGCTTTTCCTCTAAAATCAGGAACAAGACAAGGTTTCCCATGTCTCTCCACTCTTATTCAATATAGTTCTGGAAGTTTTAGCCAGAGTGATCAGGCAAGAGAAAGAAATAAAAGGCACTCATATCAGGGAAGAAATAAAGGTATCATTTTTTTGCAGATGACATGATCCTGTATATAGAAAACCCCTAAGACTCTACCAAAAAAACTATTAGAAACAATAAAGCAAAGTTGCAGGATAGAAAATCAATATACAAAAGTCTATTGCTTTTTTATACACCAATGATGAAAGTTTGGAAAATGAACTAAACAAACCAATTCCTTTTGTAATTGCAACAAAAAAATAAAATACCTAGGAATAAGCAAAGGATGTGAAGGACCTCTATACTGAAAACTATAAAACATTATTGAAATAAATTAAAAAAGACACAACGAAATGGAATAATATTTCATGTTCATTAATTGAAAGACTCAACAAATGGACATATTACCCAAAGCAATATACAAATGCAATCCCCGTTGAGTCCCAATGTCATTTAAAAAAAAAAATAGAACAAAAAACTACCAGGTTTGTATGGAACCATAAGAATCCCTGAACAGCTAAAGCAATCCTGAAGAAAAAGAATGAAGTTGGAGGTGTTATACTACCTGACTTCAAATTATACTACAGAGCCACAATAATCGAAACAGCATGGTATTGGCAGAAAAACAGACATACAGACCAATGGAACAGAATTGAGGCTTCAGAAATAAAATCACATATATATGGACAAATCATCTTTGACAAAGGAGCCATAAACACACAACGGAGAAAAGAAAGCCTCTTCAATAAATGGTGTTGGGAAAACTGGAAAGTCACAGGCAAAAGAATGAAACTTGACTACAGTTTGTTTCCATGCACAAAAATTAACTCAAAATGGATCAAAGACCTAAATATAAGATCTGAAAATATAAATTACATAGAAGAAAACATAGGTACTAAGCTCATGGACCTTGGCTGTAGAGGACAATTTATGAATTTGATCCCAAAGACAAGGGAAGTAAAGGCAAAAATAAATGAATGGCACTATATCAAACTAAAAAGCTTCTGCACAACAAAGAAAACCTGACAACAAAATAGGCAGCCAACTAAATGGGAAATGATATTTGCAAACAACAGCTCTGATGAGGGGTTAATATTCAAGATATATAAATAGCTAACAAAGCTCAGAAACAAACAAGCAAACAATCCAATAAAAAATGGGAAAAAGACATAAGCAGACACTTCTCCCAAGAGGAAATACAAATGGCCAACAGATATATGAAAAGATGCTCATCTTCACTAGCTATTAGAGAAATGCATATCAAAACTATAATGAGATACCACCTCATACCTGTTAGATTGGCTATTATCAACAAGCCAGATAATAGCAAGTGTTGGAGAGGCTGTGGAGAAAGAGGAACTCTCATTCACTGCTGGTGGGAATGCAAATTAGTAAAACCAGTATGGAAGAAATTATGGTAGATCCTCAAAAACTTAAGAATGGAATTACCATATGACCCAGCAATCCTACTACTGGGTATCTACTTCAAAAACTCAAAAATATTGATATGTAAAGACACATGCACCCCCATGTTCATTGCAGTATTATTTGCAGTGGCCAAGATGTGGAAACAACCAAAGTGTCCCTCGATAAGAGGATTAGATAAAGGAGATGTGATACATGTATACAATGGAATACTACTCAACCATAAGAAATGATGGCATAGTGACATTTATGACAACATGGATGGACCGTGAGAACATTATACTGAATGAAATAAGTAAATCAGAAAAAGCTAAGAACTGTGTGATTTCACACATAGGTGGGATATAAAACTGAGACTCATGGACACAGATAAAAGTGAAGTGCTTACCGGGGGAAGGGGATGTGGGAGAAGGGGACAAAGGAGGGTGTGGGAGGAAGGGTGTAAAGAGGGACAAATATAAGGTGACAGAAAATGATTTGACTGGGTGATGTGTATACAACATAATCAACACTTCAAATGCTATAGAACTGTTTACCCGAAACCTATGTACTCTTATAGATCAATGTCACCCTGTTAAAGTTAACTTTCTAAATAAAATTTTAAAAACATAAGGAAATGAACACTACAATGATGGCTCTGGATCAGAGAGAAATTGTTAAATTATGTCTAAGTAATTGTTTCAGAAGGAAGGAAGGCATAGAGTACATTTTAGTAAGAGTACTATTTAGTAAAAGTACTTTTTAAAAGAGAATATTCTGGCAATTAAAGAGTGAGTTATGACTCTGTAGTTTCATGTGACAGAAAACTTGACCTAAACTGTTTTAAGGCAAAAATAACTTATTGGATCTAATGGAATGGTCCAGGTATATTGGTTTCAGGAACCGATTGATCTGGAGGCTCAAAAGATGGTAGCCAGTCTGTTTTTCTCCATTTTTAACTCAGCTATGTTATACACCGGCTTCATTCTTAGACCTTGGGTGGTGGTAAGAAGGTAGCCAGCAGTTCTTAGACATGCATTGCTATGGATTGAACTTACCTCCCTCTGATCCATATGTTGAAGCCCAATCCCCAATGTGAGTGCATTTGGAGTAAGGAAGAACTTAAGTTCAAATGAGCAGTGATCAATAGGATTAGTATCCTTATAATTATCCTTGTAAGTAGCTCTGGTGCTCCTCCTTCCTCCCCTACCCCATTTCTCTATCTCTGTCTCTCTCCCATGTGAGGACACAGAGGAAAGCCAGGACAAGAGTTCACACACCAGGAACTGAATTGGCCAGTATCTTATCTTAGACTCTTTTTTTTTTTTTTTAATATATATTTTATTATTATTAATTCTAATGGGGTGACACCAATAAATCAGGGTACATATGTACAATGAAAACATCTCCAGGTTATCTTATCATTCAATTGTGTTGCATACCCATCACCAAAAGTCAAATTGACCTCTGTCACCTTCAATCTGGTTTTCCCTGTGTCCCTCCCCTCCTCCCTATCCCACTCTTCCCTCCCTCCCCCCATCCCATAACCACCACTCTCTTGTCCATGTCTCATACCCTCACTTTCATGTCCCACCAATGTATGTAATCGTGCTGTTCTCAGTTTTTCTTTTTTTCTGATTTACTTATTTCACTCCGTATAATGTTATCAAGGTACATCCATTTTGTTATAAATGATCCGATGTCATCGTTTCTTATGGCTGAGTAGTATTCCATAGTATATATGTACCATAGCTTTTTAATCCACTCGTCTTCTGACGGACACTTGGGCTGGTTCCAGATCTTCGCTATTGTGAACAATGCTGCCACGAACATGGGGGCGCATTTCTTAGACTCTTGAACCTCTCCAACTGTGAGCACATAAATGCCTATTGTTGAAGTCACCCAGTCTGTAGTATTTTGTTATGGCTGCTCAGCCAGACCAATAAATTCCTCCAGGGCAGTTCAGGCTCTGATAGCATCACATAGCCCTTCTTGAACCAGACCCCGGGGTCCTGGGATCCAGTGCCCTGACGGCCAAGCCTGAGTCTCCCCGCATCTGCACAGCTGAGAGTAGAGGCCACACTATCTTAATGGCATGGGTGGAGCAAGGGGAAAGCTCCTCCTTCACGGCGAGATCCGGCACTGCAACCAAAAAGCATGGCAAAGCTGTATGTCAGTTAAGTCCTCAGCAAACTGAAAAAATCTAGTTCCACAAAATGACCGATCTTATGAGAGATGAGGGAAACCTGTGGGGTTTCTCTGAGGTACCTGGCACCAGAAGCTCTTTAATCAGCGGGTGTACATGAAGATCATGCAGTGTCCCCGTGTTAAGTGACTGGAGTCAGGATTTATCATTTCATTTATATTGTCGGTAGAATTGGCTTGGATCTCTCAAAGCCATCTGACCTCACTGGTCGAAAAGTGCGCAAGAAAATGAGAGGGAGAGGACATGCTGACAGCTGCTCAGGAGGGGCCAGCGGAGGGGCACCATGCTCTCTGTCTGCCCGGAACACGTGGGCTCACCCACTGCTGGATTCAGCTCAAGTGGAGGGAAAAGCTTACTAAGTGAGGCAGAGAGAGAGAAGCTACATCGTATGCCCTAATTTCACCTCCTCTTCCATTTTCCACCTGTCCCTAAGCTCCCCTCAAAGCGTGGAGGAGGCAGGGAGAAAGCATTGTTCAGGCTTTGAATTTTTTTTTTTTTTTTTACAGGGACAGAGAGAGAGTCAGAGAGAGGGACAGATAGGGACAGACAGACAGGAACGGAGAGAGATGAGAAGCATCAATCAGTTTTTCATTGCTGTTGCAACACCTTAGTTGTTCATTGATGACTTTCTCACATGTGCCTTGACCACGGACCTTCAGCAGACTGAGCAACCCTTTGCTGGAGCCAGCGACCTTGGGTCCAAGCTGGCGAGCTTTTGCTCAAGTCAGATGGGCCCGCCCTCAAGCTGGTGAGCTTGGGGTCTCGAACCTGGGTCTTCCGCATCCCAGTCTGACGCTCTATCCACTGCGCCACCTCTTGGTCAGGCCAGGCTTTGAAATTTGAGCAGGGAAGCAGTTCACCTCAAGTCCTGTCTTAGTGGATGGACATCCAGCCATGGAGGAGCCCACCCCCAAGCCCACCACCACCTTAGAGCTGTTTTCCAAGGTTTATAGGAAATGCACTCTCTTCCTTATTTCTGGTGTGGTTAGAGTAATACCCACACTTTGTTGTTCCAGGTGTGAACCATTAGGCTCCAGAAGAGTTTGGGATGCTCCAGTCTGTGATGGGCTCGCTTCTTTTGCTCTCACATTTTTCTAACAGCTTTTGTGAGCTTTTAAACTTTTTTCTTTGGAGGGCAGCTTTCAGGCTAATGGCTGAAGCTCAGACTCACTGAAGTCTAAACTTGGTTGAGCATCAAGGTCTGATACAACATTTTAATTTACGGTATTTTTTAGATGAAGGCAATTGGCTTATTGAATTTTAAAATCAAATCAATGTGATCCCAAAATGCTACATTAGATGGTTCAGTGTATTCTCGCCAAAAAAAAAAAAAAAGTTCTTATGGCTTTACTCTGTATTGCTCTAAAGGTTTTTCTAGGAAAGGAATTTTTTTCTACGTTGTTCTTGCCAACTGCAGTTCTGCATTCATGTTTTGCATTAGCTTAATGTATTCCAGGCTTCTCTTAGCACAGGGCTGTATTCTTCTCATTTTAATTTTGACTCACTTAAGTACTCTACATTCTTATTGGTGGAAGTACGTGTGAGGCCACATTGAAGAATTATCTATATGTATTTATAATTTATAATGATGTTGATGTCTGGTTCGGCTCTTTGTCATCAATCACAGAGTACAGCTATGACTCTCTCGGTTAATGTGGTCTTTCAGGGGGTGGTCTCTTCCCTTTTCCTCCTCCCACGTCCCCCTGTCTTTTCTTTCTCCCTGCCCCTCATTCCTGCCTTCCTCTCTTTTTCCTTTATTTTTCTCTTCCTCCTCTCCCTTCTGCCCCATGCTTTTGCTGGTGCAATTTACTAGAACAGAGGCTTGGGGGTGGGTGGGAACAATTAATCCTCCCATGTCTAGGGACAGAAGTTGGGCAAAGAGCAGCTGGCCCCAAACCTCCACCACATTGACCTGACACAGGGCTACATCGACCCCTAACCAAGGGCCTAGACTGTCCCTGTTGGAGGTTGTTGTGGTCTTTGGTTGTGGTAACAGGTCTTTTCTTAGAAAACTCCTATAAATGTGTTGCCAATCCAAGATTAACTTCCTTCTATATATCAGCATATTCTCATAAATCAGACAAACTAGCAAGGAGAAGAGGCTAAATGCACCAACTGATGGCAAATGGAGCTGTAGGGAAGATTTCCGGCTGGGAATGCTTTGGGGAGAGCCGTCCCAGCCTTTCTCAGGGGGTAAATAGGACCCGTAGAGCTGGGCATAGGGAGAAGTCTGAAACAAAATTGTGTGCAATTATGCCTTGAATTAGCCTTTTACAGTGTAACTCGGTTTTTGCTTCAGAAAACATTGAGGTGTTTGGTTGGAAGAAGCCTAAACATTTTCTATAGATTGAATCTACCTCAAGCCCCGTTCACCAGAGAGGTGGATGGTAATAAGTATCATGAAATGGACTGTTGGCGTTGTGGCTGACTGAAGAAGGTGCCTGCCTGCTTTCCAATAGGACACACTCTGAAACCATGGGCAATAAAGCACACCCCTAAAACAATGAGGGGCTTCGTTTACCTTGTAATTTACTTATTTACAAATGGAAAAGGGGATGGTGTTACTCGTAGCAATACCTGTCTCCTAGAAGCGTTGCGAGATTCAATGAGAGAACAAATATCAAGAACCCACATGGGTTGGACCAGTAGAAGGATTTCAATAGTTACTTATTCTTTCATTTAACAAGTATCTTTTTGGCATGTACTAAGGACCAGGACTGTGCTTGATGCTGGAAGACACTGGGGAACACAGAAGACAAGTTTTCTGCCACCTTGGACCTTTTTTATTGTTATTTTTTAAATGTTCTTTGGGAATAAAATGTCTTAAAGCCAAAACAATGAGTAGATGAGAAAATACTCCAGAAACTTTGAAGGACCTGGATCAAAACAAAGAGCAAAATGAGAATATTTAAAGCCTTATAGTATTTCCAAGAGGGAGGAAAAGGCTGCCAGGGTTGGGGTTTGGCGGCTCTCACCCACCACTGGATGGAGATGAGGGTGGTGATGCCAGATTGAGCAAGACACAATTTAAATGGCTCTGCCTTAAGGCCGGGCCTGTATTTTCACCTCTGGAGTGGAACTGCATTTCCTGGGGCTCCCTGGACAACTCCTATGGCCCGAAGGGTCAGTGTAGACGTCACCCACATTATTCTGGCCGGAGCTGCCATCCCTGTGCTACAGGTTTCTATGGCTGTGCTCTGCCTCCACGAATGCTTTCCTCTCTGCGTTCACTTTCCCTTAGAGCAGAAATAGCCTGTTTTAGTCAGGCTTCTCAAGAAAAAGAGAACCAATAGGAGGTGTGTGATTGTGTGTTTATGTATGCGTGTACATGGAGAGATTTTTTAAGGACTTGGCTCCCGTGGCTGTGGGGCCAGCAGGTCCGGAACCTGCAGGGCAGGCCAGCCGGCAGGAAAGACATGTGAGTCCCAAGGTAGTTTGGAGGCTGCATTTCTTCTTTCTTTGGGACCTCAGGCTTTTATTCCTAATACCTTCAACTGATTGGTTGAGGCCCACCCCCATGTGGATGGTCGTCTGCTTCACTCAAGGTCCACTGATTTAAATGTTAATCTAGACTGCTGTTGACCAAACACCTGAAACTCATAGCCTAACCAATTTCACACATAAAATTAACCTCCAAGGAGCCCAGAACACTTCCTCAGTAATCTGCCCAGTGGTAGGGACTTGACCTCTGCAGACAGGCCTGGGAGAACATGGAGCCAGCAAAGAACACTGACCCAGATGGCAGCCAGAGATCTAAGTCCTTGTGCTGTTGTCTTCCAAGAGCTGGCTGGTGGCATTAGGCAGGTTTTCTCATCTTTTTTATAGTTTCTGAGGTAGGAAGAATGTTGCTTCATACTATGGCAGTAATTCTCTAGCCCCTCCTCTGGGATTTTAGCTCCATGAGGTCAGGGAATGTGTGTTTTCATATTAACCTCCACCCCAACACCTAGTCATGGGGACAACATACACAGTAGGACTTTAATCAAAGTCTGATGGATGGAGTGGCATGTGACAAATTCTCTGGGCCTTCAATACCTAATTGCACCTCTCTGAATAGGTCACGCAGCCCATTGAAGTCCTGGGTAATTTGTAAATGAGAAAACTGGCTCAGAGAGAGTTTATTTTAGGATTCCAGTGACAAGTTGGGCAAATGCTAACATTATTATCATTACCATAATTTTCATGAAGAAGCACTATCAGAGTACCGTAACTCACCACACATGGGCCTGGGCCAAGTCCTCTCAGAGATAAGGGAAATGACGTGCTCTCATCCCTGTGGGAGCTCTGTGCTACCAGGCTTGTGATGTGGGGATTTACTGATCCTGAAGACACTTGCAAATACCTCACTGGAATTGGCACTTTACCTCATTCATCTTTTTTTTTTCCTTAGACCTTCAATCAGGTATGTAATCTTTGAAACCCTGCAAACAAGGGTGTGTGTGTGTGTGTGTGTACCTGTATGTGTGTGTGTGTTTTGCTGTATGCACTGAATCTAAATTTGGAAGTCAGGTATACTAATTCATTGATTCCCAATAATGCAGCATGAGATCACACATACGGAGAAACACCCCCCACCCCCAAGCACTGGGCACTTGAGTGATCACAATAATAATAACGTTCATGAGAGCAAACACTTACTGAGCACTTACTTACTTTATGCCAAGCATCGTGCTCAGTACTCAGTGCTTTTCTCATGCCTTGTCACTGCTGATTCTCTAATGATCTCATGGGATGGGTACTATGTCACCTGCTTCTGTTTGTAGAAAAGGAAACTGAAACTTAGAAAGGCTGAGCTACTTACCCATGTTTGCACAGCTAAGAGGCAGAGCTGGTGCTTAAAGTCAGATGTGTCTGCCCCAGACACTGAAGCCCTTTGCTACAGACTAATTCTTGACCTTGGAGATGTCTTAACTTCTGAACTTCATTAGGTAACAGTGGAATTCAATGAGACAATCTCTCCAGCTCCATCTTGTTCTTAAGGTGAGTGGCACTCCAGCACAGGAGCAGTGGGCCATCTCCACTGCTCGCCTCTCCACACAGGCAAGGTCCTTGCAGTGTGGATGGGAGCCGTGTTGAGTAACTGCAGTCCTGTTGGAGGTTAGCTACACAGACTCGCAGGAACTTGACCCAGTAAAGGGAGCAGAGAGGAGAATGGCCAGAGTCCCTCCATCCACATATGTTTAATTCCCCTATTTGAGGTGGGAGAGTGGGAACTGGGTGTTTTTCCCATCCATTCCCAACCCTCCCTGTGTAACCTTTTCTGTAATTATTTAACCACACTTGAACTTGAGAAATCAGGTATGAAGAGAGGTGGACAGGGGAAAAAAAGGGAGACGGAGGCTGGAATGGTTTAGACTTGATCCCTGGTGAAGTGTGGAATTAGTGTGTCCCCCACAACAAGTCACACACCCCGATCAGTTGTTCCCTCTGTCCTTCTGAAATGAGCACCAGTTACTATATACAAGAGGCATTTCCCAACGCCCATTCACAACCAGCCAGTTTTTCCAAATATGAGATTAACAATAGCAAAAAAAAAAACAAACCCAAATACATGAGCATTTATTGAGTGCTCACCATCAGATGGGCATTGTCCCCAGCTCTTTAAAGTATTGTCTTATTTAATGCTGGCAACAATCATACCAAGTAGATACTAGTATTGTTCCCACTTAAGGAAGACGAAACTGCGGCTTAGGGCATTTGGTCAAATTGTTCCAGGTCTTACAAGTGGTGGATCTAGAACTTGCATCTGGAGCTTTCCACCCTTGTTCTCATCCGGGTCCTATTGCCCACCACTCTGTGTCTGACTGATGTCTTTTCATCCAGCTTGCCAGTGTTCAGCCCTTGGCTCTTACCAGACTCCCTGCAGCCCAGTGACTGGACAATGCGAATGCCAGCCGGGGATTACAGGACGGCAGTGTGACAGGTGTCTCTCAGGAGCCTATGATTTCCCCCACTGCCAAGGTAAGAAAGACATCAGAGTGTTGGGGAGCGGGTTTCTTTCTGAAGTGTGTGCACCCAATTTCACAGAGCAGCCTGCAAACCCCCACAGACCCACCGCTGGTCACATCTACATTTTACCCTAATATACCTAGTTCCTCCGCAATTCGAGTGCATTGAAATTCAAGTCCATTTTCACATATGCATTCTCTAAGGAATCAAAAAATGATTTATTCCTAAATTAAAAACAAACTTATAATAATTTGTTTCTTAATTCTCATGTAAATTTTCTGTGGCAACGGTGACCCCTTTTAGCTAAGCCCAGTGTTCCCTTGCCCCTTTCCCAAGGCATCCAGGCTTCTCTCTGGGTCTGGGCTGCAGTACTGATGTTGGCTGCCTTGTGATCCCCCGAGGGGTGCTCTAACAGGTCCTTGGTGGGCAGGCTGAGCAGGACCTTTGCCGGTTTCTGCCCCTCTCTCCTTACTCACCACAGGTCTCTTGGAGGACAGTGTCATCACACATAGTGCAGATGTGAGGAACAGTAGTCTGGGGGTGAAATGGAGTCTGTTTAGTTTGGAAAGAGTGAGCAAAGGAGGAAACATTGTCATGAGTGGTCGGTACTGATACCTCAATTGATATGAGAGATCGAGAGTCTGCATGCTCTGTGGCCAAGGCCATGGACATAGGATTCCCATGGAATCTCGCTATGCTCCAGGTGAGTGTAGCCTCTGGTGGCAAGTAGCTCCTGACTGTGGCTTTCAGAAGACCCTTTCTCTGTTGAAAAGAGGTATTTGTGAAAGGCTGAATCAGACTTTGCATTAGGTATTCTCAGACCCCTTCCAGCTCCTGGTAGCGCTTGGAACCTTGCATTCACAGTCATCTGAAGTCAGAGTATGGAAGTTGTAGTTAGCGGTCAGAGGGTGCTGCTTGCCTCTGAGAAGGCCTGAAGGTCCCCAGAGTGCAAGGCTGTCTGGGGCCAGGTCTGCTAGCCTCCACAGGGTCAGGAGTGGGAGGGGTGCTGTAAGGAGTGTGGTGGGATCAGGCAGTGAGCTGGGCAGCTACGACAATTTCTTCAGCACTAGATGGCAATGTTGGTCAGCTTGGTGGGGAGCCAAAGCCAGAAAACCACTGAGTGGGAAGATAGTGTTGACTGCTACAGAAGAAAGTGATGGAACATCAAAAGAGAAAAGGAGAGAGAGAGAGAGAGAGAGAGAGATGAATATCATTAAGGAAGAAGCTGAAACAGACAAAGAGGAGACAGTAAAGGCAGAAAAACCAAAGGAACAACTTGTAAAAAAACAAAATCATACTATGGATTTACTTAAATTATTGAGTAAACCAGGCTCAGCACGGGTTTGCCCAACCTCTCTTCCTTTCTAATGCCACATAGTAGTAATACTAACATACTAATTTATTGAAGAGATGTTATATTGGGCTTACGATACTATATTGACTAAAGCAGCAAAGAAAATTTTAGAAATAATTATAGTACAGGAGAGAAACAAGGAGATGGTGATATTTAGAGAATTAGGTCTTGGTTAACTAAAAACTATACTTAAAAAATCTTGGAACTTTTAAATCAGCTGGTTAAAAAAACTCTCTTGATACAATATTGCCCTCTTCTGGATAATCCTAAAGATGCTCAAAATTAAAAAAAAAAAAAGATGCTCAAAATTCTAGTGCCTCTTTCCCCCCAGTCTCTTTCTGCATCATCAGTTAGATATGAACTTTTATAAATTATGGATATTTACCCTTATTGGATAGATTCTTGGCAAATATCTTCTTCCATTCCCATTCAGTAAGTTGTCTTTTCATTTTGTTGATAGTTTCCTTTGCTGTGCAAAAACATTTTAGTTTGATATAGTCCCAATTATTTATTTTTTGTTTCCCTTGCCCAAGGAGATATATGAAAATCTCTTAGCAATATAAATTACTAAGAGGCATGTCAGAAATTGTACTGCCTAAGTTTTCTTCTAGGAGTATTGTGTTTTCCAGTCTTACATTTAAGTTTTTAGTTCATTTTGAGTTTATTCTTGTATATGGTGTAAGAAGGTGGTCTAGTTTTATTTTATTTTTACATTTACATTTATCTGTCCAATTTTCTCAACACTATTTATTGAATAGACTATCTTTACCCCATTGACCATATAGGTGTGTGTTTATTTCTGAGCTCTTTATTCTGTTTTGTTGATCTATGTGTCTTTGTTATTTTTTGCCAATACCATGTTGTTTTGATTATTATGGCATTGTAGTATAGTTTGATATCACGTAGCATGACACCCTCATCTTTGTGTTTGAGTGACAGAGAGAGAGAGAGGAAGAGAGAGAGAGAGACAAAGAAACAGGAACATCAAGCTGTTCCCATATGTGCCCTGACTGGGAATCAAACCAGCCACCTCTGCATTTCCAGTGTTCTTCTTTATTAAGATTGATATGACTATTAAGGGTCTTTTGTGCTCTATGTTCATTGCAGTATTACAGTATTATTTACAATAGCCAAGATATGGAAGCAACCCAAGTGCCCATCAATTGACAAATGGATAAAGAAGTTGTGGTACATATGTACAATGGAATATTACTCAGCCATAAAAAGGGATGAAATCTTACCATTTACAATGTCATGGATAGCCCTAGAGGGTATTATCATAAGTGAAATAAGTCAGAGAAAGACAAATACCATGTGATTTCACTTATATGTGAAATCTAAAAAACAAACTAAATGAACAAACAAAACAGAAACATACTCATAGAAACAGAGAACAAACTGACGGTGGCCAGAAGGGAAGGGTGTTGGGGGACTAGGTGAAAAAAGCAAAGGGATTAAGAAGTACAAATATGAAGTTACAAAATATCATAAGATGTAAAGTAGATTAGGGAATATAGTCAATAACAGTGTAATAACTATGTATGGGGCCTAGTGGGTACTGGAAATATTGGTGCGGGGAACACTTTGTAAAGTATATGATTGTTTAACCACTATACTATACACCTAAAACTAAAACAAAATAATACTGAATGTTAACTGTAATTGAAAAATAAAATTTAAAAAAGAGAACGTTTAGTAGTGGATAGGAACTAGTATTATCCAGTGGAAAGTGGAGGGGTGATTTGGGAATTAAGACTAAAAAGATTATTTGGGGTGCCTTTTTCTGAATTACATGCAATATCCTTTCAGCTTGTGTATCAAAAAGTATAAATGTAGTCTGACCAAGTGTTGGTGCAGTGAATAGAGCATCAACCTGGGATGCTAAGGACCCAGGTTTCAAAACCCTGAGGTCTTTGGCATGAGCACAGTTCTTACAAACTTTAGTTCAGGGTCGCTGCCTTGAGTGCGGGCTCATCCGGCTTGAGTGTGGGCTCACCAAAGGTCACTGGCTTGAAGCCCAAGGTCGCTGGCTTGAGCAAGGGGTCACTGGCTCAGCTGGAACCGTGCCTCACCCCATCAAGGCACATATGATAAAGCAATCAATGAACAACTAAAGAGCCACAAGTACGAGTTGATGCTTCTCATCTCTCTCCCTTCCTGTCTGTCCCTGTCCCTCTCTCTCGCTTGCTAAAAATATATATATGCATATATTTATATAGAACTGTAGATGCACTGTTTTTAAAAACAAGTAAACTTTGTGAAACTTGAAACATCAAAACGAAGAGACAAATGAGCATTAAAACTCCAGATGTGTAACACATTTTTTAATTACATACAGGCTACACCAGTTCCTGTGACCTAGCTGGCACTCTCGACTCCAGTTTGGTAAGCGGAGGATAGACAAAAGGGTTGCAGTTCTAACTATTATCTTATACTTTTAAAAGACTAACACATTTGGAAGCTTCCTAAAATTAAACTACATTAAAATAAGTCCTGAGGTCAAATTGCTTAAAGAGGTCATTGCTTATTTTCAAAATGCATATGTGATACTGTGATTTTTCCCAAAAAAAACAAAAGAATAAGGTTTATTTAAAGTTTGAATTCTAGAGTACTGGATTTTAACTGTTGTTGGTTCCTCTCACAGCATTGCCCTGCACATAAGCCTGACATACATAATTAAAATTAAGAAAATCAAAGACTAATTTTGCATTAAATTAAGCTGTCTGTGTACAATGTAATTTAATACTACGATATTCTGATTAGTTTTCTAAGCACTTTATAAATTACCTGTCTTCTTAGCCTCAGGGCCAGGAAATGCTGGACCTCCAGGCCTGGAAGGGACAGAGCAAGGCTATTTCCTTACTAGGAATCTTAATGATGCTTAAGCAAGGCTGACTCTTGTGCACTGTGAAACTTTCAGATGATTCTGTAACAGAATCAACAATGACAATGTTATAAATCACAATGGTTTTTAAATATTTCTGTATTTTCCAATTTTGTTTTAACCAGAAATACAAATTATGTGTATAACAAATAAATGAGTAATTCAACAAAAGAAATTAAGCAACTGTCAAAATCAACCCAGTACTTTTATTCCCCTTGAATATACTTTACACACTTTGCATGATCAAATATATTTTGACAAGCTTTGTTCAGAGCACGTTTGAAAACATGTGTTAATTCTGAGATGTCAAATCTTAGTTTGATTTCCTTTTAAAGGGTTATTGTCAGTGCAAGCTTCATGTTGAAAGCCCTACCTGCAACATCTGTAAACCATTATACTGGAATCTGGCCAAAGAAAACCCCTATGGATGTTCAGGTAAGTTTCTCATACGTAATTATTTACTGTATTGCAGCTTCCTTGTAATTTTCTCTACCTCAGTGACTAACCCACCAAAGAGCTATTTATTTAATCAGTTCAGTGTGTCTGAAATTTTGTATAAATGTTTTGATCCCCCCTACTCCCTTCTGGCAGAACTTCTGTCATTTCCAAAATCTCAGCAAGGGATTTGTATCCTGCTTCCTTATGTATTGTGTCGTTTGGGTAGGCAGCTACTTGATAAATGGTTTTCACTGCCTTGTTTTTTATAATCCACTCTTCCTTGTTTAATTTTATTTTCACTTTTATGCTTAAATTGAAGCCAGGGTAGGGCTTAAAAACATCAAGCTAAAGGTGGCTAAGTGAATATTCTCAATAGAGTATATTTTCATGTAAACATATCAGTAATGATCTTGACATTAGAATCGTTTAAAGATCCCATGATGTTGCAGCTTTTGTCTTAGAGTGGTCATAAACTAGCCATTATCCCGTGTAGATAGATGGTATTGATCTGGCTGTCCTGCTGATTCCAGAAAGCAATCCAATGTTAGGTTTCCATAGTACAAGTTGGACTTCATAGCATAGCTGAAGCATGCTATGAAGTGACTGCTTGTGTCATGTTGCTGGTGTAGCATGTACCCAGAGCTAGAGAACTGTCCTTTTTGTAACCTTGATCCAAAGGCATTCTCTTATCTTTACAGAATGCCAGTGCCACGTGGCGGGAACAGTGAGCGGAATTGGAGAGTGTGGGCAGGTAATGTGAGCTTATTTTTCATATGCTACCAGTAACAATTGATTGTGGAGTTTCTGTGGGAGGGGATTTTATTAGTGCCTCTGTAATTGTACTGTGTGGGGTAATCTTTTTGGATGGTTTTAGATCTTGACTACACTGCTTCATATTACACGATGAGCCAGTTTCAAATCGTGAAGCTTAGTGAATTCTGTGATGTTAATCCAATTTTGTCATCTGGCTCATTGTTTTGCAGCGAGATGGTGACTGTCATTGCAAGTCCCATGTTGGTGGTGATTCCTGTGACACATGTGAAGATGGATATTTTGCTTTGGAAAAGAGTGATTACTTTGGGTGTCAAGGTAAATACATCAGTGGGTTCTGAGTGAAGCAGAAGTGTTGATGGACAGAGACTGCCCAGGTTAACCTCTGTTCTCATTCAGTGTCTCCATGCAGACTTTCTGATGGGACAGGACTCAGAAATTCTGTCCAGGGAATTTGGCCAAACTTTCAATGGAAACTAGTAATATTTACAATAATTCTGCTTCTCTTCCTCCAGCATGCTGAGGGTTTAATTATAAAAAAACAAGATTGGGATAAGGAGAGTCATTGTAAATAGCATCAAGTCTTAGTCATTTTATTTATTTATTTATTTAGGTGAGAGGAGGGGAGATAGTGAGGCAGACGCCCAGCATGCGCCCTGACCGGGATCTACCTGGCAACCCCATCATGGGCCGATGCTTGGTACCGAGTTGTTTTTAGCACCTGAGGCAGATATGCTCTAGCAGAGCTATCCTCAGCACCCAGGGCTGATGCTCATATCAATTGAGCCACTGGATGCAGGAGGAAAAGAGGAAAAGAAAGGGGGAGTGGGAGGTGGGAAGAAGCAGATGGTCACTTCTGTGTGCCCTGACTATAATTGAACCCAGGACATCCATATGCAGCCTGATGCTTTATGCACTGAGCCACCGGCCAAGGCAAGTTTTAGTCATTTTAAAGATCTATTTTGTATCATCAAAAAAGCTTGCACCAGATTTTGGGAGGTTATATTGTTTTAGACAATAAAACTGAGAGCGGTTGTCCTATAGAGCTATTGTATCTATCACTCAGTCTTTTGTTATGACACATTGTTTACAATAACACTGTGTTGCTAAATCATTTTTGATTCCTGGTTTACTGTCCCCTTACCTTGGACAGTCGTGTTGGAGCTGGCCCACAAGTCACCTTCAACTTGCTAGTGGACTTTTAGGGGTCATGCCATCTCAGTGAGGAAGTTCATGCATATTTCCAACACATGCTGGGGAAGAAGGCAGCACTGTGACCTGGGCTTACCAATTCCCTCTTCTCCCTGAGACAGGGAAAACATCCCGGATGCAGATGTGTATGGGTAACCGCTGCTATTTCCTGACTTGCAGGGTGTCGGTGTGACATCGGCGGGGCAGTCTCCCCCATGTGCATCAGGCCCTCCGGAGTGTGCCAGTGCCATGAACACATTGTGGGAAAGGCCTGCGAGCAGTGAGTCTCTGGGAGGTTTCTCCCACATTGATGTTGTGGGAGACTCTAAGTCCTGTTGGTGCTGCCAGTCCTGGTGGAGAGAGCAGCAGTCCTAAGGACAGAGGGCAGGGGAAGCAGTACTGTCATTTGACATCTAGACACTTGTCAGTGAATCCAATTAAAATAGGAGGAAAAGTTCCCCATAAAAGCTTTCCACTTTGCAGATCATGGAGCAGCCTCACCAGCAAGTTCCTACAGGTATAAAAAGTCAGGTGGGCAAGACTAGAGCTGGATGCACAAGGTGGGTTCCCAGGGCGGAACCTGCATGTAGAAGTCATAGCATGGAGGAACCTGGCCAGCAGGCGGGCTCCTGGACCACAGAGATTCAGGTCCTGCTGCTCCCTTGGGCTCATGAGTGAAGGCCTGGAGAGGCTGCCGGGGGTGTGTGGGGGGGGTGTGGTACACACGGCGGGGTAGAACCTCAGAAGTGGGCAAAGTTCCTCATTTCACACAGAAGCAGGTTGGAGCATATGAACCATAGGAGCAGGGGAGTGAAATGGAGACTGAGATCCCACTGGGACTATAGCAAGTGCAGTACCTACTGTCTCTTCATCCTGTCATATTGAGCAATTTATGTATATTTTTGAAACCATGATCCTTCCATAATTTTCCTCAGTAGAAGAAAGAAAATACTAATTTTTAATATCCTGACTCTTAATCATACTCTGGAGATGCCGTGAAATGCAACAACTTCTAAATCTCAAGCACCTTCACTATTTTTGCATTATCAACAATCACTAAAATATACTCACTGAAACAGATAATAACTGTGCAGTTATGGTAAATTGTCCACATCGAGTGTGGCGCCTCCCTCCTCTTCCTCTGTACCTCCAGCATTTGAATACTGAAAGTCAGAGCAGCCCAGCTGTGCTCTCTTCAGGCATTTCTTTCTTTCTTTTCTCTTTTTTTCAATTACACTTTACTTTCAATATTATTTTGTATTAGTGTCAGGTGTACAGCGCAGTGGTTAGACTATCATATACTTTTACAACGTGTTGCCCCGATATTTCCAGTACCCACCTGGCCCCATACATAGTTGTTACAATATTATTGATTATATTCCCTACACTATGTCTAAATGGCAGTCACTTACTGGGGTGCATAATAAAATGTATGTGAAGGAGGGTACATAGTATATGTAAGTTTGTTTCCCTGCAGACTAGCCAGTCTCAGGATGAACCAGAGAACTTTGTAAATAGGTTGAGAAACATTTTCCATCCATGCTTTACCTCTTTCCACCCTTGTGTTGATAAAGAGAGTTTTTCTCCTGCTGAGCCAGCTTGTTTTTTTTCTCCTTCCTGCTATGTAGATGATAGGCTAATTCTCAGATTAAAATAATGCAAGTGAATAGGAATGAAATCACCCACCTTGAAGCAAATATATTGACTTTTTACATTACAACCAATACATACAACATAGAATTTAGAACATGCCCTTTGATTCAGTGGTAAATGACATCTGAAATAAAAGGATGACAAACCAGCAACATAGATCCCATAGCACCGTTTCTCTAGGGTGATAAATCTTGTTTCCTTTTGTCCCGAATGTCTCCCCTACGTTCATGTTATCCAAGCATTTTTAGTTTTTCTTACAAGTTTAGGAAGCACTCACATTCTTTTTTCCCCTAAATATTTCTGTGATAATAAATGTAATATACAGGGTGGGGCAAAAGTAAGTTTATAGTTGTTTGTATGGAAAATAATACAATAATAATAATAGTACAAGAATAAACTGTTTAGTGTACTCACAACTGTTCATCTACATTTTCCCTGCCCTATATGCTCATTGTAAAATTTTTGCAAGTGCCTAAAAGTAAGAGGGCAAAGAACCACCCAGAGATTACCCCTTTTAATATTTTTGTATATTTTATTTTTATAGGCTTTTTCTATTACATAAAATTAGTATTATATTTTTCATATAATTTGTATCAGTTTCTTCACATGCTATGATGAACATTTTCCATTATCATTAGTCTTTCAAAACACTGATGAGTAAGTACATAATATTTCATAATTTCTTTATTTCATAGTTAGACATTTTTTGTACAGAACAACATTTATGTTGTTTCTAGGTTTTCACTATTATAAATATTCTTTTATGTTAATTCTTTGACATTATATATAAAATCATTCTTTAGAATATATCCCTGGAAGAATTACTGAGTCAAAGGGTGTGAACATTTTTAAGGATCTTTGTAAATTACCACGTGAAAAATTGTGTTTCTAATCCTACTTGCAATATAGGAACATGCCATTTTATTTCCTATTTCTAAATGATCTTCACGGTTTTTAATCCTCTAACTGCTATTAGTTTGTTACTGGATAGTCAAAATGGGCCACTTTGAAGAACTTCAAGTAGATTGAATTTAAAACGTTGCACAGTGCTGGGATAATTTTGATCCTTCTCTGTGATTGACATTATTGGACTCTTGAAAGGAGTCCATTAATAGGCACATAAGAGAAAACAAGGCATAGAAAAGTCATTCTGATTATCAAAATATATAAAAATATCAATGTATCTAATTTTTAAACTTAGCATATAAAATATTTTGTGTCATGTTCACAATTGTATCAGTAAGGCTTAGAAACAATTACTGACACATAGATTTTCATATTTGTATAAGGAGTAAATATAAGTATATAAATGAATGAATGAATGAATTCAGAGTAAATAACCTAATTTGACTTTGCTAAGTTTTTGGCGACTACTGAGAACATTTTAAAGGATGTTAGCACTATGTATTGTGCTAAATGAGTTTCTCATTTTACTGCTTGGAATGAGTAGGTGGGTGTGTTTATATGAGTGAAAGCAATAATTGAGGGAGAAAGCTGTGTGCCTCTCTCATTTGTCTTTAGGTAATGCACTCTGTCAATTTGATGGGAGTTTCTTGGGTAGTAACTATTGGGATTAAAAGATATTCAGATGATCAGTGAACCCAACTTGCTCTATTCATGTTTACTTTATGTTTATAAAAGACCTGAAAACAACTACTATTTCCCGGATTTGCATCATATGAAGTATGAGATTGAAGATGGTACTACAGCTAATGGAAGAGAACTTCGATTTGGGTACGATCCCCTGGAGTTTCCTGAGTTTAGCTGGAGAGGATATGCTCAGATGACCTCTCTGCAGGTGTGTAGCCAGCAGGAAACAGCTCCATGGCAGAGTAGCCTATATACTTAACCACAGTGCTCTCAGAGAGTCCCCACCAAAAGGTGAACTACTCCCAACGTTGATTCCAGGATTATCTTTCTCCTGGGAAAAAATAAAAAGAATAAATGTGGCTCGAGGTAGGGTTGTATTTTAACTGATAAACATACATATCTATTTCATAGTTTCTTGTCACTTTAATTTGGTCACCAAATCAGAAAATGAGGGAATTAAAGAAAAATGGTACTTATCTAGGAAGGATTTTTATTAGAAATTTCCCAGACAAGATTAGGCTGCATTTTAACATGAGACATTTTTTTTCTTCAAACCATTTGTGGAAAAATAAAAATAAGTTGCCAAACAATTCCTGTAAAGCTTGTGCTGCTAATTATTGACCAATGATTTTGTTTTACTTTTTAAAACTCTGAATTAGTATATAAATAGAAACTAAGATAAATGAGGGGTGTTAGTCAGTGCTATTTAATTTTTTTCCCTATATTTCTCCTTTCCTTCATTGTTCTCTATGATCGCTCTCTCTTGACTTTGTGTTGGAATAACTAAGGTATTTATACAGTGTGTCCGTAAAGTCATGGTGCACTTTTGACTGGTCACAGGTCAAAAAGTGCACCATGACTTTACGGACACACTGTACTTTAGCATGAATATGTGTAATGAAAGATTTCTGTAGAGTTACTGAGTATTTTTGTTCTCAGAATTTCTCCTTGAGGTTGGTGTCTTCAAGCCATGTTTCTCCGTGGAGAAATTCAAAATACAAGAAGCAAACTGATTATCATAGCTAGCCAACATTTGTCCTTAGCAGATCTAGAACTGTTTATTTTTTATTTCATTAGCCCTTAGAGAAACTGGGACCATCACCTGCACTGATGCTAACATTGCTCTTGCCTGGCCAAAACTCCCCACTGAGGCTGCTTTCTTTCCCTAACAGTTCCAAGGATCTTAAGACACCTCACTTTTTTCTCCTTCCCAGATCCAGCAATTCAATTTCTTTAGTTTCCTGATCTTACTTCATTATTCAGAAATAAAAGCAGTGGATTCCACTGAGTCATAACAGGATGTGAATGACTGAGTGCCCAATGTGTACACCTTCCCACAGGTGTTTAGACTTTGAAAGAATAGCTGGTTAACACTAAGGAATGACTTGCTAATGATGAGTTCTCTGTAAGTATTTTTAGTCAGAGGACCTCAGTGGTGTTCCCCAAATCACCACTAACTTTTTACTCTGCTCCTAATACATTTTGCATTTTTATTTTCCAACTTGGAACTAGTGTTTAAATATGAAGTTTGTCAAATTGAGATGGCTATAGTTCCTCAGTGTGGGTCGGCTGCAGCTCCTGCTCCCAGAACAAGGAGTTCAACCCAGTCAATCATTTTAACCAAAAGACCTGGTGGAGAAATCAAGAGAAGCACTGATTTGGAAATCTTCAAGTTTCACAAACTTTCTTTGGTTCACAGTTGGATTTGAACATGTAGTAGTCTGTGGTTCAGACTTAAAATAGTTGATTCTTTTCTTTAACATAAATGGTCTCAGCAGCACTCATAGACCATTGTGTAAGCATCAGGGGTTGGTGGGCAATAGAACTGCCCCACATACAGTGTAAAAAGTTTCTATTTTTCTTGGATAAAGATTGAGATAAGTTTCATATGACTTAGTAAGCATATTCAGATTTCATCACTAATGTATTTGGAGTCTATAACCTTTCTTTAGCCAACATCAATTTCTGTGACTATCTAAAATGTTTCGTATGTGAAGTGGGCCATGGAATGGTTTCTGTATGTGTGTGTGGGGGGGTGTTAAATAATACACTCTCCTTTCTTTTATTTCCATCTTCTTATTTCTCCCAGCCAGTGGTGGTCGCCTCTGTCACTGTGGCTTTCCCTAACTAATCCATCTATACTCTGCTCTGTCTGCCTGCTTAAAAAGGTCAAAAGAGGATCTCATTGGCTGAGGGAGTGCATTTTCACTGTAACTTTAACTGTAAGTGATATTAATTTACTATTAGGCCTACCTGTTTCCATCTTTCACAGAGTGAGTTACTTGGTGCTTGTTGAGTAGGTGCAAATGTATATGTATTTGAGTGTGTGTGTGTGTGTGTGTGTGTGTGTGAGTGAGTGTGTACACTACAAGCCCAGTAGCATGAAACTTGAATAAAATCACAGTTTGGCTAGCTTTCCTTTAACCAATTGTCTTTTCTATATGTTATGGCTTTTGGTATTTTTCAGAATGAAGTAAGGATTATGCTGAATGTGGGGAAGTCAAGTCTCTCTTTGTTTCGTGTTATTTTGAGATATGTTAACCCTGGAATTGAAGCTGTAGCTGGCCAGGTCACTATTTATCCATCCTGGGCTAAAGCAGGTAGGTTCATTTTCAAGCCTCTTTATGATTAAGAAATGATTAACTAGTGAAACATTTTCTCCGGTTTTCACGAAGTCACCTCCTTAGAAAACATTACACTTGCTCCATGGTCTGATTAGGACAGTACTCTAGGTGTCCTGTCTGTGCTACATTTTTAACTTCTAAATGTTCTGCTGATTTAAGTTTTGATATTAAATATATCATTAACTGTTATTTAAAAATAAATATAATAACCTGTGCACCTGGGCTGAACCCCAAGGGTTATAGCATGCCAGGGTGAAGCTAATTTATAACTCATTCATGGTGAGATGGGTGGGGCGGCTCCTGAGGCAGGAAGAAGCAGGTCAGAGCCTAGATGTCACTGTGGGCAGGCTGTTTTGTGAGGAGTTAGGGCTTCTACAAGTCCTAGAAACACCCCAGGAAGCAGTGAGAACCCTCAGAGACACAAAATGGCGCCCATGAAAATTTAAGTTAGGCTAGAAGTCTAAGTATCTGAGTTTAGCTTCCACAGCAGAGTCAGACTTGCAGGAGGAAGTGATGCTTCCCAATTGTGTCAGTGAAGCTCTGTGAGGTGGAGGGTGACTAACGAGTAAGCAATCAGGAGAAACAGTGGGCTCGCTCTGTCATTCAGAGGATGTGGCATCCATTTCCACACATGATAAGAACCTATGAACTGAAGAGGGGTGAAGAGGGGCCGGGCAGAGCTGTGAATTGTCTCAGCACACCACTGGCCTTTGGTAGACAAGCCTCACTCTTCAGATCCCAAGCTCTTTTTGATAGGCGCCACTGCTTCCTACATGACAATTTCCTGAGCAAGCTGCCCTATGTTTACTCAGACAATTGGAATATATTTTGGTTTGTTTTCTCCTGGAACACTGTTCCTAAGGCCCCATGTCTGAATCATGGGCCCCAGTTAGGTATCCCTGTGGTAACCCATTCACCCCACCCCATACCACTGCCTGTGCTATACTGTATTTACCTATTTCTGGTCTGTGGCCCCTCATCTCTGCTGTCCCCACTATAGGGACACAAAGACAATGCTGTTTGTGTTCACTGCCTCAATTCTAGAACCTACTTCTAGGCTTTATACATAGTAGGCCCATGTTTATAAAACAGAAGAACGACTACAAGGACTTGGAGTAAACATTTCTTCTGAAGAAAGAGTCTCATTTGGGCTCAGATACAATAGTTTTGTTTGTTTCTGAACCTTCAACAGAAGGTCCTCTATTTGGTTAATGCAGAAAAAAACTCTTTGGATCCTTAAACAGAAAACAAACCCTTTTTCTTATTTCAAAATAAATGCATGTTCTTCTATAGAAATGAAAATATTTTATTACATACAAACAAAAATGAAAAACAATTTAATATCAAATGTAATATGTTGAATACTTAGAAACTACACAAGCAAATAAAACCCCACCAAGGAAACCATCTGCAATATTTGGTACATTTCCTACCAGGTTTTATTTCCCATTCCTGTTTTTTGAAACTTAGTTGAAATCATACTTGACCTCCACCTTTTCATCCTACTTCATGAATTTCCCCCAAATCACCAAATGGCCCCACATTATCCCACAGTCACACTTTAACTTACTTTTTTCCTTCACTATTTGATATTGAGGGTGTTTATACTTTTTTCCTACTTACTGTCACACAGCAGTGAAAAATCTTCACCCATAAGTTTCTCTACAATTTAAAACACTTTCACAGGACAGATTTTAGAAGTGAAATCATTGGGCTGATTGATAAAGTTTTAAGAACTCTGGAATTGTCAAAATGGTTTCCAGAAAAGTTGCATCTGAAGCCAGCCACTTTGTTGGCTTCATGTTCAGCATGGCCTGTTACTACTAAAGAACTGTGTCCAGTGAATAGGTGAAAATGAAATGATGTCCTTATTTTCATTTTCATTTATTTGAGTGCTTGTGATATTGTTTGTGTTTATCTAATTTCTTTTTCCTTGTGAATTGTAATTACATTTCTTTTGACAATTAAAAAACGTGCCAAGAACTTTTCTGAGTTTATCTACTTCATCATTTAACAAAGTAAAAAGTAACTCACAGTTCCAGTTTAAATAGCCACTGCTGCCCTAGCTGGTTGGCTTAGCGGTAGAGCATCGGCCTGGTGTGTGGAAGTCCCGGGTTCGATTCCTGGCCAAAGCACTCAAGAGAAGTGGCCATCTGCTTCTCCACCCTTCCCCCTCTCCTATCTATCTCTCTCTTCCCCTCCCGCAGCCAAGGCTCCGTTGGAGCAAAGTTGGCCCGGGCGCTTAAGACAGCTCTATGGCCTCTGCCTCAGGTGCTAGAATGGCTCCGATTGCAGCAGAGCAACAGCCCAGATGGGCAGAGCATCGCCACTTACCTAGTGGGCATGCCTGGTGGATTCCGGTCAGGTGCATGTGGAAGTCTGTCTGTCTGCTCTTCCCTACCTCTCACTTTGGAAAAATACAAAAAAAAAAGCCATTGCTAATATCTTATTAATATCTTTCTAGTCTATTTTATACATATGCATTCATATAATTAAAAAATAAGATCTGTACTTATGATCAGTAAACTATCCTACACTTTTTCAGATGTAAACTGAATGTTCAAAACTGATTATCTAAAATCATAACACTGACTGATAGAAAATGTTCTAAGTAATTCTTTTTGTTTCTGACAGGTGCTGCTCAAAGCAAAAAGATTATCTTCCTGCTGAGTAAGGATCCAGCCTTTGTCACTGTCCCTGGAAATGGTTTTGCAGACACATTTTCCATTACACCAGGGATATGGATTGCCTGTATTAAGGCCCAGGGAGTCCTCCTGGTAAGCAATACTTCTAAGTAGAGATTCTCTACAGTCTACCCTCATAGTCCCATCTACCTTGACTTACAGTGACTATAGGATATCAGAATCATAGCTGGTTCCCTTTTAGACACAGGAACCTATGGTGACATTTGCCTTCACATGACATAATGACATAGGAATCAACTTAAAATATCTTCTATTGTCTTCCAGCCAGTTCTCACAGACAAAAAGCATACCAAATTATAATTCACAATGACTTGAAATTATCAAAATAAATGCAACATCTTTACAAACATATATCCCAACCTTTCAAATCAGAAGGGCATCTAAAAAGAAAATCAGCATCTCTGGAAATTTGCAGAACAAATCAGAAGAAGCCAGAAGAGAAGATCCCAAAACAGTGAAGTTCCTAGTAGTGGAAAGAGGAGGAAGAGACAGGAGGAGTCCGTGCTTTTTTGTGGCATTCTTCCTGTTCTATCTTCAATGTAGGCAATAATCTCACCAAGCAGATTGCCATGGTCAAGGACAAGCTGTGTCCTTGACCATTAATAGAATAGGCAGAGAACCATGGGGAGTCGAAGGGATGAAAACTGCTGAGCTGTCGCTCTTTGCTGTCTGCTTTCACTATAGCAAGGTCTTTTCAAAATAAGGTCTTCGGCAATACTTCGTTTCACACATGAAGAGGGGAAAACATAACTTTTCCTTTTGGCCCAACTCCTTTTTTGGGGGGGGGGCTACATTAGCAAATTATAGACAAGTCCCTTAACTGCAAGCCTGTCTTAGTTGCTTCTTCCGTACCATAGGGACAATGCTTATCCTAATAGGCCCTTTCCAAATCTGGGATCTTACAAAGATAATGTGAAGATTTATGCTGTTAATTCTGTCCCTGTTTGTTTTGCATCTTGTTCATGGAAAACTTTTTTGCTTTAGAAAAAGTTTCAAAATGTTTCACAGATGCTAGAAATAAGGAGGAAAATTCCTTTGAGGCCAATAATGGGTACATAAGGTTGGACTAGTGGACAGATGAAATTCATTATTATAAAAGTTACTGCATAGGCATGGAAGATTTTCATGACATTTATAGTCAGTGCGGTTGTGTAGTGAGTCATATGTGTCCTTCCACATTATGATCCTACTTTCTCTAAAACTGTTTTATTAAGCACTTATTATCAACCTTCACTGTTCTAGGATCTTTGGGATAACAACTAGCTTTGGTCCCACCCTAAGGAAACTTATTAATAGAACAATAACCATTTTTAAATTAAAATCCATTCAAGTAGTAAGACCAGTGAGGTGAATCACTGACCCCGAGTCACCATCTACTTTCTCCTTCCCAGACATTTCTCCTCTTCTCCATTCTAGACAGATTAAGGGCTCTGAAGAGAGCAAGAGCCTTGTGGCCCATGCGCGAGTCTTCTCACATTACAAGCACTCCCTCCCCCCTGCCCTCTGTGGATACACCAATGCCAGGATTGCTGCAAAGCTGTCGGATCCACCACTCAGAAGCCCAGCCTGTGCTCTTTCCTGAAGAGCTGCATAACTGAATTTACACCGTAGGCTTCGTTTGACACACATGATGGAACATATTCTTCCCCTCATGTCCTAGGACAGGCAGGAGGCCATTTTCAGCCTGTGATTCACCATGATCACAGAACACCACTTTTTACACTAAGCCAGGCAAGCATTGCTCTGCTGTGGGAATAAAAAGCCATAATACATGAAACGCAACTCAGTGTTCTGTAGTGATGCAGGCACCAGCGTACCAGCATTTTAAAGGAATGGTTTGTCAGTCGACAGTAATTATCTGTTAATTTTTGAATTAAAAACAACCCGGAAGAAACAGTAAAATTTCCCCTGAGATCTGAATATTACAGTGTTCACCCTGAGGCACTTACCTGCAATACTGACCGTACCTGTGTGTGTTATTCGGACATCCTTGTGAGTCAGGGGACAGAACACAGCAGCTCATGTGGAGAGTTTAACTAGTGACTTTCACCTAGTTGTTATTAAATTAAATTAGCTAGGATGGTTGGGTATTTTATTTCTAAGTTAGGGCCACCATCAAAGTGAGTAATTGTCCTTTTGGCTTTTCTTTCCTAGGACTACCTGGTGCTGCTCCCCAGGGACTACTACGAGTCCTCCGCGCTGCAGCTGCCAGTCACAGAGCCGTGCGCCCATACTGGACTTCCCCACGAGAAGTTAGTATGGGCAGCGGGAGCATCGTGGGGTCTTCTAATTCAGGAGACTTTGGTGCAAGGGTTTGCAGTGGGCCTCAGGATTACAACAGCAGTAGGATGCTCTGAATAATTACTTGTGACTTTCTTTCTCCGTAGCAGTTGCCCATCTTTTATTTAAGAACCACAATGCACTTTGCACACCTTGGCTGGCGCGTAAACATGATTCCCGCCCTCTAGCATGCGGAACTGCTGATGCATGCCCAAGTAGTACCGTCCAGGTCATGCATTCAGTCAGGGGAGGAGCTTAAATAGAAAGCGAGCCTGTGGACCTTTGCTTCCCCCTTCCTCACGCTGATGAAAACTTACTCAGTAAGGTACTCAGTAAGGGCTTGTTGGAGTAACGGAGAATAAACGGAATGGGAAAGAGTCATTGGGGGTGCACTTTGATGCTCTGTGTTTTGTTCCCAGTTGTAACTGTTGTGTTTTGTTGTTGAAGTTGTCTGCTTTACCAGCATTTGCCAGTGACCCGATTCCCCTGTGCCCTGGCTTGTGAGGCCAGACACTTCCTGCTTGATGGGGAACCAAGACTCCTGGCAGTGAGGCAGCCCACCCCCGCACACCCAGTCATGGCGGACCTCAGCGGGAGAGAGGTGGGGCAGCCTTTTATTTACTGTCAAAGCTATTACTACCCCCCACCCCCACCCCCATCTGTGTCTGCTGAAAACTCTTGGCTGCAATTGCTTCTCAAATTCAGGGGAACCTGGAATGATTTCTCAGAGTTACTAATTAAAGGTGTATTGCATCCTCTGACTCGGGCTGGGGCTGAGTAACCCAGTGGTACCGCACTGAGCCACGGTAATTTGTCTCGAAGCATTTTCTATACATGGCAGGAACATGGGCAACCACAGCATCCTTTCCTTTTGATTCCCTGGACTTTTATGGGGCATTCTGTTCTACCTGATTCAGGGCAAGCTTTCTCGAAAAGGCTCCAGAAACTGCACAGCTTACCTTAAAAGGATGCAGCACTCACTGACTGTTCAACCCCTTGGGCTAAGCAATTGGTAACAGCTGAATTCCTTGAGCTCAGAATCTGGAACTGCTGCTACACCCCAAGGCACCTCCCTTATGGCTTGGAGGACAGGTTGTTACAGGTCTTGGAGTTACTTTTCTTCTAGGAGTTCTTTGAGCCTCACAACACTTTAAGACTCTACTAATGTAAAATCTGAGTTAGAAGTACTGTATATCAGCAATAACAGTAAGAACACAATGCAACACCTCAAAGTGAAGACCCGGAACAAAATCTCTCTCCTTTGTATTTTCATTCCTTATACTCCACAGCATTCTGCTGTGTACCTTTGAGGAAATTGTTTATTTGGGGATTAAATTTGTGGAATGAAACTATATATGATATTAATTCTTGCTGAACATGTAGATGTGTACCTTTTTAAAAACTACATTACTAACATTTTCAAGGTAGCAAATGTAGGATTTTAAGGATAGTCTTAAGTTCAGTACTTATTTTATTAATTTTGTTAAAATTTGTATTTTACAAAAATTTGATACTTGTAACGGGTAAAGCAATATCGATATACATAAGGAAAAATGAAATGATCTTCTAATCCATTCTAATATTAAAGTAGTCCACTGAATCCTTCCCTACCCATGCAGTACACACACACACATATGCAGACATATATCTACATACTGTACATACATGTATGTGCACACACATATATACATGTCTGTGTGTTCCCCAGACAGCAGGAGTTACAGCTGAGAAAGGCTAACCTCCAGGAAGTAATGCTGGTGATTCATGAGGTGGTGTCCTTTCCTCTGACATAGCCCGAAGCACTGAGATATTATATTTGCAATATGCATAAAATTAAATGCTAGGCTGTCCAGTTTTATTTAGCAGTCCTTTTTACTGTTTGATCTAAATGCTTACAGACTTGTGCTGTCCAATACAGTAGTCACTAGCACTGTGTGGCTATGTACATTTTAATTGATTAAGCATAAGTAAAGCTGGCCCTGCCTGGTTGTTCCGTGGATAGGCTGTTGCCTGACATATGGACATCCCAGGTTCAATCCCTGGTCAGGTCACATATGAGAAGCAACCATCTGCTTCTCTACCCCTCCCTCTCCCTTTCTTTCTCTCTCTCTCTTCCTCTCTTGCAGCCAGTGACTTGATTGGTCTGAGCATCAGACCCAGGTGCTGAGGATGTTTTGGTACTGGAGCATCGACCCCAGATGGGGTTGCTGGGTGGATCCTGATTGGGTCCCATGCAGGAGGCTGTCTCACTATCTCCCCTCCTCTCACTTAAAAAAAAATTAAAGCTAAAAATTCAGTTTCTTGGTTGCACTAGTTACATTTCAAATGCTTGGTAATCACATATGTCTAAAGGCCATCCTATTGGACAGCACAGATTTTATTTTAGCTAGTGAGAAAGAGAGAGAGAGAGGAAGGGGGAGAAATGAGAAGTATCAATTCTTTGTTGCAGCACCTTAGTTGTTCATTGATTGCTTTCTCATATGTGCCTTGACCTGGGGGGTGAGGGTAGGGCCCAAGTTGGGCTAGTGACCCATAGCTTAAGCCAGCAATCTTGGGCTTAAACCAGTGAACCTGGGCTTCAAGCCAGCAACCTTGGGCTCAAGCCAGCAACCATGAGGTCGTGTCTATGATCCCACACTCAAGCTGGCAACCCTGTGCTCAAGCTGGTGAGCCCCCTCTCAAGCCAGATGAGCCCATGCTCAAGCCAGTGACCTTGGAGTTTCAAACCTGGGTCCTCAGCATTCCAGGCCAAAGCTCTATCCACTGCATCACCACCTGGACAGCACAGATTATAGACTATTTTCACAATCACAGGAAGTTCTATTGTACACACTATAATAGATTATTGTATTAAAATTCAGAGACCAATGGTGTTAGGCTTTGGAAATCATTTGATATTCCTACCTGTGAAGGAATCCTTTTTACATTATTCTTGTAAGATAATTCATTTAGCCTCTGTTGAATATTTAAATTGATGGAGGACTCACCTTTTCTAGAAGTAACCAATTCCATTTTTAAATAAACCATAATTATTAGAAAGTCCTTTTTTATATTAAGCTAAAATTATAATGTTTAACATGTGACCATTATAAGCCACCTGGAGCAATGCAGAGTACTCCTCTCTTCATTTTGGTGGTTGAGTCAGTCACCAGTAACTACCTGGGCCTAAATTTACTAGTATACAATATGCAAATAAGAACAGTAGCTATGTTATGGGTAATAAGACCATCTATAAGAGACTCTTTTGAGGGTGCCTGGCACACAGCGGTCATTCAAGTATTATTAGTCATATTGCTATTCATGTGTTTTTGTCTGGACTCTAGGCTGAAAGGAGAAGCAACCCACCAAATCTAGCTCACGTGAAGGGCTGTGTGTGTGTGTGTGCACGCGCATACGCACGTTCTCTTTTCTAGGAGACAGGGAGGTCTGGCAGGACTCCATGGGCAGGGACTGAGTGTATTCAGGTCTCCCTGGAATCCACGCGCAGAGAGCTACCTGGTTCTGACAGAGGCCTCTCCTTCTCTCTGTTTGTCTGTTCACTTCTCCTGTTGCTGGGTGGCCTCATTTTCCTACTGATAGCTCTTTGTCTCATACACATGCCACCAGGACTGCTCTGCTACCGTTGTCACCTCCTAGTTCCAGCATTCACTACCACCTGAGTCTCCCTCCCTCCTTCAATCTCTCTGAGAAGGAGAATCTGGATAGTTCATCCTTTTAAGTCAGAGTACACCTGTTTTACACCTCTGTCTCTTGTAAACAAATACATAGCTAGATGTTTTTTATATTTTAATCTTCTGATCACTTCTATATTACAATGTGACTTTAATCCATTGATATTTATGGTGATTGCTGGCATATTTGGACTTTTATCTTGTTTACTAGCTTTTTATTTACCTTTTTAAGAATCTTTTTCTGATTTCTGTAAGATTGATACAGTTTCTCCATCTCCCTGAGTGTTTGATAGTTCTAGTTGTTTTCTGGTCTTTTAATGGTTACCCTTAACATTTGCTCATAAAGTATAAAGTTTTCCAACAAAGTCTAAATTTATTCAGTAATTCTGTTCTCTTCTTGTACTTGACAAAGACTTTAGAATACTTATTTACCCACTGTAAACCAACATCCCAATTTCTGTTGTATAGAAATTGCATTTTTACCCTTTCCCCCAGACTTTGAGGCAGATCATTAGTTTCATCTCAATTCAAATACATCACATACCCTCCATTCCTTTCTCCTTCCTGCCTTTCCCTTCTTCCTATTTTCTCTCCTCCATTTCTCCTTGGAGACATCTCTGCTGGTATCCTTCACCTCTCTTCTTGACTCTGGCTATAGTCTCTGGGCCCAAAAAAGGCACAGCCATTTCCTGAAGATTCTCATCACCACACCGCTGTCCAGCACACTCTTCCTCTCCACTGTATTGGATCCTCCTTATCCTGACCACTGAAACTTCCTTTTCCTCTTTTTTTTTTTAATTTCTTTTTTATCTTGGTAGATATCCTCTGATGGTGTCCCGAGGAATTCCATGTAGGAAGTACATTTGTTTTGAGAGTTCACATATCTGAAAATATCTCATTATACTCTTAATCTTGATTTTTTTTTACTTTGGTTAGATATAAAATTCTAGGTTAGAAATCATTTCTCTCCAGAATTTGATGACAATTCCCTACTGGCTTCTAATTTCAAGTGTTGCTGTTGGGTCCTTACATTCTGATTACAATTTCTTGGATGCCACCTGCTTTTCTTTTTTCTTTTTTAAAGCTTCTATTTCTTGTTTTCTGAAATTTCACAAGGATGTGCCTTGATGCAGGTAGTGTTTCAATCAGGATGCTGGGCTCTCTGCAGACCCTCTTAGCTGGGAAACTTCTATCCATCATTCTGGGAAACCTTCTTGAGTTATTTCTTTGATAATTTATTTCTTTATCTTTAACCTGCCTTTACAATTTTTTAAATCTTTTCTTTAATGCTTTGGGATATCCCTTCCATCTTTTCCTCCAATGCCCACCACAACCCTACACACACACACACACACACACACACACACACACACACACACACTTAGGTTTCACTTTGATATAATTAGTTAACATCCATTTGCTTTCTGGCTTCCAAAATTTTGTTGATTTTTTCTTTTGGTTGGTTCTTTTACTCTTTTCTATTCCCCTTTTCCTTCTGGGTTTATAATTTTAAAAATTGACTCATTTTTGTGGAGTTCTGGGAGGGAAGATTAATAAATATGTATATTTAATCTATTATGCTTAACCAGAAAGTCCTAGGACAGACTTATCTTCATTTATCTTTCTTATTCAGTACACCATCATCTTTTATAAGGATCTCTGCAGTGGCCTCCTAATTAGCTCACCCACATTGGTTCTGCCCATTGCATCTACCAGTCAATTTTCCATAATATAGGCAGCATGCTCATTTTGAGAGAAATATTTAGTCATCACTGACCCTCACACATACACAATTGAAACATTGCAGTAACATCCTATTGCTCTTAGGATAGAGACAAAAAATTTAATGTCCTATAAGGCTTTCACTCTTACTTTCTAATTTTTTTCTAAATGAAAGGAGAGGAGATAGAGAGACAGACTCCTACATGTGCCCCAACCGGGATCCACCCTGCAACCTCCGTCTGGGGCCAATGCTCTGCCCATCTGGGGCCATGCTCATAATCAAGCTATTTTTAGTGCCTGAGATAGATGCTCCATGGAGCCATCCTCAGTGCCCAGGCCAAAGTGCTCGAACCAACTGAGCCATGACTGTGGGAGGGAGGGTGGGAGAGAGGGAGAAAGGGAGAGAGAGAGAGAGAGAGAGAGAGAGAGAGAGAGAAAGAGAGAGAACTGAGATGGGGAGGGTTGGAGAAGCAGATGGTAACTTCTTCTGTGTGCTCTGACTAGGAATTGAACCCAGGACATCCACATGCCAGGCCGATGCTCTACCACTGAGCCAACCTGCCAGGGCTTACCTCCTAATTTTATCATACCTCTCCTTGCTCTCTGTTCCTTACCACTGTGGCCTGCTTTTCCTCTCTTGGATTTACATCTATGCTACCCTACAGCATTGCATGCCATCAGGTAACCTCCTGCTGCAGGCTGTTGCCTTGGCCTGAATGCTCTTCTCTCCCCTGTGGCTTGGCTAACTCTCCCTTGTCCTCCAGTGCTCAGCTAAGTGTTCTTCTTTAGGAAGTCTTCTCCCTCCTCAACTCTCTGACTAGCTCCTGCACCCTTCTTAGACCTTTTCCAAGCATTTGTCATATGTGTAATTTCACATTGGATTTATCTAACTCTCTAATAATTATTTGATTAAAGTCTGTCTGAGGGCAGAGACCAGGTCATATGCTCATCACCTTGCTGACATGGAATGAGTGTTTCATAAGAATATGTTCATTAGATAATTTTGCATCCTCACTTTGACATCAGACATGTTAGTTATCTTTATATAAGCAGCATGTTTGATACACCCACCTTTTACGTCTCCATCCTGAAACACTGATTGCCAGGTGAAGGCAGTTCTGTGCCATAAAATTGGAAAGATCCCACCAGGTTAGCACTGTTTTTTGGTTTATTTTTAAGTTTCCTCTTTTAAAAATAAATGACTGATAATAAACAAGCAAACAGTGAAGTTTCTCTTTGCCATCTTTTTTGTCTTTTTTTTTTTTTTTTTTTACAGGGACAGAGAGAGAGTCAGAGAGAGGGATAGATAGGGGCAGACAGGAACGGAGGGAGATGAGAAGCATCAATCATCAGTTTTTCGTTGTCACACCTCAGTTGTTCATTGATTGCTTTCTCACATGTGCCTTGGCCGCGGGCCTTCAGCAGACCGAGCCACCCCTTGCTGGAGCCAGTGACCTTGGGTCCAAGCTGGAGAACTTTTGCTCAAGCCAGATGGGCCCGCACTAATGCTGACGACCTCGGGGTCTCGAACCTGGGTCTTCCGCATCCCAGTCCAATGCTCTATCCACTGCACCACTGCCTGGTCAGGCATCTTTTTTGTCTTTTATTTGAGTATTTCAAACCCCACTTTTACCAACAAATATACTCAAAACTCTTTTCACAAGTCTTCCAGAAAGCAACCCACAGGACTGAGAGTAAAGAGAGTATAGGAATTTCTAATAGTGCTGTAGCACTAGCAGCCAATAATGACTTCTGTGAGAAGATGCAGTACATCACTGGCCTGTGTGTGGGCTGGAGACAGACCAGCCTCTGTTGGGAGATGCCCAGGAGAGAAATGCTTGTAGTACTTTCTCCACGTGGACTGATAGCAGCATCATATTTCACTCTGTAGCATGGAAAAGTAGTGTGGATAATCCACAATTTTTTTCTTCTGAGGGAGGTTTTTCTATTATTTAAGTGATAGAAAATCACTGTGGAAAATAGTAGTTATGTGGTTCAAAGCTGTGCATAAGGAAGAGTAAGTGTGAGTTTCCTGAGGCAAGGGGCCGGAGGATTGTAATTAAATGGCATAACATTTGGCTGGGCCTGAGTTTATGAGCTGAAGTGAGTTAACCTGCTAAGGGATGTAGTTTTAATATTGGCTCAGGCATTAAATATGCACATATGCTTTGACCCAGAAATTCTATTTCTAGGAATCCCACAGAAATAATAGCATAAGGAGATATATATATATATATATAAAACATTATATCTTATAGGGGAAATTAGAAATAACTTAAGTGTCCATGAATAGCGGATTAGTTAAATAATTTATTTTACATTCATATTATGGAATGATAGGCAGCCATTAGAAAAATGAAGTACATCTGTATGTGCTGGCTATAGACGCATAAAATACTGTTGAGGAAGAAAAAAGCAAGTCATGGCAAAAAGCAATAATCACAGTTATAATCATTACTGTTTGTATAGTGCTTACAGCATGCCAAATACTGTTCTAAGAACTTTCCAGGGATGGATTCATTTAATGCTCAGACTAATTTTAAGGGGTGGGCACTATTGTCATCCGCATTTTGACACAGGAGGATATTGAGGCATCCAGCTTTAGGTCACGCTCTGGAAGCAGTATGAGTCCAGATTTCAGGTTCTTTACCAATAGGTGATATGAGGGGCAGGCAGGCTTTTTCTGTAAAGGGCTTGCCAGCTAATACTGTATATACTTCCAGCTTTGTGGGCCATGCAGTCTCTGTCACAGCTACTCAGCTCTGCCATGATGGTGCAAAAGATTCCGTGATTGCCTGTTATGATTACAGGGTTTTTTTCTTTTTAAAAAATAGTATATATACATGTGCATTTTCAGACACAGAAAATGGTTTGGAAGTATGAAAACCAAGCTATTATGTGTCATTATCCCAGGAGTAGGATCTGTGTATCACTTCAGATTATTTGCATCTGTATAAATTAAAGTTTCTTTTTTAATTAAAGAACAGTTAAAGAGCCTCAAGGCATACTTCCATTCCTTTTATCCCCCGTGGAAAAGCTCTTTTTGCTTCAAGTTGTGGAGTGTCTTTTACCTTGAAAACCAAGGCAAATATATAGGTAGAGAGAGTAGAAGCTCCTAAATGCAGGGCTGCCAAGTTTAGAAAATAAAATTACTGGGTTCCCCATTAAATTTGAATTGAAGGTAATCCATAATTATGTGTTGTTTATCTGAATTTCATATTTAGTGGAGAACCACATGCCTTACAATGATGACATAGCAAACTATTTCCAGGTGTCTACTCAGCCCTATTTTCACCATTGCCTATGTAAATGAATCTAGTACATTTCATGTCTATCGCTCGGACTCTCTGACAGGTGGAACTGCACCTACAGCTGCGGGTCCCGCAGGTTGGCCACTATATGGTTATGGTCGAGTATTCCACGGAAGCAGAACAGCTATCTGTAGTTAATGTGCATGTGGAGAGCCCTGGGTCTGTCCTGGATGGCCAGGTGAACATCTACAGCTGCAAGTACAGGTAATCAGTCCTGTCCTGGGGTTTCCTCTGTAACCGGATAGTCGGGAGGTCAGCTTTGGGAACTTTGGATTTTATCTGGATTGGAAAGTTGTTTCTTCTTCGAGGCTGGTCTTGAAAACAAGCAGGTGCCTTGTTGAGTGATCCGATGTCACCACCCAGTGTGAATATGGGGACGCTTCTCTGTAGGCAGTGTCTTGAAAATGTTGCACTTTCTTGAAAAATTGTGTGTTCTACTTACCATTTGGGCTCAGAGTCATATGGAACAGCCAACTGTACTTTATTCTCTGTCGCCCCTTGGGTGGCACAATGGCCTCAGTGCTCTCACATCAAATGCTTTTCAGGGTACATGGGTGTGGCAGGGGAAAGTCTTGGTCTTTGTCATGTCTGCCATCCCAACAGCCCCTTCAGAACTAGAGATAATTAATGTTTGTTGATCGTCAGGTAAAAAATAATTTGACAAAGGATTTTACCATTTCACCTTGATGTCCATCTTTTTCAAGAGCTCTGACAAGAATGTATTAAAAGTTGTTTTTTCAGCTTAATATTTCAAAATATAGGCAAATACTCAGAGTATACTTTTAATTAAAGAATCAGCTCAAAGGGTATTTCCACTAGAAATGAATGTCCTACTTACCTTAGGCACTAGAAGTCAGAGGCAGCAGGTGGGGAGTGGCAACAAACCCACCCGGTTCATGGTCAAGGCCTTGAACATTTTGTTGCCTCTACTTTCATGTTGCTTTTGTCAAATCCAAGATGACCTGAAGTATTTAGACATTTTCCCTGTTTTGCAAATAAAAGAACTTATGAAAAGTGTGTTACTTTTAGTAGCTTAGAATGGAAACTTTTATGAGACTTGATGAGATTATTATTGAATTCACATCACACTTCCAGCAACCCTAAGAAAGGACCTAAGAAGGCTTCTTTCTTTTAAAAATATTTTTGAAAATATCTAATCCACCCCTTTCTCTGGGATGATGATTTGAAAAACAAAGGATATAATCGTATTTGGATTTTTTAATAAGAGTACCAGGTGGGCCAAAAAAGTTCCCCAACATATTCTTTCATTATTTGAAAATATTAGCTTTGCCTATAGATGACATCAGCAACCACTAGAATGTACACTCCCAAATGGGTGGGTCACCTCTCCACCTGCATCCTGGTGACTGTTGGCCACAGAGATGGGGCATGGCTTCTTCACATCCTGTCTGTCCAAGTTAACCCTCAAGATCAGCTCCCCTTCCAGGTCACATGGCCTTGTTCCTAGTCCATGGATACAAAGTTGAGATGACTAAGGGGACACAAGAAACCACTCCTAAGGAACCAGTAACTCTATGAATTATTTCAGAAGAGGCTGAGACTATCTATGCCAAGCAGAGGAGTGATTTCAAAACCAAAGGAAGAAAGGACACCCTTCAGGATTCCATAAGCATTGTCTCATGACCTTTATCTAAATGACACATTGGGGAAAGAACTGCATGATCTTCTCTAGGTCATTTTGACTGTGGATTTGATGACATCAAAGTTTTCCACTACTAGTCTCCATGATTAAAGTTCCAAGACAGTCATGCATAAGACCAGGAATCACTTTTATTGTATTTAACTACTCCCAGGAAGGTCCCATAGTATTTATTCACTTGCCTAAAATATCTCCTTTTTCTTTACTTTGCCTTTCATGTGGACAAGTGGAAACGAGCAGGCTACATATATTGGAGTCCAAAAATATGCAATTGGAAAATATTTGATCTTGTAAAACTTATTTCAAATGACAGGCCCTTTTAGCATTACAAACATCTCCTCTTGAGGTCTGACCCTTTACCAGCATTTCTCAAGTGAGTTCTATGTTGTTAAAAACAACATCCCAGCAGAAAAATAGTGGTTCTAGTGGGAATACCATTTTTCAAAATAGCACTATGGTAGATCCAATCTACCCTCCCTAAGAGAGGTAGTCAGTAATGATTACATCAATCCAGTTCTTACTGTTAGTCTAACCTTAATAAGAATTTAATAGAGGATAAGGATAAATCTAAACCCAAATGAATCACTTGCTATATTTAATTTCCAGGATTACATTTGAATCCAAAAGGAATGCTTTATAGTTGACACACACTCATACTTCCATACACATGTACAAACAGGGAAAGAAAATGACTGTTTATTATTTCTAATATATGCCACAAACTGTTTTCAGCTCTTTATACACCATCTTATTTTAATCCTCACTCCGAAAGTCATTGCATGAATTATATCAAATACAGTGTTGGGCAAAAGTAGGTGTACAGTTGTATGAGAAACACAGAGCTTATTCTTGTATTATTAAGTACTGTATTATTTTCCATGTGAACAACTGTAAGCCTACTTTTGCCCCACCCCGCATTTCCCAGAGATATTCACTGTGTTTTAGTATGTCACTCGTTCCAAATTATATTTATGAACAGAAAAGCTGCTACACAATATGAAGTCAGAAGCATTCCTCAAAAAATACTTTCTTTATGGCCTGACCAGTCAGTGGCACAGTGGATAGAGTATTGGACTGGCACATGGAGGACCCAGGTTTGAAACCCTGAGGTTGCTGGCTTGAGTGCAGGCTCACCAGCTTGAGTGCAGGGTTGCTGGCTTGAGCATGGGATCATAGACATGACCCCATGGTCGCTGGCTTGAGCCCAAAGGTTGCTGACTTGGAGCCCACAAGGTTGCTGGCTTGAGCAAGGAGTCACTTACTCTGCTGGAGCCCCCCAGTCAAGGCACATATTAGAAAGCAGTCAATGAACAACTAAGAAGACTAAGGAGCCACAATGAAGAATTGATGCTTCTCATCTCTCTCCCTTCTTGCCTGTCTGTCCCTCTCTCTGTCACAAAAAAAAAAACAAAAAAACAAACAAAAAAAAAAAACCACAAAAAAAAACAAAGATAAAAACCCACTTCCTCTATGGGTTTTACCCTGATTGGGTATTCTTGGTTCAAAACTATGACTTTTTAAATGTTCCTGAATTCAGCATTTGACAATGGGACAGAGGGAAGGCGCACCTCTGGTAGAAATGAAGAAAGACTAGGAGGAATAGACTGAGCATCCAAAGGCAAACTCTGGGTATCTCACGACGGTGTGTAAGGCCAGCCACATTCACTGGTGTGGCATGTGATAATAGTTTTGAGGCCAGTGGGCAACAAAACCCAGCAAAAGTACCAAGGATATTGGTAAATTTTCAAGAAGTTTGTGTCTTCAAAATCAGACACTGTTGATTTCTCCTGATGACTAACCAAGTACATATTCCATAAAACCAGTGGAAGAGGTAAGCAAGGTGTTAAGTTCTGAGAGGTGCAGTCGGACCACACTGGGGAGGCGCTTTTCCCATGATGACCGTGAACTGCGTCCCTCTTCACCTCATCGTGAGGAAAATTCACTGTTGGCCACTGGGTTATAAATAAGAGAAACTTAAGAGCACTCAGGATATGAAAACTGTTTCTTCTTACAGTGTCCTCTGCCGGAGTGCTGTGACTGATGGCAGGGGCCGTGTCGCCATCTATGAGCTGTTAGCAGATGCAGACATTCAGCTCAAAGCACAAATGGCCCGATTCCTTCTGGTATGCCTGTTGAATTTTAGAAGCATTTGGTTGATATCTATGTTTTTGAAAAAGCTTAATTAATTCTGGCTGGTTTTTAATTACATCTATATAATTAATCCTGGGATGAATTGCCAGTTTTAGAATGTTTAATTTTCCCATCTAAAAATTTACATATCTTGCTTCTTCTTTGTTTGAGCCATTTTTCTAACACCCAATAAAGTTTAATCACCTAATTTGAGCACATCTCACAAAACCCTAGTTCATTAATTTTTATTCATTGGTGCTGTTATGAATGAAATAACTTTTATCATTATATTTCCTAGTTAATTATTATTGCTGGTGTAAAGAAATACATTAGTTACTGTTTACATTCTTTCTTGCTTTATTATTTTATTATATCTATTAACTTCTTGACAAATTTCTTCAGAATTTTAAAGGTTGTAATCATTTGGTGTTTTTCCCAGACTGTTGTTACTCCATTTCAAAAAGAGGATTATTCAGTTAATTTGATATATACTAGTAAGGCTTAAAATGCCAAGGTTGGAAGATTGGATGTGCTTTATGCCCACCCTTTTAGTAATACAACATAAATGTTGAGAATTATAATAAACAGAGGCAATGAGATCTTGGCTAGGAATAGGTGGCCAGATTTACAATAAATATTTCGGGAGCATAATAAGTATGAAGCAACTTCCTGTTACTGCTAATATTAAGCATGCATCACACCCTGGGAAATGCCAGGCAGCCTGTTCTAGTGTGTTTTGAATATTTGTTTTTGACAGTATGAAAATCTTCCAGTCTTCTCTAAAAAGGTACCTGGAAATCAGTTTTTTAAAATTATTTTATAAAATGTATAATAATTTAAGACTTTCTTTTTAAAATAACAAATCTCTTTTTAAACATAACAATCCAATTTAATCTTAACCTTTTTATCTTTGGAAGTTATAATGGGGCTGTATCTTTATATATGAAGCATAAATTTTCCCTTCTGGAAGTAGTAGAGTATCATTCAGAGTCAAGGCTGATAGAATATAAGCTCCGTGAGGGCAGGGATGTTATCTATCTTGGTCTTGCAGGATCCCCAGTCTCACAGTAGATAGCCAGTAAAAATTTTATTGTCGATACTGAATAGTTTTATGATCAAGCTAGTAATACAGTTTTTATTTAAAGTGAAATATATTGGTAAGTTAATAACTGAGTTTATTTATGACTCAAAAACTAGCTCTGGAGACAATTCCTTCCACAAAATCCAAATGTGCCTTAGATATGAGTCATTCCCTATAAAGACAGATTATTTGTAGCAGAAGCAGACCTTATTTACTTTGAATAGCAGGCCCCCTGGCCTCCCACCACACCTCCCTTTCTCTCTGCCAATAGGTCTAAAAAGCAAGCATCAGCTCAGGACACGAGAGAGAAAAAAGGCACTAAAAGTCACTGAAAAGGAATGTTTTTTAACTTTCATATGGTTTTGTTTCACTATAACTATTCCAAAAGCAGTTTAGTCAGTGAGCTTTAATAACAGGAGCAAGGATGTGTTGCACATCATGCTTCTGTAGGGAGTACCCTTGTGCAATTTTTAATACTTTAAAATAACAAATATAATTTCTCTGGATGAATTCTTGACTTAACAGCTGGTTTTTAAAGAGTGTGTTTGACCATACCGTTAATTATGCTGATAACTGTAATGTACCTTTTTGCACTGTTTTTGCTCGACAGCATCAAATTTGTATCATACCCATGGAGGAATTCTCAACTGAGTATTTGAAACCTCAAGTACAGTGTATTGCCAGTTATGGGCCATTTGCTAATCAAAGGTAATGTGTTTTTTTCCTCCATCCTTTATTTGTGCTCTGTGTGGTACTGTGATGTTTGTAAGGCTGCAACTTTGTACTTCACATCAGAAGTGATCATAGGTGAAGGTGTTCAAGGCTGGTAATGTTAAAAAACAAACAAACAGCTAAATTGTTTGCCTTAGAAGTCTTTCTGGAATTTCATAATATCAGGAAACTAACACAGTAGCAACTGGAGGGAATGGGGAAGCCCAGCTCTCATGGGCAGTGACTCTGAGTTCTATTCTGAGCTCTTATAGACTCATTTTGTCCTAATCTTTTCACCTTTGTGTCTGAGGCTCTTCGTTGAAAAAATGATAAAAATAATGACCCACCTCACAATGGTGTTAGGGAAATTAGCTAATCAATGTGTATAGGGGTTTGGGTAGGGTTGTTTTAATGTGGATTCAACAATAATTTATAGACACAGTCACAAATCTGTGCACATGGCTGAGACTACGGAAACTACCAAGGCAGTGAAATCTGCCTGGACCTAAAGAAATGATATGTCTTTGATGTCTTTGGTTTTACACAGTTTTATGCCAACATTTATGTTGAGAGGTGAATAATAAGGTTTCATGGCATTGATCTCATTTAACAACTAATTTTAGTTCTAGAGAGGGAAGTTTCAGTAAGTTTCTATATAGTTTGCTTTTCCTCAAAACTAAGATTTTTCTTTCTGTTTTAGCTCATTGTATTGAGAAGGCATCTGGAATATGCTGGCCACAGTCCCATGGCTCCCCCAAGATGGGGTCCTTTTGAACCTCTCACTGTCTTATGCTCAGAGTCTGTATCTTCACCAATGGGCAGTCTCCCTTCTGTGGTTATTTTTAAAATAATGTTTCTAAATATTCTGTGTTTCAGGGCCACTTGTGTCCCCCTGTCCCCCAAAACTCCTCCAGCAGCATTAATTTTGGATGTCCCACGTGGTAGACCTTCCCCGCTCCTGCCCCAGGATCCTTCACCATCTACTGATACTGTTACCGGCATCACCTTGAAGACACCGCAGGTAGGACTCCCCCAAGCGTGTTGTTTCTAAACCAGTGGTTCTCATAGTGTGGCTCTCAACCACCCTCCTCTGGGAACTTGTTCAACATGCAGATTCACAGGCCCCCACCTCAGAACTACTGGATCAGAAATTCTGGAGGAGGGGCCCAGGAATCAGTGTTTTAACAAACCTCCCGGGGAATTCATATGCCCCTGACGTTTGAGAACCTCTCTGCTCAGCCGTGGAGGCTTCCAGACATGCAGGCCTCTGGGTCATCCTGTCTGTGACCACCTGTTCCCGATGCTCTCTTTCCCTCCTGCATTTCTTTCTAAAGCACTTGGCAGTTTCTCACAGCCCATTTGGTGAGATTTCATCTTTTCCTGGGCCATTGCTGTTTAACGCTGCTGAGTTGATCAGCTTCCCAAGTTGGAATGCAGGCACTTTAGAATAAGTGCTGTGGGGGATACATTTCTTTAGTATCACCAGTTGCACAAGCACAATGCCTTGCAAGAAGGAAATTCTCAATAAACATTTATTGGTCAATCATCAAAAGCAGCGATTTTCAACCCTTTTCATCATATGGCACACGTAAGCTAATTACTAAAATTCCATGGCACACCAAAAAATATACTTTTTGCCAATCTTACGAAACAATATGTATAACTTTGATCAATTAAAAAATAATAATAGGCCTGACCTGTGGTGGCGCAGTGGATAAAGCGTCGACCTGGGAACACTGAGGTCGCCAGTTCAAAACCCTGCACTGGTCTGGTCAAGGCACATAAGGGAGTTGATGCTTTCAGCTCCTCCTCCCTTTCTCTCTCTCTCTCTCTCTCTCTCTCTCTCTCTCACTCTGTGTCTCCTCTCTAAAATAAATAAATAAATAAATAAATAAATAAATAATAATAGCAAATACCTATCCTTTTGTCTTCAAAGTGACTTTTTAAAAAATCAGGTGCCTGTACTTGTATAGAAGGAGTTCTGGTACCAAAAATTAACCAGTCATATGCCACCTTTATTATGTGATGTGACCAAGAAGATGCAACTCTATTTATGTTCAAGACAGGACACTCACACCAGACAGTTATTGTTGTGTTGGCTGTTGTCATTTTTTTATTTGACAATCTAAGGAAAGAGAGGTCAGTGCCCCTGACTGAACAGTGAGGTACTGTATGTTTTATCTTCTTCTTCTTTTTTTTTTTTTACAGGGACAGAGAGAGAGAGTCAGAGAGAGGGCTAGATAGGGACAGACAGACAGGAACGGAGAGAGATGAGAAGCATCAATCATCAGTTTTTCGTTGCCGTTGCAGCACCTTAGTTGTTCATTGATCACTCTCTCACATGTGCCCTGACCGTGGGCCCTCAGCAGACCGAGCAACCCCATCCCCCCTCCCCGCTCGAGCCACCGACCTTGGGTCCAAGCTGGCAAGCTTTTGCTCAAGCCAGATGAGCCCGAGCTCAAGCTGGCGACTTTGGGGTCTCGAACCTGGGTCCTACGCATCCCAGTCCAAGGCTCTATCCACTGTGCCACCGCCTAGTCAGGCAAGGTACTGCATGTTTTAAAAAATCTTGTAGCACACCAGTAGAAAAATCACTGATGACAATGAAATATAGTAAGGGAATGCATTTTTTTCACTGTAAACTACAAAGTCACAAGACAACATTTATTCTGATGATAGTATGTCTTTATAATACTAGAGAAAGCTTGTGTCTGCTTCCATTCATCGAGTTAGGAAATTAACAGATCTGAGAGAGAAAATTTTGTAAGATCTCATATGGGAAAGAAAGTCAAAAATAGTAGAGGAAAATGAATTGAAATCAAGACAACCATATCCTAGTCCAGGTTTTGTCACCTACTTAGTGTATGACCTTCAGCGAGTTACTTACCCTCCCCGCATCACGGTTCTCATCTAAAAGACGAGGACAAACTTTTGTTGTTGTTATTCTTGTAGGGATTTTTGGAAGGTTTGAAAAGACTACTTACATAGTGAGGTTTTCGGGGCTCCTGGGGCACAATCAGTCAGCATGCAGTATTTACAGCACAGAGTGAAGCTTTCTGGGGAGAAGAGTGCTCACACTCAAGCTTGAAAAAATGGAGAGATGTGACCGGTTTTCAGTGTCATTGCCTGGGTGTGAGGGAACAGGGAGGAATCCCTCTTCCATTGGCTAGAATTTGTGTGGTTTGAACATCCTGCCTGTGCCGAGGGGTGAACAACTGGGCTTTCTTAAACATTAGTCCAGGTGTGGGGCCAAAGAGAAAAGATGATGATGGTCTTGGAACTCATCAGTACTCAAATATGTAAAATAAAGTCTGATTCTTTATCACACAACTGTTAAAAGTAATACTTTAATACTATGAACATTCTTGTACTGCCTTTTGACAAATGTATTACGCATTTTCATCAGGTAGGTACTTAAGACTGCAATTGCTCAGTTATGTGCTTTCCAAAGCGATTGCACCCATTACTCTCTCTCCGACATCATTATGGTTGTACCACTGGGGGTTTCTCTATTCTGCAATTGAGGAGCATTTCTGTTGTTTACAGTGTAGGTAGTTACAAACAAAGCTGCCATAAACATTCAGGTGAAGGTTTTGACTTCACTTGAGTCAGTAAATACCTCAATAGTTTTGGTTTTCAACCCCAAAATATCCTGTGACTCTACTTATTCATAGTTCTGCAGCTTGAGGAGAATCTTTTTTCTCCCTCTTCCTCCTAGAACGAAGTGACCCTGAGAGGACTGGTACCACACCCGGGCCGATATGTTATTGTCATCCATTTCTATCAGCCAGCACACCCACGGTTTCCTGCACAGGTGTCTGTGGATGGAGGGCAGCTGCGGCCAGGTGAGCTGCAGGGAGCTGGCCCCATAGCCGACTGCATCCCCAGGCCGTGCAGTGGTGTGACAAGACCACCTCTCTCCGCCCAGGTGTCTTCCATGCCTCTTTTTGCCCCCATGTGCTTGGCTGCCAGGACCACGTGATGGCTGAAGACCAGGTTGAGTTTGACATCTCAGAGCCCGAGGTGGTTGTGACTGTGAAGGTTCCAGAAAGAAAGTCCTTAGTGCTGGTGCGTCCTGCTTGTCCCTCAGCGTGCTCTTCACATGACTGCTGGGTTGGCCATTCTTTGTATCTATTGGCTCAGGACTACAACTCTTCCAAGGAATTAAAGTCATATTTATAGAAAAATGTTTAAATTTAAACCCACCTTTTAATACCCCCCCCAAAAAAAATGTGTGACAATTGAGATCAAGTGAAACTGTGATAATAGAGAAGTAAATAGAAGACTACCCCCTGCAAGAAGGGCTGCTGAGCGAGTGCCTCACGCTGTCCCTTAGCACCTCCTCAGTCTTCCTCAGACTGGTCTCCTGAAGCGTTTCAGACTCCTTCATTTTTAACACTTTCTTGTTATGGTTTCCAAGGCTACATTCTCATTTTTTTTTCTCCTTTCTTTAGTGCTTCTTCCATGATTTCTCTCTCCCTTTGTCCCCACATGTTGTCATTCCCTCGGGTGGGACCCTGAGCCCCTTGCTCTATCATTCCTCTTAGAGTAACATCCGCTGTGCCTGTTGATTCTATTCTGTCCTCTGTGAAAGTGGCACCCACCTCTGTGAATTCATCTCTGATCTTTCCTCAGCTCTAGACCCACAATGGGACCATCTACTGCATCTCTGTAGCCAGAGATCTCACAAGCCCTGCGAACTTAGCTGTTACCTGCACAGGCCCAGGTGCTCCCTACCCTGTTAGTTAACTTGGTTGATGGAATTACAGTCACCCAATGCCTATAAAGCCTTCCACAGAGCCAGGCAGCGTTGTCCAGACCCTGCTGTTGGGCCCTCTAGTCCTTGTTCATGCCCCCTTTTCTCTCTGAGAATGTCATCTTCCTAGCAACAGAGGCCTGACTTTATTTATTTTGTCTCCTCTGTGCCTAGCACACCATCTGGCACATGGTGCTTGGCAAATGTTTACAGAATTGAATAACACGAGACCAGTAGTATCTCTGTAAGCTGTACGTTGATGAGTAGTTGACAGAGATGTTGCAGCATTTGTTATTAGCGTAGACTCATTTGTACAGGTTTTGAGAATAAAGCTGAACTTTTTAAAAACTGGGGCTACACTTACTCACAGTAGAGAATCTGATAGGATATAAACTTCAGGGGCAAGCCATGGTGGGAGTTTCTCCATTGGTCCTGCCATTTCAATTTGCCCACCTTTAAAAATATAAAACAGCAACCCCTATAGCTCCAGTGGCATTCCTGGCGTGGGTCCCATGGGGCCCTGTGCGTCCTGACAGGTCCTGCTTACCCCCAGGTCTCCTGTGCCAACTGGGTATTCTACACTGTTGCCTCTCTGAGCAGGTGCTCCAAGAGGTCTGCCCAGCGCTCAGAAGGGTTCCCTACAGAGCACCATACATCGAGCCTGTCATATTGCCTTGGGGAGTGATATTCTTGTTTTCATCATTCCTGTTTCATTTGGTCTTGGGCTAAATGAGAGAGAACACTGATCGCAGTACCGAGAGAGTATAATGAACGTCATAAGTGTGCCCTGCTGTTGGAAATCCAAAGACAAGTTCTCTGTTTCCTTTAGGTCCGTGTGCTGCTGGTTCCTGTGGAGAATTATGACTACCAAATACTTCACAAAAAATCAGTGGACAAGTCTTTGGAGTTTATCACCAATTGTGGAGGAAATAGTTTTTATATTGAGTAAGTATTACTTTGTGGAAAGGCCCTGGACTGCATGAGGTTCTCCCACATTCCCCCCAAGAGCAAGGTTTAGGGAGCTTCTGGCCATCTTCTTCCCCTCTGCTCCCAAGGGTGTGGCAGTGAGTCCCGGGCCTGGGAAAGGAGGTGCTCTTCTCTGCACACATTCTCCTATAACAGGTCTCATTTGCACATCTGGGCACGATTCCCAGCTTCAACTATGATCTCAACATAGGCTCGCCCTCCAAATGGACTTATGGACTGCTCAGGAGTTTCTCTTCCTCTTTGCTGCTTCCTGTTGTCCAGCTCAGATTCCTAAGAGATAGCACACAGGGTACCCTCCACTGGGAGGCATATTAGCCCCAATTCCCCCTCTCCTGTGCCATCTGACTGAGCGGGGAGTGTCACAGCAAGCAGACCTTCCTACCCCTCCTCCTGAGCCCTTGAATACCGAGCACCTAGTGTAGCCCTGAGCATCTGCTCCTTACTCTCCTGCAGATGGCCTGGCCCCCTGTTGGTTTTCTGAGGAACCTGGGTGCTCCAGGCAGCCTGGCAGGCAGAAGCCACCTACATAGAAAATATTAAGAGCAAAGGCTCTGAAGTCCAACAGCTATGGATTTGAAAGCCTGCTCAGCCACTTATAGCTCCATGGCCTTGCAAATCTGCTTAGCCTTTGGTAGCCTCAGTTGCCTTATCTACAAAATGGGGCTTAGGCCTAACTGGTGGTTGTCATATGTAGGGAAAGCCTCTAGCATGCAACATTCAATTGGCAATTCACCTCCTCCTTATTATTGTTATTGATGTATTATTATTACACACTAAGGTGTAATTTTTTTCTGTAACTGATATAATCCACATATCATACAATTCATTCTATAGATAAATTTTCACCCTTTTATTCCAGCCATCAAAATTCCCATGGCCAGTCTTGTGTGATGTTCTGGAGTGGATGGGTGGGGGGAGGAGGGGCTGGCACTGACTGTGAATCCAGGGATGGAATGTTTCCCATTTTCTCCCAGACTCCAGAATCACAGCCCCTCCTCAAAGACCCTGCTTAGAGGAGTAAGTGGGAAGGGGAAGGCTGGGCCATTTTGGGGCATACCTCCAGAGATAGCACCCTGAGTTTTTTTTTGTCTCAACAGTCCCCAGACAGCCTCCGGATTCTGTAAGGACTCTGCCAGGTCACTGGTGGCCCTTTACCACAAGGGCGCACTGCCCTGTGAGTGCCACCCCACAGGGGCTGTTGGACATCACTGCAACCCAGAGGGTGGGCAGTGTCCATGCCAGCCTGGCATCACTGGTCGGCAGTGTACCCGCTGTCAAACAGGCTACTACGGATTTCCACACTGCAAGCGTAAGTGCACATTCAGGTCATCCAAGGTTGCCTCTGGTCCCAAAAGGGTGATGCCCATCTAGGACAGGGCTTTTGAATTTGACTGTGCTGGAAAGTCACCAGGGAATCTGGTGGAAATGCAAATTCTGACTTAGGAGGCCTGAGCTGCAGGCTGAGTGTCTGCATGTCTAATAACTACTCAGTAAGCCCATTCCACTGGTCCATGGATGGCATTCTGAGAAGCAAGGTTCTAGAAGATAAATATTTGTGTTTCCCAGGCTATGTGACCTAAGCACTTGTCAAAGGAAGTTAGTGTAAATAGCCTTAAGCATAAAAATAATGGGCTTCCTAGTGGAAACCTTTTCAGTTTTTGCAACCCAACCAAAGTTGGGAGGGAAGGAGAGACCCGGTTAGAGGGCTTACGACTCACTGACTGAGAAGCCTACAGACCTTTATCTACAAGCTGCCTGAGAGAGTGTGGCAGCAGTGACCGGTGCAGGTGTGGTACAGAGCCCCCACTTGGAGAACAGCCTTTACCAACGGGGTGCTGCATCTGAGCCATGCCCTGACGCTGAGCTCAGTGCACTGGGGTCACGTGGAACCGCTGCTGGGAGCCTGGAGGGGCAGTACGCCGTGACACGCAAGGGACCCATGTTAGAAGGGCACATGCAGGCTGCTCAGTGGGTGCCTTTGAGTAGCTATCTTGAAGCCAGTGCAGGTGCACACACTGTACCATACACTTGATCCACCATGAACATTTAATATGGTTGGTCTTGGCCCCAGGAAAGGGCCTTTTATGTCAACTATGATCAATAATGACAAAATGAACAAGACATTTTCCCCTGCCCCCTTGGAAGCTTCCCGAAATCCTGACAGTTGGTAGAGTCCTGCTGGAAGTCAGGCAGCATCTAACTCTTACACTGTTTCTGTCTGTCCCCTGGCCAGCGTGCAGCTGTGGCCAGCGCCTTTGTGAGGAGATGACGGGTACGTGCCTGTGTCCACCACGCACAGTCAGGCCCCAGTGCGAGGCATGTGAGGCACAGGCCTTCGGCTTCCACCCCCTGGCTGGCTGTGAAGGCTGTAACTGCTCCCAGAGAGGTACTGTGGCTGGGGCTGCCAGCGCAGAGTGCGACCAGGACCACGGGCAGTGCAGGTGAGCTCACGTGGATGGACCTCTTAGGTCCTGTGATAGGGAGGGACACGCCGTCTGCCACACACCGGTCATTACTTTCCATTTCTCAGGGGTTCAAGGACTGCACTGCGTTCATCTCAGGGTACAGCTCCCCACTTAGAATGGGTAACGTGTGTAGTATTGTCCCCTCAGGTAGCCCAGCAGAGCCTGGGTGGGCAGATGACCAGTCATCTGAGGTCACAGCTGCCTTGCTTATTCACTCCAGTATCATTCTTAGTGTGTGTCAAAGTGTATGCATGAAGTTATCAGTGCCTTCTACTGTGTCACCTTGTGGTGGGCGCCTATCCATTTGTCTCTAGGGGTGGGCTCCAAACCTTTATGCGAGGGTTAGCTGGAAGTTTTGTTAAGGACAGTGCAAGAAGAGGTCTGAAATCTTCAGGCCCACCTCCCTAATTCAGACAGGCTGGCTGGAAGGGGGAGAGGGGATGAGCCGTATACTTTCTCCTGCCCCTCCCCCGTGGCCTGGGCTTCAGAACCACTGGCTCAGTTTCCCTGCTGCATAACCCACTGTCTAATTCCTTCCAGCCTCTTCTTCTAGGAGTCCTATTCTCCGGCCCCGACTGCCACTCTCCAGTCCTGCTGAGATCAGGCTGGTCACCTGCATTCATGTGACATCAGCTTCTAGTTTTCAATGCAGAGCCTGACCTGCACCCGTCTGAGCACGTGTCGGGGTTCAGTGGGAGTTGTTTGGGAGTGGATAGGGAGACAGAGTGAGCAGATACTTGCTGGAGCCTGCCTGAGTAGGGGGCTGTCCCCAGGAACATTGATAAGTCCAATGCACAATTGCTAAGAGACAAATGGCAAACATTGGCTCAGACTGATGCAGGTCAGGCATTGAAAACTAGAGACCAATGTCACCTGAGTCCATCTGACCAGCCTGATCTCAGCAGGACTGGAGAGTGGCCATAAGGGGTGGAGAATAGGACCCGATCTCCTAAAGAAGAGGCTAGACAGAATTAGACAATGGGTTATGGAGCAGGGAAACTGAGCCAGCGCTTCTGAAGTCCATGCCAGGATAGCAGTAGGCAAGAGAAAGCATGTGGTTTAACCTTCCCACACACACACACACACACACACAAGCCCACGCACACACAGGCACATGGATGTTTCCGGGTCTGTGTCCCTATGTTTCAGGTGTTAGAACCATGAGGGCTTCTGCTGCTGGTATCTCAGGGCAGCTGTATTTGTTTTCTGTGGCTACTGTGAAAATACTACGAATTGGGTGGCCTAACACAACAGAAATTGTTCTCTGGCAGTTCTAAATGCTAAAAGTCCAAAATCAAGGTCTTGCCTATGTCATGCTTTTTTCTAAAGGCTCGAGGAGAGAATCTTTCCCCTGCCTTTCTCTTACCTTCCAATGCTGCCAGCAATCCTTAGATTTCCTTGTCCTATAGATGCTTCGTTTCAGTCTCTGCCTCTGCCTTCACATGGCCTTCTCCTCTGTGTGTGTGTGTGTGTCTGTCTCTTCTTCTCTTATAAGGCCACCAATCATACTGGATGAGGGCCCACCGTACTCCAATATGACCTCATCTTAACTTGAACATATCTGAAAAGACCCTATTTCAAATTCCAATAAAGCCACAACCTCAGGTAGTAGAAGTTGGGACTTGAACATACATTGGGGGGACAAAATGCAATTTTCTATAGAAGCAATGTTCACTTTTCCTAAGGAATGGCCTTTAACCGCACCTTCATTGTTGCCCAGTGCCTAGCAACTCCAGTGTACTACTGGGAGGGAAGCGGAGTGAAAACGTGAGTCATGAAACATTCCAAGTCTTTGAATCCACAGGTGTGTAGTCCTTCCTGAGTCAGCTCAGTTGCCCCTCCTTCTCAAACTATGAGCATAAACTGAATGTGATTTGCACAAAGAATTTTGAGGTGATATCTACAGTTTTCATCACAATTGATTAACATGTTAGGCTTTGTTCCTCTCCTCTGGTGTTTAAACTGTTCTCTGGAAGGAAGACAGGCTCTGCATTGTGTACCGGAATACTCTACGGGCCTGTGAAAATGTCTGACTCATTTCCATGGAGTGACTAACGTTTGAGGAGAGTGGCACTCGGTGTGGAAGCACAGGCTTCCCAGGGCCAGTTGGAGTGCTGAAGGACGGACGAGAAGATGCACTGCATCCAGGAGCTGATGGCTGTCTTGTGACTGGAGAAGATGGCTTACGGGGAAGCCAAGGGGACCGCTGTGTGCCAATCGTGACCTGGTCAACTGTATAGAAAGCAGAAAGAGAAGTAGTGTGTGATCCTGTGACTTCATTATTGGTCTAGATTTGTTGCTCTGGGAAAAATTGGCTCCATCCCTCTGTTTCAATGCTTGGTCCAAAAAGTAGCCGGGAAAGTGGCAGAACATTGCAGATTTGATCCATCGTGTGGTCATGCCACCTAATTTCAGCTGGGTTATTTGGTGTTTCTCTCAGCATCTCTTCTACTCTTTGCTTTCATTACTTCTTTTTCTTCCAGTCTTTCATGGACAAATATTATCTTTTCCCTCCCAGGTGACACCCTCATGATGCTTTTCATCTTTCCTACATCTATAAGGGCCTGTCTCCCTCAAAAGACAAATATTTCACAAGTCTTTTCCGTCACTCCCTTACCATCGACCTCTCCCTTCTCCTGTTCTCATCAGTGCCATCTCCCTTTCTTGAAAAGCAAAACTCTTTTATTGGCAGGAAAGTGATAGCCACAGACATGTGGCACCAGAGCTCCAGAATGTTTGTAAATAAAACGAGTGGCTCTGCACGGGAACACTCAGAAGTATAAGAAGAATGGAATGTGTCTCTCTGTAAAGCTAAAACCGCAACACTGATGAGATCCGCCATCTTGGAGTCGAAAACGTGGTCATGGGAGAGTTAGACATTAGTCTAAAGATGTTCAACCAAGTCAGTTTGTTGCTATTGAAACACTTCATCAATTTCTCAGTCCAACACAAACACACACGACCCTCACACCTCCCTAGCACATGTACCAGACCAGCCAGAGAAAACTGTAGAATTAAAACTGGCTTCAGAAAAGGAAATCCAGGATGTTATATAAGAGGGAAACAGATTGAATTAGGAATAATTGTTTTATTTTAATACATTTGAAGAACAAATCAAAGAAAATAATTTAACATCTTTATGCAAAATAGGTTTGCACACATCCTTCAGAGGAAAAATAAGTCTGACAAATAAGCAGGATAAGTGGGGGTAGGGGTTAAAATACTTTACTTCCTCATGGGTGTTAGGGCAGAACTGTGGGTAAGAAGGGCTGACAGGACCGGATTCTGTATGAACAGTAGAATAGGAATTTCTATTCCAACCTTGTGGAAATCAAGGAAAAACTGAACAGAAGAGCAGGAGAGGAAGACAAACAGGGTGGCATGAAATGGTTATTAGGAAATGGAAGTCCTGGCAGAGGATGGAGCCCAAATTTCTGCAGCGGCCTCAATCACAGCTGAATTAAGATATTTAGAGAGCCCTAGGTACTGAAAACATTATAGTGCTCCCATATAGAATTAAAAATAAAACCTTACCAAGCCTCAAAATAAGTGCAAGTACAACCAAGTACTGTTTTTCCATAATGACTACTTTAGTTTTGTTTGTTTGGTTTTTGGATTTTGTTTTGTTTATTTATTTTTAATTTCTTCATCTTAGAGAAGAGAGAGAGAGAGAGAGAGAGAGAGAGAGAGAAAGGGGGGAGGAGCAGGAAGCATCAACTCCCATATGTGCCTTGACCAGACAGGGTTTTGAACCGGCGACCTCTGCATTCCAGGTTGACACTTTATCCACTGCGCCACCATATAGGTCAGGCCTGTTTTTTGGTTTTGTTTTAAAAGCAGAACATCCTAGTGAAAAGTTGGGACTGGGGATGGAGGCCTAGGTATTAAGTGCATTGGTTAGAGTGAATGAAGACCCCAAGGTGCAGATGCCCTGGTGGATAAACCGGGTGTGGATCCTGGAAGAATTAGTGATGTCTCAATCTAGGAGGCAAAGGAACCAAGAAGGAGCTAGAAAAGCAGTTTTCAGCAGGAAGAGAAGCTAGAAATCACTGTCAGAGAACTATTGCAGAGTGTGAAAAGGAATAACAGGGCAACAGAACACATTGCTGTGAACAAAGCCTCACATACATTCTCAATGCTGCGACCACAGAAAAAGAAACCGAGAATGCATGAAAAATTGTGAAATCAGTTAAGTCACTCTCTATTGATGGAGAGGTAGGTTTCTTTTATATTTTAGGCAAAAATTCTAAGGAGTGTTTAAGAAAACTTCATTAATGACAATTAGTTGTCTGGAAAATTCCTAACTCAGGACCAAGATGTCATATCATTTTTTGCCCAAATCTGAGAGACCATCACAGGAATGGACTCTCATTGACCTGTATCACACTTAAACCCAAATGTACTTGTTTATCTTGACATTACCAACCAGACTGTGAAAACCTAATGGTATATGACATATCCGTTCATGATCAAAGTGGATTTGTTATGAAAGGGCCCTTGGCAGGTAATATTAGAAAAACTTTTGGTTTTTCTTATGACTGTAATTGCACAATCGCTCATGGCATTTCCAGAGATCACGCTGAAAAATCTTTTGATTGCCTGAAAGAATTCTTTCTTTAGAAAATATTAAAGGAAAGAATGCTTTTTTTCACCTAGAAAATTTCCTAATGAAAATGAAGAATGTCTCTAGAACAGTGGTTCTTAACCTTTTTTGAGGCACCGAACCCTTCTTTAGTGATAAATAAAATATGATTTTTTTCCAAATTCAAGACATAGGTATATGTTTTTTTACGGGTGCACAAAATGAGCCGTGCATGAACATCACCTTGCTCAAAGAACAAAACCAACAAAGTGCATGAACTCACAACAAATTACGGTATTCTGGCCTACGAAGCAGAGGCTTCTCCCAACCCCTGAGACCAACTCATCGAACCCCTAGAGTTCGATAGAACCCAGGTTAAGAACCACTGCTCTAGAAGAACCTAAAGTTTATATAAAAGAAATAATACCTGCAATTCACCAAAAAACAAAACAAACAAACAAAAAACCCCACCACTTCCTTTCTCAGTTTTACAACTGACTGTCTTGACAGTTGTGCAAATTATCACAAATCACAAAGCTTAATAATTGCAATTTCCAAATTTTATTTGACTCTAGATGTTAAATTTTATTTTACTAAAAGAAAATCAAACCATTATAAATGTTAATCTATTTTTAAATGAATTGCAAAAATAATTATAGCAATCTATAGTACTCTATCTCTAGTTAACAAAAACTGGTGTGATTTTAGAGACAATTGGTAATAAGTAAAGATGGAGCCGTAACACTGAGCTCTTGACTCACCTTTGTCATGAGCTTAATAGAAAACCCTGGCCAAGTCCTTTTGCCTTCCTGGTCTCAGTTTCCTAATCTATAAAATGAAGTTTGGTAGCATTATTTCTAACAGTCTACCAAAATTTTAAATTCTGATTATAGTGCTTCAAACTCTGATTGTATCACAGAAAATATTGCAAAATTGTATAAATGCCAAAAAATCTTAGCCAAATCTATCTAGTTGGAGGTCTTAAAGAGGCTTCTTTTAATCAAAATTTTATTTTTTATAGCAACCCAGTAATTTAATCAATATAATAGCAAAGAAAAAAAGTGCATGTACATGGGATTTTAATTATGGAAGAGGAGGTATGCCATAAGGTATTTTGAACAAAGGACTGGAATATCCTCAGATTTTGCCAACCAGTAACAGATACAAAGAAACTGGTAATCACTGCTTTTAAACATTATCATGATGTCAAACACTTCCAAGCTATTTTAAGATTGATGAAAGGAGATGGCAGTTCACCTGAATGGTCAATTAAGCCACGTGTACAAATGTGCCTTTTCAGAAGGGCAATGGTAAAAGGGAAGCCTTTTGGGGGTGACCTCTATCTCAGCTAATCTTCAGCTTTATTAAATGTTTGTGTTAAATGGAGAAAAAAAATACCAGGAAAGATCATAGACTTGGCGTTCTTGGAACAGAAGTGCTTCCAGCTTGGCATAAATCCATAGGCTCTAACAACTTGTAGAAGTAAACCCTTTGATTCACCTCGTGGAATAATAGGTGCAGGGACACAGTGGTGATCAGGGAGATGGGGATCCTGCCCCACGAAGGGATGTCAAGTTCTCACCTCATTCCCTCTGTCTTCTTTCATCTTCTGTAATAACAGTGTCTTTCTCTGATCTCTTTGAATAAGTCTTCTCTGGCTATTTCACTGGCTCAACTTCTTCTTTCCCCAGGCTGAGAGGCTGTGTGGTGTGAGTTTGCACAAGGTGTGTCCTGCCACTGCCACTCACTGTCTGGGCGCTGTTGTCACGTTACTGCTCTCTATGCCTTATTTCTTCATGTGTGAAAAAGATACTGGAGGCACCTGCCTCTTGAAGTTCTTTAAAGATTAGGTATCCTGGGCTTAGGATGGTATCGACACACACTGGCACCCAGGAAGCATTGGCTGATGTCTGCCTTCCTCTCTTTATACTTTGTCCCCTGGAACCCCATCAGTCTCCTGGCTTCAAGCACCCTACTCCTGGATCATTCCCATCCAGAGCTCCAGCCCTGAACCTTGAGTGCTGTCTTATTTCTTATTTATTGTAAATCAGTTCAGCCTGGGTTCTCTTACTGGCTTTACTTAGGTGGCCTTGGATAAGTCCCCAAAGTCTTTGAGTTCCTGTCCTCTCATATGTATAATGAAATATTAGATTAGATGATCTTTCAAGACCCTTACAACTCCAAACTTCAACTCTTTCCCATATCCGAAACCCACGCCATTGTCTTGCCTTTCAAGCCATTTCTCTCTTTGAATGCTTAAAAATTTTCTCCTTAATGGTGACAGCCTTCACACGATCCTCAGACCGAAATTCCAGTGTATTTTAGAACCAACGTCTTTTTCCTACTGTCAGTCAGGTGTCAACTTCCGGCAAGGTGCATGTTATCCCCTCCCTTTCATGGCTCTTGGCTACCTGCTGCCACCAGTGAAGTCCGTTCACCTTTTCATGTTTGAATGATGGCCACCTAATTGTCCTACCTTTTCCTGGTTTGCAGCTTCTTTTTTTCCTCTCTCTCTCTCTCTCTCTCTCTTTTTCTCCCTTAGTCAAGAAGAATGTGTTCATACTAAATTATATGGGGGTTAAAAAATCTGTTTTCCTTATAATTTTGTCATGAATACATAGAACTGTTACTCTATAAAATGAGATAATGCTGATGAATGCATATCTTTTTATGCTTTTACCTTCCTGCATGTGTCTTTTTAAACCATGATGAAACATGTCCCTCGGTTCCTTGTGAATTACATTTTTGCCTTAGATTCTATCTTAGAGATATAAGTATGTTTTATTGTTCAATATCTATCTTGTACCTTCTCCAGTTCAGGCACTATGCCTTGTGCAGAAGGCACACATGCCTAATAATACTCATGCCGGCCAGTTTGGGAGAGGACTCTACTCTAGCCAGTAATGTGGTGCAGTGTGGTGAGCACCAGCCTGTGTGCAGCTCGCCGTGGCGGCCTGTGTCTCTGCACAGCACCACTCCGTCACATCCCTCTCTGCACTTTTCCCAAATCCTGGCTGTCTGGTAGGATAAAGACCAGCTTCCTGTTATGCTCTGGCCCTCCGCCTGCCCTGAGCAAGCCTTTTCTTCTCTGGCCTGGTTTGCTCACTTTTCTAAACACTTTTTGCACATGTTCATTTCTCCAGTTACAAAGCCTTCTTTTCCTTCTTCTGTTACCCCCAAATGGTACTCATCCTTTGAGGACTATGTATTAAAACACAGAGATGGCATGAAGCCTTCTAGAAATCTGCAGAGATATTCTCGTTATCCCATTGCTTAAAGCAAGTTTAATGTTTAGCCTCCCATCTCTCACATGATACCTAATGTTCTGCCTGTGTTCTGTGTCCTCTGGGAAAATGTGCTGAGGTCAAAACTGACCTAGTCTACTTTGTCCCTTCCTTCCCATGACCCCTACACAGGATTATATACATTTATATATACATCCCTGTGTAGGGTATATATACACATATGTATATATTTGTATATGGCACTCAATAGTTATTGAATGAATAAGGCAGACTTCGGATTCTACAGTAAAACTGAAGTTTGATATGAGCATGGTATTAAGGAACCCACATGTTTAATGCGCGAAGGCTAGAGCTCACCCTCGTGCCTGATTTTCTGATTATCTGAGACATGGCGAGCATCCATGCATAGATGTTATTACATAATGTTCGGCTGTGGGCCCATCGCCGTGGTGATGACTTCACAGGACCTGCATTCCCACTGTTCTACGCTGCCAGGCAGCATCTATGGGAACCTCTTGCCATTGCAGTGAGGACGGCTCCTTGGGTGGCAGAGTGTCTTTCTGGAGAAATGTACCAAGGTGGGGGCAACTTTAGGTAGTTTTTAAAAGATGTTCAGCGAGACTTTGAAAAGGAAGTTTACTTTTGATTCTCTGTTGTCATGGTACCACCCCAAACTTCTTTGGTTGCCTTTGTGTGTGTGTGCATGTGTGTGTGTGTTTGTATATGTGAGTGTGTGTATGTGTTTGTGTGTGCACACGCATGCGCAAAATTTATACACGTGATGTTCTATGCATAGCTCATGAATACAGACACTGTGTCCTCCATGTTTTGGTTAACCCTTGCCTGTCAGTCCTAACTGGGTTTCTCAGAGTCTAGCTTGTGGACCTCTGCTGTTACCACTCTGCTCAGCGTTTTGCTTTTTCTCATCCACTCTTACGTTCTCATTTGCCCTTACATGCAGAGTGAAGCTCAGAGATTCGCCTTATCTTGCTGAGGTAGTCACACTCTGTCAGCTCACCCCTGCTTTCCACCATGGCATCTTCCATATGGTCTGAAGTAGGAAGAAGTCAAGATTTTGCTTCCATTTCTCTTCATTCTCAACAAGCAGCTGCCTTCCCAGCAAATACTCCTGTTTCTTTCTTTTCCAAGGAAGTGAAAATATAAAAATTAGGTTCCCATATTAAGTTATATTTATCTTTTTTTTACATGGGGACTATGCTAAGATACTTAATGGGTATTAAAGAGGTAGGTGATCACTTACATGTGGTATTGAGTTAATGAAATATTTCATATTAGACTCTACACCCTGTACAGTCTGGAGACGGACAGAAAAGGATCAGCGTGTAGATCTCACCAGACTTCAGCTGTGGAGCTCTGTGCCCGGGCTACTGAAGGGTGGCACCCACCTCTCCTCCTCTCCTCACCCTTCCAGTGTTGGGCTTTTCAGTTCCATGCCCAGCCCACCATTCTCACTCTATCAGGCTTTTGTTTTCTCATCCAGCCTGGTGCTTCAGGGGCACATACCTCCTGGTGGCTCTGAGCTCCATGCCAGGCCCTTCCTCCTAGCCAGGCCCATGCCAGCGACTGCCCACTGGGTCCAGCAGACATGCCCATTGTTTCCCTTCTTCCCTATCTTCCTCCTTCATTCTTACCTTCACCTGGGGCCCCAGTATCCACCCTATTGCTCAAGCGGGGCATCTGGAATCTTCCTTGCTTTCTCCTCTTTCCGTCCCCTCAGCCAGAGCAGTACGAGTCCCAGCAACCTCACCTTGAAACAGTTGGGAACTGATCCCTCCCTTCCATCCCAGATACCTCTGCCTCGTTTAGCCCCCTCATCTACCTCCTGACACAATAGCTGCTCAGAGTTGATGTCCTTGATTCAGTTCATCACACACGTCCAGCCACACTCTTTCCTCTTTAAAAGTATTTTATGGTAATGATGCCAATACCTTGAGAGCTTGCTACATGCCTGACACTGCTTTCTCTATCCCTCCAGAAATTAGGAGGAAATAGCTAACGTTTCCCCTCTCTCACAGATGAGAAAACAAAGCTTTTGAGAAGCTGAATAACTATAAGATACTAGTTCTAATACGTGTGAGAGCCAGTCTGCCGTCCATGCACAGGGCTCAGCCACCACACTCCACCACCACGGGACAGCATCACAACATCCAGCACCTCTGTTGGCACGAGCTGGGTCCCACCCAACTCTTCAGACTCATGGTCCAGTATCCCCTTCTGGTACTTCTGCCCCACCAATGCCACACTTGTGTTCCCTGCACCCACCAAGCAGTTTCCCCTCTGTTCCTTCTGTCTGGAATGCCTACCCTCCCTCCAACCCCATGCCTTTTACATTTAGCTCAGGCGTCACCGTCCCCAGGCAGGCTGGATCAGCGTTGCTCCTCGGACCTCTCGTTAGACCTATGTGTATATTGTTCACATTTCCACCTCACTGCTTAGGCTCAGGACCATGTCCAGCCTTGCACCCTCAAGCCTAAGACCAATCCTGAGTCTCAGAGTACACTGCCCATGATGGTCACCTGCTTTATAAACTAAGGTGTAACAGACATATAACAGTATATTACTTTCAGGTGTACAATATAATGATTGGATATATGTATATATTGTGAAATGGTCAACACAGTAAGTCTAGTTAACATTCGTCACTATATATTCTTACAACATTATTTTTCTTGTGATGATAGTTTTTAGTATTTACTCTCTGCAATACAGTATTATTAACTATAATCACCATGGTGTATATTAAATACCCATGACTTATTTATTTTATAACTGAATGTTTGTACTTTTTTTGTTTTGTTTTCTTCTTTTCCAAGTGAGAGGAGGGGAAATAGAGAGGCAGACTCCCTCATGCACCCCCACCAGGATACACCTGGCAACCCCCATTTAGGGCCAATGCTCTGCCCATCTGGGGCCATACTCATAGCGGAGCTATTTTTAACACCTAAGGTGAAGGTTCCACAGAGCCATCCTCAGCCCCCAGGCCAATACACTCAAACCAATTGAGCCATGGCTGTGGGAGGGGGAAAGAGAGAGCAATAGAGAGAGAGAGAGAGAGAGAGAGAGAGAGAGAGAGAGAGAGAGGGGAAAGGGCAGGGGTGGAGAAGCAGATGGTCACTTCTCCTGTGTGCTCTGACCAGGAATCAAACCCAGGACATTCACATGCTGGGCCAATGCTCTATCACTGAGCCAACTGGCCAGGGCTGTTTGTACTTTTTGAGCCCCTTCATCATTAAGGTGATAGTCACCTGGACCTGCTTTGTGTGCCTTTCGTATGCTTCTTCCCCTCTGTCTTTTACTATCAGCACTCCATGGACAGGCACTGTGTCTGTTAAACTGGCTTTGTACAGCAGCTGGTCTGTGGCAGTGTAAACAAACTTTAGAACTGTCTGTAGATGACAAGAACTTTTGCTTCCTTTGCTTTGGGTGTAGATGCAAGCCCAGAATCACGGGGCGGCAGTGTGACCGATGTACTTCCGGGTTTTACCACTTCCCTGAGTGCATTCCCTGCCACTGCAACGAAGATGGGACAAAGCCGGGAATCTGTGACCCGGACACTGGAGCTTGCCTCTGCAAGGTAACGATGAACGTGCAATGCCAAGGGCATCAACCACCAGTCAGTGTGGCACTCTTTCATGTCAAGTCAACATAGAAGAATACACGGGAAATGGGTGGTGGGCACACAACACAATCAACAATGAAGTAAAAATATAAAATGGAAAGAATATATGGGAAATGGGACTGACCTGTAATAGACTTCTGCAATGTCTGTAGCATCTTATAGTTATTCTCATTCAATGGAAATAGTTAGAAGGAAAGAGCCCTCTCACCCTCTGTAGAGGCTGCAGAGCTCCTTCAGAACCTGATGACAGGTACAGACCCTCTCCAGAAAAACCAACACAAACTTCTATCTACAATTCCAAGTGTTTCAAAGGTTCCCTAGAAGCCTATTTCTGGTCCATCTCTGCTACCAGGGGTTCTGCCAGGTGCTAGGAGAGCTCCCATGTCCTGGCAGATGTTTTGAGCTGGTAGTAAGTGGGATGAATTGATCTCACCATATTGTTAATCCTTCTGGTGCTAATTCCCTACCTTCAAGATGCCAAGGGGAATCTTAAAGCATTTAAGTTTTCTATTTGTATGTGGTATAAAAATGTAAAGAATTAATGCAATATAAAAGCTTAATAATTACATATCAATATTTTATTGGCATCCATGTTCTAACACCTTGAACTGGAATTTATTTTCTTTTAAAGATTTTATTCATTGATTTTTACAAAGAGAGGAAAGGGAGTGGGAGCAAGAAATATCAACTCATATTTGCTTCACTCTAGTTGTTCATTGCGTGCTTGTTATATGTGCCTTGACTAGGCAAGCCCAGGGTTTTGAACCAATGACCTCAGTGATCCAAGTCAATGCCCTGTTCACCGCACCACCACAGCCAAGCTCATACTGGTATTTCATTGTGTAAGTAGCTAATCACAATCAGGGAACCTGTAGGAGGAACAACCTATTGTTTCATGTTTTCAATAGGAGAATGTGGAAGGTGCGGAATGTAGTATGTGTCGAGAGGGCTCGTTCTACTTGGACCCAGCGAATCCCAAGGGTTGTACCAGCTGCTTTTGTTTTGGAATAAATAATCACTGTCACAGTACACATAAAAGAAGAGCTAAGGTATGCAAGGAGTGAGAGTTGTTTTGTTTTCTGTTAGTACTTTCTCTGAGGAAGGAGTAAATTGACATGAAACATGAAGGGTAGTGGAAGTTTTTGTATATTACTTTGCTAAAAAGTTAAGTAAGCCCTCACTGTTTCTCAGCCTTCCGTGTTCTTTCCACAGATGTCCTTCTGCCCTGTCCCTTAGTTTTTCAGGTTTCTGCTCAGGTGTCTCACATGCACAGGGACCTTCTTTCACCACTTCCTACAAAACAACTCGTCCTAATCACTCTCTCTGTGCTTGCCCTGCTCTGTGTCATGTACTCAATAACATTTAGCACTCGCTGTCATATCAGACATTTAGTTCTAAAATTTGTTTATTACCTGCCTTCCTCCACCACTAGAATGTGAGCTCCTGATTCATCCCAGTGCCTACAGCAGCATCTAGAACATAGTAGGTGCTTAGTAAACAGTCATTAAGCAAATGAGCTTTGCTGTCTTCCCTCTTATTTCTTCTTATCTGCCTATCTTCTTCCTGCTTTACTTCCTTTCTCATGCATTTTACCACATCTTTTCTTCGGCCATTTTTAAAATTAATTCCATGAAACTAAAACTTTTGTTGCCTTCAATATTCCAGGGACTGGTAATCTAATGTTTGCTTTCTTTGTGTGAGTGATAGCTTATATCTAACAAGTATTCAATGAAAGATTACTTTATATATTTTATTGCCTGCCTCCTAAAAGGGGTGCAGACTTGTAATTGAGAAAAAACAAGTTTGTAAATCTATTCTGAAGTCTTCCTTCTTTAGCCCCGGGGAACCCTGAAGCATTATTCCTAATCTATACCTTGTCTATTCCTTCTTTTTCTTCCTTTCATAATTTATCTCCTGTCTTCCTTTATGGTCAGAGAAATATTTAATTACAATGCTCCATTTAGAGCAAAATAATGATAACAAACCACTGTATTCCACTTCACATTTTATATATAAAGAGTTCGTTATTAAAATGTGCCCACTGTATTAGATGTTATTAATATGCCTATTTATGTATTATTTGAACATTTATTGGACACCTTCTAAAAGTCAAGAACCAGGATGTGGGCTGAGATACAAAGATAAATCCCACACCCACATGGTCTCTGCCTTCTGAGAATTTCGAGAGTAAGCCAAGCAGAGATGTCTTTGAAGCAAGATGGCTGCCCCATGGCTCTTTCTATTCTGCATAATCCTGCCAATTGCCAAAAAAGTGACAGGCACACCTTTCCATTCCTTGCTTTTGTGTTCTAGTTTGTGGATATGATGGGCTGGCGCCTGGAGATGGCAGACGGAGCAGAGATCCCTGTCTCATTCAACCCTGGCAGCAGCAGTGTGGTCGCTGACCTCCAGGAGCTGCCCTCAACAGTTCACACTGCGACCTGGGTCGCACCTCCTTCCTACCTGGGGGACAAGGTAATGATGTCCTTTGTTCTTTCACAGCATCACTGGTCCTCCTCCCTCACTGCAAGAGCATCGATTACTGGATGTCTGGAAGGGAACATAAGGAAGCTCAGATTACTAAAACTGAAGAAATTAGGTTAACTACAAATGCAGAAGAGATTCTGCTCCCCACTGGGAGGACTGAGACCATAAGAAACTCATGGACCCCACATGCGTTAGCTCATGAGCAAAAAAAGTCATGCACCGTGTTTCTCTCGTTTATTTTTTGTTTGTTTCTGTTTTTACTTAATGCCAAAGAAATAACCCTTGAAATAACATCTGTTGCAAATGAGACATGTATGCTTTTAAATGCCAGTGCTGGGAATTCTGTTTTTAAGCAAAAGAAAGGCTCCTTGTCAGGAAAACAAAAGCTGAAAAGTAACTCACAAGCTCCCTGAAAGAAGCACAACATTCCGTGGCAGTTTGGCTTTCTCTAGCAGAGTCACATGCAGTTAGCGAGCTGCTCCTGGGGGAGCAGACGCACTGGATGCTCTTCCTTTGCTATGTAAATTGTTATTCCAGAGCCTGGCCAGCTGCACTCATCCATGAGGACAGAAGTGTGACCTCCTGTTGAAACACTAACAGGTGGTGGCACAGGGTAGAGCTGTTGAGAAGCGGTGGGTTTCATAGGGCCAGGCCAGGTACTGCCACATTCTTATCTTCAGAATGACTAAATATTAGGGCCTTCTTGGCCTGAGGTCTCTAATTCTGTCTTCTGGTTGAAGGACTATGGGTTTTGACCTTTGAATGTGAGGAACCTTGCTTCTCTCATATAACCCCACTTCTCTCTTATGTAATACTCCTCTTCACCTCCACATGGTGGTCCCATGTACTGGTTATCTCATACTGTGTAACAAATAACCCTACAATTTTGAAATCTTGAAGCAATGAACAATTATGATCTTGCATAGTTTCTGCATTAGGAATCCAGGAGTGATAGTTCAGAGTCTCTCATGAGGGTGCAGTCCCAATGTCAGCTGGGGTCATGGTCATCTGGGAGTGGAGGATTCACTTTCAAGCTCACTCATGTGGTTGTCAGCAGGTCTCTGTTCCTTGCTGGCTGTAAAGTGGAGGTCTCAGTTCTTCATTGCATGATGCTCTCTCTCCAAGGGTCCTTATGACTGGCAGCTGGCTTTCTCTAAAACAACTGCTAGAGACAGACAGACAGACAGATAAATAGATTAGATAGATAGATAGATAGATAGATAGATAGATAGATAGATAGATAGATAGATAGATAGATTCAAAGCAGGAGACACAGTCTTTTTATAACCTAATTTCAGAAATGACATATCCTCACTTCTGCCATATTCTATTCATTAGAAGCCAGTCACTAAGTCCATCCCACACTCAAGGGGAGAGAATTAAGCTCCACCTCATAAAAGATAGGATATCAAAGACTATGGGGACATAGTTTTAAAACTGCCTTAGCCAGCAAAAATGGCAATATAGTTGGCCCTTGAACAACACAGATTTGAACTGTGGGGGTCCACTTATATGGGGATTTTTTTAACTTATGTACGAGTGATGTAAACTTACATTATCAATGAATACATATCATACTTTAACTGTATCTTCTCTTCCTTATAATTTTCTTAATAACATTTTCTTTTCTCTAGCTTACTTTATTGTAAGAATACAGTATCTTTTACATATGCAGTACAAAATGTGTGTTATCAAATATTTATGTTATCAGTAGGCAATTAGGAGTTAAGGTTTTGGAGAGATAAAAGTTATACACAGATTTTCAACTGTGCGGGAAGGGGTGTCGGCACCCCTAACACCCACACGTTCAAGGGTCAACTCTACTCAGCAAGATGATTCAATAGATTGCTTTAGAATTTTTCCAGACTCTAAGATCATAACTCTGTAAAGCTTTGGGGATAGGGATCCCAGAAATGCTACTCGTTCCCTGCTGAAAGTATTTGTATTCTCCAATAGGGGTATTTTGTCCTCCTGCTCTAATGTTATATTGCCTCTGGTTTCTATTCCTTAGTCACTCTTTCCTTCTTGGTTGGTTTTTACTTTAAGGGTGAGAGAAGTTGCTGTCAGAAAACCACGACAATTCATCTCCACTTCTCCAACATAATCATGCTACATATGTGTGCTGAGAGAAGATCCATACATCTAATGGCATAGTCAGACATGGCTGTGTACTGAGGGGAATGGCTAATCACTTAGGAAACACTTCCATCTGCTCCGGGAAGATTTTTGAAAATTTATTTTCAGAGGTTCATTTTTTAACTGATAGATATTAACCAATTCTCTCAGTTAAATAAGAAACCAATGGCCTAGATTTCTTAGAATAGCTATGGACTAAATAACACTCTGCTCTAGTAGTCACCTAGGATAAAGGATCCTATTTGTTTCTGTGGGACTATTATTTTTCTTTTTAACCCTTTGAGTAGTAAGGATATTCATGTATGTCCTCATGCCTCCTGACCATCAAAATTTATTTTAAAAATGTATAAGGCAACATTAAAAAAAGGCAAATGTATATTCTTGTTTCCATCACTTGGTTATCAAACAAACATTATTTTAAGTTAATAAAACTGTAATTAGGATTAATTTTATATTTTGAAAAAATCTCACTCTTGGGGGTCAGCGAGCATGAAAAAAACTCACTACTCAAAGGGTTAACAGAAGTATCTTTTGCTTGTAAAACTCAACCATGTTTATGTTAAACATTTTAATTGATATAAAAAGGTATGATGTAGTAAGTTAAAATACTATCTTCAATTCCACTCTCTAAGGATGAGCATTCTTAACAGGTTGATTGTGTATATCTTTCCAGATTTATGTGGCCGTGTACTTTTTAGTATATGTGCTGCCGAAGCGAGCACATGCCGTGTACTTTTTAGAAAAGCTAATATTGCCATAGTCTCTTTTAATGTTTGTGCTATTGATAATATCATTTCAATTTTAGGTTTCCTCATACGGTGGCTATCTCACCTACCAAATCAAGTCATTTGGCCTACCTGGTGACATGGTTCTTCTGGAAAAGCAGCCAGATGTGCAGCTCACTGTAGGTATCAGAACACAGTGGTCATGTTCTGATTTGATTTTAGGACAACTTGATAATGGACCTATAACACATTTCGATTAAGTCATTTCTAATATTTTGTAAAAACTAAAAGAGAAGTTTAGAACATATAGTACCTCCTCTGGATCCTCAGCTCCTGATCATCCCAGGCCCAAATGGTTTCTCTTTTGTTCCCTCCCATTGTACTTAGTATCTCACCCTTGCTTCTCATAAGTTCATGTTAAACTTTTTTTTTTAATGTTTCTGTCTTTCAGTTTAGTTTCATAAATGTTTATGAGCCCTTCCTGTTTACAAGACCAGGTTGCTGGGCTCGTAAATGATAGGTAAACCCTGTCCTCAAAAAGAGTATAATCTAAAAGGGGAGGTAAGAAAAAAAATACGCAAATACCTGCAATCCATTGAACAGTAAGTACAGTGTGTCTGTAAAGTCATGGTGCACTTTTAACCGGTCACAGGAAAGCAACAAAAGACGATAGAAATGTGAAATCTGCACCAAATAAAAGGAAAACCCTCCCAGTTTCTGTAGGATGATGTGGCAGCAGGTGCGCATGCGTAGATGATGATGTAACACCATGTATACAGCGGAGCAGCCCACGGCCATGCCAGTCAAGATGTGGATGGTAAAGAGGAAAGTTCAATGTGTTCTGTGGCCCGCTAAATTCATATCTGTGACCAAAGTGCAATGTGAATATCGGCGCATTTATAACAAAATGCCACCACATAGGAATAACATTACTCGGTGGGATAAGCAATTGAAGGAAACCAGCAGTTTGATGGAGAAACCCTGTTCTGGTAGGCCATCAGTCAGTGTCGAGTCTGTAGAGGCTATATGGGATAGCTACCTAAGGAGCCCTAAAAAATCTGTACATGTGTGTGCTTGACAATTACACCTAAGGAAGACTACAGTTCATAAGGTATGAAACTGGGAGAGTTTTCCTTTTATTTGGTGCAGATTTCACACTTCTATCATCTTTTGTTGCTTTCCTGTGACTGGTCAAAAGTGCACCATGATTTTACGGACAGACTGTATTTGAGGTGAAGTTCAAACAGGTTGTGTGGGATCTGGGATCCAAGTGAACACTTAAGTAGTTAGGAGGCCCTCAGAAGACTTCATGGAAAAGGTTAGTTTTAAGCGAGTACTTTAAGCATGGGCATGAGAGGAGAAACACCCTTCCTGTGGCAGAGAATGAGGTAAACTGAGGCAGAGGGGCTAGTGCCTAATTAAAGGTTGATCAGTCCTACCTGGCTTTATTATTGTGTGCTGGGTCATCAAAGACAGGTCTAGAAGGGTAGGCAGGAGGGTGTTTAAAACTATGATAAGCAATTTGACCTGATATAGACAGTGGGGGGCCACTTTGGTTCTTTGAGAAGAAAAATGACATCACACACTATGTGTCAGACACACAAAACATAACTGTAAATTAGAAAATCCCAGAGGGAAGGCACTATGTCACATCGTGCATTGAGTCCCCTACAATGTATGGTTGGGGTGCCATAGCCTGAACTTGACTCTGCTTCTGGTTGTGTACATGGTTAATGCAGTACAGTCAAAGCTTCCTGAGGGCTTTCTGTGTCATTCACTGTGCAAAAGGGACCAACAAGTCTCGCTCACCTCAGCACAGATGAGGGCCTCACATTCGGGTAGATTTGTGTGTGTGTGTGTGTGTTCAGTTACTGCCCTGTGATATTTTGTGTTTACTAGCACCCGAATTTATTGAATTATTGTTTTAGAAACTGAAAAGAACCTTTGCAAAAACACTTTGAACATGAAGCACCAGAGGTTTTAGAATTATAATCAAAGGAAAAATAGCTCCACAGTGAAAATACTGTCTTGGCAGTGCCATCAGTTTCATTGTTTTTGCAGAGTACTTCAAGTTCAGGCCATCGGTTTAACTATATTTTAATGCCAAAAAGTTTATTACACAGGTTGTTAGACTTCTTGGAGAGGTCCAAGATCAAAATTTCTCCTTAGTTTCACCTTCAAACATGGAAAAGAATTTAGGCTTATGAAACATTACTCTGCTGCTTTGTTCCAAAGTGCTGTAATTAAGAGCCTATGGGGGCGTGTTTTTTAGATTTGGGTTTTAAATGATGTGTGATCACAGACAATGCTCTTCTTTCTGAAACACTGGCTCTAATGAGTTCCTTTTGGATTTGGTGCTACAACAGAAAAGCTGGGGCTTGTGTGTGTGTGTTTGTGTGGGGGTGCTGATGGTAGGTGCTGACTTTCCTATTGTGCCCTGTTAGGGGGAGGGTGCAGAGGCTGAGTGGACAAGGCTGGGCCCTAGAGGATGAGGGATGAAGGGCTTGATCCCCCTCCGTGGGCCAGCTCTGAAGTCCCCTGGCTCTGCCGGCTGCACTTCGAGGCCCTGCTGACCCGCACACACCACCCACCAAAGCACTTTCTTGCTACCACAGTCAGGTCCTATAGGCAGTAATGGAGACAGCAACTCACATACTGACTGCAAGGCATGGTTTAAAACATTTTTTTCTATCTTTTTAGCCATTTTCGATCCAGAGAATTTTGAGGTTTGCTAGTTGTGAAAATGCACTGCATTAGGTAATTATATTCAGCTTTCGTGTCACTGAGCCTTTTGCCAGTCAGCTTATTTCCAACAATTTTTTAGAATCAGGTACTTCGTATAATATAGATCCATAGAAATTTGTTCTTAGCTCAATTATAAACTCCAGAACATCCCAGCCCCAGGATTCAAGCATACGTGTTTTTCTTTAAACAGGGTTGGCACATGTCCATCATCTACAAGGAGCCAAGTGGCCCACGGCCAGACCGGCTGCATCACGGGCGAGTGCAGGTGGTGGAGGTATGTACAGGATGTAAGATCCTACAGAACATATTCCTGATGCTCCTCTTTGTTCTGCAACTTTTTTCAAACAGTTACGCTTTTTAAGTTATGATAAATTTAAAATATTTATTAATTATATCAATATAACTATAATTTCTATATATTAAAATATAAATTATATAGAGTTTCATCCTCACAGGGTTTTATTTGTACTATTTTTATGGCACTAAGGACCGAGTCTCCTGTTTTCTAGTTAATTATCCTTGTCTTATAAACCCTGTGAGTTACTGCGTGCTGTGACGTAGCTCCCTCTCACCCTCAGGCCCCCTCGGTGGCCTGGGACCTGGTGAGTCCAACAAATGCTGGTAAGAATGGATGGAAAAGCTACAAAGATCTCTAATGTCAAAACAACAAGAGTAATATAAATAAATCAAGGAAAGCTCATTGAATCATAGAATATTATATTATGCTTACTTGGTTACAACTACTTCTTTAAAATAGTGTTCCATCTATATTTCTAAATATTTCCAATACTTCAAGGTGATATTTCTTCAAGTACCTTGAACTTACAGACATATTCTAACATTTGTGTACAGATCCATCACACAATAGAAAACTACTTGGGAATAAATGAAACAAAGTATTGATACCTACCACGACATGATAAACCTCAAAAACATGATCCTGAGTGAAAGAAGCAGGACACGAGGAATCACATATTATGTGATGCTGTTTGTATGAGAGAGGTGATACCCGCAAAAATGGTGCAGTAAGAACCTCCAAAATTTCTTTTCTCCATGAAAGCAAGGAGAAAAATGGCCTAAATGGTCAAAATCAACTATTTAAGAGCTCTGAGGATTAACTAAAGGCTTATAGCAATTTGGAAAACATTTATTCAAGAAAAATGGATGAATCTTGGAAAGAACAGCAGGCTTTGTGGCTGGTGTTCAACTTGCTCTATTTCCATCTGTCACCCTACCCCCCCAAGAGCTCCACAGTAACTTTGAAAATCAATAGCCTACTATCAAGGTAAAAGCCAGTAGCCTGGAAGCCACCAGAGGGGACAGAGTAGGATTGGATCTCCTACAAAGCCTCATTCCCAGAGAACTGTCATGATTTGACCTGTCTGGAGGATTTCTGGATGATCCCACTACAAGGCTGCCTTTCCCTGACTCAGAGCTTTCCCAATGTGAAAAGCCTCTCCCCTGGGTCTGTAGGAAACATTTCGGGCCAGATATTTCCCCTGGGGCTGCCTAAGGTGGTGGACAATAGTTGGAGGAAACAATAGGCTAATCATAAAATTAAAATTTGGGGGATATGATATCCATAGGAGCTTTGAAAAGCTCTAATACAATCCTGGAAACTTAGAAGGACTCACATACTGAGGGCTGTATGCATTCTCAGGAAATACCTGAGCAATCTCTGGCTGACTTTGAGGCTCTGTGCAAGCAGGAAGTGAGGCTAAAGCAGAGTTGTCAACTTCCTAGTTGAGGGTTGGAGGGGTCCCCAACATGCACACAGAGCCCATGTGCAAAGTCTAGGAGATGTTTTGTTTCCAGGCATTTGTGAAAATCTCTGTCTAATCATTAGCTGACTGCTGAGTTAACTGATGACCACTCAGGACAAAGATGACAAACTTTACAGAATAGTTCAGGAAAGTCATCAAATAAACCCACAAACAGCAACAAGTCCTGCAAAAGTGAAGTGGGGGTAATTATTTTCAGAGTTGCCACATTATATTATTTTAAATGTCCAGTTTTGAACCAAAAAAAATATAAAACATGGAAAGAAATAAGAAAACGTCGTTTGTATATGGGAGGGGGGAGGTAACAAATGGACATTGTCCCTAAGGAAGCCCAGACATAATTAAAAGACTTTAAATCAACATTTTAAATATGTCAAAGAACTAACTAAAGGACAGCTTGTCTAAAGAACTAAAGAAAAATATGAAAGCAATGTCTCACTATATAGAGAATATCAATTAAAAATAGAAATTATATAGAAGAATCAAATAGAAATTCTGGAATTAAAAAGTAAAATAACTGGAATGAAGAATTCAATATAAGGGCTGCTGTGGACTGAAATGTGGTCCCCCACCCCCACCTCCCCAAATTCATATGTTGAAGCCCAGTATGACTGTATTAGGAGTAAAGAAGTAATTAAGGTTAAATGAAGTCATAGGGTGGATCCATGATTAAATGGGATTATATATGTCCTATGGTATGTCCTTATAAGAATAAACATCAGGAAGCTCACTCTGTCTTTCTGCCATGTAAGGACAATGAGAAAGTGACCATCTACAAGCTAGGAAGAGAGTTCTTACCAGGAACCAAATTGGCTAGCACCTTGATCTGGGATATCTAGCCTCCAGAACTGTTGAGAACATAAGTTTCCATTGTTTTAGCCACCTAGTATATGGTATTTTGTTATGGCAGCCAGAGCTAAGCCCAGGGCTCAACAACAGGTTTGAGTAAGCAAAAGAAAGAATGAGAAAACTTGAAGAAGGTCAATTGAGTTAATCCATTTGGGGAATAGAAAGAAAAAAGGATGAGGTAAAACAGGCTCTCAGAGATATTCAAAACAAATGTACCAACATGTGCATAATGGGAGTGCTAGAAGGAGAAGAGAGAAAAATATTTTAAGAAATAATAGCTAAAAACTTCCCAAATTTGATGCAAAACATTAATCTATACATCCAATTTCAACAAACTCCAAGTATGATAAATGCAAGAAATCTGCCTACAGAAACATCATACTTAAAATGCTGAAAAACAGAGAGAATCTTGAAAGCAGCATGAAAAAAGCACTATATCACATACAAGGGGTCCTCAATGATAATCACAGCTGATTGTTCACCAGAAACCATGAAAGTCAAACAGCCAACCCTCCTTACAAGAAATGCTAAAAGGTATCCTTTAGAGCAGTGGTTCTTAACCTTTTTGGAGGTACCGAACCCACCAGTTTCATATGCACATTCACCGAACCCTTCTTTAGTGATAAATAAAATATGATTTTTTTCCAAATTCAAGACATAGGTATATGTTTTTTTACTGGTGCACAAAATGAGCCGTGCATGAACATCACCTTGCTCAAAGAACAGAACCAACAAAGTGCATGAACTCACAAATTACGGTATTACTTTATTCTGGCCTCCGCGGCAGAGACTTCTCTGAACCCCTGAGACGGACTCATTGAACCCCTAAGGTTTGATAGAACCCAGGTTAAGAACCACTGCTTTAGAGTAAGGTGACCAGATTTTAAAATTGGTAAAGCGGGACACCATTGACCGGGCTGGGGTGGGGTGTTCTTGATTAAAAATGTGGTCTATATGGAGCAAAAAAAATTTTCATAGAATGCAAAAATAGTATTGTAATATATATTTTAAAATTTCAACATAAGTACAATTTACAAATATAATACATTAAAATTTATGTATAGTATTTTATTCTTTGGCATATTTCTCATTTGAGTAAATTTTTTTTAGTAGATTGCTGTCATTGTTTAAAAGGTCATGAAATTTTCACAAGAATTTGTTAAATTATACTTCACACATAAAATGGCTTTCAAAGTCTCAACACTTAATTATGATTTTTCTGATGTCCACACTTAATTTAGCGTAGAAAAAATGCATTCAGTCACAGCATTAGTTCCTGGTAAAGACAGCGTGTATTCTACAATTTTTAGTGCGTTATTTTATGGAACATGGTTTGTTTCCAAATGATGAAATATTTCTAACCATTTGTTCTCTATTGTGATTTTTGCTGATGCCCAAGATTTAAGCTTTTTCTTATCAATGTATTTTTTTTAATAATGATACCTCATTAAAAAGATCATTTTGGGAAATATTACTATATGGGAAATTTTGAGTGAGTCAGAGGGATTGGGTTACACGTCCCGAAACCGATGCCAGAGCTTTATGAGCGGTTGCACATACTCCCCGACTGGACTCGTCCTTGCGGTGGCCGGCTCCCCCCATCTGCCCTGCCACCCGCTGGAGACCGAGTGGCTTGCGCCTTGCGCCTTGTGCCTTGCGGAGCCCAGAGCCGCAGACCGGAGCACGCCCACCGGCGTCCAGGACACGGGCCTATGGGTAGTTAGGGGACTTGACAGCCGCTGCCCCAGCAGGTACGTCCGCCCCGAAGTTGTTTGTTTCCGGGCTCCGCACAGGGCAACCTGCTCTTGCGGCAGTGCGGGCGCTTCCAGGTCAAGGTGGGGTCTCCCAACTGGAAACCATATATTCCCTTCCCATTCTCCCAACGTTCCCTAGCTTTTCGTGCATTCTTTCCAAAAATCGGGACTTTTAAAAAATGCTGTGGGATGCGGTACAGATTGTTAAAAATCGGAACTGTCCTGCCAAAATCGGGACGTCTGGTCACCTTACTTTAGACTGAAATGAAAGGACATTAGACAATAACTTAAATCCACATTAAAAACAGAGCACTGGTGGCCTGACCCGGGGTGGCACAGTGGATAAAGCGTCGACCTGGGAACACTGAGGTCGCCAGTTCAAAACCCTGCACTGGTCTGGTCAAGGCACATATGGGAGTTGATGCTTCCAGCTCCTTCTTCTCTCTCTCTCTCTCTCTCTCTCTCTCTCTCTCTCACTCTGTGTCTCTAAAATGAATAAAATAAAAAGAAGTTTAAAAAAAAAAACAAAAAAAAAAAACAGAGCACTGGTAAAGGCAACTACACAGGTAAATATAAAAGGCAGTATACAGCCTGACCTGTGGTGGTGCAGTGGATAAAGCGTTGACCTGGAATGCTGAGGTCGCTGGTTCAAAACCCTGCACTTGTCTGGTCAAGGCACATATGGGAGTTGATGCTCCCTGATTCTTTCCCCCTTCTCTCTTTTTCTCTCCTCTCTAAAATGAATAAAGTCTTAAAAAAGATACTGAAAAAGATTAAAATAAATAAATAAAAGGCAGTATGCATATATTTTTTGCTTGTAACTTTTTTTCTCCTATCTCAATTCAAAGACAACTGCATAAAGCAATAATTATAAATCTGGGTTGTTGAGCATACAATGTATAAAATATAACAATACAATAACACAAAGGAGCAGGGGGAGGAAATGAAGCAGATGGAAGCCAAGCTTTTGTATACTACTGAAACCGAGCTGGTATGTATATAAACTGTCCAGCATGGGCAGGTCCATAGAGACAGACTGTAGCTGAGCGACTGCGTGGGGCTGGAGGTGGGAACAAGTAGTAACTAAAAATGGCCACAAGAGTTCTTTGGATGGGGATGAAAATGTTCTAAAATTACATTGTGGTGATGGTTGCATGCATCTGTAAATTTACTAAAAGTTGTATGCTTAAAATAAAGGAGTATTATTGTAGATAAGTTATACCTCAAGGTGTTAAAATATAAATTACAATTATGTAAATATTAGGTTTATGCATTAATAACATACTGCTCGGCCTGACCTGTGGTGGTGCAGTGGATAAAGCGTCGACCTGAGAATACTGAGATCGCCAGTTCAAAACCCTGCACTGGTCTGGTCAAGGCACATATGGGAGTTGATGCTTCCAGCTCCTCCCCCCTTTCTCTCTTTCTCTCTCTCTCTCTCTCTCACTCTGTGTCTCCTCTCTAAAATGAATAAAATAAAAAGAACTTTAAAAAAAAATAAATAAAATTTTTTAAAAAAGTGTTCATTTAGAAAATAACATACTGATCACAAAAATTAGGGGATATTTTAAAATAAATATGAACCAATAAAATATCCCCTAATTTTTGTGAGCAATGTAATCACCATGTATTACGTGTCTGCTATAGGCTAGGCACTGTGCAAAATACTTTATATGCACTATAGCATTAATTTAATTTAATCCTCATGATAATCCTGAGAAATTACGTATGATTACTATACCCATTAAAGAGCTATGGAAACTCTTCAAAGGAGACAACGAAATCTAAGAGTTAAAAGTGCAGGCTTTTATATGAAAAGATGCTTAATATCACTAACTCATTAGAGAAATGCAGATCAAAACCACAGGACACCATCTCACACTCATTAGGATGGCTACTACAAACCATTTTTTAAAATAAAACAAAACAGAAAATAACAAGGGTTAGCAAGGATGTGGAGAAATTGGAACACGTGTACCTTGTCAGGAAAGCATAAAACCGAGCAGTTGCTGTGGAAAACAATTTTGAGGTTCCTCAAAAAAAATTAAAAAATAGAATTACCATATGATCCAGCAGTACCATTACTGGATGTATATCCAAAATAATTGAAAACAGGATTTTGAAGAGATATTTGTACACTCATGTTCATTACAGCACTTATTCACAATAGCCAAGGGGTAAAAACAACCGAAGTGTTCACCGGCAGTTAATGGATACAGGAAATGTGGATACATATTGTAATATTATTCTACCTTAAAAGGAAGGAAATCCTGTCACAGGCTAGAACATGAACGAAACTAAAGGACATTATACTAAGTGAAATAAGCCAGTCACAAAAACAAAATACTGCATGGTTTCAATTATAAGAGGTATTCAAACTACTCAAATTCATAAAAACAGAAAGTACACAATGGTGGTTGCCAGGAGCTGGGCACAGCAAGTTGGGGGGAGGAGGAAATGGGAGTTATTAATAGGTGGAGTTTCGGTCTCGCAAGATGATAAAGTTGTAAGGATCTGTTGACAACAATGTGCATGTAGGTAATAGTACTGTAGTGTACAATTAAAAGTGGTTAAGGGGGTAATTTTTGTCATAGGTCTTTTACCATAATAAAAGACATAATATGAATGTGTAGGAACAAGAAAAGATTACTTTCTGTCACAATTACGTACGTTTAAAGATCTGAGCTACATGACTCAGTTTCTGCCTTTCTCTCCTATATCTTACTCGCTTTGTGCCTGCACAAGAGTGCATTTTAAAATAAGCATAACACTGGAAATTTTTATTTTATTTTATTCTTTCATTTTATTTTATTGTTTGTTATCTCCTACCTTCATCTCCCCCCACCTCTTCATGTGGCACTCTGTCTTCTTGGGAATAACCCAGGACATTTTACTTCTGAATGTAAATCCACTATCTTCCACTCACCTATCCTATTTTATATTTTGTTATGTATTTTAAGTCTTTTCTTTGAGTCGTTCTGGGTATCTGCATCTTTGAAACCCCGGGGAGTGAGCTTGCGGAAGGCAGACCTCGCCTCTCTGTTTTTCCCGTGCAGGGAAACTTCAGACATGCCAGCAGTGGTGCCGTGGTGACCCGGGCAGAGCTGATGACGGTGCTGTCTAGACTGGAAGACGTGCGCCTCCGTGGCCTCTATTTCACTGAGACGCAGCGGCTCACCCTGAGCGGGGTGGGGCTGGAGGAGGCCTCGGACGCAGGAAGTGGACGGAGAGCCCTTAACGTAGAGATGTGTGCCTGCCCTCCTGACTACACTGGTGACTCATGTCAGGTAGGAACTTCTCCTAGTCCACAAAATTCCCCCAGGGGACTCCTGGCTGCTGTCCAGCATCCTGGATGAACGGTCTGGGACATCCTCTCCCTCACACAAGTTTCTGCTGGGCTGTAGCTTCTCTCTTACATGGACCCCATTCAGGTATGAAATATGAAAAGAAATCACAATGTCTCAAATTCCACAGGAAAGCCACAGGAGCCCAGTGGGTCCCCGCCGGTCGTGAAAATCAGGAAGGGGCCGGCCAGTTGGCACCCTAGTATTTGAGCTACTGCGTTCCCTGCAGCTGACCAAAGGTTTCATGCCTTTCTCTAACTCAGGGCCTCCCTCTTACCAACACCCCCAGTAGAGAGTTCAGATCAGGGCCTGATTCTTCCAGGGGCAATCTCAGTTTCGTTTCCTAGCTAGCTGCCGGTCCTCATCTGAGGCCCAGCCGCACTGCTTTGTCTTCAGGTTATTAAAATGTGCCATAAAATAAAGCAATTTCCTATATCAGGCAGTAAATCTGTTTTCTTCCCAAGCAGAGGGGGAAAACCATAATGGTAGATAGTACAATTATTTGGGAATAGTCATTTTGTGTGTTCCATAGACATACTTTGTTTTCTCTCCTGACCCCTTGACAGCAGAAAACCCCAAGGTGATCAGCACATAAGAATTGGTTTTATTGTTTTGTTCTATACAAAATATATTACCTGCAGTGGTTTTCAGGGACTCCTGTCTTATAATGTTCGGGGCACACAGGCCTTCATTCTTCCCCTTCCTTCAACCTCTTTTCTAACCCGATGAAATAAAATACACAGCCCCAGGGAAAGAGTGGAACCTCTGGGTTGTTACCCTCCTCCCCAGGGCGTGCTCTTTGCCCGTGACTCAGCCTGTGATTTGCAGCCGCTTTAATAGGCCCGTGCCGTCTGTCTGGGAGGCGAGGTGGGTAGAAGGTGATGCCTGCCCCACCTTGCAGGGATTACAGAGCGGTGCGCTTCCCTGTGAAACTGTTATGTGTGTTCGCTCATGGGCTGACTCATGGGTGAAGTTTACAGGTGGGGCCTCCCGCCGCAGACAGCCTGCCTTACCTGAGTCAGGCGGGCCTGGGCACTGAGCAGGAAGGGCTGGTATAAGAGGAAGAGGCAGAGGTTTGTGTGCAGCCAGCAGGACTCCCAGGGACCAGCATGCCCCCAGCAGTGAGGTGGGCAGCCCGCAGAGCCATATGGCTGTGGATCTTTGGGGCAGTCCTGGGGCAGTGTTTGGGATACAATTCACAGCAGCAAAGGGTAGCTTTTCTTCAACCTTCCGGTCAAAGTAACCTGCAAGCAAGTTATGTGGAGTTTAAACCCGGCCAGGTAATGTCCCTTTTAAATTTTGGTTTGGGATGGGGAAGGGTCCTCAGCTTTGTGACATTTTAAGTTAGAGAGATGAATAAAGGGTGAGCTGGGGGAGGGGCCGATCCCTGACTGGCAGTGTTTACTGCAGTGCTTAACAGATTGCTCTCCTGAGTTGTTAACCACAAACCCTATAAACATCAGCCCACCTGGAAGCGCAGAGACAACTCAGAGTTTGAATACCTGTGGGATGTTAATATGCTATGAAACTTTGTGCCCTTTTGAGAGTAACCCAAGCCTCAAGACAAGAGTACAATGCCAAAAGGCTTTCAAATACTTCTTGGAAGAAAAAATTACCCATAAAGTAAAACATTAGAATCAGTGAAATTCGTGTTTTAAAAAAGTGATGAGACCATCCTACCAGACGTGCTTCAGTTTGCCAGGCCTTAAACACTTACACATTCTGTTCTCTCTTTAAACTGCCTGGATGTTACATTTATATACCCACAGAGAGATAGATTCTGTGACTGCTGGAATTGCCTTGGAAACTTGACAGAATCAGAGTTTTATCATTTGTACTATAAAAGTTGATTGGAAAGTTATCACTTAAAAAATGATTAGCTGCAAAACCCCTTTACTGAAATAATATATTAGGATACATTTAACTGTCATTTACAGTAAATCTTTATTTTTTATTGAATTTATTGGGATGACATTGATTATTTAAGTTATATAGGTTTCAGGTGTACAATTCTATAATATCCCATCTGTATATTGTATTGTGTGTTTACCACCCCAAGTCAAGTTAGAGTAAGTCTTTAATACAATCTGAATACTTCAACTGAATTTTATGTAAAATGAGGAGTTTGTGTGCTTTATAGAGGTGAGAACATGATATTTCAGTAACTGACAAATGTTTTATTTGAGAGTTACATGACATATAACTCTTGCAAAGTACTTCTAATTAGAATCAAAAGCAAATTAAAATGGGTGATTTAACTTTAATCAAAATAATCTATTCTCCCCCACTCCCAAAGCATGTTTAATTAAGGCTTTTACTTGGGTATGTTGTCGCAAACAAACCCAATATATTTATTTATTTGGATAATTTGCTCTTTACTAAATATAATTATTGTATAAGTATGTAATGTGATATATGGTGATAATTATAAGGCACTTGCCCCTTATTAGCAGAGATGATTTGTTTGCAAATATGATCATACCATCATTGGCTTAATTTCCTTTGAACGTACGTATCTCCCAGTCATGCCTTCAGCTAAAGAACATTCCTTTCATACTTGATTCTCCTTTCGACAAGCCTATTCATATAACACATAATCTCATTTTTTGCGAGGTTTTTCTTTTCTTTTCTTTTCTTTTTTTTTTTGCCTAAACATGGTTTCTAATAGTTGAAGAAAAACATATATTGGAAATTATAGTGCTGTTATTCTGTATAATTTGTAGTTACTGGTGACTTTGGAAGAAGCTCCTAGCAGCAAGTTGAATATTCCACTCTGGGAAGTACAGGAGGCTTCTTCCTACAGCCCTGTCCCATTGGCTTCTCCCTCTACTGCACGTGACCTGGGAGAGACCTGTATGGCCATGGATGAATCAGCATGAACAGTTTCAAGATTTCCCTGGGCTGCAGTTTCAGGGTCTTACCTATATATGCTGTTTAAAGAGGATTAGAGAAAAGATTTTTTATGTTGAAATATTAATTTTTCATGATGATTTAAAGATAGGGCATAGAGATCACACTGGTTCGCTCTGCCAAAATAATGAAAATGTCTATAATTCTGTTTCAAGTCAGAACTCTAAATAATTTTTGGTGGCTGGTGTAAGAATAATTGCTTTTTTTTCCTATTGGGGCTATTCTTAACTAGAATATTTTTCTAAAGTATATCAGTTCACCAAAAAGAGTATCATTTTTTTTCATCCATATGAACAATAATAACCTGTGTTACACTGGAAAGAGACAGTATACTCGCGATGGAATAATCAAAGTGATTTTGAATGAGAGAAGGCCACGAGGGAAGGGATTTTCTGGAGCTGGGTCTTTGTGTGCTCAGTCAGAACCAAATATCCCTGCAAAGCTCTGTATGAGAACGCAAGTACGCTCCTCTTTCCTGGCTCCCCTGGGGAGCCATAGGCTGGTGTGTGGTAGGGAAATGATGCCATAGTCCTGTCCTTACGGTATAGATCCCAAAGAAGACTCCTTATTCCCCTCCTCTCATAGTGACTCACTTGCCAGCCCAAGTTCATACTGGGAGAGGAAATAGCTACTAAAGAGAGCTTAAATTTGAAGGGACTTGCTTAGGGGGTCTTATCCACTAAGAACTGAGATTCTGATCCCCTTTGCTCTTCCACCACTGCCCTATCAACTCACCTGTGAAACAACTGGCATGAGGAGAGAAAGCTACGTTCACACCCACCCTCAAAAGTTCCCCTTTCTCTGGTTTTACCCCCACTCAGTTGCACACACAGACACACACACACTCCCACAATGGTGTGGAAACAAAACAGAACCTGATGAATAAAGCAAAAAGCAAGTAAACCTGGGTAGTGTTTAAAAGTAGAAATCCACACACAGACTAAAGGAAAGATTTAAAGTGAATGCTTGCCCTGGCCGGATTGCTCAGTTGGTTAGAGCATCCAGTGATGTGCAAAGGTTGCAGGTTTACTCCCAGGCCAGGGCACACAGAGGAACAGACTGATGTTTCTGTCTGTCTCTCTCCCTTTCTCTCTCTAAAGTCAATAAATGATTTTTTTAATAAATGAATTTTTAAAAAGAGAGCATGCCACAGTTTTGATAGAAATGGGTACTTTAAAAAAAGGGGGGAATGGTTGACAGTCAGAATTGTCACATGCTTTGGATAATAATTTTTTTCTTTGTTTTGACTAAACACTTCGTTTGAAAAACAGGGTTGTAGCCCCGGATACTATCGGGAGAACAAAGGCTTGTATTCTGGACGGTGTGTTCCCTGCAATTGCAATGGACATTCAAGTCGGTGCCAGGATGGCTCTGGAATATGTATTGTGAGTAAACTGATACTGTAATGCTACCATCAGGCAATCCATGTCTCCCTGTCACCCACCCCCAGGCCCTGAGACATCAAATGTCACAGCTACTACCATACCCTAAAGAGAGGTTGCTAAGTAAATGCAGGAGGCTCCAGAATTACCAGGCTGTGATTTTACACTTCACTTTTTTCTGCATTTTAACCTGGGTCATCAGAGAACACCTGTCTGAGAAACTAATTTACACATTAGCTTCTAAATCTCTTCTTCATTAAATGGTATTAATGGACGAATCCTGGGACTTCACTCCTAACAGGATATAATAAATCAGAGTTATTACTGTGGGCTCCAATTTTGCTGGGGGGGTGGGTAGCAGGTTGTGGGAGGGGAGTTTTGTGGCTCTCAGATGAGCCGTGGCTCCAGAAAGCAACCAGGAGAGAAGGAGATGTTAAGAAAGGCTTTAAAGTGTATCCTTGGTCAGACACAAACTGTCCAAGGCTGACAGGCCGAAGTGGATTGATGTGGGAAGACAGGTGAGCAGAGCCCTGCTATCTATGGCTTGCCCACTGGAAAACAATCTTCTTTTGGAATATGTTAGAAAATCCTCTGTAGGAAATTAGATGCTCCAGAAACTTTTCCTTTGTATTCTGAAGCAGAATATTTTTTGTTTTTGACTTCTTCCTTTTCATCAGAATTCCTCTCCCTGGGAACCGGGGCCTCCCAAATAAGAAGGAAAATGGACAGTTCCAAGGGGAAGAGTGAGTGGGGGTGCCCATAGGCACCCCGACCTCCCACTTAGGTTGTACTGTTTGGAAATACATTCTCCTGGCATGGGTTTCCTTAGCATTATGAGGTGCAACCAGCGTGTTTCAATTAGTTGAGTTCCTAGACTGTCCTAAGCCAAATCAGCATGTCCCCAGGAACTGCTTCCTCTGCAAGATGGGACAGGCCAGGACAGGAAGTTGTTGTAAAGAGTAGAATAGAATATTTCGTGTGATTAGAGTAACCTGATGGATTCAAAAAAAATAAAAGACACTGAAAAATACTGTATTCCAGCTCATATGTATTCTTATATAATAGTTTGTGTTGGATAATGTGTGTTATGTGTAGCACAGGTAGATGCTTTAATAAAATTTAAATATTTATCTTGTCACTGAACCATTGCTAGATGTTGAGCTGCTGAATGAAGAACAAAGGGAGTTTTCTCCATAGTCTGTTCACTGACTGAAAAGATCACTATTGAGAGTTATAATTCATATGTTTTAACCGAACAAGAGTTTCTTTCCCATTCCTTTTCATTGTAGCTCTGTCTTTACTTGTCCCCAATGCCCATGTGGCCTCTAGAAACTGTTCCTTCAGGAAACCCTTACTGAGCACTTGCTCTTGTGGGAGGGACTGTGCTCAGTGCTGAGATTAAAACCATCAGACATAATTCCCACTCTCACGAGGCTTGCTGTCTAGTAGAGAGTGTGTTCATGCACACATGCATGTACACACATGCACTCACACACATGTGCACACATGGAGCCCATGTCTGCACTCATTTAACTGCTCAGTGGCAAGCTCTGAGGGCTGATGCTGTTCTCAGAGGTGGCCATTGCATCAGAGCCAAGAGTGTAGCCCTTATTCTCAAAGAAAAGTAATGGGGAATCCAAGTACCTTTCACTGTCAAATGGGCTGATTCCTCTGCACATTGGTTTCCGCCTTTCAAGGTCCAAAATCAATCTCTAAAATCTGGGACCTTCACACATGTGCAAAATTTCCATGTCTTTTCAAGAATAAACTGTGTAGTTTGAAAAGAAAGTAGCCCAGCTTCTTGCCTTTAAATAAAGCAGTACATGTCCAGTGGAGGGCAGGAGTAGGAGGTGATGTGGTCTTTTGGTGCCACTCGCCAAGGGACCTGCAGTGATGTGACGCCCCCCCTCCACTGAAGACCTGCCTTTCCTCTCCTCCTTGTCCACTTTCTCTCCTCTCCCCTCACTTCCTCTTGTTTCCCATTCTCCCCTCAACCATCCCTCATCTTCCTCTCTATTCCCATGTCCCATCCCCTTTCTCTTCTCATCTTCTTTCTTTGATTTTTTTCTCTCTTTATTCCCTACGTCTTGGGCCTGTCTCTTCTCCTTCCCGCAGAACAATTATGTGGAACTCCCGGCTGCTGCTGCTTCTCCAGTTGCATCCTGCCCCCCTTGCAATCCACTCTCCAGAGTACCAATTGCTTCACGCTGCCTACACATGCTGCTGTGCTCTTGCAAGACTGAGGCTCTGTGACACTGTTCCTTGTACCTGGAATGCCCTTCCCTCACTTTCCTACCCAGCTAATTCCTCTCCTTCTATTCTCCATGCGGAAGGTATCAACACCTCCAGAAGCCCTTCCCTAACACTCCTCTTGCTCTTATGGGATGCTAGCACACCACTGTCATCAACTTTTCACACTGCACTGCATATGTCTATTCACAGGGTTCTATCTACTCGAGCCAGGTACCAATCCATTTTTGCATCCCTGTACCTGGCATAGTCAAACATGGACTGAATGCCCTGTAGATGTTTGGTGTCAAATGGAGCTAGGTTAGCACATGTTGGGGGAGTGGTATAGATTCATTCATTCACTTATGTATTCATTTATTCACAATGAAACAGGATATTTGAAGGCAACTGCCTTGGATTTGCAGAACTGATAGACAACTTCTAGAGTAGATGCTCTCAACTGTAGACGAGGGGTTGTTTCAGACATGCTTATGGAATTTTATCAAGCAACTCAGGCTCTGATCCCCTCTCACAATCCTTTCCTCTCACCCCTGTGGCAGACCAGGATTCAGAGAACCTTTAGTAGAATACAGATGGCCTCATTGCAATTCTTGTTTCTCTATGTTCTTGCTTCTCTAGTGTTTTCATCTCAGGACTAAGTAGTCATAGGACTAAAATAGATCTATTCAGGCATGGACTAAAATAGATCTATTCAGGCATATCTTCAAAGTTGTCATTGTAGTTATAAAAGAAAGGAAATTAATTAACTCAAAAGATGGATGTTTTCTGAGAGTCAGGGCTACCCAGCAAAGCAAAGGTGAAGGAAGCCTTCGGCACCTCACCTGAAACCCTCTGTGGATCCAATACACTGCAGTGTGGATTCTTCCCAGGTCCCGTGTTTACAGGAAAACCCCACATGGCAGTGACATTTGGGGAAGGAGGATTCAGGACAGGGGTGAGCTTTCTAGTGATGATCAAATATTACATATAAGCAGCATCCTACTTTATAGTTTTCTGATATACTTACTTATCCCTTGTGTTTATAGCACAATTTTACATCTGGAAAGAATAAGAAAAGATATTTTACCATCTTAGTGGATTGTGTAATTCTCGGTTATTCAAGGGTTGTGAAAGATCTGTTTAAGCTGAACAAACTGATTAAAGGACACTCTGTGCTATTCAGAGCAATGTCACTGCTACTTAGGGTATACATACATATTGTTTTCCCCAACCTGACTTCAGACATTACTTGAATACTCATATTAAAGTTTCCTACCCAAGACTGCCTGTGCATACAGTAGTAATGTATATGAGCAAATTTTAAAAATTGTACTTATTCCAAGCTGTATAATTAACCTAAATATCTCTGAATTATTAATTGCCCGCAGTAAGAAGTGTTTTCCTGGCTATTTTGTGCATTAAGATCTTTATTACTAGAATAAAGCCAAGAAAATTTATACTGGACTTAAAATTCCACAAACTAAATAAATTTGACACAATTCACTCAGCTTTGTCTCAGTAGACTGGTTAGTTGCAAAGTTGTACCATTCCAATGCTTTTCTGAAAAACAATGTTCATGAAATTATTAGATTTACATAAACACAAGCCTAGATACAATTAATGTCTTGCTTTTTTAAGACACTGGAATTAAACTGAGTGCTTTCTTCAGATGCAATGCAACTTTCTGTTGTTTTAACAAATGCCATGTGGTAAAAACTTATTTCAGTTTTATTGCTCTTCAGTATATTATTGTGAATTATGAAGTCAAATCAAGTTAATTTTCATAGGAGCCATTCTAAGGAATAGAGGGAAAAGGAAGGGGTTTACATTTGCTGAGGCCCTATTATACTTTTTAAAATCCTTCTGGCAACTTTGAAAGTGGGCATTATTCTAACTATACATTTTAAGAAAATTAGAATCATATGTACATCACTAGAGTTGATTTAGAAGAAACACTAAAGCTCAGAGAGGTGAAGGAACTTGCTCAAGATCATACAGCTACAAAATGATAGAGTGGGATTTGAACCAGCTGGTCTCTCTCCACGTCATTATGCCACCAAATAGCGAATAAAAGGGCACTTCCATCATTTCTAGCAGCAAAAATAACTGGACGGACAGGAAAAACATATGGTTAGTGAAACTGCTATCACGATAGAGTCCGAGGACTTGAGTTATAATTGTGTAAGCAATCAAGATGGCTATGGTCTCAACAGTAATAAGTATAATTTGCTGCTATTAATTGTACTGTTTATCTGTCCCAAGAACTGCCAGCATAACACTGCTGGGGAACACTGTGAGCGCTGCAAAGAAGGTTACTATGGGAACGCCATCCAGGGATCCTGTAGTGTCTGCCTGTGTCCTCATTCAAACAGGTACTTTGGAAGCTTGAAAACAATCTATAGAGACAGAAAGGAGGTTGGTGGTTGCCTAGGACTGGAGTGGGGGTGGAGGGAGAACGGGAAGTGAAAGCTAAAGGGTAGAGGATATGCGATTTCTTTTGGGGGTGATGAAAATGCTCTCAAATTGACCTTGGTGATGGTTGTACAATCCTGTGACTATACTAAATGCCACTGAATTGTACACTTTAAATGGGTGAATGTACGCTATATGAATTCTATCTCAATAAAGCAGTTATATAAAAAATGAACAAACAAAACATGCAAAACAAAAACAAAACTTAACAAAAACAGTTTTTCCAAACTGTATGCTTTCTGGGTTTTTCCTTTTCCGCTTTCCTTTTGCTATTAATTCAATAGTGAAACAATTACTTATTGAGCACTTATTTCAGAGTTATGCCTTACCCCTCTCTAGATGCTGGGAAATGGCAGTGAAGGAGGCTGGCCAAGACTCTGATCTCATCAAGCTTTATCCGGAGAATATGGATAGGAAGTTGTCACACTCAGTAAATATATGCACAAATAAATAAGAAGTGTACTTTCAGCAAGAGATGGGTTGAGCAATTTAGTGAAGGGTTATGTGATTGACGTGAGTGAGTAGATTCTTTAGTGAGGGTGGTAAGAGGGTTTTCAGAAGTCGTTGGGCAGGGACCAATGAATGAGGAGATGGAGTCAGCCATGATAATATCTGAGCAATGCGGGTCCTAGGCAAGGAATAAAACAGGAGAAAAAGTCCCTCCAATGATGTGTTTGTAGACAGTAAAAAGGCAGGAGTGGCTGAAGTGCGGTATAGGAAAAAGGGCCCGTAGATGAGGCTGGTGGGGTAGGGTTCAGATCCTGTAGGGCCTAGCATGCCAGAGTACTACATATGGACTTTACCCGCAGTGTGGTGGAAGCCAGGGACAGTTCTGAACCACAGAGTGATGTGGCCTGAGTTGTCATACAGATTCCAATATGGCCAAAAGGTTATGTCATACAGATTCCAATATGGCTAAAAGGTTTTTCCTGGCAACCCACATTCCATTTGGGCTTGGCACCTTCTCGTATTCTTGTGCATCATGGCATATTCACTGTGCGTCCAAGCAAAATAGCCCAAGTAACTAAACCAGGAAGATGTTGATAAAGTATCAGTAGTACACAGGCTCTGCAACAAGTGTGGGCCGCAAGGCTGACTGAGATCAGCCAAGTAGCAGAGAAATTGGCCAAGTCTTAAAGTGACTGGGAGTCACTTGCTCAAACATGGTTTTTCTGGAGATGCGTGTTTGAAACGTTCAACATGCTTTGCTATCTATGGATATGATACTCCTTCAACCTGCCCAGTCCTGCAGCTTTATTTGTAAAGAGATCTATCACTCGACACCAGCCCAGACTTGTTTGAACAGAAGCTGGAGAGAGTAGAAAGCAGTGAGGTTTCTATCGGGTGCTTCAGAAAAGCTTTTCATCTTTGGTGGGAGAGTGTACTGTTATTATCAAGGTCAGCTCCCCAGTTCCATGCAGTTGAAGTAACACGCAACTTCTCAGATTTATTAATAAAACCCCATATTTTTCTTCCAGCAATATTAATACTGCTGACAAATTTCTAACTGTCCCTTCAGAGCTGTATGTAACTCAGGGTTCACCTACTAAGCCAAGAGAAGCTTCTCAAAATAAGAATTTTTTTTTCTTTTTTACCAACAAATGATAAATGGAGTTACTTACCCTCAGATCTATGTCAGTGAAATGTTCCAAGCGCAGACATGGACTTTTTACAAGACAACAGGGCATTTTTATGATCTCTTCACTTAATGGGGGTTGGGGGGGAAGCTTCTTAAATATACACCAGTTTTGCACTACAAGAAAGGGAATCAAAATTCCACAACTTGATTTGAAAATTGTAAAATTCACCAATGATTGTGCCCACAGAGATGTAGCTGACCACCAGGCTCCCTAGGTCCCTCTGGGGATCTGAGCCCGGGCCTTTCCTGAAGGCAATGTGCCCAATTTAAAAGAATTAGAAGAAACAAGGAGAAAATTTTCCTAAAGAATCGAAGTTCTCTGTTCTTTTGTTCTGCCTAGACTTGTTTTATTTCTTTCTTGTTATTCCTGGAAAAAGTGCTGTTGTAATCATCTCTTCCAAAGCAAGTTATCCTGCTCGGTCTTATGGGAAGGAATGTATTTCTTCAGGCCAAAAATAAAGCAAAATAAATGTCTTTAGTCCTATTCATTAAAATGTGCCAGATGTCAGCTGAAATAATGCATTATTATCTCTACAAGTCTCAAAATTTTCTTCACACAAAGTGTAGCCAGACCCTTGGTCCTGTTTTCACTTCACGCAAGTCAATTTTTTGTGGCAAAACAATGAGCATAAAGCTATCGATTTATGTTTTCACTGGGGCTTTATTCTGTCTTCCTTCAAGTTTTGCCACCGGCTGTGTTGTGACTGGGAGAAGCGTGCAGTGCTTCTGCAAACCTGGATACACAGGAGCCCAGTGTGAAAGGTGGGTGCTGCCGCTGCCCCTCCCCCTCCCTCTCACCGTTCCCCGCCTCCATCCTGCAGTGGAGGATGGCTCTGCAGGCTACAGCAGGCACCTGGCTGTGGGTGGGACTTCCCAGTTGTGGCTCAGAGCTGGGGGTGGGGCTGTTGGTTTCACCGAGGCTGGAAAAAGGTCTCTCTGGAAAAATTCAAGACTGCTCACTTAATAAATCATTAACTTCCATCTCTTTTCTGTTTTGTACATGTTTCAGAATTTTGAGAATAAGGGCCATGAATCATAGCCCTGTAGACTCCCCATCATACACCCCTGTAAACCCCTACCCCAGTGCACAACCCTCTATACTCCTTCCCCTTCATGTTTCTATACACCCCTCTCCCTCTACATCCATACATTCTACTTCCCATAAAATATCGCTACATACCCATACTTCAATATAAATTCGTTCCTACACACTCCTACCCATATATATATATACACACACCCCTACCCCCCCCACACACATTCCTACTTGCCTGTAGACACACACAAACTCTACATACTCCTACAAGCACATACATATCCACAGCCACAGACGTACCTACACACACACACCCCTCTATATCCCCACACAATATTTCAAGAGTAGCTACTATGCATAGGACACTCCCAAGTATTGTAAAGGCTATAGAAGGTAGTTACAAGCTAGCTGGGAATATAACGCACACACAGACACGTGCGTACTTGGAAAAGTAACGGTATAACAAATGAATCATATGGACAACCTGTTTTGTAATTTAAAATTCCTTTATCATAAAATCAATACATATTTCTTATAAAAATGATGTAATGCAGATGAGCAAAGAACAGCAGCCAACCACACCCCTACAGAGTCCTCACTTGCAATCCTGTTCAGAATCATTTTACCTACAGAAAACCAATTACAAGCTTGTTATATATTATTACAGATCATTTCTATAAGCACAGACTTTTTCTTATTTTACATTCTGTTTTGACTTGTTTTCTCACCTCAAGTATGTTAGTAATATCTTTCCATATTAGTAAGAATTCATTGATAACATTGTGTCACAACCAAGAGTTTTACTAACATTCCATACTACCTGCTATTGACCTTGGAGTTTTACTGGTTTCCACTCAGAACAGAACCAGAAGTAGATCCTTTTAACTAAATTTCTGTGTACATAAATCCTTAAGATATAATTGTAGAAGTAGATGCGTTGGGTCAAAGCAGAGCAAAATTTTTAGACTTTTGATACATTTTACAAAATTGTCCTCCAGAGAAGTTGCATTTGTTTACATTCCTACTTGGCAGCAAAAGAATAAGTGCCCCAGTGGATCCTAAAAATGACCAATTTTTCAATTATTTGCCAACTTAATAGGAAAACATTGTATGTCATTTTAATTGACGTCTTTGATAATCAGATTGGATTTTTTTCATGTTTTTTTATTCTTATTGACCTTTTGTAAATCTTAGTTTTCAAATTGCTCTCCAGGTCTTTCATCAATATTTTCTAGTCTACAGCCATACCACCCTGAATGTGCCCAATCTCATCTGATCTCAGAAACTAAGCAGGGTCAGGCCTGGTTAATATTTGGACAGGAAACCAATATATTCTAGTGGAATTTATTTTTTAATATTTTTTATTGGTTTGTATAATTTTTAGAGTAAATTAATTTTTAATACTATAAATTGCCACTATTCTCATTTTATTTTGTTTATATTTTTTATCTTGTTTTTGTCTATTCTAGACATGTAGCAGTTAATTGTTATCATTTGTATCTATTCTTTTATCCTTCAGGATTTCAGCCATTAGTGCCATGCACAGAGAGGCAATATAAATGTTTATGCATATTTTATTTTGGTACTTTTATGGTTTTATTTCTTACATTTAAGTCATCATGTTTGGTGAAAATTTGGAACCTACCTCTTGGGGGTATTGCATTCATATGGTAGATAGATACAGGATCAACATGTAAGGCAAAAATGGACCCAAGTTCAAATAGCCTTGAATCTCTCAATATCCCATCTCTTAATAATCCAGGGACCATGTTGCATGAAATGCACACAGTGCTTGGCTCCACTCAGCAGTGTACTCAGTTGAGTGAGGTGTCTACTCTTAGAGAAGAACAAGGAAGATAGACCACCTGAGAAAGCTTAGATTTACATCCCTCATGCCGGATTCACTGGAGGCTGTGTGCTCACTGAGTGAGTGGGGACAGCATCCCGGCTGTTGCTCCCTCTTACTGTCACACTCTCATGCTCACTCCCTTTTGCCAGGTACCTTCAGTTGACTCCACTAAAGCTAAATGTCGGCATACAAAATTCCCACATAAACTTGGACTTGTTTCTGTACATTTTATTTGGTTCTTGTGCCATTGTCACTTCTGTTTCATTTCTGAAAGTATAAAATGCCTTGGAACAAATATTTGATGGAGCAAGACTCCCCCTGTAACCCTTATTTAAAACATTTTCATTCATTGATCATTCTGGCATGTTATTTTTTTCTGGATAAACTTTAGAAGAGTTATACCAAATTTCAAAAAACAGAAAATTTATTTAACTGAATTATATGATAAGGTGGGGCCTCTCTAGACTGGGGTTATCTGAACTATCTTATGGATGAGGTGGGCCTTAAGTAGTTTGAAGGATGACTGGAACCCAGTGGAGCTGCAAGGTGAAGGTGGATGGTGGCTCAAGTCAGGGAAGTAATGCAAGAAAGGGCCCAGAGGAACCTGCCATGGGTGGAAGGGGAAGTGCCTTATTGGAACTGTCTTCTAAGGGTCTGGAACTGTCTGTCCTAGAGCAAAAAGTAGCAATTCAAGTTTTGTCTGTTTTCCATTTCAGCAAGGGAAATATTGCCCACACTTGCCTCACATCTATTATTCATTCTTTTCTTCAATGAAGATCTCAGTGTATGCCCTCACAGTGCTAAATACTAGAGGCATATTAGCAACCAGAGCATAGACTCTGATCTTAAGGATTTCTGCAGTCTAGTGGTAGACCAACATACAAATAAGCTGTTAAAATGGTGAGAGAGAACATAACCGGGCGAAGTTGGGATGCAATAGGAGAGGCATCCGACCATCATGTAGGGGCAAGGAACAGAAGGAGCAGCTATGCTGGGACAGCTAGGATGGATGAGGTTAATGAGAGTTCATTTTTGTCCACACCCTCTCCAACATTTGTTATTACTTGTCTGGTTGAGAACAGCCATCCTAACAGGTATGAGGTGGTTTCTCACTATAGTTTTGATTTGCATTTCCCTAATAGTTATTGAAGTTGAGCATCTTTTCATATATCTGTTGGCCATTTGTATGTCTTCTTGGGAGAAGTGTCTATTCAGGTCCTCTGCCTGTTTTTTTAATTGGATTGTTTGTTCGATGTTGAGTAGTATGAGCTTTTTATATATTAACCCCTTGTCAGAGCTGTTGTTTGCAAATATCTTCTCCCACTCTGTTCTTTGCCTTTTTGTTTTGTTAGTTGTTTCTTTTGATAGTGACAAAAGATTTGACTTTGGGTGGGGACACACAATGTAGTATATAGGTGATGTATCATAGAACTGTACACTTAAAACCTATATAATTTTATTAACCAATATCACACCAATACATTTTTAAAGGTAGGTGGGGTGGGGAATGCGTCTTGGGAAGATCTTCCAGGCTATGTGATTTAAAAGCTATGAGGCCCCCACCTGGGAGAGACACCCTGATTCAGTCCTCCTTGTGGTTCTTGACGGGCAATGAAGCAGAAAATAACAATGGGTTGGATAAGACATCCATCTGGCAGGCAGCTGATTTGAAAAGAGAAGTTCTTAATGAGCAGGTCTTCTTTGGCTTATGTTTCTTACATTTGATGTCTCAGGGAAGCAAGCTTTTGTTTCTTTAAAAATTTTTAAAACATTTTCACAGGTAACGTTTTTCAGTGTCAAATTTTTTCATTTGTTAAACATTTATGGAGTACCCACTCTGTGCCAGGCGTCAGGCCCGGCACAGTCATCAGCTGTGCATTGATAAATACAAGGACATTATAGAGTAAAAGTAAGATAAATACAAGGACAGTATAGAGTAAAAGTAGGATATGCAGACGCTCCTGCTCACAAAAATGAGGGGATCACGGAACGTGCAGATACTCCAGTACTTTCAGCCTTTTGTACAGTGCATTTTCACCAATGAAATAAAAGTTGGTTTTGCATCTCATTTGCATAATTGAATAACTTTCTTCGACTTGTTTGCTTTTCTGATGTTCTTGTTTAATTAAAATATATCAAATGCTTCTTTTTTTTAACTGCTTTGTATTCATTTTGAAATATTTTTAGCTGGGCAGGGGAGGGAGCAGAGCATCAGGTGAGAGATTAGGAAAAGCTTCCCAGCTCATAGCCAGCTCTGGGGCATGTTGCCAAAATCACCCCTGATTTCCATATTGATCAAACCATAGGCTCCTGCATGCATTTTGTTGACTTGCCGTTTGGCTCTAGGGGTACCTGTGGATTCCGTCCTTGGGTGTCAAGGAGGAAGGAAGCAACCTCTGCCTGCATCCCACCCTCAGATTTGCATTCAAGACATAAATGTCTGTACTGAGACACGTTCATTCTTGAAAATCTACATCAGCCTTCCTCTGATAGGGTTACAATATCCCTTACAGGGAGTGAGAGGTTGAGAAAACTGGGTGGAATACACAATGAGTTGTTTGAGTGTTTCTCCTCTTTTCTCTGTTTTGTGTAGGTGTGCACCAGGATATTTTGGGAATCCCCAGAAATTTGGAGGTAGCTGCCAACCATGCAGTTGTAATAGCAATGGCCATTTGGGCAGTTGTGACCCCATGACGGGAGGTAAGACCAACTCATATCTCTGTTCATCTGCATTTATTAGACTAGTATAAAGTCACAGGTGAAGAACCCAAGTAAACATTTTCAGAAAGCATGATGCCCAATGCCAGCTAAGAAATTCCCCCCTTATTCTGATTACTTGTGGGAATGCGTAGGTGGTATTTTCAACTTTGGTGAATAACTTACTTCAATTAGGTATTATTTTTAAAGAAAATTGTTTTTAAAAATCAACTAAGTATTCTTTCTCTAAGAGCAATAAATGTTCCAGGATATAAGTGGTCTATGAGAAAGATTTTACATATCAAGGAAAAAGTAATTAGTGGGAATTAAGAACAACTTGGAAAAAGAAGAAAAACTATCATTTTCCTTGTTTGACAGAGAATATTAATGTGATTTAATGCCAAACCCTTAGATAAAGGGTTATCATTATGAACAAAACCTTGAACATGTGGATTAGATTTGGAGAAGTGATTTTTCCCAAAAGAAGGGCAGAGTAAATGCATTATTATCAGTCTAGGATGAGGTGTCTGTTCTCATGCCTGAGGGCTTCATCCTTGGCTCCATCCTCAGTATCAACTCAACACCGTTTTTTTGAACAGAAATACAGTTCTCAGATGACACAAAGTTCCGAGAGAGCAAATGCCTCCTATGACATATTTAGAATACAAAAGGGCCTCAACAGCCTGGAATAATAGGCTTATTCTAACCAGCCAAAATTATATTAAGAATAAGCATAAAGTCTTATAGTTGGATGGGGGGAAAATCAACCTTTAAGTGTGTGATAAGTGGGATATGGCTTAATAGTAGGAGGTATAAAAAGACTAGGGTTTTAGTTGCAATAAGTTCAATATGGCTTAGAAGGGTAAAGTGGCCTGAGACATCTTATACCAGGTCCACTGAGTTCCAGTGTCTAAAAACAGGCAGTCCCCCATCCCTTGGTAGGCTGCTCCTGTAAGTCCTCCCGTGGGACTTATACAACAGACAAGCTACAGTGAAGAAGGATTGATAGGCCAGAACAGTGAAGAGAAAACTTGGAGAGTGCCTATTGGAAAGGCTGATGCGTGGGAGAAGGGTTGGTTGTGTTCTGTGAGGGCTAGAACCTACACCAGATAGTGGAAGCTGCAACGTGAAATGAAGATGGTAAATATTGTTCCAAAAATGGAAGGAAATGTTCACACAGGAGACTTTTTTGTTCCTGTGAACTTCTTTTCCTCCTTTCCTTTTCTTTCAGTTAATAATGTACAGATTTCTTGATGGGCAAAGCTCAAACTTGTTGAGAAAATTGCACTGAAAAATAAATCATGCAATAAGTCAGGTCCCCCACACACTGTTCCAGGAGCTTGTGAAGGAAGTAAAATGTCTTTCCTGGCTGTAAGGCATTTACAGTCTAACTGAGGAAATAAAAGTGACATAACTATGTATCCCAAAAATAACGAGTAAATGATTTTTAAAAAGATGAGTTATGGCCTGACCAGGCAGTGGCGCAGTGAATACAGCGTTGGCCTGGGATGCAGAGGACCCAGGATTGAAATGCCAAGGTCACCAGTTTGAGTGAGGGCTCATCAGCTTGAGCACAGGGTTGCTGGCTTGAGTGTGGGATCATAGACATGACCCCCTTATTGCTGGCTTAAGCCCAAAAGTCACTGGCTTGAAGCCCAAGGTCACTGGTTTGAACCCAAGGTTGCTGGCTTGAGCAGGGGTCATTGGCTCAGCTGGAACCCCCACCCCGATCAAAGCACATATGAGAAAGCAATCAATAAACAACTAAGGTGCCGCAAGGAAGAACTGATGCTTCTTATCTCTTTGATGCTTCTTATCTCTTTCCCTGACTCTCTCTCTAAAAAATAAAAGAATGAGTTACAGAAAATTAGGATAATATGTAATAAAATAAAATATATACAAATATATACAAAGTAGACATTGATCGTCTTTGAGTAGTAGGATCCAGGGTGATGTTTTTATCTTATTTTTCTGATTTTCCCAATTCTTTTGGTAGTGCATTTTTATTATTTTTTACAAGGAAAAGTATAAGTGGTTTAAAATATATTTGTATACACAAAGTGAGGAACGTGGCCTGCAGCTGAGAAGAACAAACATGAAGGTCTCCTTTTAGCATATCTAGGAACTTTTCAAGCTCGGTTTTCCTGTGGTGCAGTTTGATGATGTCACAGGGGAAGAAAGAGGGTGTTTCAGAGTAAGGATGCATAGCATGGGAAACAGATGTGGGAGGGGATAAGCAGTGTACGAGGATGCCCAGTAGGCTTTCCTGACTACAGCTGAGAACCTCAGAATTTGGCTTATATTTAAGGCTGTTGGCAGTAGTGTAGGTCCACTAACATTGTGTGCATATCTCTCCCACAGCATCTGTCACACTGTTGTGTAATTTGTCTACCTCCCCCATGGAACCATCAAACCCCAGAACAGCAGGGATCTTTGTATTTCCTGCACCTAGTACAGGGCCCTGGTACACTGTAGATGCTCAGAGTTGCTCAGTTGAATGTTCTTGAGTGGTATTGGAAGAGATGTCAACAGTTATATAGGAGACTGGCAAATAAAGAAAGCCTCCAAACTAACGATTAGGAGTTCTAATTATATAAAAATGGCATAACCCTTTATAGAGAAGAAACTGAATGCATAATCCGAGAAGCCACAAGACTGCTGGGAGATGAGAAAGATCCAGTGATGCTGGATAGTTTGGTGACTAAAATCTTGCACAACTAGCTTTTCTGAAAGCCAAGTCAAAAAGCAGATAATGAATAAGCTTAGTAACACCATCTTCTGTGGTTATTCCTCATTTCAGACTGCATAAACCAAGAACCCAAAGATGGCAGCCCTGGAGAAGAATGTGATGGTGAGTAAAGAAAGCACCTTTCCTTTCCAACTTGTAGGTTTTGCTTAAGATATGTGAGCCCCATGCTGGAACACACAGTTGCCATTCTGGGAAAGCAATGTGGGAGGAGGTAAGAGGAGGACTATTTAAGGTCAAACACAGCCTCTGTCAGCTAAATGCTGTATGACCTTAGGCAAGTGACCTTACTTCTCCAAGCCTCAGTTTCATCATTTGCAAAATGGACATAATAACTATATCAACCTCATTAGGATGGTTGGAAAAATTCTTGTCCATCTCTCCTCACAATGCCTGATAAATAGCAATAAATAACTAAAAGCTATTTATTATTATTTTTCCCCACATATATATAAGCAACAATTTGCATAGACTTACCATTTCTTCTTTTCCCCCTAGTTTTATTGAGATTTAATTAATATAAAACATTGTATTCGTTTAAGGTGTACAACATAATAATTATATATATATATATATATATATATATATATATATATATATATATATATATATACCGGTCAAAAGTGCACCATGACTTTACAGACACACCATATAGATATAGATATATAGATATATACATATAGATATATAGATATGGATATAAATATATATATAGATAGATAGAGATATATTGCAAAATTATTAGCACAGTAAGGCCTGACCAGGCGGTGGCGCAGTGGATAGAGCGTTGAACTGGGATGCAGAAGAACCAGGTTCGAGACCCCGAGCTCGCCAGCTTGAGCACGGGCCCATCTGGCTTGAGTAAAAGCTCGCCAGCTTGGACCCAAGGTCACTGGCTCCAGCAAGGGGTTGCTTGGTCTGCTGAAGGCCCGCAGTCAAGGCACATGTGAGAAAGCAATCAATGAACAACTATGGTGTTGCAATGGTAACAAGAAACTAATGATTGATGCTTCTCACCTCTCCTCGTTCCTGTCTGTCTGTCCCTATCTATTGCTCTCTCTGACTCTCTCTCTGTCCCTGGAAAAATAAATAAATAAAAATAAATAAATAAATAAAAGGTATTATTATCACAGTAAGTTTAGTTAACATCCATCAGCTCACATGGTCAGACATTTTTATTCTTGTGATGAGACCTTTCAAGACCTACTCCCTTAGCAACTATCAAAAGGCAATACCGTGTTAACTATAGTCACCATGCTATACATTACATCCCCAGGACTTACTTATCTTATAACTGGATATTTATAACTTTGAACACCTTCACCCATTCCCCCTACACCACCATTTCTTTTTAAAATGCATTCTGTCTAGAGATCTACCTTTTTTGGAGTCTGCATTACTCCCTGGGAAGTCTAGGATTGTGATGTTTGGCCAAGGTAATCCACGTGCATGTTAACTGGGCTGTATAGCCCTTGTGCTCTGGTTGCAATCCTGTGGCTCTAGCCTGCAGAATACTTGTCTTTGATTGTGGTCCCTACAGATTGTGACAGCTGTGTGATGACTCTCTTGAACGACCTGGCTACCATGGGTGATGAGCTCCGCCTCGTCAAGTCTCAGCTGCAGGGCCTGAGTGCCAGTGCGGGCACTCTGGAGCAGATGGGGTACTTGGAGACCCAAACAAAGGACCTGAGGGTATAGTAGCCTGTGGGTCCAGCATGGTACTGGCCCAGATTAGATATGTGTTGCATAGATGCTGCATGAATGAATATTCCTCAAGTGGGAAAGGAGAAGTTGACTATATTTAAGACTCAGGGGGCTTTCCTCCTCCCTCTGATCTAAATGAAGATTAGATTCTTAAATTGAGGTATAATTGACCTACAGTATGTATTCTTTTCAGGTATATAACGTAGAGATTCAATATTCATATACATTTTGAAGTGATCGCCACAATAAGTCTAGTTACCTCTGTCACATACAAAGTTGCTACGGTATTATTGCTTATTTTCCCTATGCTGTTTGCTACTTCCCCATGACTTGTTTATTTTGTAACTGAAAGTTTGTACTCTTCAATTCTCTTCACCTTTTCTGCCCAACCCTCACTACCCTCTGGCAAACACCAGTTTGTTCTCCGTATCCATTAGTCCATTTCTATTTCATTTGTTCATTTGTTTTGTATTTTAGATTCTACAAATAAGTGAAATCATACAGTATTAGTCTTCTCCTTTCTGACTTATTTCACTTAGAATAATACATTTTTACTGGTAGAAAGTACTAGTAAACACACAAAACTAATACTTCTAAGTGAACATTCCTTACTTACTGAATGTTTCTCAGAGTTTAGTATCTTACATTCAGAAGACTCAATAACAGAGTTGTGTAGAATCGTTATTAATTTTTCTTTAAATGTTTGATGAATTTTCCAGTGAAGCCATGTGGGTCTGAGTTTTCTTTGTTGTAAGTCTTCTTTTACATTTCTTTTAAAAAAATAAACCATAAGTTCACTTTTTAAAAATAGATGAGACTATTTGGGTTACCAACTTCTTCTTGAGTGATATTTAGTAATTTGTGCCTTTAAATAATTTTTTGTTCCAAGTTACCAAATGTATTGACATAAAATTGTTCGTAATTTTCTCTTATCTGCAAAATCTGTAGTGATGCCCTCGCATTCATTCTACATATTGGTTATTTGTGTTTATCTCTCTTTTTTTTTATCATTCTGGATAAAGTTTTGTTCATTTTATATTTTTTATTTCATTAACTTTTTCTTCTGTGTTTCTGTTTTCAATATTATTGACTTCTGTTTTCATCCATATATTTTTTCCTTCTGCTTGCTTTGTGTTTAACTTGCTATGTTTTCTTAAGAGGAAAACTTATTTTACAGAGCCAAAACCTTTTTAGTATTTAGTATAAGAATTTGATGCTAAATATTTTCCCCAAGCACCACTATAGCTGCATCGCACATATTTTAAAATGTTTTTTATTTTCATTTAACTCAGAAGGTTCTCTAATTTCCCTTGTGACATGTCTTTAATCCCTGAGTTATTTAGAAGTGTGTTAATTTCCAAATTGGGTATTTTCCAGGTAACTTTCTGTTATTGATTTTTACTTTAGTTATATTGTGATCAATGAACACACTTTATATTATTTCAGTTCTTTTAAATGTGCTAAGACTTGTTTCATAACTCAGAGTATGGTCCCCCTGAGGGAGTGTTATATGTTCACTTGTAAAGAAGTTGACCAAGAGCATGTCCTGAGAAGAAGTAGGGTCTAAAGTGTTCCAAAGGGTAAGAGTCAGGCCCCCGATGAATTAAGACTGAAAAAAAAAAACACCTTGAAACTGCCAAATGCTCATTGTTGTGCAATGGCTATATGAGAACCTAGGAAAGCTACAAACTTACAGCTGGGACATGGAAAAGATTCATAAACAAGCATCTGTACTGGAATGTGCCATACTCAATATCACCATAGTGTGCAAGTCCTTAGCTGCTAATGTAGACCTGGTCCTGGACTAGAGGGTTGGGGGTGGGAGTGGTAATAGCTATAAGTCCACTGGCCAGGGCACAGAGAGTGCAGAGATGGAAAGCTCCCACTCAGAACAAGCTTGCAAACACTGTAAATAGACAATTAACAGTAAGAAAGACATCTCACAGAAGCAGCAGTCAAAAGATAAGTTCCCTTTCAAGAAAATGAAAATTGTAGGAAAATCTGAAATGACTTTGAAGAATAACAATCAATAGAAGGAACAAGAAATTTAAACACCAAAAACCAAATAAAAAGCATTAGTTATGAAAAGATCCCATTAAAAATCACAGCAATGAAAAAATATCTCTCGTTGAAATACGAGAATTCAGTAGATAAGACAAAAACCCTAAGCTAGACATAGGGAAAGGGCTTTGGGAAAGTTTAATAAGTGCTTTTGGAGTAAGGGATAATTGTAAACCCATCGGTGGCTATAGCTGAGTATACATAGCAAAAAAATAATGCTAGAAAAATGACTCTTTTCTATTCCATTAGGATCATTTTAGTCCATGGTTTACAGGCTTAATATAGAGGGGAGGGGGAAAGGCCTTTATATTTTGAGAGAAAAGAATTCACTAGAGCTACTTTGATTTCATCAATACAGCTCTGTACTTCTTCAGTAAAGGGAAGGGGACCATCATTTCAGTACCTGTCCTACGTGCCAGGCTCTGTGCTAAAAGCTTTACTTCACAACATCCTGTGAGGAAATAGTGTTGTATTCCTTAACAGGCATGGGAAAGCTAAGTAACTTGCCTAAAATTACACAGCTAGTATGTGCTAGTTCTAAAATTCCATCCAAGATCAGATTCTAAAGACCATGCTTTACCCCACTGTCCTTTTCACCAGATGTTCTACTAACATTTGGCAGAATATGTGCCTGTTTCCCAGAGGAACGTAAAATAGAACTGTTTTCTTGCTATATCACACAAACACTGTGAAGGTTCAGAAAAAGTAAGTGTGAGAGAACTAAGTTTTTAATGCTTGTGCAAGCATGCTGTTTCATACATAATACACTATTATCCCACATATCACCATAAACTACCAAGCAGCTTAATATTATAATCTCCAAAAGACAGATGAAAGACATAAGGTACAGTGAGCTTATCTAAGTGGGAACCTCAGCTATGAAGCCCATATTCTTTTACCCAACACTGGCTCTCATCTACAAATACAGGTAACAGTATTGCTTTTTCCTATAAAATGATTTAAGGCACTAACAAATTTTTCCAAAAAATTGAAAATAATCACTATTCTAGATATTATGTACTTCTCAAAGTAATGAAGTAGTTGAGTAAACCCAAACGTAAGGGGACCTGGACTTTGGTCCTGAAGCAATACTGATCAGGCCATGGCATGGACAAGTCACTCAACTTGGGCTTCCGTTTTCTCATTTGTAATATAAGCACAATCAATTAAATGAGCTCTGAGTTCCCCTACTTCTCTACTATTCTTTGAATCTAATGGTTCCTTCAATAAAGTAGTCATAGGCACTGTTTTTAGTGTTTTAAAGTTAAATATAGGTTAAAAAAACAGAATGTGTTCTAGAATCTGGAAATTAACACATCAGGAAAGTGGTATGACTCTCATTCCTCTAAGGTTAAATCATTTATTAAAGTAAAGTTTTTCTGGTTTTTTTTCACATTTTTAAATTTTGCTATTTTTTATTGTAGAACCATATCACAATTTATATCATAAAGTAGATTTTTCATGTAGCCCGTTTCAAAGAACCATGTTTTTTTCTTGTGAAATCAGCATTAGTCTTGCTAAATGAATCTTTTCATATCATCACCAGCTTTACCAAGTTGATAGGACTTCCTCCAAATTTCTACTCTAAAGTGAGATTAACTTTGCATTTGACTTTCAGAATCTGCTGCACAACTACCGTTCTGCCATTTCTAATCAGGGCTCAAAACTTGATGGCCTGGAAAAAGAGCTGAGTAATTTGAATCGTGAATTTGACACTTTGCAAGAAAAGGTAATGTGTTAGGTCAATAACATTAACTTTTATTTTATTTTGCTTTTAAAATATTGTTAGTTTCCCTCCCCTTAAATTCATTTGTTGCTAATCCATCTATTTTTCATACAGGTTCAAGTAAATTCCAGAAAAGCACAAACATTATATAACAATATTGATCGGACCACACAAAGCGCAAAGGAACTGGACTCAAAGATTAAAAACGTCATCCAAAACGTGCACAGTAAGAAGTTCCTAAATCCAATGACGTTTTATATTACATGGCTGTTTTTGCACACTGAAAGAATTTTCCTTTAAGAGTTCAACACTACGAAGAAGATCCTGCAGTGATACTAAAAAAACTAATATGAACCCTCCCATAAAAATATCTGCCTTTTTTTTTTTTAAAGTAGTCTGCTGGAGTCCAGAATTCCCTGTTTAATACACTACTCGACATTTTGCAGTTCTCCTGCGGCAGATCTCGGGGACAGATGGAGGAGGAAACGACTTGCCTGCAGGCGATCCTTCCAGGAAGTTGGCCGAAGCAGAGCGCATGATGAGGGAACTGCGCAGCCGCAACTTGGGGACGCACCTGAGAGAAGCAGAAGCTGAGAAAAGGGAGGCTCAACTCTGTAAGGACGTTCCCACACTCTCGCATCCAGTCTATTCTAACCGGTTTGAAATGCAGTGTGCGAAGTACAATATTGAGTCCCCACTTACAGGTGGAGGTGGTCGTCATTTCAGTGTATGTTACCGCTAGAGCATCATGTGGTAAAAATGGGTAGCCCATCCAAGTTACTAAGAGGTTGCAGACTATAACATCTTACCATCATGCACAGAAACAAAAAAGATTCTTCTCCTAAGATATTAGATACTGATACCCCTTTTTACATTTCCATTTTCATTCTTCTTTCATTTAGCTCCTCCAAACATTCTCATTATATCATTTTTGAATGGTCACCTCACCACCATTGGGGTTTGAATTATAAACTGATATTAGCACCATTATTACAAAAACAAAAAATGGATATAGTAGAAATTAACTGACTATATCTAAAGTTTTAATTAAATAAAATAACTTATTGGTTCAAAACTGAGAAATATTAGCTTGGTGCATATTTTTTTCCAATACTGTTTATTATTCTTAGTAAAATAATGTTATCAATGGTTAATTAATAACTGTTGTAGATCATAGCAGTTTTCTTTTAGGATTTGTATTGTTTAGAGTTAGCCTTGACTTTTAACTGCAAGGAGACAGAAATAGTAGTAAGAAAGCATGTGCTGTTCCATGTTTTTCAACTGCTATTCCATGGGCCGGTCCACCGGAAATTTCATGTCTGTTCGCGAAAGAGTTAACTACCCTGATGTTGTATGAAGATTATAGACCCAATGATATTAGTAGAATTCACTTATGCTTAGGGTGATTTCTGCCTTAGAGGTCCCCAAAATAATTCTCCTATTTTCACTAGTCCCCAAATGTAAAAAGGTTGAAAGCCACTGTGCTTCATATTCTGCAGATCTAGTCATTCAAATCCCTAAGCTGACAGGTCATGCAATCTTGGGTCATCACCTCCTTTCTCAGTTTCCATTTCCTTATCTGAAACAGGAGAATGATAAGTACTGTTTTCATGTGGTTATCGTAAAAGTTAAATGAGGCAATGGGTGCAATGCACAGAACAGGTGCTGCACAATGTTAGTTTCCTCTCCTATTCCCTCATAAATTAAAAAACAAACAAACCATGAAATGATTAGAAACTCAGTTCTCCTGTAGTCTTTGCAGCTTAGCTGAAACAAATGCATCTCTTCAATGGAAAACATAAAGTGATGTATTACAGTGCTGAATCGGATAAGGAGCTGGCTGGAAAACCACCAGGTGGAGAACAATGGTCTTGTTAAGAGCATCCTGGACTCTTTAAATGAATATGAAGCCAAACTCACTGGCCTCCGGACTGTGCTAGAGGAGGCAACTGCCCAGACAAAGAAGGCCACTGGTCTCAATGAAGACAACGAGAGGATTTTGGAATCTATCAAGGTGAGTTCACAGTTGGAATCTGTACACTTTCATTAATGACAAGGTTGAGGTAGATGGGTCTTTACCATTGATTGAATGGCATAGCCAGGGACCTGTCTGTACATCTAGTCTGTAGGCATCTCTCTGTATGGTGAACCCTCTGAGCAAACAGGAACAAGGCATTAAATGGAAAACCAAAGTCATTCCTACTCCTCAGTTACCAGAAAAGATTCTGAACTTAAACCACAGAGAAAGCAGAGCAAACTGCTCTCACCCCCAGCTCCTCTGGCTGGTAGAGTGTTAAAGGAATAATGTTACCAAGTAGATGAGAAAATAAGCTAATATTGTTATTAATTCAAAGTATATAACATGTTGTAAATAACTTTTTGTGTCAAATGTGTAAACATCATTATCATAGTCACAAGCAAGGGCATTGTAAGCCATTACCAGCTTTTTAGAGAATTAATTAAATATAGGACTCATGCAGGAGCTGCAAGGACAGAATTTAGAGCTCAAGATTCTATAGTATCTATTTTCAGTGCTGGACATTGTATGCTAAAGCAACAACAAAAGTGCGAGAGGCTATGAAATGGCAGTAAGATCTACTTAGAATAACGTAGGAATTGACTCCGAAACTTGGAAAAAGAGAATAAATAATATCTTAGCAGATGGAATATGCTTTATTTCAAAACCGTCTTTCCATAGTAACACCTCTGCTGAAGTCCTGATTATGCCAAGCCAAGGGAGAAGGATCCAATTTTCTGGGTCTCTGAACTTTGGCAGCCTCCCAGTTTGGCATTCTCAGATCCTGTGTGCTCTGTCTCTTGTTGAAGTCTACCCACATCCTCATGGGGACTGGCTCATATATGTGCTGGTGGTTGGTGCTGGTTTATTTAATTAAAACTCCCTCATTCTTCTCCACAAATCAGAGCTTAATTATATATCCTCCTATATGACTGGGATGACCCCAGGGTAGAAACCTCCTTCAACAATGATAACTGTTGTTTCTGCAGCATGTAGTGTGAGAAACTATGACAGCACACCCACGCTGCGAAGAGAACTGATTTCCCCACACTTTGTGGTTGCCTAGACGATCTTTAAGTTCATCTAGGCAACTAAGAAACCATTCTGACTCAAATTACTCACATTCTGACGTCCAACAAATATGCCTGTGCCCGCTTATCATACATATATTCTGTAGCGCCAGCAGATATTCTTTTTATTCTCTCCAGAGACAAGTTAAAGAAATGAATTCCCTGCAGAGTGATTTCACCAAGTCTCTAGCCACTGCAGACTCTTCCTTACGGCAAACCAACGATTTGCTGCAGCTGATGGAGAAAAGCCAGGAGGTAGAGACAAAATTTGTTCTCCAGAAAATCAAAAAACACTTAAATTATATTGCAAAGACACTGTGAGGTGGGCTGACCTATTTTTTTCCCTCTAGTATATGTCTTTTAGTTGGAAGGAAATATACCAAAATGCCCATCGTGGTGCTCTCCTGGATGAGAGGCATAAATGATTTTTCTTCTTTGTGTCTATTTATATTATTTAACTTATGTCTATTTATATTACTTAACTTGTCTGCAATTAGCTGACATTTCTTTCATAATTTAAAAAATTGAAATACTGTTTTAAAAATATCAAGCAAACCTTTAATAGCAGAAAACATTTAGGACCGATGAAAGGTAGACAACATTTCTTAAACTGATGGGCATTTTGAAAATATCTTTTATGATTGCTATTTCTAAATCAGAAGAAAGGTATTTTGGTTTAGTCCAACTTTACATGAATGATAACAGCGTGCTATTATAAAATCTATCAAAGTTACTACCCACCATTAGGAAAAAATGTTCAAATGGTAGTTAAACTTGAGAGAATGTTATCAGCGCCACTATCTGAAGTAATCAAAGACTAATATAGGGAAGGGGTTTAGAAAACAAATTTCTTGTTGCTTCCTGGAAACAGGTTATTTATGACAGAGTTCAAGAAAATGGCATATACGTTTTTTGCTTAAATTGACACTGTCTCTGTTTACTTGGAAAAAATAGGAATATAAAAGAATTGCTGCCACTGTAAATGAAGTAAGACATGAAGTAAGTGACAAAGTGAGAGAACTTTCCAAATCGGCTAGCAAAGCATCGCTGGTGGCAGAGGCAGAGAAGCATGCACAGTCCTTACGGGAGCTGGCAAAGCAGCTGGAGGAGTGAGTGTGGGCTGTGGCGGTGCAACAGATCCCCAGGGGTGAAAACCGCCCCTCCCCCCCCCCCCCCCCCCGGCCCCCGGGCGGGATGGGTCTCCAGAGCAAGGTGTAGGGCAGGCCAGGACCCAGGGCCAAGTCCCACCAACAAATTGGAGACTGATTCCCAATTTTGTCTCTGGTCAGAGCTGCAGGGCCTTCCCGCCACCCCACCCCAGGTCTCCATGTGCCAAATGAATGGGGGCTCAGCGGCGGGCAGGGGAGGGCGACTGGAGTTGGTCACGCACATGTCTTCCAGCATCAAGAGGAATGCCAGCGCGGATGAGCTGGTGCGCTGTGCTGTGGACGCGGCCACGGCCTATGAGAACATCCTCAACGCCATCAAAGCGGCCGAGGATGCGGCGGACAAGGCCAGCAGTGCATCTGAGTCTGCGCTCCAGGTAGGCGTGTGCCTGGCACCTTCTCTCGATGCACTCTGGAGCGGACTTGCTTTCTTATTTTCTTCCTTAGTGCACTGAAGGACGTATGTATAAAAAAAGCATCACTTTAAATCAGAACTTGTTTCATAGAATAGACTTGAACTTGCTCCAGATATGGGTCATTTCTGTATTTACATGACTGATATCTAGCACAATTTTTAACACTTTGTAAAATTAGATAGAGATTATACTAATCATCAATTTTGAACCAAAATAACTATTATATCCTGCCTCTTATCAGCTATGCTTATTAGGTATTAACATTTACTAAAGAAGAGAGATTTTCTGTGTGTGCACAATATGATAGCCATTTATTTCATATTCTTGGTCTTACACCTCACCATGTCAGTGGACTCCTCTGGGATCTTATATAAACCATAGACTATTCCTATATTTAAAAATAAAAAAACAAAATATTCAGTATCAAAGAAGTAGAGGAAAGGCCTTATTGAAATGTTGAAGACTTTTTACCTCCCAAAGACTAAAAACCTGAAAGCAATTCAGTTCTGTCTTCAGTTATTGCAGAGAATATTGTACAAGTGACAGTGAGGAAATGGAAGAGGTGTCACAGAATTCATCATTATGTCACCAGAGATGGGTCCATTTCCCCAAGGCACAGTTATCCACCAAGATCCTAACTCTATCTTTTAAGGAAATGTCTTTTTAAACTTTCTCCCCTTCTACCTCACTCTTTAAAGATTAAAGATAGGGGCATTGGAGTACGATGAAAAATCTTACTCCACATTTCCTATGCTATACCACATGCTTAAGGCTGATAAATGCTTTGCTTTCAGACAGTGATAAAGGAAGAACTTCCAAGAAAAGCTAAAACCCTGAGTTCTGACAGTGATAAACTGTTAAACGAAGCCAAGATAACACAGAAGCAGCTACAACAAGGTACTGGGGGTGATTTGGGGGGTGGGGGCATCAGGTTATAATCAGTGGTTTAAAACAACCTATAGGACCAGGAGAGGCAATCCTAGGAAAAAAAAAAAAGCTCTTCCTGAATCTCAGTGTTGATATTGATTTGTAACTTCAAGGTTTATTTTATAGATCTGATGTTTCTACACAACATTCTAACATATACTGAATTAATTAGAACTTTATGAATACAAATAAATCTTGAGGGTGATAAGCCTGTTTTGGCCTGGCTTTCAGGGGCTGTTTCATTTCATCTACTTGTGTCTGTGGCATTGGGAATCCCCATAGCGTAGAGGTATGTGCGGTGTTGGTTTCTTATTTAAGGCCAAGATCATTAATTTCAGGTCATTAGAGTAAGTGCTTCAAAATTTCTTTATTTCTTAAATTTATTTTTTAATTTTTATTTTTATATATGAGAGGAGGGGAGATAGTGAGGCAGACTCCAGCATGTGCCCCAACCAGATCTACCTGGCAACCCCATCTGCGGCCAATACTTGAGTACCAAGCTATTTTTAGCATCTTAGGCTGATGTGCTCCAACAGAGCTATCCCCAGGGCCCAGAGCCACACTGGAACCAAGCAAGCCACTGGCTGTGGGAGGAAAAGAGGGAGAGAAGGGGGAGAGTGGGGAGAAGCCGTTGGTCGCTTCTCCTGTGTGCCCTGAGCAGGAATCGAATTCGGGAGATACATATACCAGGCCGACACTCTATCCACTGAGTTACTAGCCAGGGCCTCAAAATCTCTTAAGTCCTGAAATCTTAGCAATTAAAATTATCAAAATCCACTACCATTATGAAACATGAGAATTTTTTAATTATAATTTTTATCATCAAAGTTTTTTTCACTTATTTAATTAAAAAAGGAAAATACTCCTCTAAATCTCACCAAATTCCTGTGTTCTGAAAATGTTGTCTCCTGATTTTCTTTGGTCCTACCTGGTCATTCAGGGCTGAGCAACCACCAGAAGGCCCCCAGCCCTCACTCCACTTCTTATCCTTTCAGAGCCATTAGATAGCTTCTATTAGTAACTTCCCTCCCTCCCTCCATTCCTTCCTTCCTTCCTTTTTCTTTCTTTCATCTATGAAAAATAAAATATATGTATTAACATAGAATCATTTACCTAGCAAATTTCAAGAATTAAAATTTCCTTGTATGATATGTTCTATACAAAATTTAAGCTAAGAAGTGAAGATCAATGTTTTAAATAAGCTTAGGATGCTAGCTACATTTTTACTTTTTTGTTTGTTTTCTACCAGCTTTATTTTTTTTTCTCTTTTTACCTTTTGATCTCCTACACCCATTTCTCTCCCCCCCCCACCCCCACTTCTGGCAACCACCAATCTATTCTCTATGTCTATGAACTTTTTGTTGTTGTTTTTAGATGTTACTAACAAGAAAGATTGTGTGCTTTTTTTGTCTGCATTGTTATTTAAACCAGTCCTGGAATCATAATTGAAGCCATCTTAAAGCATTCATTGGTCATTTCCCATGACCTCTAAGTGGCAATATTACCAACTAGGAATGTCTGTGAGCTCTGCTTGTTTTTCTGAATCTCCTTGAATGTATCAGTTTAAAAATTAACAGAAGCAAACAATGCCTACTTGTGTGTGTGTTTGCTTAGATGGGGCTCTGGTAGTGACACTCCTTTCTGAGACTCTGAAGCTGAAGAGGCATCCATTCTGATTATTTATTCATTTGTTCATTCACTCATAAAGTCATTTATTCATTCATACAGTCATTCATTCACTTATTCATTCAGTAAATATGTACTAATATTAAGCTCCAACTAGTGCCAGACACAGCACTTTGAGTTGGGACACAGCAGTAAACAAGACTAGTACATCCCTTCCCTTCACAAAGCAGAGACTGCCCTGAATAGCATGGAAGTTAAGCCCTCCCCTAGGTTATTGAGCCTCACCCTTTCTTGTGTATTTTCAAGGAGATTGGACACAGGCTTTGATATGCTCCTGACTTCTGCAACCAGGGGACCCTGGAGTTGTGCGTCTAGACACAAGCAGTGGGCATTTCTTGAATGACCTCTTAAATGCAGGTCTGCTCAATGTTGTGCACACACTAGCTTCTTAAGGATCAGTAATACCAATGCAGGGTAAAAATTCACAAAGTAATTGCCTCATAATGTTTTATTTTATTTTAGAAATTAGTCCAGCTCTGAACAACCTACAACGAACTCTGAAAATTATGACAGTTCAGAAAGGGGTGATAGACACCAATATTACTACCATCCGCGATGATCTTCGTGGGATAGAGAGAGGTCAGCATCTCCTGATCCCACTGTACTTGGCTTCGGTTATTGAACAGTTTAGATACTTACACCTCCTTATTTGTGTGTGCGATAGATGACATCGATGGTATGATCAGTAACGCAAAGAGCATGGTTAGAAATGCCAACAACATCACAGATGGAGTTCTGGATGGGCTCAACCCCATTCAGACAGATGTGGAAAGAATGAAGGATACCTATGGGAGCGCACAAAGAGAAGACTTCAACAAAGCTCTCACTGATGCTGATAACTCAGGTATCATGCATTCTTGGCCAGGAAAGAATATCCATTTATTTCCATTGTTATGTGCTTTGTTCATTTTAAATTCTTCCTTATTAAAGTATGATTTTAGAAATTAAAACATTAGAAAACAACTTCATACAACACATTCAAAGAATATGGGTATTCTATTAGAAGAACCAGGAAGGATCCATTCACAATTGCTATTGATTTTCCCTTTTATCTAGGTCCCTGAATTAAGAGGTATTAAATTATGATTGATATTAAGGATTAGGAAAAAAAGATTTAATTTTTTCTATAATGGTCAAGAAAGATGATTTGATATCTAGATTGCAGAATAAAATCCATGCCATATTTAGAAAAGTTTTTACCTGATTCCAAGTCATCTGTTCAACATTTGGGACCCAAACCTACCACTTGACAACTACTGTGAATGAGAACATCTGCATTTAACCTTTCTCAAACGTATAATTATAAATCTCTGTCTTGTAATCTCACCAATAGTAAAGAAATTAACCAACAAACTACCTGATCTTTTGAGCAAGATTGAAAGTATCAACCAACAGCTGTCGCCACTGGGCAACATCTCTGATAACGTGGACCGCATCCGAGAGCTAATTCAGCAGGCCAGAGATGCTGCGAACAAGGTAGGTGTGCCCTGCCTTCCAAGGCACCAGAGCTCCTTCTTTGACAAGTTACCACATTCATCTAGAAAGGAAAGGCATTTATTTACTCAAGAACCTGTTGTCTTTATTACCCTAATTCTTTTGTTGCTTGAAATGTGAAAGTTGATTCCCTCCTGTCATCTTTCAAAAGTACACATCACTTTCATCCCCTGGACTAAATGATCTGGTAAGTCAGGGGACTAAAGCTGTTTTCTTCCCAAAGTTGATGCAGGCAGGAAGAAGGGTTTTCCTCCAGGCCTCGGATAGTAAACTGCAAGTTCAAGAGATTCTGTGATCAGAACGTGCTGATATAGTACTGCAAAGGACCTCCTTTCTTACTGTAACTTGAAAAGTTGTAGAATCCAACTTTACTGAGAATGGAGGAATAGTTTCTACCAGCCCAGGCGGTGTTCTGAACATGGGATTATAGCAAATTTCCATCATTGGAGCACTGATCCATCAGCCTTTCTCATTTTAACCTGACATTATTTACTTGAATTCCTGACAACCTCTCTTTCACAGTTTGTTTGTCCTAACATAACATTAATGAAATATCATGTATTTTTCAGTCCCCCCACCCCATGAGATATTTGGATAAAGAGAATTGGAAAACCACGTCAGAATATCACTGTCCCGGAGTCTCTGTCAGTGATTTTTAGGCTCCATATGACTTCTTGTGAGCCTCAAATTGTGCCCTTTATTATTATTATTATTATTATTATTATTATTATTATTATTTTAGGAAAAAGAAGTAGTGTCTACATAAAATCTTAAGCAGGAAAACAAAGAGCATACGGCACACTTTGGAAAATAACTACCTTCCTCATACTCATGCATGCTTTATAAAAACCAAATGAAAAGAATGTGTTTCTAGCTTTTATGCTTCAATATTTGTTCACTAATTTATGCAACAGAATTTGGAGAGTATAAATAGCACAGTGGTCAAGAGCTGGTGAGCCCAAGCCAGGAAGGATTATCCATTTTCTCCATTGTTATGCTTTGTTCCAACCAAGCCAGACTGCCTTGGTTTTGATCCTAGTTCTGTCACTTCTAAGCTGTGAGGCCCTGGGCCAGTCCCTTCACCTCGCCGTGACTTGGTTGCCTCATCTGTAAGCAGACTAAAGAATATTATGGACCCCATGAGAGTGTTAGGCTTAAATGAGCTAATGTAAAACAGTTCTTGACTAATAGTACCATGTAAGTGGAAAATAAAAAATAATCAGCAAGTGCTTTTGAACATCTGGCTTGCATGGCACTCTCCTGGGTGCCTAGGACACAGAAATCATTATTAAGCCATAGTCCTGGACTTGGGGTCTTCCCAGCTGATGCACTGACAGCTGATGAAAAGACTACTCTACGAGGCTGGATAAAAGTGTGTTATGTGGGTTTTGAAAATATTCATATCTACCTGGAGAGGCTCAGAATAGTACGGAAGAACACATATAGAAATGTTTAATGCAATACAGCTTATAATCACAAAAAAATAATTGGAAAATATCCAAATGTCCATCAAGAGATGGATAAAATGATAAATAATGATACAATGAAAGACCATACAACAATAAGTGTGAGTGAGCTCGAGCCAGTTGTATCAACACAGATAAATCTCAAAACCAAGTGAGGCAAAGAAAGCAAGCTGGAGACCATGTTTACAAAAATACTTAAAACATGAAAAATAAGATGAGTTACAGTATATAGGTAAATGCATATTTAGTAAAAATATGAAATCATGTATGAGACTATGTCTGGGGACCCAAATTTAGGGTAGTGGTGACCTCTGTGAGGGAGGGGGGAGCAGGAGCAAGGCCAGATACTCAGGAGGCTTCAATTATATCAGTTGTTTAATTTCTTGGGATCGTGATGCATATGCAGGTATATTCTCTATTCTTTTTTGTATTCCTGAAATATTTTCTTAATTAAAACAAGTTTTTTAAGGAGTAGGAGTTTTCAAGGTGACCAGAATCACAAGGGCATGTCAGTCAGGACTCAGGATGTGGTCAGGTCTATTCGAGGTTGGGTAGAAGAGAGAAGCATACCATGAACCTGTACGTGGGCAAAAAGGGACCTCAGTTGCGAACACTTTGGAGAGATTCTGGCCCACACACCACTCAGGACCCCACCATCACCACGTAATGCCTCATATATACAAGTTCCTCCATAAATAATTAAATGCTTGATAGGTAAAATGTAGAGTTGGTATAGGTATGATTCCAGGAGTGTTCTCCCTTAGACTGAAAAATATTTATTTTCTGTGTTTTAATGCAGAGTTACCAAAGCTGGTCCACAAAGCAGCTGTAGTAAGAGAGCTTTCATGACCAGCTTGATAGAAGTATGAAAAGGAGATGTGTAGAAACTTTTAATAATTTGAATTGCTTCACCATCCAAGCATGGGATCAGTGAAATAAAACTTTATTTCATTTTTATAGTAATTTAATTTTTAACATGTATTTTTTAAAAAGACTTGGTCCAGGGCAGATGAGACAAAAATAAAACTTTATTTCATTTTTATAGTAATTTAATTTTTAATGTGTATTTTTTAAAAAAGACTTGGTCCAGGGCAGATGAGACAAAAATAAGGGTCCTCCCCACAGTATTTAAAAAGCACTATTTAGAGGGCCTTGGTGCACTCATTTGTAGGAGTGAATGTCTGTAATAAATGCAACCATAACTTGTAATATGTTCGTGGGAAAAAGTTTCTTTAAAATTTTTTTCTTGCCTGACCTGTGGTGGCACAGTGGATAAAGCGTCGACCTGGGAATACTGACGTCGCCAGTTCAAAACCCTGCACTGGTCTGGTCAAGGCACATATGGGAGTTGATGCTTCCAGCTCCTCCCCCCTTTCTCTCTTTCTCTCTCTCTCTCTCTCACTCTGTGTCTCCTCTCTAAAATGAATAAATAAATAAATTTAAAAAAAATTTTTTTTCTTGATGTATTGTATATTTACTATATGCCAGGTATCATGCTAAGTGCTTCCTTACACGTTAGCTCATCTACACAAAAGCCTTCCAGGGTTGGAATTGTTATTATAATAATGATTATATTTCGGGCACAGAGATTAAGTGACTTCTCAAAGACCCCGGGTTTAGGAAGAAAATGAATGCTTTATCACCCTCCTCCTGCAACAGTTTCCTGAGTGTTTAATCCAGATCTGGGAGACATTCCCATTCCTTTGCTCCTCATGACAGCGTGGGAAAGGCTGATATGTACCTGAAAGGAGTAGCTACACTGTCACAGGCTACCCCTCTGAACACACGTACTTTTCTCACAGTGGAATGGCTAACACCACAGATCTCATCACTCACAGGTCGCTGTCCCTATGAGATTTAACGGCAAATCTGGTGTCGAAGTCCGGCTGCCAAGTGACCTGGAAGATTTGAAAGGATACACGTCCCTGTCTTTGTTTCTCCAAAGACCGGAGTCAGCAGACAATGGGGGGACTGAGAATATGTTTGTGATGTACCTCGGAGATAAAGATGTGAGTATTGCTTGGACATTCCTCTTGTGTTTAAAACAGAATATGGTTTTTGAGGTGTTTGACACCACTGTGTCACTGCTGTTGGCAGAGTAGGAGGAAACCCCACTAACACGTCAGCAAACTCCATTATCCCTGATGGTGCTGCCACAAGGAGGCTTCCATCAATCATAACTGATCCCTGCTGGCAAATGTAGACTTCTTACTGGATGGGCCCAACACGTGGGCACACACATACACACCTGGGATTAAAGATTGGCCTCTTTCCCCACATAACCAGGGCAGCAATATCAAGCCTTTATGAAAACCAGCAGTTCTTTCTCTCACAGAATTGTGGCCCTTTTCTCTTTCTTGCTCAGAACATACAGCCCCAGCCTTCCTCAAGTCTGTGGGATGGGACCATCTGTGGATGAGGACTGGAGCAAATGAAACCTCTCCTACCTAATTAATCAGTACTCCACTTGCCGCATCTCTATACTTTTAAATTTTCTTAACTGCTACTGTTTTAGGCATTCTGAAGAGTTTATTTCAGAATTTAATTCCTCCATTTAAAATACATTTCTTCAACCTAATTGTCAGAGGAAAAACTAGTCACTGGTTGGATTAGGATACAAGTTTTGGAAAAGAAATATCTGAAACACACTTTGTGAAAATTCTGTCATAAGAAACAACTGGCTGTCACTAGTAGACATCGTATTTAAAAATTCCTAAAATCAACACAATTATTAGTCATTGTTTCTGCTTCGGAATATTGGTCTTTATTTGTAGCTTTCTTGTGACAGGATTTTTGTTTTGTATTATAACAAAATGCACATCGCTTTGTTTCTTCAACAAGTTTATACTGTATACCTACCAGGTGCTACAGCCGGTATGTATGATAAAAATAAATTCGCTTTCTTGAGTGTACTTAATGTACACTTAAAATTCGTTTAAATGGTATATTTTACTGTAATTTTAAAATATGTGTATCTACCTTAAAATGCTGATGTTCTAACGGGGAGAAAGGCACATATGTAGCTGTGATGATACAGGGTGCTAGGTGTTATAGCAGAGGCATGCACGTGGTGTTAAGGGAATGTCGTAGGGCTTGAGAGAGCAATAATGGCTTAGCTCCCTTACCAGGCTAAAATCTAATGGAGACCTGAGTCCTATCTGCTTCATCTTTCTGACAGGTGCTTGGCAAATATGTGTAGAAGAAATAAGTGCACTATACCATGAGCAAAGACAGCTCAGACATTATTAAGTGTTCTGTCTGTACAAGGATACACCTCATTTATTCTGGCTGCCCAAGGCTTCTTATACAAAGCCCACTAGTTATTTGAAATGCACTCTCTTGGGGTGGGAAGTTAAGAGACTACGTGTGTCAAGTGCTCTGAGGTAGACTTTCTGCCTCCAGGCCTCCAGGGACTACTACATCGGCATGGCAGTCATAGACGGCCAGCTCACGTGTGTCTACAACCTGGGGGAGCGTGAGGCTGAACTCCAAGTGGACAAGATCCTGACCAAGAGTGAAACTCAAGAGGCGGTGATGGACCGGGTGAAATTCCAGAGGTACAAGTCTGACAGACTACTGTTCTTGTTATTCTGATTGACGCTCATCAAACTTCAATGGCACATGTTGCTGAGCCTGTTTTTATAATCTTGGCTTTCAGTTTTTCATTTTTGCATAAATTTTTATATAACTTTATTTTCTAATTTATATTTTAACAGAATTTATCAGTTTGCAAGGCTTAATTATACCAGAAAAGCCACATCCAATAAACCAGAAACACATGCATTCTATGATATAGACAGTGAAAAGAGCAACACACTTCTCAATTTGGATCCTGAAAATGTTGTGTTTTATGTCGGCGGTTACCCACCTGGTTTTAGTGTAAGTGCAAGTGTTATTTCGCTGAGTGAAAATATTTGAATTTTTATTTGGTATGATGACCTCCTGTCTCTACTTCTCAATTATATATAAGATGGATTTAACTATATACTTTCAAAGCTTACCCAGGGATAATAGCTAACACTTGAGTATTTTCTTGCTCAGTGATATATGCTAAGTATATTAATTTAAAAAGCATCATTTTCAGTACCACTTTACAGATGAGGACACTAAGACAAAGAGTTTGAGTAACGTCTCCAAGGTCATACAGCTGATAAATAGTAAAGCCAGAGCATTTGGTCCCAGGGTCCACATTCCTAACCCCTATTATTATGTTGATGGTTAAAAGTAACAGATTCATACTATTTCTTGGTCAATCTGATCATTGTCCTATGTTCAATTAGCAGCATTTATATTTCACTTTTTTCAGCTTCCTAGGAGACTTAGATTCCCTCCCTACAAAGGCTGTATTGAATTAGATGACCTCAATGAAAATGTTCTGAGCTTGTACAACTTCAAAAAAACTTTCAATCTCAATACAACTGAAGTGGAACCTTGTAGAAGGTAAATAAAGCCTAGAAACTGTCTCTATAGTTGTGATCTTTATAACTTGCATATATATTACACATAATAAAGGATGGCTGTTGAGATGCCGTGGATGTCACTGGTGGTTTGGACCAGTAGTCTTAAATTATTCTTATACGCAACAGTCTAGTTCATCCTAAAATCTAATACTGGTAGTCTTTCTTTTATTTGATAAATACCTACCATAGTTCCACATTTAAAGACGCACCCTTTTTTGAAAAATTTGGGGTCTCAAAACTGGGTGTGTCTTATACAGTGGTTGTGGCATTTCAAATGCCATAGATGGAACTGAGGACGAGGCAATATATGAAGATAGTGATTCATCATCAGACACAGATGAGGACAAGCTAATGGATGGGAGTGATAAGGAGTTTGACAGTGATAAGGAGTTGTATGAATTTTATGATGAATAAAACTTGAGTTCAATAACTTTATGTAATACTTTTTTTTTTCAAATTTCGGGCCCCAAAATTAAGGTACATCTTATATATACATGGGGAAATACAGTATATGTTAGATTGATAGAGTTTTCTCGATTAAAAACAAATAAATTTCAAATTTTTGGTGCCTCCTACCACAAAATGTTCAGTGTGGGATGTTACCTGATTTAGACACAGAAGTGTGTATATACTTAAATATAGCAAATATTTTCAAAATAGTGATTCACAAAGTACACCATGACTTTCGAGATACTCTGACATGCAGACCTATTTGAAAACTGCTGTTCTAAGCTCCTGACCTTCCCTCTAGTTAAAATAATTTAGGATATTGTAATATGAAACAGACTAAGTATTTATTACTCAGAATAAAATTATTGTATTTCATATTAATTTTTTTATGTTTCAAGTTCTTCAGCTACTGGGCCACACCTTCCTAAGTAGATATTTCCAAAGGGGACTCTTGAATATTATCTTTATTGAGCTAGTGTTTAATTATCACGAGAGTATAAGAGTACATCCAGGAGAAACATTTAAAGATGGTTCCCCTTCTTTAAAAAATCATGACACCTAGATTGTTTATGCTTTGCTCTATTTTTTAGATAGCAACATCTCATAATATAAACATACTTGTGTGGTAGCCCTTTGCTGCTGTGTTCTAACTTGTGATTGATATTGACAGGAGAAAGGAAGAATCAGACAAAAATTATTTTGAAGGTACAGGCTATGCTCGAGTTCCAACTCAACCAAATGCTCCCTTCCCAACCTTTGGACAGACAATTCAGACCACTGTGGATAGAGGTTTGGTATTCTTTGCAGAAAACCAGGTAATCTGTAACAAGCATCTTTATACTAACAAATATGTTCATTTGATTGAGCAGTTTGGGGGTAACTGGGTTATTATAAACAACCAACTAGATCTGAAGGACAATGTACAAATGTTACCTGCATCCTTTCCCTTGGTCCAATTCTACTTGCTTTGGTTTTGGGATTGTGTGTTTTAATAAGGCAAGTAATCAGGAATTTGAGAACATGTTACCAAGGTGTGGAAAAAATTACCCACTTACCCATCCAATTCTCGTTGTCAGTTTTATTTTTTGAAAACTACTACTTGTCTAATACTTCATTTGTTCTGTGTAAAACCATGTGAAGACCTCCTGGAGTCTCTGAGGGCTAGACTTTTCACCTCCAGCTATTTGCATCTTGGTCCGATTCTTGCCCGGCTATGTGTGAGATTGTCTTTATCAGCCTGACCCTTAAGTTGGATAAGACATGGAAGTTTCTCTGTTATCGAACAGCTCAGTGAGATTCTTAGAGACTATTCTTCAGTCTACTAATTTAGAAAAGTCCAGAGTGATCTTCTGCAAGTGATCATTAGCACCATCTGCTGGTAGATGGGCTGGGAGTTGTCTGCTCCTATGAATAGCCCTTCTGTAGTTACTACTCCTTAGGTAGCTTTTCTGGAGAAATGGGGATCTCCAGTCTAAGAATGTGGGATTAATAAGGACTTGAGGTTCTACCAGAGTCTTCCCCCTGAGGGGTGGGGACACAGACCTGTCCAACTCTTCTTTCTGGCATTGTCTGGACCCTCCCAAGGACTCCAAGGCTGAACCAGCTCAGATGGTTTGGGAAGGTCCTGACCTGCCTGAAGAATACAGAGCTGAGAAGTCACAGCATATTTAGGGAAAGGTGTTTATTTTCCAAAATAAGGTCTTCTTTGTACTACATTTTGAAGTTCCTTAAGACTAAGAACCAGAAATACTACTTACATTAGAAGAAGATTTACAAAATACCATTAGCAACCAGATAAGAGAAAATGATCTAGAGACTGGCTCATTACTCTCAATGAGTTGATATTATTCTGTTATTTATGAGTGTGATGAACCATAATGGTTTCCAAGAACATGGCTGAGGATCCAGCTAAGGACCAATTTTTCTTTTAGATAAGGACTCTGGCAGGAGACTTCAAAGGGAAACCTTCTTATCAATAGGGACCTGTATAAGAGCAAACCTTCAAGCCTTAAGGGAGAAATTCCTCTACTTACCTTTCCATTAAGGAAATGGCTGGCCTTGTGTGTGCCTTATACCTGGATGGGGATGCAAAACCAATCGAGACATGATTCCTAACTTTGAGGACCTTGTGTGCTCGACGGGAAGATAAATATTAAACAAATTTATGCTTGTTAATTGGTTAATTATGCCATCATAATGCTGATGAGCCATGCAGAGGGAAAGTTTAAAGTGAAATAAGGATGTGTAACAGAAGAGACTTTCTTGAACAGAGGATGCTTAATCTGAGACCTGGAGGGCAAATAGAAGACAGCATGGAAAGGGGAGAGGGCAGAAGGGTGGTCCATGTGGAGCAGGGGCAAGAAGAAGACCCAGACAAGAGAAGGGCAGGGAGTACTTGAGGATGGAACAGTGGCTCGTGTGGCTGGAACACAAAGAGGCAGAGCAACCACAGAGAAATGAGACTGAAGGGATGATCCGTGCCTCAGAGCATCTGTTGGGAAGTTAGGGCTTTATCCTGAGAGTGAAGGAGAGTAATTTGCTCACACTGGCATTTTCAAAAGACTAATCTGGCAGCAGAGTGGAAAACAGATTCAAGAAGCACAGAGTAGATATGGGGGAACAGTGTGTTCTTGCTGTGTAGTCCAGCTGAAGGAGCTGTGGCTGAAACTAGATGGCATGAGATGGAGAGAGTTAAAGAAGTGGCGGAATTGACGAGATTTGATTGGATGGGAAAGAGAGAAGAATCAAGAATGACTCCTAGTGGGTTTGTGGCTGGCTCAGCAAGCAGTTAGTAGTGAGAGAGAAAAGAGATCAAGGTGAAGGGCGAAAAGACAGGCTTGGCAGCAGGTGGAAGACATGTAGATCACCAGTTCTGTTAGAGATATTCTGAATTTGAGTATCCATGAATCATGCCAGCAATGACAGTAAGATAAGCAGATGTATAGACCTGGTGTTGAAAAGACAGGTCTAGGCTAGAGAAAAACATCTGGGCTTTATGTGCACACCTGAATTGAAGTTACAGGAATGTCTGTGATTGTAAAGACAGACAGAGTGGTGGGAGGGAAGAGGTCCTATGCATAATCCCCAAAGAACCCCCAGCACTTAAATGGAAAATTAGAGGGGGGTAAGCCAGCAAATGAAACTGAGACATAGTAATAAGTCAAAAAAGAGATGGTGGAAGATGCCTGGGGTTTAAGCAAGACCATACCTCCTTCCAAAAGGTAGCAGTCACCTTCCTTCCTTCTTTCCTTCCTCCCTCCCTCCCTTCCTTCCTTCCTTCCTTCCTTCCTTCCTTCCTTCCTTCTTTCCTTTGCTTATCTTTTCAGTTTCCATTTTTATATGCTGGTTATAGATTGCTATGACAGAAAATCATAATAGCCAGCAGTTATTGCATCCTTCCTGTGTGCCAACCACTGTATATGATGTTTGACAAGACTTATAACGTATAACCATCATACCCATCCCAGCATCTGGATAGTGCAGCACAATTGTCACTTCTAATTAAGGAGCTGAGAGCAGTCTGTCCACTTAGCTCTTCCTTGGTTGAGTCTCCTGGTAATCTATATTGTTTTCATGTTCTAGGACCACTTCATCTCGCTAAATATAGAAGATGGCAATCTGCTGGTGCGATACAAGCTGAATTCAGAGCCACCAAAAGAAAAAGGAACTAGAGAAGCCATAAACAATGGGAAAGATCATTTGGTATATCCTGAGTCTGTTTACTTGAATTGTTAAATATCCTTAGTCCTTTAAAATTTAGTCAGTGTCCAAAACACTTTTCTGTGGCCAGATGAATTAATACTTATTAACTGAAGAATACATCCTTTTAAAATTTGAACATCTGGGCATAAAATACATAACATGTATGTGGCATATATAAAGCACACTTAATTTCAAATATAAACACTTTTATTAAAATGTTTTAATATTATACTTTTATGGAAAAGTGCTAATGTCAGAGTCTTCCTACCATGTGTGTAAATGAATCTGAAGGAAGACAAAAAGCATAATAGCTCGGAGGTACTGTGGGTAGGATTCTTTTATTTCCCATTGCTCGCTCACTCACCTCTCATTTATTTCAGATTCAGATCAAAATTGGAAAAGTCCAGAAACTTATGCGGGTAACTGTGAATTCTCAACACATTAGAATTGACGGTGAAATATTTGATTTCAACACATACTATCTGGGAGGAATTCCACTTTCAATCAGGGAAAGGTAAGATGATATTTTCTTTTTAAAGGAAGTAGATTGCTTCTCAGTGGTTATGATTGCTACTGATTAGTTTGCCTTTTTAAATTTTAACAATAAATAAACCAAAAAAGTTAGCTTTTCAGTGTTAAGCAGGTATATATACTGGACAACAGGACCAGACATTTGAAGGGGGATTGGAGAAGTTTGTGACATACCCAGTATTATTCCTGGAGAAGAAAAATTGCAGGAATATAGATGGTGTTGACAATGCTGCCAATTAGAATGGAGGCTGTGGCCCCGGGGTCCTTACAGGTAATGTGACAGAGCATAGGCAGTCCCGTGTCTGACTGGTAGTGCTAGGCACTGAAAGCTGGAGTCGCTGCCTTTGAGAAAGACCTCCAGAATGTGAAGTACATCTGTCTACCTGCCACCTTACATGTAATCAACATAGAATAGGTGCGTGCCTGTTTTTCAAATTAGTGAACACATGAATGAATTAAATTTGTTTGAAAAGAGGTAAAAATCTGAATGAGAGAAAACCACTTTGAGAATGTACTTCAAAAGAACTTTTATATTTTATTTATATCCTCCAAAAAGGGTTTGAGATAGCTGATGATAATATATAAAAAGAAGATGCCCTGGACAGGTTAGTATAGCCTGCCTCATGACAAAGCTAAGAGAGTCCTGGAATGTCTGATTGTGAGTACGTACTTGTATTTGAGATTGAGGCTAGTTAACTTTATTCTAATTTTTTAATCAGTTGGAAGGAATGCTAGATATAATTTATAAGGTGTTAGGCAAAGGTTCTTTTTTTCTTCTACAACCCTTATATACTTAAGCATGTCCGTCCTTAGTAAAGAGGCACTAATCTTTGTTTTAAAGTTGTCAGCATGATCCCCAAAAACAAATATGGAGGTGAGAAATCTTAATACTTTAATATTAGAGTTTGGAATGTATTTATTTACTCCTTAGGTTCTTTGAACTGGTAAAAAAAAACCCTTGTAGATCATGGTATATAACTTCTGAATTTTAAATTTTATAGATGAAGAAATTAAGAGCCAAAGAGGTAATCTTAATATTTAATATCATCAATATTAAATAACAATTCAACCATGAATACCTAGTCAGAGATAGTTAATAATATTGATTATATTCAATTAAATGTGATAAAATAGAGTAACTTAAGGTAGCACTATTTGTGCACATCTGGAGTTCTAATTTATTGGTTCATCAATCATTGACTGTCTAGTAACAACAGGCAGCATGGAGGGTGTTGGGAAGACAGTGATGACCAGGGCAGAGCCGCAAGTATAGTGGAAGAGAGACAGTAGAATGTGACCAATGCTGTGAGAGGGGATTCTCCGGATGCTGGGGGATCCAAGGGGGGTATCTAATCCAGTGGGGGGCAGGGGCAGGAAATTGGCCTCTCACTAGACCTGAACGGTGTTAGCAGTCACCTCACATGAAGAACCATAAGCTACAGAGAGTGTGAACTTTCAGATAACTGGAGGACACTGTGAAGCAGGCCAGGGTTGCCCCACAGGACTGGTATGGAAAGCAGGGGCCAGATCACAGAGGATCTTGAAAGTCTTAGTAAGGACCCATCAGGGGGACTTCAGCTGAGAAAGGACATGATTGAATCTGGGTTCTCGGTAGCTACGCTGGTTCAAGGCGGTGACTGGAATAAAAGGGGAAAGGGTAGAGGCAAGTGGAGCAGTTGGAAGATGGGTGTATTGAGAGGTGAGAGAAGAGGGTGACCTGACCAGGGAAATGGCAGTGCAGATAAGGAAATAGGAGCGGATTTCCAGGGTATTTAGGACAGTGAGTGGACAGCACTGAATGGCTGCTTGGCTTTGGGGAGTAAAGGGGAAAAGTGCTCAAGAGATGCACATGGTTTGTGATATAGCACTCGGCACATGGGGAGCACTACGGGAGGAGCAGGGTGATGAGTTTGGTCTGAGACGGCAGGTAGAGATGCCAAGGCGGGGTTGGACATAAGGCCTGGACCTTGGGAGAAAAGTTCGGGCTGAACAGAGGGTGAATCAAGCTTGGGTGCAGCTGGGTACTGAGGTTTTGGGAGCAGGTGGGCCCACCCAGAGCAGGGAGGAGTTCTCGGAGGTGATACGGAAGCCATTGGTCAGTGATTTGCCCTTGTGTGGTGTTCAGTAGAAGGCCCACAGACAGCGGGCAGAGATGTAGGTGCCAGGCAAGCAGGGTTTACTAAAAAAGGGTACTGGGTGAGAATCAAAAGAAGTTGTTCTAGTTTGGGCTCAGTCACCAAAGAACAGTGTGGCCTTGGGTTAAGTTGTCACTCAGCCTATTTCTTAGGGTGGTTATGGGGTTCAAAGTGGTTAGCACAGGGCCTGGCACATGGCTAGGCTCAGTAAATGTGAGTTCATAAAACATCTCTCTCGAAAGGTAAGGATAGTATAACAGTACCTTGCACAAAATAAGTGCTCCATATCTGTTAGTGTCCCTTCCTTCCCCCTTTTCCTTTTTTTCCACCTTCTTGTTCTTCAACCTGTACTTTATGGATAGAAGGGCATCAGGAGATGGTTGATGAGTCTAAAATGTGTTGGAATACAAATCTAAATGTATGTGTAAATAGACAAGATCCAGGAATCAATAGGAACTTTCCTTCTCTTCTGAGGCAAAAAGCCATTTTTATAAAATAATTAAGTTCATACTGCAATTCCAATGAGGATTCATTTCTTCTTTTTCCTTTAATGAAATTTAATTTTATGCATATTACATGTAGCTAAACTGCCTATAATGAATTGAATAAGAATGAATGCAGATACCCTTCCATTTGGAAAAATGAGCTGCCTTAGGGATTTATAATAAAATCAGCTTTGTGCTTTCCTTAGTACATTTGTTTAAGAAACAAATATTTGCCTGGACTTCAGTTGGCTCAGGTGTGTTAATGTTTTATGTGAATTCAACTTCACGCAGAGCCAGATGTCACACTGAAGGGAAAATGCCAAGGCAGCCATGTAAGAAGAGCTGCTTTAGAAATGGCCCTTGTTATAATGATTGCCCCAATGTGGTTCCTTAGCTGGCCATCTCACATTGAGTCCCTGCTCCATACCAAGCACCATTTGTGTGTGTTACACATATTAACTCATTTGAACTCCTGCCAACCCTGGGAAACAGATTAAATATGCCCAATATATATATCAATGAAGAAACAGAGGCACAGAGAAGTTTGGTCACCTGCTGAGGCAACAGAAACAGGATTTGAACCCAGGCAGTCTGGCTCAAGAGTCCACAGTTCTAGAGCAGCACTTTCTTCTCTCTGAGAACACCTCCTGACTGTTTAGAACAGGGGTCCCCAAACTTTTTACACAGGGGGCCAGTTCACTGTCCCTCAGACCATTGGAGGGCCGGACTATAAAAAAAACTATGAACAAGTTCCTATGTACACTGCACATATCTTATTTTAAAGTAAAAAAACAAAACAAGAACAAATACAATATTTAAAATAAAAAACAAGTAAATTTAAATCAACAAACTGACCAGTATTTCAATGGGAACTATGGGTGCAGATGCATCCTGTGCTCCTCTCACTGACCACCAATGAAAGAGGTGCCCCTTCCGGAAGTGCGGTGGGCCGGATAAATGACATCAGGGGGCCGCGGTTTGCGGACCCTGGTTTAGAACCTTGTGCCACATGTGGTTCCAGTCATTTCCTAGGCATTGACTTGTTTAATCCTTGCAATAAGCCCTTGCCCAGGTTGCAGTTAGGAGGTGGTGGAAACGGTATGTGAGGCCAGACAATGGCTCCATTGTTTCAGCGTGGTGTTGGTTACCAAGCCACATTCTTCATAATTGTCTAGAACCAAAAAGTAAGTTTGTTTCTTCTGAGTTTAACTTAGAGGTGGACAGGAAAAAAAAGCTAACTTAAAAGTGGCTAATTTAAAAGGAAACAGGAAAAAAAGAGCAGAACGTTTTCTAGAGCATTCCTGGCTCTAATAAATTACTTGTATATTAAGTTAACAATATATATTTATGAATATTTATAGCATATTGATTTATTAATATATTTTCTATTCATCATTCACTCCTGGGGTTAAGAAATTCTAGATATTATATATCTTCTCTGTCTCTGTACCTTTTGGGGACACTGGTCATTTTTCTGTTAACATTATTGTGTTTATGTTTAAAATGAGAATGCAGGGTCACACAGAAAGGAAGTAGATTTTCCCAACCTCACAAAATAAGTAGCATTATAGAAATCCCATAGGAACAGATAACCCTAAGATAAATACTTATTTATGGATGAGAAGTAGCAGAGTGCAGTGTCTCAGCCCCAGTTCTCAGGTACGCCTGGGCTGGTACATCCCTTCCCATTTTTTGTGTCCCAAATCAGGTTTAACATTTCCACACCCGCTTTCCGAGGCTGCATGAAAAATCTAAAGAAAACCAGTGGCGTAGTCAGGTTGAATGATACTGTGGGAGTAACTAAGAAGTGCTCAGAAGACTGGAAGGTAAGTGAAGGGTTCACAGCCTTACAAGGGGCACTCCCCAGCCCGCCCATTTTTGGTATTAGCACAACAGCTCTGGGCTCTTTTCTGGTAGCACACAGTGTGTCATTGTAAACTGGCTCACATACACTCCCCACGTATTTGCAAAACCTCTTTAGGTTTGCATATGAAATTTGTAGAAAAGGAGGAATACCAATTATACACACAAAAACCTATAGATGATTGATAAATTAGCATTCAGGAAAGCAAACTCATTTCTTCTCAAGGCGTCATAAACCAAATTTTCTGTTGAGGTGTGATGACATAGGGTAAGATCTAGATTTCAGTCATGAAATGATTGCAATGTCAGTCATTTATCCCGTGTTTGTCTTTCAGCTTGTGCGATCTGCCTCATTCTCCAGGGGAGGACAGTTGAGTTTCAGCAATTTGGATTCCCCATCACCCAGCCAGTTCCAGGCCTCCTTTGGATTTCAGACCTTTCAACCCAGTGGCATATTATTAACTTATCCAACAGGGGTATGAAATAGTACATGAATATTAAAATATTAAACCTGACTCAAAGTTTGATGTCAGAAACTATAGAAAGATTTTGAACGTGGGTGTTTTACCTATCACTACATGGTAAATGCCATTTTGTATTTCAACCATGGAAATTGAAATACACATCCTAGGTAGGTCCTAAAGGAAATGAGGCTTGGAAAGTATATTATATAGTTCACAGAATTGAATTTGTATGTATTCATGAGCTCATTTGCATTCTGTTTAGATTTCTTTTCTGTGTCAAGACGAATTATAACTGTTATAAATAATAATGAAGCTTAAAGTTTTAGCTCTAAGGTAAAAAATCAGAATGTAGCCCCATTTATTCCTTTCTTTATTTCTCAAAAGATAGCTCTTCTGTTTTGCAGCAGCAGCAAGTTGGACAATATTTACATCTGGGAAATGGGGGTAAAGAAGATCCTTTGCTCAAGTACAGCAGAGGCACAGGAATTCTCTTCAGCAAGGCAGTGCCCTCTATAACTTAAGAGGGTTTAGCAGGCACAGTTACATAGGCGTGGAACTCAGCTAAGACTTAGAAACCCCCGTGTGGAACAAGTGGGACTTTAAAATATAAGTAGAAATAGCGTACTGCCATTCATGGATTTCTTTCTTCAGGATTTCCAGCACAACATACATCTAGTATGTATTGAAAGGAAGGATGGTAGCTGACTCTGTGGCTAAAGCCTTTCCTCTCTTGACATCTTTGCTTATCCACATTTAGAGATCTTTTTTTTTCTCTCAAAAACTAGCGCTAAAGAAGACGTGCTCAATAACGTTTAGACTTGAGAATGCTTTTCCATCAAAACAGGATGCTTTGATTGGTTCTTTGACACACAACAATTGTTTCCTCTGCTGAGGGTAGGGACACAACATAACAAATGGTAAAAAGCAGAAGGAAGATTTAATTGTCTTAGTAAAAGATGAGATCAATCCTGGGCAATGCAGGAATCCTAGAAATACCCTAGGAACATGGCCCTCAACTTCATAATGGGTTAGATAGAAATATGTATCAGTTGGCATTCTTTTATCTAATTTGCAATGAATATTGTCCATTGAAAATAATCAACATAAAATGAAACTGACATGACTATTCCCACACACTGTAAAGATTGTTTTAGACTAAAAACTCACTGAAAAATTTACATCTTGCTGAAAACTGGAAAAATTGTACTTTGTAGAGAAAACAACAAAAATTAAAATGGTAACTATTAAAACTACACATATTTTTTACTAAGAATTGACAGAATGAATCAAATCATCTTGCCATAATTTAGAGCTGCAGAGTTTGACATTGGAAAATTGAACTTCCTAGAATTATGGCCAAAAAATAAAAAATTCATAATGATTGAAGAGATTGTTCTTATAATCACATGTGAAAAAAAATAATGAATCAAGTCTTCATTCTAAAGTTTATTCAGAAAAGAATTGATCTGACAAAAATAACTTAAATAGAACAAAAGTAAAAATAGAAAAATATAGAAATGATTTTACTGTTTTTTATAATTCATGGAGAAATTAAACTGGTTTATAAATATAGGTCCATAAAATGCTTTTGACAGATTTTTCAGTGTTGAAATAATTTGTGTAAGATTTTAGTATTCATAAACATGGAGTTAAAACCTTTAAAAATAATCTTTACATTTTGGTCAAAACACCCTGACTGTTTTATTCATAGTTTTGATCATAAATTCAGTATTTATACATTCATAATCCTTAAATGCAAATTAATTGCATTGATGAGTATGTTCTGTGATGATTTCAGACGAGTAGGCTACAGGTCACCCTAGAAGATGGTCACATTGAACTAAGCACCAGTGATGGCAGCAACCCAATTTTTAAATCTCCAAAGACATACATGGATGGTTTGCTGCATTACGTGTCTGTAATAAGCGACAGCTCTGGGTGAGTGGAACAGCACTTCTGCCAGAACACTAAGAATTTTACGTGATTTAGTTTAATAGAGTTTTCTAGGATCTTGTGAAATATTTGTTCTTGAGACTGACACTATTTTACTAGCAAGTCTGGTTCTTCCTGGTTCTATATCAAATTCCTCACTAAAAATTAATTGGCATTGGATGGATAAATAAATTGGGGTATATCCAAAATGGAAGAACAAATGGGAGTAAGAAGAATGGAAACTCTACATATTTCTATGGCAACCTGGTTCCTGGGGGCTGGGCAGTCCTTTATCTGGCTGTGGGTGACGGGGCGTTCACCTTGCAAAAACCCATTGGTCTGGACACAAGATATATGCACGTTAGTATGCGTCGAATACTTTAATAAATATATGTGCAAAAAGAAATACATAAAAATATTTTAAATGCTCTTTGAAAATAAGTCTAGTTTAACGAGTTATTTCCTGTAAAAGACAATATGTTGACCACAAGGCGACAACCTTTTTCTCCCGCCACTTCTCATGCTTGTTTTCCTTTCCTCCTCTTTCAGACTCCGACTTCTCATTGATGACCAGCCTCTGAAAAGTAACCAGCAGTTACGAGACTTTTCAAGTTCCCAGAAAGCCCTGCGCCTGGGTGGGAGTGATTTTGAGGGCTGTATCAGCAACGTTTTTGTCCAGAGGTGCATGCCCTTTTCTCTGTGTGACGACAGTGGCCTGCATAGGCAGAGGGAGTCATAGGGTTGTTAGTGAATTCAGATTACCATAGATTTTCAAAAAATGACTTCTTGGGCACAATACATACATTAAAAATAAACCAACAACCACCAACAAATAAAAATAGAATATCTGGGCCCATCCTTCCTTTGTGCCAAAGAAGCGTTGGCATATAACCTTGAGAAAGGTCTAAATAAAATTAAGCTGTGGGTTATGTTTCTGAAAAATATTGACACTGAAATTTTATTTTATTTTAGTCAAGGTTGCACAATTACATTTAATCAGTTCTCCCAGTTTTCAAGGCCAAAGAATTCCATGGACCAGTGCAATGCTCGGAAGCCGAACACCCTCAGCACTGAACTTGACTTCTCATAGAGAGAGTAAAGCCCTATGCTTGCATGCAAATGTTGTAATATTCTTTACTTTTGATAAAAATGATTATTTTTAGATAAAAGGCAAAACCCTTTCCAGAATAGAGGGAGGGCCCAGGGCTGGTCACGAACCTCAGGCTATTAGGAGCTTGTGAGCTCTTGCTGTCCATCAAGGCTCGGACAACGATCATGAGATAAAGCAGACTTATGTGTCACACTTTCCTACTCAAATGCAGTGAGAAAAATCCTTTCATAAACACACTTGTGAGGTTTCCCTGTGTTCACCATCATTCTAGATCATCCATTGCCCACATTTCCCCTGTCTGCATATTCTGTTTTTATATTTCGATATGACACTCATTCCAAAGAAAGAACTATAGTGTTCTGGCTTCACTACAATCCTGGCCATTCAAGAAGAAAATGTTTCTCAAGCCCTCTGCTGGCAAGGTGCGGTGCTGGGTATTTTAGGAAATGCAGAGGTGGGCATAGCATACCCTTATTCTCTATGAGCCTAAGGACACCTCTAGGTATAAGATACAGAGAAATGAAAGCTTACCCAGAAACCATGATGGCAAGAATGTGTTTTTGGAACAATCTCTCCCTTCCAATGTGTCTTTCTCAATGTGTTGGAGTTTGGCAATGGCTTTCTTTTCTGCCCTCTTTCCAGGTTATCACAGAATCCTGAAGTTCTAGATTTGGCCACTAAATCTACCAAGAGAGATGTATCCCTGGGAGGCTGCAATTTAAACAGACCACCTTTTCTAATGTTGTTTAAAGATTCTACAAGGTTTAGCAAAGCCAACACTTTTGATATCAACCGGGTAAGTGTCAAACCTTACCTGAGGTTTGCTTCTTACCATCTCATGGGACATGTAATGGGAGGGGCAGGAAGGGGTGGATTGCCTGATCCCATGGTGGACAGTGCTTCTAGGAGGTGGGATTGAAGAGCCACCTTTTGGATTATGCCAAAAGGTCAAAGTGGTTTTCTTTTTAGCTTTTATTTTGTATTGATGAAAATTTGGCAATGTTTGCAGTCCTAGAACAAACAGAACCTTGACTTTACGTCCCCCAATTTCTGTAGCTGATGTCTTGCTCTTTTGACATTCCCGTTATGTCTCTAGCAGGTGCAGTGAATGTCTCTAGAATACAGAGGACATGCCCCTCCTCCCCACAGACACCCCTCTGTCCTGCCTATTGTGACAGACACACACATGCACCCACACAGGCCTTGCTGAGACCAGTGTGTTGACCATGATTCTAATGTGTACCACTAAAAAAGGCTGAAGGAAAACGACATTCCTTGTTTGGAGGAAAAGAAGCATCAGAAGGAATTGAACACAGGGTTAGGACTTAAATAATTCCTTGCTCTGCCCGAGGTCAACGGTGTGACCTCCCCAAGTCTGAGGTTACAATTAATATGATTAATGGATAACACTGAGCATCTCTGAGCTGTCAGGCATTACGCTAAGCTCTTTAAGTGCATTTTCGTACTAAATCCACAAGTAACCTTGTCAGAGAAGTACTGTGACTAACCACACCTCACAAGAAAGTATGTTGTGGTTTAGAGAGGCCAGCAATTTGCCTAAGCTCCCGCAGATGGAAGATGGAGTCAGAATTCAAACCCCGGCAGCCCAACTCCAGAGCCTGTGTGCTCTTAAGAGCAATGTGCTTCCATTCAGCACACTTTCCACTTACCGTCAACCACACACTGCGTGTGCCAATATTTCCCTGCTGCACAATGATTTGAGGTAATTTAATAGATAGCACATAATAAGAAATGTTTTATGCTATTAAAGGGAAAATACTTCATAAATCCCAAAGGAGTGTCATTTCACTGTTATGGAAAGAACATTGTTAGACCTACCCTGTCAGGAGTGAAGTCATATATTCATTTTTTTAACTGTAAGGCTAATTTACTGAGAGACTAAATTAGCATAGTGGTGGTGGAGATGGAGAGAAGGAAATGAATTCAAAGCTATTTGAAAAATAGACTACACATGACATAATATTTGAATGTAGGTAGCAAGCGAGAGGCGAGAGTTAATTTGGAGGTATCTAGTCCAGTTACTGGATGTACGGAGAGGCCATCATGGAGAGACGACAAAGACAAGTATTTGGAGAGAGAGAGAATGAGTGAAGTTTGCGGCGTATTGAGTGGCAGGTGCCTACGAGACATCCAGGTAGAGAAAGCTGGCGGGAGATGGTCAGGTCTCTTTGAGTGGGCTTGGGGATGTAGAATCCCAGAGAATGTGCTCTTCATAGTCACATAGACTCTTCACCTTCACATGCTCTGCACATGTGGCATCTTCAGACTTGGGAAGCTTGTGAACAGCGGAAATGTAATAGAGAAAAGAGGCTGGGGGAGATAAGCTTGGAATCACTCAAACCATATCAGGCAAGTCTTGGATGGCCTGATGTAATTTTGACATTTTTCTATAGTTAATGTGAAGCTATTAAAAGGAGTGCTTTGCTTACAGACCCTAAGCTGCAATTGGGTCCAGGTCTGGCTGTGATTTTAAGCAATTCATTTAACTTTCTGGTGATTTAACATCTTCACTCAGCAATGTGCAAGCATAGAATGTATTTTATGTTGTTTTTTTTTGTTTGTTTTTTTCTTTTACAGGGACAGAGAGAAAGTCAGAGAGAGGGATAGATAGGGACAGACAAACAGGAGGTGAGAAGCATCAATCATTAGTTTTTCGTTGCCATCGCAACACCTTAGTTGTTCATTGATTGCTTTCTCACATGTGCCTTGACTACGGGCCTTCAACAGACCGAGCAACACCTTGCAGGAGCCAGCGACCTTGGGTCCAAGCTGACGAGCTTTTGCTCAAGCCAGATGGGCCCACGCTCAAGCTGGCGAGCTTGGGGTTTCGAACCTGGGTCTTCCGCATCCCAGTCCAACGCTTTATCCACTGCACCACCGCCTGGTCAGGCAAGCATAGAATGTTTTAAAAAAAACTGATTTGCAACCCTGGCCAGTTGGCTCAGTGGATAGAGCGTCGGTCTGGCATGCAGACAACCCTGTCAGGGCACACGTAAAAAGCGATAATCTGCTTCTTTCTCCCCTCCCTCTCCCCTTTCTTTCTCTCTTCCCCTCCCACAGCCAGTGACTTGGTAGGTTCAAGTATCAGCCCCAGGAGCTGAGGATAGCTTAGTGGATTTGAGCATGAGCCCCAGACAAGTTGCCTGGTGGATCCCAGTAGGGGTGCATGCGGGAGTCTGTCTCTCTATATCCCCTTCTTTCACTTAAAAAAACAAACAAACTGATATGCATTCTCAGCACCTTATCTAGAAAGCGAGTCTGGGAAGAAAACCTGATCTTGAAGGAATCTGAGTCTGTCAGGAAGCCTTCAGCTGCTAGCTCAAACAAACACCATTGCAATATGGTTTGACCAGTAAGTGGGTCTACAGTGTCATATAAAAGGACACAGGTGGAGCTTGAGGCCTGGCCCTTCAGGACTGGGCTTCTTCCCCACAGCTATCTTAGCTCTATCCTGTATAGCTGAGGTTGGCATATCCTTATGTGACAATGTCCAGCACCAGAAGCACTGGTCCACCTGGCCTTCTCTCTTTACTAGAAGGAAAACATTCTCAGAAGCCCTACGCCAGACATCCTCCCAAGGCTCATTGGCCAGGAGGGGATCACATGTTCATTCCTGAACCAATCCCTAGTAAGATTAATTCCCACCATTCACTTTGAAGAATTGAGAACCCCACTGAGCTTTAAGTCCCTTGGGAAAGGCATGGACAGGTTTTTAAAATTTGGGCTTTGCAGCAGAGAATAGGGCAAGTGGGGCTGGCAAGTCTTGGTGTCTTTCAACAGTTTTTCTAGTCACATTTGATATTTGTTGTGTTTGTTTTCTCCATTAAAACTAAGTCCCATTCAAAAGTTCAAAGCATCCTCCAGTTCAGATTTCTGAGCATGGGTCAACTTTGATGAAAATGGGGACAGGCTGTGGACCCCCACCTTCTGTGTCCCGTTCTCTGATCCTCTCACTGCCCTACTGCTAAAGCCAGAGTGAATGGCTCCAGGGCAGTGGCAGGCTGGCAGCTCCATGTCCCACTGACTGGTTGTGCAGGCCTCAGGTCTGCTGGCCAAATGCTGGCTCTCAAGGGACACTCATTCTAATGAAACCCCATGGTGGAGAGGGGCTCCGGGTGTCCGCTGGTGGCATGTGCAGCACTCTCAGGAAAGAGAGCAAGCTTCCATGTAATGGGAATAACATCCATCCTCCCCAAGGATGAATTCCTTTGTATTGAATTCCTCTCTTAGGATCCAAAGTAAAACCTGAACCCAGGCACTTAGCAAGATAAGTGTCCCTCATTTTTTCCACTGATAAGTAGTGGCCCTAATTTTGTTCTTCTTCCCCATACAGCCATTGCAGGACACACCAGTGGCCTCTCCAAGAAGTGTGCAGGTGTGGCAGAATGCTCAATCTTGCCCGTCACCTCCAGGGACCCAGGCCGGTCACAGAGCCCTCAGATTTGGAGACAGTCCCACCAGCCACTTGCTATTCAAGCTTCCTCAGAAGCTGCTAAAACCCAGGTATTATTTAATTTTTCTTCTTCCACACCAACTCAGAACCTGACTCTGTGATTTCACTCCTGGGCATGCAAGCTGTCATGATACTGTGCACCTGTCACTGATGATGGTGGCTCTGCCGCTTTTGTGAGGAGGTGTGTGCCTGCCCAGGACACACAGCATGTTTGCCCGAGCGTGCTCCCTCCCCACAGCTGGCGCGCACGTGACATGCTGCTCCTAGGCTGAAGCAGTCAGCTCAGCCCTGGTTTAGAACTCACACTGTTCTAAAAATAAGTGTTCCAAAGCCGCTGTTTATTTCTATGATAAATCACCTTTCGTCTCCTGCATTCTATAATCACAGGAAAATCAATTCTTTTCAGTAAACTCAGTGCCAGATAGATCATTTTTAGAGACTACATTTGGACTTTTTCTGCTAACAAGTTACATCTCTTTTGGGGAAGAAGGAATGAGCAGAGACATTTATTATGTCAGAAAAAAAAAAGTAGAAAAACAAGGTTTGTCACTTTCATGTGATTTGAAGGAGACCTAAATAAAAAGGTGCCAAAAATTCCTGTAAAGACTATCTATTGGTGCAGAATTTCCCAGGGGTCAGAAAGACCTGGCTTTCAGCCCTTGTTCAGCCACTTGCTGGTGTGTGAGCTCAGGCTCCACACCAGGTCACGCCCTCCAGCTGGAGATGTCAGGATGGGATTAGATGTGCAGGAGATTTATTGTTCCGTAGGAGATAAATGGGGGAGGGGCAGGAGCTGGCCCAGAGAGCCTTTAGCTGCATAGCCACCTGCCACCTGCCTACGGAGAGCGGAAGGAAGGAGTGGGTGGGAAGGTCCTCAGACTGCAGTGCAGCTCTGAGAAAAGCAGGCTGTCTACTGCCTCCTCTTCTGAGTGTTATTCAGTTAGTCTTTTCTGAAAGAGAGTTGCTTTAAGAAATAATTCTGCAGAGCAAATATCAGGTCTGCTAACCAAGCCAACATATGTGAAGTGCTTGAATTCTGTAGCAAGTTCTACTATCCTCCCTAAATTGGCAAACCCTCATTTTCTAAACCTCCGCACTAACATATAGATACGCCATAAGAAATATTGAGCTGTGTCACCATCTGGTTGGTTTAATTTAACAAATATAGATTTCTCTTTCATTTTGAAGAACATTACTTGCTAATTTGAAGAATTAAGAGCATCTCAGTGTTTGCTCAGCCTCACAGTATTATTGAAAAGCAAAGAGAAGTTAACAGTGTGATTTTTCTTTCTGCCACTTCCTGATTCTGCCTCCAAATTTTCCATATACCATTTAATTCAGTTCGGTAACTAATTCTTAAGTGCCTACTGTGTGCTAGGCACTAGGGATACAGCTTTAAGCAGGATAGACCCTGTTTCTTCCTCTGTCTGGGCTGCACTTAGATGTATACCACAAGGCATGGGTGATGACAGCCTATTAACACCTGTATCTCCCAACACCTCTTCCTGCTGCACTTTCAAGCAGGAACGAAATGTTCATTACTGGATTCTCAGTGCCCACCACAGTGCCTTGTGCATTCTACACTTAAATATTTGCTAAATGAATGAATTAATAAATGGATGGATGGATAGATTAATGGCTGTAAGGTTTCATAGAAAGTAAAACTTGTTTAGCCCGATGTACATATAATATGTAGCCATCACGCCAATGAATATTAACTTTTATTCTCTGCTTTTTCTGCCTGAGGCTTGTTTAATTTCTCTTTTACCACAGGTGGGGTATTAAGGTCCAAGAAACATAAAAGTGGGTGGGAGGAGGTGGGTCTGTGCTTCTGTGCCTCTGTGTCAAATGTGCCTTACAGAAAGAAAACGCTTACTGATGCTGAAATAAAATCCTTGTTATTTAAATTATCCCCCAAGTCTTCTTCACAGCTTCTCCTTGCATGTGTACAGAATAGAATGCATGTTCACAGGATTTAAAAAGTATGTGAGGAGGAAGTGCTCAGTGAAAAAAGCCAGTCATGAAAAGACAAATACTGTACAGTGTCACTTATATAGAGTACCTGGAGTGCTCAGATTAAGAGACACAATAGAGAATGACAGTTGCCAGGGCCTGGGGAGGAGCGAATATGGAGTTGCTGTTTAAGGGGTACAGATTATAGTTTTGCAAGATGAAAAGAATTCTGGATATGGGTTGTACAATGTGAATGTACTTAACGCTACTAAACCAAACACTAAAATGGGTAAGATGGTAACTTTTATGTTATGTGTATTTTGCCATAATTTATTTTTAATGTTGATTTTTTTTTCTTTTAAGTCAGGTATCTTCCTCCTTGCCACATACTGGGACTTACACCACTAGTTCAGTTTGCTATAGAACTTCCACATTATTCCCCAACTCAGTGAGGAAATGATACAACACAATTTTTAACACCCGAATATAACGACTTTTAAAAGTTAAGCTTGGTTGGTTAGAGTATCATCCTGATATATGAAGGTTACAGGTTTGATCCTTGGTCAGAATACGTACAGAAATAGATCTACATTTCATTCTCTCTTTCTCTCTCCCTTCTTCTCTCTCTAAAATCAATTGATAATTTTTTAAATTAAAAAAAAATAATTTCCCAGGGGGACAGGCCATTTAATCAGCACATGCCTCAGTTTACTTATTTAAATGATGTGGTTTTGGAGGTTTGCTCCTCATCCTCTCTCTCAGCTTTGAAGATTTGAAAAAACATTAGAAATGTCTATTTTCCCTCTTTGCATGTTGCTTTCTTTCCCCCACAGGTCACAATTTGCTGTGGACATGCAAACCACATCCTCCAGAGGGCTTGTGTTTTACACAGGCATAAAGACTTCCTTTATGGCTCTTTACCTCTCAAAGGGACGGCTGGTCTTTGCTTTGGGGGCAGAAGGGAAGAAACTGAGGCTCAAGAGCAAAGAGAAGTGCAATGATGGGAAGTGGCACACGGTAAGAGCCTGGATGTCCTCTCAGTGCCAACATGGGGTTTCCTTGCTGTTTCTTCAGTCCCTTCTATGCCTCACTGGGGTGTCTTACTCCCCTTGCCTACTCCCACCCCAGCTTTCTGAACTGTTTCTCTCCTTCGGGAAAATTTCCAGATCTTCAGGCACCTCTCTGAGCTTTCTTCATAGCACAAATAGAAGAATCCACATCTCTAGCATCTTACCTCTTGCCTTCAGGCATCCCAGATTTAATGAAATTCTGTTTAGCCTGACCAGGCAGTAGCGTAGTAGATAGAGCATCAGCCTGGGATGCAGAGGACCCAAGTTCAAAACCCTGAGGTTTCCAGCTTGAGTACAGGCTTATCTGGCTTGAGCGCGGGCTCACCAGCTTGAGTGTGGCGTCACTGGCTTGAGCGTGAGATCATATATATAACCCCATGGTTGCTGGCTTGAACTCAAGGTCTCTGGCTTGAGCAAGGGGTCACTCGCTTTGCTGGTAGCACCCCAGTCAAGGCACATATGAGAAAGCAAAAAATAAACAACTAAGGTGCCACAACAAAGAATTGATGCTTCTCGTCTCTCTCCCTTCCTGTCTGTCCTGTATCTGTCCCTCTCTCTGTCTTTCTTGTGAAAGAAAGAAAGAAAGAAAGAAAGAAAGAAAGAAAGAAGGGAGGGAGGGAGGGAGGGAGGGAGGGGATGGAAGGGAAGAGAGAGGAAAGAAAGAGAAATTCAGTTTAAGGCAAGAAGGGAACTATATATTTTTCTGATAAGGAAACAGGAACTCAGAAAACTAAGGTTATTTAACAAGTTGTACTCATTCAGTCAACAAATATTTAAAGAGCTGCCATCCTGGAGCATATAAAGAAAGAATCCCCACTATATTGTCAGACCTGGTAAGTGCTTTGAGAAAACGCTAAAGCAAGAGTAACTGCATAAAGAGAGACTGACTTAGGTAGGGTAGTGAGAACAGGCCTCCTCCAGGAGGCGACAGTTACATAAAATTATAGGGAGGGTATTTCAGGCAGAGGGAACAGTAGGTACAAAGACCCTGAGGTAGGACTTAGCTGAGTGAACAGAACAGAAAGGATAAAAATGGGCTTCAAAAGCCAGGCAGGGCCTAGATTATTTAAGCTTTGAAGGCCAAGGTAAGGATTTTGGATTTTATTCTGAGTGTCTCTGAAGTTCTTGGAGAGTCTAAAAATAATTTTTAAAAAGGAGCATTGCATGAACAGATTTACATTTTCCAAACTCTCTTTAGCTGAGAAGACTAAAATAGGCTAAGAGTAGAAGTAGGTAGACCAGATGGATGCTAATGCCTTTGCCTAGAGTGTCTGTGGCTTAGGTAGAGAGAAGTGGGCATTCCAGTGTGCTTTCTGAAGGCGGACCCAAGAGGCCTTGCTGATGGATTGCATGTAGAGTGTGAAAGAAAGAGGAGTCAATATCGACTCCTATGATTTTGGACCAGCAATCAATCCATAGTGGAAATTTTGATTTTGATGAAAAAGATAGGGAAGAGGTGAATGTGGCTGGGGGAAGAACATTTTAGAACTGAGGAAGAGTAATTCTGGTGTGAACATCCTGGAGTTGAGTTGCCTATCAGATATGCAAGCCCCAATCAGTAGACTGTAGAGGCCAAGGTCACAAAGGGTGTATAAATTGGGAAGCCATTAGTGAACAGTCTCATAGCCATGAGGTGACAGAGTCCCCAGCGGAGTCCAGGGATCCTGAATTTTAGCAAAGAGTTTAAAACACTTGCTCCTCTTATTGGAAAAGAAGTAGCCGCTGGCTCCTTGCTCCAGGAACCCTGCTCAAGGGATCACGAGAATTCGCACCTCCTTAGCTCTACACCAGTGGTTCTTAACCGTTTTGAGGTACCGAACCCACCAGTTTCATATGCGCATTCACCGAACCCTTCTTTAGTGATAAATAAAATATGATTTTCTTTTCCAAATTCAAGACATAGGTATATGTTTTTTTACTGGTGCACAAAATGAGCTGTGCATGAACATCACCTTGCTCAAAGAACAAAACCAACAAAGTGCATGAACTCACAACAAATTACGGTATTACTTTATTCTGGCCTCCGCGGCAGAGGCTTCTCCGAACCCCTGAGACTGACTCATCAAATCCCTGGGGTTCAATAGAACCCAGGTTAAGAACCACTGCTCTACACAAACTATTCCTTCCCATTGTTTATATTTTTTCTAAGTTTACAGATCAATTATATGTTTATTTGTTCACTTTCGAACAACCTTTCTTTTTGCTCACTTTTCTATCTCAGTTTGTTCAATATCTAACAAAATATCACAAAGTGATGAAATGATGATGCTGACAGTGCTAGGGAGAAAAATCTCTGATTTCTTAAAGCTACTTGAAGAGGCAGAAAAAACATTTTTAAAAAGTTTCCACTAATTAAAATACAGCAGCAATTGTCAAAGGCAAAAATATGATTATTTTCTTTACTGTTAAGGTGGTGTTTGGACAAGCTGGAGGAAAGGGGCACCTGGTGGTAGATGGGCTGAGGGCCTGGGAGGGACATTGGCCTGGAAATTCCACCCTCGGCCTCGGAGCATCAGTGTACCTGGGATCCTCTCCAGCCAGGACACCAAAGGTAAATAGTTACGCTTCAGAGCCACAGATGAAAAATAATTCGCTTCGTAATGTAATCATTATAATTATACAAGTTACTCAAGAATATCAAAATACTCTAAATGATTTTTTTAAAAGAATCTAATTAATGTTGATGAGCCCACAGAGAGGTGTACATTACCCACTCCCTGCCTTGCATTTTAAAGGTGCAGCTTGAGAGAGGCAGGCCCCAAGGAGGGAATTCAGAGCTGCTCCACGGCTCCATGAGTGCAACGCTCTTAGCTTTTCTTCCAAGGAAAGCAAGCACATGGGTTTTAGTTTGTGGGTGGGGATTTTTGATGAAGATAGTTTTCAAACTTTAGCACTTTGTGCCACCTCCACCATCTTTGCCATAGCCAGTAAAACATTTACTTAATAGTTTGCTCTCAATCAACTCACTCTTTAATTTAAATTTGTTTCTAAAGGATCTTTTTCTCTCTCTACTAAATGAAAACCAATATCCTTAACCATAAGTAGTAGGTGACCATAAAAATAAATATCTGAAAATAAACGTGTTTAGAAGTCCAGTTAGATAGTGTTGGCTGCACTTCCTTCATTTGTACAAAAGGAAGCTTGACCAGAGATCAGGAGGTGCTTAAAGCATATTAGCACAAGATGGCCATTTGTTCCTCGCCCTGATGCGAAGGCTGGAAAGAAAATTGAAAAGGGCATAACATCATAACTGAATATGTGTTTTAATGTTATTTAGTATCTAAAATAAAATTATCTCAAGAGCAAACTTGGGGAAACTTTGAGCTAAAGGAAAATCACAAGTCTGTCTATCCTCAAGAAGGAGGGGCATCTGGATTTGTCAAGTTCAAAGGCTCTGCGGGGCCACGGCTCTAGGGCTGAGCTCTGCAGCACCCTCCCTGCCTGTCTTCCCACCCTGCCTGAACCCAGATTGCACCGGAGTTACTTGGGGCAGCTGTACCCACTAACAGTTCTCCCAGATTTGCTTTTTCTTTCACAAAGTCAAGTCAGATGATCCTGGCAGCAGCTCAGGCCTAGGAACTGCCCTCCACATGCAAGCCCTGTGAGATGCTCGGCCCTGCTTGCTGCTTTCTTATGGGTGGTGGGTTGCCCATTCTGGTGCAGTGTTTGCCTGCAGTGGTGGAGGAAGAGCCTGCACTCAAATCTGGGCCTGGAAATGGGCACAATTAAAGCAGGTCATTTCCGCCAGCATGATTCTGGGCATTCAGGGTGACCTTGCTTAGGCCAGAGAGTCTCTACAGGGCTCAGCCTGACCCCCTTGCCTTTTTTTGGTGGTGGTGGTGGTGGTGGTGGTGTGTGTGTGTGTGTGTGTGTGTGTGTGTATTTGGTCCCCTTGAGTTTTGCACTGAACTGGGATTTGGGTCAAAGCCCCAGCAAGTCATAAAGTATTGTTTTGCTTTACTATAGATAATAACATATCATAAATAACATTTAACATATGGTATATGTAATATGTAATATATACATAATATATTACATATCAATTGTTAAGAAGAATACTCAGTGCTACTGTTTGCTTTTCTGAAACCTCTGTACCTATTTCCATCTTGGAGAAATCAAAGGATGGGGTAGCTATTCAGGGCACAGTTTGGGTATTCTTCTGATCTGGATAAATCACTTAGCATCCTAATATCTGGGACAATCTTTAGCACCCCATTTATAACATTATTACAAGCCAAGGTTCCTTCTGCAGCCTTGTTTCAACCTGAAGGATTTCCATTAGTAATCCTCCAAATCCTCTCAAAGGGCAGGCCACATCCAATCAAACCATGTCTGCTGCTCCACACCCAGACCTGCAGTTGCCTTTAGGGTTCAGTATTAGGTCAAGGCCCATCCCTCAGAGTCTGAGCTGGGTCTCAGCTACAATAAGATGGCAAATTTTAAGAGGCTAAAAATGGCATAGGAAGAAGCCCAGTTGGTACTTTAGTGTTGACAGTGACACCAGATGCATCTCTAGTATCACCATATTCTCTTAAAATTATCATGTCTTGCATGTTTCATGTAGGACTCCAGGGTCCTAAAGCATTGATTCTAGAATGGAGTTTAGGGATTTAATTCAGTGATTCTTAAACTTTTTTGAGAATTTCATGAAAGTTACATCTCCTCTCCCCAGGAAAATGCACATAGGAGACTATCTGCTACATGATTTAAGGGGTCACAGAACCCAGACACGCATACCCAGGCCCAGGTGAGAGTTAAGAGTCCATTCCAGGCCAGTGTCAGACAGGCACAGGATTCTATGCAAGCCCACCAATGCTGTATACTTTGTCTATTTTAACCCTAAGGCATTCAGTGAGACCAACAATGTAGGGAACCTTTTTACGCTTTATTATTTTTAGGATGTTTTGGCCTCTTTTTCCAGTCAGCTGCCCTGCATTAAGCAATCACATGAGCTCATGAAACCCCAGAAGTGGTTTGTACCTGCAAGGAGATGGTGAGATCTGTGAAGTATAAGGTGGAAACTTCCCCTGTTGCAGCTCTGTCTGTGTGCACCAGGGTCAGGTCATCTCCCTCTTCCTGTTCCCTGTTCTCACAGGCAACCTCCACTGCCCCCTGTCCTCTGTATACATGCCATTTGTGTTGGTGGTACCTTCAAAATTTGACCACCCACCCGATGGCTGGTATCTAGGCTTTTCTTGGTACTGTGAGGAGGGAGCAAATGGAGCAGTCCGGCCCACCTGACTCAGAAACAGGAAGAATGAATCCTCAGCCTTCCCACTTGAGCGGACAACAGCCCCTGCCCTTAACCTTGGCTGCCCATGCATTTCTGGGAATTATGGTTAATGACGCTCACTCTCCCTTCTGCTTGGCTGCAGAGCCTCCCCCAAAACAGCTTTGTGGGATGCCTGAGGAACTTCCAGTTGAATTCGAAACCACTGGACACCCCTTCTGCAAGCTTTGGAGTATCTCCCTGCTTGATTGGCTCTTTGGAGAAAGGCATTTATTTTTCCCAAAAAGAAGGTCATATCAAACTAGGTAAGGAGCAGTTTGGAAGAGTTTATGTCTTTTAGTCAGAAGAATTCTCTCCTTTTCCTCAAGTTATATTTTAACTGTTTATTATTTTTGTTCTTTTGAAAGCTAACTCCGTGTTGTTGGGGCCAGAATTTAAGCTCCTTTTCAGCATTCGCCCAAGAAGTCTCACAGGGATCCTAGTATATGTCGGCACTCAACCCGGCAGGCACCTGAGCGTTTACATGGAGGAGGGAAAGGTGAGTAGCAGTCTGAGGACATGGGGTGGGGGGGCATCTGAATTTACATTAGAAGCAGATTCCATTCATGGAGACCATGGTAGGTGAAGCAGTGAGAAAGAGTGGAATCCAATCTTGTATTTAAGAGACCTGACTCCAGGGATGACTTATGCTTTTCCTTTAGCAAGTAATTTGATCATTGCAGTTGTCTGTTCCTCATGTTTTAAAGTTGGGAAAACTCAAACAAGCTGGGCTGAATGATAGCTGCAACACTTAGTTATGTGGCCCTAGGGAAGTCACTTAACCTCTTTCAGACTCAATTTCTTTATCTTTAGAATGTAGATAAGAATTCTTGTACCTTAGGGTTTCTGTCAAGAGAATAGAAGCTGCCATCACTCAATTAATGCTCATTTTTCTCTCCTACTCTTCACCCTGGCCTCATCTCTATTTTATTCATAAGGGCAGGGCCAGCATTCATGGAATACATTTTCTTATCAGTTGTCTATGGCGTGTCACCCCCATGCCTGTGCCCTGTGTCCACTGAATCATTTCCGATTCCCCTTACTGTCTCCACACAACTCACCAGGCTTTCTGGTCCCTGCAGCCACCCTGGCCACCAGGTTTGCACCCAGGCTTCCATTGGCTTTCCATGGATTCCTCTTCAGTGTGCACCTCTGCTGCTCCATCCTTCCCAGTCCTCACAGGCCTCGACAATGTCTTATTTACACAACCCAGTTATATCACTTTGCTTTTCACAAACTCTCTTTTTTTTGTTGGTATTTTTCTGAATTGAGAAGCAGGGAGGCAGAGAGACAGACTCCTGCATGTGCTCGACCGGGATCCACCCAGCAAGCCCACTAGGGGGCAGGCAATGCTCTGCCCATCTGGGGCTTTGCTCTGTTGCAACTAGAGCAATTCTAGCACCTGAGGTGGAGGCCATGGAGCCATCCTCAGTACCAGGCCAACTTTGTTCCAATGGAGACTTGGCTGCAGGAGGGGAAAAGAGATAGAGAGAAAGGAGAGGGCAAAGGGTGGAGAAGCAGATGGACACTTCTCCTGTGTGCCCTGGCCAGGAATCAAACATGGGATTTCCACACACCGGGCCAACACTCTACCACTGAGCCAACTGGCCAGGGCCTCACAAACTCTCTTTAAAACCAAATTCTTCTAGGAAGCCTGTCTCAGTGGCAGCCTCAAAACAAAAATGGATAATGTGCTGTTTTGTTTCACCTAAATCCTTCCACATTATATTAAATGCTGGTGGGAGGGAAGGGCGCAAAGAGAAAACACAATTGTCAAGAGTCCTAGAACGCTTTTTCTTTAAGCTGTAGCCTTTAGGTCTGAGCAGGGCTCTGGTAGGGGCGAGACAAGCACCTGCCCGCTGGCTGGTAGGTGAGACAGGCTGGCTTTTCAGGGGAGGGTTTGGGGAAAGTCTCCAATGAAAGCTTCCGGATGGGAAGTAATCACAAAAATTGAAATTGAGACCTGATGACCTTTATAACAGCAATCATGTGTTTTAGCTCTAGCTCAGAAACTCCCCCAGTAATAGACTGCACTTACATTAGTTCCATGCAAATTATATGTAAATTATTTATCAAGACTTATTTTAGTGCTCTCATTTCATTCACCTTGATTCAGTACTTGAAGAACCCTGACCCAGAGAGTGGGAATGTGGAACTCTACACAGTAACATACTGAGTGTCTGACCCTGACTTGTGCCCAGTCCAAATGCAATCAGTTAGCTTATTAGAGTACTTGGATATGAACTCTCTATAACAGTGGTTCTTAACTTTTTTTGAGGTACCGAACCCACCAGTTTCATATGTTCATTCACCGAACCCTTCTTTAGTGATAAATAAAATATGATTTTTTTTTTCCAAATTCAAGACATAGGTATATGTTTTTTTTACTGGTGCACAAAATGAGCCGTGCAGGAACATCACCTTGCTCAAAGAACAAAACCAACAAAGTGCATGAACTCACAACAAATTACGGTATTACTTTATTCTGGCCTCCGCGGCAGAGGCTTCTCCGAACCCCTGAGACCGACTCATCAAACCCCTAGGGTTTGATAGAACCCAGGTTAAGAACCACTGCTTTATAAGTAATGCATTCATGGAATTATTTTAATTGGCTGGCTCTTGCTGCAGGGTGTAGGTCTTAGCCAGCATTTTTGCCTTCCAAATTTTACGTCTTTCTAAACAAAGCCACTGTCACATATTAATAGCTAAGGAGGATCTTCGATGTTAATCAGTAACTTCTGAGTAAGGCCTGATGGGGGTGGGGTTTGGATGCGGAAGGAAGAGTTTATTGCCTTTGGCAGCAACTTCAGGCAGAACTCGGGGTTGCAGCTTGCTTGCTTCAAAGGGATGCAGCAGAGATTCTTGCAAAGCCTTGGACCTCATGTGATCACTTGGTGTGGGAGGAGGAACCTATATTTAAAGTGCTCTTAGGGTGTCAGGGTGGAAAAGTTGGGAAGGGAAGACAACAGGGGAAGCTGTCCCCCCTGTCTTTCTGAAGGAAATTGGAAAATGCATCTGTGTTCCAGGTCATGGCCTCTGTGGACAGTGAGTCAGGTGGGATCTTGACATCAGTCACACCAAAGCAGTCTCTGTGTGATGGACAGTGGCACTCTGTGGCAGGTATGACATCCAGTTTCCCTTTTCATCTGACTTGAATGTTCCAAAGGCAGCCTGAGTTTATTATTCCATTAGTGTCTTGCCACGGTTAGCCCACGAGGTTAAAATTGTAAACAGAAATTAATTTTAGACTCTACTAAAGAATAAAGAAGCATTTATTTGAGCAAAAGGTGCTGCAGCCCAGGAGACACAGATTCAGGTAGCAACCTAAATTGTGTTTTATTGAGACAAAGGAGAGGTCATTTTTTATAAAGTTCCTGCCCAACTTCTCAATTTTATGCAAATGATGTTTCTAAATTGTGCAGTTCTTCTGATTGGCCAACATAGGTGCAAATGAGGATACAACAGATCTTAGTCCATTGATCAGAAGATGAAACCAGGGTTTCCCTGCATGGTTTACTCAGATGGCGTAAACAAGCAGGGAGGAGAGTGGGAAGCCGGAGTTCAGTCTGCAATTCCTCTCAATACTCAGAGTACCTGAGGAGCCCCTGTCAGCAAACGGCCACCATCTGCTTATTATTCATAAAATTTGGGCCCTTGGTTGACCATAAGGAGTCCATCTCAGCAAATCAATTCCTTCTCGGGCTTCACATTAGATGACTTTCTTCTCAGGGTCCGCAACATGGTGAGGACTTGTCTGTTCTCACCCCAAACCATATTTATGTAATTCGTGGCCGCTGCCTCCAGTTCTCCATAACATAGTGACATTTTTGCTTTTTGAGCCCACAGAACTGCTAAGCTGTGCTTGTTTCCAAGGTAGTATTACATTGTGATTTAGAGTTTGGCTCTGAAGTAAAAAAGAATAGAGGTCAAATCTCAATTCCAGCCCTGTCCTGTGTGACATGGGGCAAGCTACTTAATTTCTCTTTATCTCCAATTTCCTCATCTGCTCAATGGAGCTATAAAGACTATATACCTCCCAGGTTGTGAAAAGTAAATGGGATAATGCATGGAAAGTGCCTAGCAGTGTCCAGTATGTAGTAAGTGCTCAGTATTTGCTTTCACTATTATTAAAGTTCATTGTTGATTGTTTTATTTTAAATAACCATTTAATATGAATGCAGACAATTTAGACAAACCACTGAGCAGAAAGCAGGCACAGCCTTTCAAATGGCATCTGCTCTTTTATGAATAATTTGTGGACCTAAATTTGGAGATATAGTAAAATATCTTGCTAAAATATCTTTGTAAAAGAACTAGTCTTTTCTTGCTTAATTTGAATGCCAACTACACTGTAATGAGTTAAGATTATTAACATGGGAGGACTTTTATTTGGAAGGTCAAAAGTGACTGTCTTTAGAATCAGTTCTCAGAAGTCAGTGTCTTCCTGGAAAGCTGAAATCATGTGACATAAGCATGGCCTCTGGAAGTAGGAGACCAGGGCTTGAATCCCATTCAACTTGTAACCAAGCCATCTTGTCAATCTTCTCAATTACTGAGTCCATTTCTAATATGGGAAATAGGAGTGATAATATTTTTCTCACAAATTTAAAAGATTAAATTCTGTAATATATGTGAAAGCACCTAAACATCACCTGGTGGAGAAATTAGTTGAATTTATGTCTAGGTTGACTGAATTACTGAGAACAGTGCACCCACAGGTCCAACAGGAACGAGTTAAAAGAAACCAGTAGGTACACACTAGTGTAGACATGACAGAGTGGGCAGGGCTGTCCTCGGGGAATGCCTAACCAGCTTGCTTTTCCTGCAGTCACCCTAAAACAACACATCCTTCACCTGGAGCTGGATACAGACAGTCGCTACACAGCTGGACGGCTCCCCTTCCCACCTGCCAGCACTCAGGAGCCACTACACATTGGAGGTGTCCCAGGTAACTCACACCATGACTCTCCACCATGTTGTCCCATGTCAGCTCTTAACATTTCCATTTTCACCCAACAAATGCAACACCCCAGCCCATGGGTTGTCAGCTGAGCAGCCATTAACTGTACAGTGGAAATGGTAAGACCCTTGCTCTAGCACATGGGGTAACCCAGTTGCCAGCAGTGGGCACATTTCATGGCAACCCATGCCACATTACTGCTGCTTCCTCTTGCCCCAAGCTTATAATTTCTAAGCCTTTCTAAAGAGGCTGCATTTACCTAGAAGCTTGATATCAGCAATGAATCAGGGAAGGGTTTGATAATCTTGTCTCTCCTCTCTAGGCATTAAGTTTTACTGGTGAGTCATTAACTTTGTGGGGGCAGAATGGGACAATCAGGCAGATTAAAATGGAGTCAAGTTCAAGGCTGGAAATTTGCCTGGAGTCATGTCATTCTTCATTGTTTTATGTCCCTCTAAATAATATGGTCATTAATTTTACAGGTCTTCCATGACCCATAAAAAGCACTAGTGTTCAGAGTTATTATCTATTGATTTGGGCTGTGGGATCTCCTTCTTTGAAAAATTTAAAGAATAGCCTTATGCCGATTTATCACAGCAGGTGGGGCATTGGGTGCCTACTTAAAGGGAACCCAAGACTGGGTAAACTGAGATGCTGAGTCCCTTTAGCTCTTAGTCTGACTAGTTTTTAAATTGGGTGCCTTCACTAGACAGTACGAATCATCTGCTGAATGCCTCTCGTTTTCTCCCTTCAGCCAATTTGAAGACCCTGAGGCTCCCTGTCTGGAACTCATTTTTCGGCTGCCTGAAAAATATTCAAGTCAACCACATTCCCATCCCTGTCACAGAGGCTGCGGAAGTCCAGGGGACTGTCAGTCTGAATGGCTGCCCCGACCACTAACTCAAACCGATTACACAGTGGGGAAATTCACCTTTAAAAGCATTAATTACCAACACACTTCCCTCTCACAGCCATTCTTGACTTAAGACACCATGAGGATGGGTTTAACAGCAAATCTAATTTTGAACCTTGACCACAAATAAGCATCATTTTGGCATTCAGTGCTACATATGTATTTTATATAAAAATCCCATTTAAAGATTATGAACAAATTGTTATTTGCTTTTGATGATATCGGTTTCCACTAAAAATGAAATGTCTTTTAAAAAACATTATTTTCCATTTGTTAAAAAATAAATATCTTTTAAAGCACTTTAAAAATATGAAAATTTTACATCTGTGAAGGGGTTATAATTTATGAGGTAGAATTTATGCAGTGTACTCTTTAAATTGTTTTATTAACATAAACCAGTGACTGATGGTCATTGTTAATCATAGTAATTCTTCAGCACTTGTTCAATGTGCTATATACAACGCAGTCTTCTACAAATAATTATTAAGCACACACCAGTAGGTGTTATGTGTGCTCAGTGTTGGGTTTATAGCACGTATAAGAAGTAACTCCTGCCATGAAGGAATATGTAGTCTAATTTGGGAGACACAATATTTATAAGTTAGTAAATACCAAACCAGCTTAATAAACCTATTATCCACTTGGCTTTCCATGTACAGTCTGCTATCAATCAACTCTATATTATGATGATCAATTCCATAAGAGCCAAAACTATCTAATAGGGAAACTGAGACAGATATCCATGCTATAATTAGAGCCTTGCATGGCAAGCTAACTGTAGTCAGCAGGAAGGAGGAATCACTTCTAGTTTTATCTATAAAATAATGAACCATTTACTAGAACAATAGTATGACCAAGCAGTAGCTCCCTTACAAAGTCACTGTAGAAGACTATACAGTATTTGTTCATCAGGAGGAAAATGAAAGTTGGATACCATAATCCTCCATGGCAGTGGTTCTTAACCTGGGTTCTATCGAACCCTAGGGGTTCGATGAGTTGGTCTCAGGGGTTCCGAGAAACCTCTGCTGTGGAGGCCAGAATAAAGTAATACTGTAATTTGTTGTGAGTTCATGCACTTTGTTGGTTTTGTTCTTGGAGCAAGGTGATGTTCCTGCACGGCTCATTTTGTGCACCAGTAAAAAAACATATACCTATGTCTTGAATTTGGAAAAAAGAATCATATTTTATTTATCACTAAATAAGGGTTCGGTGAAAGCACATATGAAACTGGTGGGTTCGGTACTTCAAAAAAAGGTTAAGAACCACTGCTCTATGGTATTCTTTTTTGTGTGTGCAATGGAGACAGAGAAAGTCAGAGAGAGGGACAGATAGGGACAGACAGGAAGGGAGAGAGATGAGAAGCATCAATTCTTTGTGGCAGCACCTTAGTTATTCATTGATTGCTTTTTCATATGTGCCTTGACCGGATGACTACAGCAGACCAAGTCACCCCTTGCTTGAGCTAGCAACCTTGGGCTCAAGCTGGTGAGCCTTGCTCAAACCGGATGAGCCCGCGCTCAAGCTAGCAACCCATGGTTCTTAAACCTGGGTCCTCTGCGTCCCCATCTGATGCTCTATCCCAGGGGTCTCCAAACTACTGCCCGCAGGCCGCATGCGGCCCCCTGAGGCCATTTATCCAGCCCCCCACACACACACACACTTCCAGAAGGGGCACCTCTTTCATTGGTGGTCAGTGAGAGGAGCACAGGATGCATCTGCACCCACAGTTCCCATTGAAATACTGGTCAGTTTGTTGATTTAAATTTATTTGTTCTTTATTTTAAATATTATATTTATTCCCATTTTGTTTTTTTACTTTAAAATAAGATATGTGCAGTGTGCATAGGGATTTGTTCATAGTTTTTTTTTTATAGTCTGGCCCTCCAGCAGTCTGAGGGACAGTGAACTGGCCCCCTATGTAAAAAGTTTGGGGACCCCTGCTCTATCCACTGTGCCACCACCTGGTCAGGCTCTTCTATGGTATTCTTACAGCTATATGCCCATCATTCCTGAAGCTGAGCCACATTCCCTTCAACTCAGTGCTTTTTTATGAACCTCACACTGCAGTCTTGTGGACATGCTTTCTAACAACCATATCTGTATAACCATAGAATATTCTCCTGGAGAGGTAGCAGGTCCCCATCACGGGATATTCAGCAGAGGCTAACTGGTGGACATTAGAGATTGAATTATATGACCTTAAGTCGTGTACTTTCAGAAAATACTGATTTTCAAAAGAAAACTCACCAGGCAATTACCACCCACTGAGTCTGCATGAAGAGCATCCATTTCACTGTCTTTGGCAGGTCTCCACTAAGTAGACAGTTATCTTTTCTGGGCTCCTAGTGTTAACCTAACTGAATCTACAAAGTTATTTATTAGTGCTGAATACTTTCTAGATTCATTATAAAGGGGTAATTAATTCTTCACTAACAGCATGGTTTTCCCTCCATTTTGTAGTAGCTTGAGGAATGGCTGTCTGTCCACCTGTGCTGAATTATAATCCCAGCCACCAGTAGGCAGAAGAAAATGTCGCAGATGGAATTATGGTTGGGGAAACAGGAAGCCCTCAGCGTGTCTTCACGGATTGCATATGTGTGTTCTCTGAAAGGAATGTTTATAGCTCCTCAACTGAATGATCATGGAAGTTATTTGTAAACTGTCAAGTGCCATACAAATACTATCACTGTCATATTCTTCCTGGCTCATGGCCTCTCACAGGTTGTCTTGACTTTGGGGTAAAAGGCCAAGGAGAGGCTGCAAGATCGCTGGTGACTAACTCAGACAAGTGCACAATAGGTCCACAGTTGGTTTCAGTTGGTCCCGGGGAGTAGGGCCTGGCTTGTGAGGAAACTTCCAGCCCACTGGTTCTTAACCTTTTTTGAGGTACTGAACCCAACAGTTTCATATGCACATTCACCAAACCCTTCTTTAGTGATAAATAAAATATGATTCTTTTTTCCAAATTCAAGACATAGGTATATGTTTTTTTACTGGTGCACAAAATGAGCCGTGCATGAACATCACCTTGCTCAAAGAACAAAACCAACAAAGTGCACGAACTCACAACAAATTACGGTATTACTTTATTCTGGCCTCCCCAGCAGAGGCTTCTCCGAATCCCTGAGACCAACTCATCGAACCCCTAGGGTTCGATAGAACCCAGGTTAAGAACCACTGTTCCAGCCCATCTCCCTGGGGAATGGTCTCTCCAGCTGTACCACGTGACTATGAAGCAGCTGTGTGCTTTCATGGATACCTCCTGATCTCATTTTTCAATACTCAGGGTTGTTGAGTCTTGCCACACTCTCAATAACCCCATGGTAGAGGTCAGTGGCCCTGGGCAGAACATGCTGACATCCCCTTTTCCCAGACAGGAAGTGGCCTGACTTCCCCATAGAGAGCTTTGACCTAGCTCCTTGCTGCTTCACTCCCCCTACAGTGCTGCACTGTAACACCCCTAACCCCAACGTCTGCCCTCCCAGCCCCATTCACTCCTGTCTTCCATTTCCCCAGTTCTTGTTTTACCAATTCCAACTCTGGGTAGGTTTGTGCTAGCCTAAGAGAGGCCAGATTTCTTAGGAATGATGACTTAGAGAGTCAGCATATGAATTGAACTATTTTAAAATAACATCATTTTATTGAATACAAATGGTATATATGTAAATTATAGAAAAATTGGAATATACAAAGAAGCATAAAATTACCCATAATCTCATCACTCATCACTATTATTCTTTGTATTTTCTTACGAAATCTTACAGTTATATTGTATATCTTTCATCTGGCTTTAAAAACTATATAATGAGTTTCCCAGGTCTTTGACTATAGAGTATTACATCAGATGAATTTATCATAATGTATTTAACCAACCTCCTAGAATAAATATGTCTGCCAAATGTCTTCAAACTTTTTATAAAAACGGCCCACTTTTGCAGTGCTGGACAACCTGGTCCGTACCTCCCACTAGTAGGCGTTCCAGCTTTCATGATGGGCAGTAGTGGAGCAACCAAAGGGCACCGCAATTGGCCCACCATGAAAGCTGGAACGCCCACTAGTGGGCGGTAGGGACCAGGTAAACCAGCACTGCAAAAGCGGGCCGTTTTTATAAAATGTTTGAAGATGTCAAACTTACTTTTTTAAAAGGTTTTCTAATTGATTTTATAGAGAGGAGAGAGACAGAAAAAGAGCACTGGCTTTATCCACTGTGCCACTACAGTTCAGACAATATATACTGGTCTTTTTTCTAAAGGTTTTTAAATTTTTATTCATTTTAGAAAGGAGAGGGGGGGGAAGGAGGGAGGGAGGGAGAGAAAGGGGTGGGGAGGAGCAGGAGACATCAACTCTTAGTTGCTTCCCATATGTGCCTTGACCCAGCAAGCCCAGGGTTTTGAACCAGCAACCTCAGCGTTCTAGGTCATTTTATCCACTTTTCCACCACAGGTCAGGTGTACTTACTTTCTTAGGATAAATTCTTAGACGAAAAACTACTAGACCAAAGGTAGGAACATTTTTATATTTGTAGTTAGCTATTGCCAAGCTGTTTCCTAACAGGCTATACCCACTTAACATTCATATCTTTTTTAAATTGGCCTTAGCCCCTAATGCCACTGAATATGAACTCAGCAAGGTCTGCCCATGGTCTTCAATATAGAGAGCACCTGTTGGAGCAAACCAGCTCATTGATTTCCAGCGTGGCCAGGTTCATCTCAGCCAGAATCACATCACCTGGAAGTGCACGGTCAGCTGCTGGGCTCTTATGGGCGAGTCTGCAAAAACACCATGAGAGCAGGCACTTTTATTTATCATTTGTTTTTAAGAACCAATGCTGAGCCACAGACACAGCCAGCTTTGCAGAACATATGTCACTCTTAGCTCCAAACAAAAGCCAGGCGTGGGATGTGCTTTCAGAAAGGAACAAGGCACTCCTCCGAGGGTTTGAAGGATGTACTGTGCTCTCTGAGCCCTGCTGAACTTCAGCCATCGCTCTGCTAGGGACTTCATCCTCCTCCAACCTGTGAGTTTGCTTTCTTTGTAATTGAAACTCTCATAAGGACTGGCTGAGGTCAAGTTTCCAGGCTTTTTTATTTAGTTGTGTTATAGTGTAGTTTTGTTTTATTTATTTGTTTGTTTGTTTTAAATCCCATCTTCCCCACACCCTCTTGTTTGGCAACCATCAACTTGTTTTCTATATGGTTCTGTTTTGTTTATTCTTTTGTTGTTGTTTTTATTAATTGTACATATAAGTATTTTTCTTTCTCTGATTTATTTCACTTAGCATAATACCATCTAGGTCCATCCATGTTGTTGCAAATGCAAGATTTTATTCTTTTCTTATTGCTGAATAATATTCATGTGTGTGTGTGTGTGTGTACCACGTCTTCTTTATTCATTCATCTATTTATGGACACTTAAGATTGTTTCCATATTTTAGTTATTACTAGCAATGCTTCAATAAACATGGGGTCCATAGACCTTTTCAAATTAGTGGTTTTGTTTTCTTTGGATAAAAACTCAGAAGTAGAATTGCTGGATAACATGGCAACTATATTTTTAATTTTTTTAAGAATCGCTATACTCTTTTCCATAGTGGCTGCATCAATCTGCCGTTCCCATCAACAGTGCACGACGGTTCCCTTCTCTCCACATTTTCATCAGTACTTGTAATTTTTTTATTTACTGATGAGAGTCATTTTGATGGGTGTGAGGAGCTGTAGCTCATTATTGTTTTAACTTGCATTTTCCTGATGGTTAGTGATGTTGAGCATCTTTGCATATGTCTACTGGCCATCTGTATATCCTCTTCAGGGAAGTGTCTATTCAGGTCCTCTGCCCATTTTTAAATTGGATTGTTTGGTTTAGGGTGTAAGTTGTATGAGTTTCTTATAAATTTTGGATATTAACCCCTTATCATATATATCATTAGCAAATATCTCCTGTTTGGTAGGGTTTTCTTTGTTTTGTTGATGGTTTGCTTTATTGTGAAAAATCTTTTTAGTTCAATGTAGTCTCATTTCTTTATTTTTTTTCTTTTGTTTCCCTTGGTCAAGGATATATATATATATATATATATATATATATATATATATATATATATATATTACTAAGAGCTTTATCAAAAGTTTACTGCCTATATTTTCTTCTAGGAGTTCTATGGTTTCATGTTTAACATTTAAGTCTTTAATTCATTTGAGTTTATTTTTGTATATTAGGTAAGAAAGCAGTCCAATTTTGCCTGATCAGGCTGTGGCACAGTGAATAGAGCATTAGCCTGATATGCAGAGGACCCAGGTTCAAAACTCCAAGGTCTCTGGCTTGAGTGCAGGCTCACCAGCTTGAGTATGGAGTCACTGGCTTGAACCCAAAGGTCACTGGCTTGAACCCAAGGTTGCTGGCTTGAACTTGAGCAAGGGGTCACAGACTTGGCTGGAGCACGCTGGTCAAGGCACAAATGAGAAATCTATCAATGAATAACTAAGGTGCCACAACAAAGAATTGACACTTCTCATCTCTCTCCCTTCCTGTCTATCTATCCATATCTGTCCTTCTCTCTGTCTCTCTCACTAAAAGGAAAAAGTAGTCCAATATTATTTTTGCATGTATCTGTTCAGTTTTTCCAACACCACTTATTGAAGAGACTGTCTTTACTCCTTGCCTTCTTTGTCATATATTAATAGGCCATGTAAGCGAGGATTTATTTGTAGGCTTTTTTTTTTCTGTTCCATTGATCTATGTATCTGTTTTTAATGCCAGTACCATACTGTTTTGGTTATGTAGCTTTGTAGTGTAGTTTGATGCCAGGAAGCATTGTTTTTTCTTAAGATTTCTTTAGCTATTCAGTGTCTTTTGTGGCTTAAATGGGGAAACGCTCAAGTTCCCATCCCTCTCATTACTCTGCCCCACCCAAACAGAGAAAACCAAACAGAACTCTTTTTTCTTTATATGAGTGACAGTGGTAATAGTGGTGGTAATAGAAGACAGATGTATTGTTTCTAGTTCCTTAATTTGCCAAACAATATAACTTAATTCCTTAGCACAGAAATCCTAGCATAAGATCTATATGCCTGAATCTGGAAAGCAGAGATAAGATTGGAATATTCCTGCTAATCATCTGAAGTGGAGGCAATTATTCTCTGAAAGAAGGGTTCAAGGTCCTGAGATGATGAGTACTGTTTAATGAAGATGCTGTGTTCTTTTTTAGTCATAAAAATTTCTGTGACCCCCAAATGTAAAGGACCTTTCCATTGCCAGAATGTTTTATTCTCCATACATTTTGAATGTGTGGTTTCTTTTGCTCTCCATGGAGCCCATTATAAAATGAGACTTGGGAGTTTCAGAGGGTACAGGACTGGAACTTGAGGCAGCACTTCCGTCTTCCTGAAAGCACACAGCTAGCCGAGCACACACTTACTGATTAAACCTCTCCTAGCTCAGAAAGCTTTTATGAATTCATCAGTAACTAATCATTCTGTACTCAGGGCACTTGCCTTCCTGGAAAGTTATAATGGAGCTGGGTCTCCAGTGATAGAACTTGGCATGTTGTCCATTCAAAAGGCAACTCTCAGTGGGTAACTGCTCTTCCTACAGGAAATACTTTTTCTCAGAAGTAAAGTCTAAGTCTGGAAAATAAGTGACTGGCCATATCTAGCACAACTGCAGTGCTGTCAACAGAGAGTAAGATTGTTAATGTTATGTTTCTGCAATGTTTCTTGGTGATAGGGAGGTCTCTGTCAGAGACTGAAGTGACTCATGGGACTACTTTCTGGGTCACTGCCTGAACCACAAAATCCAGCTGCTGCTGTTGACAGCTCCTGACAAACCCAGATCCCACTGGGGTTTGTCTCTTTCTCCACTGTTTCCCATAATCCATCTCTTTCCATTTCCCTATGAAAAAGGGGCAATCCCCTCAGGAAAGCCATATGTCCCCCACCCCCCGTCAGGAAAAGCCTTTGCTGTTTGAAGTCACTTAAATCTGAGACACTTCATGATCCCTTGGGCCTATGATTTCAGTTGAGTTTCAAGCATGGAAGCTTTCTGTCATGTGTTTTAAAATATTCTAGAAGTTTGAGGAACAATAAATTATGTCCCTTCTTAAGGCCTCTCTCAAAGTTAAATGAGCTGATGGATATAAAAATGTTATGAGAATATCATTGTTGATACTACTAATAACAACACTAGACATCGTGGTTCAGAAGTATAATAAGTTAGATATCATTATGGCTTTAGTTATTTCTGGGAAAGGAATTCAAATGTCCAGAAGTATGAAAACTAAGGATCTAGTGAAGTTTCCTATTCTACTTGTCACTGTGTTTATCACTTTTCTTGATTTGCCATTTTAAATTTACAGAGGAAGTAAATTTGTCCCTATGTTGAAACTGTTGCTTTGTGCACAAGTAAGTTATATTTCAAATGAAGAAAAACCTTTGTAATGGATGCTGCTAGTGGACAGCTCACCTCCCTTCTCTCTCACCAGATCAGGGCTCACCGCGCTGTCTTCTAAAGGCAACACTGGCATTTCTTGGAGGCCTTTCTTTGACTTCTAACATCAGCTGTGTTCCCTTGAGCAGCAGGCCAGCCAGCTATGCCAGTGAGCGATGAGCGCCGCAGGTGTGACTCTCACCAAGGACTCATGGGAATAGGTGTCTTGCTCCCACCCCCTTGGGAAGCACACATTCTGCACTGGTTCCCTGGGTTTTCTCAGCAGGGTTACTGTCTGGTGCCCACAGTGGGGGCTGGCTTTAAAAGCTCACGTCATTGGCAGCCTTTTCTTTTGTGTCTCTCTCTATCCTTTCTTACCCCATTTCCTTCACCTCTGAAATCAACTACCTGTTTGCAAATTTTTGCTCAGGGTCTGCTTCAGGTGACTCCAAACTGAGACACCCTCTGAAGAGTAAAGAGAAATTTTGTCCTAGGTTTTGACAATACTGTATTTGTGATATAACTAGCTAGCTCTTGTTTGTCACAAAAACAATAAAAGTCACCTTAAATGCCCATTGTACTACCAGTGTCAAGGAATTCTCTGGCTCATGAGGGTAGATTTTAACTATAATTAATCAAGTTACAATATAAATTTTGACTTATCAGTGGGAATTTCTTCTGAATAAAAATGTTCCTCTGTACTCATAACACCTCATATATTTGAATAGCTCTTTACAGAAATAAAGTTAACGTATATTCTTTTTTAATCAATGAGTGATTAAAAGAGGAGAAATTATTCAAATTTAAGGTAGTATCAGGCAGCTCCTAAGTGTCAACATCAGCACTGGAAATAGACCCAAGTAAAGACAAACACACCCTTGTCTAACCATACTGGGGGAAAGAGGAGTCGAAGCCCTTGGGAACAAGCAGTGGCTCACATCTAAGAACTTTATCTTCCATTTTTTGGATTTAGCCTTCTCTTCTCCTTGCTTTTCCAGTGATGCCCCCTTTTTGCCTTTTTATCTGGGAGGGGGCAGACTGAAATCATCACTATTTTTGATCTAATATCATAATACTACTTTCCCTTGAAGCTGGGTAACTGGTTAACCACTGAAAAAAATTAGATATAGATTCTTACATCTTCTACCAAGATTAATTCCAGATGGATTAAAGAGTCAAGTGACCATAAAACCATAGGAGTGCTAGAAGAAAATGCTAGAAATATTCACATGCTCTTAGGTTGAGGAGTAGTTTTCTAAACAGGACATCAAATGAAAAGCTGTAAGAAAAATACTGATAGGTGTTATTTCAAAAGAATATTACAGTTCTGTATGGCAAGAAATGCACTGCACTTAATTAAAAAGAACACTGGGTAAATATTTGCAACAGAGAATGCTTTAATTTTACAAATGAAAAGTTCTTGCAGATTAATAAAAAACATTCAAATGCTCCAATAGTAAAATGGCCAAAGGACAGAATAATTTACAAAAGAAGAAATATAGTTTTTCCCCAAGCATATAACTATCCTCAATCTAATTAGCAATTAAATCTAAATATGAAATATATTCTTTGTCAACCGTAGTGACAAAGGTTATTTAAATAATTAAATACAGAATTTTTTATATTGGCATCCTCTGGGGAGAAGAACATGGCAACTTGGCGACAGATAACAAATTTCTTAAATGTGTGTTCTAGCAATCTGTCCTAATTAATTAATAAAGATATGGATAACAATTTAACTATAGAGTGTTCATATCACCTTGTTTTGCTATGTGCATTAAGTATTATTTCCACAGCATGAATGCATGTAGTGTTCTTATAAGTTGAAAATAAATTGTACCCGAGTCAGAAACCTGACGGCAAGTCAGGGATAAGAGACAGCATGCCTGCCAGCCTAGGGGCCTCTGAGGAAAGCCCTGACCAGGAGAAGGCTGATGCTTTAACGGTATCTCATTGTGTCCAGACCTCCCTAAAACAGGTAACCGTCCCCACGCTAGTTCCCTTTCTTGTCCCCCAGCTTGGACAGGTGCCTTCTGTGTTCACCTCTGTCTTAGCTAGACTTTCCATAACAAAATACCACTGACAGGGTGGCTTAATCAAGAAATGTATTTTCTCATAATTCCAGAAGCTACATATCCACGACCGAGGTTCTGGCCAATTCAATTTGTGGTGAGAACTCTCTTTCTGGCTTGTAGATGGCTTTTTGCTTAAATGTTCTCAAGTGGTCTTTCCTCATGTGGTCCTTGTAGTGCACATATGGGAAGAAAGAGCTGTTGGGTGTCTCTTATAAGAATATTGATCCTATCAGATCAAGATTCTACTCTTATAACTTTATTTAACTTTAATTTCTTTTATAAGGACCCCACCTCCAAATAGGTCATGTGGAGGTCAGGGCTTCAACAATCGATTTTGGGAGGACACAAATATTTAGTTCATAACAATCACCAATGCATATTCTACCCTGGCTGCCTGAGGCCCATATGGTTCCACTGGGTAGGGATAAGAGAAACTACTTATTTAAAATCCTGCCTGATAACAAATCAATGAGGGGTATATTCAAGGTCACATCTTAAAACTTCCATTGAACTGAGGACAGTTTTCTGACTGTGCTTAACCTCTTCTTTGAGGGCTAATGGCCCCAGTCAACGGGATGCCCTGAAACTTGGACCACAGTGGTTGCAATTTCGTGGCAGCACTAAAATGGAAAAATGTCCCCTGGATCCACAGAACTCACCTCTTCCCTTCCCGATATTCCTCGTGCAAAATGATAATTTATTTGAAGAAAGCCAGTCCTGAGCAAGATGAAGGTGACCAGCTAAGGCTCATTCATGACAAGAAGATTTAACAGGTGTTAAATCTAGTTTTGCCTTGATTTCAGCTGTTGTTCAAACATCCCGCTTTTTCCAGTTCAGCTAGCACAGGTAATTGGCAGGTAATTGGCTATGCTAGCCATAACTCCCAAACCTTTTAGGATTATGACATCCTAAAACACACGTGAGTAAGGTGGCAGAGGTATCTGTATTTTTAATAAACACACTGGGTAATTCTCATAATTAGGCAAATGTAGGAAATATAGATGAGGACTTGCATTAACTTCACATGGCAGTTTATTTTAGGTAGGTTTGCTTAGAAAAAATGATTCTATTATTAGCCTCCAAATCAATTACCTTTCTGATAGAGAATCTGCATTAAATAAGGGTCTAATGCAGCCTCACGGTAGCATACTGAATAGGATAACGTTCCAGAGCTGCTACAGCTGGGGACATGTGGTGTTACACAAGAAGTGTCACCATAGTGATGCCTAAAGTCTTGAGGTTGAAGAACTCCTTTAATATTGTTCTAGGTGGATGGAGAGGAGTGTGTGGGCACATAGATCACAAGTAAATACATTGATACCTGGACTCAGATGATCACATCTAACCAGCACAGTCGTGAGTCTCTCTACCTTGTGGGGAGGTAGGTCCTCCAGCCCCAGTGAAATGTGGGAGCCACCCATGGCACTCTCAGGGAAAGAAAGTAGGAAAAGGTACCATGAACAAGACAGATTTTACTGGTTCTCATGTAGTTAGTGGTGGGTCCTAAAGACACACACACACACACACACACACACACACACACACACACACACACACACACACACACACACACACACATTCCAGACAAGGGTTGTGGGCAAATGGAAACAGGTCTGTGACAGGGAGAGTGTGCCCTTCACGGTTACGTTTCAATCGTGGGAAGCAGGGGACCACTAAACTGTCTCAGATGAGGGAAGCAGTCCAGGAACCAGCAGCCCTCAAAATAAAATCGGCTACTCTGACCTGGTGCTGCTCGCCTCCATGCTGGTTGCCTCGCCCAGGATGTGGTCGAAGCTTTCGCCATAGCAAGTCCAAGGGCCTGCCTGGGGTATTACCGTTTACACCACCCCTCATGTCTCCTCTCGCCTTTGGCCCCCTGCAGGCAGACCCTTACTCTGCTTCCGGGAAGAGGAAGCTGGAGCCCTTGCCTTCCTCTGATCTCCACCATACCTTGCTGCCCGCTGCAGGCATTTTTTGCAAAGTGTTTGCCCAGTTGCTAGAAGTTGTCCCACATCAAAAGCTCTACTTTTACCTCTGAGACATGGAAAGCTTGTGACCAGATAGCCTATGGGAGCTGCCACCATGGCAGGACCCTGAGAGCTGGAGCAATTGGAGTTAGGTGTGGGAGGGAGGCAGCTGAGGATGAGGAGGCTGACACTCGTCAGGTGTCTCATCCCTAAAACTGCCTTCCCAAGTGTCATGATAGGAGGCACTCCGCTGGTGTCCTTAAGCCACGACTTCACTGCTCCTTTCCAATCTCATCCAGCGTCAGTCTCACAGCAAACAAGGTGCATGCTGGATGTTGCCCTGTCTGATCCCACGTGTCACACTTGTTTTTGCCACAAGAGGTTCGTCTTCCATGAGGGACCATAGATCAGAGTTGTGGTGGGTGCTACAATAATGAGGATCTGTTATAGGGAAAATGACAAGACCTTGATTCTTCTTGAGAGAAAGAATTCAATAAAGAGACTAAAGTGCAGCAAGTAAATGAAGAATGTATTGGCCATGAAGGAATTATGTGTGAGGAAAGAGGACCTTGCAGACAGGTTAAGTGGGTTAGCTTGGGACAAGGTGCCACCACCCCTGCTCCTCCGGTTGCAAGTCTCATGGGTCCCTTAGAATTTAGGAGAAAGAGAGGGGCAAGGAAAATGCACCGGGGTGAGGGGAAAAACCAGAGGGGGGAAGTGCTGTCATGGTCAGGAAGGGAAAGCACCCTGGGTCCTCTGTCCTGAGGTCTTTTAAGGGTGAAGGTTATAGAGAGGTCCCAGCATAGGATCTCAGTAAAATATGCATCAGCTCACCAGGTGTGTCCTTTTAGGGTCTTGGGTCATTAGTCAATGCACCTCATCCTGAGGTCAGTGGTGGCTTCCTTTTGTCTGCTTTTGCTGCTTTCCTAGGCCTGAAACTGAACCACAACTGAGGCCTAGATGTTATCTCTAGGGGTTAATGCCTAAGCGCTATTCTCCGGCCCCCTTGTTTATTCCTCCTTTAAGGTTGTACTGCTTCCTCCCATGCATTTCTTTATGGAAATGGATTCTTCCCTGGGCCTTAGGCCTAATAAATATTCATTGAAGGAAGAAAAGAAAGAAATGGCACAGGAGGGAGATGCACTAAAATGTAAAGATTTCCAAGCCTCACCCTCACTAGCATCATGTCTTTTATTACTAAGGGTTAATGGGAAGTTGATACATTCATCAATCCACATGACTAGCATATGCCGGGGGAGGAAAGGTCAGGGGAGGGTCCAAATTCAATGACTAGCTTCATGAAATCAGGTGGTCTAAACTGCATGACCAGCTAAGGGAGGAAAGGTCACCCTGGGACAAGGTCCCTGTCTTGCCCGTTTTGCCCGTTGCTAGGCACCTGGGGCTTTCCATCCTGGTGGCCTTCTGTGCCTGGTCTATAGACCTTGCTCTGCTCGTGTCTGTCTAACTGCCGGCCATTGATCCAACAAGTCTCAGGAGCGGATGAGTTGGGTGGACCGTTCACCATGGCGACCCACACTGCAGGACCTGGAAGCCGAAAGGCCATCAGACATGTTCTCCAGCAGCAGCTAGAACGTCTTCATCTTGTTGCAGCTGCTGTTTCTGTTTGTTTTGTTGTTGAGTTCTCAGTAATGTCGCAACTATTAAAGTGGGCCCCTTTGGGTTTCAAGGCCCTGTATGGAGGGAAATACATGGGTTTTGGCTCAGCCAACAAACTGGAGGCCTGGCCCTGTTATCGACTGACACTATAGCCCGGGCAGGTTTTCTAACTGGTTTATATATATAGTACCTGGCCCACCTGTCGCCCTCAGTTAAGAAGGGCAAAACCATTCCTTAAGACACACGGGACCCAGCCCGCTTTTCCAGGGTAGAAGTTGTTCAGGGATTTGAGTTAGAGCTGCGCTGGGTATGGAAGAACGTGCATCTGCATGGAGTGTCCTCTGTGCTCCGTTCACCCAGAGAGGCCGCCACAACCCCAAAGGAAGCTTGGGAGAGTCAGGGAAGGCACTCTGACCTCTTCTCTTTCAGAACACACCTGACTGTGGGTGCCGTTGTTCCCATCTTACAGACCCAGAAGCTCAGGCTCAGAAAGTTTAAGCAATTTGCCCGAGTTCAAAGCCAGGCCCTCTGACTTTACAGCACATGTGTTTTCCCTACACTTTGCTGTTATTGGGTTATGGGACTGGGACAAGAACTGGAGAGACCAGGCTGGAGGGAACACGAAGGGAAGTATTAGAGACCACATTTGGAAAAATTGTGGCCTTTTAAAAAGAACAACTCTCTGCATCTGAAACGAACTTGCTTCTGACCTGGGCCCAGGAGAAGCTGAGTTTACTGAGTGTTGGGCAGATAAAGTTATTTCTTCTAACCCTTATTGTTAAAGATGGTGCTGCCCACATGAATGGCTGTCACCTAGGTGATAATATTAATTGCCCTTCTTGCTTGAAAGGGCGTGGTTATGCTAATGTGTTGGGGGAGGGCTTTCATGCTAAAAGATTTTTAAAAGGAGGAGCTAGGAGGTCATTTGTAGAGAGATCATGTTTTTCTCAGGGGAGAGTGATTACGTGCTTATAGGAAGGAGAAGCCCAGGCTGGAGCAGGTCAGGGAAGCCATGTGGAGGAGGCAGCCAAAATGACAGATTAGGGGAAGGAGAAGCCAGTTCGTGGAGGAGAAGGAGATGGGTAACAGAGGTGAATAAGACTGGTGAGGTGGAAGCCTTTGATTCTAGAAAAACTCAGATGAGTCAGTAACTTTGTGAGTACTGAATGAGGGGCTTTTGGAGCCCAGTGTGTGTATATTCTTGCCCTCCAGGCGTGAGCTAGAATAAAGGAAAATGGATCCCCAGTTTTCGGCTCTGTTGCCTCTTTACCATCTATCCGAATCAAATACGAACCTGCGTTGGCCAGGCGGCTTTGATAGCAGCCATGGTTACTGGCCATACATGGAGGAAAATGACAACTGATAGCTAGGATCAGCTGATCAGTGGATATTTAAAGTCCTAATTATCCACACTGTTGTGCTGTGAATTGTTCCACACATTCAAGACTTAACATCCCTTTGGTCTGAAAACACTGCAGAATAATTATGAGCTATATAAACCCCTCGGCTCAAAGGAAAGGGAAATTTAAAACAGAGACAACTAATTACTCTAGGGCAGCCTCTCTGTGGCCTCAGACTGCATTTTTTTCTTTTGGTATTCTCATTTGCACACTCATAAAAATGGAGAGAAATGTAAAATACAAGCAAACACTTTACATAGCAAAAAACTGTGAGGCTCCCCAAGCTTCATTTGTACTGCTTCCTCTCATGCATTTCTTTATGGAAATAGCTTCCTCCCTGGGCCTTAAATATTCATTGAAGGAAGGAAAGAAAGAAATGGCACAGGAGGGAGATGCACTAAAATGTAAAGATTTCCAAGCCTCACCCTCACTAGCATCATGTCTTTTATTACTAAAGGTTAATGGGAAATTGATACATTCATCAATCAATGGAAGACTTTCAGAAAAGGCATGGCTAGTCATCTGTTTGGTGAATACTAAGGAAACCACTTACTGTCTCCAGTCCAAAGTTTCCCCAAGATAAAGGCTTTCCGTACAACCTATGTATCCATAAAAGTGACACCATCACCTATGTGCATTGGGTTATTTTAAATAATTATAAAGGAAAGAAGGAAATTTCTAGATACAGATGGGAACAGCTTTCCAACTAGGAGAATTGTATTAGAGGAGCACAGCTGTCTTTCCTTGTTCAATGCCATGAAATAACTCAAAATCTTGTAACAAGAGCTCAGGATCTGGCCACTTATAAACATGTATAGCATGTATTGAGCCTTTGTCAGCCGCCAGACACCGTGCCAGCCTCTTGCCTATAATCTCATGCAATCTCAACAATTACTTTGAGTTCAAGGTCTTACTACTCCACTTTGCAGAAGAGTAAACTGAGACAGGAAGAGTAAGTTACAAGGTTATATGTCCAGTCTTCACGGACCTATGACTCATATTATATTAACTATGTGTTTCTGATGTTTTGACATGGGAGAGGAGGGGGTTTACTGATTCTGGAGGGATAGCCCCTCACAGGATAGCTAATTCCTGGAAGTAGTAAAAGACTCATTTGTGAGCTTGTGCCTTTCATAGGCCAACTAACCAACCCAGAGCCCACATTCCAGCTCTGTGACTCTCGCACTCAGGGTCAGTATTCTCCTGTTTCACTCACCTTGGGGACAGGTACCCAGAGTCCACTGAAATGATTCAAACTATCCAATCCTAACTCTTTTTACCCTGCCTCATCCATTCCTTCTGCAGGAACCACAGTGAGAGAAGCACTTTACCCATTTCCCCGCCCTCTGACCTCTGACCTCTGACCAGATCTGATGCCTCTGTATATGCCCGCCGCCCACGGGGATCTGTGAGTCTATTGAGCTGTCTCTTCAATGGCGATTGTCTCCCGCTCTGCCTGTCTCACTATACCTAAATAATTATAAGACCTCCATTTTACTATGCATACCCAGGGCACCCTGACTCAAGATAGCGGAACCTCCCAAGGGAAATGTCACATCTTATTATTAGCATTGGTGTGCTTGAAGACAAATTAAGGCCTCAATATATTCCAAGGGCACAAAGAAGGAGGATTGCTATCTGACCTCTCCGATACCCAGAGAGCAACCATCCATTCCCAGCTCAGTGTCAATGGCACTAAGGTGATGAGAAGGAGAGTGTCAGGCTATCTGGAGGAACTTGATTTGCACATTCATTAAAAGGGATTAGAAAAGGTTGCGCACACCAAACTGAAACAGTCATATTGACCCTCTGGTGGCTCGGCATTCTTACTTCTGCCACAAAGTATTCTTCCATCTCATGAAAGCTTTTAAATTAGGGGTAAATAAAGATAGCTACCTAGAGACAGCTGACCAAATTAGCATACTTATAACAGGTAATTAAGCCAAAGACTTCAGTTGAAAATAGCAATTAATCACAAGACTAGCCAAAGTCAGCTTGTTTCTCCTCCCCCTTCACAGGCATAGGATTGTTTACAAAAAGCAGCTAGAACACAAATGAGCTCAGTGCTACAGCACAGACCTGATCCTACTCATCCTCTCCTGCTTGAAGTGACTTCTGAACATGCACAGAAAAACACCAGCTAACAGTGCTCCGAAATCCAAGCCCCGTAACACCACACACACCCCACATCTTCCTTCAAAGGCATGCTTTTCAAAGGAGTCTTAGTCACCCAAGAGAGAACCAGCTTTTAACATTCTGAATCACACAGTTAATAGGGCTTGACTATTGTCCATCGTTGACACCCGGCAGTCACTGTCAGCAGGAGCTTCCATTATTTGAACCTATGTAATGGATGGAGCATCTTTTGTGAACTATAGAGTGACAGTTTCTACAGTGGAGGATGCCTAAATTAAATTTTGCATTTGCAGGGCTTCCAAAGGAGGACAGAGTATAGCAGGCCAGAATAGTTGGTTCGCATTATTCTTTTTGGTACCCAGCTACTCTTTACCTGTGAATGACAGTAGTTTACTTCTGTAAATGTTAGAGTGCCCCCACAAGGGTCCATCTGAGCTCCCTCCTCTGTGCACATGCCTTCTTCTGTGATGGACCCCAGACTTAAGTGCATCCCACTGCCCACTTGCTAGTTCCACTTGGATCAAATATGCCCAAATCGGAACGGTTTATTCCTGCAAAGCTCTTCATCTCCTGAATGTCCAGTTTCAGTAAGTCATATCACTGTCTATCTTGTTTAGGACAAAGCCCGATGCGTAATCTTTGGTTCCTCCAGCCAGTTCTTTCCATTCTGCCCCCTACATGCACTTCAGATATGTCCATGTGTTTGTGACTGCACTGCCTCCCCGCCCCCATATCCGTCTGTCACCAGGCCCACCTCTTGGGCTCCTAGCTGTGCTCCCTGCATCAGCTCTAATATCCCTAAAATTACCACATTGCAGTCAGGGTGTTCTTTTTTTTTAATCCATCACAGAGATCACCCCTGTCAAGAAAATTTTTTATTAAGAAACAAATATTAGAAATACTTATTACAGTGAATGTGTTAGAGTTATTTATTTCAATCAGACCTGAAGGAAAAAAGCCAAAGCCTTGCTATTTTCTTAGAAAAATAAATAAATAAAAAGAATTCAAGTCCCTTAGAAATTATAAACAGTGGGTTGAGTGTAATTTTCTGTTTTCAATTAATATGTTGCTTTAGGATTAATGGTTTCATTCTGAAGGAGATAGTATTACACCTTTAGAGTCCTGATATCTCTAGAATTGTTCTTATAAACTAGCCAGGCCATTGCCATGATACCAAATGCAAAAGTCAATCTGACACAATGGGGCCTTCACCCAACAGGAGTTAGTATTTATATTCTAAGGATCTCCAAGTCCAGTCGCCTATAAATATTGCTCACCTCTCTCCTTAACAATTAGCTATAAAAGCTTTATAGTCCAGAGCTTGTCTCCCCAAGACACTGATTCATCAGTCTTTTACCTTCCCAAGGTTTTTTTTTTTTTAATTTTTTTTATTTATTCATTTTTAGAGAGGAAACACAGAGTGAGAGAGAGAGAGAGAAAGAGAGAAAGGGGGGAGGAGCTGGAAGCATCAACTCCCATATGTGCCTTGACCAGACCAGTGCAGGGTTTTGAACTGGCGACCTCAGTGTTCCCAGGTCGACGCTTTATCCACTGCACCACCACAGGTCAGGCCTTCCCAAGGTTTTTTGCTAACAACTGTTTATTACAGACCTGCAGTTTCTGGCTTCAGCATAATTTTTAGTCACTATTTTAAAAGCCCTAACAAAATGTTAGTTAGGTCTTAAAGTTATCCTTTTCTACATTAAAGAATATGGGTTTAGTTCTGCTTATAACCATGGTGTAGTTTCACTTTGTTTCTAAAACTCATCCTGAAGTCCAGGCCCTGGGAGGGTGCCTCTGGCCACCTTGCCAGGCCCCCTCCCAACGCCCAGCCCAACCTCTCCACTGGTCCCTCCCACCCACCCACCTCCTTTCTTCTCACACAACTCACTTCTCCCTTCTGCCTAAATGCTCTGCCCTGGCTTTTTCATATGTGACCCTTGAGGCTTCATACTAAGTGTCACTTTGGGACTACTCATATCAGCTAAGAATGTGTTCAGCTACAAGCAGTAGAAAACTAGACTACTCCCTGGCCAGTTTGTTCAGTGGTAGAGCGTTGGCCGGTATGTGGATGTCCTGGGTTTACTTCCTGGTCAGGGCACACAGGAGAAGCACCCATCTGCTTCTCCACTCTTCTCCTCCTTTCTCTCTATCTCCCTCTTTCCCTCCCGCAGGCAAGGCCCCACTGGAGCAAAGTTGGCACTGGGCACTAAGGATGGCTCCATGGCCTCTGCCTCAGGCACTAGAATGGCTCTGGTTGCAGAGCAACAGCCCGGATGGGCAGAGCATTGCCCTTTAGAGGGCATGTCAGGTGGATCCCGGTTGGGCACGGGCAGGAGTCTGTCTTTCTGCCTCTCCGCTTCTCACTTCAAAAAATTAAAAAATAAAATAAATTTAAAATTTTTAAAAAGAAAATAAAACTACACTAGTTGTAGCATTAAAAAGAAAACTAGAGGTTCCTTTTTCTTACTTGAAAAGTCGGTTCAGTGGCTCCATGACATCCTCAGGGACTTGGCCCTTCGGAGCTTGTGCTCTGGCAGACACTTCTGTCTCCATGCTTGCTGTTCTTTGATCTCAGAAAGGCTACTGCCAGTCCAGATGGCTCATTTGTGTTGTTTGAGGCAGGAAAAATGGCGGGGGTGGGGGAGCTGAAGGTTTTCTCCTCCCTGGGCAGCAGACTGCCCCTTGAATCTTATTGGGTCTAGTGTCCACTTCTATGCCAGTTGCTCACCAAGGGGAATGAGAGGACCCTAACTGATTTGGAGCAGTCATGAGTCATCCCTGGGATTGGGGTCAGGGCTACTCTCTCACAATCAGTGAATTCCCATGTGCCACCTGAACCCACCAGGTTCCTCTAGAAAGAAAAGGGGGAGAGGGGAGGGACAATGACAGTTTCTGCCATATCCCTTCCCCTTTACTTTCTATCCTGTCACCCTATTAATGTCCTTTATTGCAGCAACTGCAATCTATAAGACCTTGTGTATTTATTTAGTATTCACTGTCTATTGTCTCCCTCTCCCACTGAAAGAGAAGCTCCATGGAGACAGGGGCCCAGTATGTCTTTCTCACACATGTATCCCCTGTGCCTGGCAACTAATCAATGTTTCTTTGGATCAGAAAGTAAAAATTCCTGCTGCCATTTATGATCGTCACTACACAACACTGCTTTGCGCATGTGGGTGCTCTTAACGCGTGTGCCTGCTCAGCATGGTCCACAGCAGTCATTCCATCTAACAAATGGAAAAACTGAGAATTAGGAAAGGTTGGACAAGTGGGAAGGCTTCCCAGTGAGTGGTGGAGCTAGGTGTGAGCTCCATATTCAAGTTCCGGGCCTAAGTGAGTGTCTCTTATGTCGCCAGGTGCCATCATTCCATGTCCCCCGCCGCTGCCCTCTGTCCACTATGCATCTGCTCGGCCAATTCTGCTTTCAGAGCAGCTGTGGGGGCCTCCCCTTGCAAGCTGTTCTTGCTTTGTGCTGACAGGGTCCAGTATGCTTTGCGCCCCAGCCCAGAGCCCACTTGCCACAAACAGGGACAGCCTGGAGGTAGAGGTGACTTGTCTCCAGGAGGAATCCTCAACCATGGACATGGGAGCTGGTAGCTAAATTCTGCAGCCTCTTGGGTGGACAGTGGAGGCATTTGGTATGCTCCTCAGTGTCCAGAGGAAGAGAGCTCTCTCCCCACTGCCTGTTGTCTCTTGTTCCTTCTTGTAGACAGAATAATGGCCCCCAAAGATATCCACATTCTGATCCCAGGATGTGGGCATGTTACATTTCCTGGCAAAAGGGAGTTTGCAGATGGAATTAATTGAAGGCCCTTAAGTTGGGGAGAATAGCCTAGATTATCCAGATGGAACCAATCTAATCACATGGGTTTTTAAAAGCAGAGAATTCTTCCTCGCTGTGGTCAGGAAGTATTGTGATGACAGAAAAAATGTACAAGAGATGTGATGTTGCCAACTTTGAAGATGGGGGAAAGGGCCACAGGCCAAAGGATGCAGGCAGCCTCTGGAAATGAGAGGTGAGGGCAAGGAATCATCCCAGCATCCAGCGAGGAGACAGGCCCCTCTCCCTGCATTCTTTCTAAGATCTGATTTTAGCCCAGTGAGACCTGACTTCGACTTCCTCTGTACAGACCTGTAAGATAACAGTTATATTGTGCTGTTGTGTGTTGTGTTGAGCCACTATGTTGTGTTAACTTATAGTTAATCACAACTGATACAACTGATAACAAATATACCCTTTTCCCTTAATAATATGTGCTTATATTGTTTTTTTCCCTTCTTTCCTGACTTTCTCTACTCTCTAGCTCTGACTTCCCAGGAGAATAATTACCTATAGCCAAGTCCTTGTCTCAGGTTATTTAATAAGGCACTCAAATTAGTGCCTTTGTAGTTTTTATATTCCTCACCCCACTGTATCCTATACCTAGTCTTCTGTGACTACGGAGTCCATTCAAGGGTCAGCTAAGATTCTTAAAACTCCAGGGTTCTAGGCAAATCTGTAAGTTGTAAAAACCTATACCTTTCTCAAATGAATGACTAACATGCTCTTGACTTCTGGTAATTTAAGAATTATGTGACCATTTTTAATTACACATTTGATTGATTATTTCTAAACATTGTCACCATGATTTATGCCCTTTGGAAGGAATTCAATGTCTTAAACATTATTAAAATGAAATGGAGCCCAGCTATTTTAATGAGCTAAAATCTTTTGAAAACATACTAGTCTATATTGTCTGATGATGCAATTGATACTGTTAAGGAAATGATATTGCCTGTATTATTATTACCTATTATTACTACCTTTATTAGTATTACTAACACTAATAGTACTACACTTATTAAACTGATACTGCTCAGAAAGTATTACTTATATTGTCACCTGTAATATCACCTGTATTAAAGTGAACTACTATTATCAAAAGCATTTTGTACGTAGAGTTTTGCAGGTCCCAAAGCTCTCTGCATGTATAATCTCTATTGCATGTATATGTCTATGCAATACACAAGTGTTCAGTTACTTACCTTCCTCCTATTTTCAAATCCTCAAGAATAAAGAATATGCTACTGCATTTATAAAGGCATTCTAACCCATATGAGGGAGTTGTACAGTAATTCACAAGGCAGTGTGAAGTTCCAGAGCTTGTGGCAGATCGGTGATGGAGACAGTAGAAGACCCTTGCACTGCATAACTGAGCCCTGAGCCCCTTATGTTTCCTTTCCAACAACTACTTGTTACCCTACACTGTAAGGGTGCAACTCATAGTCTTCAGAAGGATTATTAACCAAGGGCTACTGGAAGCCATAGTGGCGGGAAACCCGGTCTGGCTCAGAAACTCTCTGGCGTACATAGATCTGCTGTAAGAGAGAGAGTTCTATAAATAGCTCTCGGGGCTCCGCTCTACTGCTTCTGTGACACAGGACTTTTGCAGTTGGGTCCCTGAGCGGGTGGTGGGAGGGCATCTGTCTGCAGGGCTAACGCTGGCTGACAGCTGCTCAGCATTAGGGGCAGAAAAAGCTGCTGCAGGGAGCCCCTGACATAGCCGGGCTGCTTCGCTGCACAGCCCAACGGTCTGCCCATGGCTCAGGCAGTGCATCTTCAGAAAGTGTAAGCTCCAAAAGCAAACGGCTGTTCAAAGAAGACTTCAGGTCTGCATGGAATGGGAGGATAAGGAAGTAAATATATAGATACCCCTGCCCTGCCCTTCATCTGTGGTCACCAGGCAGAGGACAGATGGCTAGCTTCCCTGCCTCACTGTCAGCTCCAGGTGACTGAAGGACTAAAGCTGGTGGTCGAGTCCAGAGACAGGGAGAGCTGAGCATTAAAATGCTCTGGCCCAGGACACTGGGAACACCGGGCGACAGTGTGCCCTGAGTAGGGGTTGAGTTGATGTGACTGTATGTGCCTAAGGGAAAGGTGGGAAGAAGGTGTGGACAGAGGGAGGGGAGGGGAAAGAGAAAGGTGGGAGGATGTGCTCCAGAACCTGGAATAAAATTTTGAAATAGGTGAAGTTAGTCTTTGTTGCCTTTCCATCTCTCTACCGTGTTTGGAACCCTCCCCAGGCCCACAACTGTGGCAACCTTGTGACAGGCAGGTTCCACTTTCTACCTTTCCTCTTTTTCCAGGTCAGGCTGTCCTGCATGCAGGGTCTGTTCTCGGGGTCCTGGTGTTTGCTGGCTGACAGCGGAGGGGTGCTGGACAAAGAAAGCAGTGACACCAGCTAAGATGGGACAACGCTTAGAGAGAAGACAGCTTCTCTGTTCAGGCAAAGCTACCCAAAGTGTGCCTCATTCTGATACTCTCCCCACCGTCTGTGCTGCAAAGGGTCCACACCAAGCCTGCCCCCTCCAGCCTGGCCTGACTCTTCCCTCTCCCCTCTCTTCTTGGCAATAGCTTGCTCTGACACCATGCCGAGCTCTGCTTAACTGTTCTACCTCAGAAGTACTTTCCTGCCTCCATCACCTAAAATTTCACTCTGACCATTTTTGTTCTCTTGCTCTTAATTTTTTAAGGATGTTATTTATTCTAATAGTTAGTTACTGACATGCTTTACTTCCTTATGCTTAGTAACTACCTGCCTTTACATCAAATACTCATATGCTACAAAAGTCTGTTTGTGTCCCTAGAATATAAAAACTATAAGCTCATATAATGATCCGTGTGGCCGCTTTGTATAAGAGAGAAAAACCCAATGAACAACTAAGGTGCCGCAACAAAATATCGATGCTATGCTTCTCATCTTTTTCCCTCCTGCCTGTCTGTTCCTATCTGTCCCTCTCACTGTCTCTGTCTCTCTTGCTAAACAGAGAGAGAGAGAGAGAAAGAGAGAAAGAGAAACATTCTTCCTGCCCTCTCTCGGAAGAGAGGGACCACACACATTATGCAGGCACATGACTGCCCACATTGGTGTCCCTCTCATCACAAAGTAACAGTTTTCCTGGCAGGCTAAGTTCCCAACCATGGACAGCTTGGAGTCACATACAACAGTTTTTCGTTGTTGTTTGGTTTTGTTTTGTTTGTTTTTTTTAGTAACTTCTGCCATTTTACAGTTAGAACTCTGAAAAACCTATCTCTGATTGCAAAGGGATGATTATATCCTCAGAATGCCATATTAAAAAATGCTTTTAGCCTGACCTGTGGTGGCGCAGTGGATAAAGCGTCGACCTGGGAACACTGAGGTCGCCAGTTCAAAACCCTGCACTGGTCTGGTCAAGGCACATATGGGAGTTGATGCTTCCAGCTCCTCTCCCCTTTCTCTCTCTCTCTCTCTCTCTCTCTCTCTGTCTCTCTCTCTCTCTCTGTCTCCTCTCTAAAATGAATAAAATAAAAAGAAAATTTTAAAAAATGCTTTTAAACAAACACATACAGATTTAAATAAGTGGGCTTTTCTATCAGTATCTGAAAATTTGACCAAGAATAAAGAGCAAGGAAATGATTATTCTGGAACTCCATCCATTCTCAGGGCAGGCGAGCCTGTGTACAATGCTGGACCCCTGGAGGACAAGCTAGAGAAGGAAATAGAAATGCGAAACTGAGAAGCAAGAGAAGTCTTTTTCAGAAGTTTCTGTCTCCCCACCTCCAACCTGTGGGACCCCTCTCCCTGGCCCCAGCTGCCAATGCCAGTAATGTTCCTTTCTCACCAACTGCACACCTGCTTTCTTCACTCTCTGCCCAATGGGAATGAATTAATCCAAACAGTTTTAAAATGACTGATCCAACTTAAAATATTAAGTCTGCCAAGAGCTGTATTTTAAACAGGAGATGTAAAATTCATCCTTAGAAATAAAGCTCAAATATCACCATAAGCAAACTCTGCCTAAATTCCCCCTTCCCCCCCAAGCATGGCTATGTTAACTCTTTGAGTAGTGAGTTTTTTTCCTACTCGCTGACCTCTGGAAGTGAGGGTTTTGTGTTTGTTTTTCTTTAAATAAAATTAGTTCCAGTTACAGTTTTATTAACTTAAAATTATGTTTGTTTGATCACCAATTTATAGAAACAAGAACATACATTTGCCTTTTTTAAGTGTTGCCTTACATGTTTTTAAAATAAAAATTTTTGTTATCTCATGCAATTCTCACACACCTCCCATCTGTAAATAAAGAAATATTGTTATTAGCAGAATCTCAAGTATGTACTCGCATATGATAATATTCTTAGGACAATTTATAAGTATTTTTATTCCTTACATTAAAATAAATTTCAAACTGGTACTCCTCAAGACATGGATGCAAGCAAAGTGGTTTGTTACATTCAGTGTCCCTCCGTTTACGCTCCCTTCTTGTATAAGGTGACCAGACGTCCCGCTTTTGGTGGGACAGTCCCGATTTTTAACAATTTGTCCCTTGTCCCATGGCGTTTTAAAAAAGTCCCAATTTTTGGAAAGAATGCACGAAAAGCTAGGGAACGGTGGGAGAACGGGAAGGGAATAGACGGTTTTCCACAGGGAGACCCCGCCTCCACCTGGAAGCGCCCGCACCGCTGCAAGAGCTGGCTGCCCCTTGCGGGGGCCCCGAAACAAACAACTTCGGGCGGGAAGTACCAGCTGGGGCAGCAGCTGTCAAGTCCCCTAACTACCCATAGGCCCGTGTCCTGGACAACGGCATGGGGCTCCAGGCTCCTCCAGGCGCAAGCCGTTCGGTCTCCAGTGGGCGGCGAGGCTGGATGTGGGGAGCACGGCCGCTCCAAGGACGAGTCCAGGCGGGGAGTGTGCCAGCGCACCAGCGGCGCTGCCCTGCCTGCTCCCACCCGCTCATGCAGCTCCAGCATTGGTTTCGGGACCGTATAACCTGATCCCTCTGACTCACTCAAAATTTCCCATATAGTAATATTTCCCAAAATGATCTTTTTAATGAGGTATCATTATTAAAAAAAAATACATTGATAAGGAAAAGCTTAAATCTTGGGCATCAGCAAAAATAACAATAGAGAACAAATGGTTAGAAATATTTCATCATTTGGAAACAAAACATGTTCCATACAATAATACACTAAAAATTGTGGAATATGCACTGTCTTTACCGGGAATAATGCTGCGACTGAACACGTTTTTTCTACGGTAAATAAAGTGTGGACATCAGAAAAATCACAATTAAGTGTTGAGACTTTGAAAGCCATTTTATGTGTGAAATATAATTTAACAAATTCTTGTGAAAAATTTCATGACCTTTTAAACAACGACAGCAATCTACTAAAAAATATGCACTCAAATGAGAAATATACCAAAGAATAAAATAATACTATAATTTTTTAATGTATTATATTTGTAAATTGTACTTATCTTGAAATTTAAGAAAAATATATTACAATTTTTGCATTCTATGAAAAATTTTTTTGCTCCATATAGACCAAATTTTTAATCAAGAACCCCCCCACCCCCCGTCAATGGTGTCCCACTTTACCAATTTTAAAATCTGGTCACCTTATTCTTGTAGCATGCTGACATACGAAGCATTTTCAATGTGGCTTATCCTTTGAGACTGTTGCAGGGACTGGCTTTAGGAAGTGATGCCCTGAAAGACAAAGGCTGTTTCCTAATGACGATGGATGACCTCCTCTGTGGGATTTCTTTTCTTTCACAAACTCCTCCAAAAGCTGATCAGTGAGCTTCAGTCTGAAGTCATATTAGCTGTGGTCTTCTTCCAGTCTTCATTGGATACACAATGTATGAGTTCAAAACAGCAATTTCAATTGCATGAAAAAAGTTTTATATACCATTTCATGGTTTTCTTACATTTCCTGTGAAACTTATTTGCATATCAGCCTTGTCAATCAAACCTATATTCTCATTATACCTAACCACACTTAGTGGCTTGGTAATTCTTTGCCCAGGAGTGGAATCACTTTTGCCAGTTTCAATCATCAAGTCCTCATAAATTGTAGTTAGCATGTTGATCTCTCTTTTGTCCCACCATCTCTGAGCTGACATGATTGTAGTATGTCTTGAGACGTATTTGCCCTTTTTTATGATCTTAGGAAACTCGGGCATTCCCTTTCGTTTTTTTTCTAACAGTACCACAAGCACCAGTTCTGTTTTCATGTAAATATTCAAACAAATTAGGACTTGTACACCAATTGTCAAGGGAGACATTATGGTTTTTTCCTGTGTAAGGAATAAATAATGTCTTCACCAGAAAACCTGAAATTCCAACTTTTCATCATAGTCAATCTCAGTTTTCTTAGCTTTATAAACTATGTGCTCAAGGACAAATCCTGTTTCACAGAAATGAAGAAGAAACATCTTTATCCCAAATCTATGCCATTTAGATGGAATAAACTGTTTCCATTGAAGGCATCCTTTCCAAGCTTCTATGCTTTCATCGATGCACAAATTTCTAAATGGATAAGGAATGGACTAATATATTTTCTTCTGAAGTGGTCTACAACAGCCCTAATTTTATACAGTTGATCACCTTGGGGTTGAATATTGTTATCACAAAAGTGCAACAGTCATAGCGTCAGCTGAAAACTATACAATGACAATTTTTCCAAATATTGACGTTTCAATCAAAGAACTTTTTGACCAGTAGTCATTCAGTCTTCTTTTTTATGTGCCCCATCAACATAACAAGACCCAAAAAAACATACAAATCTTCTACAGTAATTTCTTTCCACTTGTGTAACTTGGATTTTTATTTTATGTCTGTATTTTCAAGAATAAATTTGTGATGATTACTCATTTCAATAGCAATTTTGCTCAGAAAACTTTCATCAACAATCTCTTTAGAAATTAAAATTTCTAGTCTATTATTGTCATCAGCATCATCCGTTTCTGAGAAAAACTATCGAAAATACCTGAATTTAAATCGTCAAAGAGAGGAGAAATTGTTGGAAGAAACTTTCTTGCAGACATCCACTTCCTCTACCCAAGTGGTTTATCTGCTGTCAGACTAGGCCATTTTGCTCGTATTGCTGGCCCAGGATCAGAAGAACTTTCATCAGATGAAGAATCAATTATTTCATCATTGAAATCACTATCACTGCAAGATGAATCTTCATCATCAGACGCTGCATTTGTCAAGATATTATGAATATCTTCCGGAGCTAGCCTTCCTGCCTGATGATGTCTCGACATCTTTCCTGGGGAAGAGCTGAAAATTTTAGACGAATGAATGATGTAAATGTTGAGAAAAAGCAAAAAATTATAAAAACAACAATTGTACTATGTAAGATTTGAATATTGTGCTATTAGAACAACAAATAATAACTTATAAAATGACAAAAACCAGCTGTGAATGCAGTAAGTTCTGTCAACAGAACTACGGCAGCTACATGTGGTATGCATGTCCTCAAGGCTGAGCGTAGTTACTAGTATTATGGAACAGGTAATAGCACTCTTCAGAGATACTTTATAGTGATAATTGGGCTCACCAGCCTCCAAGATAGATGGCAACACATGCTACAATGCTCCTGAAATGGAGATGTTCATGCACGCCTTTACTGCTCCAGCTCAAAGTTTAAAGACGTACATGTACGATCATACTGTGGATGGTCAAGAGGCACGAGAGGACATGCATGAACATTCATACTATTCGAAGGGTTAATTGCTTCCAGTTGGGGCCCCTGTAATATTGCATAATGTCTCTAGCATGTGCCACATTTTATAACAGATTGTGTGCCTTACCTTCCATAGACACAGTAAGTATGCCAAGCTCCGAGAAACATAGTTCTCAATGTAGAGCAGGTGCTTACTAGACATTGCATGAAGGAAGGAACAAATAAGTGAATGACTGCATCTGTTTCTCCTCCTGGACTAGAGCACCTCAAGGGAAGAAGTGGTGTCTCACTTACCTTTCTATTTGAAAGGTAAGAGAGCCTAGTCTAGGTAGGATTCTGCAACCAGACTGCCTGGGTGAAAATTCAAATGCCACCAATCAGTAGCCAAATAGGCTTCAGTTTTCACCTCTGTAAAATGGAGATAATAATAGTATCTACCTCATAGGATGTAGTGATGATTAAAAGGGTTAACATAGGTGGAGAGTCCAGACTGGTACCTACCATGTACCATATATTAGCTATCAGTGTTTTTCTTACTACTTGAATTCTTAGTACCTACATAGCAGAGATTCAATAACTGGGCATATTGAGCATCAGTCACAGTTACAAAAGTACAAGGCCAAGTACAAAGTTACACATCCTTCTTTTTCTGTGGTCACATCACAGATGCCCACTCATTTTATGTGTGTAGACAGCAGCCCTGGGCATAGAGAGAGAGCAATGAGGAGGAAGTTACCAAGGACAAACTCTACCAATCACTGGCTTAAATTCCCTCTTCCCTCCTCTACCTAATAGTGAATACTTGGTTATTTATGTCATTTTCTAAAACTGTACAAATATTAGTAGAATTTTCACCAAATTTCTTTAAATGACTACTCAAGTTGCCAATTCCCTTTACCTAAGAAGACTTAGTCTTTGAGTAGGCAAAGTGGACAGTTGAACACAATTTATATTTTTAACCTTTCTATTTGTTCAGTCTTGATCTTAATCTTCAAGGAGAGAACATACTTAAACATCTGGCTACCCTCAGTAGAATTACTAGTACTTAAAAGTTAATACTATTCAAGTGACTCATCAAATATAGGCAAAAATCTCCTGGAGATAAAGAGAGCAATGGACAATTTCTCTTCAATTATATATTTGTAAAGCAAGTACTGACTTTCAGACTAACTCTGGAAATTTATTAAAAGGGCCTAAAATGTTTACAATAAAACATGTCATGGTAAATAAAAATATAAAGGTAAATGTTACAGTAAATAGAATATAAAACATTACCAAAAATAAATTTCTTAACTTTTCTTGCTTGGATCAGCTAAGCGAGATCTAAAATGCAGAAAGCCCCATTAATTTGTGCCTGTTTGTTGCAATGAGATAATTATAGGCATTATGAAGATGTTATACATACAAGCACACACTGAATTTTGCTTTTTTATGACTTTTAAAAAATTTATTGATTGATTTTAGAGAGGAAGGGAGAGAGACAGACAGAAACATTGATCTTTTCCTGTATGTGCCCTGACCAGGGATCAAACCCACAACCTTTGCATATGGGGATGACATTCTAACCAACCAAGCTATCTGGCCAGGGCTGTTTTTCGTGATTATCATTTAGCCTACTATATTGTAATTATATTTTTGTAGTCTTTACTTGCTCCTCACCCACCACACACACAACAGAATGTAAGCTCCATATAAGCACGATTTTGTTTTGTGCACTATTCGAATAGAGCTAATAATAATAGTAGGCACTCAATAAAATTGTTGCATGAATAAAGAAACCATAAATTTTTTGAAAGAGGTGCATTTTCAAGTGAAAGTTGGGCACTTAATAAAATTCTGGAGATTTGCAAAGCCCACCCACCATTAGCTAAAACTTGGACTACTGTTTTACAGAGCGGAGCCACAACACCAAAGGGAAAACTGAGATGGAAGAAGCCTGTGGGGATTCTATCAAGAGAGAGGAGGAGATTGAATGGCCAACTGCTCAGTGAAAGTAAAGGGTAGTTTTTGCTTTAACATAGAAAGAGAGAGCTGAGATAAAAATAGAAACATCTATGAGAATTTATCTTTTGCCAGGAGACGTTCTAGGAAGAAAAGAGATTGCGAACTAAGTTTTTAAGTGCAGAATATTTGGTTTGCTTTCTATATATTATGTGTAAAATTCTTTCAGAAGGAATGATCTGCTACCACTGAATATGCTATTGACCATCATAAAATGAAATATGGTTATTAATTGTGTGGTCAAAGAATAAGTTTAAATGAGTTTGCCCTTTAACCAGAGCAATGAATATGGCCTTGGGCTTATTACTTAACTGTCTACAAAAAGGAAGTAACAACAATACTTACCCCACAGCAGTGACTGACGTATTATGACAGCTCAGTAAACAGTAGCTGTTACTATAATCATATTCTACCATCATGGGGCTCACATTATTTGGGGATTTCTTTATACATTAGCATCTTTCTCTTCTAGACAGTAAATTATGAAGAACCAGTCACTCTTTTCCAAAGGTGTCATGCTTTCTCTAAGTGCAGGGCCTTTGCACCAGTTAGTCACTCTGTTGGTTTACCCATCTGCTCCCTAACTAGAGCATCAACTCCCTGCAGGCAGGGAGGACACTTATTCATTATTGCATCTTCAGCCTAGCAGACTGCCCAGCTCATAGTAGGGCTCATGAAATATTTACTAAAAGGATGACTATCAATAACAGTATATAACTTTTAGGTGTACATCTTTGCACAGCATCTGAATACTCAAATGTATTCCCACCAACCAAAGTCTAGTGTCCTTCTATCACCATATATTTGACCCCCTTTACTTTCTTCTTTCTTCCTATCCCCCTTCTCCTCTGGTAACCACCATTCTGTTGTCTGTATCTATGAATTTCTTTTTCTGGGGCTTTTTTTTTTTGATTGTTCATTTGTTGCTTGTCTTTATCCATCTGACTTATTTCACTTAGCAAAATACTTTCAAGGTTCATTCATGTAAAAATGGTAATATTTCATCTTTATATGGCTGAGTAGTATTCCATTGTCTGTATGTACTGTGTATTCTTTATCCATCCATGTGTCAAAGGACACTTACATTGTTTCCATGTCTTGACTATTGTGAATAATGCTGCAATGTACATAGGGGTACATACAGGGTGGGGCAAAAGTAGGCTTATAGTTGTTTGTATGGAAAATAATATAATAATAAATAATAATATAAGAATAAACTCTGTACCCATAACTGTAAACCTATTTTTTCTCCACCCATATATCTTTACAAATAAATGTTTAAAATTTTTTCAAGTAGATACCCACAAGAGGGATTGCTGGGTCATATTTATTGTTAACTTTTTGAAAAATCTTCATATTGTTTTCTATGGTGGCTGTACCAATTTACATCTAGCCATTCTGACAGCTGAGAGGTGGTATCTCATGTTGGTTTTGATGCTCTTTTTCATCTAGCTAGTGATGTTGACCATTTTAAAATATATCTGTTGTCCATCTGTATGTCTTCCTTGGATAAGTGTCTATTCAGATCCTCTGCCTATTTGTTAGGGTTATTTGTTTTCTTGTTGAGTTGTGTAAGTTTTTAAAAAAATATATTTTAGATATTAGCCCCTTATTGGAGGTATCATTTGCTAATGTCTTCTCTCATTTAATTTAAAAAAACAAAATTTAATTTAAAGCTCTCATTTAATTTAAAAAATAAAAATGGTATTCATATAAAAAAATAATAAAAACTTTTCAACAGGAGAAAAAAGTTAGGGGCAGTAAACTTCACATTGACAGATACATACTGAAATTTCTGGAAAATTGAAACTTTGTTTTAGCCTAACCTTTTCCTTTCTCTAAATTCTGCCTCAACATATGGTGCATCATAATTGAATAAGTTACAAATGAATAATCACAAGGATTTCTAATTTTCTATGATCAGATAGAAAGCAACACTTTAGTAAATATGTAGTAAATATTGTATATTTTAGTAAATATTGTGTACTGAATTAGCATAAGATAAATTCAGGAAGCCAAAGAAGAAAAGAATAACATAGTTTCCTTGATGATGTCTTGAAAAAGTTTATTTTGCAACCAATTTTAACAATATTTACAACTGTTAGTTAATGCTAAATCAATAAATAAATATAAGATGACTTAAAAATAAAAAGATGAATATTCAATAATAATATTAACACCTACTATTATCTTAAATAATCAAATAACACTAGTGTTATTCATTTCTGTTTTGAACAGTATTTATAATAAATACCATAACAGTAATTTGAATTCTTCTAAAGAATACAAACAAAAAGTCTAACTGTTAGGTTGTACAGTAAGTTTAGAAAAACAGCATTTGAAAGGCTGAGACAACATTCTCCATTTAGGCTTAAATGTCAAAGACTCAGAAAGTTTAAAACTTGTTTCTGACCAAAATGGAGTTACAAATACTGGATTTACTGTCACACCTGAGACAAACAAAAGATATGAACAAGGCTGAAAGCAACTAGACATCAGGCAACAAAAAGGTGTGATCTCTGAGAGGGAGGAAACAGTGAGGTGAGCCAGAGATGGCTAGGAGAGCGTTTCCAGGCCACAGTACAGTGAGAGGAAATCCAGGCAGACAAAACCCCATGACTGATCATGGCGTGCATGTGAGGCAGCTAGCTGAGACCAGGGGAGGAGCACTCAAAAGGATGAGTGCTGTAACAATGCCCAATGCTCAAACAGATCCAGGAATAGACTGTTCCCAGGATCCAGAAAATCTTGTGATTCCCAGGCCATTGCTAGAGCACAAGAGAAGCTAGCTGAGTAGTGAGCAGTAATTACTAACTTTAGATAGAGCATTGCTCCAGACCTACTTAACAAATCATAAAAGAAAGACCTGAAGGGATCAATTTGTTTCAAGTAACTTCTTTGCATTTCAGAACAAAGCTCAATAATATTTACAGAGGTACAAAATATCCAGCACCCAACAAAATAAAAATCACAATGTTTGGAATCCAGTAAAGAATGGGAGGGGGTGGGGGGGAGAGGGGAGTAAAGAGGGACACATTTACAGTGACAGAAAATGAATTGACTTTAGGTGATGGTCACACAACACAATCAACAGTTCAAATGCTATAGAAATCTTTACCTAAAACCTATGTACTCTTATTGATCAATATAACCCCGTTAAATTTTATTTTCTAAATACACACACACACACACACATACACACACAATACAAAAAAGAAAAGAATTACCAGCTCGCGGCCCTGACTGGTAGACTCAGTGGTAGAGTGTTGGCCAGGCATGTGGATGTCCCAGATTTGATTCCCAGTCAGGGCACACAGGAGAAGCAACCATCTGCTTCTTTACCCCACCCCCTCTCCCTTCTATCTCTTCTATCTCTCTCTTCCCTTCCTGCAGCCATGACTCAGTTGGAAAAAGTTGGCCCCAGGCCCTGAGGATGGCTCCATGGCCTTGCCCAGGTGATAAAATAGCTCAGTTGCTGAGCAACGAAGCAATGCCCCAGATAGGCAGAGTATCACCCAGTAGGGGGCTTGCTGGGTCGATCCCAGTCAGGGCACCTGCAGGAGTCTGTCTCTCTGCCTCCCTGCTTCTCACTTAAGAAAAAGAAAAAAGAATTACCAGCTTGCAATGAAGCAGATAAATGGGACTCAGGATGAGAAAGAAAATCAACTTATTGAAACTGACTCAAAACTGATACCAATGTTAGAATTAACAGAAAAGGACATTAAAATAGTTATAACTATATTCTATATGTTCAAAAAAATAGATGTGTGGAAGATACAAAAAAGATTCAAATCACTTTTATAAATTTGAAAACTATCATGTGTGAGGTGTATGGTACACTGAATACAAGATATAAATGATAGATTAAATATTGTAGATGAAAAGATTGAAATCATAGCAATAGAAGCTATTGAACATGAAACAGAGAAAGAAGAATTATTTTAAAATAAACATTGGTGAGCTGTGGGACAATTTCAATGGGGTTAATATATATATAATTGGAGTCCCGAAAAGGGAGAATAAGGACAGGGGTATAGAAAAAATATATAATGAAGTAATGGCAGGAAGTTTTCCAAATTTGGTGAAAACTATAAACCCACAAATCCAATAAACTCAATGAACCTCGAATGCAATAAACATAGACAAGGCAATGTTGAGGCACATCATGAATAAACAGTGATAAAGAGAAAAATTAGGGGATATTTCAGAATGAATATGAAACAATAAAATATCCCCTAAGTTTTGTGAGCAGTATATTAACAGCAGCCAGATAAGAAAAACACACATTACAAAGAGAGGAACAAAGATAAGGATGATGGTTTGTTGTTGTTGGAAAAAATATAAATGCGAAGATAATGACAAGTACTGAAAGAACATTTGATGGGGCAAGCATTACCCTCATATAAACCATAACAATAAAATTACAAGAAAACAGGCCAGTATTGCTCATTTATTCATGGACAGTATGATTGCTTGCTCTATTTATTCAGACAATATTATTGTTTATAGTCAGTGTAATGGGATTTACAAAAACAATACTAGAACTAATAAATGAGTTTAGCAATATTATGGGATGTAGGATAAATATGCATAAATCCACTGTGTGTTTATGTATTAGCAATGAGCAATTATAAATTAAAAATTGTTTTTTTTATTTTATTCATTTTAGAGAGGAGACACAGAGGAGAGAGAGAGAGAGAGAGAGAGAGAGAGAGAGAGAGAAAGGGGGGAGGAGCAGGAAGCATCAACTCCCATATGTGCCTTGACCAGACCAGTGCAGGGTTTTAAACTGGCAACCTCAGTGTTCCCAGATCGATGCTTTATCCACTGCGCCACCACAGGTCAGGCAAATTAAAATTTTTTTAAATACCATTTACAATTGCATCAAATACATGAAATACTTAGAGATAAATCTCACACAACGTGTGAAAGTCTTGTATACTAACAACTGCAAAATGTTTTCTTGTTTTGTTTTTTTTTCAGGGGGAGAGAGAGAGGCAGGAAGGGAGAGTGATGAGAAGCATCAATTCATAGTTGCCACACTTAGTTGTTCATTGATTGCTTTCTCGTATGTGCCTGGACTAGGGGGCTCCACCCAAGCCAGTGATGCCTTACTCTAGCCCAGTGGTTCTTAACCTGGGTTCTATCGAACCCAAGGGGTTCAATGAGTCGGTCTCAGGGGTTCGGAGAAGCCTCTGCCATGGTGGCCAGAATAAAGTAATACCGTAATTTGTTGTGAGTTCATGCACTTTGTTGGTTTTGTTCTTTGAGCAAGGTGATGTTCATGCACGGCTCATTTTGTGCACCAGTAAAAAAACATATACCTATGTCTTGAATTTGGAAAAAAAAAATCATATTTTATTTATCACTAAAGAAGGGTTAGGTGAATGCGCATATGAAACTGGTGGGTTCAGTACCTCAAAAAAGGTTAAGAACCACTGCTCTAGCCAGAGGCCTGGGGCTTTAAGCCAGTGACCATGGGATCCTGTCTATGATCCCATACAAACCAGTGACCTCGGGGTTTCAAACCTAGGTCCTCAGGGTCCCAGGCTGACACTCTATCCAATGAGCCACCGCGTGGTCAGGCTATAAAACATTGTTAACAGGAACCATATAAAACCTAAATAAAAAAAGAGACATGATATTTATTCAGAAGAATAAATATTAGTAAGATGTTCCTTCTCCCCAAGTTAATAACTCAATGGCAATCAAAATATCAGAGGGCTGTATTTTTGTAAAAATTGACAAGTTGATTCTAAAAAATGCAAAGCAAAAAGCTAATAACAAAATGTTGGAGGACTAACACTACCTGATTTCAATATGTATTATAAAACTCTAATAATCAAACTATGTAGTATTAGCATAAAGATAGACAAATCCAGAAATGGACAAAATAGAGTCCAAAAATAAACCTACATTTATCTGGGAAACTGATTTTTGACAAAAGCACAAAAGCAAAATGCAGTACAGAAAAAAATAGTCTCTTCAACAAGCAATGCTCAAACAATGGGATATTCATGTGCAAATAAAATGGACTCCATTCGTATCTTGTGCTATGTACAAAAATTAACTCAAAATGGGCTATAGATCTAAATATGAACCCTAAAATTGTACAATTTCTATAAGAAAATATAGGGGGAGAAACTTTTTGACTTTTTGGTAGACAAAGATTTCATAGATATAACACCAAAAGTACAGTCCCCCAACGAATAAACTGCTAAATTGGACTTCATCAAAATTAAAAACTTCTGGTCTTCTACAGGATGAACAAACAGGCCCCAGACTGAGAAAAAAAATTTTTTTAATCATATATCTAATAAAGTAATTGTATCCAGAATATGTAAAAAACTTTCAAAACAGTATTATAAAAAAACACACCCAACAGAAACTTGGGCAAAAGATTTAAGCAGACCCTTCACCAAAGAATATAGACTAATAACAAATAAGTACATTAAAAGATGCTCAACATCATTGTCCATTAGCAAAACACAAATTAAAATCACAATGAAATGACCATGCCAAGTGTGGGTGAGGATGTGAAGAACTGGAACTTTCACACACTGCTGTTGGGAATGAAAAATGACACAAACATTTGGAAGACAACTGATGGGTGTTTCTGTTTGTTTAAGTTACATACACCTGTCATATGATCCAGTCATTCTGCTTCCAAGTGTTTCACCAAGAGGAAAGAAAATATATGTTATTACAAAGATGTGCGCATGAATGCTCATAGCAGCTTTATGTGTAAAAAAAAAAAAAAAAAAAATCCGAAAAAAACCCCACATTTTCATCCACAGATGTATTAATTGTGCTGTATTCATTAATGGGATACTACTCAGCCACAAAAAGAAATGAATTATGCTCCAACTTCATTGAATCTCAGAACTTGAGTATGCTGATAAAAGAAGCCAAAGAGTATATACTATAAGGTTCCATTTATATAAAATTCTAGAAAATGTAAAAGAACTTATAATGAAAAAAAAATCTGGTGACCTGGGGATAGCTTGGGGCATGGGGGTGGGAGAAACAGGAATGACAGAGATACAGGAGAAAACCTCTTGAGGCTATAGATATGTTTACTATCTTGATTTGCGTTATGTTTTCACTAGTTTATATAGATGGCAAGCCTTATCAAATAGTACATTTTCCCCCTTTTTATTGACTGTATTAAGGTAATACTGGTTAACAAAATTACACAGATTTTAGGTGCACAATTCTATAATACATCTTCTATACCAGGGTTCGGGAACCTTTTTGGCTGAGAGAACCATGAACGCCACATATTTTAAAATGTAATTTCGTGAGAGCCATACAATATGTTTAACACTAAATACAAGTAAATGTGTGCATTTTATGTAAGACCAACACTTTTAAAGTACAGTAAGTCTCTGAACTCTTTTTAATAACATTGTTATGCTGTTGCTAACCAATGATGAATAAAGTACTTCTTACCATTAATGCAACTTCTGGTGCTGCATGGTTTTGCTGATGGCTTTGTAGTCTGATTGATGTGTGGTGAGTTTAAGGTTCATGCAGGTGTTGAGACTTTCATCGCTTAAATGTGATCGTAGGTTGGTCTTAACGATCTTTAGATGTGAGAAAGACCGCACACATGCATACATAGAGCCAAACATTGGCAATACAGCAATACTCACACACTGCAGTGTGTGGTATGTGACGGGAAGCGCGTTCCAAGTTTTGACAATCAGCTGGTCCAAAGTATGAAGTTTTTTCATTTCTCCCCATTTGTGTTTGCTCACCAACTCTGCTTGCTGTTGTGCAAGTCTTTCCAAATCTTCATTCAGTGACTTGAACCCACATGTCTGAGTTCTTCAGGTCAGCAGCATGTAGCTCAAAATCTCTGACAGAGACACCGGGGAATTAACTCAGGTCGGTGCTGTCCACTGCATACTTGTGTGGATGGGTAATGAACTTAAAAAGATGAGTGCACTCACGAAATTCTCCAGAGTGTGTTTTGAATGACTGCAGGAGATTAGATGTGAAGCCCACTAGCTGCTGGAGATCAAGATGTTGAGCAGGGTAACTTGCTGTGCATGCATCTTTGAACTCTCCCAGTTTTTCAAAGTATAGTAAACGACCTGTTTCAATGTCGGCGATGAAGAGTTCCAGCTTGTTTTCAAATGAAAACACTGCTTGTTGAAGGGATAAGACTGTATTTCCAACACCGTGTATTTTCACGTTGAGCTGGTTCAGATGTTCAGTCATATCCACGAGATAGTAGAACTTCAGGAGCCACTCGGTGTTAGCTAACTCAGGATGCTCGATGTTTTTCATTTCAAGAAAAGTCTGAATTTCACTCAGACAAGCCACGAAATAGCTGAGCACCTTCCCTCTTGACAAGCAATGCACATTGCTGTGTGGAAGCAGACCAGGATAATTATTCCCAACTTTATCCAGCAGTGTTTTTAACTGGCTATCATTTAAAGCTCGGGCAACAATAAAGTTGAATACCCCAATGACCAGCAACATCACCTCACCAAGCTGCTTGCCACACATCTGAGCACAAAGTGCCTCCTGATGTAGGATGCAGTGAAAACCTAGGATGGGTCTCTTTTTATGTTCACGAAGAAGTGCTACAAATCCTTTGTTTTTCTCCACCATGCACGGAGAGCCATCAGTGCACACCAAAATAAGTTTATCCATCGGTAGATTCTTTTCTTTAGCAAACTCAGTGAAAGACTTAAATAAATCCTCCCCTCTTATTGTTTCTTTTATAGACGAAACAGCAAGACTTTCCTCACATAGTGCGTCACCGACAGCATACCTTGCAATCATGCTGAACTGGGATAAATGGCTTACGTCTGTTGACTCATCCAAAGCGAGAGAAAAGAATGGTGCTGCATTTATGTCCTTCACTTGTGTTGCCTCAATTTGATTTGCCATCATGATGATATGACTGTGAACAGTTCTTGCTGACAGAGGCATGTCTTTTATTCATTTGATTATCTTGTCTTTATCTGAAAAGTCGTCAAAAAGTTCATTGGCAACATCAAGCATGAATGTTTTGGCATACTCCCCATCTGTGAAAGGCTTTCCATTTCTCATGATTGCTAAAGCACCAGCAAAGCTAGCCGAATTCCAGTCACCTTGTTGGGTCCAAACATGGAGTTGCTGCTGACTAGCTTGCACTCTGCACAGTAGCTCTTGACATGCTTTCTTCCTGCTGTCCCCCGCTGAATATTATTATGCAAATGTAGTGTGGTGTGTGTCAAAGTGCTGCTTTATATTTGACTGTTTCATCAATGCAATTTTATCATTGCATATTAGACACACTGCAGAACCTGCTCTCTCCACAAAGGCGAATTCCTCTGTTCATTCCTGCTGAAAATTACGTTACTCCTCATCTTTTTTTCTTTTAGCCATCTTCTTCATCAAAAAGGTTTCTGCAATTAGCTAGCTGACTACTTGATTAATAGGAGGGAAGTTTACTTCCTGACCTCACAATGACCCATGTACGTTATGCATTATCCAATGAAAATTTGGTGTTGTCCCGGAGGACAGTTTTGATTGGTTCCAGCCACCTGCAATTATGAACATGAATGGTAGGATATGAATGGATTGTAATACATGAGAATGTTTTATATTTTTAGCATTATTATTTTCATTATTAAAAATTTGTCTGCGAGCCAGATGCAGCCATCAAAAGAGCCATATCTGGCTCGCGAGTCATAGGTTCCTGACCCCTGTCTTAGGTGGAATCGGTCCTTAGAAACTGCGCCACTGCATATTTATTGAGTTCCAAAAACCACAGCTCAGCAGATAAAACCAGAAAGTTACTCAAGCCTTTTTCCCCCATTTGTTTCATCCCCAATCCTGCATGTCTATTGTTTCTTTCATGAACAAGAGCACAAGAAGAGTCAGAGTCTCAGAGCTTATCAATCATAAAGGACATCTGGATCTTGGAGGCATTCCTCCAAGAATCCTTCATACTTGCATTCAAGTAACCCAGGCCAGTCTTCTGTTATGGCGAATATACTCCAAGACCTCTTGTCTCCAAGTAACCCTTGCTCTGAAGTTAACTGCCATTTATATTGGTGCAGGGTCATCTCCTACAGGGAATCCTTGCCTGAAACCAAATGAAAAGGGTTGGGAAATCCCCACTGAAGAAAAGAACATGAGGTAAACAAATTGTTTTTTCCTTCAGTCCCACCTATTCTTTATACATTTTCATTCTTCAAACTCGGTAAGCAGAAGTTGGCTCTGGTCATTGGTGTTCGTTACTAGCATCTGGTTAGAATAAGAGGGAGGGCTCTGCTTGGTTATGACCATCTCAATCAGTGTCTGAATTAGGCCTTGAGCACATGGGATGATACAGCATCCTATAAGAATCAAGACTCTAATAACAATTTTTTGGGGAGGGGTACAGAGGTCATTAATCCTTTCCATTTTCTGAATCATTGTCTCATTAGTGAAGGGGTCACCTATTCCTGAGTTTTTGGCTAATTCATTTGCTAGAGTAGTCAGTCCATGTAAGGCTTTGATAATGGTACTGTCTGGGGTTGTTATTAGGGATGTAAGTACAACACTGGGTTCCAATCAAAACACATACTCTACCTTGCTCTGCCAGTATCGTATCTAGAGCTACTCTATTCTCCCAGGCCATTTGGCTGGTAGGACCAAGGTGTTCTGCAATTCCCTTAATCGCATCCCTAGTTTAATTGAAAAAACTTTGTTGATTATAATATATATAGTTTATTCAATCTACATTCTTTTTTATGGTTACCTACCAGAATAAGGCTGATTCAAATCAAGCTGCAATTTGGTTCCATACCTTGAACTCGTTGGGAACTCCCCGTGGAACTCCAATAGAACACACACACACACACACACACACACACACACACACACACACACACACACACACACACACGGATTGAATAACCCACTGGGAGTTATTGTATTTCTTTCGCTTTGCCCGTTCTGTGGCAAGCTAGGAGGGGAGGCAGGGGAAGCGAGTGCCAGGGTAAAAGGGATGGCCAATTGTATTAGGAAGCAAATGCCACCCCAGTTGACCAGTAAAGTCTCATAGATCTTTGTCCCACAATACCACCAGACATCAGCTCTCGGGATGATAGGGCAGATTGGTTTGTCAGCCCTGTGAACTGTCATCTTTCACTGTACTGAGCTAGATTTCCTACAAAGGCCAAATTGTCCTTGAGAGGCACGAAGAGAAATTGGCTGTAGAAATAGGCATTCTGATAGCCCTTGGGGGCTGATTCACAGGGCTTTTGTCCTCAGGAAATAGCAGCGATAACAACAAGACTTGTTTTGCCAGGCAGTGCCGTGTTGGAACAGGGCTACCGTGCAGTTCATCCCATTAGGGCCTGAGTGGAAATGAACTATCTGAGCCTCCAGTTTACCTGTAGCACAAGCATCACAGTTGCTTTTGTTTAGGGGGCTGACAGAATAAATGATCAATTCTACCCAGGCATTTGTGTCTTGGTATCCTGTTTCTATTGCTAGGATCTATTTTAAATCCTTCACTTCTACTGTAGTTACTAGGTAGAGGCAGACCTGGAGGGGCCCCTTTCAATTTGGAGTCCTGCTCCTAATCTTACCATTAAATCTCTTCCCAAAAATTGGTCCCAGCCTCCGGGACATAGAGGAATTCAATTTTGCTATCCCTTCCTTGGAACCTAACAATAGTTTCTTGGAAACCCCATGCTTAAAATCCCTCTCCTTTTACCCCAGAAACCATAATTTGGTGTGAGATTTCAAGCCCAGGTGGTCAGTAACTAAATGAGGAGCGAGAAGCTCCAGAGTCAATAAATCAAGAAGGCAACATGAGTCCCACCTCTAAGTTTATAAGGGGCTCTGTGTAGGACCAAAGGGAGTAGAAGAACCCCAAACCTCTCTCCGTAATCTTTGTTGAATGTCATGAGGGGAATCAGGTTTTTCTCTTTCTCCCATTCTGGGCACTCTCTTAAAATGATCAGACTTTCTATATTTAAAGCATTTGTTCTCTTCCTTTTCTGCTTCTTGCCCTTGTCAACTTGCATTTTCCCCCTGTAAAGCCAGTGCCCGGGGCCACCATCACAGCCACCTGGCCCATGCAGGTTCGCATTTGATTCGGACAGTTGGTAATGAAACAGTGGAGCCAAGAACTGGTGAGCCATCAGCTTTAATCCTAGCTTGCACCCAGCGGGCAAGTAAAAACACACACTGGGTTCCAAAACCCACACATTCAGTGCTCACAAAGCTACTGACTTATCTGAGTTTCCTAGAATGAAAGGTTTCTAGCTCACCAGACTTATTCACCTCTGTTCCCCATCTCCTTCTCCAGCACAAACTCTGCTAAAACTGGCCTCTCCCTCAGCACTCCACCATCTTGGCTGCTTCTCCTGGCCTCCTCCACGTGGCCTTTCTCTGCTCTCCTCTCTAATGCTAATCTCAGGAACCGAGAGTGCGGAAGCTCCTGGTCTGCCCTACTTTATAGTGTAGAAATCCAAACCTTTAATCCAATCTACAAACAAGGAAGTCTCTGATCTTAAAACACTTGCACGTGGGCAGCGCCATCTTTAACAAAGTGAGCATAATATATTTTATCTGCCCAACACCCCCCTTCTTTCCTTTTTCTCACCATTGTTGACTTTCTCAGTTCTTTCTGTTTTGTTATTTCCCCTCTGCACAAACCTTCTACAACATGCATAGTATGTATCACAATACAATATTTAAATTTTAGCAAGATTAACATCTGATTTTTGTTAACAGCACACACCTTAGCTTATCCTTTCATGGGGTTTTTGAGAGATTCAATGCTAAATATATTTTAGTTTTATAAACATTGTTACAATCTGGAGAGGCTTTTGAGGAATTAACTTGCCTCTCAGTGAAGTGCTATCCTATCATGTAAAGCCACAGGCACAAAGCCCTGTCTAATCTTTAAAAAGCTGGATGGGAAAACTCCTCATAATTTTGAATTCCTTAGGGCAGGGTTCAGGAAGGTGGCCATATTCAATACTTAAGACCTCCATTGCTCTTAATGTAAGGTGACCAGATTTTAAAATTGGTAAAGCGGGACACCATTGACCAGGGGTGGGTGGGGGGTTCTTAACTAAAAATTTGGTCTATATGGAGCAAAAAACATTTTCATAGAATGCAAAAATTGTATTATAATATATATTTTTTAATTTCAACATAAGTACAATTTACAAATATAATACATTTAAAAATTATGTATAGTATTATTTTATTCTTTGGCATATTTCTCATTTGAGTGAATTTTTTTAGTAAATTGCTGCCGTTGTTTAAAAGGTGATGAAATTTTTCACAATAATTTGTTAAATTATATTTCACACATAAAATGGCTTTCAATGTCTCAACACTTAATTGTGATTTTTCTGATGTCCACACTTTATTTAGCATAGAAAAAATGCGTTCAGTCGCATTAGTTCCTCGTAAAGACAGCACGTATTCCACAATTTTTAGTGCATTATTGTATGGAGCATGGTCTGTTTCCAAATGATGAAATATTTCTAACCATTTGTTCTCTATTGTGATTTTTGCTGTTGCCCAAGATTTAAGCTTTTCCTTATCAATGTATTTTTTTAATAATGATACCTCATTAAAAAGATCATTTTGGGAAATATTACTATATGGGAAATTTTGAGTGAGTCAGAGGGATCGGGTTACACGGTCCCAAAACCCATGTCGGAGCGCTCCGGGCACCCAGCCTCGCCACCTGCTGGAGACCATGCCTCGCGGAGCCCAGAGCTGCACACCGGCGTCCAGGACACGAGCCTATGGGTAGTTAGGGGACTTGACAGCCGCTGCCCCAGCAGGTATGTCCTGCCCAAAGTTGTTTGTTTCGGGGCCCCACACGGGGCAGCCAGCTCTTGTGGCAGTGCGGGCGCTTCCAGGTCGAGGCGGGGTCTCCCTGTGGAAAACCGTCTATTCCCTTCCCGTTCTCCCACCGTTCCCTAGCTTTTTGTGCATTCTTTCCAAAAATCAGGACTTTTTATAAATGCTGCGGGACACGGGACAAATTGTTAAAAATCTTAAAAATTGGGACTGTCCCACCAAAAGCAGGACATCTGGTCACCTTTACTTAATACAAATAAGCACTTATCCCTAAAATGCAAAACTGCAGGTGCAAGTTAAACTTATCTGTTAACAGTTGCCTTCTGTTTGTTTTTGCTCCCAGATAAAATGAAGCAACTCTTTTGATAATGAAAATAAACTTGATAATACAAAAGCTACCATCAGAAGAAATCCCTTCAGGATTATTAAGCTACTTTCTCTGCTCTAAAGCTCCTATAGTAGTAATAAGTTTAATTAAATCACCTGGAAAAAAAAAATTTCAAAAGAGAACCACACACTACCACATCCAAACTTTAGTGTTTCAAAGAAATTCCCAAGCTGTTATCTATGTCAGCCCAATGGGCTAGACCAACCCCCATTCCAACAATTTCCTCCCCCAAGCCTTACACTTTGAACCCAGTGGATCATCACTCACTTGCCCAGATGCACAATTCAGAAGTTGAGAAAAAATAAAGTTTTGAGGATGGGGAGTTACTTGCCAACTTGGAAGTTGGGATCTCTTAGGTTTTCCATCCTAAGTACTTAAGTTCTCTGGCATGAGTTATCTGAAATCATAAACTAAAAAAATTACCTAAACCCAACCTTCCTGATCTCAACCATAACAGGCTGTTGCCAAAGACTAATTGCCAAAATTTGCTCCTCCCCTTAAATACAAGGTATTTTAAAAGTCACATATTTTAATCTTAACTTCAACATTTGACCTAGTCAAGCTCTTCTGAAGTTCTCCAGAGATGACTGAATGTGAACCAAAGCTGCACCGTGCTGCACATTTCAGCTTCAACTGGGAACACTCTTTGAAGGGAACAGGCAGCTCCAATCCCTCAAGGCATTGTTGCCAACAGTTTATTGGTACAATACTTCTCTAATCCAGTTTGTCAATAGTGCTATAGCATCTGTGGAAAGTCTTAGAAAAAGAACATTCCTTCTTCTCCCCCATTACCATTAGTAAAGGTTACCATACTCAAATTACCAAACACCTGGACATGCTGAACTCTCAGACTCCTCTTTCCTGTCTTCACCACAAATTGCTGCTGCCTGCTCAGTCGTAGCCTCGCCACACTGGCTTCTGGAATCCTGTCTGTTGCTGTCTTCTAGCTTCACTGAATTCACTTCTGTGTAGCACCTGGGTCAGCTGCCAATTAACGCTAGTCCTCGGGATTTTAAATGATCTGAGCTCAGTCCAATACAAAACCATTAAGTTGGTGAATACTTTTGATGTTGAACTACTTCAGTTATAGAAGTCCTTTACATTTTTCAAATAAAACTAAGCTAGTGTTTGTAGGCCTTTTAATTTTTTAACTTCCAAAAACATCCTAACTTAGTTTTTAGATTACTTCAGTCCTTTTAGTAGCTTTTTGCTGTAATTTAAAACCAATATCTCTTCTAGCTTCTTCCAGATATTCTTCTAAATTAGTCCTGTGTATGGCCAGTAACCACGGCCACCATCACAGCTGCCTGGCCCATGCAGGTTTGCATTAGATTCGGACAGACGGTATTGAAACAATGAAACCAAGAACTGGTGGTTTCATTTGTACTCTGCGGGCAAGAAATACACACAGTGGGAAAATACTTCCCTTTCCATTCAGGGCTCCCAAAGCCACAGATTTATCCGAGTTTCCTAGAATGAAAGGTTCCTAACCTCACCAGCCTTATTCACCTCTGTTCCCTATCTCCTTCTCTGCACAAACTCTGCACAAACTGGCCTCTCCTTCTGCACTCCCCCATCTTGACTGCTTCTCTTCTCCTTCACATGGCCTTTCTCTGCTCTCCTCTCTAATGCTAAACTCAGGAGCTGAGAGAGGAGCCCCCAGTCTGTCCCCATTTTATAATGTAGAAATTAAAACCTTTAATCCAATATACAAATAAGGAAGTCTCTGACACAAAGTCACTTAGGCTATAATGACCCTGCCTGCTTATAGCCTGTCCCCTACACCCAATACAAACTATAAGTGAGCAAACATATATATCATATTTACAAACTTATTTGACCAACATCCTGGTCTACAGACATTTAAACATCTTCATCTTCTCAAATCTAACTTCTGCACCACCAGAAATTAAATGCATGGGCTTTTATAATAAATTCTTACTAAATTCTAAATTATTAAAAATTTAATTTCCTCATTAGTTGTTTTTGTTCTTGTACTTCATCCAACCTTTTGGCTCTAAACTTTTCTATCTTCCAATTTTTTATTAAATTTGTATCTGTGTTCTGAGTTGCTTTGATTTTCTAGTTTGTCTCAATATTTTTTTCTTCTGTTCTCTACCTTTTGGGTTTAGTTTTTCTGTGTTCTAAAAACCTTAACTTTCAGTGAGGGTAAGTAATTAGCAATTTTAGATTGATACTTTTATGAACATATTTCATTAGCAAACAAACATATATTTAAAAGATATAACAGGAACATTTTGTAAACCCAGGCAAAACAAATATATTTTCTGTTAAGAACTTTAAAAGACATTAATTAAATTAAACTAGTAGTAATGTTAAATGCTTTTCTAGCTCACCTAGTTGAAAAAAACATTTGGAATAGTTTTATATTTTACAGTCTTATTAATAGTTGCAGAGAAGGCAAGACTAGTTGTTCTTGACAACCTTCTGGGATGACTGAAGAGAAGGGAGGGGATGGGCTACTAAGCTGCTTGGATTTTAAAAGTGCCATATATGTTGTGCCCGCCCACCCGCCTTTTTTTCTTTACATTGTGGTTCTGCCATGTCCTCTCCCATTTTTATAGTGTCTTGAGAGGTGTTAATACTCCTATTGTTCTCAGAACTAGAACAGTTTTTAGATAACCAAGAAGAGGCTTTAAGATATTTAAATAACCTGTTCTGTTTTGTTTTCCTTCCTTTTTCTGAGTTTTACTGTCTGGAAAAGGGAGTGCGATCTTTGCTCCATTTTGAATTATTAATTTATTTTTTTCTCAGTAGAACTTATAATAAGACAACATGAAAACTGGTACATAACATAACAACCAAATTCTAAATAAAGACAAAGATCAAACAAAAGGTACTTATAACCTGACCAGGAAGTGGCGCAGTGGATAGAGCATTGGACTGGGATGCGGAGGACCCAGGTTTGAGACCCCAAATTCGCCAGCTTGAACGCAGGCTCATCTGGTTTGAGCTAAGCTCACCAGCTTGTACCCAAGGTCACTGGCTTGAGCAAGGAGTCACTTGGTCTGCTGTAGCCCCACAGTCAAGGCACATATGAGAAAGCAATCAATGAACAACTAAGGTGTTGCAATGAAAAACTAGTGATTGATGCTTCTCATCTCTCTGCATTGTCTGTCCCTATCTATCCCTCTCTTCGACTTTCTCTCTGTCTCTGTAAGAAAAAAAAAAAAAAAAAAAAGATACTTATAAACGAAATCCTCCAGAAGGAGGGATTGAGACGCTAGTCTTGAAACTTTATTTCACATTAACCAGTACTGTAAATGACCTTTATAAGGTCTAGATAGGATAAAGCCAAGCAGTGGAGGTGGAGGATTCCCAGTGCACATAGAATAGTAAGAATTTCACACAAATAGATAGATGAGACAGATGAGAGCTCTCAAACTGATAGTGATTCCTCATTTCACAGACCTGAATACAGTTTTATATACAAACAAGACAATTACAGTACAGAGACATGAGTATGACTCATAAATAAAACCCAATTAAACCTAAAAGCAGAGTTGCTATTTGGCCCTTAACTCTAAAGACCATGAACACAGAACACAACAATTAGTATGGCAAGACATTACACAGTACAAAACAAAGAAATAAGTTTAGGATCCAAAATTCTATTTAAGTTTAAATGAGCACTCCTTACATATTCCAATTTTAAAGCAACAATGCCCAGAGCATTTGAATGAATGAAATATTCATTTCATTTCATACAGAAATAAAACTATTTTATTTAGTTCAACATTAGAGCCAGCTTTTCCAATTTTGCATGCAAGAACTGAATTTAGGCCTCAAAAAACTCACATCTCGGCTCTTCTAGGTTGATGTCATTTGTTGCTTCTCTTTCCCCATTGTTCAGGGATTATCATCTCAATAAGCGAGCATTCAGCCCAGTGAAACATTGGAAGGTTTCTTTCCCTTTTGTTTGGTACCATCTTTGTCTTTAGTTGTTATCTTAGAGGTGCGACTTCCTATCCCGACTGTGACGTGACTCCTGAGAGAGGCTCAAAACCCCTCCCTGAACGTTTCTTGCACTTTCGTCATTTGCTTTGTCTGTCTCTTGCCACTCCCATTGCAGGGTCATCAGGTGCCTCTTAGCAATTGGCAGGTCGGTATAAACCCCTGACTTGGATCAAGCACTGTTTGATACCACCATAAGCCTTCTGCAGTCACCATGTATCCATGGGTCAGGACTCCACACTCACTCCATGCCTCATTATGACACACACACACACCACCTCCTGTACTTCTCCCCAGTCACCAAGCAGTACTTCACCACACCCACGACTTTTCTTACCTTGGCCCATGCACAGAGCTGTCTGGTTGCTATAGTATCACTAGATCACCTTTTAGGGCCCCTTCCCCACATAAGAGTCTGGAATTGTTCACTACCTGAGCTGAGTTCATCCCATTAGTCAAGATCCACCGCCCCGAGACGCGTCTCCTCCCTTACAGAGGCCTGAGACCCCTCCTGAGTGAATAGGGATCCTGTACAAGCCCCTAAATTGTTAAGAGTTTCAATTAAGCAAGACTTGTGGAGACAAAATACCACGGCAAAGCCACTGTAATAACTTCTGCAGAAAGGCAAGCTGCCACTAGTGAAAGCCGCACAGCAAGGGCGAGGGCAGGGAGTTGGATTCTGTTTTTGTTCCTAAGCAGAACCTAGGCTGGGTCTTGCCCCATTGGCAGGGGTGGTGACCGTACACTCTTACTCTTTACTGATTGGCTAGTTTAAATGGCTGCACAAGGGAGAAGGGAGAGGTGGGGATAGAGTTAACTTCATGAAACTGGATGAGGGGGATTGGGGAATCATTGCCTGAAACCCAATAAGGGGATTGGTGAAATTCCCATTGAAGACAAGAACATAAGGTAAACAAGTTGTTTTTTTCTTCACAATCATCACACTGTTTTCTGTGTCTGGTTTTTTTTTTTTCTGTTTTGCTCAATCCTGCCATCACATAGTATATTTAAACGTGCAGTAGGTATATTGTATTTTAGTTATACCTCAATCAAGCTTTTAAAAGTGTTTAAGATAAAAATTATTTGCAAATAATGCTCCTGACCTTTAGTTCTTGACCTTGGCCAAGATGACTTTTCATACATCCTTCTTTGCAGTTCTTGACCTTGGCCAAGATGACTTTTCATACATCCTTCTTTGCATACGAGGAAACATCTCCTCCACTTGTGGTGGTAAGCCAAGTAGTGAGCAAATGATATAATCATAATAATAGCTGTAGTTTTGGCCTCTGGCTCGTAGGAACTACTTAAATATGTGCATCACAATAATATTTTTATGCCTAGTAGTTATATAGGTCTAAAAATTAAAGAACTATAAAAATGTGATTTTCCAACAAGTTTTATTTGAGAGGTAATATCTCTGAAATACACTGCACATGGCAAGAGCATGTATTTCTTTCAAATGCACTGGAGAAAACAAAGGAACAGCTCTGCAGGACCAATGGGGTCCCCAGGACAATGATTCAGCCAGTGACTCACAGTCTGACTTTTGCTAGGAGCCGTCTACCTGGGAATGCTGAGCAGGGCAGAGTCAAAATGGGTGTAAATTGCTCGCCTCTGGGTGTAAATTGGATATTAGAAAGCGATTTGACTCATACAAACACAACTGAGCAGAAAAACAGAGATTAAAGAGAGCTGCTATAACTCACACCAAATATTTAGTAGCTGCAGTTTTCATTTTCATTGCTGAGTGCAATTCAAAAAACAGCAATAATATTTCTTTAACTTCTGTTATGTGTCAATAATGTGGTAGTCATCTTTAACACTGTTAAGCATTAGAATAAATTATAGGAGACGATGAAATCTTTTCAATAAGTCTTTATCTTCCAGATACAGAGTATGTCCATACTGAATGAGAGCTAAACATAGACCTTCCAAAAGACAAAGAAATGGAAAAGACTACCAGCTAAGATGCTTCCTCATCTATGACTTCTTATAATCAAGCTTCCATGGCAAGCATGTCTCATATAAAATATTCATAGGCCACTGTGTCATTTCCCCCATGCCTGGCCCAGGAATTCAACATAAATAATCTAGAGGTTATGTCAAATGTTCAGTTAACATGATTGAATAAGGTCATAATGAATGGGGGAAATGTATGTGGAAGTTCTTCCCTACAAATGAAATACCATGGTCATCATTCATTAAACAAATAGTTACTGAGTTCCTGCATTGCCCTGGGTGTGGGCAATGGTAAACAAAACAGACATATGGTTTCTGACCTCGTGAAGCCTACAGGGAGAGGGTAGTCTAAAAAACAAGCACATAATGATGATGATGCATTGAATAAATGGAAAAATGTATGTGTATACTAGGTGGCAGAGAAAACTCAGTATACAGTCTGGGTCTAATTTTGGTTCTTTCCAGAAACAAGAAAGACATTGCTCTACTGCTCTCTAATTGTAGCAGCTTTCTTGTGTTTTTGAATTAGTAGTAATTATGTGCATTTGAATTTCTGTGCTTAGAGTGCAGCAACCTGTTTAACAAGCGTGGCCTGCTCCTCCCTCAGCATAGCTGTTGAGTAATTGGCAGGCCAGACCAATGGGCCATATGCAGACCAGAGCCACCACCAACCACTTCAAGCAGAAAGGCTGTGCCCCTGGTATGCAGCACAGAAAAGACTCCCCAGGCTGCATCAGTCTTTTTAATGCCATTTACACATATAGGCAAACCACAACCATGGACACAGTTTCCAAGAAAAATTAGGGAAGAAAAAGAAGAATTTTGCTACTAGTGGCAGGAATCTGAATTTATTTTCTGGTTCATTTCTTATCTATCCTGAATCCCTGGTTTTCCTTGTGGCTGCATCCTCCCACTGGCTCTGGAAGGCTGCTTCCCGAGAACCCTCCTGTCTTGCTCCTAAGAAATGCCAAGTTTCTTTTATGATAAGTGGTTGAATGAGACAGCATGAATGATAAGAAGAATCAAATTGTTCTGTCATTTTATGTTTTTTGCACTGGTTACGTTCATTTTGATGTTAAAATACTGCTGCAAATTGAGGACATGATAAAAGGCCTTTCAATGTGAAATGGACAAGACGTATAACTGAAAGAAATGGTTCCGGAATGAATTTCCCAAGATGGGACAAGTCTTTCTCAGTGCTATTCTTATATCCCTGCTACCAGATGTTAAAGCATCTCTGTGGTGGTCCACAGAAGGTCAGGTTAAAAGATAGGAGCTAATGTCAGGTTAGCAGAGAATATCTATAATCCTACAATGTCTACAGATTTTAGAGATGTAATATATTTATCAATAAACATCCACTGCATTGGATATGACTCTACTATAAAGTATGAGGTCCCTTTTTAGCATCAAGTAATTTACTTACAGTTCTTATACTTTTACTTGGTTGAGAATATATAAAAATGACCCCAGAGTCACTGTAAATTTTGGTTAAACTTGTATAAAGAGCAAAATGTAGCCCTCCAGCTGTGGGGTTTGAACTCTTGCCTTCCCTGCCTTTGAGTGAAATGGCACATCAAAGTTCACTTTTCATAAATATTTAAGTAATGCCACAATTTGCAATACCATTTTGGATAATTAATTAATGGCAGGCCATTTTGTAAAAATGATATACCAGTTTAATTATCTTGGGAAATATAATTGAGAAAGGACCCAGTTTGACATCAGAGGTTTTGGTAGTTCATATGACATCACCAACGATCAACCAGAAAGCCTCATATTAATCTTCAGTGAATCGTTAAAATTAACGAAGGTTCATATCTGTGAGACCGCTGGAAAAATCCATTTTTGGAAAGCATTTAGAACTACCAGGATCATGAAGCACTGAAACAATATGAAGCGACAGCAATAAAATAGCAGGAATTAAATGAAGGCAAAAAGCAGGGAAACAGCCAGGGCAAAGGTGTTCTGTCATTTTCACCATGGAGTCCTTAGATATTTTGGCTGAAAACACAAAAGGGAAATAGAGAAATTTGTTTTTCTCAAGAGCCACCACTTTATTTTGTGTAGTGGTTTTCATTTGTTTACAATGAGCTAATAGAGAAGACAATTACATAAATGAAACCAATTGTAGTCACCAAAGGAAACCAGCCAGTGGCTCTGAAAGCTTTGGGGAGAGCCCATCAGTGTGGGCACTTTATTCTATAGTTAAAACTAAATGAACCATCGTCTTTGTAAGTCAGGAAGCTTCTACATTCTTCTCCCTCTACTCCCCAAGAAAAGGACAGGACAGAAAGCCTGACCTTTCTTCCTAAAATATCAATATTAATTTTGCAACTTTTTGGTACCTTACCACAATGTTCAGCGGATGAAAGCACAGTGGCAGTAGAAGCTATGAAATGCCTTATTACTGAAGACCTCAACCTTGGCTGCATTTGGCCATCACCTGGGAGCTTTGCAACATGATGAAGCCTGGACTGCCCCCCCACCCCAGGGAATAACTTGGGCATCAGGATTCTTTTTTAAAATATTTACAGATGCACAGGAGGTTGCAGAGTTTTCACTAATGGTTACATCTAACATAAATATAGCTACAATATTAAAACAAGGAAATTGACATTGATACAATGTATGTGCGTAATTCTAGCCATTTTGTTACATGTGTGCATAACCACTACTACTGTATAATTAAGACACAGAACTATTCCATCATTGTAAAGATTGCCCTTATACTCCTTTATAGTATCAGTTACCCACATTTCCCTAGCATTCCTGAGATGAACTAATCTGTTCATCTTTATATTTTTGTCATTTCAAGAATGTTATATTAATGCAGTTATTCAGTGTGAACCTTTTGTGGTTGGCTTTTCCACTCAGCATAATGTTCTTGAGATCTATTCAAGTTGTGTATATCAATAGATCATTCCTTCTTATTACTAAAGCTGCCATGAACATCTCTATAAAGCTTTTTGTGTGAATACAAATTTTTTATTTCTCAGGGATAAATGCCAGGAGCACAATTGCTAGGTCATATGTGGAATATATGTTTAGTTCAGTGGTTCTTAACCTGGGTTCTATCGAACCCAAGGGGTTCGATGAGTCAATCTCAGGGGTTCGGAGAAGCCTCTGGCGCGGAGGCCAGAATAAAGTAATACTGTAATTTGCTGTGAGTTCATGCACTTTGTTGGTTTTGTTCTTTGAGCAAGGTGATGTTCATGCACGGCTCATTTTGTGCACCAGTAAAAAAACATATACCTATGTCTTGAATTTGGGAAAAAAATCATATTTTATTTATCACTAAAGAAGGGTTCGGTGAATGCGTATATGAAACTGGTGGGTTCGGTACCTCAAAAAAGGTTAAGAACCACTGGTTTAGTTTAAGAAACTGCCAAAATGTTTTCCAGAGTAACTGTACCATTTTACATTCCCACCAATAATGGATGAGAGATCCAGTTTGCTATATTCTTGTCAGCATTTGGTATTATCACTGTTTTATTTTAGCCATTCTGATAGAGTTGTATAATGATACTCATTGTGGTTTAATTTTCATTTCCTTCATGGCTAGTGATATTAAATATCTTTTCATGAGTGTGTTTGCCATCTGTATATCCTCTTCAATGAAATGTCATTTTGTCTTTTACCCATTTTCTAATTGGATTTGGGTGTGGGAGGCAAGTTTTCTAAATGCTGCTAATATGCAGTGAAGTTTGGGAAGCACTGCCTTGTTATAACCTCTCCATGTGGTACACTCTAAACTTAAGCTGTTGCATGTATGCCACACTTAAAATAAGGCCGACGTGAGCAGGACTGGCCAATTAAAAATGCCTGCAGTACAAGGGAGAGAACTGAAAGTGTTTTCCAGGGGCAGAATGTTTGCATATACTCACCATAGTCTCTCAGACCTCCAGGGGATAATTCTGGAAATTGGGACTAGACACCTTTTGCCTCAAAATAATTATCTTTGTGTGCACATATGTGTAAACTTATAATTCCCCGGTCCTGAACCTCAGACCTAAGAAATTAGTACCCTTGAAGATGGAGGCTAGAAGTCTGCATATGTACTTTGAGACCTACCTTACCCAAGGAAGACTAGGGGCCCAGATCTCCACCACTGGAGCTTGTCTCCAGGGCACAGGCAGATGTCCTTCTATTACAAAATTGATGTCAAGAAGAATTCTCTTGAGCCAATTTGGGCATAGCAATTTGTGTTCTCCTTTGAAGACATGAGGAATAGAGTACTAGAACAGTGTGTTTGCCTACTTCCAAAATGATCCCAGAGCAATTCTCACATATAATCCCACTTCTGTTGAGATGTAATAATTTGTTGTACTCAATGATAGTAATATCCATCATTAAGATTTGTAGAGCACTAATCATAGGCTGAGCTTCTCCCACACACTGGCTCCCTTAATTCTGATAACAACTTAAAGAGAGGTTATTATAGTCTCCATTTTGTAGAAAAGGAAACTGAGGTTCAGAGTGGCCTGGTCATTTGCCCAAGGTCATTAAGCTAGTAAATAACAACTGTTTTTTCTTCTGGAATTTCCCCTTATTTTTGTCCTTGGTTGATGCCAACTCCAGTTATTATTATTTTTAATTTTTTAAATTAATTTCAGTGAGAAAGGAAGGAAGAGAGAAAGGAAGAAAGAGAGAGAGAGGAACATTGAACTGTTCCTGTATGTGCCCTGACCAGGAATCAAAACAGCAACCTCTGTGCTTCAAGCAATGCTCCAAGCAACTGAGCTATCCGGCCAGGGCATTATTATTTTTAAAAGACTTACTTGAAACTCATTAAACAAAAAGGAGCTATGAGAATTTATAAACAGATTTACATGGCTCTGAACAGCCTAACCAGTCCCCATTTGTGCATGAGAATAGATGCTGCGCTGAGTTGCAGTTCCAATTGCTCTGGTCTAGTGCTGCAATGTGAACTGTAGAGGTCAAGCTGGTTCCAAACAGAGTGAAGCACCCAGGAGCACTGAAGTGGTAAACTACTGTACCGTGTCAAATTATTTCCATCCTATACTCAGGGACCTGTAATTATGGGAGAATAAGCCTCACCCTCTAAATACACACTTGTAGCCCCAGCCTCCATTTACTGCCACCTTTAACATGGCTGGTTCAGGTGAAAGCCCTTTTGTTTTCCAGCTGATGTCCTGAATCATCTTGGATGATTGCCTCAGTTCTCTGAGTTGCTTTGACATAATTGGCGTTTCATAACATACCCAGTGTCTTTGTTCATAATTGCTGGTTGCCTGCCATTTATATCTTTGAGCTTTAGGTAAGTTAAGAGCTGTGGACTTCTGGTCATGATGCAATGGTTTCCTCCTTTCCCTTCCCAGGTTTCACACAGAAGGCTTCTTCCAAGGTCTCTGCCTTTGGGAATCAAAACAAATAGAAAACAAGGCCCTGGCCAGGTAGCTCACTTGGTTAGAGCATTGTGCTGATATAAGGTTGTGGGTTCAATTTCTGGGCACATCAGAAACAACCAATGAATGCATAAATAAATAGGTGGAACAACAAATTGATGTTTCTCTCTCTCCTTCATCTCAAAAAAAAAAAAAAGTCAAGGAGAAAGTGGGAGTAAATACAGGGTTATGTATCATGGTGCCAGCCATGTGCCACAAAAGCCCATGCCTGATGCTCAGCAAGCAGGAGTCTCTCGTTGGCCAAATGGAAGCAAAACTGCCTGGAATTGTGTCCTAACTCTCCTAAATTTATATGTTGAGGTCCTAACATCCAATATCTCAAACTGTGACATAATCTGGAGATAGGCTTTATGCAGAGACAATCAAGTTCAAATGAGATCACTACTGTGGGCCCTAATACAGTATTACTGGTGTCCTTATAAGAAGGGAAAATTTGGGCACAGAGATATGCACTGAGGGAAAGCAATTTGAGGAGATACAAGGAGACGACATGCCAAGGAGAGAAACCTAGAACAGATCCTTTCCTCACAGCCCTTGGAAGGTGTAAAGCCAGTAGGCATGGCCACGATCACAGCCACCTGGCCCGTGCAGGTTCGCACTTGATTCGGACAGTAGGTAATGAAACAATGGAGCCAAGAACTTGTGAGCCATCAGCTTTAATACTAGCTTGTACCCGGCGGGCAAGCAAAAACACGCACTGGGCTCCAAAACCCATTCATTCAGTGCTCACAAAGCTACTGACTTATCCGAGTTTCCTAGAATGAAAGGTTTCTAGCTCACCAGCTTTATTCACCTCTGTTGCCCATCTCCTTCTCTCTGCACAAACTCTGCACAAACGGCTTCTTCCTCAGCACTGCGCCATCTTGGCTGCTTCTCCCTGGCCTCCTCCACGTGGCCTTTCTCTGATCTGCTCTCTAATGCTAATCTCAGGAACTGAGAGAGAGCAAGCTCCCGGTGTGCCCCACTTTATAGTGTAGAAATCCAAACCTTTAAACCAATCTACAAACAAGGAAGTCTCTGATACAAAGTCACTTAGCTGAGGCATAATGGGAGGATTCCTCAGGAGAGTGCACCACCGCACTTCATCCAATCAGTCAAGAGTGTGGGGAAAAGCTTACTCTTAAAACTAAGCCTTAGACTATAACGACCCGGCCTGCCCACAGCCTGTCCCCCAACACACATTACTATCAATGAACTTGCACGTGGGCAGCACCATCTTTAACAAAGTGAGCATAATATATTTTATCTGCCCAACAATCAACCCCTATGCTCACTTTACTACCCACAATCTATACCAATGGCATCCCTGTACAAGGAAATTAGGTATATTACACAAATTACAAATACATGACAAATCATACAATTTCAACAATTACAAAGGTACATTTCACCAGTCTCTGAGCACTTTGCCAAAAGTGCAAAATGTCCTCGGCCTTCTCTCTTGCCATTTGAAAGGCTTTCCGGGGCAGGGGGAGGAGGCTTCCATCAAAGCCCACCCCCATAAGGCTATTTCACATTGTCCAAAATCCATAAGTCCATTCAACAAAGGAGGCAGTGCTCACTCCGGTCGTAGTTCAGGAAATCAGTCCACGCACATGGGGTGTTAGCCTCCCCCCTCATTCCTGCCTTCATGGCAGGTCTCACACTGTCCTAAAGAGAAGCATGTGGCAATGGCAGTCAGCATTTCCACCTCTGCTCTGGGGAGCATGATGGCATCCACCCCTATGACCCAAAATCGCAGACCTACCAGGAGTGTAGCAGGTCCTCCTTCCAGCTGGGCTCTCATCTTCTGGAGACTGTGGATTGCAACTCCAGTCCGATTCTCCTCATCCTCCAAAGAGGAACTGAAAACACTAGCTCCTGCTGCTGGTCTTGAACCCCAGGCCACCGCTGCCTTCTGCTCAGCAGGCCTTGCAGCTTCAGCCCTGGCCTCAGCCTCAGCCTCCTGCTGCTGCTGGCTCTCCACAATGTCCAGGACAATCTGCAACTCACGAACTTGTGATTTCTTCTCCAGTGTCTGCTCCATTTCCAGGTGAATCTCGCAAACCTGGTCAGCCTCCTCCTCCAATGCTTCCTCCAGCTCCAGGATCGGCATCTCTTTCCCCCACGTTTCCTCCAGCCTTCCACTGCTCAGTTTGCAGGTCCCAGGCAGCCTCTTCCATAGAGCTCTTGCTTTCCTCACGCATGGCTGTAAAAGTCAGCCAGCCTACAGTCCCCAAAAGGACAGCTATGGGAAACCATAACAGCAGCCAGTCCTCTACTCCACTGCTCAAAGGTGGTGGTGGTGGCTCCATACCAATCTGTATCAAATCCTGCTGACTATGCCAAATGTAAAGCCAGTAGTCACAGCCACCATCACAGCTGCCTGGCCTGTGCAGGTTCACATTTGATTCGGACAGTAGGTAATGAAACAATGGAGCCAAGAACTTGTGAGCCATCAGCTTTAATACTAGCTTGTACCCAGCGGGCAAGCAAAAACACGCACTGGGCTCCAAAACCCATTCATTCAGTGCTCACAAAGCTACTGACTTATCCGAGTTTCCTAGAATGAAAGGTTTCTAGCTCACCAGCTTTATTCACCTCTGTTGCCCATCTCCTTCTCTCTGCACAAACTCTGCACAAACGGCTTCTTCCTCAGCACTGCGCCATCTTGGCTGCTTCTCCCTGGCCTCCTCCACGTGGCCTTTCTCTGATCTGCTCTCTAATGCTAATCTCAGGAACTGAGAGAGAGCAAGCTCCCGGTGTGCCCCACTTTATAGTGTAGAAATCCAAACCTTTAAACCAATCTACAAACAAGGAAGTCTCTGATACAAAGTCACTTAGCTGAGGCATAATGGGAGGATTCCTCAGGAGAGTGCACCACCGCACTTCATCCAATCAGTCAAGGGTGTGGGGAAAAGCTTACTCTTAAAACTAAGCCTTAGACTATAACGACCCGGCCTGCCCACAGCCTGTCCCCCAACACACATTAATATCAACGGACTTGCATGTGGGCAGCACCATCTTTAACAAAGTGAGCATAATATATTTTATCTGCCCAACAGAAGGAAATACCCCTGCCAACAGACAACTTGACTTTAGACTTCTGGCTTCCAGAAGTGACAGACAATAAATTTCTTTTGTGTAAATTACCCAGGTCATGGTATTTTTGTGTGGCTGACCTAGCAAACTCACACAAAGTTGGAAAGCCAAGAAGGACAAACAAAGAGTTTGTTGAACCCTTTGTAGATGGCCAAAGCACTTTGATGTGCATTATCCCACTGGGCAGGCTGATTTCATGGAAGCAGCCCTGCACAGTCCATACAGGGTTCTGCTCTCAGAAGTGCCTGGCACTTGGTTTAATGCTCTGCTGTGCTATCTAGAACTTCTTAATACTTTTCAAACAAGGAACCCTTTCATTTTGCAGGGAGCTCCCAAAATGTGTAGCAACTCCTGTTCCCTGGTTATCACAGAGGCCTTGTGAGGTAAACAGAGGTTTTATCATTATTTATGTTTATTGATGATGAAACTGAAGCTGAGAGGTTAAGCAACTTGATCAAGGTCAACAGAACTACCCAGTGTTTAATTAAGAACTGATGCTTCTTATGCAATGGCCTCTGTACTGCATCCAATTTTGAGATTCTGCAACTCTAGAACTTATCTAAAAAGTGAGAGAATTTGGAGGTAAAATCTTCACACAGTGCTTTGGCTTCCCTCACTTATTTTGACTGAAGTTTAACCTGGGAAACCAGGCTCCATATCTTCTGAATGACCCTTGATGTCCCTGGACTTCTAGTTAAGAATTTTTTCCCCCAGGCTCAACTGGTGATATCATCTTTTTGGCTGGTCCTCTCTAGTCTACTTTTATCTGTGCTTCCACTAGACACCATGTCTCTGGAGAAGCAGAGTTCTTGCCTGCCCAGGTCCCAGACCCACCTGGCTTGGGTTCAGATAGAAACTGCTTGACCTCCGGCTACTGGATCTGTTCCCTTGGTCAAAGACCTTGAGAAATATCACTGGAAATCAAGTATTTAACCTATTTCTTGGTTCTAGATATTCAACTTCTTGGCTTTTCTAGGATAAACCAACACTTCTAATCTGTGTATTATGGAGTATCACCATCTTTCCCTATCTTCTCTCTCTTTCCCCCTCTTCTCTCCTCTCTTTTGTCCTCTCTCTTCTCTCTTCTGTTCTTGCTTTACTGATGCTCTTCCATCAATCAGGCCAACAGTGCTGGTCCCTTGACTCTCCTTTGATTTTCTACCTTCTTCCTCAGCCATTATTCCACCACACTTTTCTTATAGTTTCTCAGTTCTTTATAGCTCTGTCCTCAACATCACCAAAATATATACCCCAAAGATTTTCCAGTCAGTTACATCATCAGTGGCCTAAAGAAATGCTTAATAAAGTTGTACTTAATTTACTCTTGGGTTCTACTCAAATAGACCATTTTCTAAATACACTGAAATTTTTGGAAGAGGTAAGAGGTTTTGGGATTTTTTAAATTTTCATTACTACAGAATGGAACATTGGAGGGTGAGATGTGCAGTAATTATATTTTGTTGTTGCTCATTAATCCTCTGAGGTAGATATTAGGTTGTATGCCTACATTCTTTCCTTTGGAAACAACTCCTCCAGTCTGTGTGGGTCTGGTGGGCTGTTAGCCAAGCTGTTCCACCCTCCTTGCTGCCTCCCAGTATGACCTAGGCTGGCCAGTCAGATTTTTCTATCTTCCAGTGATTGGCTCAGGGTTTGCCATGTGACTCAACCAGCCCCACGCAGAATCATCCTTGACAATGGGCATTATAGACACTGAAGAGAGTGGTCTCTCCTCTAGGAATGGGCAAGCATGGAGACCAATGCTCACAGGAAAAATTTAAAAGTGGAGAGTGGGATCTAGATTTAGAGACTACAACTTGAGAAGATCTTTTTCATTTTGGTTACTAGCTCAGAGGGTCCATAGAGACTGACTTGAACAGTAGCTATTTAGAGTTGTAAGGACTGGTGGTACTGAAAACTCAAGTCTTGCAAAGAAGAGCCTTGAATTGCTCATACCTTAGAGCAGTGGTTCTCAAACTTTTTGAAGTCAGGGCGCATGTAAAATCCTACAAATAATTGTAGGCACACTATATACAAATTTCTGAAAAATATGTTATAATAATTAAGTCAAATATTAAAGAAAAAATATAAAGTCCAAGTGTTTTTTTATGATAATTAAACAAAATAAATATGACAAAAATAAATTTATTCTGACATTTAAAACAGTTTTATGTTACATTTTTTGAGTTATGTTTTTAGAATTCATAAAAAAGAGGGTTAAAATTTTTTTAAAAAGTTATCTTTATATATATATAGAAACATTCTTAGTAAGGTTTAGTAAATTCGGCTGGTCCCAGTGTGAATGTGTTAAGTTTTTTCATTCTTGTGTTTATGAGAAACATGAGCCTGATGTGTCCTAGTGATTTCTTCAATGTTTGGGCATATACCTATATTTGAAAGGCAAACTTTCATTTCTTCATCAATACACTGAAGAATTCCTCTCTTTTTACTCTTAATTGTGTTGAGGGTAAAAATCCTAATTCACATAAACAGGATGTTGAAAATTGTAGTAAAATATTCAAAGCTTTTTTAGATATTGCCACATATTTTTCTTTTATATAAATCTAAAAGGCTTCAAGAGACAATTTCTTATGTTTAATCATTAATCCAAAACCCCCACCATACATATCATCTTAACTTTACACCAAACAAAGGATAGAAGAAACTTGCCTCCAGTTTTTCCGGGGAACATGGAGGGTAGTGTAAACAATCCAGCACCACAGCTTAACAGCCTTTTGCAACCTAATCAGGCAAGTGAGATGGGGGGTGGGGCAGATTGTCAGCTTACAGCCAATTCCCCACACCTCTGTCCTCTCAAAATGTAAACTTCAAAAAGCCTGTTGGTTTTTTGGTCCCCAACAGGCACATATTTCTCTGGAATTCCATAGGGTGCACCTGGAAATCTTCTAGGTTCCACCAGTGCGCCCTGGTGCACGCTTTGAGAACCACTGCTCAAGAGTGATGGCTAGTACCACTCTTAGGACTTTCTTTCTCTCTTTTCTTTTCCTTCTCTCTCTCTCTCTCTCTCTCTCTCTCTTTCTTTCATGTATGAGGATTTCTGTTTTGTTACAATGCTTGGGAGTTGCCTTTGGCATTGGGAGGCAGGAATGCTAGATTACTGCAATGCTCAGGATAGTCCTGCAGAATGAAGAATTTGCCCTGTTACGTGTTCTCCCACAGCTGCAGAGAAATGGGTTAGGCTGTAAAGAGAAGCAGAGTCCTGATGGTGCTGAGTCAACACATGTATCCAACCCTGTGGATACCTATGATCCACCTTCAGGCTGCATCTTTTCCATTTAAGTCTGCTTGAATGGGGTTTGGTCACTTGCAAGAAAAAGAGAATGACAATGTCACACATTAGGCAGTACCAAGTGCTCTGGTTTTTCTGGAATTGCCTCTCATAAGTTTCTAGTCTTCTTCGCATCAAATCAACCCTTCATATAAAATCAGATGAGCCTTTCCTCTACCACAAATCTGACCATATCATTCCCATGCCTAAAATCCTTACTGGCTCCTCATTCTCATTGCCTGTCCACTCCTTAGCAAGGCATAGGATGTCCTGAACCCCTGACTTCTCCCACACCCAGCCATATCCCTCACCACCTCATACCCCATACTCTACCATCTAGAACAACTGCACATTGTTTGATGGTTTCTGCTGTTATATACATCCAAGCCATTGCTCATGCTGGTTGCCTCCACCTATGATATGTTTTCCCCTCTATCTTCTGACTCAGCTCAGTTCTCAAATCCCTCACAAGAAGCCTTCCATGAACCCCCAGGTGGACTGATGCCCCTCCTCTGTGCTCTTTTGGCACAGAGAATATACCTCTAGTGATCTGTCTCACTCACAAGACTGGTGGATTCTCAGATTTGGGGGTTGTATCTTCAACTTTGTCTGTGTAGCACCTACATTACAGTGGTTGGCACATAGTCCATCCTTGAAGAAGATGCTACTGAACTGAATTGGCCTTATAATAGGTAAAATATGATAGTCTTTCTGATATATCTGGTAATTAAATCATCTTAATAATCTGAGATGACCTGCAATTTACATTATATATCATTCCTGTGTGAACCACTATAGTGTACCTATGACCATTTGTTATGACTTGTATGAGAAAGAGCTCTTTACAGTCAAATGATTTTAATTTTAAATTGGCTTGAATTACTTAGTGGAACAAAGGTAAACAATAGAATTGCTATCTTAAGTCTAGAGGAACAAAAGCATTTTTTATTTACACAAGGCTTTTTTGTTATTAGGCTAGCCCAGTGTGGGAAGGACAGTGAAAAAGCAGCTCTGCTTACAGGCAGAGGTGAGGGGCCACAGTCTAGAGGTCATTTCCTTTACAGGAGGGGAAGCAAAATAAGATTGCTCTGGAGCCCAGAAAGCTGCTGTTCCTGGTTCAGGGAATGAAGAAATGAGTCCCTGTGGGATCTGAGCATACAGCATCCTATCTGTGGCTATAAACTCCATGCTCATTTCCCCCATCATCTCACACTCTCCCCTTGTTTTCTCTGTTTTAGTCTCAGAGGAAATGGCAGGGTGAGAAGTGTGCAGAGAAGTGAAGAAATGTGTATTTTTAGCCATGACACAGCTAAATGTTCTGAGTCTTCTTTTACAACCACATTTGAAAAATAAATGTCACGAGTTAGAATTTAAGTGATTTCTCAGTGTCTACATCCTCTTCCCTCCTTAGGGAGCCTGTCTTCTGTCTGGTTACCCTCTGTATAGTGCTTCTTTCAACTCAAGATACAGAAATCCCTAGCCCATGAATGCATGTAATTGTTGAAAATATTACATAAAATGCTTCTGTTTTAAAGGTCTAAATAGACACCTTTATCCTCAGTTTAATGACATAAATGTTCATATCCAAGGACATAAAAATAATTTATCATCATGTTACATAATGCTTTCACTCATTTAATTCCTACAATATCTCTGAACCATGCACAGGGTGAAGAATCAGACCCAGGTACACAAAGATGAACAACGACCACTCTGCTCTCTAAGAACTACCATACTGACAACTCTTTCCCGTAAGGGTGCCTGGATTTGATGACATTAATTCGACTCATCTGGGGCTCTCAGTAATATGCAGACACCTGGGCTCCACCCCAGTTTTAGAGAATCAGATGTATGAGATTATATATTTTCCTGTTTTTATAAGTATGTGTGTGTATATAGACTCCCTCAGTCAGGCCTTCAGAATATACCAAGGCCGTGATGGCGAACCTATGACATGCGTGTCAGGACTGACACACGTAGCCATTTTTGATGACACACGGGCCGCATGAGGCCGCATACCAGAGAGGTATGGGGTCGCATGCCAAGAAAGACGTTTCATCCTCGGCTGCTGCACGGCCAGGTGCAGTAGCCGAGGATAAAACGTTTGCTGTAGTATAGATACTCTGTGCGGGAGGTCTGCAGGCCAAAACAACAGAACTCCGGCACAGAGCGTCTAGTTCTGGGACTTCCAGTTAGGCCGTTTTTTTTTTTCGAAGTGACACATCGACTTATGCTTGGTTTCTTGGCGAATTTTGACAGACCAAGCTCAAAAGATTGCCCATCACTGCACTAAGGTTTACTTTAACAACAGTATTTACACCAAGACCTCGGGTTAAACCTCACTTTAACCTTTACTGGCTGCATGGCCTTGGAAAAGATGTCCAACTCTTTGTATTTATTTCATATCCGTGAACTTGGGACAAAGCCCACCCCGGGAGGGTCGCTTTGAGAATGAAATGGAACGACCTGTTTAAATCTTAACTCCACACCAGGCCTTCCTGGGCACTTTTTAAGATGAGATTATTTTTCATAATAAACTATTTTCTTCCTGCCCCAGATACATGAAATCAAAATATCAAACCATGACTCCCTTCTTCCATTGTACTGCACCCTGTAGTTGCACATGATTCTTCTTATTTTACAGGGACAGAGAGAGAGTCAGAGAGAGGGATAGATAGGGACAGACAGACAGGAACGGAGAGAGGTGAGAAGCATCAATCACCAGCCCTTCGTTGCGACACATCAGTTGTTCATTGACTGCCCTCTCATATGTGCCTTGACTGTGGGCGTGGGCCTTCAGCAGACTGAGTAACTCCTTGCTGGAGCCAGCGACCCTGGGTCCAAGTTGGTGAGCTTTTTGCTCAAGCCAGATGAGCCTGCACTCAAGCAGGCGACCTCAGGGTCTCGAACCTGGGTCCTCCGCATCCCAGTCCGACGCTCCATCCACTGTGCCACTGCCCGGTCAGGCATGATTCTTCTCATTTTAAAGTAACAGCTTTATTGAAATATAATTTACATCCTGGATAATGAACTGTTTACAATATACAAACCAATGGTTTTTAGTATATTTAGAGTTATGCAACTATCATTACTATTTAATTTTAGAACATTTTCAGGATGAGTTCTTAATATCTCTAGTGTATGTGTATGTGTGTTTGTGCCCTCTGTAGAGAAGCAAGGTTGTTTAATAGAATCTTTAAAACAAATATACAAACTTATTCACTCTAATGGATATTCCTCCTTTATATACCTTGGGATACTACAAATGCTTTCTTTTTAAGCTATTATTTTATTCATCTTTTAAATCCCTTTTCTGGAATTGTCTTTAAAATTTTATTCACATTGTTCTAAACATTTTCAGTTACAGTGGATCTTCTTTCGAATATAAATACGAAAGTGATCAAAAATAGTGGTTAGCTCCCTTCATGACTAATGGGAAAACTCACACTGGCAAGTACTATTTTGGGGCTCAAAACAATCCAGGACTGTCTATAAATTAGTCATACAGGTGTTCTAAAGTGATCCATATGCTAATTCTGACGGTGTAAAGAATCAACATTAATAGAAAGTCAGAGAAGATCAGTTCATAAGGTATCCACACGTTATAATCACTTGAGGAGTACATCTAAGAATTACATGGATTCTGAATAACTTTGAACCAAGGTCACATGGCCTTAATACTTATCATATTATACTATTAGTGTGTATCTGGCTACATGTCTCATCTGTAGTGAGAGGCCTTATAATATTTGTTTACACATTGCCCACACTTACCTCCGTTCTGACACAGTGGAAAGACTCAGTGAGTACCCTGTGAAAAACCAAAGTGTGAAGACACTCAGCTCTAGATGTCCATGAATTTGCACAGGTAATACCTGTGTCAATTACCTGCATTGACAGAAAGCTTTTTCTTCAATAAGTACCTTAATTTACTGTGGGAAATTCAGTGGTGCTGAGTTCTGGGTTAGACACGTGGATTGCTAACTTAAACCCAGAGCAAAATACAAGTGATTTATGAATAAGGCATTATGTTATATTAGTAATACAATTTTCCTTACAAAGATAAACAATAGCCGACTGCAAAACACATTATACACACAGGACATAGAACCTGTCACATGTGTCATTTTCGATGACATGTAGCTGCATGCGGCCACATACCAGAGAAGTATGGGGCCTCATGCCGAGAAGAACGTTTCATCCTCGGCTCCTGCACAGCCAGGTGCAAGTAGCCGGGGATAAAACATTTGCTGTAGTGTAGACACTGTGTGCCGGAGGTCTGTAGGCCAAAACAACAGAACTCCGGCACAGAGTGTCTAGTTCTGGGACTTCCGGTTAGGCCATTTTTCTCGAAGTGGCACACCACCTGAGTTATGCTCGGTTTTTTGGTGAATTATGACACACCAAACTCAAAAGATTGCCCATCACTCACATAGAAAATGCATTTTTAAAATCTTCCTACCAAACATTATCGATTTCCTTGTCCAACCCATCAGGCAGTGTCAAAAACATACTAATGGATTATTAGAGCAGCAACAATTTAGAACCAAATGGAGAACTCTAAAATCTAGATAGTTTTGCTTTATATTTTTTATACATTCTGAAGAAAATCTTTCTCAGGATGAACTGATAAAAGTAAATATGCATTGTTTATATTAGAAATGGTTTCAATTCATCATCTCCATATGACGTGTCTGGTCATTTCATTGCATAGATTTTCTTGGAGCTGGATATTTTGAGATGATGTTGTTAACAGGGAGTATATGAACAAGAGAATCCACTGGCTTTAGTTAATATTAGAAAATTAATTCTATAGATTCAGATATTATCTTGTTATTATAGCTTACTTTCACATACCCACTATTTCATGTACTTGCCGTGAAGATACTGAATATCTTCATATTATAAAAGAAACTGAGGCTGGAAGGGGTTAAGTGGAATTTCTCCAGGTCACAAAGTTGATGGATTACAGAACCAGAAAATCTATGATTTAGACTTTGGGCACAGTCTCCCTCCCCCCGACACCTCCACCTTACCTGCTCGGTAGCTCACCCTTTACCATACAGCTTAAAAAGCAATATTGAGCACCTACTGTATATGCTAGACTAGTGGTTTTTCAAATGGTGCACCTCAAGAATTTTTAAAACATGCAATTCCTGCTGACTATTTAGTCAGGGGAACTGACCTCTTTTCCCTTAGATTGCCATATAAAAAAAAAATGACAACAGCCAACACCACAGTAGCTGTTCAGTGTGAATAAATCACAATTATACCTATTTTTTTTTGTCAGATCAGAAAAGAACATATTTTTTGGTGTGCAGAATTTTAGTAATTCTTTTGTTTATGTGTTATGAGTTGAAAAGGGTTGAAAATCACTGCTGTAGATAGTCCTAGGGAATCTGACTACACTTTAAGATCTGGAAACAGATCCGCTCCAAGAAGCCAATGCCAAAGCTGTTGCTACTTCCACCCTAAATAGATTCAAATCAATGATTAGATGAACAAAAAGGAATCTTCCTTCCTCCTGTAGTCAGGCGAGAAGCCTAGTGGTTAGGGAGAATAAATGAATTGTGCCATTTGTTGTTAGTTAATGTTGGAAAGGATTAATAGTATGTTAGCATAATAAGACCAGGATCATTAGTAGAAAATAAGGTAAAGTTACATGAATAGAAGGAAAGTAATTTTCATATTTGGATAAAATGGGGATTCAAGATAGAAATTAATCATAGTGGCAAGGTATATTTGTTTTCAGATTCGCCAGAAGGAAAGCCACTAGTGCACTACAAGGAACTTTCTGTACCTTTGACACCTCTCCCCGCCACTAAACCAGAGCTCTGCTTCCCTCCCCAGGGACTCTGCAGACCCAGACCTTGAAACCAGAGACAGCCTCTCCCTCTGCAGAGCAGCTGAGAGTGGACAGAAGAGTCATAGGCATTCACCAGAGGCTGCACATCATGAGAAGGGACCAAGGAGAGGGAGAGTTGGGTATTTCTGTAAGAAGAAGAAGGGATGGTGGGTCTGGGGAACAGCAGCTATCAGTGGAAAGCAAGGAGACAGGTTAAAGGGAGGGATGCAGGAAGAAAGGCAGGCAGGCAGAATGGGCGGGAAGAGAGAAGACAGTGAAGAGAAACCTTCTGAAAACAAGGAGAAATATCCCAGTGAAGGACTGGGCAGGGGGCCTCACTGCATGAGCTGCCCAATGGAAGGAAAATAACTAGAAGAGGGATATAACGCCTTTGTCCCCAGTCTTTCCTCTGAATCTACAGAGCATCAGAACAATGATCTAAACTCTATGCTTAATCCCATATTGTATAAATTGGTATTTGGGGAAAGGCAAATCTGCAGGTATCCAATTTAAAGGGGGATGGTTTCCTGCCCTGTGATCACTGCTAGGGCAGCATGAGTTTCCTGTCGGAGCCATCCATCCTGCTGGAGAAAGAGCCAGGTGAACGTCTGTGGATCCACCACATGCTCCCTACCGTAGAGGCCAGCTAGTGACCCACCTGTGAGCAGAATAGGAAGGAACCAGCCATATAGTTGTACATATCAACCTTGTGATTTTTGCTGATGCCCAAGATTTAACCTTTTCCTTATCAATCTATTTTTTTAATAATGATACCTCACTAAAAAGATCATTTTGGGAAATATTACTATATGGGAAATTTTGAGTGAGTCAGAGGGATCGGGTTACATGGTCCTGAAACCAATGCTGGAGCTGCTCGAGGGGGCAGGAGCAGGCAGGACAGCACCGCGGGCGCGCTTGGCGGCCCCGCTCCCTGCTCGGCAGCCCCGCTCCCCGCATCCAGCCCTGCCTCGCCCTGGAGACCCAGAGGCTTGTGCCTCGCAGAGCCCGGAGCCTCAGGCCGGCATCCAGGATGCGAGCCTATGGGTAGTTAGGGGACTTGACAGCCCCTAACTACCCATAGGCTAACAAATCAGTGATTTGCCTTCTAATTAAGAGCAGTTAACTAAACCTTTCCTCACCTTCAGTGGAGTAAAAGGTCTGAGTTGATGGCACAGTTCATGTAACATGAAAATGTAGTGACATTAATTTCCCTGTTCTCCTTTTAAAATTTCAGATGTTCTGGGAAACTGTATTTATTTCAACTAATAGTGCAGATTCACAGAGCTACATGAAAGCATGGATATTAGCATTACTAATGAATTTTAATACAACCTAAGCACACAACAGCAGGTTTTCTTTTGGTAATATGTTCTCTAAGTGCATTGAAATTGTAATTCCAAAAACGCTACTTATGTATCGGAGGGCAAGGGTAGAGGATATTAGTTGTCTGACATCCAATCCCTACCTCCCTCTTCCTAGTAGACCTGAAACTTCCTAGCCATTGAGCTTGCATGGAATTGGTTCTACTTCCCAGATCCAGGAGCAGATTCTGATTGGTTTAATCCATCATAATGATCCACCCTCCTAACCACATTGGCTTAAGAACGAGCACCTGGACACAATCAGGCTAATCAAAGCCAATCAAACTCAATTAGGTGATTCTGAGGAAGTACTGGAGAAATAGTCCCTTGCAGCTGGATGTACAGCAGGTAGCCCAGGCAGCTCACATCTGCTCTGGGACCAGGAGGGAGGGCCTACCTGAGAATAGAGCCAACAACCACCAGAATGGCAGGGCTGAGAGGTGAGGTAGAGAAACTGGATCCTAGTCACAGTGTTGCAGCTCTGAGACAACCTCAATTTTGGAAACTCCATTTATAAATAAAAAACTTGCAATTCTGAGACAGTTTGGGTCCAGTTTTTTTTTGTTACTTGCAACCACAATATTTTCACTTATGAAAAAAACTACATCGTAAAGAATCATACATGTCTAAAACTTCTCACTGACCATTTACACTTGGATTTTTGTTTTTATAATGAAATCTCATGAAGAACCACAAAACGCTGACAACACCCATCAAGATGTGTGTGGGAAAGTGTAATGCTGGTGGATGAGGCCAGGCAGGTCCACACTGGATTCGGGCGGAGGGTAGAAAAACTACAGAGCAAGAAAGGCTTGGACCATTCCTTTTAATCAAGTCTCACAATGGCAGACAAGCACACAGGCACGGGAAACCATCTCTCAGGCACACAAACAGCAACTGGCCCCTCACAGGGGTGAGCAGTCCACCCATGTATCCGCAATCACCCTGAGCCCAAGCACCCATAGCCTTATATAGGTAAGGTGACCAGACGTCCTGCTTTTGGCGGGATGTACCTGCTGGGGCGGCGGCTGTCAAGTCCCCTAACTACCCATAGGCCCGCATCCTGGATGCCGGCATGCGATTCCGGGCTCTGTGAGGCGCAAGCCACTCAGTCTCCAGTGCGCGGCGGGGCTGGATGCGGGGAGCCAACGCAAGGACAAGTCCAGGTGGGGAGTGTGTGTGACCGCTCGTGTGCCCTGCCGGCTCCCGCCCACTTGTGCAGCTCCGGCATCGGTTTTGGGACCGTGTAACCCGATCTCTCTGACTCACTCAAAATTTCCTATATAGTAATATTTCCCAAAATGCTCTTTTTAATGAGGTATCATTATTAAAAAATACATTGATAAGGAAAAGGTTAAATCTTGGGCATCAGCAAAAATCACAATAGAGAACAAATGGTTAGAAATATTTCATCATTTGGAAACAAACCATGTTCCATACAATAATGCACTAAAAATTGTGGAATATGTGCTGTCTTTACCAGGAACTAATGCTGTGACTGAATGCATTTTTTCTATGGTAAATAAAGTGTGGACATCAGAAAAATCACAATTAAGTGTTGAGACTTTGAAAGCCATTTTATGTGTGAAATATAATTTAAATTCTTGTGAAAAATTTCATGGCCTTTTAAACAATGACAGCAATCTACTAAAAAAAATTTCACTCAAATGAGAAATATGCCAAAGAAAAAATAATACTATACATAATTTTTAATGTATTATATTTGTAAATTGTACTTATGTTGAAATTTAAAAAAATATATTACAATGCTATTTTTGCATTCTATGAAATTATTTTTTGCTCCATATAGACCAAATTTTTAATTAATTACCCCTCCACCCCCCGGTCAATGGTGTCCCACTTTTCCAATTTTAAAATCTGGTCATCTTATATATAGGCCATACACATACGGCACTGCCATATGCTCACACACTGATCAGGTAAAGGGTTTGCAGTCGGTAAACCAGTGAGCAAGCCTAAGACAGCTGACCCACAAAAAGAAATAGGTTATTTCCTTGTCCCTTCTTCTCCCCTCTCTCTTTTCTCCGTAAGTAAACACTTGGGAGTAACTGTTAGACCAGTGGTAGTCAATCTGGTCCCTACCGCCCATTAGTGGGCATTCCAGCTTTCATGGTGGGCAGTAGCGGAGCAACCAAACACTATAGTAAGTTGTTTTATAAAGATTTATTCTGCCAAACTTAACGAAAATCTGACATAAAGTATTTGGTAATTATTATTATATTCTTTAACTTGCTGTAACTCTGCTTTATAAATTTTATAAAGTAAAGTTACTTTCCTACTTTATAAATCACCATTACTGTGGAACCGGTGGGTGGTTAGAAAATTTTACTACTAACAGAGATACAAAAGTGGGCGGTAGGTATAAAAAGGTTGACTACCCCTGTGTTAGACTGAAGCCAAGTGCACTGAAGACTACACTAGTTCTGTGAGAGGGTGCTGAGAATCTCACAATGTCAAGTGTAAGGTACCTTAATGTGTTAGCAGTTAGACTTCCCTTCCTTTTGTAGGTAATATATATCATAATCTCTTAAATTTCCATCATTATCTTCTATTATTATCTAGTGAAGAAAGCACAATCCGTCTTAATTCCCCACCTGCTAGGTGAACCCTGGGCAAATGTCAGTGGCAAATATAGTCATCATGAGTATAATTACTGGTTCATGTGCTGTCTCTCCAGGATTGTGAGGGCCATTTTCAATTTTCTTTGTATCCCTTATCACAGAACAAATATTTGAAACTGTCCATGATGCTGTTGCTAATGTAATTGTTGTTATCTGGTTAAATCCAATTTGGCACATAGCTGGTGTATAGAACATGGCAGGATTATCCTCTACCCACATCACTGCTTCCCACCCCTGCCCATATACAGAGTGCTGGGCAATTGCACTAGACCTTGCCCCAATCATTCAACAGTTAGATTTCAGTAAGTCTGTAACCATAGCCAACTGTTCTATGTTCTTGGGACAGAACTAGCTGCACAAACATTACTTTGATTTTGTTCACCCCTCACGCCATTGTCAGCTACAGTGACCCAGTGTTATGCAGGTGGCCGAGGCCAGGCAGGTTCACATTGAATCCGGGCAGATAGTAGAGAAACTGTGGAGCTGGACAGCATTGGGCCATTTCATTTAATAAAGTCTCACAACAGCGGACAAGCACATAGGCGGGAAAACCGCTTCTCAAGCAAAGAAACAGCAAGAATGGCCCCTCATAGTGGCAGACAGGTAATCTGCCGTTTGCAATCCTCCAAGCACAGCACCCATAGCCTTACATAGGCCATAGACACGTGGTGCAGCCACACACTCACGCACCAATCAGGCAAAGAAAAATGCTTGTAGCCGGTAAACCAGCGAGCAAGCCTGACACAGCTGCCCACACCCAGGTACAACTTGTTAACAGTGCCTATATTACCATCATTTCCTGACACTTTTCTTCCTCTCAGCAGTAGTATGAACGGAGAGCTATACTTGGCTGCCTTCTCCAGTTGGGGGAATACAGGCTATCTGTTAAGTCTGGTACTGCTTTCTTGGCTTCCCTCCCTTGTTGAATAGATTGTTTCAGTGACTTGGGGGTAAACGATTCTGCAGATCCAAAGTTCAGGCAGCTTGAAAGCTCTGGGCATGTTGTCAGCTCCCATTAACAATGGCAATGTGTGGCCCGGATTCCCTCTCTGGCAAGAGCACCTTGTGAGTCACATGACCAGTATAGTATCTGCATTAGAGGGCTATAATGCCAGTGGTCAAAGCCAGGCAGGTTCACATTGGATTCGGGAAGATGGCAGAAAAACTGCGAAGCCGGAAGGAGTAGACCCATTCCATTTAATAAAGTCTCACAGTGGTGGGCAAGCACACAGATAGGGGAAACTGCCTCTCAGGCAGACAAACAGCAACATTTATCCCCTCACAGTGATAGCCATGCAATCCGTACATCCACAGCTTTGTAGTCTGGTTAATACGTGATGAGGTTAAGCTTCATGCAGGCGTTGAGACTTTCATTTGTTAAACATGATCGTAGGTTAGTCTTAACGTTCTTTAGATGTGAGAAAGACTGCTCACATGCATACATAGAGCCAAACATTGTCAATACAGCAATAGTCACATGCTGCAGTGTGTGGTATGTGATAGGAAGCACGTTCCAAGTTTTGACAATCAGCTGGGCCGTGGGTTGAAGTTTTTCATTTCTCCCCACTTGTGTTTGCTCACCAACTCTGCTTGCTGTCGTGCAAGTCTTTCCAAATCCTCATTCAGTGACTTGAACTTAACTCACTCACACGTCTGAGGCCTTCAGGTCAGCAGCTTATAGCTCAAAATGTCTGACGGAGACATCAGGGATGTGACAGAGACACCAGGGATGTAACTCAGGTCGGCGCTGTCCACACTGCACACTAGTGTGGATGGGTGATGAACTTAAAAAGACGAGAGCGCTCATGAAATTCTCTAAAGCACACTTTGAATGACTGCAGGAGATTAGATGTGAAGCCCGCTAGCTGCTGGAGATCAAGATGTTGAGCAGGGTCACTTGCTGTGCATGCATCTTTAAACTCTCCCAGTTTTTTAAAGTGTAGTAAACAACCTGTTTCAATGTCTGCGATGAAGAGTTCCTGCTTGTTTTCAGATGCAAACACTGCTTGTTGAAGGGATAAGACTGTATTTCCAACACCTTGTATTTTCACATTGAGCTGGTTCAGATGTTCAGTCATATCCACGAGATAGTAGAACTTCAGGAGCCACTCAGTGTTAGCTAACTCAGAATGTTCGATGTTTTTCATTTCAAGGAAAGTCCGGATTTCACTCAGACAAGCCACGAAACAGCTGAGCACCTTCCCTCTTGACAATTTGTAAATCCAGTAGTCAAGGCCACTATCACAGCCGCCTGACCCACGCAGGTTCGCTTTGGATTCGAACAGTTGGTAATGAATGACAGGAGCCACAAACTGGTGAGCCATCAGCTTTAATTCTAGCTTGCACACGGCGGGCAAGCAAAAACACACACTGGGCTCCAAAACCCACTCATTCAGTGCTCACAAAGCTACTGACTTATCCAAGTTTCCTAGCATCAAAGCTTTCCAGCTCACCACACTTATTCACCTCTGTTTCCCATCTCCTCCTGCACAAACTCTTAACAAACTGGCTTCTTCCTCAGCACTCTGCCATCTCGGCTGCTTCTCCTGGCCTTCACGTGGCCTTACTCTGCTCTCCTCTCTAATACTTCAGGAACCCAGGAACCAAGAGAGAGAGATCTAGCTACCGGTCCGCCCACTTTATAGCATAGATAATCCAAACCTTTAATCCAATTATACATACAAGAAAGTCTCTGATACAAAGCCACCCATCTGAGGCATAATGGGATTCCTCCCTACATCACCACCCTACATCATCCAATCAGTCAAGGGTGTGGAGAAGAGCTTAGTCTTAAAACTAAGCCTTAGGCTATAACGACCCGGCCTGCCCACAGCCTGTTCCAGAACGCACATTAATATCAACGAACTTCCATGTGGGCAGCGCCATCTTTAACAAAGTGAGCATAATATATTTTATCTGCCGAACACAATTAACGCACATTGCTGAGCAGAAGCACACCAGAATAGTTATCCCCAACTTCATTCAGCAGTGTTTTAAACTGGTGATCATTTAAAGCTCGTGCAACAATAAAGTTGACCACCCGAATGATCAGCGACATCATCTCACCAAGCTACTTGCCACACATCTGAGCACAAAGCGCCTCCTGATGTAGGATGCAGTGAAAATTTAGGATGGGTCTCTTTTCATGTTCACGAAGAAGTGCTACGAATCCTCTGTTTTTCTCCACCATGCACGGAGCATTATCAGTACACACCAAAATAAGTTTATCCATTCATAGAGCTTTTTCTTTAGCAAACTCAGTGAAAGACTTAAATAAATCCTCCCCTCTTGTTGTCTCTTTCATAGGCAAAACAGCAAGACTTTCCTCAGGTAGTGTGTCACCCACAGCATACCTTGCAATCATGCTGAACTGGGATAAATGGCTTACATCTGTTGACTCATCCAAAGCGAGAGAAAAGAATGGTGCTGCATTTATGTCCTTCACTTGTATTGCCTCAATTTGATTTGCCATTATAATGGTACAATTGTGAACAGTTCTTGCCGACAGAGGTATGTCTTTTATTCGTTTAATTATCTTGTCTTTATCTGAAAAGTCGTCAAAAAGTTCATTGGCAACATCAAGCATGAATGTTTTGGTATACTCTCCATCTTTGCATGGCTTTCCGTTTCTCATGATTGCTAAAGCACCAGCAAAGCTAGCCGAATTCCAGTCACCTTGTTGGGTCCAAACACGGAGTTGCTGCTGATTAGCTTGCACTCTGCACAGTAGCTCTTGACATGCTTTCTTCCTGCTGTCCCCCACTGAATATTATTATGCAAATGTAGTGTGGTGTGTGTCGAAGTGCTGCTTTATATTTGACTGTTTCATCAATGCAATTTTATCATTGCATATTAGACACACTGCAGAACTGCTCTCTCCACAAAGGTGAATTCCTCTGTCCATTTCTGCTGAAAAGTATGGTACTCCTCATCTTTTTTTCTTTTAGCCATCTTCTTTGTCAAAAGGGTTTCTGCAATTAGCTAGCTGACTACTTGATTAAAAGGAGGGAAGTTTACTTCTTGACCTCACAACGACCCGTGTACATTTACGCATTATCCAATAAAAATTTGTTGTTGTCCGGAGGACAGCTGTGATCAGCTCTAGCCACCCGCAACCATGAACATTAGCGGTAGTAAATGAATGGATTGTAATACATGAGAATGTTTTATATTTTTAACATTATTTTTTTTATTAAAGATTTGTCTGCAAGCCAGATGCAGCCATCAAAAGAGCCACATCTGGCTCGCGAGCCATAGGTTCCCGACCCCTGCTACAGATGGTAAAGAAACTGCGGAGCAAAAAGCGATGGTTCATTCCATTTAATAGAGTCTCACAAGGGCAGACAGGCACACAGGGAGAAGAAACTGCCTCTCAGGCAAACAAACAGTAAAATGGCCCTCACAGTGGCTGGGAGGCAATCCACGAATCTGCGATCACCAATCTCTTTCAAGCACAAGCACCACCCATAGCCTTATATAGGTCATACACACGTGGCTCACCACACACTCACACATCAGTCAGGCAGAGTGCTTGCAGCTGGTAACCCTGCGAGCAAGCCTAACACAGCTGCCCCACAAGACAGCAACCCATATTACTTTTAAATTTGTATCTATGAATGTGGAGAATACTGTATGGATTTAGATATTTTTGTAAGAGATGGCACAAATCACAATATAAATGATAGTAATTTATGTGATAAAAATATATTAATTTGTAATGTTTGATGTGATAATTTATTATATTGATCCCCTTATAATGATGGACATGATATTTAAAATTTATGGGTTATCTCAAAACCTGAATATCACTTTAATATTTAAAACAATTTCAGTGGTATGCGTTAGTGGAGCAAATTTTCTCCAAATCAAAATTAATAAGCTACACTTTAAGAATTACAGTGACTTAAGAAAGGTGATTCTATTTGACATTAAGACTATCATCTTGATTGTAATAACATATATTAGCAATATTGCTAAAATAAAGGCGAGAAAAACAAATTTAGGGAAAAGCATAAAAATTTATGTATTGTTTATCTTCATAATATTATATCCATCCAGACATCACCAGCTCATCATTAGAACAAACATATAATGACTAAATTCAGTCATCTTTGACATTTGATGATATAAAAACCACGGGCACTTAGTTTTCTGTATCATTAGTATGGCAGTATAAGTGTTGAAAGTAGAATATGCACTTCAACAGCTTATTTTATAACTTAAATATTTAGTCTTTTAGTCCCATCACACGAATGGTAGTGTCGGACCAGAACAGGCGGGTGCTGGGATACAGGAGGCTCCCTGCCTCTACCACCCTCCTGTCCCGCGCCCTTCCAGGTTCCTCCGCACCCGGCTCTGGGCAGCGGTTCCGCCGGTGTGAGTGTGGGACCCCGCCCCCACCGCCCACCTCTAAGGGGATTGGCTGTCACGGGCTGGTGGGCGGCCCGAGGAACCCGATAAATTTGGGGGTCGCGGGCGGTGGCTCGCGGGGTTTCAGATTCTCGGGAAAAGTGCGGCTCTGTAGTGTCCCGCCACGCGCTCTCGCTGCGACTCAGGCGGCGTTCCTCGTCCTCTTTTCGAACCCACTTGTTCTATCTGGCTTTCTCGAAACCCCGAGGTCCGGTCCTACTGTAGGTGGGGGCAAGGTCTGGGCCTTGGGGCCTCATGGGTGTCAAAGCAGCCTCGCGCGTTATCTCCGGAGAGCCGGGCGAGGGGCGGTGTGAGGATGTGGGCCGGCGCACCGAGGCTGCAGGAAGCGGGGGCAGCGGCCACTTGGTCCCCGGCTCCGCACGGTTAGAGACACCCGGAAACATTCGGCTCCAGTGCCCGTGCGAGCCGGGTGTCTCGAGGCAAACGAGAGTGCTGCGAGCCGCTGCTGAGTAATCCCCCAGGGCGGCGGGAGGCGGCGGCCCCGACGCCCACGTTCCCCGCGGCGCCGCAGCGGGCCGGCTCCTCCCTCCCCGTTGCGCCCCGCCCCTCTCCGCCCCCGCCTCCCAGCTCCCGCTCCGGCCCCGGCTCCGCTGCGCTCCCGGCAGGTAGAGCCGGCCCGGACGCACGCGGGGCCGCACCAGCTACTCCACCTCGCCTCGGTCCTGCGCAGAGCCTCGCGCGCCCATGGCCGGCTCCGAGCAGCAGCGACCGCGGCGGCGGGACGACGGAGACTCGGCCGCGGCGGCTGCGGCGCCCCTGCAGGACGCGGAGCTGGCCCTGGCCGGCATCAACATGCTGCTCAACAACGGCTTTAGGGAGTCGGACCAGCTTTTCAAACAATACAGGTGACCGACGCGCCCTGCTCCCCTGGCCCAGCCCCGCGCCCCGCAGGTCGGTCTTAACGAGCTTCAGTCTGCGGCTGTCCCTCCCCCTCCTGTTGGTCACTAATCCCTGGTCCCGGTCCCTTGTCGTCTCCCTCGGCCTTAGCTGCAGCGGTTTCTGCGCCTTTGCTGTATCGTTCCTTTACACCCCCACTCCGTCGTTCTCTCTCTCTCTCTCTCCCCGGGACCCGCCGTGCGTCCTCCCCGTGCTCCTGCAGGCTTCCTTCACTTTATGCCGCGTCTAGCCCTCCGATAGGGGCGCCCAGGGTTTTAACAGCTTCTCTGTCGCGGTTGCCCTCCAGCCACCCGAGTCCTTGGCTTTGGGACTTGCGACCGGATGCAATTTGAGGCAGCAGTGAGCCTTGGACTTGGGGTGTTGTGACTCCAGCTCGCTTGCTGCCCGAGCAGCCTTTGTGGCACGGAGCACAACAGCTGCATGTTGTCTCTTTTCTTGTGCATCGCGTCACTTTGCATCATCATGCATTTCAAATGCTTTTATTGTTTGCAAACACGTGCATAATTGCCTGGCCATGCAGGAATTAAAAAGCACTCAACCAAACTCCGCTCGTTCACCTCTCTGCCTGTCTTGTAAATCTCAGCCTTGAAATGATGAGTTCCTAATGCCTTTCAAGCGAGCACTATTTGTTATGAAATTCTCTAATTTACAAGGATTTTAAATATATGTCAGACTGGAGCGAAGAACACGTGTGTTAATTATTTTTTATTCGTCTTTTAAAGAAATGAAGGAAAGAACTGAAACCTGGTAGCTTTCTCCTGAGTGTGGGAGGAGCCTTCACTTTCATTGGGGACGAGAAGCATCTGCTTTGTGGTTTAGGAAGCAAGTTTATGGTTTGCCCTTTGAATGTTGACAAGACTCAAGGATGTTGATGAGCTGCTTCCCTGTAAATGTTTTAGGTCGGTGGTTTGGTAGGAATGGGAGGACAGATGGACAGCTGTGACTGAGAGCCAGTCTGAGAGAAAATGTGGGGAAAGAGGCTGAGAGGCAGGCTCTTGAGGATTTCAGACCTCATAGAATTGTGGTTTCTACCGGTTGGAGCTTCCACAGTCTTAATGGCAAAGCCTCACAATCATAAACTTTTCACTAAAGCAAATTAGTTTTTTCACACCTGAAAATGGAAACTTCTCAGCTTTACTCAGATATTTTATTTTTAAAGCGTGTAGTATCATTTCAAGCCAGAGTTTTATCGAGGTTGTTCATGGAGAATACAGTCTTGGAAAGTTTTTGTCTTCTGAGAATATATGTCATGAGAAAAAGAACATCTGAATGTTTCATATACTGTGCTCAGACTTTAAGACTACCAGTCTGTGCTGTATGGGAGGGCTGGAGAAAATCTTAGAGTCAGCTTTATTCTCTTGATTTGCTGAACAAGATAGTGTATGCATGTCTCCATACTTGCTACTTATTTTTAATCACTTTTTTTTCTAAACTGCTTTATTTAGTAAAGTACTTAATTATTACTTCCTTGTTCCTGTAAACTGAAAGCATGAAATGACACTGTTTGCTGTTATGTTTTATCTATACAATTTTATGCAATGGTAGTAGAGGGCACATAGTTATAGGAAAGCTTTCCTCACAGCAACAGCAGAGAGATACACCTTGAAAGATGTTTCTCTGTGGGTGAGTCTGCTTGGGGTGAAGGCGGGGGAAGGTGTTCAAGGAGGTTTCATATTTTATAGATAGGAGCTATCTGCTTATATTTTATTTTTCGATTAGAGTCGACATATATTAGTTGTACGACATAGAGATTAGACAATTATATGCCTTACAAAGTGATCACCCTGATAAGTCTAGTACCCATTTGACACCATGCATTTATTACAGTATTGACTATATTCCCTATGCTGTATTTGTCAGCTTATTTTTTTGAAATGGGAACTGAAGATAAGATGACAAAGTATTGTAATATCTGTTCTCTGCCTAGTGTAGTGCTAGGCACCTTTCCTTATATTCTCAGCACTCTAGTGACAACAGTATTTTATCATGACAATTCTATAGCAAAGGCCTCAAGTCTCCATATTTAATATGGACCAGGACATAAGCATTTCAGTTTTAAATTAAGGGTTCTTTTCATTATACCATCCTACCGATCTCACTAAATTGATTCGATTTTGTAATTTGCCCTGCGACCTTATTTTTCAGCAGCTTACACTTCTTTAGGGGTGGCCTGTGATAGCAATCTCCTATTGGCTTTCCTGCAATCAGGCTTGCAATCCTAGTTTTGCAGCTTTTGTAGGGGCCAACTTGGGTTTCTCAATTTGCTTCCTTATTTACAGAATGGGAATAGCCCACATCATAGTGTGGTTGTTAGAATTAAATACCTAATTCATGGTAGTTGGCACAGTGTAAGAACTCAATAAACATTAGCCAGCTTTTGTATTTGATGTCTTCCCTACAATTATTATGCTGTTTTGTTTTGTTTTAAATGAGAGGAGGGACCCTAGTGAGACAGAGTCCTGCATACACCCTGACCAGGATCTACTTGGCAACCCTGCCTGGGGCTGATGCTTAACCCAGCTATTTTTAGTTGCCAAAAGCTGATGCTTGGACCAAGGAGCCATCCTCAGTGCCTGGGGGTGACACTTCTGAACCAGCTGAACCACTGGCTGAGAGAGGGGAAAGGGGGGGAGAGAAGTGGGTGAGGGAAGAGGAGAGAAGCAGATAGTCACTTCTCCTGTGTACCTGACCAGCAGTTGAACCTGGACATCCATATGCCAGGCCAGTGCTCTATCCACTGAGCCAGTGGCCAGGACTGCTCTCTTCTTGATGGTATAGTTTGAGTAGAAGATACAACATCCTGTATGAAGGTTGCTTTTATATTTAAAGTTAACCTCACATATTTGCATTTGAAAGATTTACATCCTGTTACATATTAGAAACTTCTCTTCCTGTTCCAAAATAGAATGGCCTGCAGCAGAACTCAGCAGAGACTGACTTCATCAGCAATGTTTGAGGAACACCCTTAGCTCAGTTCACAGGAGGGAGAGCGATGGGTTTTCTCCTTTCTTAGGGTTGTTTAGTCACAACCACTCTTCCCATACTAGTAAACCTTCCAGAATCTTATTGTTAAAGTTTACCAATAGAAAAATTTTGTATCTAAAGTAACAGTAACATTTTTTATTAAAGGAAAATAGTTTCTTTTTTCATGCCACATTACTAGCATGATAAAAATTTCATCAACAACTATCTAATGAGAAATGGTTACTTCATAGAAACAGGTTATCATTAAGGCCATTCTGAATTAGTGGAAGGTCTGGCTTGTATAATTCAGGCACCATACATATCGAAGTAAGAAATATATGCGTTATGGAGGCTTTCTTTTGAGATATAAAACATGCCATAGTTGGGATGTCAAAGCCTTCCTGTCATGTTCTTTGTAATTACAGTAATAATTTAGCCAGTTGTTGATGGTAAATCACCACCATGCACTTGGCAATATGTTTCCAGAGGTTGGGAGAGATTGGTGCTGCTCTGGAGACTTTCTACTTTGGGCCCAAGGACATACATATCTTTATAAGTTCCTGATACCACCTAAAACCAAATTGCTGGTCTTGGTTGTGGAGCTCAGTGCTCTCACCTAGCAATGTTGACCCTCCTCCTACACGCACTCTCTCTCTTAACTGATGTTCGCATGTGTGACACACACTCAGACCTTTAGGAACGCAGCTCCAGGATGAGGTAGGCTGTGGTTATGGGCACAGACAGGATTCAGTGCATGGAGGCTGGGAGATATATCCACCACCTGTAGCCAGGAGCAGCAGAGAGAGAAGCAGCTTGGAGCCCAGTTGAGCGTTGTAATGGGGTAGAAGTGAGAGAGTTTAATTGGGAGGAATTGGAAGGGGAGGAAAGGGATGTGAGAGATGGGGAAGTGGAAATGATATCTGGGAGAGGAAACAATGAGAAACCCACATGGAAATGTGAAATAGCATTTGGAGATGAGGGTGAGACTTGCAAGGTGACCAATCCATGAGGTTGTCGTGTTTGGTAGTTCCTTCTGCCCTTGTTATTTTCTGAGAGCCAGTAGGTTGGTCCATGTTTTCTGTGAGTCACCCCTGCTTTTCAGGGTTACTTTGCCTAAAGGTATAGGTATTTGGTGAATTCACGCTTTATGAGGACCATTGTCCCTCACAGTGTGGCCCTCATGTCCATAATTAACTCGGGGCCTCGGGGTCCTAATATCACTCTTTTTCTCTTTTTGGTTTGAAATACTACGTTTTATACTATTTTAATTAGCGCACTGTCAATAGAGATGATGCATACTGAGCTATGAGGAACATGGGACATTTGGAGCTTCCAGCCAAAAAGATCTGTGCAGTGCCTGTTTCCACAGGCTTGACGTTTACTCCCCCACTGCCCTGGAGGCCACATCTCCGTCTCCTGCTTTAGCTCTTGCCATTTGTTGAACCTTAAAACATCTGTGATTCTTACTCCTGCCAATATTACCAACGATTTCTGCCTGCGGATATTAATAAAGTCATATTTTGTCATTGTCAGCTAAAACAGATAGTAGTTATAATGAATGTTTCTTGAGAAATTGTATGAATATGATACAGAATTAGTACATGGTTGTTAGTATGAATTGTGATATTTTTCCTTTCCACTTTATTTTAAATTATAGAAATGGCAAATATGTATTTTAAAAAGCAAGAAAAATTCATACTAAGTAATATGTATATATTTAAAATGAATACATATGTGGATCCTAAATTCTTTAGTACAGTTTATGGTACTTACAACAAAGCCATATGACACGTGCCCTTATCTGTGAGCATGTCAATTATAGAACCAGACTTACCATATGGGTGGCTCAGTGTAGCCCAGGAATTGTAAACTGGTCTGCGGGCCAAATTCAGCCTGCTTTTTTTTTTTTAATAAAATAAAGTTTTACTGGGATGCAGCCATACCATTTAGTTGTGTATTTTCTGTGGCTGCTTGTGCAGTACAACAGCAGAAATGAATAGCTATGACAGCCCATATGGGTTGCAAAGCCTAAACTATTTACTCTCTGAAAAGGTTTGTGGACCCCTCTTTAGACAGTAGTTCTCCCTGGAAAAGCTCAAGAGTCATTTTTGTAAGAGACCTGGGCCAGTAGGTGTCTGAACCTCTTCCAAAGCTGTGTCAGTACCTCGAAGGACAGGAAAAAGCTTGCAGGTCACTCATGATTTGGCCACTCTCACTGCCAGTCTATGGAGATTCAGAATGCAGGAAAAGCAGAAGCTATGAGAAGCAGAAATGGTGTAAGGGAACTGGCAGAGGAGACAGGAAACTCATTTGTTGCTTTTCCCATTCTCTTTAACTCAGTAGTGTGTTTGGAAAAAGGCTCATCTATAGTTTTTCATCTATTGCACTCTCTGTAAAGGTCCCAATTAAATATTCATGAAAGATTTGTTTGGCTTAATTGGGATTCTTTTAAAAATGCAACTGCCATAGCATAGTGGGAAAGCATATTGTTGGGCAGATGAAATATATTATGCTCACTTTGTTAAATATGGTGCTGCCCACATGGAAGCCCGTCACCCAGGTGATGATATTGGTTGCCCTTCTTGCTTGGGATGGACGTGATTATATTAATGTGGGGACAGGTTATAAGCAGGCAGAGTCGTTACAGCCCAAGGCTTAGTTTTAAGACTAAGCCTTTCCCACCCTTTTTGATAGAAGGGGGTGCACTCTCATGAGGAATCCCATTATGTCTCAGATGAGTGACTTTGTATCGGAGACTTCCTTGTTTGTATATTGGATTAAAGATTTTTATTTCTATACTATAAATTGGGGCAGATGGAGAGCTTGCTCTCTCTCGGTTCCTGAGATTAGCATTAGAAAGGAGAGCAGAGAAAGTCCACATGGAGGAGGCCAGGAGAAGCAGCCAAGATGGCGGAATGCTGAGGAAGAAGCCAGTTTGTGCAGAGAGAAGGAGATGGGGAACAGAGCTGAATAAGACTGGTGAGCTAGAAACCTTTGATTCTAGGAGACTCTGATAAGTCTGTAGCTTTGTGAGCCCTGAATGAGTGGGTTTTGGAGCCCAGTGTGTGTTTTTACTCACCCGCCGGGTGCAAGCTAGGATTAAAGCTGATGGCTAATCAGTTCTTGGCTCCATTGTTTCATTACTGTCTGTCCAAATCTAATGCGAAACTGCACTGGCCAGGTGGCTGTGATGGTGACTGTGCCTACTGGCCATATATAGGAAATTATCAGAAAAAAAGTGAATCCCTGTACTGAGGGGGATGTGTGTGTAGAAACACACAGTTAAAAGATGTGAATCCTTAAAATATTCTGCATGCTGCATTAACAAGTCCACATGGAAAAGTTTGGTAAAATCACCATCTTTTCCTATTTTAGTTGAGAGTTCTAGCGAGTGAAGGGATGTTGAGGAGGATAAGAAAAAGGGGAGAGAAGTAATATTGAAGTGTGGACCACTTTCTGTTCTAGTCCCACAAAACCACTTGTAGAACCCCAAACATGTCATATTTCAGGGGCCTAGATCTTTTGCATGGGCTGTTTTAGGTCCTAAAATACTATTTTTCACACCTGGTCTCCTCCACCTGGGTAACCTTCCTACTTAGCCCACAATAGCAGTGAGACTTTCAGGTTTAATACTGAGAAGGACTCAAGGAGGAAGAGAGAGTATAAAAAATACAGAAAGTAGATGAATGTGTCGCAAAGACGAATTTTTGTTATTTCAAAACTTTGCTTAGCCCCAGCTCTTTCCCATGAAAGGGGTTGGAGTTGCCTCTTCTACCTCTTACTCTGTTTCCTAAATTCATAGTACACTGTTCAGCTAGGTCCAATTGGGGTAGAATAAAGTCTTTATGGACTAATCTGGGAATTGTTCTAGTTACCACTTAAAGAAAGCCTTTTTGTTTACGGGGACAGTTCATTCCAAGTTCTAAACAAGTAACTTTGCATGCATGTTTGTTTTTTTAAACTGAGATATAATCAACATATAACATTATTTTAGAGTCAGGTGTCCAACATTAATGGTTCAATATATGTATATATTGTGAAACCATCATAGTAAGTCTAGTTAACATGCATCACCCCACATAAATGCAAAAACATGTTTTTATATAAAACAACTCATAAATTTGCTTATTGTAAGAAGAGAAAGCCACAACTTCCTGACATTTGATTTAAAGATTGAGGTAGAGGCTTTTCTTCATGTTTGAGATGGGTGATGGCGTGCCATGTCGGCACTGTCCCCAGCGAGGTGGCTTTCCCCATCTTGTCCTTCTTGCTCAAGAATTTCAGAACACTGAACGGGGAGTTGCTGCCTAACAGAAAAGGAGTCCGTTATTACAGTGACATCCCTGGAAGTGTCTGTCGTGCGCAGGACACACAGGTGAGAAGCAGGTTCGTCCTTCAAGGAGGTGATGCTCTCTTATTATTTAAAACTCTACGTCAGAGTCACTAATAGTCACGTCCAAAGGTGTACTGTCTGTGAAATCACTAGTTTAGGTGACATTTCTTTTCTACTACACATTGAAATAAACACATAATGGTGCTCACTATGTGCCAGGCCACATAGCAGCGCTCCCGTGTATTAATCCTCATCTAATCCTCCCACAACTTTGGGCGGGGCTCTTGGTGCCTCCTTCTTTACGGGGGAGGAGAAACAATGAATGACATGCCCAGGGTTTCACAGTGAGTGGGAGGGCTGGGTTTGAATCCAGGCTGTCCTACTCTATAGTCTGTGTTTAACCACTACTCTACCTATCTCTCTTCTCTAACATCTATGGTAAGAGAAATTTACCCCTGTGCTGCTAAGCCATTCTGGGGCAAATTCCCCCAGCAATATACAAACCACACTCCTACCCCAAGAGGTCCATTCTCAGGGACTGTGTCAGCCCAAGCTATGGACCAGTGGTTCTTAACCTTTTTTGAGGTACCGAACCCACCAGTTTCATATGTGCATTCACCGAACCCTTCTTTAGTGATAAATAAAATATATTTTTTTTCCAAATTCAAGACATAGGTATATGTTTTTTTACTGGTGCACAAAATGAGCCGTGCATGAACATCACCTTGCTCAAAGAACAAAACCAACAAAGTACATGAACTCACAACGAATTACGGTATTACTTTATTCTGGCCTCTGCGCCAGAGGCTTCTTCAAACCCCCGAGACCGACTCATCGAACCCCTAGGGTTTGATAGAACCCAGGTTAAGAACCACTGCTTTAGACCCTTGGTGACTCTCAGTTTTCTATAGGATAAGGTCCCCATTACTGGCTTGGCATCAGATGTCCTGTGATCTGGCCTGTCTGCTTGCCTGCCTCCCTCCTGTCCCTTCCCCCCTAACATGCTGGAATACTTTGCATCATCTAACTAGCTCTGACTTGTCGTTCAAGATGCCGCTCAGGTTTCCATGGAAAGGTGGTGTGACTGCTCAGTGCTCCTGTAGCATCCTTCTGTTTCTTTATCCAGCTCTAGTGATGTGTGGGTGTGGTTTACATGGCTACCTGTCTGTGTGGGAGGGCTGAGATAGTAGGGAGGGGTGGACTTCCTCGGCAGGTGTTCCTGGCCTTACTGAGGTTGCTGCAGCAATGTGGGATCCAAGAGGTATTATGGGCAAATTGACCCCACTATATTTGCCGGACAGAAAAGTGCAGCCTGAGAGCAGCGTCCCAGAAAGCCTTTATTCCTCACCTCCCATCTCACCCCCCACCATATTGGGTTGTGGGTGGGTCTCTTGACCCAGATAGGTGCTCTAGCATGCCTCCTGGATTGACCCTGCTGTCATAACAGGTAACAGAGCTCCTGTCTGGCTCATTAGCCTCTTCCCGTTGGTGGTTTCAGGCTGCCCAGTGCTCATTGTGGGGCAATGGGGGGAGCAGAGCTGTCTCTGAGCGCGGACTCTGGGCTACTACTTGGTGCTGGTGGTATGATATGATCTTGTATCATTTGCCTCTCTGGCATGAGAAGGCAGAAATTTAGCTCCCTGACTCCAAAATCCCGGTCCTGAATTTCAGGAAGAACTGGTCTCTGGAAGAACTTGGTGGCTGGGAGGGGAAGGTTTCTAGAGCAGTGGCTCTTAACTCTTATCATGTTCATACCTCTTTCTATAACAAATATTCTGTAATTCCCCTTCTGTGATCCTAGAATGTAATTGATAGATGAAATGACCTGACCATACACGCAATGTTCAAACGTGAATAGAATGCTCAAATATTATAAAGAGGTTTAAAAAAATTTGTAATAAAAAATACATATATTTCAAAATGTAAATACTCAATAGACCTTCATCAGAAGATGAAGTAGTTAGATGCGTACACCTGTGTAGAATGAATAAATTTGAAGTTAAGAGAAGGTCAGAAGCCGTTCCAAAGGAGAGAAGTGAGAGAGTGGGTGCTTTTTAAAATGAAGTAACTGACCAAACTTATCTGTATATATTAAGAGAAAGCAGGGAAGTAACCTTCATTGAAGTAGGGATATATAATATATGAAGGCAGAATACTGACTGTTGAAATCAAGAAAATGAGGAAGCATGAGATTTTTGCAATGAGCCAGGCCGCTTATGTCAGGGTTGTGTCGGAATGATTAATTTCCCTAGTTAGACATGGGATGTGTGCTGACGAACTGTCACAGTATAGATCTCCCGTTTTAAAGCTCTCCACAAACCAGCTACTTTTAATGGCTTATAATGGCTGTCTAGGATTAGAGGATGAATTGGAAAATAAATAAATAAAAGGTTACAGGGAAGTTTGGGTGGAGGAGGGTGGTATGTGACCCTTGAGAGTTATATCAGAGTAAGGTAGAAAAATAAGTTTCATACCCCAAATAATTTCTTTATGTAACTTTCATGGTATAAATTTCAGTTTATTATGAATTATTAATATTAGGTGGTAAGAATGAAATAAGTGTATTATTAATGAAGATGATTGGTATCCAATTATTTTATGAATCTTCAATAATTTATTTGGCTTTCCCTATATTGAAAAGAGCTTTTGATATCTCTAAAATCGTGGCATGTGATAAAAATTAGGCTACTGTAGCTAGGGTGTGTTGGCAACTCAAATGCCGCAAGCAGTGTTCCTGTTGGTGACGTGATTTTTCTAAATTTGTGAACAGATCTTGATAAAGGGTGTATTTCAACAGTGTGAGAATGATTTTGTGCTTCTCTGTCAATGGAGGTGGGTTTTAGAACTAAATAATTGTAAACAGGGTTTCATCCATGTGAATTTCCACATGTTCAGAAGTTGTGCAGGACATAGGGCAAATTACAGGTCTGTCTTGCACATTGCAGGATGGTTTGTGTCCTTGGCCCATTCTACTGCTGTCATAGTGTCACCCCCAAATGGCCCCGTGAATTTCTAGAACTCCTCCATTGAGCGGCACTGAGCTTGGGGCTAGGGCATGAGACTCAAGACAAGGTTGATTTCTGCAGCTGAAATCTAGGGGGCTGCTGGAACAACATGGGGTGGGGGCTCTGCGGACAGGAAGGGGACAGGCTGTCCCAGCTGGCGTGATTGCAGCGGAAGGAGTGTGGTGGGGTTGGCAGTGCCTCCATTTTGCCTGTGAGCACGAGTGCCAGGGCTGAACCTTGGGGAAAGGTTCTTCCTGTGCTGGGTTCTACTGGTTCCTGCTTCTGAATTCACACCAGCTTTCCCTGGGTCACACAGCGGCTGCTTCTGGGGCCCGGACAGCTCCAGGAAGGGCTAGAAGCATGGGTTCTGTCCCTCTTCGTGCAGGTAGAGAACTAGTAGGGCCTCTTCTCTTCTTCCTTCTCAGAGGGGAGCTAGGGTGCAGGAACTGCCTTTCTGCCTCAGGGACTTTATTTCAGAGGCGAGGTGTTCTTTGTTTGGTTGCCACCCAAAGTTTCCTTACTTTGACTGGAGGACTGGTCCACGTCCTTCCCAAGAAGTGAGGATGGTTTTTGCTAAGTAGATTACTCATTCACACAAAAGGGGCCAACTTCTCAGAAACAAGGACACAGTGGCCCCAAAGTTATGCGGCCAAGGGGACCACAAAGTGATTTTTCTAAAATGAAAGAAAATAGGGGAGAGTGTTCATGACAATTTTCTGTTCTGTTGTACTTAGAAGCAGCTTGTTGGAGAACACACACACACACACACACACACTCTCTCTCTCTCTCTAGTAGGGTGCCTCCATACGCAAATATACAGAGCTTTCCCTGGTCCCACCCTTAACCGTGACACCAACCACATCCCAATTCATGTTAACCCAACCTGTTCTTACATGCTTGATCGCACCGTGCTGTTCCTTCTGGGGTCAGGCTTTCCTTGGAAAACATGAGTCTGAGCATGCTGTATCTCTGCAGGTTCCTGTGGTTAATAGGCATTATTTGCTGCTCTTCCCACTTTGGCCTTCCACATAGATTCTTTTGCTTTGGGACTGCACTTCAAGTTTTATTTCATGTAAATTATTCACCCATTGAGTACCATCACCAGATTAACAGGTTTTGAAATATTTCAATATCACACAAAAATATTTTTTTGGGTACTATTCTAACAGGACAGAAAATAAGGGGAAAATGACATTTTGTATCTGAATCCAAGTTGAACTTGCTAAATGATGGAAATTTAGGTTTTGAGAAGCATTTGCATTAAACTAAAATTCATGCTGCATGGCCTCTTTAGGGTTGTTCCCGGTATAATGAGTCACTGTCAAGGCTTCAAGTGCTTTTTCTGCCACAGTTTGAACAGTGAATTGAAAAATCTCAGGTTATGTATTGTCAACTGGTCTCTGGAGCAGGAAAACGTGATCCTTTTGTGTCTGTAAAACATGCTCACCCTCTTTATTCAGGTTTAAAATAAAGAAGGACATTGACTTCATCAGCTGTTCAAGTTCATGACTCTTGGACAATCTGAGGTGAGAATGGGCTGCTTTTGTAGGCTGCAGTTGGTAAAGTAATTGGGCTTCTCACATTCCTCCATATTATAGCAAGGTTTGCATCGCTTTAATTGCTCAGAAAAGAGTTTTTGTTTATACCTGGAATGCCATTTGTTTCAGGTGTCAAACGTGTGGATTTGAATGTTTCTTGATTATTTCTGTATCAAGGAGAGACTCATTATTTTGAATGATCAAAATTACAATTTGAGCTAGAAATCATGCCTCTTGAAATAGCACAGAAGAAAGGTGCGGAGGGCCAAGGGAAAGGTGAAAATGGCTGTCTAAAGTACTTTAGCCAAGTGTCTGGACCTGCTGAATTCTTAGAAATTCTTTTTTTTTTTTTTTTTTTTTTAGTGTGTAAGAGAGAGAATTAGAGACAGACAGGAAGAGAGATATATGAGAAGCATCAGCTCATAGTTGTGGCACCTTAGTTGTTCATTGATTGCTTTCTCATATGTGCCAAGATGGGGGGGGCTGCAGCTGAGCCAGTGACCCTTTGCTCAAGAGACCATGGGGTCATATCTATGATCCCGCACTCAAAGTGGTGAGCCTATCAAGCTGGTGGCTTTGGGGTTTTAAACCTAGGTCCACAGCATCCCAGGCCGATGCTCCATCCACTGCGCTGCTGCCTGGTCAGGCTAGAAATTCTTGTTTGGAAGAAATTGCCAATGTAAAAATGGCAAGAACTGAGAAAATTTGGGTGTTTTTCTGTAGCCCTTGTGTGGCTCTCGGATCTGGGGCTTGGCTTATAAGAGAGAGTCGAGGCTACCTTGAAATTATGAGCTTTTCTCTTGATAGGAGAACGCTGAGTTTTATCTCAAAGTGAAAAAATCTCAGCTAATTTTGTTCAAGTGTAAATTTATAGTGAAGGAAGCTTACGAGTGATGAAGTAAACACGAATGAAGTTTTCTTGACCTATGCTCTACTAAAAACAAAAGGAAAATGCAGGTGCCTTGGTAAGAGAGATAGTTTTGTATGAAGTTCGGGGTTGCATACAGGTTCCCATTGGATATGAGCAGACAGTAAAAGAACTGTAGAGCCAGAAAATGGTGGGCCATTCCATTTATTAGAGATTTGCACCAGTGGACAAGCAAGCAGGCAGGGAAAACCTTCCCTCTCTCTTTCAGGACTCTGGACTCACAAGCAAAACAACTGGGGGAAAAACCCCTTCTCTGGCAAACAATAGCAAAACAAGAGCAAACAATGGCCTCTGGCAAGCAGGCAGGCAATTTGCTATCTGCGGCCCTGAGAGCAAGCTCTTGCAGCCTTAGACTGTACACTCATGGTGCTGCCTGTGCTCATGCAACAATTAGGCAAAGTGCAAGCAAGCAAACGTAACAACACTGGTTTGCCCAACATTCCACCCCTTTAGGGTTGCTCGCTTCACTTTCTACATGACAGGTATCCCTATGACAGGAATGAGGGACGGTACATAAACAGACTACAGCAACAGCACAAGTTATACAATTACAATAATTACAAAGATGCCCTTCAATGTCTCCCTGAGCACTCTTCCCAAGGTGCTAACTGGAGGTCCTTCTCTAGCCCCCTACCCAACAGTAGGTGGGAGGGGCTGTATAGTCCAGGGCTGTGTCCATGGAAACCATAAAGTGTCCTTGGTTCATCTCTGCAACTGGGGGGAGAGCAGCTTCCTTGTTCAGGAGGGCCTCCACTGGAGCTGGCTGTGCCCCCCCACCCCCTTCAAGGTCAGTGGCATGTCTATCCAACAAGGGAGCCAGTGCCCCCCTCTGGTTGCAGTTCAAGAGTCCATTCCACCACTCAATGATCAATCCATGATAGACAGCCCAGCTGTCTGTGCAAATCACCAAGGTAAAGGTCCATTACAGGCAACTAGCCATACAGCTCTTTATTAACAGACCTCAGACTTTTCCATAAGCACTCCGTTACCAAAAGCCCCATCCACACCCCCTCAGCAAGCTTACAGGGCCTAGAGGGATCAAACACATTCAAGGCCTGTTGCCACCTTGCCAGTTCTCTTAGCTGCTGCAGCTGCTGCACAAAAGCACCTATAACCTAATGCCAATACCTGCTGTACATTAGAAGAGGACCAATGGATGGCCAGTTCCACGCGGGGCTTCCACTCCCCACCCATCTCTATTAAACGGATCCCTTGGCTTTCCCCTTATTCAAATGGAAATGGTGGGTTTTGGGGGTCCTCCTCTCCCTCAGCTGTCTCTATCATATAATCCTGCAACTGTGCAACCTGAGAACCAGCCATTTTTTTGGCAGCCTCGAGGGCTGCCCACTGAAAAACTTACCCCAGTTTTTCAGTGACTGCTCTGGCTAAAGCTGCTGCCAGAGCTCTAACAGGACTCTATTAGACCTACCATCCAACTTCTCTCTCTCTGTTCTGGAGAGCATGATGCCATCCACCCCTATGTCCCACAACTGCAGCAACCATGCTGCCAGGGCTTTGATGGGTTTCTGTCAGAATTGTGCCCCCAACTTCATCAGTTCTGTCTGGGTGCATGGCTGGACTACAGAGTGCTCCAGTATTTGTGGAGGGGGCTGTGGCTACCCCTGAAGGACTCTTTGCTGCTGGGTTTTTACCTTCTGGGGACCACTGGCTGGGCTCTGAGTCTACTACAGATGGCACCTTTGATTCCTTTAGCTTGAGGCCTCCTCATCCTCATAAGAGAAGTTGAAAATGCCTGTTCCCACAGACTCAAAGCCACTCCACTGGTGTTGCTGTTCCTTTGGCGTCCGTTTTGTCTTCTGCAGCTGCGGGCTCTCAGCCTGAAGCTGAGACTCAAGCTCTTGAACCTGTAGTTGTTTTTCCAACAACTGCCCATGGCTACTTTCAGATTCCAGGGAAAATTGCAACTTGCGAACTCGTAATCCCTTCTCCAGAGACAGTTCCATTTCCAGTTGCTTAGCCTGCATCTCATGCTGCAGCTCTTGAACCCGGTTGGCCTCCTTCTCCAGTGCTTACTCCAGTTCACGCTGTTGCTGGTGCTTGGTCTGCAGCTCACCCTGTAGCTGCAGACCTGAGGCAGCTTCTTGCACAGAGCTCTCGGTTTCCTCTTGCAGTGTTGTAAAAAGCCAGCCAAAAGTCCACAAAAGGAGAGCCATGGGGAACCATATGCTGGAGAGCAAGGACCACTCCTCTACCCCACCCCTCAAGGGTCATGGCAGCTCCATAATGGTCTGATCCGAACCCTGCTGGCTGTGCCAGATGTAGGGCCAGGTTGCCATGGCCATGCAGGTCCCCTTTGGATTTGGGCAGACAGTGAAGGAACTGTGGAGTCAGAAAATAGTGGTCCATTCCATTTATTAGAGACTCACAAAGGCAGACGAGCAAGCAGGCAGAGAAAACCGCTTCCCTCTCTCAGGACTCAAACCCCTTCTCCAGCAAGTAATGGCCCCTCCCAAGCAGGCAGGCAGGCAGGCAATCAGCAATTTGTAGTCTAATGCCCTGAGGGCAAGTACCTGCAGACTTAAATAGACTGTACACACATGGCGCTGCCCTGTGCTCATGCAACAATTAGGCAAAGTGCAAGCGAGCAACCACTTGAAACACTGGTTTGCCCAACACTTACAACTAATTTAATAAAATTTTATTATGAAGAGTCTTTCGCTTCCATTGAAATGCCTTTTAACAATGTAATAGAGAAATCTCAAAATTTGTAAATAATTTTCTAAAATAAATTAGTGTTTGAATTGCTTATATAAACAGCTGAGTGTGTTTAATTCTCAAATAAAATATTCATGCAGTTTGGGTTATTGTCACACATAATAAAGGAACCCTATTATAACTTGTTGAAAAAATAATGAAAACATGTTGCTCCATTTTATTGCTTTTAAAATAACCCTTTTTGAAGGATTGGTTGGAAAGGCTTTTTGGGTAGTTGATAAAATGTGGTTTGCATGATCTCTTTGTAAGTTTCTTATCAGTGCTGGCTCCATCTGCTGTTGGCATATAATGGAGATAATAGAGTCAATTATCTATTTGTATGAAAACATGTTGCTCCATTTTATTGCTTTTAAAATAACCCTTTTTGAAGGATTGGTTGGAAAGGCTTTTTGGGTAGTTGATAAAATGTGGTTTGCATGATCTCTTTGTAAGTTTCTTATCAGTGCTGGCTCCATCTGCTGTTGGCATATTATGGAGATAATAGAGTCAATTATCTATTTGTATGACTTAAAGATAGAGAAGGAACTAATGGTGATGAGTTAAGCAGATATTTGATACACATCAGTGACACAGTTAGGGAAACTGGTTAAAAGATGCTGTATTTAGCTTGAAGAGTTATTTTCGAAATGTATCAGTAACTCTAAATGAGCATAAGGCCTTAGCAATAAATAAATCAGAATAAAGTTAGAAGTATTACAGCCTCGTAATTATACAACAGGCTTGGTTTGCTTGCATTACTGCACAGGCAGAGAATGACAGAGGTAATCAAGTGGGTAATCAGTGCTTACTCTTATCGTGCACTGTGTCACGTTCATTATATCCTTAATGCCAGTTCTGTCTGCTGCAGCCCTGAGGATATTATTTATTACCTTTGCATGTGAAGAAAGGGAGTCTTACTGAACCCAATTCTAGAAAAGTTATGAGTGCAGTATCTGGGCCTGGCCCTAGAGGGTATGCTGTTTCCTCTGCTTTCTCTAGAAGAACCCTATTTAGTATTACCCAGCAATATTGCACATCACTTGTTTAGCCTAGTCTAGCACGTCTGGTCTTCTTCCAAGTGCTCCCAAGCTCAGTGGGTAGCACCACTCCAAACAAGTTATATCCATCAAAAATCTAGACCAGTGGTAGTCAACCTGGTCCCTACTGCCCACTAGTGGGCGTTCCAGTTTTCATGGTGGGCAGTAGTGGAGCAACCAAAGTATAAATAAAAAAGGTAGATTTAACTGTAGTAAGTTGTTTTATAAAGATTATTCTGCCAAACTTAGCGAAAATCCGACATGAAGTACTTGGTAAGTAATTATTATTATATGCTTCAACTTGCTGTAACTCTGCTTTATAAATTTTATAAAGTAAAGTTACTTTCCTACTTTATTAATCACCATGACTGTGGAACCGGTGGGCGGTTAGAAAATTTTACTACTAACAGAGATACAAAGGTGGGCAGTAGGTATAAAAAGGTTGACTACCTCTGGGCTAGAAAGAAGGTCCTCTTAGCCCTTCCCTCTAACGTGCAGTTACTGCTGATTTTCCTTCCTGAGGGTCTACATTCACGTTTCTTCCTCTCTACCACCACCTAGTCCAGTCACCTCTTACTTGGACAGGTGCAGTAGTCCAGCTGGCTTCCTTGTATCCCCTGTGTTCCTCTACTGCTACCACAGTGATCTTTTCAACATGTGAGTCTAATTATATTGCCTTACTGTATTGCCTTACTTTTATAGCCTCTGGCAGACTGAAAAACAGTCCTGCAAAAGACATCCATGTCTCACTTCCTAGAACCTCTGAGTGGTGCCTTAGAGCTGCACTTTTCAACCTTTTTCATCTCATGGCACATTATAAGCTAATTACTAAAATTCTGTGGCACACCAAAATATATTTTTTGTAGATCTGACAAAAAACAAGCATAGGTCTAATTTTGGTTCATTCACACTAGATGGCTATTGTTGTGTTGACTACTGACATTATTTTTCCTTTTTATTTTATTTGACAGTCTAAGAGAAAAGAGTTCCATGCCCACTGACTCAAAGTCAGGTTTGCATGTTTTAAAAATTCTTGCGGCACACCAGTGTGCCACGGCCTGATGGTTGACAATCACTGCCTTATATGGCCAAAAAGAGGAGCGCATGGGTGGGAGGCTGCAAACATGATTAAGTTAAAGATTTTAAGATCGTAAAATTGGTGCAGTCACACGGACCCTTATAAGAGGGAGTGAGAGAGAAATTTATTACACACAGAGGGTAAGACTGTGAAGTGTAGCAGAGAATGAGACAGGAGATATTGACCTTGAATGGGATGATGCAGCCACCAGGCGCTGGAGTCATTAGCAACTGGGTTCCCCTCAGAGCCTCCGAGGGAGCAGGACCTGCCACACAATTTGTGCCCAGTGAAGTTGGTTCTAGCCTTCTGACCTCCAGCACTGGGAGAAAATACATTTCTTTTGTTCAAAGCCACCAAGTTTGTGGTCATTTATTACAGCAACCACAGTGAAGTAAGACCTCCTCCCCCAACTACCACCTCAGGATTAAGGCCAGAATCTGTGATTCTGTTTGGTTTGCCCCTTGACTGTGGACTACTTTATTTTTTCTTATATTTTAATACTAGCTGTACCTGGCCATGCGTTGCTGTGGCTCAGTCTGGTTAAATGGAAAAGAAGGAGAAGAGAAAGCGCACGTTTCTAATATGTTTAATTTCACAATGCTTTTGGGTATACAATATTTTTTGTTGTTCCATTGTCTGTGCAGATATAGAGATTGTCTGGTTTGCTGACTCTAGAACATGCAACATATAACTAACTGTCCATATGAGAAGCAATCCGTGTCTAGATCTAAACCGCACAATTCTAAAGATGGCCCTGAGCTTTGTTGATGGTGATTGCAAATGCCAATCGAATTGGGAATTGCAACCTCTTAAATTGAAATGGCACATCCGTTGGAATCATAGGAATGCGAGGAATGAGGATATCTTCACCTTTGAAAGGTTCTTTCAAGATTGTTGCTTCTACGACATTGCACATTAATTTTTTACTGCAAGCCGCATGCTGTTGCAAAGCTTTGGCTGGTTGATATTTCACAACATGATAATTGTCACACAGATTTTCAATTTCAGTACATGCAGTGGCATCCCTGGCAAATAGAATGAATTCAAACATTCTGTTAGATAATTAACCGCTTCATCTGCTTCCACAACAGTGTCGACAGACTTGTATGTGACTGCCTCGCTTTGAATGTTAGACCGAATAATACTAAGTTCATAGACGTCTTTGTTCTTGGCTGCAAGAATAGCTCATTCACTCAGCCAATCGTGATTCTTATAATTGGTTTGAATATTGGGAAATACTTTTTCAACCAATTCTTCTTTTGACGGCACTAAATTGCAGAAGTTATGAGGGAATGAAATTTTTCTTGAGGTCAGATCAATCAGCGCCTTTCCATTCCCAATTTCCAGCAATTGATGTGAAAATATTTCAGCTGATAGATCGTTTTGCTGGACACACATATTTGTAGTTAATTTTAGTGTCTACGTGTCACCAAAAAGTTGAGTATTTAAGGCAAGCATTTATTTTATCAGCTGGTGTCGATTGAGGAATTACAGGTAATGTTTGCCTGAATCTCCTGCAAGCAATATTAATGCATTCCCAAATGGTCTGATGTTTCCACGCAAATCTTGCAATGATCGATCAGGAGCCTTGAGCGGTTTTTTGTGCGCCATTGTGCATTCATCCCAAACAATAAGTTTGCATTTCTGTAATACTTTTCCCATGCCGCATGCTTTGGAAATGTTGCACGTGGGAGTTTCAATGAATTGCATGTTCAATGGCAATTGCAAAGCAAAATGAGCAGTTCTTCCACCTGGTAGTAATGTCGCAGCTTTTCTGGATGACACAAGACCTAAGGCTATGTCATTTTGGGATAAAAACACGTGCTATTAGAATGCAACGTTGTATCAAAAATTCAAAGCAATCGTAGAACTTTCGGAGATTTAAGATTTTGAACAAATGAACATTTACATTTTTATTTATATAGATAATTTTATTTTTTCCCCCTAGGCTGGGGCTCTACAAAGCCACGTAAGCCCATGCTATAAAATAGGCTCATAGCTTTTCATATGATGGTCTGTATAAAAACGGAAAAGTAGAACAGCTTCAAGTTGATGATTTTAGTTTTAAATAAGCTTTAGAATTTATATTAATCTTCATTTAAAATATCAACACTTTGGTCAGTTTATGTCACTTGGGAACCTTATGCTTTTGTGTTCTTCCCTTATTCTTTGACTTCTAGCCACCGTGGACCGCTTTCAGATTCTTGAAGAGTCTCTAAGAATCATGTTCCTTTACTTTAGGCTTCTTACATTAGTTCATAGTTATCCGCAGATAGCACTTGCTTTGTTTGGTTCTAATATGCAGGGATTTCAGTTACCAGAGTTTAGTTAAATAACCAGTCCCCCAATAACATGGTTCAAATTTCAGTTACTCCTGTGTATGAACTGTGAATAACTGTACACAGGCTTCGAGGTCTTCAGCCCACAAATCACCATGGATGTAACAGATGCACATCATGGCCAGTGGCCAATCACATCACTTCTTGCAGAGCCTTCCTGTGATTAGTCACTGTACATCTTATTTCCCACACAGACAGCATGTGTTGCCTCATAGTGATAGACCCACAGGATATTTTATAAAAATGAATAATGGAAAGAGGGAATTGGCCAACAAAGCCATGAAAGTGCAACAACAACAACAACAACAAAAAGGGGGCAATGCTGGAAGGGATATTTGGATCAAATGTAATTGGAGTTACAGAAGGAAGAGCTGACCTGGGAATGTTGTCCCTGCCACCATATGAGAGGGTTACATGTGTAGTCCTGGGTGCCCAGTGAAGGAGAACTTACTGACACAAAGGAGGAAAGTGTTTTTTTTTTTGTTATTTTATTTTATTCATTTTAGAGAGGAGACACAGAGTGAGAGAGAGAGAGAGAAAGAGAGAAAGGGGGGAGGAGCTGGAAGCTCAACTCCCATATGTGCCTTGACCAGACCAGTGCAGGGTTTTGAACTGACGACCTCAGTGTTCCCAGGTCGACGCTTTATCCACTGCGCCACCACAGGTCAGGCAAGGAGGAAAGTGTTTGTAAGAAAAAAAGAGTATGTCCTAGAATAAGTGATGTAGGCAAAAAAACTTCCCATTGAAGAAACTCTCAGACAGTCACTATATTGAAAGCACAGAGGCTGAAATGTTGGAAGCTGACCCAGACTCATAAGAAGTATGACATGTCTCCGAGCCATAGCAAAACTGCTCACTGCACCATAAATTATGACAAGAAGGTAGCAAGCACTGTTCAAATATTCTTGATAAGTTCCCCCCCCAGAATAAAGCATTTTAATATGAATGTTTCTAGTGTTTTAAATTCTAGCCTACTAAATATTAGTTTTACTACTTTTTAATTTTTTGATATATTTACTGTAACTTACAGTAAGTTTCTAATGTTTTAAAATTTTTAATTCTAAATTATTTACCATGTTAACCATTTTAAGTGCACAGTTCAGTGGCATTAAGTACAATTACATTGTTGTGCAACCATCTCCACCATCCATCTCCATATCCTTTTTCATCTTCCAGACTGAAACTTTGTACTTATTATACACTAACCCCCCATGCTCCCTCCTCCGCCCAGACCCTGACAGCCATCGCACCTCTACTTGTCTCCCTGAATTTGATTATTCTAGGTATCTCATCTAAGTGAAATCACTTAGTATTTGTCCTTTTGACTGGCTCATTTCACTTAGCATAATGGCTTTAAGGTTTATCCATGTTGGTGCCTGTGTCATAATTTCCTTCCTTATGTATGCATAATATTCCATTGTATGTATATGTCATTTTATCTACTCATCTGATGATAGACATTCTGGTTGTTTCCACCTTTTGATTATTTTGAATAATGCCCCTGGATTATGGGCATACAAACATTTGTTTGAGTTCCTAATTTGTTCTTCTGGGTATATACCCAGAAATAGAATTGCTGGATCATATGGTTAATTACATTTTTAATATTTTGAGGAAAACCCATTCTGGTTCTATAGTGGTTTTACCATTTTACATTTGCACCAACAATACATTTTTAAGTTAAATCAGAAATTAAAGTCAGGTTTCCAGTTTCTCCACATCCTGACCAACACTTTTTTCTTTTTTCGGTAATAACCATCTTAAAAGTATGAGGTGGTATCTCATTGTACTTTGATTTGTATTTCTCGATGATTGGTGATGTTGAGCATGTTTTCATGTGCTTGTTGGTTACTTGTATATTTTCTTTAGAAAAATGTCTATTCAAGTCCTTTGCCTACTTTCAATTGTTGTTGAGTTGTAGTAGTTCTTCATATATTCTGAACTTTAACCCTTATCAAGTAAAGGTTTGCAAATATTTTCTCCCATTCACTGGGTTGTAGCTGTCATTTCACTCTGTTAATAGTTTCTTTTGATGCAGAAAATATTTCACATTGGTGCAATACAAATTTGTCTTTTTTTGTTGCCGATGCTTTTGATGTCACATCCAAGAAATCATTGCCAAATTTAATGACATGAAACTTTTTCTCCTATGTTTTTTCAAAGGGTTGTAGAGTTTTAGCTCTTAGGCTTAGGTCTTTGATCCATTTTGAATTAATTTTTGTATATGGTGTAGGTTAGTGTCCAATGTCATTCTTTTGAATGTGGGTATCCAGTTTTTCTCCAGCATCATTAGTTGGAAAGACTCTTTTTCTGATTGAATAGTCTTTGCATCCTTGTTGAAAATCATTTGACCACATATGCAAAAGTTTGTTTCTGGGTCCTCAATTCTGTTCCGTTCTATCTCAGTGTCATTGTGCTAGTACCACACTGTTTTGATTACTATATCTTTTGTCATAAGTTTTGAAATCAGGAAGTGTGAGACCTACAGGTTTGTTAATCTTTTTCAAGATTATTTTAACTATTTGGGGCACATTGAGATTCCATAAGAATTTTAAGATGAATTTTTCAATTTCTTCAAAAGTTGTTGTAATTTTGATAGAGTCTGCAGTGAATCTGTAGATGGCTTTTGGTAATATTGACATCTTAACAAATGTTAAGTGTTTCAAATCATGAATACAGGGTGCCTTTTCATTAACTGATGTTTTCTTTCATTCAGCATTATTTTGAAGTTTTCATTATACAAATCTTTGCTTCCTTGGTTAAGTTTATTCCTGAGTATTTATTTTTTCTTGCTGCTTTATAAATGGAGTTGTTTTATTAATTTCTTTTTCAGTTTGTTCGTAGCTAGTGTGTAGTTGTGTAACTTATTTTTATGTGTTGATTTTCTATCTGTAACTTTGCTGAATTATTTGTTCTAATACATTCATGGTATTTTTAGGATTTTCTACATATAAGATCATGTCATATATGAATAAAGGTTATTTTTATTTCATTTCTATTTTGGATTCCTTCCAGTACTGTGGTGAGAGTGGGCACCCTTGTTGCCCACTTGTTGTTCCTGATTTTACAGTAAAACTTTTCAATCTTTCACCATCGTGATGATGTTCACAGTGGGTTTAATGTTTTGAAAAATAATTTTTAAAGTCACAGGGCAGCCTGACCAGGCAGTGGCACTGTAGACAGAGCATCAGGTTGGGATATGGAGGACACAGGTTTAAAACCCGAAGGTTGCTGGCTTGAGCGCACACTCATCCGGCTTGAGCATGGTCTCACCAACTTGAGCACAGGGTCACTGGCTTGAGAGTGGGATCATAGACACGACCCCATGGTTGCTGGCTTGAGCCCAAGGTCGCTGGCTTTGAGCAAGGGGTCACTTGCTCTGCTGTAGCCCCCCCCCCCAGGTCAAGGCACATAGGAGAAAGCAATCAATGGACAACTAAGGAGCTGCAATGAAGAACTGATGCTTCTCATCTCTCCCTGTCTGTCTGTCTCTGTCTCTATCTGTCCCTCTCTCTGACTCTCTCTTTCTGTCTCTGTAAAAGATAGAAAAAAAATAGTCACAGGGCAATTGTATTTTTTCCCCCACTTATTAAGATCACTTTGCATGGTTTCAGCTCACATGCCTTTTTGAGATCCTTCACTACCATATAAGCAAGCATTGCCTGCATTTATGCCCTAACATAAGACTCCCCCCCAACACACATAATAGATTATGCTCCTTGAAATTAAGAATATTTTTACTGTTGTATACCCAGCACCTACCCTAATGTCTGGCATGTAGTACGTGCTCAGTCAGTAAATGATTCATGAATGATTCTTGCTTTCAAACATGGGTTACTGGGGTCCCACTATATGTGCCATACATCCTCTTTCCTTTAAATGGGAGCCCGTGTAATAGGAACTTTTTCAGGGGTTTTGGAAAGTAGTATTGCAGAGTCTCAGATAAATTGGTCTCTAGGAGGACTAGATGAGACTATCACTTGATGTCTCTCGCTGTTTTAAGTCTTGTATGTACATATTAGATATTCTGTGTAGTATTTGTTATTGTAACACTTTGGTATTATAGCACTTAGATACTGTATAAGATTCCTTTGCAATACAACATTCAGTACAGATGGTTGATGGTAGTAATTGTACTGATAGTTGGTGGCAAGTTTGCTCTTGTGAACTTGGAGTATTCATGGAGATCATAAAGGGACTGTGGCATTTCACAATGATGTTTGGCTGTGGAAGGCAGGTACCGAGGATCAGATTAAGAGAAAAGACATTTCACTTCTTTTCATTCTTCCAGCTACATAGTGAGACTTCTCTACAGGTTGGAGTCAGTAAAAAATAGAAAAGTAACACCATACTATATGCACCCATGTTTTCTGAATAGTCAAATGTGTGGCTAGTGATGACATTTAACTCTTATAATTCAACACTGAGTTCTCTAGAAGGGTAATGTTTGCTTAAAATAAGTCTTCATATTAATTAATACATTAAACATATGTTGACTGCCTACTATGTTCAAATAACCATGGTAGGTGCTAAGAGGAGGCAAAGGTGAATCACACTCATTCTCTGTCCTGAAAGAGGTACCAGTTTGGTGAGGAGGATCCACACAGCATCTAATTTAAATGGAGTCACATCATGAGAATAGAAACAAGAATAAGCAGGCGCATTAGTCTGCTCAGGCTGCAATACCAAAATATAAGTCGTCCCTCGCCATATCACAGTTCACTTTTTGCAGTCTCACTGTATCTCAGGTTTTTAATTATATTGATCAATATATATCTAATTTTGTGTCATGGATTTTTCACTGTATTGTGGGATTTTGTGGTATATAGATATCTTAATATACTTATTCTAATTATTTTTGCAGTAAAATAAGCATTTTCTAGCCTAAAAATTGAAAACAATATAAAATATATTAATTAAAACATATTAAAAGTATATTACTGGATATTCACTGGTGAGTACCCATATAGAATTTCATATGTTGTTAAAATTACATAGGTTTAAGAGCATAGAAAGTGTTTCAGAGCATAGGAAGTGTCTATAAGAATGTGAGAAAGTTTTATAAGAGTGTGGAGAGGGTTTATAAAGCCTTAAAATATATATAAATAATAAAATAAATGTAAGGTCGCCACTTCGCGTATTTTCACTTATCGAGGGGGGTTCTGGAACCTAACTCCCACAATAGACGAGGGACCACTGTAGATTGGAGGGCTTTTAATCACCATAGACCACACGTGATTATTTAATTTGGAATTGTAAACATTTGTTCTGACTTTTGATGAAGGACCAAGGCCTGTTGTGAGTTTGCTGATGCATTTTCAAATTGGCTTTCTTGCCTAAACCAACCTATAGTGCATTCCTGTGATTTTCAGTATCAGGGTTTTTAAAGTGGAGCCAGAAACTGAAGTCCTTTGCAAAACAATTTGGGTGAAAGCTACTGGGTTTTATAAATATTTTGTAGTTACCTCACACTTCCAGATCATAATGGAACTTTTAAAGTCCTATGTCTTCATCAATCATTTTGAAGCATTAAGTTACTTTTCATCTATATAATACTTTCTTCATGCCCTTATTTCATCTATGTAATAAGCATTTTATGCGTGCGTGCACACACACGCACACACACACATATGAATTCTGTAATTGCAATAATAAAGTCAACAGGCACAAACTTATTTGGGAACTGTCACCAGGGACTATTAAGTCAGTTCAGAAGAAGAGCCCACTGACTTGAGTGTTCAGTAGACAAAGGGCATCTATATCTCTCCCTGTCATATTGGTTAATCTGGAGGTATAGGGGAGTACATATTGGTTGGGTTTCTCTACTGTGTCTGCATTTTGTGTGTGTGTATGTATATTAAAAAAAAAAGGACAATTGTAGACATCAGTTTGAAATGGCAGTACCGTATCTTTCTGAGCTGTAGGCTATAAAGTTCTGATTGTGCGTGGAGCAGTTATAAAGAGGAAATGTAGATTGTAGGAAACATTACACAATGGCAGTTTGAAATAAAACTATTGTTAATGGAGTTTTTCATTAGATAGAATAATGAAATGATTGAGTTCAAGAAAAGTGGGGATTGAGGGATTGTTGAGTTACTAGAGAGAGAGGAGAGCAGGATTTCCTTTTGGGAGTCAGATTTATGTCATTGCATCATTTATGACTTCTTAGATTTCTAATGATATAACTTAAAATGATCATTGCTTCAAAATGAGCCCACCTACTTTCTAGCAATGCTAAAAGCACAGCTAATTGTAGCTTCTAAAACAGCCTCACATGTAGTTCACTGTAGCAGAAACGATAATTTTCCCCAGATGACAGAGTGAGCATTGATTAGTTAGCACAGGAAGAGAATGCTGTTGGCCTTTGAGAACACTTGACTCTCCCTTGCAGAGAACCTGTGTTTGATTTGATGGAGCTCGAACGCATGTCTGGGCAGTGGAAAACGCTCTCAGCCAGTGGATCAGTGGTGGGTTCCTGCACAAGGAGAAGGCCCAGGAGTGCTATCTGCCAGCTCAGAAGAGATCAGGGAGAAATGTTAGCTGCAAGTTCTCTGATATGTGCTGTGCAGGATTGGCCTTTGTCAGTAGGAGGAATAGCTGGTAATCATGAAATACCTTAGTGATCTCTTCTCTTTTAATATATTTTCCTGGTTGACTTCAATTAGTTTACCAGTGGAAAGATTGAAGCTTTTAAGAATTTTAATAGGAGTATGATACCACTTTTTCTTTTAAAATTAATAAATATTTTAAACATACAAAAATGTTACAGTGTATTGTAAAAATGCAGATATCCTTGGCACTCAGAATTAACAAATGTTACCATTTGCCATATTTAATTCTGATTGCTTAGAGAAGTAAGACATTGGAGGCACAGTTAACTCCCCTCTGTGCTGCATCAGTCCACTTCCCTCTTCCTTCTCAGGCAGTCAGTCTTCAAGTTTGGATGTGTTTCTACTCACATCACACCTTTATTGCACATTTCTCTCCAGAAACAATATACAGGTTTGTGTTTTTTGTTTATTTTTGTTTTTTTTTTTTTTACAGGGACAGAGAGTCAGATAGAGGAATAGATAGGGACAGACAGACAGACAGGAACAGAGAGAGGTGAGAAGCATCAATCATTAGTTTTTCATTGTTGTCGCAACACCTTAGTTGTTCATTGATTGCTTTCTCACATATGCCTTGACCGCTGGCCTTCAGCAGACCGAGTAACCCCTTGCTGGAGCCAGTGACCTTGGGTCCAAGCTGAAGAGCTTTTTGCTCAAGCCAGATGGGCCCGTGCTCAAGCTGGCGAGCTCGGGGTCTCGAACCTGGGTCTTCCGCATCCCAGTCCGACACTCTATCCACTGCGCCACCGCCTGGTCAGGCAGGTTTGTGTTTTTATATGGACATATTGAGTATCCTTTGCAGTTTGAATTTTTTTCACCCAATTTTTTTTTAGATTTTATTTATTCATTTTTAGAGCGAAAGGGGAGAGAGAGAGAGCAAGAGAGCGAAAGGGTGGAGGAGGAGCAGGAAGCATCAACTCCCATATGTGCCCCGACTGGGCAAGCCCATGGTTTTGAACTGGTGACCTCAGCATTCCAGGTGGATGCTTCATCCACTGCGCCACCACAGGTCAGGCCTCACCAAATTCTTTATTCTTTTATTTTTGAAGTGTACCCATTTGATAGATATGAATCAAACATAATCAGCATAGTGTTTTATCATCTACATAGATGATGTCCTTATTCATTACTCTTCCAATAACTAGTCAAGTTCCATTTCCTTAGAGCCCCCAACAGTGCTTTAATGAGCCTCTTTGTATATGTCTTTGCACACATGCAAAAGTATATATATATATATTATATATATATAATATATATGTCTAGATTTGGAATTGTTTGATTGAAAGATCAATATTACGATATACAGGCAGATCACTTTTCCAGAGCTTTACAGGAGTTTATAGATCTCTCTGTCTCTCCTCTTCTATATTATATAAATTTAATTTTAATATGTAAATATACTAATAAAAACACACTAAATACACTTGTATGGTGGTACAGTATAAATACCTGGTGTGCCTAATGACACTTAGGGTCTCAGGGATTTTCCTGTTAGCCAGTCAGGTATTGAACATGAACGGAGGCATGTGGGAGCTTCCCTGAGCAATGTGAGAGCAGGTACAGGCCTCTCATAAAAATTCCTGTGTGCGGTGTCTGTAGAGTAGTCACTACATGTCAGCGATAAAACGGAATTTTATAGAGGAAATAAGGCATGGTCTCTGTCCTCAAGATACTTAGAATCTGGTTGGATTTATGTTATATACACATATGAAAGGTATAATTTACAATGTAAACTAAGAGTAGAAATATAATTTGTAGAAAAAGCTTGAAAAGTAAGTGGAAACAGTATTGTTGAAAAAAGAGTGAAATCAGAAGCTACTAGGTGACTTCTTTCTTTTTTCTACCCTTCTGTCCCCACCTTAGACCTAAATATTTAGAGAAATAAGTTATTAGAGCACTTAATCAACACACTGATAAATTAGAGGAGACTCTGGCACAGGTGATGGGTAGAGGGTCCAGGTGTTCTAGGTGTGTCCTGGACACCTGCCAGCCTGCCACTTGGGACCATGGCTGCTGAACCCAAAGCCAGAAACGAGCTTTTCACACTGTCCCATACTCAGTGTTTTCACACACACTTCATGCTGTCTCATACAGCTTACTGAATTCCGGTCCTGCGTGGCAGCTCTTAGTCCCATAGAGGTCCCTGAGCAAGGGCATGTGGACAGATGCAGTGTGCATTTGGGGAACTCCTACGTAGGAGAAAGATCTGAAGTATAAAGGCATTAAGGGGATCACAGCAGGCTTAGGATCAAAGAAGTGTTTTTGCACCTGCCAAGTGTTTAAAGGAATTCCTACCAGGCGCGCTATTGCCATTACCTCTACCATTTAGCAGCTCAAAAGTCAGGATGGCATGTTTACTTCTCACCAAAAGTCTACTACCTCCATCTCTTGGTATTTTCAACTGTGGAATGAAACTTCTGTAATGGGTCTTGGCCAAAAGAATTCTGTGTGTGTGTGTGTGTGTGTGGTTACAAGTTTTCCTGGAGCGATACTGTAAATCCAGGACTTCTGATTTCTTTTGTGGACAGAGCATGGGTACATGTTACAAAGGGACACTGTAGAAAATTTTGGATTTTTTTCTGGATTTGCATCAGGGTGTGCAGAGGAGAAGGGGACAACGTGCAGAGGCTAGGAGGAAAAGCTCGGCAATGTGGTGTGGGTAGGAGCGTACATATTTGCAGGGTTGGTGCAAACAGCAAATTATAAGTAAAGCTAGTGAGGGCCCGATTGGTGGGGGCGAGCTTAAAGGTCCAGTAGTGGCAGTAGTTTGTTCTGATGTATAGTGGAGGGAGGCAGCTGGTCAAGGACAGGTGGCACGCTGAAAAGTATCCCCAGCAAACACTACTTTTGTGGCCGTTTGGTGTGGACTGGAGTCTGGGAGAAGCCAGTCCTGAGAGGTGAGGCCTGGAGGCTGGTGTGAAAGGGACAGGGCCTGAGAAGAGTAAGAGAAGACTCACCCTTCAGCCCACAAAGGAGAGGATGAGGTACTTGTGATCATATGGAGAGTCTGAGAGTTGCTTTTGGAAATAGGATCTTAAATTTGGTTCAACAAAGTAGGCATTTTAATAAACACAAGAATTCTTTATTTCAGGTGGGAAAATAGCAATGTTTTTCTTTTCCTTTCTAAAAGGTTTATATTATAATGTAGAGAGTATTTTAGTTAGCAAAACTCTATCTGCCAGCTTTATTAGCTTACTGTTTACTTTTTGAAAACAGAAATCCTGACAGTGCCTCTAAGACTTTGTTACTCTGAATGTGACCTGGGGCCCAGCAGCATCAGCATCGTCGATGGGCTAGTTAGGATGCAGAATCTCAGACCTCAGCCCGGACCCACGTTTGAGAATCTGCATTTACCGATGAGGGATTTGAACACTCAGTAGAGTGTGAAAAGCACTACTCCAACACACTCTCTTCTTGTGACTTTAAAATAAATTTGTGGCTTGCAACATTTTTTATGATCTATTAAGTTTGTTTTCTGCAAAGCTAATAAATGCCAAGAGCACCATTTTAAAAGTGCTTTAATGGGGCCAGTTATAGAATTGATGATTTAGCAATAAATATGTATTTGTTCATTGTCAGTCATCTTATTCTAGAACTTAGAATTAACTTCATGAGAAGGGGGTTATTTTAGTGCCTGGAACAGTGCTCAAAGGATTTTATTTATTTATTTTTTGAGACAGAGGCAGAGAGTCAGAGAGGACAGGGATAGACAGTAGACAGACAGGAAGGGAGAGAGAGAATCATCAACTTGTAGTTGGCAGCACTATAGTTCATTGATTGCTTCTCATACTTGCCTTGACTGGGAGGCTCCAGCTGAGCCAGTGACCCCTTGCTAAAGCTAGTGACCTTGGGCTTCAAACTTGCAACCTTTGGGCTCAAGCCAGTGACCCTGGGATCATGTCTATGATTAGACGCTCAAGTTCTTGAATCTGAGCTCAAGCCGAATGAGCCCTCAAGCCTGTGACCTCAGGGTTTCAAATCTGGGTCCTCAGGTTCCAGGCTGATGTTCTATTCACTGCGCCTCTGCCTGGTCAGGCTACTTTTATCTTTTAATTACAGTTAACATAAAATATTATGTTAGCTTCAGGTGTACAACATAGTGATTAGACATTTATATACCTTACAGAGTGGTCACCCCAATAACTTTGGTACCCATTTAACCCCGCACATATGTTACAATATTATTGACTGCATTCCCAGTGCTGTACATTACATTCCTGTGATGGTTCTTAGAAAAAGCAATTTGTACTTCTTAATCCCTTCACCTTTTTCAATCAGCCCCAAACCCCCCACCCATTTGCATCTATCAAAATGTTCTCTGTATCTATGAGTTTCTCTTTTGTATTTTAGATTCTGTATATAAGTGAAATCATATGGTATTTGACTTTCTCTGTCTGACATTTCATGTAGCATAATACCCTCCAGGTCCATCTCTGTTGTGGCAGATGGCATGATTTCATTCTTTTTACGGCTGAGTATTAGTCTGTTGTGTAATGTACCTCATCTTTACTCATTCCTCTGTCTTTGAACACTTAGGTTGCTTCCATATCTTGGCTTTGTAAATAATGCTGCAGTGAACATAGAAATGTGTGTATATTTTTGAATTAGTGTTTTGGATTTCTTCTGATAAATAACTGGAAGTAGAATGACTGGGTCTTGGGTAGTTTTAATTTTTTGAGGAATCTTAATGCTATTTTCTGTAGTGGTTACACCAACAGTGCACAAGGGTTCTCTTTTTTTTCATATTTTCATCAGCACTTATTATTTGTTCATTTATTGATAGCCATTCTGATAGGTGTGAGGTGTTATCTCATTTTGGTTTTGATTTGCATTTTCCTGATGATTGGTGATGTTTAGCATCTTTTCAGATGTCTTGGCAACCTGTATTTCCTTTTTGGAGAAATGTCTTTTCATGTCCTCTGCCAATTTTTAAATCAGATTGTTTGTGCTTTTGGTGTTCAGTGGTATGAGTTCCTTCTATATTTTGGATATTAACCCCTTATTTTTTATTTATTTTTTATTTTCTGAAGTGAGAAGCGGGGAAGCAGAGAGACAGACTCCAGCATGCACCCACTGGGATCCATCCGGTGTTCCCAGTAGGGGGTGATGCTCTGCCCATTTGGGGTATTGCTCCATTACAGCCGTAGCCATTCTAGCGCCTGAGGCAGAGGCCATGGAGCCATCCTCAGTACCCGGGCCAACTTTTGCTCCAGTGGAGCCTTAGCTGTGGGAGGGGAAGAGAGAAAGGAGACGGAAAGGGTGAAGAAGCAGATGGGTGCTTCTCTTGTGTGCCCTGGCTGGGAATCGAACCCGGGACTTCTACATGCCAGGCCAATGCTCTACCACTGAGCCAGCCGGCCAGGGTCAACCCCTTATTGAATGCATCATTTGTGAATATCTTCTCGCAGTCAGTAGGTTGATTTCTCATTTTGTTTATGGTTTCCTTCACTGTGCAGGAAAACCTCTTTAGTTTGGTGTAGTCTCATTTGTGTGTTTTTTCTTTTGTTTCCCTTTGTCTGAGGAGACCTATACAAAAAAGATACTGCTAAGAGTGATGTCAAAGCATTTACTGCCTAAGTTTTCTTCTAGGGGTTTTATAGTTTCATATCTTACATTTAAGTCTTAAATCTATTTCAGTTTATTTTTATATAAGTTATAAAAAAGTGATCCAGTTTCATTCTTTTGCATGAATCTGACCAATTTTCCCATCACCAATTATTGAAGAAATTGTCTTTATCCCATTGTATGTTCTTGACTCCTTTCTCATGTATTAACTGAACATACAGGTGTGGGCTTATTTCTGGATTCTCTATTCTGTTAATTTTTGTCTGTTTTTATGCCGGTACCATGCTGCTGTTTTGATTGCTATAGCTTTGTTATATATATAGTTTGATACCATGTAGCATGATACCTTCAGTTTTGTTCTTCTTTACCAATAAAGGTTACTTTGGCTATTGAAAATTTTAGGATTATTTGTATTAGTTCTGTGAAAAATGCTGTTGACAGTTGGATAGGAATTACATTGAATTCCTATCATGTAATTTGGTAGTAGATGGCTTTGACCAGTATGTACATTTTCATGATGTTAAGTCTTCCTATTCATGAACATGGTATATCCTCTCCTTTATTTTTATCTTCTTGAGTGTCTTATTGTTTTCTTAGAAGGGGATTTTACATACTTGGTTAAATTTATTCCTAGGTATTTTATATTATTTTTGATGCAATTTTTTTGTTGTTTTTTTAAAGAATTTATTAATTTTACAGTTGGGGGTAGCAAGAAGTATCAACTCATAGTTACTTCACTTTAGTTGTTTATTGCTTGTTTGTTGCTTGTTGTATGTGCTTTGGGCAAGCCCAGAGTTTTGAACGAGAGACCTCAACATTCCAGGTCAAAGCTCTATATCCACTGTGCCACCACAGGCCAGGTGGATTGTTTTCTTATTTTCTCTTACTGATGTTCGTTAATAGTGTATAAAAATGCAAGTTATTTCTGAATTTTAATTTTGTATACCAATACTTTATTGAATTCAATTATTTTAATATTTTTTGGTGGATTTAGGGTTCTTTATATATGTAGCATCATGTTATCTGTAAACAATGAGAGTTTTGCTTCTCCCTTTCAATTCAGATACCTTTTATCTTTTTTTTTTTTTGACAGAGACAGAGTCAGAGAGAGGGGCAGATAGGGAAATACAGACAGGAAGGGAGAGAGATGAGAAGCAATAGTTCTTAATTGTGAAATCTTAGTTTGTTGATTGCCTGTTCATTGATTGCTTTCTCATATGTGCCTTTACCTGGGGGGGGAGCTACAGCAGAGTGAGTGACCCCTTGATCAAGCCAGCGACCTTGGGCTCAAGCCAGTGACCATGAGGTTATGTCTATGATCCACTCTCAAGCCAGTGACCATGGTGTCATGTCTGTGATCCTACTCTCAAGCCAGTGACTACATGCTCAAGCTGTTGAGCCCACACTCAAGCTGGTGACCTCAAGGTTTTGAACTTGGGACCTCCATGTCCCAGTATGATGCTCTATCCACTGTGCCACTGCCTGGTCAGGCAAATACTTTTTATCTTTTTCTTCTCTAATTTCTCTGGCTGGAACTTCTAAGTCTATATTTAATAAAGTGAAGAAAGTGGATATTCTTCTCTATTCTGATTTCAAAGATAAAGCTTTTAGCTTTTCACTATTGAGTATGATGTTAGTTGTGGTTTTGTCATATATGAAATTTATTATGTTGAGCTATGTTCCCTCTGTCCCCACTTTGCTGAGAATTTTTATCATAAATGGATATTGGATTTTTGTTAATGCTTTTATACATCTATTAATAGGATCATGTGCTTTTTATCTTCTTGTTTGTGTGGTCTATTACATTATGATATTGAACCAACTGTGCATCCCAGGAATAAATCCCATGTCATAGTTTGTGATCTTTTTAATGTATTGCTAAATTGAGTTTGCTAATATTTTGTTAAGGATTTTTGTATCTATGTTTATAAGGTATCTTGGCCTATAATTTTATTTTATTTTTTGTAATCTCTTTATATTGTTTTAGAATTGGTAGTTCTGGCCTTATAAAATGAAGTTGGGAGCCTTTCCTCCTCTTGAATTTTTTGAAAATAGTTTGAGAAGGAGGACTGTTAATTCTTCTTTGAATGTTTGATATAATTTACCTGTTAAGCTGTCTGTCCAGGACATTTGTTGGGAGTTTTTTTATTGCTGAGTTGATGTCATTAGTAGTTATGAGTCATTTGAGATTTTCTGGGTTTTTTTCTTGATTCAGTCTTAAAAGATTGTATGTTTCTATGAATTTATTCCAGATTGTCCAATTTGTTGGCATATAATTGTTCATAGTATTTTCTTATAATCTTTTGTATTAACAGTGGTGTCAGTTGTCATTTCTCTTTTATTATTTAGATATGGGTTGTCTTTTTTTCTTGATGAGTCTGGTTAAAGGTTTATCAATTTTTTTATCTTTTCAAAGAAACATCTTGGTTTCACTGATCAGTTATATTGTTTTATTTAGAACCTATTTAATATTTTCCTACTTTTAATCTTTATTATTTCCTTCCTTCTATCCACTTTGGGCTTTGTTTGATTTTCTTTATCTAGTGCCTTTAGGAGTAAGTATCTAGTTCCTTTAGGTATAAGGTTAGTGGTTGAGAATTTTTCCCTTGTTTCTTGATATAGATCTATATTGATATACAGCTAGTGCTTGACTTACGACCAAGATGGGTTCCGACAGACCGGTTGTAACACAATTTGGTCGTAAGTTGAGTAGGCTATATGTACAGTACTGTGGAAGGATGTTATAAAAATCTTTAAGTCATATTTTATCATAATTTTTTCATTATTGTTATATAAATTTCTTTTTGTTCATTTTATGCCATTTGTATCAATCATCTCTATACCATTTTGTTTCTTATTTTTACATTTGTCAGGTTTAAGTAAAACACTGCATTACCAGTACAACTGGTTTAATATTTGCAAAACATACAAAATTACAAAATACAGATGCATACAAAAACTGCTCCAGATGCAGAGCAGTCATGGCTAGCAATTGTGGTTGTAAAGTCGAATGGTCGTAAGTTGAATAGGTTGTAAGTCGATCAATACCTGTAGATCTCTTAGAATTGCTGCTTTGGCTATGTACTATCAATTTTTGGGTCATTGCATTTTCTTTTTCTTTATTTAGAAAAATAAATTTAACAGGATGGCATTGATCAACAAGAGTACATAGATTTTGGGCAAACATCTCCACATCATTTGGACTGTCAATTGTGTTGTATACCCATCACCCAAAGTCAAATCATCCTCCATCACCTTATATTTGTCCCTCTTTGTACCCTCCCCTCTCCCCATCCTCCTCTCCCTGGTAACCACTTCACTTTTATCTGTCTATAAGTCTGTTTTCTATACCACCTATGTGTGAAATCATACAGTTCTTAGCTTTTTCTGATTTACTTATTTCACTCAGTATAATGTTCTCAAAGTCCATTCATGTTGTTGTCATAAATGTCACTATGTCATCATTTCTTATGGCTGAGTAGTAGTATTCCATTGTATATATGTACTACATCTTCTTTATCCAGTCCTCTATCACGTTGTGTTTTCATTATCATTTGTTTCAAGGTAGCTTTTGATTTTTTTCTTGATCTCATTGTTAAACCCATTCATTGTTCTGTAGCATGTTATTTGGCCTCCATTTGTTTGTTTTTTCTTGTAATTGATTTCCAGTTTCAAACCATTGTGATTGGACAAGATGCTTCATATAATTTCAGCCTTCTTAAGTTTATTGAGACTTGTTTTGTGACCTAACATGTGGTCTATCCTAAATAATGTTCCATGTGTACTTGAAAAGAATGTAAATTCTGTTATTTTTGAGTAAAATGTCCTAAGAATATCAATTAAGTCCATTTGATCTAATGCATCATTAACTCCACTGTTTCCTTGTTGATTTTTTCTGTCTGAATAATTCATTGATATCAATGGGGTATTAAAATCCTCTATTATGGCTGTATTGCTGTCAGTCTACTCCTTTTATGTCTGTCATTTTTTATGTATTTAGGTGCTTCTACATTGGGTGTGTAAATGTTTACAAGGTTTATATCCTCTTGTTGAATTGATTCCTTTATTATTATGTAATGTCCTTCTTTGTTTCTTGTTATAGCCCTTGTTTTAAAATCTATTTTGTCTGATATAATTATTGCTACCCCAGTTTTTTCTTTGTTTCCATACAAATGATACTGTTTTCAATGTCTTTGCTTTCAGTCTCTATGTCTTTCTATCTGAAGTGGGTCTCTTTTGGGCAGCATATATGCAAATCCTTTTTTTTTTAAATCAACACAGCAACCTATGGTTTTTTTTTTTTTACAGGGACAGAGAGAGAGAGAGTCAGAGAGGGATAGATAGGAACAGACAGACAGGAATGGAGAGAGGTGAGAAGCATCAGTTATTAGTTTTTCATTGCTCTTGCGACACCTTAGTTGTTCATTGATTGCTTTCTCACATATGCCTTGACCACGGGCCTTCAGCAGACCAAGCAACCCCTTGCTAGAGCCAGCGACCTTGGGTCCAAGCTGACAAGCTTTTGCTCAAGCCAGATGGGCCCACGCTAAAGCTGGCGAGCTCGGGGTCTCGAACCTGGGTCTTCTGCATCCCAGTGTGACGCTCTATCCACTGTGCCACCACCTGGTCAGGCCAACCTATGATTTTTGATTGGAGCATTTAGTTCATTTACATTTAAAGTAATTATTGATACATATGTAGTTATTGCCATTTTGTTGTTTTCTGTAGTTCTCCATTCCATGTTTATTCTCTTTTGATCTTGTATGTTTATGACTTTCTATAGTGTTTGGTTTCCTTTCTTTGTTTCTTGTTTATCTCTTACAGGTTTTTGGTTTATGGTTACCATGTGCTTTATATATACAAAACTATAGGAAGCTTATAGCGGTCTATTTTAAGTTGGTAGTTGTTTAAATTTCAACACATTTTAAAATCCCAACAATTTTTACTCAGTCTCTTCACACATTTTTCATCAATTTTTACTTGTTTTATGTGTGTGTGTCACTTAATTGTTGTAATGACGCATAGTCTTTCTATTTTTTACTTTTAAATTTTGTACTAGCTTTATAGTTGGTTAATCCACTGCTTTTTATTAGTGTCTGCCTTTGTCAGTGAGAATTATTTTCTTTCATATATTCATTTTTAAAATCTTCTTAAAGAAGTCCCTTTAACATTTCTTGTAAAATTGGTTTGGTGGTCATGAACTCCTTTAGCTTTTTCTTTGTATAGGAAACTCATCTCCCCTTTGATTCTAGATAATAGCCTTGCTGGGTAGAGTAATCTCAGTTGTAGGTCTTTGCTTTTCATCACTTTAAATATTCTATGCCAGTCCTTTCTGGCCTGCAAAGTCTCTGTTTAGAAATTAGCTGACAGTCTTAAGGGAGCTCTCTTGTAGATAACTACCCTCTTTTCTCTTGCTGTTTTATGATTCTTTGTCTTGAACCTCTTGCATTTTAATTATTATGTGTCTTGGTATGGGTCTCTTTGGTTTCTTCTTGTTTGGCTTTCTCTGTACTTCCTGGACTTGTATATTTCCTTTGTTAGGTTAGGGAAATTTTCTGGCATTTTTTCTTTAAATAGGTTTTCAGTTCCTTACTTTCTAATTTTTTAATTTCCTATGATGCAGATGTTATTGTGCTTGATTTTGTTCCATAGGTCCCTTAAGCATTTCTTCTTCCTCCTCCTCCTCCTCCTCCTCCTCCTCCTCCTCCTTCTCTACCTCTACCTCCGCCTCTACCACTTCTTCTTCTTCTCCTACTTCTCCTTCTACTTCTTTGCTGCTCTGATTGGGTCTTTTCTTCTACTTTGTGTTCCAAATTGTTGATTTTATCCTCTGCTTCATCTAATCTACTGAAGATTCCTTCTAGTGTATTCTTCATTTGAAATATTGTGTTCTTCATTTCCGACTGTTTTTTCTTTATGGTTCCTATCTCTTTATGTAATTTCTCACTGAATTAATCTATTCTTCTCCTAAGTTCATTGAGCAAAGTTCATTATCCTTATAACTAGTGTTTGGAACTCTATATCTAGTAAATTGCTTGTCTCCATTTCATTTAGTTTATTTTCTGGAATTTTGTTCTGTTCTTTCATTTTGGACGTTTCTTTGTCTCTGCATTGTTCCTAACTCACTGTGTGTTGTTTCTATGTATTAGGTAAATCTATGTCTCCCAGTCTTGGCAGAGTGGTCTTATGTAGTAGGTGTCCTGTGAGGTTCAGTGGTGCAGTCTCTCTGGTCACCTGAGCTGGGTGCTCCAGTGGTGTCCATTGTGTTGATTGTGTGTGGCCTCTGATTGTAGTTGAGCCTTGTTTGCTGTTGGTATGTCAGTGTATGGGGTTGACTCTCGGGCTGACTGACTGTGAGGGCTGGCTTTGACTGCAGCAGATAAGCTGCTGTGCAGGGTCTAACACCACACAGCAGGAGTCACTTCAGCAGGTCTCTGGAGCCAGCCAAGTTTGATTTTTCTGGCATGTTGTTTATGGAGCTGCTTGGGTTGTGCCCTGATGTGCTCTGAAGCTGGCTACCAGGTGTGTTGATTATGGAACCTCTTGGGAGGGGCTCTGGTACAGCCCCAAGTCAGTTGACATTTATATCTGGCTTGGGCAAAGCCTCCTGGTGGGAACTACAAAGTGATTTGTGGTTGGTTGCCGCAGGCTCTTTGGAGAGGCTACCCTGCAAACTGAGGTCAGCTGTCACTAGTGCCAGGCTTGGAACCCTTTGGTCGGCACCACAATATATAAACTGAGGCCAGCCACCACCTGTGCTGAGCTTGTGATTACTTAGGTGAAGCTATGTTCCAAGCCCATAGTGATGGAAGTTTATGCCAGGCTTGAGGTAACTGGATGAGAGTTACAATGCAAGTTGAGACCAGTCAACACTTCTGCTGGGCTGAAGGTCTCTTAGCATGAGGTACAGGGCACGCTGAGGCCAGCTGCTGCTTGTTTGGGGCTTGTGAGCCTTTGAGAAATTTTAGGAAAGTCCACAATATGAGCTGAGGCAGGCTGTTCCTGTGGAAAGCCCACAGGAAGCTGCTGGGACCAGGAGTACAAGTTGGCTAGGGTGGGGTCATAGGGAATTGCTAGGGCAGGGCAGGTCAGGGCAGAGGGTTTTAGCTAGGTTAACGAAGAGCACACATTTGGTACCTGCCTGTGTCTGCCGGCTGGATGGAAACAGGGCTTAATAAAGGAACAGTGGCATCTGCTAGCAATTCCATTTCCGGAGGGAGCTGCCCCAACCTCTGCCCCTCCAGTCTTTATCTTGAAGCTAGTGAACTCAGTTCTTCTCCAAATGTCTCTGATTCTTTTTGAGCCTCTATTTCTTACTGGAGCCACCCCAGAGCTGGTGAGTTTGTGAGCTCGTGAGTCCATGTGTAGTTCCCTCAAGAGGAATACCTGGACTCTAGCAGCTCCCTATCTCACTCAGACTCCATCCTTGCTGGTTTTCATAGCCACTGGAACTCTCGACTACAGAGCCTGGTATGGGGCTGGGACCTTTTCTTCCTCAGTGAGGACCTCAACAGCCTAGATATTTCTTCAGATTCTTAATCACCGTACTCTGTCTGCTCCTACCAGTCTTGATGTGGCATCTTCTTTATATCCTTAGTTATAGGACTTCTGTGCAGCTAGTCTTCAGCTAGTCTTCAGGTTGTCAATGATGGTTGGTCTGTCATTTAGTTGTAATTTGATGTACTGGGAGGAAAGGAGCACAGTGCTTAGCCACTCTGCCATCTTGACCAGAAGTCTTTGAATGTTTTTACATAGTTTGTTATATCACATATTACTTTGTATATCATGACGGTGCATAATAATCATGCAATAAACCAGTTACTGTCATGATACACAACTAGGCATTTCAGATGCTTTTTTTATTTACTTATTACATTCATAAAAGGTGCTATAATTGCATCAGATTTCCAAGTGATGAAACACACTTGAGTTTGTATCTTCTCATGGTCACACAGCCAGTCTGTGATCAAGTTGAGTTTTTTAACTCCAGGCCCTTTTCTAGAGCCCATGCTTTTTCCAACACTGTAGTGTAAGCATTAACTTAGTTACTATGTTTTTGGGAGGTAAATTAATATTTTGTAGGTGAACATAGCATAATTTGTCTAACAGTTTATTCAATGTACTAGTATTCTTATTTCTTGGTACTATGTATAATACAATGAACATCTTTGTGTAGAAACATTCTTCTGCATTTTATTTTTCTTAGGGTAGATTCTTAGAAATATTTTAAAGTCTCAATGGATAGATTTAAAAATAGATATACAGTAATGTCTCGGTTTTCATTGACTTCAGTTATCGTCGGTTTTGGTTTTTGTCGATTTCTTCTGTGAAAAATTTGTCGCGGATTTCTTTGGTGTACCCACGTGACCTCGCTGCTAATTTTGCAAAAACAAAGGGTGACCCACACGTCCTCCTCCTCAGTGTGGCGTTAATTTCTCGTTGTGTGATCACCACCCTGCACATCTAGCCTAACAATTTCATTGCTTTGCAGGGTTTTTGTGCTTTCTTTTTATTGATTACGAGTGCTAATACTACAGTTACATGTAAATGATCACTGCAAACAGTAATTGGATTTACATGGATTCATATGGAAATAATTGCCTCGGTTTTCGTTGGTTTGGATTTCGCTGATTTTTTCGGACGAATTATCAGTGAAAACTGAGGTATCACTGTAGAACTTTCCAAAAAGTTTGCATCAGTTTTCATTCCCATGAGTTACAGAAAATGTTATACAGTGTGTCCGTAAAGTCATGGTGCACTTTTGACCGGTCACAGGACAAAAGTGCACCATGACTTTACAGACACACTGTTATTGTGTGTTTGAATGCATGTAGGTGAAGTAATATGTCAACCACACTTCTTCAGAAAAAAAAAAAAAACATTTGAGAGTATTCTTTTTGCTTTAAATAATTTATTTTGACTCTTACATCACAAAATCTAATGGATACTTGTTACTGAAATATTTAGCTGTGTCTAAATATCAGCTTCTATATTATGTAGAATTTTAGCATGACATGCTGCCCTGCTCAAACCTGGGTTTCATGAAGTCTGTAGTTTAAATTGTACGTCACACCAATTTGTTTTTTCTTGAGCTCATTCTTAGACTAGGGTCTAGTATTTCTTTTTTTTCCCCTTTGTCTCTCCCTCTCTTTCAACTTTCTTCACTCCCTTTTTTATTTCTTTTTGTAGCAGGAAGTCATATGGTATACAGAGAGGAGAGGCTGTGTGTGTTAACAGTAAAACCAACCAAACAAACAAACCCTGACTTATTTGTAGCTTTGCTTGATACTTGAATAAAACTACCAAAGCCAGAAATACCTTCAACTGGTCTAATTTAAAATCATAACAGATGATTATAAAATGTAACAGACTTATACTGGAGATAGGGCCAGGAGAGAAAAATAACAAAAGTATGTGAAAGAACACCATTGTACTCATTTAGTTGTGTTTATTTGATGCCTGTTTATTTTTATTTGTAGTGACTTATTTGTAGCTTTGCTTGATACTTGAATAAAACTACCAAAGCCAGAAATACCTTCAACTGGTCTAATTTAGAATCATAACAGATGATTATAAAATGTAACAGACTTATACTGGAGATAGGGCCAGGAGAGAAAAATAACAAAAGTATGTGAAAGAACACCATTGTACTCATTTAGTTGTGTTTATTTGATGCCTGTTTATTTTTATTTGTAGTGTGGCTTTCCCAAATATTATCACAGCATCTTTAATCTGACAGAAGAAAATTTTATTCTGTTACTCAACAGAATCCTTTGTAGATAGGTTTTATCTGTTACTTATATGTATGATTTTTGTGGCCTGATAATGCTTTGATGGGAATAAAAATTAAAAAATGTAGCATTGTAGTTCAAGAATTTTCACAAGACTAATAAACCAGTGAATTTGGAAAACACATACATGTCCTTTTCAAAACCATTATAAAGTTTTGCAATTTCAAAATACTTGATCACCTTATATAAAACATTAATAGTTGCAGGAGCAGTGAAGGGCTTGTGAGAGTGAATTGTTAAATTTTTACTTTCTCAAATAAAGGAGGTATTCTTTCTGCCCTTTTCCATTTATGCAAGGCTGCACACAGCCTGCAGGCAGTCATGCCCTGAAAAGGGGAAATTAAAGGCCTTTGCTATTCTGATTTTGAATTACTTATTTTAAAAAGAATGATGTGATAAACATTTGAATTAACTGTAAATTTTTAGTTAAGAGGCAACTTTATTCTTCCAGAAAGCAGTTAGTTTTAGCGTAACTTTGAGTACATATATATTGCTATTTGTGCTTTATAATTTTGTTAATTAAAAATCATAAAAGTATTTATCTTTAAGACACCACTTTCATGGGTAGTATCAGTGATTGCTCTTTTGAGGTTTTTTGTTTGTTTTTGGTGAGCTTTTCGAATGCAGGGACTTCATCTGAGACAGGTTGACTATAAATGTATAATTAAAAACAGCTTTGTTAATTTCTAGTATATATTATGTTCTTTGAGAAAACCACATATAATTATTTAAATTTTAAATTGTTAAAGTTTTACAATAGTATAAAATGAACATACCAATACATGACTGTGTGGTTCTTAAGATATGCTTGCCAACTTGAGAAAATTTTATATAGTTTTATTATAAGTCCTAGTTTAAGGACCTGCTTTTATAATGTCATCACCAGAGTTCTACAGGTGAGCATTCAAGAAATGAACCTGTAGAATGATTGTTGGGCAAATGAATTTGTAAAATTTGTATTTTTTTAGTTTGCTCACCTTTAGTGTTAAAAAATAGCGCTGGGCAGCGCCAGGTATTTGTGGGTCTGTAAAATTGCAAATTACTTTCCTGCTTGGAGAAGGGCTATTGTTTTCCTAACGTTTGCTGGAGGAGAGGTTTTCGTGGCAGAAAGTCTTGAAAAGGAGAGAAAGAAGCCATGTTTGTAGAGTGAGAGAGCAGAGTCCTGAGGAAAAGCCAGTTTGTGCAGAGAGAGAGAAGGTGTGCAGATGGGGTACCAGAGGTGAGGGGCTTTTGTGAGCTCTGCTGCGACTGGTGGGGCCTTTGGTTCTAGGAGGAACCGGAGAAGATGCTCCTGGTTGTGGAACTAGAGAATGTGTCAGGAGCTTTGTGAGCTCTGAATGAAGAGGGAAGTGTTTTCCCTGAGTCTTTGCTCGTCAGCTGATGTGAGACTTTAATAATGGATGACCCACCATTTTTTGGCTCCACTGTTTCTTTACTGTCTGTCCGAATCTAATGGGAACATGCATGTGAATGGCTGCGACAATGGCCGCAGCTGCTCGCCCTACAATGATGTTGAAGGAGAGCTGACAGTAAAGCATGTCAGGCACTTTGTATACTCCAGAGACTGTGCAGGTATTAATTCTGTATTCAAATGTAGCTTCTTAGGTATGGAAAAGATTTCTTTATTTAGACAAATTTATTATTTCTTAACTTCATTAAACAAACACTTAATTTTACCTCCTCTGTGTCAGGCAATGCCCGATGAATTTCTTCACTAAGTAAACCAGCTTTACAACATGGAAAGGTAGAAATAGTTTCCCTTATCACAAACCACATGTAATAACCCACCATACAGATGTCACTTTCTCTGCCTTCTGTTAGTTAATTATCCTTCTGCTCCTTTGTCAGGCCCCTTGTTCCCTCAGCATGTGCTTGCGGAGGGTACCCTGTGTGTCAGGCGCTGGGCGAAGCCCTGTGCTGCGGAAAAGCAGTACTGGTATGCAAGTAGTGTCCTGAGGGTGAAGGCTGAGGGATTGTGAGACCACAGGAGGGCTCCAGCTCGAGCTTGGACTGGATGGGTGCTTTAAACCAGCACCTTTTGGACTGAGGTCTGGAGCATGAGCAGGAGCTAGTGAGAAAAGAGGTGGAAGGGCAGAGACACAGGTGGAGAAACCCCATGCCAAAGCCGAAGGCAAGAGAGTGTGGTATTCCCTTCTTACTGTTTTGGAAATTTTACAGGGTAAAGTAATAATGGAAAAGGAAATAATAATGGAAATCATTTTGTGTTTTTTTCTGTTTTTCTCTCAAGACAAACTGAATTTTTATGTAGATATTTTATTTTTTAAATATCAACTTAGTGCCTGACCAGGCGGTGGTGCAGTGGTTAGAGCATCGGACTGGGATGTGGAAGACCCAGGTTTGAGACCCCGAGCTCGCCAGCTTGAGCGCGGGCCCATCTGGTTTGAGCAAAGGCTTGCCAGCTTGGACCCAAGGTTTCTGGCTCCAGCAAGGGGTTGTTCGGTCTGCTGAAGGCCCGTGGTCAAGGCACATGTGAGAGAGCAATCAATGAACAACTGTGGTGTCGCAATGGCAATGAAAAACTAATGATTGATGCTTCTCATCTCTCTCTATTCCTGTCTGTCTGTCCTTATCTATTCCTCTCTCTGACTCTCTGTCCCTATAAAATAAATAAATATATACCAACTTACTAAACAGTCATATGAAATAGACCAGTTAGTTTAACTACATCATTTGGAAGCTAAATGATGGGACTCGAGGGCACAGATTTTCCTGGCTTTCATTTGCTCAGCCTTTTCATGTTTCCTTCCTCACCAGCCTGGCTGGCTGGCTGGTGCCGGCCACCACGTGGGGCACAGTGAGAGGCAGCACCGGGCCCTGCTGGCTGCCAGCTCCCCACCGAACCCTCTGTGTCCTCCCTGTTCACCAGTTCTCATTTGTAGTTATTCCCCAAATCCCCCTCCACCCCGACTTCTAAGGCATGACCCTGAAATCTACAAGCTTTTCCTTTGCAGGGTGGCCTAGATGAGCCTATAAAGTGAAATCCGGTTGCTGCCATGAAATTGTAGAACCAGTCTGTATTTAAATCTCTGGCTGTGGGGGAGGGGTGTGTCTTGCCATATTCAGGGGATGCATTCTTAATGTACGTATATCCTAAAAATGCATCCTTCAGAACCACTGTCCGTAGGAAGTCAAGGTTTAGAACAGTGGTGTGGGTTCTATCGAACCCTAGGGGTTTGATGAGTCGGTCTCGGGTTCGGAGAAGCCTCTGCCGCGGAGGTAAAGACACACTTGTGTAAAATCGTGATGACACGCCCTGCTTGGCCATCACTTGCTGCAGAGGATCACGTTACATTGCTTGGCCAACCAATGCTGTGGGGAATTTAGTGCGCGCAGTAGTCAACGGCTGTCATAGTTGTACGTTGTATGGTTTCTTTCTTAATATTTTAATCCATACTAAATATGTCAAGCAAAAAAAGAAAGTGGTCGGACAAATATGTACAACATGGATTCACATGTATCATGGAACGGGATGGGAGTCAGTGTTCTATCTGCATGATATGCAATGCCAAGTTGAGCTACTCTAGTCTCGCACCAGCAAAACTAAATTTGAAAAAAAAAATCATATTTTATTTATCACTAAAGAAGGGTTCGGTGAATGCACATATGAAACTGGTGGGTTCTGTACCTCAAAAAAGGTTAAGAACCACTGGTTTAGAACCTAGTGATGTTTCTCAGAGTGCTGTGGAGAGTGGCTACTTACCGACCTGTAAATAATTTTGACCTCAAGCTGTAGGAAGAGACACACCATCTAGGTTCCTGCTTATTCTCCCTATGTGGGGAGGAAACCCAGATTCTCAACCTGCCCCAGAGGTCCTTCCATGTGCTGCCCCTGGCTGATGGCTTCACTGCCTCTAGTAAGAGTCTTTCAAGGCTTTAAGGCACCAGATGGTCAATTACAAGGTCATTTTCTGATAAGATGTGAGGCCACATCACAAGTAGTTAAAGTAAACGGTAAGACAGGGTCTGTGAGTGCAGACGTGGCTGCGCACACAGGGGCTGCCACACCCTGGGGACTGGCATTCCTCCAGGCTCGCTGGTGCCCAAGACCTGAGGCGGGGTGCCCCTGACCTGAGATGGGGTGCTCCTAAGGCCAGCTGGTGATATGCTAAAGACTCCAAAATCTCAAGAAGGGTGGGTGCACATAAACACAAGTCTGAGTAGAAGGCTGGATCAATTCCAAACACTTGTGTAGTCAAACAGTCATAAACTAAATGACTGTGATAATCAGCGTTTTTAGAGAGACATGCTGTCTGTCCTTAGATAAAAAGTTCCCCAAGAATTATGCTTTGACTGTGTCTGAAAAGTATGAAATTCCCCAATGCAATCTTTTGATAAAGGAGCTTTTCTCTGAAATTCCCCACTGCTATCTTCTGATAAAGGAGCCAAGCACATTTATTTTTCTTGGTGAAAGCAGTTTTTATGGGCTCAGTTTGCTGATCATCTGGGAATTTTTTTGAAACTGTGGAGGAAGGTCCATCAGATGAAATGTCATGAAGTGTGTGGATTTTGTAGCAGATGGTTGGTTTATTAAACAGACATGTATGAGCAGCCTGTTACATGCCAGGTTTTGTTCTCTGTGGTCAGGACAGCAGCACGTGGTAGAGATGATGTTCCTGCTCTCTGGGAGCTTCTATTAAAAAATAATGAGACTGCCTGACCAGGCGGTGGCACAGTGGATAGAGCGTCAGACTGGGATGCGGAAGACCCAGGTTTGAGACCCTGAGGTCGCCAGCTTGAGCGTGGGCCCATCTGGCTTGAGTAAAAGCTCACCAGTGTGGACCCAAGGTCACTGGCTCCAGCAAGGGGTTGCTCCGTCTGCTGAAGGCCCGCGGTCAAGGCACATATGAGAAAGCAATCAATGAACAACTAAGGTGTCGCAACGGGAACGAAAAACTAATGATTAATGCTTCTCACCTCTTTCCGTTCCTGTCTGTCTGTACCTATCTATCCCTCTCTCTCTCTCTGTCCCTGTAAAAAAAAATAATAATAATAAGTAAATAATAGTAAAGGTTCTGCAGAAAATTTAAATATAGAGGTGCTGTAGAGAGTGATTAGAGGATTATTAATATGTTCTCTAAGGAAACACTAGAGAACAGGAAATCAAAGTTGGCAAGTAGTCTTTTTTAGATTTCATAAAATATGATATGGGAGGATGACTTTGTGAGTAAAATGAATAGCCATCTACCCACTTTCCATCACCATTTATTACTACTGTAATGTTTCTTTCTAGCAGCCAAATTGGACTGTGTAGCCTCCGTGAAGAGCATATGTTCATTCACTTTTGTATCTTCTCTGCATATGCCTGCTGTATACTTGGTGTATAGGGAATATATTTTGAATGGGTGAATGAAACAAAACTAGATTTATTAGAATTTTTACCTGGAACCCCAGGTATAGAAGAGGTCACTTTTCACTTTCTTTTAATTTTTCTTTTCTTTTATTCATTTTAGAGAGGAGACACAGAGTGAGAGAGAGGGAAAGAGAGAAAGGGGGAGGAGCTGGAAGCATCAACTCCCATATGTGCCTTGACCAGACCAGTGCAGGGTTTTGAACTGGTGACCTCAGTGTTCCCAGGTCGTCACTTTATCCACTGTGCCACCACAGGTCAGGCACTTTCTTTTAAACTGCAGAACATTACCTGGTTTTGACGTGTGTGTGTGACTTTAAAACTACATATCCTGTTTAAAATATTTTTTCTTAATTATAGTTGTCTCTCAGATAACTTTGTTGATAGGGGCAAGGGGCAACCTGGAAAACCACCCATGATTTCTTTGACTTTGATAGTAAATTATACTTCTTTTGTGGGGCCTGATTTCTTAATCACCCTCTTAGCCATTTGGCTTAGGTACAACACTTGAACCTTTCATGAAGCAGATTATTCGTCTCAGAGTCAGCTGTGCACTATGGGAAGCTACTTGTTTTTTTGTTATTTGTTTTTTTTAATTTTAAGTGAGAAACCAGGAGGGAGAGAGGCAGACTCCTGCATGCCCCCAGACTGGGATCCATCTAGCAAGGCCCCTACTGGGCTCTGCCCATTTGAGGCTATTGCTCTGTTGTTTGGCAACCGAGCCATTTTAGTGCCTGAGGCAAGGCCATGGAGCCATCCTCAGTGCCTGGGGCCAACTTGCTCCAACTGAGCCATGGCTATGGGAGGAGGAGGAAAGAGAGAGAAAGGAGAGGGTTAGGGGTGGAAGAAGCAGATGGTTACTCCTCCTGTGTGCCTTGGCTGGGAATTGTACCTGGGACATCCACACACTGGCTGACGTTCTACTGCTGAGCCAACAAGCCAGGGCCTGGAAAGCTGCTTTAAAGCTGGAAATTTGTCAGGGAGAGTTAGAAGATCTGCTGCATGATGATACTTAATGATTGGGATACATACACTGGGATTCCTATGGAAGTGATTTAACTTTCCAGAAAGAGCACAGATGATGAATTTTCTATTATAATCTGATTTGTAACAAACTTCAGAAGGGACTGTTCTACACTGCTAATACATGGAAGCATTTATAATACTTTTCCACTAATATGCTTTCAGAATACTGTATTTTTCACTCCATAAAATGCACTTTTTTTCCTCCCAAAAGTGGAGGGGTAAATGCCTGTGCATCTTATGGAGCGAAAAATATGGTATTTTATTAAATATTTTAACACACCATTTGGTTCAGAATATTTCTTTTCTTATTTTCCTCCTTAAAACCCTAGATGTGTCTTATGGTCAGGTGCCTCTTAAGGATTGAAAAATACGGTAGATTTTTCCTTTTAAAAAATGTTGTTAATAACTATTATAAGCCATGTCAAGAACCCCCCCCCCCATTTATTTTGTATTTTTAAGAAGTGAGAAGCAGAGGGGCGTGGGGGGAGGCAGACAGACAGACTCCCGCATGCACCCGGCCAGGATCCACCTGGCTCCCCACCATCTGGGATGTTGCTCCGCTGCAGTCGGAGCCATTCTAGTTCCTTTGGTGGAGTGGAGGCCATTGAGCCATCCTCAGTGCCTGGACCAGCTTTGCTCCAGTGAAGCCTTGGCTCCGGGAGGGGAAGAGATAGAAAGAAAGGAGAGGGGGAAGGGTGGAAAAGCAGATGGGCACTTCTCCTTTGTGCCCTGATTGGGAATTGAACCTGGGACTTCCACATGCCGGGCTGACGCTCTACCGCTGAGCCAATCGGCCAGGGGAGAAAAACCCTTTAAATGAACCTTTTCCACATCTTATTTTCTTTGGCTGCCACCTGGACCTGTGGTCTGCATTTTTCCCTTCAGTACTTTGTAGGACACTTCCTTTCCAGCATACAGCAGATGCTCTCTTTAAAAAATGTTTTGTTGAATGAATGTTGCCCAACCAAGGTGCTAAAAACATCTTGGTTCTTTCTTACTTTCACAGTATGACCAGAGGTACAGCTTTCAGTCTTTTTGATTGGTGAGTGGGAAAACTTCTGCTCTTTGGCATTGGCGGGCCAGCCATTCTTTATGTATTATTGCTGCAATGTCTTCAAATTGAGATCGAAGCCTCCAGGTAGCTCCACAGAGCAGGATCCCATTTCTGAGAGGAGTTAACAAGTAAGTTCAGTATATTTGGAAAACATAGTTTATTGCAGAAGACTCAAATTAATCTTACCTCTTGATTGATAACACAGTGTACTCAAAGGTAGAGAACTTGAAATGCAGGTCAGTAAAAAATCGAGCCAATGACTCAGGAACCACAAGTCCAAGTTAAGGGAAGGCTGCGGTCAGATGGCAGTGTCCTGTGAAGTTGAAACATTTCAGGGCTTCAATTTTTTATTATAGACTCTGGCATTTTTAGTTTTTAACTCGGCTTTTGTTAAACTTATTATTATAAAGCTTTTTATTTTTCCTAGGGCAGGGAGGAATCAGCTAGGCAGAGGGAAGATTGCACTATTAAAAATGAAAAAAAAAGAAATAATTAGTTCAGATAGCAAGACAATGTTTGGTTCTGTTTGATGTCCTATTGGCCTCCTTTTTTTTTCTTTTGAAAGGGATGCATTTAAAATATTATATGTACTACTTATATAGAGGATATAAAAAGTAATGCCCAAATCATTTGCATTTGTTTTTGAAAAAACAATTGCCTGGAGGAGTAACCTCATATAAGTGTCTCTCTTTATTTCTATTGAGGTTTTTTTTTTCTTTTTTTTATAGTGAGCAAGAGAGACAGAGACAGGAATGGAGAGAGATGAAAGTATCAATTTGTAGTTATATCACTTTAGTTGTTCATAGATTGCTTCTCATATGTGCCTCGAGGGGTGGGGTGGTGGGCGCTCAGGCTGAGCTGGTGACCCCTTGCTCAAGCCAGTAACCATGGGATCACTGATTCTACGCTCAAACCTGCGACCCCGTGCTCAAAGCTGGTAAGACTGCGCTCAAGCCGGTGACTTAAGGGTTTCGAACCTGGAATTTCAGTATCCCAGGTTGACGCTCTCTCCGCTGCGCTACCACCAGTCAGGTTGTGGTAATTTCCTTATTATCCTTGTGTTAATGGTACCCTGCGCCATAGCTGGGCACAGTTAGACCTCACTAGGCCTTAGCTTGTGAATTCCTCACTCTCACACAGCCACCTTTGGCAGTTTGCTCCATTATTGAATGAATGATAAATAATTGTTTCCTTATTCTGTTTGGTTGGCTGGGTGATATATTCGGTTTAGAAATTGTATCAAAGCAACAACTGAACCATAGGGAGTGTTTAGAACAAGTAAATTGATTTGAATGATGCTCATTTCTCTCTAAAATTAGGTGTCTGACCGTAGGGAGAAGGTCTCTGGTGATGTTGAGACAGATAATTAGTGCAGCTTTCGTCCTGACTGTTCATCTCCCCCCTACACACACTTGTTACTGAGGAAAATCAACTTTAATATTACTGCTTCTCACAACAAATACTCATTTTTTTGTTCATATGTATTGGACCATAGTGTACACAGAATATTTTGCTTTTTACATTAAATTTGGTCAGGCATTTTTCTAGGTCAGAAGATCCCATCTGATGAATTCATGAGGCATTCTGTTGAAGATTTCTTTTGATTTTCAAAAGTTTTAAATTTAAATTTTAAAGTTTACCATATTAACTTTTTTTTTTTTTTTTAACAGAGAGAGAGTCAGAGAGAAGGATAGATAGGGATAGACAGACAGGAACAGAGAGAGATGAGAAGCATCAATCATCAGTTTTTCATTTTGACACCTTAGTTGTTCATTGGTTGCTTTCTCATATGTGCCTTGACCGTGGGCCTTCATCAGACTGAGCAACAACCCCTTGCTCTAGGCAGCGACCTTGGACTCAAGCTGGTGAGCTTTTGCTCAAACCAGATGAGCCTGCGCTCAAGCTGGCGACCTCCGGGTCTCGAATCTGGGCACTTCTGCATCCCAGTCCGATGCTCTATCCACTGAGCCACCGCCTGGTCAGGCCATTTTAACTATTTTTTTATATATATATATATTTTATTATTATTAATTCTAATGGGGTGACACCAATAAATCAGGGTACATATGTACAATGAAAACATTTCCAGGTTATCTTATCATTCAATTGTGTTACATACCCATCACCAAAAGTCAAATTGTCCTCTGTCACCTTCAATCTGGTTTTCCCTGTGTCCCTCCCCTCTTCCCTATCCCACTCTTCCCTCCCTCCCCCCATCCCATAACCACCACTCTCTTGTCCATGTCTCATATTCTCACTTTTATGTCCCACCTATGTATGAAATCATGCTGTTCTCAGTTTTTCTTTTTTTCTGAGTTACTTATTTCACTCTGTATAATGTTATCAAGGTACATCCATTTTGTTATAAATGATCCGATGTCATCGTTTCTTATGGCTGAGTAGTATTACATAGTATATATGTACCATAGCTTTTTAATCCACTCGTCTTCTGACGGACACTTGGGCTGGTTCCAGATCTTCGCTATTATGAACAATGCTGCCACGAACATGGGGGCGCATTTCTTCTTTTCGAACAGCGCTATGGTGTTCTTAGGGTATATTCCTAAAAGTGGGATAGCTGGGTCAAAAGGCAGTTCGATTTTTAATTTTCTGAGGAATCTCCAAACTGTTTTCCACAGTGGCTGCACCAGTCTGCATTCCCACCAGCAGTGCAGAAGGGTTCCCTTTTCTCCACATCCTCGCCAGCACTTATTCTGTGTTGTTTTGCTGATAAGTGCCATTCTGACTGGTGTGAGGTGATATCTCATTGTGGTTTTAATTTGCATTTCTCTAATGATTAATGATGTTGAGCATTTTTTCATATGCCTATTGGCCATCTGTATGTCCTCTTTGGAGAAATTTCTATTCATTTCTTTTGCCCATTTTTTGATTGGGTTGTTTGTCTTCCTGGTGTTGAGTTTTATAAGTTCTTTATAAATTTTAGTTATTAACCCCTTATCAGATGTGCTGTCGAATATGTTCTCCCATTGTGTGGTTTGTCTTTTTATTCTGTTCCTATTGTCTTTAGCTGTGAAAAACTTTCTAGTTTGATATAGTCCCATTTGTTTATCTTGCCTTTTATTTCAGTTGCCCGTAGAGATAAATCGGCAAATATACTGCTGCTAGAGATGTCGGAGAGCTTGCTGCCTATGTTTTCTTCTAAGATGCTTATGGTTTCACGGCTTACATTTAAGTCTTTTATCCATTTTGAGTTTGTTTTTGTGAATGGTGTAAGTTGATGGTCTAGTTTCATTTTTTTGCAGGTAGATGTCCAATTTTCCCAACACCATTTGTTAAAGAGGCTGTCTTTACTCCATTGTATGTTCTTTCCTCCTTTGTCAAATATCAGTTGTCCTTATGGTGTGGGTTTATTTCTGGGTTCTCTGTTCTGTTCCATTGATCTATGTGCCTGTACTTATGCCAGTACCAGGCTGTCTTGAGTATAATGGCCTTATAGTAAACCTTGATATCTGGAAGAGTGATACCTCCTGCTTTATTTTTTCTTTTTAAGATTGCTGAGGCTATTCGTGTTCTTTTTTGTTTCCATATAAATTTTTGGAATATGTGTTCTATATCTTTGAAGTATGTCATTGGTATTTTAATTGGTATTGCATTGAATTTATAAATTGCTTTGGGTAATACAGACATTTTAATGATGTTTATTCTTCCTAGCCATGAGCACGGTATGTGCTTCCACTTGTTTGTATCTTCCTTGATTTCTTTAATCAATGTTCTATAATTTTCCGAGTACAAGTCCTTAACCTCCTTGGTTAAATTTACTCCTAGGTACTTTATTTTTTTGGCTGCAATAGTGAAGGGGATTGTTTCCTTAATTTCTTTTGCTGATATTTCATTGTTGGTGTATAGAAATGCCTCTGATTTCTGAGTATTAATTTTATATCCTGCCACCTTGCTGAATTCATTTATAAGGTCCAGTAGTTTTTTGACTGAGACTTTAGGGTTTTCAATATACAATATCATATCATCTGCAAATAGTGACAGTTTTACTTCTTCTTTTCCAATTTGTATGCCTTTTATTTCTTCTTCTTGTCTGATTGCTGTAGCTAGGACTTCCAGAACTATGTTGAATAAGAGTGGTGAAAGTGGGCAACCCTGCCTGGTTCCTGATCTTAAGGGGATTGCTTTTAATCTTTGTCCATTTAGTATGATGTTTCCTGTCGGTTTATCGTAGATGGCCTTTATCATGTTAAGGAATGATCCCTGTATTCCCACTTTACTGAGAGTTTTGAGCATGAATGGGTGCTGGATTTTATCAAATGCCTTTTCTGCATCTATTGAAATTATCATGTGATTTTTGTCCTTCCTTTTATGTGATGAATCACATTGATTGATTTGCGAATATTGAACCAGCCTTGCCTCTCCAGAATAAATCCCACTTGATCGTGGTGTATGATTTTTTTCATATATTGCTGGATCCGGTTGGCTAATATTTTGTTGAGAATTTTAGCGTCTAAATTCATCAGGGATATAGGCCTATAATTTTCTTTCTTTGTGTTGTCTTTGCCCGGTTTTGGGATCAGAATTATGCTTGCCTCATAAAAGGAGTTTGGAAGTCTTCCTTCCTCTTGAATTTTTTGAAATAGCTTGAGAAGGATAGGAGTTAGTTCTTCTTTGCATTTTTGATAGAATTCACTTGTGAAGCCATCAGGCCCAGGACTTTTCTTTTTTGGGAGTTTTTTGATAACTGTTTCGATCTCATTTGCTGTAATTGGTCTGTTTAGGTGTTCTGATTCTTCCAGATTGATTTTTGGAAGGTTATATGATTCAAGAAATTTGTCCATTTCACCAAGATTGTCTAATTTTTTGGCATACAGTTCTTCATAGTATTTTCTTACAATGCTTTGTATTTCTGTTGTGTCAGTTGTTATTTCTCCACTGTCCTTTCTAATTTTATTTATTTGAGTCCTCTCTCTTTTTTTCTTGGTGAGTCTAGTTAAAGGTTCATCAATCTTGTTTACCTTTTCAAAGAACCAGCTTCTTGTTTCATTGATCCTCTGTATTGTTTCCTTAGCCTCTATGTCATTTATTTCTGCTCTGACCTTTATTATTTCCTTCCTTCTACTTGTCTTGGGTTTTATTTGTTGTTGTTTTTCTAGTTCTTTTAGATGCAGGGTCAGGTTGCTTATTTGAGCTTTTTCTAGCTTCTTATGATATGCCTGTAGTGCAATAAACTTCCTTCTCAGAACTGCTTTTGCTGTGTCCCATAAATTTTGAGTTGATGTATGCTCTTTATCATTTGTTTCTAGAAACTTTTTTATTTCTTCTTTGATCTCATTGTTAATCCATTCATTATTTAATAACATGCTATTTAGTTTCCAAGTGTTTGAGTATTTTTCAGTTTTACTTTTGTGGTTAATTTCTAGTTTCATGGCATTGTGATCAGAGAAAATGCTTGATATGATTTCAATCTTCTTAAATTTATTGAGACCATTTTTGTGTTCTAACATGTGGTCTATCCTAGAAAACGTACCATGAGCGCTTGAGAAGAATGTATATTCTACTGCTTTAGGGTGAAAAGTTCTGAAGATATCTATTAAATCAAGTTGATCTAGTGTATCCTTTAAGTCTGCTGTTTCTTTATTAATTTTCTTTCTTGAGGATCTATCCAGTGTTGTTAGAGGGGTATTGAAATCCCCTACTATGATAGTATTGCTGTTAATCTCGCCCTTTATATCCATCAAAGTCTGCTTTACGTATGTCGGGGCTCCTATATTTGGTGCATAGATATTTACAATAGTTATATCTTCCTGTTGAATTGTTCCCTTTATCATTATGTAGTGTCCTCCTTTATCTCTTACTACAGCCTTTGTTATAAATCCATTTTGTCTGATATAAGTATTGCTATCCCTGCTTTTTTTTCATTTCCATTTGAATGAAATATTTTTTTCCATCCTTTTACCTTCAGTCTATGAGCATCTTTTGTTTTAAGGTGTGTCTCTTGTAGACAGCATATGTATGGGTCCTGTTACTTTATCCATGCAGCTACCCTATGTCTTTTGATTGGATCATTTAATCCATTTACATTTAAGGTTATTATTGATATGTAGTTGTTTATTGCCATTTTATTCTTTAAAGCTGTATTCTTCTTTTGCTCTATTCATTCCTCCCTTTAAACTGTTCACAAGAGGCCCCTTAGTATCTCTTGCAGAATTGGTTTGGTTTTTATGAATTCCTTGAGGCTTTCTTTTTCTGGGAAGCTCTTTATTTCTCCTTCAATTTTAAACGTTAGCCTTGCTGGATAAAGTAGTCTTGGTTGTAGGTTCTTGTTCTGCATTACTTTGATTATATCTTGCCATTCCCTTCTGGCCTCAAGTGTTTCTGTTGAGAAGTCCGATGTCATCCTTGTGGGGGCTCCTTTGTAGGTGATAGCCTTTTTTTCTCTAGCAGCTTTTAAAATTTTTTCTTTATCCATTAGCTTTGGTATTTTAACCTATGATGTGTCTTGGTGTAGATCTTTTTGGGTTTCTCTTTAATGGAGTTCTGTGTGCTTCTTGAATGTGTGGAGTGTTTCCCAGCCTTAATTTAGGAAAGTTTTCTGCTATGATTTGATTGAACAAAGTTTCCATTTCCTGTCCTCTCTCCTCTTCTTCAGGCACCCCTATAATGCGAATGTTGTTTCTCTTCATGTTGTCACAAAGCTCCCTTAGAGTTTCCTCACATTTTTTGAGTCTCTTTTCCTTTTTCTTCTCTGCTTCTGTGCCTTTGTTTATTGTGTCCTCTAACTCGCTTATTCGATCCTCAGCGTCATCCATCCTGCTTTCAATTCCTTCCATTGTGGTCTTCAGTTCTGATACTGTATTTGTCATTTCTGTCTGATTCTTTTTTATTATTTCAATTTCATTTTTTATACTTGTTATCTCTTTGTTTAGGTGTTCATAATGACTATCCATTGTTGCTCTAATTTCTTTGAACATCCTAACTATCATTATTCTAAATTCTGCTTCTGGTAATTTGGTTATATCTGGTTCATTCAGGTCCTTCTCTGGGGATTTCTCTTGATTCATTTGGTTTGCATTCCTCTGCCTGCCCATTTTTTCTGTGTATAAGCAAGTTGTGGCCACTGGAGTCCAGTAGGTGTTGCCTTTGTGTTCTCCAGGTGTGGTCTGTCTGCAGGCCCCCCACCCCCTCTGCCGGTGCCTAGGGTGGTTGGGTATGAGCGTTGCCAGCGCTGGCCCACTGTGGCCTTTGCTGTGATTTCTGCCTCTCCTCCGTGCGAGGGGCTGTCACTGAAGCCACAAGACTTAGCACCAAGGGTAGAGGTGAGCACCTTTGCTCAGCTGCGGACCCAGCCTATTTCCGGACTTCCGCCCAGAACCAGCAGTTGGAGCCTGCTCGCTACAGTTCCGCTGGTTAGGCGGGACTTTTGACGTGCTCTCAGCTGTGAGCTTTTGCCCGTCGGGAGCTTTAGTCCCGCCCTCGAGGCCAGGGCCCTTCTGCGCAGGGTCGGAAACCCAGGTTTATTGGGCCGGGCGTGTTTGCTGGCTTCCGCTCAGCTGCGTACTTCCGCTCGTCCCGGACTCTACCCCGCCCCGGCGTTGGAGCCTGCTCGCGCACGTATGAATGCAATCCGCGGTTTCTCCGGCCGGGCGGGGATAGTAGCGTGAGCTCAACTGCGAGCTTTTACTTTTCTCGGGGTCTAGCCCGTTCCTGCGCTCGGAGCCCGCTCGCGCACGTATAGTGGCCAACCGTGGTTTCTCCAGCCCGGGTGGTGGGGGGCTGGTAGCGTGAGCTCAGCCGAGAGCCCCTGCTTGTCCCTGGTCCTAGCCCGGTCCCAGTGGGCAGGGCCGGCTTGCGCAGGGCCTGCCTGTTCCTGGCCTCCCGCTTTGTCCCTGTAAGTGGGGTTAAAGGCGGGCTGCAGCCTCCGGACCGCTTTCGCGCGTCCCCTCCGACCCTCTGGGCTAGACCGATCTCTCACCGGCTTGGCCTCTGCCCACGCCGACAGAACCGCCTTTCAGCGTCCTGTTGCCCCAAACCCTTAAGCAGCCCTCAGCAGAGTAGGAAGGGACCTAATACTCCACACTGTAGGCCTGGGAGCTCTCTCACTTGTTTCACAGCTCAAATCTGTCCAAACACCTCTTCTAGGCTCTGGGACTGCAGGCTGGGGCTTGGTTCCTGGGACCCAGGTCCCTCCCTCTCCGCCAAACTTTCCTCCCGCCCCCCGTTTGCTCCGGGGAGCTGGGCAGCCCTCTTCGCGTTTTCGCTATTCCTACCAGTCTCAATGTGGCTTCTTCTGTGTTCCTTGGTTGAAGAGTCCACTTAGTTTAGTTCATACTTGGTTTATCCAGATGATGGTTCTTTAAATTGAGTTATAATCCACTTTGCTTCTGGGAGTTGGAAGTTGGTACGTCCGCCTACTCCGTCGCCATCTTGCTTCTCCCATTTTAACTATTTTTAAGAATAGTGTTAAGTACATTGACACTGTTGGGCAGCCAGTCTCCAGAGCTCTTTAACATCTTGCAAAACTAAAACTATACCCTTTAAACTCTCATTCCCTCCCCTCCCCCAACCCTTGACAACCACTATTCTACTTCCTGCCTCTCTAATTTTGACTACTCTGGGTTTATCAGATAAGTGGAACCATACAGTACTTTTCTGTTTGTAACTGGACTTCTCAGCATAATATCCTCAAGATTCATCCATGTTGCTATGTATATCAGAATTTCCTTCCCTTTCTAAGGCTGAATAATATTCCACTGTGTGTAAATACCACAGACTGTTTATTCATTCATCTATCTACAGACATTTGGGTTGTTTCTACCTTTTGGTTACTGTGAATAATGCTGCTAGAATAAATAGGGATGTACAAACATCTGTTTTGGTTCCTTATTTTAGTTCTTTTGGTATATACTCATAAGTGAAGTCACTGGGTCATATGGTATAGTCCTCCGTATCCACAGGTTCCACATCCTTGGATTCAGCTAACCACAGATCAAAAAAGCCTGGGGAAAAATGTCAATGTTGTTGCCGATGGGTGTACCATATAGTTTGGCCTATGATGGTTGCATCTGTACTAACCGTGTACAGATTTTTTTCTCGTCATTACTGTGTTCAGTATAACACCTATTTACACAGCACTTACATTGCATTAGGTATTATAAGTAATCAAGAGATTATTTAAAATATATGGGAGAATGTGCATAAGTTATATTAAAATACTACATGCTATTTTATATAAGGAACTTGAACATCCTTGGATTGGGGTACCTTTGAGGGGTCCTGAAACCAATCTCCTGTGTATACCAAGGGACAACTATAGCTCTGTGTCTAATTTTTGAGGAAGCAGCATACTGTTTTTCATAGTGGCTACAACATTTCACGTTTTCACCAAGTCTTCAAGGGTTCCCTCTTTTCCGCATCCTTGCCAGTACTCGGTGTTTTCTGTTATTTTGGTAATAGCCATACTAAGGAGTGTGAGGTGTTGATTTTCATTTCTCTAATGATCAGGGATGCTGAACATCTTTTCATGAGCATATTGGCCATTTGCGTATTTCTTTAGAGAAATATTTATTCATGAACTTTCAGAGTTCTTTTTTTGTTGCATTGTAGTTCTTTATACAGTCTGGGTATTAAGCCTTTTCAGATATCTGATTTGCAAACCTCTTCTGGCATTATGGAATGCACTTTTTCGTTCTTGGTTGTCCTTTGATGTGCCAAAGATTTTTATTTTCATGTCAAATTTATCTAATTTTACTTTTGTTGCCTGTGTTTTCGGTGTGATTTCAAAGAAATCATCACCAAATTCAGTGAGGTGAAGCTTTTTCTTTCTGTGGACAGTTTTTTAAAACCTAGTTTTTCGTATTCTGGTTAATGTTGCCATGAATGACTTCATGCACTTAGCTTTTTTATTCTGTTGGCATTCTTAACTTTCAGAAATAAGAATGAAATACTAAATCAGTGTTGTCCCTTGAAATCCCATCTTTTCAGATACTGGGCAGAGCAGAGGATAGGACTTGACTTTCTTCCGTTAGTAAAAGTTGTGTTTCTGAAGGGCAGGGGAGAGGCGTCTGTCGGAGAAGAACTCAGAAATGCCTTCATTGGTGATTCTCTGAAGTTAACTAACTTCCTTAGATCTTTGGGCCTGTGATTTTTGTAACAACATGGGTCACAAAGAAGGCAAGCACAGCCTCCCTGAGAGCAGCATTGAGATGAGTGTGGGCTTAGTGCAATCATTTCTTTAGCCTCAGGTCTGGGCTCTCAGAGTTGTGAGAGAGGTGAGGCTGACTGCCCCTGGCTGGTCAGGGGCGGGGGCCCTGGCTTTCCTTTGTAATACACACAGTCCAAGCTTCCCACACATTTGAAGGGGAGAAAAGTCATTCTGAAGAATTCTTCGAAGAACTCAACATTACCTAAAAATAGAATATTTTCAGAAAAATCAAAGGCTTAAAATATTCTAGCAGTTTGCCAGTATGGGCGATAAAATCGCATTTAAAGAGCATTTTTAGTTAGGGACTGTCTTTTAGTAATTAGTTAATGGAAAAGGACTCCTTTAGAATCAAATGTGTACATTTCCTTCCACTGTATTTCAGGAAACAATATCTTCAGTCCAATTTTTTTTTTTTACAGGGACAGAGAGAGAGTCAGAGAGAGGGATAGTTAGGGAAAGACAGACAGGAACGGAGAGAGGTGAGAAGCATCAATTATTAGTTTCTCGTTGCCATTGTGACATCATAGTTGTTCATTGATTGCTTTCTCACATGTGCCTTGACCGCGGGCCTTCAGCAGACCGAGCAACCCCTTGCTGGAGCCAGCGACCTTGGGTCCAAGCTGGCGAGCTTTTGTTCAAGCCAGACGGGCCCACACTCAAGCTGGCGAGCTTGGGGTCTTGAACCTGGGTCTTCCGCATCCCACTCCAACACTCTATCCACTGCGCCACCGCCTGATCAGGCACTTCTTCAGTCCAATTTTTAATAATCTGGAGAAACTTTTAAAAATTTCCATGGCAATGTTAATACATTTAGAAATAAACAATCAGTTGCTTCTTTATTTTCTCAACAGTGTTTTTACCTTTGGGAAACTCATCACACAGAGGAAGAAAATTTAGAGCCATTTTATGACTGCTGGTTCCTATTCAAAAGAAAAATGATGGTAGTTAACTTGTAGAAGCCTTCTCATCAAAGAATTCTGAAAGACATCTTTTGAAGAGCTTTTTATGTTTGTTTTTTAACTTTTTATTTTGGTTAAATAAAAAAGTACATAGAATAGTTTAATCAAGTCCGACGTTTCAGTTAGCCAGCTTCAGTAATATGAAGTCATGGCCAGCCTTATTTTATCTAAATTGCCGCTCACTTCTAATTCTCTTCAAATTATTTCTGAAACAATCCCAGTTAGCATATTATTTCATGTGTAAATACTTTCATGCACACCTCTAGAAAAAGATTACTTAAAATGTAGTCATACTTTAAAAAATTAATAGTAATTCACTAATATAATCTGATACCCAGCAATGATCATTTATCTTATTTTTTCTAACTTTGCCTCTTTTTTTATAAGGAAAAAGTACATACATTAAACACTATAATTGTGTAAACATCACAGTGTAACCGCTTTGGTAGAGAGAAAGTTACAGGGCATTTTCAGCATCCTCCCTTAGGCTTCTTTTCAGCTGATACTTCCACAAAGGTGCCACTGTTCTCACATCTGTCATCAGAATAGTGGTTTTAGACTTCAGATAAATGGGATGATTTAGTATGTGCTCTTTTGTGTGGCTTCTTCCACTCAACATCAAGTCCATGAGATTGATTCACGTTTTCATTTAGCAATACTACTTTTTCTTGGCTGTGAACTATTCCATTGAATGACTGTGCTTCAGTTATTTGATCTATGCTACTGTTGATGGACGTTTGAATTGTTACCAGTTGGAGGCTACTTTGAATAGTACTGCTGTTAACACACCACACATGTCTATTGGGGACATAATAATTCAACTCGTGTGTGTGTGTGTGTGTGTGTGTGTGTGTGCACGCGCATGCACACATAGGAATGAAGTTAACCGGATCATGAAGTAGGCATATGTTTAGCTTTGGTACATACTGCTAAGCAATGTATGAGAGTTGCAGCTGCTCCACATCCTCACTAACAGTTGGTGTTGTCAGTCCTTATATCAATAAGGATGTCCAACCTGAGGAGAGTATAGTGGTTTCTCATTTTGGTTTTAATTTGTGTTTTCTTAATAACGAATGCTTGTCAGCACTTGCTGGTATGTTTATTGGCTTTCAGGCATCCTCTTTATGATGTGCCTATTCAAGACTTTCGGCTTTTTTTTTTTAACTGGGTTGTCATTTTCTTACTGAGTCATAGAAATTCCGTACATATTCTAGAGATGAGCACTTTGATGTTTATTGTAAATATCTTCTGTGATTTTATTTTTTCAGTATCTTATAAGTGAATGGAAATTCTTAATTTTAATTGTTTTGATATTAGATAATGTAGGTCTTTAGCTTTTGTTGTTCTTTAGATTTCATTTGAAGTATCTTGCTTTTCCATATAAATTTTAGAATCAACCTTTCAACACACACAGATTTTACTTGGGATTGCGATGTAAGGGAAATTATTATTTTAGCAATATTGAGTGTTCTGTTCCATAAAAATTATGTGTCTTTCTTTTATTTTAGAGAAAGCAAGAGAGGGACAAACAGGAAGGGAGAGAGATGAGAAGCATTAACTTGTAGTTGCGGTACCTTACTTAGTTGTCCATTGACTGCTTTCTCACATGGGCCTTGATGGGGGTTGCGGGGGGGTTCAGCTGAGCCAGTGACCATGGGTCATGTCTATGATCCCATGCTCAAGCTGGTGAGCCCACATTCAAACTGGTGACCTTAGGGTTTCTAAGCTGGGTCCTCTGCATCCCAAGCCGACTCTCTGTCCACTATTCCACCACCTGGTCAGGCAAGACCCTAATATATTTTTAAAACTCATTTCATTTCTGCTATAATAAGATATCCTAGGCCCTTCCTAAACATTTCTTGCCCATGACCTGAAATCAGCCATTTCTTCAAGGAGCCAAGGTCTCCTTTACTTAATCTATTTAGAGAGGCCGCTAGGCATGCTCAGTGCTGCTGGTGGTCATTGTTTTTAGTCTTTTTTAGTAGATAGAGCTAGAAAATATGTATTTTTATTGAATTTATTAGGGTGACATTGGTTAATAAAATTATATAGGTTTCAGGTGTACAATACTATAATACATCAACTGTATATTGTATTGTGTGTTCACTTACCCCAAGTCAAGTCTCCTTCCATCACAATTTATCCTTCCTATACCGCCTTCTTCCTTAAAAATGAAAAATTATATAGCCTGACTAGGTGGGTAAAGCATTAGCCTGGGATGCAAAGGACCCAGGTTCCAAACCCCGAGGTCGCCAGCTTGAGTGCCGGCTCACCTGCTTGAGCGTGGGTTCATAGACATGATGCCAAGGTCATTGCCTTGAAGTCCAAGGTCATTGGTTTGAGTAAGGGATCAGCTGGAGCCCCCCCCCCCCCGCATCAAGGCACATATGAGAAAGCAATTAATGAACAACTAATGTGCCATAACTACGAGTTGATGCTTCTCACTTCCCTCCCTTCCTGTGTCTCTTTTGCTAGAAAAATAAAAAGTACAATGAGTTTGCATTGATTTTACAGTGCATATTCTGGACTATAAGATTTTGAATTAACTGTATGCTTTTTCCTACACACAAAATCCTGGGTCTCGAGATGCCAGCATATCTCCACGTTGCTTTATCAAATTACAAACCCAACAGCCTTTTACAGTAGCACTTACAACTTGATTGGTAAAAATATGATTACCAATAACACAATTTAAAAATATTTGCCATCTCTTGGGATCTGTCTGTAAGAGTATTTCATAATAAGGATGTGCTGTCAGGTTGCTGTGTTTCAAAAGTCTTCTGGAATAGTTCTCTGTGCAGTTATTTTACCAACTGAGTTTACACTTAGGTACATTTAATTCACTTTTTTTAGAGATTACTTTATTAAAATTTAATTTAATATTATTATGTACAATATTTACATGGTTCCAAAGTCAGACATACAAAACAAAATATATGTAAATGAGCTTTGTTTCTATCCTTGTTGCTTTTTCCCTACTCCATCTCTCACCTTCTAGATATCCACTAGCAGTGGTAGTCAACCTGGTCCCTACCGCCCACTAGGGGCGCTCCAGCTTTCATGGTGGGCGGTAGCGGAGCAACCAAAGTATAAATAAAAAGATAGATTTAACTATAGTAAATTGTTTTATAAAGATTTATTCTGCCAAACTTAGCAAAAATCTGACATAAAGTACTTGGTAAGTAATTATTATTATATGCTTTAACTTGCTGTAAGTCTGCTTTATAAATTTTATAAAGTAGAGTTACTTCCGTACTTTATAAATCACCATTACTATGGAACCGGTGGGCGGTTAGAAAATTTTACTACTAACAGAGATACAAAAGTGGGCGGTAGGTATAAAAAGGTTGACTACCCCTGCACTAAAACAATAGACTCAGTTATCCTACCATTTCTTTTTCAGGAAATAATACATATGTTTATATCATACTTTCTTTGAAATAAGTGTGGTTTCCACTGTGTGGCTATTTCATTTTCCCCCACTTCCTTTTACATATCTTTGGGTATCTAGAAAGGTTTGTATTTTGGCTCTTAAAGTTTCCCTTTATATTTAACCTTTACATGTTACCCTCCTTCCCCTTGTGTTCTGGTTGTTGCTCATTGGTTCAAATTACGAGCATACTGAAATGAACCAGGAGCCTTTTGCTTCTTCTCCCTGAGCATTGGTCTGTAATGGTCCTTGTACTCTTTGGGAACGTTTTCAAATCTCCAAAGTGAATAAATTTTTTTTTTTTGAAAAAAATGTGTGGGCCAGAGTTAAGATAAGGTAAATAATAAAAAAAAAAAAGATAAGGTAAATCAACGTAAGATCACTTGAAGTATGTGTGTTAAAAAGCAAGTAAATCAGTGGTTCTTAACCTTTTTTGAGGTACCGAACCCACCAGTTTCATATGCGCATTCACCGAACCCTTCTTTAGTGATAAGTAAAATACGATTTTTTTCACCAAATTTAGTTTCGCCAGTGCGAGACTTAGAATTGCTCAGCTTGGCATTGCATATCATGCAGATAGGACGCTGACTCCCATCCCGTTCCATGATACATGTGAATCCATGTTGTACATATTTGCCCAACCACTTTCTTTTTTTGCTCGACATATTTAATATGGATTAAAATATTAAGAAAGAAACCACCCGACGTACAACCACGACAGCCGTTGACCACTGCGCGCACTAAATCCCCCGCAGCACTGGTTGGCCAAGCAATGTAACGTGATCCTCTGCAGCAAGTGATGGCCAAGCGGGGCGTGTCATCACGACTTTACACAAGTGTGTCTTTACCTCCGTGGCAGAGGTTTCTCCAAACCCCTGAGACCGACTCATCGAACCCCTAGGGTTCGATAGAACCCAGGTTAAGAACCACTGAAGTAAATGAAACAAGTGATTCTTGTTAAAGAAAGCTCTTATGACACCAGGCAGTGCAGCATCTGAGATGACACCTGCTTAATGATCAGTTCATTACTGTCTACTGTACCCAGGTGCTGTGAGGTTTACAGAGACAGTGTTCAAGGAGGAAGAAATGTTTCCATTAGACTGGTGTAAGACTTAAATTATAAGATGGTGTGTCGGGAGCTCTGTGAAAAAGGTGAAAGGATTAAATACGAATTGGTAGTTACCTAATAATCACAGGAAAATTAGGGAATACAGTCAACAATATTGTAACAAGTATAAGTATGGGGCCGAGTGGGTACTTGAGTATCGGGCACCACTCTGTAAAGCATATGATTGTTTAACCACGATGCTGTACACCTGACACTGAGCAGCATTGAATGTAAGCTGTAACTGAAAAATAAAGAAATAAAACAAGCATTGGGCAATTGGAAAAAAATAAAGATGATGTGCTATGCAGAGTACTAATGGCTAGGCTAGGTACTGTGTACTGTGAATAATTGATAGCCATAGCTGTCAGAAGCCTAATTTTAGTCAAGAACAAGAAGCACTTGTAGCAGCACTAGGATGTATTTTAAGCTTCCTTCCTTTCTTAAATGGCGAAGTGTTAACATGTGAGCAAGGAAAGGGGCACGAAGGGGAAAGCCATGCGAATCAGCCCTTGATTGGGACTTGTCTATCCCTGCAAGGCAGAGTCTCTGCCGAGGCGAGTTTAACGCTGGGCCCACCGGGCACATTATCTGGGCCCTGACTTCTGAAGGGCCCCGCAAAATCCCAACTTTACACTTTTTTCTAATGACACCAAGTTTGGTTTTATATGTGCAATTTTAACATTAATAGTGCATAATAATTTTTATTTATTTAAAAACATGGTTAACATGTATTTTTATTTTTCCTGTCTCTTTTTTAAGGGGCCTAATATTTTATTCTGTACCCGGGGTCTCAACCGACCTTAATCTGCCTCTGAGTCTCTGTCAAGTAGATGGAAGAAACATTTTAGCAGGAGGTTAACATTCCAAATAAATTGAGTTCCTGTTCCTGCTACTGCTACCCCTTTTCCTCCCCACACCCCCAGCATGTGCACCACACTCCAAGAGGAAATGGGTGTGCATAGCATTTGACCCAGCAGTGCCACCTCTAGCAATTTATTCCAGGGGTGTTATCTGGACTTGCTTGCAAAGGTATATGTACAAAGTTGTTCGTCTGAGCACTGGGTATACATGTGTGTATGTACGTATGTGTATATGAGTGTGTATATTTATATACATATGTACATGTAAATATGCATGTTCTCCTTTCCATACTCATCCCCCACCCCCCACCCCCCCCCCCCACACACACTCCCTTTGGACACAAACTAAATTTCCAATAGGGGACTGACTAAATACATCATTCTTGCCATTTTTTAAAAAAAATGACCGTATATTTTTTACATAATAAAAAATTAATACAATTATTTTCTTCTAAGAAGGCAGTTATAACTTGCATTCCTTTTAGAGCAATTTATAGAGATTTGCTATGAATTTGAAGCAGAAAGTTTAAATTCTTTAAATTGAATTGGTAATAGTTTGATTTGGTGTCATGTTGGGCTGACATATGACATTGGTTAATGACTATGCATAACAGTAGGGGATGAGTGACTCCCGGGAGGCATTCTTAAAGCTCTTTCAGTGGGATAGGAGAATTTGTATGGTCTGAACCTATAGAAAAACCCTTTGATCTATGCTAAAAGAATGATGCTTATTTTATGTGTGTAAAATTTTGAACACGTTTTGCATTTTTAAAATGAATATTAACCATCTTTATTTGGCCATATGTTTGCGGATGTAGGATTGGTTACTAAGGCAGTCTCTGTTAGAATTGACTACTGTTTGCCTGGCTTTGAAGCAGCAGAGTCTGCCTTGGCAGACAGTCCTAATAGCCTCCATGCATCTTTAACGTTTTTCTTAGGGTAATTTAATTTGCTTGAAGGCCTTAACTTCTCTCCAATTATTAGGAATATATATCATGATCCCTATATGTCAAATGATCTTAAAATAAAAGTTTACTTAACAATAATTTTATTTTGTTGTTTTTTTTTAACAGAAATCATAGCCCACTAATGAGTTTTGGAGCCAGCTTTGTGAGTTTTTTGGTAAGTTAATATAGGGAGAGGTACTGGCATGAAGGAAGTTAATATATAATGTATGATTTTTAGTAATAACTGTTGATATAGATCTGCAGTTGTGAAAGATACTGTAGAGATTAACACTGGAGTGAAGTTTTTGCATATTAACCAGCACCTACCTATAAGATATCTTCTTTCCTAATTTTAAAAATAAAATTATTATCCCTTGTAGAGTATTCTATTTTTCTGAACCACAGTCCATTTTAAATAAAAATTATAACTGAAAGATCTTTTCAAAAATTTAAACTGTATTCAAGTTTAAAAGACCCACCTTTGGGTAATTAAGGCTTGCTTTAAAATTATTAAATAAATGTGGACTGGAAGACAAGTTAAATTAGTGAAGCTAAGGTTCATCACTTACCATTACATTTTTTTTTTAATTCATTTTAGAGAGGAGACACAGAGTGAGAGAGAGAGAGAGAGAGAAAGGAGAAAGGGGGGAGGAGCTGGAAGCATCAACTCCCATATGTGCCTTGACCAGACCAGTGCAGGGTTTTGAACTGGTGACCTCAGTGTTACCAGGTCGACGCTTTATCCACTGCGCCACCACAGGTCAGGCTACCATTACATTTTTTGAAATGTAATTTAATAATTAGGAGTTGAGGGAATAGGTTGCAGTTAGGTGTTAAAGTAAATTATAGAAAAGTGGATGCTTTTATTTTTTAGGAACATCACGTAAACTACTTTGAAACATAATTAAAAAAAACCGTCATAGAATTGTATAACAAATAAAAAAACAAGTAAAAAAGAAAGAAAAAATGTCACAAGTAGAAACTAATAGAAGAAGCATTTAGATTCCAGATTTTAAAAGATAGTAAATAGCAAATGGGTTATATGCAACCTGGCTGTGCCCAGCCACAGGCACTTTGTCAACCTCTGATCACATGGATTTTCATTCAAGCTGTTTATTTTCTATTATTTCCAGGTAATACTATAAAAATTTTGAGGTTTACTTTTTGCAAGAAAACAGAGTTCTTTACCTTAAGGAAAATAGTACTCAGTGGGTTGGGATTCTAATTCTAACCTGTTGGAGATACAGCCAAGAGCTTGGCTCAGGTGGAGGATTGGGATGGGAAGACTTGGACAAAGGCGGCTGTGGTCTGCTTTGGCTAGGTTGGAAAAGTAGGTTAGAGTCATAGTGAGGAGGCCTACAGTGCCAAGGCAGAGCTGGCCGAGGGTGGTAGGGACAGAAAGCTATATACAAGTTCATTAGGTCCTTCCAAGAACACGGTGTCCTGGGTCTGCCTCGGTAGCCCAGTTATCTCAGGAACCTTAGTACTGCTGGGTGAAAATATCAAGTTTTCAGCACAGAAGGGATGGATTGCTCCTACCCAGTGAAATGTGGCCTGAAAAAACCTACCAGGATTGGTTGTTTGGAAACAGCTGGCAGTGGAAGTTTTTACTGTGGACGATAGGAGTGCCTTATAAGTGAACCCACTGGAATTGCTGTACCTGAAAAGACTGATTTTCAAAGAACACCTACTAGCTGAAGTTTCATTAGTGTCTTTGTGCAGTACTTGATGGAACCAGCAATTTCTCTGTGGTTAGAATGTCCTTTCCAATGAGACACTGTTGTAAAAACTGAAATAAGTGGACCAACCAGGAATTATATAGGGGTTTTGTTACTGTATTTATAACTAAACATTGTAGAGCAGTAAGTGTAGGGCGTTTGTTACCATGTGTTTTTTCATGTTGGTGTAATAGGTATATTGTTTCATACTGAGATTACAGTTTTTGTTTGTTTAAATGAATAGGGTATGCTGTAACATTCTAATTTTTACTTAAAACAAATAATTTGAATGTTCTTTGGGATTTTGTTGTAATAAATCGCTGTAAATTTTCACACACTTACTGATTCATTCATTCTTTTCTCGTTTCTTTCTTGGAAGAATGCCATGATGACATTTGAGGAAGAAAAAATGCAGTTGGCATGTGATGACTTAAAAACTACAGAAAAGCTGTGTGAAAGTGAGGAGGCTGGAGTAATTGAAACAATCAAGAATAAAATTAAGAAGAATGTAGGTACCATGTCTTTAGGTTATGAACTAACTGTGCTAGTCCTTTAGGACATGACTTATTTACTTGGTTTTGATATTTAGAATATGACTGAAGCACTAAAGGTTTCTTAAGGCTCTTGACTACATAACATGTATTCTTAAAACAAGAGGAGCCCCCTTCAGTCATAAGAGCCATTCAGTGCATGCTCCTTTGGTATCTTAAAATTATCTTTTGCCATAATTGGCCACGTGACAAAGGCTTTGAAATGAGTCTTTCACATATGTAATACAGATACATTGCATTTGGGCATAATTTAGGAAGTCAGATGTTCACCTAATTTTCCTTGGGCCTCACCACCTTTGGTTACAAATAAAGTCATAACAACATCATAATCTACTTTTCCGGATTTCTCTTTTAAATTCCAGTGCAAGAGTCGAGTCGTTTGTTGGCTTTGGAGAGGCATCCACCTGCCCCTAATGTTTCCAGAGTGCCAGGGGTTACACATGTCACATATTTAGCCAACTGACCCGTCTCTGCATTATAGTCACCAGAACCACCTGTATTTTTTCCTGTCAGTCCAGATCCTTCATCTCTGCTCTTGCTTATGGCATTCACCATGAGGAAGCCACCAATGGGTTGAGAATATTGTTTCCTAATGCTCCTGAAGGGTTAGAGTTTTTCTTGATTCCCCTCACTCCAAACTCTGAAACTAACCAATGACCAAGTCCTGTTGACTCCCTTTCTTAAATACCTTCTGAATTCATCTACTTCTCCCATCCTCCTGCCATTTCCCAAGGTCAGCCAGCCACCAACCCTATTTGCCGAAGACAACTCTTACTGGAATTTCTGCTTCTATGCTTACTGTTCTGTAATTCATTCTCCATAACACAGTCACTAAAATGCAGATACAGTGGTACCTTGAGATATGAACAAACCAACATACAAATTTTTTTTTTTTTTAAAGATACGAGCTGCAGCTCCTTTCATATTTTTGTTTGAAATCTGAGTGGAACTCCGAGATAGGAGTCGTGATTTGTGAAGCTGCTGCTAGTTGGTGCGTTGGCACATGGGTCTGGTATCGGTAGTTTGATATACGAGTTGACTGACCTATGAGCTCAGTTACAGAACGAATTAAATTCGTATCTTAAGGTACCACTGTACTAGATTGCTGACTTCCCTGTCCCTCACTATTATCATGACAATTAAGTCCAAGCTCCTTCATGTGGCTGAGTTGGCATTTATTTTTGCTCTTTCTAGAATATTCTCCTTCTTCTTGACCTGTACTCATTCTTCTTTCTAGATGTCCTTTACTCCAAGGACTCTTGCCTGAGCCCCCAAGCCCTGTTGGGTGTGTCTTGTACAGGGTCCCATAACGGTTCCTTGTACCCTATCCTTCAGAGCACTTACTGCACTGCATTGTAAAAAGTCAGCATTCCCTCACTAGGCTGTGGGCTTATTTACATGCCTATCTTCTGTATCTAGAGCCATACCTAGCACATACATTAATAATTAACATTTGTAATGGATCCTTGCAATTTAAAAAGTGTTTTCACATACAGTGTCTCATTAGCCCTTCCAGCAACACTCCAGAGTGGATGTTATTATAAGCAAAGACACAGAAGCACCAATAGATTGACTTTACCTAAGCAAAGTGCTGAGTGCTGGGACTAGATCAGGAACAACTGTGACCATGATGCTTAATAACCAGTCATTTTGTCATGTATACTATGTATGCTGTGGTCATATTTGTAAAAACCTTATCACTTCTTATATCATTATGAAAACTATTTCTCTTATTTTGTTCACTTTGTATTCAGAATGAAGTGTTCTCTTTCAAAGTGATTTTTCTATATTTAGAAACATTCTTTATGATAAAGACCAACATCTTATAAAAAGTAGCAATTTTTGGTTTTACTTTTTTGCTCCTTGTGTTTGTTTTTGAAGGCCGTGAAATTATTACTGAAGTCCTGAGCATGAGTTTCCTAATATACTTAAATGACCTACAATTTAGTAATGTATAGCACAGATATAAACTATTATTTTATAGAGAGAGTCACCTTAAATAGAATATGACTTAAATTTCAAATTCAATTTGTGACTCATTCAAAGCTAATTTTTAATTCCAGGGTATTCTCTTCCTAACAAAATGTAAACAGTTTCCAACCCTCACATCTCAGTTGCATGTATCCAGGGACTAAGCCTTAATTAACATTGGTCTTACCTGAAAGCTACAAAATGGCTTTTTAGTTTATCTACTTTGGGGAATGTTTTGTTTCTTTAATGATATTTTATTTTGGATAAGTGGGAACTTACATTGTTTTTAAAAAGGTGAAATCTTGAACTTCTATGTTGGCTTTCCTGTTTCCCATGAACTCAGTTTTTATCATTTAGAATATTTGTCCTTGAGTTATAATGTTCAGCATTATATTGTGAGCAAAATTAAGCTAGACCTTGTGGCAATATAGAACTACCAAACTCATAGTATAAATTTGGTCTTGGCTTTTAGTGACTGTCATATTTTAGGGAAATTATTTTGCACAATAATTGAATAGTTGTTCGGAAGGAGTATTATTCTTGTGTATGACTTATCATGTGTACTTTCTTCCCACCAAACAGGTTGATGTCCGAAAATCCACCCCCTCTATGGTTGATCGACTTCAGAGGCAGATCATCATAGCTGACTGTCAAGTTTACCTGGCTGTGCTCTCGTTTGTAAAGCAAGAATTGTCAGGTATTATGAATCATCATTGTTAAAGGCTTTCACTATTCATTGTGCTAAGTGGTCAGTACTCTTTAAAACACCTCATATTTCAGTCTTTGAAAGTATGTGCCACCTCTTTGGGGCAAGATACCAGTTTATTACTTGGGAAGTTGAAACCCATGGTTGCTTAAGGTATGTTTAGTGGATTACTTTTAGTACCAAAGTCTTTGTTCATCCTCTTATCTCAAGACAGTTGCCATGCTTAGAGAAATTACCAGTGCCATAGACAGATTTTGTTCTTGGTGGGAATTACCTTTACAGTGCTACATGACTGTGATAATTACCTATACAGTGAAATATGACTGGTTTACATTTACGTTTTCAGGAAGTTGTTACTGAAAGCCTGAGCACATGCTAAAGATTTTCTGATATACTTGACTGACCTACATTTTAACCTTTAGTCAGAGATAGAGACTAATTTCTTCCTTAGTTCAAGAGAAATGTTTTGTCCAATTTTGTAGCTTTACTATCTTGAGTGGTATAGACTCAAATTGAGTTTCTGATAGCTTGCTGTAAGAATGTGCCCAACACTGACACTAATTTTTTGCTTATGTGGTTATGTATCTCGGGTACTGACAATAGAATTTGGCCATGGTAGATAGAATTTACATGGGGGAAGAAATTTAAAAGGAAATCAATTAAAATTTGCAATCAGAAAAGCATTTTTTTCCAAACCTTAAATGAAGAAGTGCATATTGCTGCTAAGTTATAATACATCCTTTTCTTACTAGACTATCAAAACTAATTCTCTTCAGTTCTCTTTCTTACAGTTGAGGATGGGACTTTCTAGAATTTATTCTTTAAATATGATCTATGGGCCTGACCTGGTGGCGACGCAGTGGATAGAGCGTCGGACTGGGATGCAGAAGACCCAGGTTCGAGACCCCGAGGTCACCAGCTTGAGCGCGGGCCCATCTGACTTGAGCAAGAAGCTCGCCAGCTTGGACCCAAGGTCGCTGGCTCCAGCAAGGTGTTGCTCGGTCTGCTGAAGGCCCACGGTCAAGGCACATGTGAGAAAGCAATCAGTGAACAACTAAGGTGTCGCAATGAAAAACTGATGATTGATGCTTCTCATCTCTCTCCATTTCCGCCTGTCTCTTTCTGTCTATCCCTCTCTCTGACTCTCTCTGTCCCTGTAAAAAAAAAAAAAAAGAAAAAAAATTCCTGTTGAAAAAGAAGGACAAATGTAATACAATGTTTGGGTAATAAGGGGTAAGGGTATCTGGGAATTCTCTGTATTAATCTTGCAACGCTTCTATCAGTCTGGAAGTATATAAAAATTGAAAAGTTAATACATTTAGCCTTCATTTGTTTATTCGCTGGTCCATTAAACAAATAATGATTGAGCACATCCAGTGTGCCAGGCACTGTGTTACCGGACCAGATATGGCCGTGGTCTCTGTCATCATGAAATTGAGAATCACCAGTTAGTAGTATTTACTTTTAAAATTTACTCTGATAATAAAATTACTGATCATTGTTATAGAGAATATGGAAAATAAATAAAAGTAAGAAAGAGAGCAAATCACCACTAATCTCACCACTTGGAAAAAATATCACTCTTTTTTGCTAAGGATCTATCTTAAATTTCTGTGTATTTCTTTTCTGGAATTGAATCTGTAGAGTTTTATATCTGACTCTTTCCTCCTAGATTATATTTTATATTTTCTCACATAATTTCAAAATATAATTTTAAATAATAGCATATTTTATCGTGGACATTCTGTGATTTATTGAAACAATTCCTCTTGGATATTCAGGTGTTCTTTTTATTTTTTTTTGGTTGTTAGTAAAGCTAAACCTATTTTTATATTTTTTCCATATACACTATACTTCTTTGGCCTTTACTCATTCTCCCAGTAGGTTGATATTAATTATTTAACCCTGTTTTCATAAAATTTTAACAGTACTCTTGGCCCTTCCTGAACTCATATAATTTATTGAATGTAATATTAATATTGAAGTGAAATTCTGACAGACATGAAAACCTCGGGTTCTAATAGATGTACGGAGCAGTCATTTGCTTTATAAACATTTCATTGTTTCAAATCAACAAATATAATTAACAGGGGGCTTTATTTTCCTTTTAGAAACACTGGGTTATTAACAAAAAATATTTACTTCTTTATTGGGGTTCGTTTCTTCGAAAACATTTTTGAAGGATAATTTTCTTGGGAAAATAACTCGTCCTTGGACATGTTTGTTATAGTTGCCCCTCCCCCATCCCTTGAGTGGTTGGCAAAGAATTGGGAGGGGGGGTGCACATGCTCACCTGGTGAATGTGAGCCTGTGTGGATTCTTTTAATTTCTTTATACTTTTAAAACAGTTCTTGTTTTGTTTTGTTTTTACAGGGACAGAGAGAGAGAGTCAGAGAGAGGGATAGATAGGGACAGACAGACAGGAACAGAAAGAGGTGAGAAGCATCAGTCATTAGTTTTTCGTTGCCGTCGCAACACCTTAGTTGTTCATTGATTGCTCTCTCACATGTGCCTTGACCGCGGGCCTTCAGCAGACCGAACAACCCCTTGCTGGAGCCAGAGACCTTGGGTCCAAGCTGATGAGCTTTAGCTCAAGCCAGATGGGCCCGTGCTCAAGCTGGCGACCTTGGGGTCTCGAACCTGGGTCTTCCGCATCCCAGTCTGACGCTCTATCCACTGCACCACTGCCTGGTCAGGCCAGTTCTTGTTCTTTATGTCATTTGAATGTCTGTATAATCAATTGCTCTCTTTATTTTCCCATACTGCTTATAAGTATCTTTTAAGCATAATATCCAATGGTTTTTTTTCCTATTAGTGAACATGTATTACTTCTGTAATAAAAAGAAATTATTTTTTAAACCTCTTTTATGGCACTTGCCACCTTGTTTTTTATTTCCTTTATTCCCTTTTGGACTTCCAGGATTGGCCCATGTCTCTCTCTCTTTTTTTTTTTTTTTTTTTTGCATAATATATGCTCAACAAATTTTCCTCAAATGAGATTGTATTCCTTCTTTTACTGGTGAGGCAGTTGAAGCTGAATGACTTGGTTGAGATTGAGCAGTTTGCACTGCTTGTTGGGAATGACAGATTCGGCACCTGAGCCACCAGTTTTTTATTCCACACCTGAGTTCCTAGTGTCTGCACCATTTCCTATCTCCTTCGTCTGGTTACTTGAACCCCCCCACCTTCAAAGTGTCCCAGAAACCTGGATTTCTCAAGCCTTCTCTCTCACCACTCATGCCCACTCTCTCCTGACATCCTGAGAAACTAACCCCTGGATGATTGTAAGTAACAGCCTGCTGTCAGCTCACACTTCTCTAGGCCACATTCTCTATGTGGCCATTGGAACCATCTTACCAAAAGTTGATACACCTATGCTTAAACACTTAGCTGCTCTGCACCACTGTAAAGGAAAGTCCAGATCCCTTCCTCAGGTGGCATGTAAATCTCTGGTCCCTGCCCCGCCTTCCTGCATTCCCATCACTGCACCTCGCTAAGTGAAGCTTACAGGTCCCGAATGCCCCATGTGCACACACCGTCTCAGCCCAGAATGCCCCCACCCCTTTCTCTGTCTCTCCCTCACCCATCCAGGTGCAGCCAACTTCCTTCATGGTTTCCTTCCTTGTTGACTTCATCATCTGGCGTGTGTTGCTCTGTGTATACCCTGTACATAACCATAAAATTAAGCACATAGCAATACCTTGACACATGAGCACTTTAAATCACGAGCGATTTGAGAGACGAGCAGTCACTCGCAGGATTCTTTGCTTTAAGTCATAAGTGGATATTTGAATCACAAGTTCCCACCACCCTACACTAGATGGCCTAATGAATGTTCTAAAAGAGAGGAAGAAACAAACTTGCATGGAAAGGTTTTCGTTGAAACAAACTCTAAGTGAAAGTGACGAAAGTGACAAAAAAGCCAAAAGTAAGTAAAGAAAGTGATGATGATTAAGCATAGTAAAATAATTAGCAATTAAGTTTAACAATAAAGTTACATATCATACGTAGTGTATAAGTTAAATTTTGCAATTAAATGTAGAATTAAGTGTGTAGAGAGTAAGTTATGTTAAGCGATAGCACACGAAATGAAAACGTCCTCTGCCAGTCTCCTCCCCCTCTGCCAGCATCTTCGCCTGTCCTTGAAGGTAAATACACTTCATAAACCAGATTTTTTCTTTGCCTTCTCTTTTATTATGTATGTATGTATATATATGTATGTATGTATGTATGTATATGTATTTGTTATTTATAAAGTACATTTTTTTATTTAAAAGCATATAAAACAAAAAATTAGTGTGGTTTTTGGGGGCTGGAACGGATTAATTGCATTCCCATTAATGTAAATGGGGAAATTCGATTTGACACACAAGCAAATTGACACACGAGCTCAGCCATGAAACAAATTAAACTCGTGTGTCAAGGTACCACTGTACAGATTTTTATTTACACATCTGTCTACGGTATTAGACTACAAACTTCTTGAAGTCAGGGACTATGTCTACCTGCTTTCCTTTCCCCCACATTTACTGAGTGCTGACTATGTGTCAGGCACTGTGAGGTAATAGATCGTAGTGGTCTAGAGATGAATGAAGTGTAGTTCTTGCCCTGAAGGAACTGATGACTTAGCAGGGGAAGAAGAGGAGGAAATAAATTATAATTCAGGGTGATACTTTAACCAGCAGACACAAAAGTTAGTCATAGGGGTTGCGCAGGCAATGTGTGGTTCCTAATCTCTGCCTGGGAAGATCAGGGATGCCTGGTCCTGTCCCTGAGCAGAGTTACAAGGAACGGAAGTCCATTTCTTCTCTATGTCTCTGGCACCTGATATGGTACCTTTGCCTAGCACATGGTGGGTGTGTAATATGTGAATTAAAGGAAGGGTGATGGCATTCAGGAAAGAGATGCATGATATTGAGCCCCAGGAAGCCCCAAGAATAGTTGGGATTGGGGAATTGAATTCATTGGAAGTCTGTTGGCTGCAGGTAAAGATGATAAGGAAGAGTTAGGCTGGCTAGCTAAAGCATAATCATCTGTTCTCTCTTCCAGAGTTTGTTATGTGGGTTACAAGAAAAGCAAGCCCAAACTCTTTTTCCATTACAGGGTTAATCAACCTCATCCAGGACAGTGAGCAGACAGAATGCTGTAGCAAGAGCTCTCACCAGGCATAGTCCTCACAGAAACATCTACAGTTTTTCTCCAAGGTCAATTTGCTATAGCTTGATATTTTCATTTTCCAGACAACCCTTGCCCTTTGCCAGGAAGGACTTCTGCAGCTCGTCCCCAACCCTGCATCCTCTCTCCCCTCCATCATCTCCCAGCTGATTGAGGCTGGCCCCCATGGGGGAGGGCAGATGGTCTGGGGTTTCGCTCTCTGTGTCCTCCTCCACAGGCACAGGTAGTGACTGAATGATTTATAGTTGACCTTTCAGGGGAGCCATAGGAAGGCCATGCAGAGTGTGTCGCTCTTCAGTATGGCTCCTCTGCTTGTTGGGAAGGTGTGCTCACTGGCCACATTGCTGCTCCACTGAGCTGCAGTGGCGGAGGTCGGTCGGTCAGTCTGTCTGTCTGGAGCCAGTCAACACCGGCCTGAGGTTCTCTCAGCCTTGGCTCCTCCCCGGGGTCTGGCTGTGTTCAGACATTGGACACAGTATTTGGGAGTGGGTGTAAGGTGAGTCCTGGGGAAACTGTTTCAACAAATTGAACTTAGTAAGTAGTAAAAACATAATCTCTCTACACGTGGATTAACTTTGGCACATTTTTAGTTTATAGTCTTTGACTTAGTCAAAACCTGGGGCTCTGTTTTCCTGACTCAAATCAAGTTCATTATAGCTTGTTACCCTCACCTTCAACATCTGCTTTTAAACACTGGGACCGAAGCGCCTATCTTAAGAAATGAAAGATATGTTGAATTAAGTTCATTTTCGTTCTATAAACATGGCTGTTTTATCTTACCAGGTTTTGTTTTTATTAACTGAGGTCTGTGCAGTTAGGATAGACTTTCGGGTTTGTTCCCATTGCTACCTGCCATCCTTTTCTGTAACTCTTTGCCTGAGATCTGGATTGCTCCAGTTCCTCTCCCTAATACTGGTTCCTTCAGCCCAAATCTTAGAAGTTCCCTGCTTCTCCTGTGCTGGTGTCCATGCCTCAGCTGGACCTCAGGGGCCCCCATAGTCTGAGCACACCATCCCTGTCCCTTTGTCCCAGTGTCCCCTGTCATACTCTGCCTCGGAACTGTGTGTCCATCTGAGCCTTCATCTGCACATTCCTGCTTCTTGCTCCTGATGCTGCTTTCCCTAAATGGAAGCCCCAGTCCCTTAGAAAAGCTGCTGCAGCCTGGAGAATACAGGGTAAAATGGGGATACTTTTCCCCTCTACATTGCCAGATAGGCATGGGGGTAGGAGGGAGTAAAATTTTCTGCTGAAATCCTGCCATATTTATTTTGTACTTTTTAATTTATGTGTGTGCTTATTACATAGGAAAAAACCTAAGGACAAGAAGGAAATAAAATATTTACCTGTAATCTCGAAATTATTTGTTTTCATTTTCTATGGATGGCCCGGTGGAGCATAAGCAAACATACATAGTCTTAGTTACCCAATTATGTTTTTCATTTGTTTTACCTTTTAATTTTATTGTGGGCATGTGGCGGGCTGAGATTAGGTATGTCTTCTAGTTCTTTTGTATCCCTGAGGCGCCAAAATCAGTCCTAGGCACAAAATAGGAACTTAAGAGTTGAATAATGTTTTTAAGGTTTTGCAAGTTTTCTTTTTCTTTCATTTTGTTACCTGTAGCTTTATTTCTCTTCAGTTAGAGACCAAATGCTTTTGTGTTCTCAAGAATATATATCATTTTAGTTTCCAGGTTATCTTTTTCTGTTTTTTAATTTTTTAAATTTAGCTCTTGGGCCTTTTGAATCATAAACTGAGTCATCTTTCAGTGTGTGGCATATTGGAGCAGCCTAAATGCTTTGTTAGCATACAGAAGATTCCAGGGTTTCCTCAAAAACATTTCTCTTCCCACAGTACTCTGTCTAGGAGGAAAAAGTCATTGAGACTCTCGAAGGCACAATGCATGTTTTATTTCTTATTCAGTATCTGAAATGTAATACTTGCTCACATAATTTTGTTAATTGAAGTGAATGAAAATAAATTGTTTCAAATGTGTTACTTTTATAATTATAAAGTTATAAAAGTAGCTCCCTTTAAAAAAAAGCTTTTGTGGACTGATTTGTTTTGCTTGTTCATCCTATCTTACAGCGTCCTTTTACAGTGTTCTTAGGCGACAGACGTTGTGGGATGCTTTTAAATTTGGTTTCATGGAAAATATAGTCATCATTTGTCAGAATATCAACACATTGAAGTAAAATAATAGCTTTTTTTCTATGGATGGAGGTCTTTAAGACTTTCAGTTCAGTGGTTTGCTTGGAGGGCTCAGCCTGTGACCTTGCCCATGGCTTTGATATATTGCAGAAGAGGTTACAAAGCAAAATCAGCAAAGAAAAAGGCGAACAGGCTGAAGTCCAGGAAGAGCTTTCCAGGGCTCTCTCCCAGTGGAATTGCACAGGATGCGACCATGTGTATTACAACACATGTGCAATGTTACCAACTGGAAGCTCATTAGAGACCCAGGGGCCAGTGCTACTGTGTAGGTATCCTCTGCCTTGCAGATACCCAAATTCCAGACTCCCAGAAGGAGAGCAGGTGTTCAACATAAAACACATTACTTATACACACAATATAGGCACAGTGAGCCACTTCTATCAATTCTGGGAATGATGGGACACCCCCCAAATCCAAGTTTCCAGATACCAGCTAAAGGCCAACAACATAAGCAGGTCTTTCAAAGGATAGCAGTAAGCCTGCTGTGTTAACTCTTTTTTGCATATACCATATATTCTTAGATCACTCTCAGTTCAGGGATTGGACCCTTATATTCTGTTTTCTATAATTTAAAAATAACTCTTTAAAAACTTCTTTTCCTGCTGTTCTAAAGGGCTGGAAGTCTAGGATGGTTCATGTTATCTTATAATTTATACATTGGTGTCATGGTATTGGTGCCATGTTGGTAACAGTGCCAAGTGGATAAGCTGCCTTCTGCAGTTGTCACAGAACTATTTTATAAAAAATTCCCCACAGAAGACCTTTTTTCTCAAATATGTGTTGTTGACACACTCAGAGAGCACAAGTAAGCCCAGCCCCTTTCCACTCCTTGTCAGAAGGGAAAATATTCACTGGAGGCAGGGCATGAGGGCTGTCCGAGAGGAGCCACTGGGGCAGGCGGTGAGGTAAAACCCAGACCTCGCCTCCCAAGTTTTTCTGTGACACGTATTCTTAGAAGGGCTCTATTAAAAAAAAAATTGCCCTAATGGAAGCATCTTTTAACAGATTTTTATGCTGTGGTGTGAAGTAGCTTTTTATTTTATTTTTATTTATTTTCGTGAGAAAGAAAGGGAGGGCGGGAGGGATGGACTGGGACAGACTGGCTGGAAGGGAGAGAGATGAGAAGCATCAGTTCCTTATTGCGGCACCTTAGTTGTTCATTGATTGCTTTCTCATACGTGCCTTGACCAGGGGCTCTGCTGAGCCAGTGGCCCTTTGCTCAAGCCAGCGACCTTGGGCCTTAAGCCAGCAACCTTTGGGCTCAAGCCAGTGACCTTGGGGTCATGTCTATGATCCCATGCTCATAGCTGGTGACCCCACGCTCTAGTCGAATGAGCCTGCACTCAAGTCCGTGACCTTGGGGTTTTGAACCTGGGTCCTCAGCATCCCAGGCAGACACTATCACTGTGCCACTGCCTTGCCGTTCTGAAGTATCTTTGCCATCCTTCATCACTGGCTCTGTAGGCCGAGACAGGGTGAGCACTATTGCCACAGACCAAATCAAGTCATCCTGATGTGCAGTTAAGCCACTGATGCATATTAGCCTGAAATGAGCTGAGAATTCTTTGCAGTTCTGCATTTAACACTGATGGCTTTTTGTTAACAAACTGACCATTTCTTTACCCCAGTAAATATTAATCCTTTTTATTGCTTCTTTTTGGCAAGCCTACATTTAGCAGTGCATTAGACTTAGAACTTGGCCTTGAGGAGGAATGAAACAGAGTAAACAGGTGTAAGAAGTGAGTGCAGAAAGGCTGATCAGGAAAGCGCAGTCGTAGAGGTTTATGTGTCACAGCACGCATGAAGCAAGGTCAGAGTCAAGTGATGCCTGCATGCTCATTGTCATTTACTCATTCTTTCGTTCAGTTTATATTATGTACCGTGCTCCAGCTAATGTGTGAGGGACTTGATACAACAGTGAACAAAAAAAATACTTGATTCTTGCCAATGGGTCATGTAGTGTAGTAGAGGGAAACAGACAAATAAAGAATTTAAGCCCTATGAAGAAAACAAGGTGCAATGATAGGTGGCGGTGATTTTTTTTTTTTTTTAATTTTTGCTCAAGTTTCAGGCTGTTGTTCATTATCTTTTATTGTTAGCATAGGTAAATTATTTTGAATGCTTATTTTTTTTTAATGCTTTTCTCCCCTTCTCTTCATAGCATATATAAAAGGTGGGTGGATCCTTAGGAAAGCCTGGAAGATTTATAATAAATGCTATCTGGACATCAATGCCCTCCAGGAACTGTATCAGAAGAAGCTAACTGAAGAGCCCTTGACTTCCGATGCTGCAAATGATAATCATATTGTGACTGAAGGGGTATCCGAGGAGTCTCTAAACAGACTGAAAGGTGCTGTGAGCTTTGGATATGGCCTTTTTCACCTGTGCATATCCATGGTGCCCCCAAACCTGCTCAAAATCATCAACCTGCTGGGTTTTCCTGGAGACCGCCTGCAGGGGCTTTCTTCACTGATGTATGCGAGCGAAAGTAAGGACATGAAGGCCCCTTTAGCTACGTGAGTAGCTATATTGCAATGCTTTGGTAGATAAGATTTTGTTGAAACTAAGTGAACAGCAGTCGAAGCCTTTAAAGGAATCTTCAGGTGAAATGCTTAGTTGGTTGACATGATACCTTGACTGATGATGGCTCAATGCAATGACAAGGACCGTGTTTTTGGTGAAGTGTATACAAGCTGTCTTTAGAGAACGAGGCACTATTCTTAAGTCTCATACCAGAGTCCTATATTTAAACAGGTAAAATGATGCTGTTTTGCAACATGAAATGATTTTATAAGCAATTTTTATGATCTTGACCACAGTCACTGAGATGCACAATTCTGATTTTTAGACTTAAAGGATACAAATTTGATAAGACTTTTCTGTGATTCTGAATTTTTTATTCTTATGTGCTCATATTGGGTAATTTTCCTTGATGATTCTGGTTGGCATATTGGTCTCTTACATGTGGCTTTGGATATTTTGTGCTATTCTACTAAGTTGTGTCATGTTCTGTTGCTCAGTTTCAGCTTAAATCTTAAATGACAACTATTTAAATACGAGAGTGTACTCTCCAGAGCAAGAGTCTACCCATTACTCCATCACTTAAAAATTATGCTTTTTTTTTCTTTTGGTAAATAGCTACCATTTGCTGTTTGAATAATTTTAGCAGACACTTACTTGAAGTACTTGGACATTATACCACTTGTCAGAATTTTCCCCAAAATACTGATACACAAAAGAACCTTAGTGAGTGAGCTCTGTTTCTACTCATGTCAGTGGGGAGGAATTTGGATGTTAACCGTTACTCAGCGGTAGCTATTGAACAGATCGTTAATTTTTCATTTCAAAAGTATTTGGGCCTCCCCAAACTTATTAAATTACACATACAATGGTCCTCTGTTCATTTGACTTAATGGATTTGTAACTTGTGATAATTTGTCTCTATATTTTAATGTTATTTTCTGAGAGAGGAATGAATTGAATTAATAATATAAATTAGGCTGATCTCCAGAAAAGAACCACATTTATGAATATGCTAGAAGGACACATTTACATAAAAATATCTGTTGTGTTGGTTAAAGCAGATCCCAATGACTGTCTTGTTTACCTAGTTTAAGATGACATTTTCTTGAAAGGGATAGAATTTGAAGTAACAGAATTTTAAGTGATTTGCTTATTTGTTTTTTTAAGTTGAGCATCCTCAAAGACCAGAGAAAAGGCCTTTTTATCTGGTCCTCTCATTTATTTTAACCCAATTAAGTATAATTTTGCCTGTGGTTTATATATTTAAATTCTGTTTCTAGGACATAACACCCTAACTTTTGTGAACACAGGAGAAAACAACATTTTCCTTTTGCAAAAAAAAGTGATGCTTTCCTTATGAGGGGACAGTACATTCCTGGTGACATTGTGCATTGTGCATTGATGAGTAAGGTTTAGAGATTCATCTAGAAGCCTTAGAAGAACGAAGTGCTGTCATCTTATTCAGCACACCTGATGGAAGAAAGTATACTGATTTATATGTTGTGCTAAAATTGCAGTTTTCCAAATATTGATAGTTAAAATGGGAAACACACTCTGATTTTACTTCAGAGACTGCATAGTCATCTTTTGAAAGAAGTGTGCCTTGGACAAACACAAATTGATTTTTTATAAGTAGAAGTGCTCCAGGTAAAGTTTCGCTCAACGTGTCTCCCTCTTCCCTTAGGTTAGCTCTCCTCTGGTATCACACCGTAGTCCGCCCATTCTTTGCCTTGGATGGCAGTGATAACAAAGCAGGCCTGGAGGAAGCGAAGGAAATTCTTCTCAAAAAAGAAGCTGCTTATCCAAATTCTTCCCTCTTTATGTTTTTCAAGGGACGGATACAACGATTAGAGGTACTGTGCCTTCCCCCTTTTTGTACAGTTCAGTAAAACCTTCTGTTGACCACATCTGTAATTGTCTTGGGAACGAGCTCCCAGTGAGCCTGCATGTCAGGGGCCAAGGAACAGTTTCCTTTTGTACCCTTCGTTGCATCACTGCCCTGAAAGACTCTCCCAGGAACCTTGAATGTCAGCTGCCATGACCCTTCAGGAGCCGGGGTGTAGCCAGGGTGAGATGTGTGTTGGTAACGAGATGAGACTGGGGCCTCTCCCTGGAAGCACAGGAGCATCAGTGAGTCTCTTAGTCAACACAACGTACAATTGTGGTTTTTTGTGTGTTTTTTTGGAGTTACTAATAACCTACTTCTAAATTTTCATTTTGGTTAAGAATTGATGTATATACACAAGTTATTGTCTTAAATGTCAAGGATAGTAGCAGCTTTGAAATCTTAGTAGCTTTTATTTATTTATTTTTTTCCACAGGGACAGAGAGAGAGTCAGAGAGAGGGATAGATAGGGACAGACAGACAGGAACGGAGAGAGATGAGAAGCATCAATCATCAGTTTTTCGTTGTGACACCTTAGTTGTTCATTGATTGCTTTCTCATATGTGCCTTGACCGCGGGCCTTCAGCAGACCAAGCAACCCCTTGTTCGAGCCAGCGACCTTGGGTCCAAGCTGGTGATCTTTTTGCTTAAGCCAAATGAGCCCGCACTCAAGCTCGGGGCCGAGCACAAGATTGGCTCTCTGTGTGTATTTGTTGAATGAATAGTTGAGTCTATTGGCAGGAAATCCACTGATCCATGTGAGTGACATCATTTCTTTGTTAAGAAAGTAAGTTGGGCCTGACCAGGCGGTGGCGCAGTGGATAGAGTGTTGGACTGGGATGCGGAAGACCCAAGTTCAAGATCCGAGCTTGCCAGCTTGGACCCAAGGTCACTGGCTCCAGCAAGGGGTTGCTCGGTCTGCTGAAGGCCCGCAGTCAAGGCACATGTGAGAAAGCAATCAATGAACAACTAAAGTGTCGCAAGGGCAACGAGAAACTCATAATTGATGCTTCTCTCTGTTGCCTCTCTCCGTTCCTGTCTGTCTGTCCCTATCTATCCCTCTCTCTGACTCTGTCCCTGTAAAAAAAAAAAAAAAAGTAAGTAAGTAAGTTGGTTATTAAGGACTGTCTACTTGTCTTGTGCTGCAACTAAACCTTTCTCTAAAGCCAATTCTGAGGAAGATGCAAAAATGTCTTGGCAATGAGAATAAGAGGATGACCTTTTAAGGAGGGTACCAAATCAGGTATTTACATTCTGATGTGCTGGCTAAAGAAGTGTGACTCTAAAGAAATGAATTAAGTACATTTAAATGAAATAAACAGCAACTGGATTTCAGCAAAGTCTGTGCTGCCTGCTGGGAGATGAGAAGGCATGAGCCCTGTCCTCCAAGGTTCCACTCCGCAGGTAGGCCCTTGTCCTCTCAGACAAGCAGGCAACTGCAGTACTCCTTGATGAGGATGTGTTTGCCGGGCCTCAAGGCCGTACCCAAAGGTTATGAACTTTACCACCTTGTGGATGGTCACATGATCTGTCTTATTTGAAGCTGCCTGCCTGTCCTTTCTGAAGCCTTCTTGCTGCAGTCTGCTCCTCTGCTCTGTCCCCTCCCCCATCTTGCGTAGCAAGGTGTGTGATGGGATGTGGTTTCTTCTCTTCTTGGTTAGTGTCTCAGGCTGACCGTCCCCTCACCGCCTTCCCCTCGCCACCGTCCTGTCTTCTTCCTTCCCAGAGGGTAGGGTTTTATTCCTTCTTTTTGTCCCCCGTGCAGTTCTGTTTGAAAGGTGTTTCAGGATTTTTCAGGGCAAAATTACATTTTTCCTTGGTGTTCCCCAGAATAAGTGATGGTCAGTGTTTCTCCCTAGCCCGGGAGCCCACGATTATGGCAGGAAAAACAGAGTGGAGGTGGATCCCCTGGTGATTAATTGATCAGGTAGAAAAGAGACAGATAGGGTCCTCAGGACTCTTGCAAAGTAGGGTCCGGCTCCTTGACTCCAGGTCGCATTGACCGTTAGCTATGCGAGCTGTTTGGTGGCAATGTTCCATTGTGTCTGTTGATGAGCAAGCCTGCCTCTTGTATTAGAACAGTGTGCCTTGCCGGCATGATGTCATGTTGTTATTTATAGGATCAGGAAAAAGGCAATGCAGGAAGAGCAATAATTCCCTGAAGTTCCATTAATTGCATCTTCTCTCCTTCCGTCCTACTCCTACGTGGTTCTCTTTGTTACTTGAGGCACCAAAAACTCCTGCTGCTGTTTATTCTTAGAACTATGCAGAATAGGAGATTGATTTATTCTAGTGGAGGAGGGATGGAAGATATATCTGTCTTTACTTTCCAACAGTATAAATTCATATCGTGTGGTTTAACGACTCTGCACACTGGAGAAGATGATAGTAAAATTGCAAATAAGTGAAATACATTTGCTATTGCTAGACTTAAAGTCTGTCTTTATAGACTGTTGGGTTGCAAAGCAAGTAGAGGGTTCATATTGATTTATTTCCCTGAGCTCACTAAATATGCCTAAGAGGAAGAGCCTTCCCTTGCCTATTTGAGCCCCAGTCCTAAGGGTGGGATTAAAGGCACAATCTATTGTCAGGTGTCCTTGACAGCAGCATTGATTGATAATCAGCGGTATTAATGCTGAATCACGTGTAAGTGCATGGGTTGTCACGTGTCCTTCTGCATTCAACAGGTGACAAGGAACACCTCTCATTTTGAAACATCCATTATAATTTATTTTAAGACATTAAGCAACTTCACAAAAATAAGCCAGTGATAATTAAATATTGTTTTACTTCAACTTATTTATTTTGTAATCTTTAATATACACATATGAGACTATTCAGTTTCGTTTATAGTTATAATGTTTATGTGTTTTAACATAGCACAGAATTTATAAATAACTGGTGTGCAGACTATTTAGATTTTCACTGTGTTAATTATTTGATGTTTCTCTGTTGGGAAATTGTTGTTGGGATATTGGATTGTTGTTTTTCCCTATTACTTTGTAATATTTCACTTGATAGCAAGTACTGCAATAAAAGATTAGCATATTTTTCCTTGGGTTATAGTGTCAGTGGTGTCATTAGTAAAACCAGAGTATCGAGCTCTGTTGATCTTGTTAAGTGATGAGAGATTATACTCAAGAAATGGTGGGCCTGAGTATTGCCATTTATAATTCTGTGCTTAGTATCAGCAGCAGTGTTCTGCGGCAGAGTTTCTTTTCTTTTTTTTATTTCCATAGTGATTAAAATTAATAAAGTTTAAAGATAGTTCTTAAAATATTACAGATAAGACTCCTCATGTTCATGTATTAGAAGACTCAATATTGGGGTTTTTTTGAAGTATTTTTAAATTTTTATTTAATTAATTGTGTTTACATAGATTCTAGGGTCACACAAATACATCCCCTCCTCCCCCATATTCTCCTCAACATCTTTCTTTCCCCCCTCTCTGCAACACCCTCCCCCCTTCAGGTTTATCTCATCCTATCCTCCCCTTTCCCTCTGTCCTCTTTTCCTCTGGTCCTCTTGATCTCTCCTCTGTCTCAATTCCATTCCTCAGTTCTCATTGTTCCTTGGATTTCTCAGATGAGTGAGGTCATATGATATTTTTCTTTCTCTGCCTGGCTATTTCACTCAACATAATAGTTTCCAGGTCCTTCCATATTGTTGCAAAAGGCAATATTTCCTTCTTTTTCATAGCCCCATAGTATTCCATTGTATATATGTACCACAATTTTTTAATCCACTCGTCCACTGACGGATACTTGGGCTGTTTCCAGATCTTCGCTATTGTAAACAATGCTGCCATAAACATGGGGGTGCATTTTATTTTTTCAGTCGGTGATATGGTGTCCTTGGGATATATTCCTGTAAGTGGGATGGCTGGGTCAAAGAGCAGTTCCATTTCTAATTTTTTGAGGAATCTCCATACTGTTTTCCACCAATCTACATTCCCACCAGCAGTGCAGGAGGGTTCCCCTTTCTTCACATCCTCACCAGCACCTATCATGTGTTGTTTTATTAATGAGCGCCATTCTGACTGGTGTGAGGTGATACCTCATTGTGGTTTTAATTTGCATTTATCTAATGATTAGTGATGTTGAACATTTTTTCATCTGTGTATTGGCCATCTGTAGGTCCTCTTTGGAGAAGTGTCTATTCATTTCTTGTGCCCATTTTTTGATTGGATTGAGAAGACTCAATATTGTTAATATAACACCATGACTTACTTGAGCCACAAAGTCAATGGGCAAAGAATAGTCTTTTCAACAAATGGTGTGGGACAACTGAATATCCCATGAAAAGAATGAAGTTGGACTCAGTACCTCATACTGTGTACAAGAATTAATGCCAAATGGATCATAGACCTAAATGTCAGAGTGAAAACTGTAAGGCTATTGGTTTGGGCAGTAGCTTCTTAGACATCACATCAAAAGCACAACAAAAATTTTACCTAAATTGAACTACATCAAAAATAAAATAATTTGCCTGACCAGTTGGTGGCGCAGTGGATAGAGCGTCAGACTGGGATGCCGAGGACCCAGGTTCAAGACCCCGAGGTCGCCAGCTTGAGCGCAGGCCCTAGTGGCTTGAGCAAAGAGCTCACCAGCTTGGACCCAAGGTCGCTGGCTCGAGCAAGAGGTTGCTAGGTCTGCTGAAGGCCCGTGGTCAAGGCACATGTGAAAAAGCAATCAATGAACAACTAAGGTGTCACAACGAAATACTGTTGATTAATGCTTCTCACCTCTCTCCATTTCTGTCTGTCTATTCCTGTCTATTCCTCTCTCTGACTCTCTCTGTCTCTGTAAAAAAGAAATTTAAAATTTTGATGCTGCAATGAATACTGTCAAGAAAGTGAAAAAACAACACACAGAATGGGAGACAATATTTGCAAGTTATAAAATCTGATAAGGAACTTATATCCAGAATATGAAAAGGACTCTAACAACTCAATTATTAAAAGACAACCCAATTAAATGAACAGGCAACGAGTATGAAAAGACATTACTGCAAGGAAGATATGCAAAGGGCCAGTAAGCACATGAAACGATGCTCAACATCATATGTCATGAAGAAATGCAAATCAGAAACAAGCAAGATGCTATTTCATCTCCAGGCTAGTTATAATTTATAAAGAGAGCCAGACAAGTGTAGGCAAGCATGTGGAGAAATTGAAACCTTGGTAAACTGCGTGATGAGGCGTCTGTGTGTGGTGCTTGTGCCCTGCCTGGCAGGAGCCTGTGCCTAAGAGCTTGGTTCTGCAGGCCGGCTTTTGGGCTGAGTCTTGTCTCCTTTCTCTGGCCGCCTGAGTGACCTTTGCAGAGACCCTTGATCTCTTTAAACTGGACTCCCCTCCTCGATGAATGGGAACCCTAGTGGTGTCTAAGGCACAGTTTGCTGTTAGGGTTCCAGGAGGTGCTCATCTTAGGGGCCTGCTGCTTCGGGAACTCCACTCTTCTTGAGTGCTCATTGTTGTTGGCTGTGATGAACAGGGTGCTGCTGTGGCTAATGTTAGGGCTGTGATGCTAATGGTGACAGTCACAGTGTTCATGCACTGGAGGAGGTCATGATCAAATAGCAGGTAGGCATTAAGTAGATGAAGCATGGCCTGGCTGTGCGAAACAGAGCAGTAGGCCTATTGAAGGGTGAGGCGTGGCCCGACTCACCCATGGTGCAACCCTCACGGCTGGGAAGGACAGCCCAGAAGGAGGAGGTATCTGGGCTGGCCCTTGAAGGGTCAGTTGGAGTTTGCTGTAGAGGTGATAGCAGGGGGGATGAAACTGGTTTTAGCTCAGGTCCAGGAGAAGACCTTTCATTGTCTGGTCTCAGTGGGGACGGAGGATAAGGCGGAGAAAGGTAGGTGGAATAGGCTGATTCCAGAAGCAGCAGAGCATTGGATTCTGTTTCTCGGTGTGCATCACCTTTCTCGGGGGGTGCCCTTGCGCACAGTAATCATGTATAGGAGGTAGTATATTGTTTTCCCTAGGCTTATTTTTATTGTTCTGCTCTGTTTCCCTTTCTGAGTCCCTGTTTTGGGAAGATTTCCCCTAGTGTCGGATTGAAAAGATGATTATAGTATTTTACTTGTTTTTCTTCTGTTTTAAACATGGGTTCTAGCCCTTCTTTTTTCCTCACTCCAGTGGGCTGACAGCCTAGCTTTACACTTCTTTCTCCCCCTTGTCCTGAACTCTTATATGAAATTTTATATTTTCTCATACTACCATATAGAGCTTTTCTGTTTTTATGATTTTGGACACACAGTGTTTGGACACACTGATTTCTTAAACCTGTAGTTAGTATAGTAGTCCTCCCGTCTCCGTGGTTTCCCGGAGGACTTGTTCCCCTGGGAATGTGTCGTGTATGGCTTTGGAGCTTCTGGCTCTGACGTGTCACACTGTACGCAGGAGCCCTGGACCCGAGGGCTGGAGATGTGCTTTCGTGCTTTCGGCCCTGTCTTAAACAGCACAAACACCTCTGCCTCCAAATGGTTGTTCACGCATTGGACAGTTGGGAAGAGCTGGGAGACCTCAGCCAAGCCAGGTGACCTTCCATGGCACTCTTTTTTACCTGGAAAATTAGGGGGTTGGACTAGATTGGTGTCTCGAAGCATGTGCCCTGGAGGACTGCGTTGATGGCTAGTTTGTGTGTGACCCGTGAGAAGGGGCTCCATGCCCGGTCAGTTGGAATATATCCTGGAGGCTCTCAGGGACTTTGTTTTGCAGCATAAAGTTGCAATGATAGAAAATGCAGGTGTGTATGCTATGTGTACCCAGTTTGTTTGACCAGGAAAATTCTTTTCATCCAGCATCCTGTAAGATCAGAGGGCTTAGTATAACACTAGGCTACATAATTTTTCAGATTTCTTTCAGCCCCCAAATGTTATGGTTCTATGAATATACTAAATCTAATTAACTGACTGATTCAGGCACACTTTGTTTTATTGCCCTTTGCTTTATTGTGCTTTGCAGACAGTGCTTTTTTTTTTTTTTTTTAACAAACTGAAGGTTTGTGGCAATGCTGGGTCTAGTCTATCACTGCCATCTTCCCAACAACATTGGCTCACTTTCTGTCTCTGTGTCATATATTGGTAATCCTTGCAATATTTCAAGCTTTTATTATCAGATTTGTTATGGTGATCTGTGGGTCAGTGATCTTTGATGTTACTGTTGTAACATCTCAGATCACGGTTAGCATTTTTTAGCACCAAAGTATTTTTTAATTAAGGTATGTGTATTGTTTTCTTAAACATAATGCTACTGCACACATAGTAAACTACAGTATAGTGTAAACATAACTTTTATATGCATTGAGCAACCAGAATGTTCACGTGATTCACTTTATTGTGATACTGGTTTTATTGCAGTGGTCTGGAACCAAATCCACAATATCACCAAGATGTGCCTGTATATGAAATATATATCAACAAAGCTGTTATAAATATTTCTTTTTAACTGAGAGCAGGGGAGATAGAGAGACAGACTCCCACATGTGCCCCAATTAGGATCCACCTGGCAACCCCATCTGGGGCCAATGCTTGAATCAGCCGAGCTATCCTCAGCACCAGAGTTTGATGCTTGGACCAGCTGAGCCACTGACTGTGAGTGAGGAAGGGGGACCTGGAGGCGGAGAGAAGCAGATGGTCACTTATCTTGTGTGCCCTGATCAGGGGTCGAACTTGAGATGTCTACAAGCCAGGCAGACACTCTGTCCATTGAGCCGATTGGCCAGGGCCTGTTATAAAATTGTTACGGTGTTTTAATAACTAACGACGTGGGAATATTTCTGCTTTTGACAGCTAGTCTTTAATTCTTATTTGGAAAAAGCCCACACACAGAAGCTTGCTATTAGATGTCCTTTGCAGAAAATGCCACTCAGTTCTAGGAAAGCTTTTCAAAGCCACTCTTCTGATCATGGCTTCTCTTTGTTTCTCTTGCACAAGTCTCTGCATATTAGATTTTCTCCACCTACTTTATAGGTTTGTCTGTTTATTCTGAACTGCTGTCTTTGAGTAGCGTGACTGTTACACATTGCTGTATTCTCTTTCTGTGGTCTTTGTTTTTCTGAGTTAATTCTTTGCATTATCTATCTTTTTTACTGTTATATTTAATTGTTTGACAGCATCTTTAACATAAGCACATTTATTTTAAATTTACTGATGTTTTTCATATAAATCTCTTTCCATAATTTTAAAAGGCAACATGGTGGACCTCAGAGTGGGCTTTGCCACTGACTGGCTGTTCGGACTTTCTGAGCCTGTGTCCTGTGTGGACATAAAGTAGGGCAGTGACTTCCATGTCACCCTTAAATAATGTAACATGGACATACAGTAAAGTACTGAGTGCTTGGTCAGGGCTTTGCTTATTCAGACAGAATTATGTCTATGTCATAAATTTGGTGGGAAGCATTTTTCATCACAGATTTTGTCAAAATAATGTGCATAACTGTTGATACACCAAGGAACTCTTGTAACCCATGTATTATTCAGTTCTTCTGCCATTAGTGGTGCGTTTGGTTACAGAACTCATTTTTTGGAGGACTACTGTCCGTTCACATGGAGGTGCTGAAAATATAACCGCTATATTCCATTGTTAGCACAGTCAGACAGTTGTTGCCTATGATGTAAAAGACCTTCTGGGGAATGAAAGCCAGGAGAAATAAAAAAAGGCCTTTCCCCAAAAGAAATTTAAAATTGAATTATGAAAATAGCAATGTGAATGCAATGTGATGAGGCGGTAAAAGGAAAGTGCCAAGTGCCGGATGAGCGGATGGTCACTGTGAGTGGGAGTGGCTGGGAGGCGGGACCTGCGGCCTGTAGAAGGAGGAGGCAGTGGGGAATGGCGGGGACGAGTGCTGGCTCCACAGTCACAATGAAGAGGTTCAGTTTCGGTGCCTCTACCTCCAGCGGTTGTCCGGTCTTCGGCAGAGCACACAGATTGTGTGATAGAGCCACCAAGATTTGTGTCATTTTACCCACTACGTAATAAGAGCGCCACACATTAGGTTTTTATGATGACAACTGTGAGACCAGGGCAGGCTGGTGAAGCCAACTGTCTTGAAAGTCTCAGCATCAGAACATTTGTTTTCAACTACCTGTCATGTCTAAACAATGCATATTCATTTGGGAACATGGTAAACTGCAAACAAAGTACATCAAATAACAGATAAAACTCTTGCATTCCAGAAATAACTATTGCTTACTTCTGCCAGATAGTAGAGAATTGACTATAGCTACCTGACAGAGGTCTGTATCTTCTAATAGGCTTATGTCAGAATAGCTCTTATGTCAAAAATTAGTACAAGCCATGAAAGGACAAATGGAGATACATTGAACATCCCCATGGTATAGAAATGTATGTATAATTTGCTAATCTGCAATTTGTGTGTAATCAGCAGTAACACATGGTGTGCACTGTGATCCAGTTCTTAGGGACTTACTGAAATCAACTGTCCTTATTCCTGAGAAGTGTGTTCCAAAGTCATCATAATTTTTGATTACTTACAAAGTCTCTTGCCTGTCTCATGTTACTTGCATTGGGTAGTCTTTCTTTTTCTTGTATGAAATTTTATTATGGGCATTTCTTGTATGGGCATTTCAGAGGCTTCTCCTTACATCCTTTGCACTTGCTCAGCAGATCCTCTTGAAATAACACTGTCCTCATCAACCATATTTCTAAGGAGATTGATTCCTCCAGTGTGGGTTCTGTTCAGTGTCACTCACTTGCTCTCCTCAGCCTCAGAGATCATGCAAGCCCTGGCTTTTCCTCCAGGCTCATCGGCTGCTCCTCGCCCATCTCTTTCATTGCTTCCTGTTCTTTTTCCAAATTTCAGACAGCATCCCCTGGGAGTATAAACAGATTCATCCCAGAGGTCCACAATTGGGTTAGTTAAGAAGTTTGGCACTGAAATCTGGTACTGTTGACTGAAAATAAATATTTTTTGTTCCATTGTGTGCTCGTTAAAAGAACAAAAAATTATTGTTTAAACATTTTTAATGAATTATTCCACTGAGAGTTATGGCTTTATAGTGAACTAGCTATATACATAGTCCCAGAGCTTAGAAAATATGGCAAAATTTTCTACAAGTCCGCAGTTCTGGCATTACCTGATACCAAAAGTCATGGAGGACGGCACTAAAGAAAGAAAGTACAGGTCTACTTCATTCTTAATATATAAATTATGAATAAATATTAGCAAATGAAATCCAGTAATTATTTTTGAATGCTGCATTATGACCCAGTAAGGCTTATTCCAAAAAGGTTCAACCTCAGGAAGTGCCTTTCTGTCATTCCCTACATTAAGGAAGCAGTGGATACAACCATCCATTCCTGTCAATAGACGTCCAAATGGCATTTAATAAAATGTACTTCAAAAAATCAAGCAAACTGTTAGCAAATTAGAAACATAAAGGAATACCATCTGGTAAAAATGGAATCTACTACAAATGTGTAGCAAACTATTTAGTAGTGCAACTTCAGAACGTCCTTGTTAAAGGTGAGAAGAAAGAAGGCTGTGTGTGTGGTGCTTGCTGATGATCAGTATTTTAACTGGCTGGCCTAGCCAATTATTTATGTCTATTGTAAATTACTGTTAAAAACTGTAAAATAACCATCATTATTCACAAATGATTTTACTGTCTCCTGGGAAAACTTAAGAAAAAAACTTAAACAATTATGAGAATTAGTAAGAGTGTAATCCTGTGACAATATGCAGAATCAATTAGCCAAAATCCAAAGTTTTTCTCCACACCAGCAACAGCCACTTCAAGAGTAAAATGAAGGCACAAACGCCTTTCCAGTTGTCACAAGGATTGTGAAACGCCTAGGAGCACACCTGTTAAGGAAGAAGTCCCGAATAACTGGAAGAACATGCTATATCTCTGTGGCAACAATGCAGTAGCTATCAAGTATGCTGGTTTTAATTTGGCAGTAAATACGTTCCATTTAATTTGGCAGAAACTTGTGCTTTTGTTCTCTACGGTTTCCTCTGGAAGCAGATAGAACTGGCCAACACATTTCCCTCATTTTACCAGTGTGGAAACTGAAGCTTTCGTTCATTTTTATAACCCAGCATGTCAGTGCATAATTCACAAGACGGAAGTATGTGTTCTATGGTACTTCCTGTCCAATTCTTGGCTTCTTGGCTTTTTCATACTAGCCCATTTTCTATATTCTCCACCTGCGATGGCATGTATATTTCTTTGAATAACTAAGCTGGAAAATGAATATCCTGGAAAATGAGTATCAAATTGAGGATAATTTTCCTTCCTCTGTGTTGTTGTGGATGTTTATTAAAAGCTCCCACAGATCATTTCTATTTTAAATTCTTTTGGTAGAAAATAAGGGGAAATTTGCTTATTTTTTATTTTTCTGAAGTGAGAAGCAGGGAGGCAGAGAGACAGACTGCCGCATGCGCCCTACTGGGGTCCACCGGCATGCCCAGCAGGGGGCGATGCTTTGTTGCAACTGGAGCCATTCTATTCTAGCGCCTGAGGCGGAGGCCATGGAGCCTCTTTCCTCAGTGACGGGTCCAACTTTGCTACAATGGACCCTTGGCTGCGGGAGGGGAAGAGAGAGATAGAAAGGAGAGGGGGAAGGGTGGAGAAACAGCTGGGTGCTTCTTCTGTGTGCCTTGACTGGGAATCGGACCTGAGACGCATGCAACAGGCTGATGCTCTACCACTGAGCCAAACAGCCAGGGCCATCTCCACGGTTTTAATAATAACTGTTCATTGTGACTCCTTAATGAGCTATCAGAACAGAACTAGAATTAATTTTGGAGTTATGCTTGCTCTTGGCATAATGTCATTAAGGTCCAAATATGGGCTCATTACTTTCTATTAGAGTGCTTGTAAAATTAAAAGCATAGTACTTTTGTCTTACTTTTTAAAGAAATACATTATATTAGTTTGTTTTTTTTTTACAGGGACAGAGAGAGAGATAGGGACACACAGACAGGAACAGAGAGAGGTGAGAAGCATCAATCATTAGTTTTTCGTTGCCGTTGCGACACCTTAGTTGTTCATTGATTGCTTTCTCACATGTCCCTTGACCGTGGGCCTTCAGCAGACAGAGCAACCCCTTGCTGGAGCCAGCGGCCTTGGGTCCAAGTTGGCGAGCTTTTGCTCAAGCCAGATGGGCCCGTGCTTAAGCTGGCAACCTCAGGGTCTCAAACCTGGGTCTTCCGCATCCCAGTCCGACACTCTATCCACTGCGCCACCGCCTGGTCAGGCACTATATTAGTTTTTGAAGGCTATGTAACAAATTACCACAATGTGGTGGCTTAAAGCAATAGGACTTTATTTTTTCATACTTCTGGAGGCTAGAAGTCCAAAATCAGTCACACTGAGATGAAATCAAAGTGTTGGCAGGGCAGTGTTTCCTCAGGAGGCTCTAGGAAGAATTTTTTTTTTGTCTCCTACAACCACTAGGGGTTGCCTACATTCCTGGGCTTGTGGCCACATCACTCCAATCTGTGCCTGTGTTGTCACATTGCCTCCTTCACTATGTGTCAACTCTCTGTCTCCCTTTTAGGACACTTTTAATTGCATTTAGGGCCCACCTGGGTGATCCAGGATACTGTCCTTCATCTCAGAATCCTTACTCACACCTGCATACACTCTCCCTCGGGAAAAAAAAGATAAAGAGTATACTCTGGAGGAAATGGGAGAAGAATTTGAAAACTAGTCAATTGCTAGCTTGTTGACCATGATCAAACTACTGAATCTCGTTGAACTTTAGTTTCATCTGAAAATGAAACTAATACATAGCTCTTACCGAGTATTTATGAGAGAATTAAGGGAAAGGATGTTGATATAAAACTTATTTTTCTTTCTTGCACTCAGAGAGCTTTATTTTGACTAGTCTTTGTATCTCCAGAGCCTAGTACCATCCCAGGCACATAGTGGTTGCCTAATAAATACAAAGTTCACCAAGTAGCTATCTGTCCTCTGCAGGGTATTGTATCATTGCACTGTCATGCATTCAACTCCAGCTGGGGACAGTTTGGTAGTGCTGACCTATCCAGAAATATCCTGTGTGAGAGTTGAATGTTGTTAACTTAGTGAACTGGGGTGACGCATGAAATGCAGATTTGCTAATGCTGGTTTCTGTGTTCATATACTAAATTTAGTACATGTGTGATGCAGGGAAAAGAACTGTTGATCCAGAAAGGGAAAAGTTAGAGATGGTTGTAATGAGTGTCAGGGTCTTTCTCTCTCTACACACACATGCTTTTCATAGAAGATTTTTGGTTGACTTTTCAACCAATCTTTGGTATTTTGGGCCTGTGCTTTCAGTCAGTGTGAATGTCTGACTCCAGAGTTGTGGGCCTCATTTACATTTCTCTGAGGTTCCCTCCACTGTCTATTAGTTACTTAAGAACAGGAATTAGTAACAGGGTGATGTGTGGATGGTGAGACAGGATTGAACACTACAGTCTGAATCTTCCTGACCACTGAGTAGAGCGTCCTGTGGAGCATGAACAGTTACTGAGCCAGCCGTGGCCTGCGTACCGAGTCATTTGGCTTGCCATATCCCTGAGTCACAGACTGTCCTGCAGATCTGCTGGCTGGCTCATCTGTGAGGCTTGTTATGTCCAAGAGGCCTCCCGCGGTGACCGCGCATCACTAAATGAGATGAGGAATGTGGTCGGGGCTGGTTCCCAGGGAAGCTGCCTGCCCCTCTAATAAGACCCTCCACGGGCCTGCCTGGCTGTCTGCGGGGAGAGGAGGCCAGCAGGAGCTTTGGAAAGGGGGTGGCAGAGAGCAGCAGAGGGCAGCACGGAGGAGGGGGCTCTGCAGGTCGGGGAGAGCCACTCTGGCACCAGCAGGGTGGGAAGGGAAATGCTGCCGGCATGCGTCTTTGAGAGCAGGCTGTGTCAGAACTCCCGGCGTCGGCATCAGGATTTGTATCTGTTATTGATGTGGGACACATGTCACCTGTCATTGTCGTGTTTAGGATTTCACCTAACTCTTTTCATCCCGGTGATGTTTATAGGAGCGCTAGGCAGGTGCTTGTGGCATCAGTTGGGAAGATGATGAGGGAGATTTGTAGTGGAAGGAAACCAGCGTATTTAATCAGGAAGAAGTAAGCCGACATTGGAGAGTCTGTTGGGTTCTAGACAGTGCTAGAGAGATGCAAGTCAGAAGTCTTCTCTGGACTCTCAGAGAATTGTTTTCCTTTTATGTTAAACTTACTGAAGTGACACTGGTTAACTTAATTATACAGGTTTCCGGTGCTCAATTCTACAGCACATGTCTGTCCATGGTAGTGTGGGCTCACCTCCCCAAGTCAAGTCTCTGCCTGTCGCCATTTCTGCCCTGGTACCTTCCGCCCATCCTCTCTCCCTGCCAGTTAGTACACTGTTGTCTGTGTCCATGAATTTTTGTTTGTTTGTTTGTTTTTGCTCAATCTCTCTATTCCCACCCACCGAGAGGATTTCATAAGTGTCTGGAGAGAAGGCGTGACAGTGAGAAGCAATAGAGAAACAGCCATCTGGGGTGTAGATCAAACTGTCGGGTGTGACTGAGAGTGAGCAGGTTGCAGAGGCAGGGTGCTGGACGGATGGCACAGCTCCGTGCGGTCACTCAGTACTGACCAGGAGTCTTTCCAGGTCCCCTGTGGGCATACACAGGGACAGGACAGACAGCCCCTGTGCCTGTACAGCGTAGCTGGGAACAGGAGCTAGGTTAGCAAACATTTTAATACAGCAGGTTCTGTGGAGCAGGTCTGAAGGGCAGGCTGCAGGAGAAGGCGAGCGTGAGCTCAGTCCTCACTGTGGATGCTTCTGCACGAGCAAAGGAGTCCCGTGCCCAGGTTCATCTCGCCACTGTAAGTGTGAGGCAGCAGGAGGGTTTTCTCGGGAGTTTTAAGTCACTCCCTTCCGTAGTGCTTAGTCATGTTCAAACAACTTTTAAGGAGAAGGATGCTTTGAATTATGAAATCATGATGTTAACGACATGTTAGTCAGTAACTGTTTTCATTTTTCCTCAGTGTCAAATCAACAGTGCCTTGACTTCCTTCCATACTGCTTTGGAACTCGCAGTAGATCAGAGAGAAATCCAACACGTCTGTCTGTATGAAATTGGTAAATATTAAATGTCTGTCTGGCTTCTTGTTGTGAAATAGTATTAATGCAAGTATAAATCCATGCAGCGTGTCCATCGCCTTGTCATGCGAGTATGCGTGCTTTCTTAGGCTCTTTTTCATTATTAATTCTATTCAGTTTATTAAGATACTTATAAAGATACTTATATACATTTTATAAAGATACTTATAAAATGCTTGCTGCCTTTTTGTGTTAACAGAACTTTGTTATCATAGTAAAAGTCATGATGCTTATTAGTGCTTTTTGTTACTCTTTGCAATTTATTCTTTATATACTTTGAGTTTAGGATACTTGTTATTATCAGTGTTAAATGAATTGACTAAAAACCATTTGTAAATACTTAATTTGACTGCACAGTAGAATTCAAAACTATTTTCTCCTCCCTCCTACCACTGTATACCTGAGGAAAAAATAGCGTAGGAGAGAATTTGGCCTGTGAATCCCAATCCCAGCTCTCTACTGGCTAGCTCAGGGACCTTGGCCGACTTGAGTACAACTTGGTATTTGCCACTGAAGTTGAGGTGCCTCCCCTAGTAGCAGTTGTGAGGCTTAGATGAAATAAAACAGGTAAGCTGCAGGCAGGGTGCTTGCTCCTCCACACACGTTAGCTGCTTCCTTTGGCTTCTCCCCACCTGGAGGTGAATTTATAAACAGACCTGTAACAATTTATTTGCTTAAGATTTCCTCCTCATTCCACAAAGTCATTGCTGTGAATTTCTTGTTGACTGCATTAAAATTCTGTCCTTTTACATTGGTGATGTAAAATAATCTTTTTATTTAGCAGTTGCTGAGAAGCATAAAAACAACTTTGGGCTTGAAGCAACAACACCAAAGTTTTAATAAGGGGTTTGTACTTTTTAGAATTTCAGGCCAGTATTACGAGGTCACGACTTATAGCTCATAGAAAAGGAACAAAGCAAAGATGAGGTACTGATGGGAATTGAAGGGGAGACTGGGATTCAGAAAGCACTTTTCAGCGAGACGGAGAGTGAGGGGCCTGAGGCGCCAGCGGTCAGGGGCGCCCTCCGACGCCAGCCCCGTGCCTGCCATGGACCTGGTTGTCTTCCTGAATCTTTTTAAAGAAAAGTACAAACTAAAAGATGGGGAGCTGCCCAGTAAGCAATATTGTATTTTAAACGCCTTGTATATGTGGGGTGGGGAGATGACGTATAATCCAGTGGAAAATGTATATTTATGTCGTCTAAGCTCTGCTGGTAGCCGTTACATAGGCTAGGATGTGTTTCAAAGAACTTGAATTCAGAGAAAGACCCAGCTTTGGTGGCCTTCTCCATGCACCATGGGAGGCCTGCAGCTCTGCAGAACGTTAGAACCCGAGGAGCCTGGAAACCACTCGGCCAGCTCTAAGGCCTGTGGAAGCTCAGCTGTGGGGAAATCAAGCAGAATCAGACCCCAGGCTTCTTATTCTTACTCAGGCGCCGTGCTCCCTCCCCCCTCTGATTGCATGTAATTCAGGTCTCGCCCTGGACCCTGTTACAGGTTCAAAATAATTAGCCACAAGTTTTGCTCTAAGTCATATCAACGTCATGTTCTATCCCATAGAATTTGACAGTTTTTGGTCTCCCCTTCCCAATAGTATACCTGGCAGGTTGAGAGGACACTATTGCTTCCTGGTGTATTTGATACTGTGATTTTCTTTTTGTGGAGGCAATAACATGGACAGAAAAGAGTGTTGACCTTCGATCTTCACGTTCCCTTCTGTTACCTGTGTGGCCTTGAGCAAGTCCCAGGACCTCTGTGCCTTATGTTTTCTCCTTGGCAGAGTGAGCACACCATCAGCCACCTCTGCAAGGCTGTAGTGGGATTAGAGGGAATTGTATCAGTGCCTGGTGCTGGGCTTAGCCACGCAAAGGGGCTCAGTGGAGGGGAGACCCTGTTACAATAATGGGGATAAACTTCCTTGCATTTCCCTTGTTGCTATTTCTTACCAGAATGTCAATGTAACATTGTTTTGATCTGGAAAAGAATGTGTCTTTTCTCAACTCCACAGCCAACCTGCACAGGGAGGGTGGTGGGCGAGTGCTTAATTTCTGTCTGCCTGGCCCCCACTTCCCACAGCAGTTTGAGAATTGACAGTAATCACTAAAGAGGGGGGCGGGGAGGGGAGGGTGGAGCTTTAGTCTTTCTGCGGTGGCTACTCTTTATGTAACTTAATGGTGCTGCTTTTCCTATTCCTCTGCCCATTCTTGGACAAAAACCACTGTGCTTGGGTTAATCTTACAACTGTTTGTGACAAATTGGAGTGTTTTTATAGAAATCTTTACTTACTTTCTTCTAAACTGCGTAATCGGTGATGAAGTCAGAAGTGCCTCGTCTTACTCTAAATGGCCCATTGAAAATAGTTAAGAGAAAAAATAGAATTTGAAACAAGTTTTCAGGTAGTGTACATACGACATTCACAGAGAAAATAGGATTGGAGATTTGTAGATCGGAGAACGGTTCATGAAACTCACTATAGTACTTGAAGGTTGTACACTGAAAATATTTCTTTTGCAGGTTGGTGCAGCATGATAGAGCTGAATTTCAAGGACGCATTTGATTCCTTTGAGAGGCTAAAGAACGAGTCCCGGTGGTCCCAGTGCTATTATGCTTATTTAACCGCTGGTGAGTAGACTTCGTCTGCTGTGGGCTTGCTCACTTGTGCCAGCTGGTGGGAGGGGAGGGCAGGAGGCAGGAGAAGGCAGAAGCAGTGTTCTTCCTCAGTTTCCCCCAGCACTTTAATGTTTTGTACCAAGTAAGTAGTGTAATCCAGTGTTCACTGACTGCTTCAGAACATGCACCATGTCACTCTCCCCCTCTCCCTCTCTGGGCTGGTTTGGTCACATACTCATTCTTGGAAATGTTGATTACAAGGTTCTCTCTGTTTTCCTACATTTTGCCGTAAGCCGCCTAACCTACTTTACCACTCTGGTTTATTTTATGAAATATAAATTTTATATTTATTAAGAGTTTAAAGGATTAAGAATTTAACATGCGTTTTTAGTTGTTTCTGTCTTTGTTAACAACAGTTAGTGCTTTTGTTACCAAGTGTAGATTTTGAGTTGTCCTTTCCAACCTTGTTTTACCTGTTAACCCTGCCATATTTACAGTGTGATTTTGCAGAACACAAGATATTTCAACACTGCATCTCATGATAGCAGAAACACCTGTAATTTCTGATAGGAATGTGAGGATTTCTTGACTTTTTGCCACTGTATGAGATAGTTAAAAATGTGCTGCCACCTGGTGGCCAAAAGGAGTGTCTGTGCCCTGAGATACCTAAGGGCCATTGTGATGCAGAATTGTAGAGGTGGGAATTAAAGAAACCCAAGTGGTCGTTGTTTGTTTTTGCCTCTAACATATACAGCCATGTAAGTGACTGTTTATTTAAAATTCAAGACTAATCCAAACATTATTTTCAATATATCATTTCTCTGAATATTCGGACTTAATGAAACATCTCCTGTCATTCCATCCCTTTAACTGATTATTTAAGGTACGATAGAATTGACAGTGGCCAATATGTCTATGCTTTGTCCCCTAAAGCTGCAGTCCACTAGCAGTCAGAATGAAACCCCCCTCAGACCCACACTGCGGTCCCAGTAGGATACCCATTGTCATAGAGCCCTATGTTTGAATAGGATAACTTTCAATATTCTGGTTAGTATACTGTGTCTCACACGTTAAGAGTTGTTGTATAGAATGTTCAGGCATGTCAGGTGAAAGCAGCTATTTATTGAGCGGCTTCAGTGGGCCCAACACGTTGAGGAGTGGATGAGACAAATAAGAGAGGCCCGCACCACGACCTAGTGGTTGTTATGGTGTAATCAGGTCGTGCAGTCAGTTTTGAGCAGCAGTTTTCTTAAATCTAGTTGAGTATAGACCACGAAGAAATAAATGTACATACAGTGTGGCTATTGAGAGGAGCATTTATTCTCCAAGGGTTGGAAACCCCAGGAGTATAGCAGTTGGAGGGGATGAAGTGTGGAGACTCCTGTCTCTGCCTCCACGGGGGTTTCATGCAGGAGATAAGATGTGTGAGTGGCTCCACCAGAGAGCACTGAGGGGGTGGGTGCACTCTGCCTAGAGGTCAGAAAAGGCATCTTGCAGGTGCTGCCGTTTGAGCTGGTCCTGAAGGACAAATACATTTTGGCAGGTGGAGCTAGAGAGGATGGCATTAGGGACCAGAAACGCTGCCCCCATGGATTAATCCCTAGTATTATTATTTTTTAACTGTGGTAAAATATGTGTAACATAAAGATCTGTTTTAACCATTTTTACCATTCTAAGTGTACAGTTCAGTGGCATTAAGTACATCCGTTATTCTCTGTGCAGCCATCACCACTGTCTACCTCCAGAAGTTTGTTCTCGGTCCAAACTGAAGTTCTGTACCCATTCAACAATCACTCTCCATTAACACTCTCTCCCCAGCCCCTGGTGACCACCATTCTACTTTCTGTCTCTGCAAACCTCATATAAGTGGAATCAGTCAGTACTTGTCTTTTGTATCTGGATTATTTCACTGTAGCACGTCTTCGTCAGAGTTCTATGTTAAAACATGCATCAGAATTTCATTCCTTTTTAAGGCTTTGCCTGGGACTAGGGGTGGGCTGAGGATGGTGTGCTGCAGACTATCAGAACCATATCCTCCTCCACAGCTCAGCTCAACAGCTTGCTCCTCAAAGCGTCCCTGGTCACTCCAAACAGAAATGATTCCTTCTCTTGCTGAGCTTTCCTCCCAAAAGCACTTTGGTTCTCCTACTCCAGTGATGGGCAATCTTTTGAGCTTGGTGTGTCAAAATTCGCCAAAAAACCGAGCATAACTCGGGTGGTGTGTCACTTTGAGAAAAACTGCCTAACCGGAAGTCCCAGAACTAGACGCTCTGTGCCGGAGTTCTGTTGTTTTGGCCTACAGACCTCTGGCACAGAGTGTCTACACTACAGCAAATGTTTTATCCTCTGCTACTGCACCTGGCCATGCAGGAGCCGAGGATGAAACGTCCTTCTCGGCATGTGGCCCCATACTTCTCTGGTATGCGGCTGCGTGTCATCAAAAATGGCTACACGTGTCAGTGCTGACACGCGTGTCATAGGTTCGCCATCATGGTCCTACTCCAAAGACTCATCACTTTGTACACTGTAGCTATGAGACTGTGTGTGCATCTTATTTCTTGAACTGAAATTGTTTCTTCAGGGTGCAAGCACGTGTGTTTTTTCTTCACATTCTTGCCAGTGGCTAGGAGGTGGTGGGTGCTAGTGAATGTGCATAGGATTTTCACGGCTTTCTTGCCGGGCACAGAAATGTTCTGCTGTGAAGCTCTCATGGTCCTCTGGACTCCTTATGGCTTTTTCCTAGACTCCTTTTCATTCTCCTTGCTAAGTACGTGGGCTCCCACTAAACTGTGCACTTGTATTGTGTTGCTTACAAGACTACCTTATCTCCCCTATTAGAAGAATAGGACCATGGCTTTTCCTTGTGTCCCCCTAAAGCTCTGGGAACCTAGCCCCTGGAAAACAGTTGTGAATTCAGGGCAGTAATGGTCAGCAGGATGGTGTAGTCCTGTGTGTAACAGTCTTTTAAGATATTGGCTCCCATTTTTCCTTGTGTGAAATTTCTAAGTGTCACCAACCTAGGTGACCCCGAGTGGTATTTTCCTCCATATAGTGAAGAAATATAATGATGGTTTCTTACAGTTTGTCAGGGAGCCTCTGGTGATGTGGATGGGGCACGGGTTGTCTTTAAAGAAGTTCAGAAACTCTTCAAAAGGAAAAACAATCAGATTGAACAGTTCTCGGTGAAAAAGGTATGTTGGGGCCTGTTGATCTGGGTGTGTTTATAGTGGGTATTTGTAGTCAGCACTGCCTTAGAGAGGTTTCAGGAAGTCATATTTAATATTGGCAACTTACCCAGCAAAATGCAGTTCACCAATGCGAGGAGAATTTACTCCCATGGTCATAATTCTGCACTGAAGGAAAAGCTGCAGATAATGATAATAGGTTTGTTTGTTTCTGAGTGAGTAGCCATATTACAAACCCTATAGAGCTAATGAGCATGTCTAGAGAGGGAAAGCCTCTGTCTAAAGAGTTAAGTCATTTCAGAAGAGTACAAATGGGCAGACACTAGGCATGAGATACAGACTGTTGGCTCTCAATACAGTGAATACATCACACTTTGACCTACTCAAAAAAAATAGCATGCATCTAATATACCAGAAGAAAGGACCAGAAGTGTGGAAACAATGCCCTCAACTTTTCCGAATAAAATTTAGTTGAATTACCATAGGTCGCATGACAACTTATATCCCAAATATTCCATGATTTTAATTTTATAAAACCATATTAAATGTCTTAGTTTGAGCATAAACTAGATTGTAATGTGGAATGCCACTGAGAACCCTGCAACTTGGTAGAAAATTAAAAATTCATTAAACCGTAACTAACATCCTCCTTATACACCTAGTGGGCCATTGTCACCCAGCTTTCATAGATCCCTGATTTAAACTGAAGTGAATCTAGTTTTACCCCAGAGTTTTCAGACTAGGTCCTGAATCATGATAATAGATTGAGTTGAATAATGGATGTAAGGTATGTCTGCCAATATTAAAAATTGGAAAGCAAAAATTTTTATAGGCAACATTTTATTTTTAGCTCTGTGGGAGGAGGTTGTTCATGTCAGCTGTGAACTGTGCCCTGTTCAGTGTCTCTGAAGCATATTTTTTTAATTGAATTTGTTTTTAAAAAAATGTACCCTAATCTTGCTACCTGCTTGCAGGCAGAGAGATTTTGGAAGCAGACGCCAAGCAGAGTGCTTTGTGTGCTGGCCTCCATCGAAGTGCTGTACTTGTGGAAGGCCCTTCCGAACTGCTCCCTCCCCAACCTGCAGAGGATGAGTCAAGGTAAACACACATGCACGCGTGCACAGCTCTACACGTCAGCTTGTTTCTTCAGTTTCTCATTAATATCCAAGTCAGAGTCCACGCCTGTCATTCTTGGCTCCCCGCCGCAGGGATTAGAGAAGTCAGCCCCTTGGGAAACAGGAACGGGCAGCACTGGGTGTTCAGACAGGCTCATGTTGTCAGCGGCGCATGGCAGTGCGCATTGATTATAGGTGTTACTCACTCTAGCTGTGGGGATAGCTGGAAGCATGTTTTACCCCAGGAAGGCCCTCTGTTTCTTACAGGTTTGATTTATATCCTCAGAATGCACAAAAATTAAGTGTACAGCTCAGTGAATTTTGACGAACATATACAGCACGACATCTGTCACCACAATCAAGTTCCTAATCGTTGCCACCACCGCTGAGGTTTCCCTCGAGCCCTGCCCAATCCCTGCCCCGGGGAGCCACTGTTTCTTTCCCCACAGGTTACTTTCACCTGTGCTTGAATCTCGTATAAGTGGGATCAAACAGTGTGTACTTTTAGTGCATGGCTTGATTTGTTTGTTATAACCTGTGAGCTTGATCCACATTAATCCATCCCTTCACTTGCTGAGAGGGGCTCCATTGTGTGGCTCCGCGTACACCATAGTTTTTGTGTCTGGCTTTTTAACTATCATAAAAGCGAGACTGCTACAAACGTAAATGTACTTGCTCGTCATGTGTGCATTACACACTCATTTCTCTTGAGCAAATAGCCTGAGTATAAGCAGAAAACCTACAATTTTAATTCAGAAATTAAAAAAAAAACCCTAAATCCATAGATTATGGTAGCATAACCTTCATAAAGTCATTTTTATTATAGTTGTAGGAACTGTTCACAGAATAAACTAAATTTTTCAAGTAAAATAATGCATTTATTGGTTATTAAATACTGTGACATTACTCCTAAGGGTTTAATGTAGACATTTGAATGATATTTATAGCCTGTTAAATTAAGTACTTTGCTCCACACTGCAACCCCGGGGAGGTGGGAATGGCTGACAGCATTGTCAAACCCATTTTATAATGAGGAACCCGAAAATCGGGACAGGCAGGTGACTTACCAGCTCCCCTAGGAGTGAGTGTCTATACTGATTTGAGGACAGCAGAGTGAGTGCAGAGAGCTTCACGCTGTCCCCCACACAGCATCGTCTTCCCGGGGGGGGGTGAAGATCCTTAAATCACTCAGCTAGAAGTACGGTTATAAGAGCACACTGCTTGCTGTGTTAAAATGCAAACACTTATATCCAAAAAGATGGCTTCATAGAAAGTAATTATCTTTGAACATGTATTGTTTTATGCATATATGCTACACTTTTTCAAAAGAGATTTAGTATTAATATTTTGGAGTTATTAAAGAATAGTCATTACTCTAGAAAATTTGTCAGGATTTCTATAGTCATACTTTTTTTTTTTTTTTTTAAAGGGACAGAGAGAGAGAGAGAGAGAGGGATAGATAGGGACAGACAGACAGGAACGAGAGAGGTGAGAAGCATCAATCATTAGTTTTTCATTGCCGTTACGACACATGAGCCGGCCTCAGCACCCAGGCCAACTTTGCTCCAATGGAGCTTTGATTGTCTGGAAGAGAAGAGAAAGATAGAAAGGAGAAGGGGAGGGGTGGAAAAGCAGACGGGTGCTTCTCCTGTGTGCCCTGGCTGGGAATCGAACCTGGGACTTCTATACGCTGGGCCAATGCTCTACTGCTGAGGTAGCTGGCCAGGGCCAAGTATTCTTTTTAATGCACAAGTTCAAGATCATGCATTTAGAGATAATTCAAACAAAATGCAAATATAATATAGGCAGTAATTGGCAGGCACGAGAACAATTATCACTTAATGTGACTTAATAGTCTCTGAACCTCCTTTCTGGGTGTCAAATAAACAACAAAGATGTCATGGAGAGGTTATAAAAATGAGATAATTCCTGTCTTTGGTAAAAAAGTTTTCCCAGTTTTAAGATCTGTTAATTCGATAATATTCCGTGTTCTTAAGCAGTAATGATCCAAATGGATTCTGTCATATAGAGTATAGTGAAGAGCTTTATAGGGAAAGGTTAAGTTTCAGGAAAAATCTTGGTTGTGGGTGAGTGGGGTCATATGCATTTATTAAGCTCTTTTCATCAGGCTCACATTGGTGCATTCAGCTCATCAGAGTCCCCATCTATAACTCACTTTATCAGCAGAACTAGTTGGAGTCTTATGTCTTTGTCTTGTGGTTTCATTTGTAGCCCCTCCTCCACCCATCCTCCACTGCATTCTTCCATTTTAAAGGTTTGTCTGTATTTTTATCCAGAGTGATTTTATTAAACTAACTCATAATGCCATTTTATAGTTCAGAACCACTATGGTCTCATTCAGTGTAAAAGCCAAATTCATTCAGTGGTTTGCAATACCCTGCAATCTGTGTACGTATGTACGTATGTACACACACACACACGCACACACACACACACTCTTCCAATGCCTCTTACTGCTCTTCCTCCTTGCTTACCAAGCTCCAGCCACACTCCTTACTGTTCTTGAATACACTAGGCATGTGCTGACCTCGGTACCTTTGCACTAGCTCTTCCTGCCTGTCTGCAAATGCTTTCAGACATCCACATGGCTCCTTTACTCATTTCCTTTAGGTCTTTACTCAAATATTACCTTTTCAGTGAAGCTCAAACCGTACTTTCTAACATGTGTGCCATACCCTCTTTCTCTCTCCTGGCTTTACTTTTTACTTTGGTACCAACATTTCTTTAACATAAGTATTTTACCTAGTTCTTTTCTCTATTATCTGTCTTCTCCACAAACGGGTAGTTTCTTAAGGGCAGGGACTTTTTTTATTTTGTTACTGTTGTATTTCAAGCACCTAGAATTTTCTAGCACATATTAAGTTCTCAGTAAATATTGAATGAATGACTGCATGAACCACTTTCCCCTTTTCTTAATATGGCTGCCTGAAGATCATTTGAGTACTTTTTATGTGGAGTTATTCCCAGCCTTGCTTGTTGAGGTAACTCTTGCTTCTACAGGTTCAGATTCTATTCTTCACATGTACTTCCTGCTACTCTACTCAATTCTTCCAGTGCCTTACAGCTACTTGTTATACATATGTATGTATGTATGTCTATATGTCTGTCTATATGTATACACATACACACACATGCATAAATCTGTGTGTTTGTATACATTTATATAAAAAAAAATCTTACCAAATCTTAGTATCTTTATTGGTTCATAGAAATTTCTTTCCTCATTTATTAGCATCATTATGTTTCCAATTTCTACTTTTTCCATTTCCTTGGAAAACATCCATATCTTCCTCCATGTGTGTTCCCGTCCTCTACAGTAGATGGCAAGCCTCTTGAAGTGGAGGGTTCAGGTCTGACCCCTTCTCCAAACATTAAAGGGTCCCATTGCATGGCTTATATAATTAATACAATGCAATTTAATATAGGATCACAACAAAATTGAGCAGATACCCACATAGTTCACCTCCACCCCCCATATATACTGCCTTCCCCAACCATCAACACCCTCCACCAGTGGTACATTTGTAACCACTGATGAACCAATACTGACATATCATTATCACCCAAAATTCATAGTTTACATTAGGTTCACTCTTTGTGTTGTACATTCTGTGGGATTTGACCAATGCGTAATGACATGTATCTGCTCTTCTAGATAGTATCATAGAGAAAAGTGTCATGGCTCTAAAAATCCCTAGTGCTGCATCTGTTTGTTCATCCCGCCCCACCCCGGCCCCCGCAACCACTGATCTTGTTACTGCCTCCATACTTCTACCTTTTCCAGAATGTCATATAGTTGAAATCACACAGTATGTAACCCTTCACACTGTCTTCTTTCACTTAGTAACAATGTAATGCTATTTTGAGTCTTCTTGGCCCTCTGAAGTGTGATATTTTTGCCTTTTTTTGACAGGATGCTCACTAATGTTTGAGGAAGGGGAGCCTTTTGATTTTTAGGGGGGGCATAATTTTGAACTGAGTAAGTGTACACTGTGAAATACTTAACTCTTGATGACATTTAAGGAGTGAAGTGAATGTATTTCCTCCCTGTTCTTCTCATTTCTCTTCAAGCCTGCCATGAGGTGGATGACTCGTCTGTCATTGGATTAAAGCATTTACTTCTCGGTGCCATACACAAATGTCTGGGGAACCTGGAGGATGCTGTGCAGGTGAACTGCTCATGTTGTCATGACTGAGGAGGATAAACTGAAAGCCCATCTGTGAGCTGTGACTAAGACCAGTGAACACGCACTAGCAAAACCAAACTCCCACAGTAGTGTGAGCTGTATCCACTTTTCTGCTCGAACTTGAGGATGGTTAATGCTAATTTTCAGTGTAACTTCAGGTTCCTATAATACATCTTCACACACAACTGCCTTTTCTCTGGTACTAGCTTTTTACCAAAGTGACAGTCTCAGTTGGAGGAGGAGGTATAAACACAGTGTCGGAGGAGCAGAATGAAGTCTCATAAATACATGTATTTACAACGTGTGTTAGTGTGTGTTCACTCTTCTTGTCTCTATAACTGTACATTACTGATGCGTGGCTTAAAGTTGTTGGTTGGATATCCTATGTACATATTATATGAAAAAGAGCCATTCATTATTTTCAAATAGAATTTGAGGAATTTTTCTAAGTTTATTGTTAGGCTGCTTTTTAAAATATTTAGTTTTTATTGTTTTGAGAGAGAAACATCAATTTGTTGTTCCACTTATTTAATTCATTGGTTGATTCTTATATGTGCCCTGGCTGGGGATCAAACTCACAACCTTGGAGTAGCTGAATGATACTCTAACCAGCTGAGCTACCCGGCCAAAACTAGGCTGCTTTTTTTGAAGTACTGTATTTTTCTCACCATAAGACGCACTTTTTCCCCTCCCAAAAGTGGAGGGGAGAATGCTTGTGCATCTTATGGTGCAAAAAATACGGTATTTTATTGAATATTTTAACATACCATTTGGTTCAGAATGTTTTTTTTTCATATTTTCCTCCTCAAAACCCTAGGTGTGTCTTATTGTCAGGTGCATCTTATAGAGCAAAAAATATGGTATATCTTAGTATTATTTTGATTACTTTTTGAGAGTTCATGTGTAATAGGAGACTTTGGCTTTTAAATCCTAGAATGTCAGTGTGCTTGCACTGTAATTTTAAATTAATATTTCAGTGTGGGGTACTAATAGTAGTTATTACACACCTCCATATAGCTTAATTTTCGTATATGTGTTGCCAAAGAAAGCACTAAATAACTTATTTTTGATCATGTACTTAAATATCAGCAAGTTGTCAAGACATATGTCAAGAGATGGCTCTTGGCTCGTGTGCTTTCTGTTGTAAATATTAAAGTGGGATGTGCTCACTGAGAGGTAAAGATGTTCTCTGCGATAAAGCCAGGAGAAGCTAGTGTTTCCGTTGGGAAAATAAGCAGTACAAATGGGGCTGACGGGTAAGGAGCGTACTCTGGAGGAAGCTCACCAGACAAGCATGTAACAAACTTGTAAAATATGGGTGAGGGTGGAAGGGAAGGATTAAAGATACTGGATGAGGAGAAAATCAGATATAGAACACAGAAATTAGACAAGTCCCCCTTCTTGAGTCCTGATGATGTGATAAGCCGTAGTAGGAAAATTAGCCTAATTGGGGAAATCAGTTCATTCCAGTGACATTTGATTTGCTTTCAGTTCTTTCAGCGTGCTGTTAAAGATGAGGTGTGTCGTCAGAATAACTTATATGTTCAGCCGTATGCTTGCTATGAACTTGGCTGTCTTCTATTAGACAAACCAGAGGTAAGATCTTAATGTATTTTCTTAAATAAATTTCATTACCAAAAAATTTGCAAGTGAGCAGGCACTAAGCAGCCTTCATTTAAAATTAATTGATTAAACAGTGTTTTATGTTTATTATTATTTTATTTCATGTAGGGTGAGTCCAAGAAGCTCCTAATTCTATTGATTTAGATTTTTGGACAAAATCATTTTTAAGGAAAAATCATTGCCACTTTTAGAATAGAACGATGTGCTATAGTGTGGTTTATTCAGAAGAACAGAGAATTGCCTGACCAGTGGTAACACGGTGGATAGAGCCTCGACCTAGGATGCTAAGGACCCAGGTTCAAAATCCCAAGTTTGCCAGCTTGAGCTCAAACTCATCAGCTGGAGTGTGGGGTGACCGGCTTAAGAGAGTTATATGGTCACTAGCTTGAGCCCAAAGGTCGCTGGCTTAAGCAAGGGATCATTCCCTCAGCTGGAGCCACCCAGTCAAGGCACATATGAGAAGCAATCAGTGAACGACTAAAGTAATGTAACTAAGGGTTGATGATCTCATCTCTCTCCCTGTCTGTCTCTGTCTCGGTCAGTTTCTCTCTCCCTCCTAAAAAAATAAAGAAAGAACATAGAATTGCATTACAGTTCTAGTCCTGTAATTCAGAGTGTGACCCTGGTCAAGTCACTTAACCATATACGCTCTTCCTAATCTGTAAAACAGGACAAAAAATGCCTGTCTTGCCAATTTAATAGATTGTAGTAAGAATAAATGAGGATGATGTGTGTGATTAAATTTTAAGATTCCTTACAAGGTTAAGCTAATAATTATTATAAGTATGTATGTGTACACACAGTGGGGCCGGCGTTTTAAAAGTAAGATTTCAGTAGTGCTGGGTTTGCTTAGTGCCTTCTTTTGGAAGCTTAATTACATAATATTCGTTTTGTAAAATTTTAATTTTTAATTAATTCAACTCAGTTTTCAAATGCATGGACTTTCTAAAAGTTGAGTTAAATCAATAGAAATACGATTGTATAAGGAGCCCTTAAATATATAAGGAAATAAACTTCCTGACTTCCAGTAAATTTTTTAATTATCATCAATTTTAGGCCATTTAGTAAGATCTTAACTAAACTATTATAACTCTTATAAGTTATCATTTATAAAATTATAGTGATTATAAAAAGTTATCAAGTAATGCCTTAATGTAAACTTTTTTTTTTCTTCGTTTTGACACCTTAGTTGTTCATTGATTGCTTTCTCATATGTGCCTTGACTGCGGGCCTTCAGCAGACCAAATAACCCCTTGCTGGAGCCAGCGACCTTGGGTCCAAGCTGGTGAGCTTTTGCTCAAGCCAGATGAGCCCGCGCTCAAGCTGGCGACTTCAGGGTCTTGAACCTGGGTCTTCCACATCCCAGTCCTACGCTCTATCCACTGCGCCACTGCCTGGTCAGACGCCTTAATGTTAAACTTACTAACATTATTATATTAAAGAAAAATTGAATCTTAATGAGTTGACTGACTCTGATTACTTGAATTGTTTTTTATTAACATAGCCTCTTATGACATTTTCTGCTTGAGTATCTAGAAATATAAGTATTAAACAATCTTTTTTGTGTGTCCATAGACTGTAGCAAGAGGCAGAACTCTACTTCTTCAGGCAAAGGTAAAAATATGGATACCCTCCTCTGAGTACCCTTATCCTCTGTAGTATTGAGTCTGAATTCAAGAAATTTTGTGCAATGATTGTTCTGATTGATGTTCCTGGAAAAGAAAAGTGATAACTGAATCAGCAAGCATGAGTTATGAGTGAAATTACGAAAAGACAATCCTATGAAATTGCTCATCCTGCTTTATAAACACTTGTCTTGTTTGAATGGGAAAATAACTTTTGCTATTTCATAACTACATCCTTGAATTAAGAATTTCTAACAGAAGCATGCGTGGAGCGCGATTTAAGACTACTGCGTCAGGAGTCCTGAGGAAAATTTTACAAAGACAGCTTTATTGACACCCAATTGGCAATTTAAAAATGAACATGCCTGACCTGTGGTGGCGCAGTGGATAAAGCGTCGACCTGGGAACACTGAGGTCGCCAGTTCAAAACCCTGCACTGGTCTGGTCAAGGCACATATGGGAGTTGAGCTTCCAGCTCCTTCCCCCTTTCTCTCTTTCTCTCTCTCTCTCTCGCACTCTGTGTCTCCTCTCTAATATGAATAAAATAAAAATAAAAAAAAATTAAAAATGAACACAAAGGTCAACATTTGGGCAATAAGAAAATCAAGTGGCTGTAAAGCCGTTAGTGGGAGTGTGAGGGCTTTACTGTGGGAAGTACGTAACTTAGCATGGTTTATGCTGCAGTATTTCAGAAAGCTTAGCTGAGCCCATGAACATCTGTCTTTGGTCTTGCAGGAGGACTTCTCTGGCTACGACTTTGAAAACAGATTGCATGTCCGCATCCATGCTGCTCTGGCCTCTCTGAGGGAGCTGGTTCCTCAGTGATGGACCCGGAGTGCTGCTCTGTCCCTTCCCACCTAGGTTCTGCACTTTAATAAAAGCAGAGGACACAGTTCATACGAAGATCGGCTTTTCTTCTGAAAACCACCTGTGCCAGAGACACATTTTCCCAGTTAGGCTGACATAGTAAAGATCTAGCTCAAAAGTAATAATGAGGAAATAGTAATTATAACTAACAATCTGGGGAGAGGGTTAAGTGACCTTGTTCAAACATTTTAGTTTTGTGATTTTTTATTTTTAAAATAAAATCAAGCTCAATATTCAACCTGTGATCATGTAGGAACACCTATCTTAAGCACACACCTGACCGGGTAACACTAAGAGGTACCTGTAAAAATTATTAAGAATGTCATGACAGCATTTATACTGTGTTTTGAAAAAAATAAAAGTGCTTTCTAGTGTTTTACCTGGCCCTCAAATTACTTCTGTGAATAATGTGACACGGATATTTTTATCCCCATTGTCCAGATCATAAAACTCAGGTACCGAAAGACTAATTGACTTATCCCAATGAATTATTTCTGTTATCAGTGGAGCAATGACTAGAATGCAGGTCTCTGGACCAAGAAGCAAATATTCTTTTATTGTAAAAAAATATATGTTAATAACTCAGAATCCCATGTTTTCTTTATTAAAAAAACAATTGCTCTTCAACTAAAGTTGTGTCATCAAATGATTTATCTCCAGATTGTCTACAAAATATTTTAAAGTGATGAGCTTTTTTGCTTCGAAAGTCAACCAAGTGGAAGCAAGTAGAGGATAGTTTTATACCCAAAGGTTTAACTGTTTTGCTAATTTATTTGAAAGCTTAGTCTTAGACTAGATAAATAACACCTACATTTTAGGAGTTTCCCTTTGGAATAAATGGTGTAATTACCAACTTCTGGAAATCTTTTAACATATTACTTGAATGGTTACTCTTGAATGAACATAGGGGGTTTTTTTGCCTCAAATATTTGCTGGTTGAAAGATTTGCTGGGCTATCTTTTGCCAAGACTTCATAATTTCCTCTTAGCTCAGGTTATTTGATATTATAAAAAGGAGTTCAAAATTATTTTTAGTCCTTTGTTATTGATTTTGTCATTTAATTTACATCTTTGTCCAGTGCTGCACACCTGTGGTTTTGAAGAATCAAAATACCTCAGTCACTTTGCCTTTCTGCCATAATTATGTAAGCTAAAGTGTTTCATCTCAGGGTGGCATTTATTTACATATCCTGTTAGCTGAAGTATAATCTCATGCAATGTTAATATTTTAAAACTTCTTTTCAAAATAAAATATGAGTGGAGCAGCTTCGAATGTTTGCAGTAGAATCTAATTAATCTGATCTTGAGGGGATGATAATTTCTTTGAAAGAAACTATTCTTCACTGACTTTGGCTAAACTCTTCATGTTTCCTCACTTCCAAAGTGTTTATTATTTACATTGATCCTCTGGTGTGAGTCCAAAGTGTTTATTATTTACATTGATCCTCTGGTGTGAGTCCTGCCTAGACTTTAGGTACTAGCCAGAGAGAAAGGATTGCTGTCCTACTTTCAGAGACTAAGTAGGTCCAGGAGCTAAGCAGGTGCTTTCTGAAGAGAAGTATTAGTGTCTAAAAAGTACTGGATATCTGGTTTCATCTCATCTGAAGGGAAGAACATTATGAATCTTTAAAATATAGTCTTGCCATTTTGTTCTCTTCTTGTTGGTAGAAGATGTGGCAACTGCTCAGGATTGTGGCACATTTCTGAATCATGAAGTCCTTGTTTCAGACTTCCTGCTTAAATTTTCAGTTCAAATATTATTATAACTATTATTCAGTAAAGATTACATAAAGACCTATATTTCATATTTAAAAACAAAATTCTTCCTACATTAACTGCTTTACAAAAGTATTTTTTTCTCCAAAGAGATTGCAGGATCTCAGTAAGTTTGTATTCAGTTCACTTAACAGAATAAACAACTTTACAACACAATGCAGATATTTCTTTGGTGGGGAAGAAATATGTCTGTTTCATACTGTCTCCTAAATTTGGTGCAGGATAGCTCCTGTGTTTTTTGTGTCTTAACTTGGTGGTAGAGCGTGGAGAGGGGTAATGGTGATTCTAAACTCTCACAAAACCAGAGTGCTAGTACACTGTGCCATCAGATTACTGAAATCTGAGTACATTTTTTGAGTTGAGTGATTCCAGCAGTTATCTGGCGTTCATACCGTGGCTTATCCAAGCTGTGAGCTGCTGTGATCTGCCTGGAAACTGAGTTTGGGGTAAACTGCTTGCTGATGAAGAAAATAATCATATAAGCAGAACTCTTTGTATCTGTGTTCTTTTTTATTTTGGCATCTCTCCTCCTTTTCTATTTTGAAGTTTCTCAAATAGATCTTCTGATTTATAAGTGTCAAATATAGTTTTGTATCAGATTGTACCTATAATGAGAGAAATTTGTAATGTGTATTTTATGTGCTCTGGACACATTTGTAATCTGACACATTTGGAGCTGTAGTCTAAACATAAGAATGTGATACACACCTCTGTCACTAATATGCACTGTATTTAAGGTTTTCCTTTTATTGGGTTAGATGTATTTTTTATTTTGGCACATGATAGTTTAGTATTTAAGTGTGGAATTGCTATCAGATGTCACAGAAAATTAGAATATTTATGTCGCTTATTGTATAAGTCAATTATTTCCAGAATTTGCACTTTTATATTTCTGCGAACTAAAATGAAAGAGCAGTGCATATCTTGTTTTTAAAATACGCACATGGGTGTGTGTGTGTGTATTGTTTTGCTGTGTAAACTTTCCTAGTCGATTGCTTCCTTAGTCAAATTGTGGTGGCAAGTATTCAAATATTGCTCCATAGTTATATACATATATATTTACAGTCATGATGTATTGTTTGGTATTTCTTTTTTTTGATCCTGTTGGTGCTATATATTCTGTAGGGGAAAATATATCAACCCAGCTCATCCCAAGAAGATAGTAGAGGGAGGAGACTTGGAAGATAGGCAGAAGAAACGGAAAAGAAGGGGAGCAAGAGAATGAAAATTTGGTCCATAAAATATGTGCCTTTTCTGGATTAAAGTATGTAAAAGTCACCCAGTGTACAGTGTAATTTGCCTCCTTGTGAAAACTAGCGAGGGGGCTGAGCTGCAGATTGGGGATGAAATAGAAGCGACACATTTATAACCCAGGTGAGCTCTGGTTACACTTTCTCTTCCCACAAGCCAGTTAGGCTACACAAGCATAAATGTCTGTAATTCCAAAAGCCACCATAAATGGGTCTAATGTAGCTCCGTTTCTTTACACCTTTGATAGACATAAACCATCAACAATCATGACAGCCTCATTCATTTCCCTTTTCCTTACACTACCAAAGGGATGCTGGGGACAGTGATGAAGGACCAAACACAGGCTCATCACAACAAAGTAAAAAAGCAAGCATTTCCCCTGTTCTTTCAAACTAATCTTCATGATGAGGGAGCTTGTCTGCCACAGAAAATGGCACTCAGTAATAATTAAACAGGTAAGTTACTATCCCCAGAAAAGGCTGTGTGCAGCGTAAGATGCAGACTTGGGACTTCAACGTTGCCTCTCTTGCAAAGTGCTTTGGAAGCCTTAATATTTTTCTGACTTTTTGTTAGATAAATACCCTGCTGATTGATAACAGTTGACTTCTAGTGGTTTTTGTTGCTTTTTAAACATTTGAATATGGATTATAATGAAGGCTGTTTAGAGTCTGGTAATCATGATTGATATAATTTAATGCCCAGCACAAATGTGTCAGCCTAAAAGAGTGAAAAAGCAGAGTGGACATTTTAAATGAGTCTGTGCTCCTTTAGTTTGGTGAAACTGAGCTAATGTGGCACAATATGTTGACTTGGAACCTGTTGCTGACAAAGATATGGTTTGGAAGATTGTGGCTGAGGTATTTGCAAGAATCCGAATTAGAAACAGGAAGTTTCAGGATTAATGCCCAAGTTGTCTTTCCACAAGCCAGTTTCTCAAGAGGAAAAGTACTGTGTTGCATAAAATTATCCATTCTCATTTTTACAGGTACCTCTTAGTGTGTGTTTGTGACATTATTTTAAAAGGTGGCTGGAGAGTGGCACTATGAGGAGAGGGGTGGTGTGAAGAGAAGAGGCGGTGGCTGCAAGCTAAAACTGCCATAAAGGTGTTTCTCTTTTTCTTCCAAACCAGCACTTATTTTAGGTTGAGGGACTGCCAGCGGAGAGGCTGTCGCCTTGACCTACTCCAGGCTGTTTGAAAATGCCAGTACTTTGAAGTGTACTGTTCAGGCTCGCGGAATTCTGCCCATTGTCACTTTCGGCTCCCCATTGGCTGGGACAGCCGGGGCCCCTCCTTCTTTCGTGGCAGCCCTTAACCGCTGCTTAAGGGCGGGGTTTTGTGACGCAAGCCTTGACGTCCTATAAAGTATAAAAGGCCCGTTGGGCCGCGCACTCCAGGAGCCGCCAGCAAGGAGGCAAGGAGGAAGGATATTAGAACTCACCGGGAGATAAGGTGGGGCGACTGCCCCTGGGGCTCTCGTGTTGTCACGAGGTGGGGACGGTACACGACTCCTCAAGTGTCGGGGAAGGGCCCGCCACACCAGTGAGTGTGACAGCGGCGGGTCATCGTCAGTGGAGCCGGGCGGGGTTCGTCCGCCACCTGCCGCTTGCCAACCGGTTGGCACGAACTCGAAATATGCGCACTTCCATCTTTCACTGCCTGCTCCTCCAAACAAACTAAAAGTCAAAGCAGACCCAGAGCCAGCAGGGCTCACAAACCACGGCAGGTCTTTAGGGAGAGTGGTGCGAGCTGGTGGTGGTCTGTGGCCCCGGGCCCTCGCTTTGGCATCCTCAGTGGAAGCCACTGTTTGTTCTACCTGCACAAGGGTTACCCTTGGGGCCGTGAGTAAATGCAAGTTCACGGTTTGGCGCGGGGACTGGGGTTGTAAAATTTGTTAAGTTTTGACAAAAATGGTACTTACAGGAGAGATTGGGCCAGAATTATTAAGCTGTCACTAAACAATCCTTGATGTTTGTTAAATTTTGATAAATGTTATTGAAAGGAGAGATAGGGCCAGAGTTATTAAGCTGTCACTTTAAACAATCCTCAATGTCTGTATTTGTGACCATACCCTTTGCTGTAATTATGCTTGGTGTCACAGTATTTCTCAACCTGTTCAGGACACTCACTTGTGTGGGATTGCGATGTAAAGTGTTCCGCATTCCTGGCCTGCGGCACTAAATGGCCAGGCGCATTCACAAGGAGTGGAGTGAGCGCGCGGCAGGCCTCCTGGGATGAGAAATATTAGGACCACCGCATAGCCCATTGCCCAACAGTTGGTAGCACCCACTGCTAACTACCTACAGAGAGAGTCTTTTGTTAGCTACATCGTGACTCCTGGTAAGCCACTTTCAAAACATGACCTATCTACTCAGACTGGGTGTAAAGGATGTCCTTTTAAAAAATACACATATGTGTATGTATCATACATATAATTACTCCTTTGTCCCTTAACATTTAGCATGTGGGCATACCAAACCATGTGTGGTTTTTAAAAATGGTTTAAATTCAGCCTGACTAGGCAGGCAGTGGCGCAGTGGATAGAGCAGGTGTCGGGAACCTTTTTGGCTGAGAGAGCCATGAATGCCACATATTTTAAAATGTAATTTCATGAGAGTTATACAACGACCCATGTACATTATGCATTACCCAATAAAAATTTGGTGTTGTCCCAGAGGACAGCTGTGATTGGCTCCAGCCACCAGCAACCATGAACATGAGCAGTAGGAAATGAATGGATTGTAATACATGAGAATTTTATATTTTTAACGTTATTATTTTCTTTATTAAAGATTTGTCTGTGAGCCACATCCAGTAATCAAAAGAGCCACATCTGGCTCGGGAGCCATAGGTTCCCGACCCCTGGGATAGAGCATTGGACTGGGATGCGGAGGACCCAGGTTCAAGACCCCGAGGTCTCCAGCTTGAGCGCAGGCTCATCTGGCTTGAGCAAAAAGCTCACCAGCTTGGACTCAAGGTCGCTGGCTCCAGCAAGGGGTTATTCAGTCTGCTGAAGGCCTGCGGTCATGGCACATATGAGAAAGCAATCAATGAACAACTAAGGTGTTGCAACAAAAAACTGATGATTGATGCTTCTCATCTCTCCATTCCTGTTTGTCCCTATCTATCCATCTCTCTGACTTTCTCTGTCCCTGTAAAAATAAAACAAAAAACAAACTTAAAAATGGTTTAATTCAGTAAAGCACCTGTTAGATGGTATTCTGATAGTAAGCTTTCATTAAGGGATTCAATACACTTAATTCTCAAAGGGTTTGCTTTGGACAATCCAGATTTATTTTCTCTGACCTCTAGGAATATGAATTGCCCCTTTAAATATTCAGCATTTTGCTCTGACCAATTAGTTGCTTTTTATTAGAGATTTGATTACTGTATCGAAACTGCCACTTTAACCCCATGAAACTCATTATTACTCTTTGCCCACGGCAAAGATTGTTGTTGAGTTGTTGTTGAGGACATGATTCATTATGTCACACACTGTTCTCCTCTATGAGGTCCCATAGGAGAAATTTCTCCTGGGTCTCAGGGGCCAGAATAGCTGTGATTCTCCTAAGCAACTAATTTGTTTGTCTTAGGAAACCTGAATCATTTTAACCGTTTTCTGTTTTGTGACAGCTGCTTGGTAGCAGCTCAGGGGCTGACTTAACACCCCTGACCTATGATTTGCATTGGAATACTAACCTTACTTTAGCTCCATCCTATTTTTCCTACCATCATTTTTCCTTTAGCAGTGATTTCCTTGAGTATTTAATTTTGTTCTTTATGTGTATTGGTAAGCCACCTTAAATAATTTTTTTAAATTTAATTCTTTTATTTCAGAGACAGAGAGAGAGGGATAGATAGGGACAGACAAACAGGAATGGAGAGAGGTGAGAAGCATCAATCATTAGTTTTTCGTTGCCATGGCAACACCTTAGTTGTTCATTGATTGCTTTCTCACATGTGCCTTGACCGTGGGTCCAAGCTGGCGAGCTTTTGCTCAAGCCAAATGGGCTCGCGCTCAAGCTGGCGAGCTTGGGGTCTCGAACCTGGGTCTTCTGCATCCCAGTCTGACGCTCTATCCACTGCGCAACTGCCTGGTCAGGCTAAATAATTTTTTTAAAGAATAAAACAATGTACACACACTGACACACAGTTTAGGGTGGCAGCCTCTGCAAATCAGAACTACAGGTTACACAGTGCAATATCTTGGTAGCACTTAAGATCCAGGGAGGCAGGAGAAGGGGGAGAGAGGAGAAACTAGGGCAGAGGTTAAGGGAGGACATGAAAGAAGAAAAAGGTGCCCGTGGTGGTGAGTACCACATGTAACATACCTATTCTGATTCTTTTAAAAACAAAATCAAAGCTAAATAATGTGGACTTAAATATGGTCAGTGTGCCCAAGGACAGGATATATTTAGAAAAATGAGGAAAAGACATTTTCTTGGAGAAACCCTGCATTGTAATTCTATTTCATGAATGTACAGAAAATCCAGTACCCCTGTAGTTTGGAAGTATGTTGTTTAGACACAGATAAATGAGCTTAATAAACTTTTCTTGAAATTTTCTTGCACAAAATATTTACTGAATTTTACAGAAACAGGTTTTGTTCGTTTGGTTGGTATTTTTCTCTTTGCCTGACAGGGCTCTTCCCATGGACTTCTATGATTGCCCCCCTGCACATAAAAAGCTATTGGTAACGTGATTTTTTTCTTTGAACTAACATCAAGAATTAGCCAATTTTGCTAGACTAAATATCAAGAGATTAGAACTAAAGCAAATAATTTTAATAGGGGGTAGATTTGTTCTCAGAAACTCATAACATTTTAAGAAAAACTATTAACTATAAGACTTTGTTTTTCTTCATTATAGTTGAAATTACAGACATCCTGCCAAAATGTTTTCTTCAAAGTCCATACCTGTTGTACCTTATGGCCTCAAGAGTCTACTCGAGGGAGTTAGCAGAGCTGTTATAAGAACCAAGCCATCGAACATCACCCAGTTTGCAGCAGTTTACTTTGAAGAACTCATTCTGTTTAGAGAAGGTTTGTCATTGCTTTAGATTATATATTTATTGCTGTGAAAAAGCATTTTAAGTTGGGAATTTTTTGCATCTGATTTCCTGTATTTATTCCTTCAGGGAATGCTTCTCTGGATATAAAAGATCTGGTTAAACAATTTCATCAAATTAAAGGTAAGTACCACAAGTAGTAATAGTTTAATACTACTAGTTATAAATTATTGCATCAACAATAGCACACAATCAAACTTAAGATGCCCACGAATACTTTAAATAATCAAATGTATATGTTTAAATAAATGGATATTTTATTTTTACTATTAAATCAGGGCTTTTGTTTTTTTGACAGAGACAGAGAGACAGATAGGGACAGACAGACAGGAAGGGAGAGAGATGAGAAGCATCAATTCTTCATTGCGGCACCTTAGTTGTTTATTGATTGCTTTCTCGTGTGCCTTGACCAGAGGCGGGGGGGCTACAGCAGACCAAGTAACCCCTTGCTCAAGCCAGTGACCTGGGGCTCAAGCTGGTGAGCCTTGCTCAAAACAGATGAGCTCACACTCAAGCTGGCGACCTCGGGGTTTCAAACATGGGTCTTCTGCGTCCCAGTCTGACACACTATTCACTGTGCTACCGCCAGGCAGGTTTTTCTTTTTAAATATGAGACTGACATTTTGGAAGATTCTAAATCTGAAGAAAGCAAAATAGGAAACATATTTTGCAAACCATTTGGTACAATGAGACTTAAAACTGTGTGTGTAACCTGTGACAGAAACCCTTTTCAATCTGGTGGCCTGTCTTTACGGAAGTACAGTGACCTTGTAGAGAACTGGAGTTTGTAGTAATAGAGACTCAAATTATGAGCCTAAAAAAACTGTATAAACACTCATTGGAATATTTCTTTCTATAAAGAAAGGTTTAACCACCTTTTTTCTCCTCCCCATGATGGTTTATTTAACTGCAGTCCAAGTTGGAAGACAGGAATTCAATTAGTTGTCACCATCTTTTCTGTATGACCTTCTCTGGAGTGAAGAGATAGTTCTTCATAAAAAGTGGTCTCCTCCAGCCTCTGTCACACAGGGGTGTCTACCTGTTTAGAATAAATGTTTTACATATGTAAATATATGTACATGAGACCAAATGGACAGAGGAGCAGTGAACAAGTCAGAGGGGAGGAAATGTGAAAGGCAAAGGAGGCTATGTTGGTCAAATCCTAAGGACCAGCACACTTGTCTAAAAGAATAGTAACAAAAAGCTTTTGGCAGAATTTTGTGGAGAAAAAGGAGACACATGACCAGAGTGGGAAATAAATTATGGAATGATCATAGAGAAAGAAAAGGTAGGATCAGTGAGTTTCAGCCACTTTTATACTCTGTTGCTGATGCTAACAGATAAAAGACAAAATAGGGAGAAATCAGGAGTAAGAAAATGAAAAAAAAATCATGACAGTTTGGTCCTACAGTGAGAGACACCCAAAACTGAAAGCAAGATTAATAGCAAGAGTTTGCATTTGTAGCAATTCACTGAACCACAGTGAATTGCTGTGCTTCAGGAACATTTCATTGTCTAGTCTGGCTTCTTCCCAGCAGGGTCTGATGGCACTCCCAGCTTGCCATGGGAAACAGGCTTGGGATTTGCTTATCCCCAATAGGGTATATAGAAAGGAGCTAGAAAATTGACCCTCTCCCCCCACCCCCCACTACGCGCCTGGTTTCCCAGGCAGTCAAGGTTATTATTGCCTTTATACTTGTATCCTCTACACCAGGAGCTATGCTTGAGAGCTATGGGAGTGTGCAGGCACATTATGTCTGAGAATGGTGATAACTCATGGTGGAAGCTAACTAACTTGGTAGCATTTGAGGCTAATTCGCTTACTGAAGATTTACCCATCATTCAATTTAGCTAATAGACTAAATTAACGTGGGTTCTGGTCCAGCTAGCTAGGTTAATGTCTTTGAATCTCAGGGTTCAAAATTAACATACTGGACTAGTGGAGGCCAGCCCTACTTTCAGTGGAAGGAAGGGGTAGGAGTGTCTGCTGCTTTTCTCCAATAACTACAGCTATCAAGGAAATTGACTTAGTGTACAGATAATCCTAAAAGGAAGCTCACAGTGTGGCTGTAGAAACAAATTGTTCTTTAGGCAGCAGAGTAGAAACAAATATTGCTTGTTCTAGTTTACCAGGAAGATGGGAAGATAACATGAAGGTATAACCAGAAAATACAGTGTTTAGACTAGCAGTGGTAATCAACCTGGTCCCTATCGCCCACTAGGGGGCGCTCCAGCTTTCATGGTGGGCGGTAGCGGAGCAACCAAAGTATAAATAAAAAGATAGATTTAACTATAGTAAGTTGTTTTATAAAGATTTATTCTGCCAAACTTAGCGAAAATCCGACATAAAGTACTTGGTAAGTAATTATTATTATATGCTTCAACTTGCTGTAACTCTGCTTTATAAATTTTATAAAGTAGTTACTTCCCTACTTTATAAATCAACATTACTGTGGAACTGGTAGGTGGTTAGAAAAAAAAATTTTTTTTAACAGGGACAGAGAGAGAGTCACCGATGGATAGACAAGGGCCGACAGACAGGAACGGAGAGAGATGAGAAGCATCAATCATTAGTTTTTCGTTGCCATTGTGGCACCGTAGTTGTTCATTGATTGCTTTCCCACATGTGCCTTGACCGCAGGCCTTCAGCAGATCGAGCCACCCCTTGCTGGAGCCAGTGACCTTGGGTCCAAGCTGGCGAGCTTTTGCTCAAGCCAGATGGGCCTGCGCTCAAGCTGGTGAGCTCGGGGTCTCGAACCTGGGTCTTCTGCATCCCAGTCTGACGCTCTATCCGCTGCGCCACCGCCTGGTCAGGCTGCTTAGAAAATTTTACTACTAACAGAGATACAAAGGTGGGTAGTATGTATAAAAAGATTGACTACCCCTGGGTTAGAGTTACTAATATCAGTTTGCTCATTTGTCCATTTGCCTTTTATTGTCTTGCCAATATTAGTCTCCACCATAGAGACAGCATGATTCTAGCTACTTCTAGAAATACTGGAGTCTTTTTCAGATAGGTCTGAAATAAGATTTCTGGCTTCCTATGGCCTGTGTGTGACTGTTAATGGGTCCAGATGTGTTTAGATTGTCCCAGACTGCTGACTAGCAGGAAGTTAACTCAACCTGCTAGCAGAGAGCTATAACAGGTAATATCCAAGCTAGGAATAAACTAAAAATTAGACTCAGATGCTAAAGAGGACGAAATTAAGAAGGCAATTTCCTAGTTCTTGGTGAAATAAGCAAACAGGCCACACTTTCTGCAAAGTAGAAACACCTGAGTAGTAAATGCAGCTGAGTCAGAGACCAACACCCAGAGCCCAGGCGGTGCGAGATGGCCTGTCTCAGAGGTCAGAGAGCCAGCAGGAAAGGACACATGGGATCAGCCAGAGCTACTCTACCATTCGGACTCCCTGTTTGGGAGTGGGATAACCGTTAATAAAAGAGCAGTTCCACAAAAGACTGAATAATTATTCAAAAGACTTTTAAACTAGAAGAGATAAGTATTAAGATCAGCTATTCTATTGGGAGATGAACTTCTTAATGCAGACTGAGATCAGCTAGAGGAGCTAAAGGAAGGCTTTCTGACACGTCTAACTCATAGTATGGAAGTCTGAGCCCATTATCGGACTGTGGCACACAAAGCTTTGTATGATCTGAATTCATCCCACTATTGCCATCATCTTTCATTTCACTTCTTTGTAGACCTCACACACCACAGACTGATTGAACAGAAACCACAGAACCAAGGACAATGGAATGACATCTCTAAAGTACTGAGAACAAATCACTGCCAACCTATAATGAATATATACCCAGTGAATACAATTCCTTGCTACTCAGTGAACGAGGCACTGTTGAGGATATAAACATTAGGATGAGACCTCATAAAGCTTATGTTCAGGAGTAGAGATTAGCTGTACAAATATTATGGGTAATTTATAATTATTTAATAATGGCCCTGATAAAGATCTGTGGACATTCAGAGGAGGAAAAGAACTCTGCTAGAGAAGGGAATTTTTATTTAGATTCTTCTTCTTCTTTTTTTTTTTTTTGAGAGGAGACTTGAACCAATCAAGCCACTGGCTGCAGGAGGGGAAAAGGGAGAGGGAGAGAAGCAAATGGTCACTTCTCTTGTGTGCCCTGACCAGAAATTGAACCCAGGACATCCATATGCTGGGCCAACCCTCTATCCATTGAGCACTGGCCAGGGCCACAAAGGAACTTTTCTTGAGCCAACTGAGAGGAAAGTCACAAAGCAATCAAGCAAACTAGATTTGGTTGATCTTCTCTACCATATGAAGCTTAAGCTCATATGACTTCAGTGATCTGGTTCTACTTAAACTATACTACTCACAAAAATTAGGGGATTTTCAAAATGAATATGAAGGAATAAAATATCCCCTAATTTTTGTGAGCAGTGTAATTTAAAAAACGTGTACATTCAGAATTAAGAATATAACTAAAGGTAGCCTGACCTGTGGTGGCGCAGTGGATAAAGCATCGACCTGGGAACACTGAGGTCGCCAGTTCAAAACCCTGCACTGGTCTGGTCAAGGCACATATGGGAGTTGATGCTTCCAGCTCCTCCCCCCTTTTTCTCTTTCTCTCTCTCTCACTCTGTGTCTCCTCTCTAAAATGAATAAAATAAAATAAATTTAAAAAAAAGAATATAACTAAAGGTAAAAAGTATTTTCTTTAAATGTTATACAATGACTGATTAAAATTCATTGTAGAATCCTGATACTGATATTCCATATAACCAGTAAGAGATAAATTCCACATGTGCAATATTTCTTGGAATAGGCAGAACTCATGTGAAGATTTGGGGTGCTGGGGCACACAGCTGGCAGGGAAAAATAAGGAGAAAGGCAATATTCTGGCACTAAAAGGAAATCTGAAAGGTGTCAAAGACGAGGATAATAAGCAGGACATGAGAAGAGATAGGTGATTAATATGAGAGAAGACAGGAGATAAAGACGGGGGGTGGAAAATTCACAGTGGAGTGCTTGAAGGTGAGACTATGGAATATGTATGGTACATATATTCTCTTCCCTAGTCATTAGCTTCTTTGTTGTGATAGGCACTGAGGAATCGAGGATGAATAAGACCTAAAGGGTACAGTCTCATTAGGGATAGAGGCACATAAACAGTTTGGGGCACAATCTCAAGATTCAAGTCAGTGATCTTTGGAATTATTAAAACATCTTAAATCATTAGAGAAATTTTTTTTACCTTTCTTAATAAACAGATATCAGTAAGAACCCAGTAGTGATTTAAGTTATGTATATATGTGGTAAGTTGTATTCATATATTTGCTAATATTCTCTCATGTATTTTAAACAAAGCCAAGTGATTAATATAGTGCTTTACATTTTCAAAAACATTAAATCTTGGCCCTGGCTAGCTGGCTCAGTGGTAGAGTGTCAACCCAATGTATAGAAAATCCTGGGTTCGATTCCTGATCAGGGCACACAGGAGAGGCGATCATCTGCTTCTCTCCCCTCCCCCTCTGTCTCTCTATCCTGCATCCATGGCTCGACTGACTAAAGCATGTCATCCCCGGGTGCCGAGGATGGCTCTCTTGAGCCTCTGCCTCAGGCTTTAAAAATAGCTAAGTTCTATGCAGCCCAGGATGAGCAGAGCATTGGCCCTAGATGGAGGTTGCTGGGTGGATTACTGTTGGGGCACAGGTGGGAGTCTGTCTCCCCCACTCTCACTTCACTTAAAACAAAACAAAAAAACAAAAACGTCTTAAGGCATAAGGCATCTGATCTCAATTTAATTTTTTAGAATTATGAAATATCTATTCAAAATTATATATGATGTGTGTGTGTGTGTATTATATGTAGACATACATACAAGTGAGAAAAAACACCCTGTATTTTATCACTCAGTTTAGGAAGTAGCCAATTTAATTTTAATCAAAGCTGAATTAAAGATAGGAGGTATAATTTCAGAACTTTTCTGTTTTTAACTAGATTGATTTACTTTCTCCATTTATGTGATTTACAGTTTATAGAACACTTTCAGATTAGTGATTCCACTGATTTCCACAGAAACTCAGTGAGGTCAGGATTATTAACCATGTTACAGAGGAAGAAGCCAAAAGCTCAGAGCTGTTGACCTGTCCAGGGTCATGCAACTATAGTCAAGACCGGGGGCTTCTCATATATGTTTTCACTATGAAAAAGTTGCAGGGAAGAAAGTCATTATCATCAATTCCCCAAAGAGTTGTTAATGATTGACAAATACATACTGCTTTACCTTTCCAGAATGATTGTTGCCGAATAGAGGACTTAGGCAACAATATGAGGCCTGGGGCTCTCCCAGATATAATTATAGGTCCCACAAGCCTGTGAGGTAGACATTTTTAAAAGGGCAAGTGAGCTTTCCAGTTGCTGAAACCATCATGTAAGCAGTGCATCACAGAGGTCCCATTCAGGCATTGCAGGAATTTAATCCCTAGATCATCTGGGTTCTGGAAAACTCATGGTGAACAAATACTTGGGGAACTGAAGTTCTTCTGGGGGAAGATGGTCACTGAACTGGTGTCGGGTGAGTAGGTCAGTCTGGCTGGACGTGGGTTTGTGCTGGTGGTCATTTCCATTTCACTGAACCACAGGCCTCAAATCCCGTCCCCACTGGGCTGCTGCTGCCCTGTGCTGAGGGCAGGGCGGGGGGCCAGGGCTTGCTATGTCTGGGCTTCATCCTCAGCTTTCTCACCAGCCTGCACCATAGAGGGTTTCTCTCTCCCCACACTCTTGCTCCTCAGCAGGGGAAGCCAGCTGATGTTTCTTGTTACTCGGTCCTGGGCTGGTGGTCAGGGCATGGGAGTTCCCTGACCTTGGCTGGCCCTGTGCACCTGGGCCTCAGGGGTGGGGCTTTCTCAGTGTTCCTGCTGGTATCCTTGTGGTAGCAAAACTCGGCCTGTATCTGTCAGTCTTGAGCAGGTGTTTGCTGCCTCTGGCTCAGTGGCAGGAGACCCGTGCTTGGCATTGCTGTCGATCCATCTCATGTGAGGCCCACAGAAAAGGGCTTGTGAGTTGTACTCTCCTGTTCCAGACTGGTGTCTCCGCCCACATTTGGCCTTTACCAGTACAGTAAGATTCTAGCTGATACCTTATGAGCTGGTATGGCTGTGGCCTCTTCTTTCCAGGCCCTGCCACAGATTAGGTGGTCTCATGGCTCTTCTTTCCTTGGAGGGACTGATTGCTCTTTGGAAATCAGATTCCTTGATTGCTGTGACTCTCCTCTCAGGTGGGCTCCAGAAAAGTTATTTTGTGGTTTATCTGGCCTTTCCTCATTATGATGGGAATGATGCTTTTGCAGCTTTCTATATCTTAAGTGTAAGGCCAGACTTATTTAAATTTCCCTTATTTTTCCAGCCAGAAAAGTTCTTTTCCTCTTCTGAATTTCCACAGATCTTTATGAAGACCATTATTAGGTACAGTCTCCATTACTGAATGTAAGCTTTCTGAGGTCTTGTCTTCATAACGTCTACATGTTCAACAGTGCCTAGTGTAGTGTCTTACACACAGCCCAAACACTCCGTCAAGTGGACTAGTGGGTAAAGGCCTTAGCTAGAAAGTGGGTGGGGAAGCCCTGAGGAGGCGAATGGCTAGGAAAATGAGGTTATCGCTCCAAGCAGAGGGGAAGGTAAGAGTAGACATAGCTTTTCTCTTTCTGCACGTGAGCATCTGGTGCAGTACCATGTTCAGACTTGAGTTTACAAGTCAGCCGCTGCTAGGGAAGGAGACACTGTCAGACACTGTTCTTTGCGAAGCAGCAAAACCTGTGAAAACGTCTCCAAAGTTTTGACCTGAAGCAAACACATTTTTATAAAGCAAATACTACTTCTCCTTCAGATTTTCTCATGAGGGAAATGCTTTTGCAGAGAAAATCCTTAGTAAAGCAAGCAGGTATGAAACTGTTTGATGAGTTACACCGAAGGTGGTTACCCAGGTGTGTAAGTGACAAGCAGAAAAGGATTTTACAGTATCTTCCAGCTCGAGGAGTTTCTATGTCATCAGCTATCTTGACCTTCTGAGGAATTTTCCTCCTGCCTGAGGATTCCGAGTCCACACTTCCGGATCCAGAAGTCACTTTGCTCCTGCTTCCTGTCTGGGTCAGTAGGACTCTGGCTGCATTATTCCACCTCACCAGCAGGTGCTACCATTTTTAGGTTGGAATTATGTGATGTTTCCTAATACAAAAATATCATCTAGTCCTAGTTTTTCAAGTTAAGTTAAACTTTAGATGCCAATGTTCTTACATTGAAGAATGCCTTTATTAACATGCTGGCATTTGGCGGGGCCAAAGTCTCTTCCCCTCCTTAGCTTTGAGAGAGTTTGGACCTGCAGACCTGTCCATGGAGGTTTCAGCATCCTTAATTCTAGGCAGAGTCAGGTCTTTCCTTTGATGCTGACCAGCTGAGGGTGGCATCTGGTTAGTTCTGTCACTGTGCTGCTTGGAGTCACCGATTTCCAAGGATACACTGAGGGAGATATCTTCATAGTTGAGAGGGAAACGTTTCATTACTTTCCACATTAAATCACAGATTTTGGAAAATAAAGCAAAACTCTTTTGTACTTGTGTATACAGTATTGATATTTGAATGTTCAACCTATTGCTTTCTTTAACCCTTTGAGTAGTGAGTTTTTTCATGCTTGCTGACCCTTGGGAGTATTTTTTCAAACAATGAAATTAGTGCCAGTTTTATTAACTTAAAATCATGTTTGATAACTAATTTATGGAAACAAGAACATACATTTGCCTTTTTTTTTAAATGTTGCCTTACACTTTTTAAAAATAAATTGATTGTATTCTGGATGATCAGGAGGTGCAAGGATGTACATGAATGCTTGTGCTGCTCAAAGGGTTAAAATTCTTCATTTGGGGAATATATATTAATTATATGGTCATAATTTTAGTTGAGAAGTGGTCACCAGGAACGGCACAAGAAAAGGTCCTAGAATGTCCAAAAGAAGTGAAAGGAACACCTACAGTTTCCCAGGAACCGACACGGATGGAAAAATCGACATACACAGAGGAGGACAATGTAGCTGGACCACTGGTTAGCAACAAGACCACTCAGTTCCCATCAGTTCAAGCTGACCTGTTCCTGCAGACAGAGGAGACAACTAAAGCAGTTGGTGGTCCTTCAAAACCATCCACCCCTAAGACTGCTAGCCCACCCTCATCACCATCTCCAGCAGCTGTCTCACCAGAGTTTGCCTATGTCCCAGCTGACCCAGCTCAGTTTGCTACTCAGATGTTAGGTAAAGTTTCCTCTATTCATTCTGACCCATCTGATGTGTTAATGGTGGATGTGGCAACGAGTATACCTGTTATACCCAATGAGGCGCTTTCAGAGGTTGCTGAAGATACCGAGATTGCTGCTTCTGTTGTGTGTCCTGGAGAGGGGGAAGCAATGCAGGTTGTTAGCCACACATCCGTTCATGTAGATTTGGGTTCTAAACCTAAAGACGATAAAGCTGAACCATCATCAGCTTCCTCACTCCCCTTGCAGGCTGAACAAGAACCTCCTGCTTATGATCAAGCTCCTAAGGTCCCTTTGCAGGCTGATACTGGGGTTACATCAACGGTTCGTATAACATCTGTCTTTAAAGATGAGCCTGTGATTGAAGGAGTTACTTATGTTGAGCAACCACCAGAACAAGCAGTTTTCCCTTTTACTGCTCAGGTTACTAGTGTTAAAGAGACAGAGCTATCAGCACCACTTAATCCCACACTTGCAAGCGAGACGGCCTCAGGCATGTCTGCAAAAAACGACACCTCAGTACATGTGGAGGCAGAAGCAACCATTCTGATCTCTGAGACCTCCCTGAAAGGTCTGCTTACGCAATCCCTGTATGCTGAGGGCCCTACCACAGCAGTGGGCCCTGAGAAATCTCTGCACCTTGAAGTGGAGGTCATTGCGCTAGCCCCCGGGCAGGAGGAAAATGCGGCAGCCCCGGAGATGGAGGTCAGACCCATGTCCTCTGGGGAAGCTGCAGAAGCTGTGCATTCAGGTGCATCTGTAAGATCATCTAGTCACCCCCCCACTCCTGTTGCAGAAGGTCTTTCTGAACCCGAAATTGAACCAGAACGGGAAGCAGCGCCCGAACAAGGTTTGATGGAACCAGGTAAGAAAATTAGGTACTTAGAAAATTAAAAACTGTTTCAGGTGACATCCGTATTTCAGGTAACTGTTTAGGTAGGCTCCCTGCAGATTGGTCAAAAGTCCTGATTTTTAATAGCTTTTAAAATGCCAAACCTATTTAAAGGCTTTGTTGTATTTGAGGTTTTACTCTCATGATTGATTTTAAATTGACATCAAAACTTGGCCTCAGAGTTTGGTCATCTAGCACTTTCATGTTACTCTTTTGAACATACTATGTAGTGAAAAACTTTAGAGCCTGTTGTCAGGTACAGATATAGTCGTATGATTTGAATACTCCTATTGCACTACCGTAACACTGGAGGTGTTAGTTTGAAATTTCTCACTCATGACTGTAAAATCAAACTACAGCAGTGCCTTTACATAGACTGTGGCATTTAAAAAGTACAAGAAATGGTGGTGTGTTTGACTCTGCTTCGCACTGAGTCAGGAGAGCTCTGCAACCAGGTCTGGGGGGCTGGGTCGTGCACTGACCTCCTGCCCGGAGCTTCTTGCACTGGAGGGCGCAGCTGAGAGCTGGTGGGGGGAAACAGGGCAGGCTGCAGTCATCACACAGGGGGCCGGGAGGTAGCAGCAGCAGAATGGACAGGCAGGCACTGCGCAATGCTGGACACAGCTAAGGTGACTGGCTTCCTTCTATGAGTTTCCTCACAAGTGCCCACACCAAGCTGCTCTCCTGACTGCTGCAAACTATTGTCCTTGCTCCCCTGTGGCGGAGACATGCTCTGACCTCCATCTTGACATGATGATGGCATTTGGTCTGCCCACTTTCCTGCTCCATCCAGACAAGTGCAGGGACCTTTCTCCCTGTAGGGACAGATGGAACATGTATGAGCCAGCCTCTCCCATTCCTTTTGCAGAATCTCTCAATTTTGACTCTTATCAGAACCCCAGTGATAAATGGTTGCCAAGCAGGTGTTTAGAGATCAAATTCTGTCTGGCAGTGTGACTGAGATTCTGCACAGCTGAAAAGGCAGAGGCAGTGCTGGAAGCACAGCGTGTGGGACAGGCATACCAAGTTACTGTCCTCAGGTGCTTAAAAGTTAGCAAGGAAATGCTGAGAGGTTATTTAACAAAACTCATGACTTGGCTAATGTGTATGTTTGAATTAGCTTCAAGAAATACCAATTAAAAGTATCTGAAGCTATTGAAAATGCACCAGCTTAATCATCTACATAGTGTTGGTACCTTTTCTGGGGAAGAAGCGGCACCGGGAACAGGCAGCCCAGTGCGAGCAGGTGAACCTGGCACATCTGGGCCCAGTGCAGCACTTCTGAGCACAGAGTAGTAGTCGGTCCCCTTCCGTCCCATCTTCTAGGGCTCAGCGCTCCAAGACAGTGCCATCTTCATTAGGCAGCTCTAACTTGACGTTATAGTCCTTGGTGGAAGTACATGGGTGGCACACCTACACCTCTTACTTATTCTTTTTTAAGATCCTCCCCCTTTTTTACCCCAGATTTTATTTATTAATTTTGAGAGAGAGAGAGAAGGGGGGAAGGAGCAGGAAGCATCAACTCCCCTATGTGCCTTGTCAAGACAGGGCAAGCCCAGGGTTTTGAACCAGCGACCTCAGTGTTCCAGATCAACACTTTACCCACTGTGCCACCACAGGTCAGGCTACACCTCTTTTCTATTCTTAAAGAGTCCCTGTGGGACCTACCAGCCTTTTACTGCCACCTAGGATCTGTGATTTCAAGTCGTGCTTCAAAGGGGCGCTCTCTGGGATTCTGAGTCCTCGACTGTGTGGTGACTGATTAATGGGAGATAATGGTGCCTGGAAGAGCTAAAGCTATTTGATCATGTGATCAAAAGATGACACCTAGTGTACTTTTCATAAAGAAAAAAATTACTATGCATATGTATTAACCTTTTTTTTCCCCAATGGCTTAACACTGTTCAGTTGATTTTTCTGGTTTTCCATTTTCCCTGAGGACCTTGTAGTAGCCATGTCTATAGTCCAAGTACCTGGAAACAGCAACTTAGAGTGCGACTGCTTTTGTAGCTACAATTCGTGTCCTGCCATGTGCTGTCGCTGCACTGTTCTCATTTTCCAACCGTCGAGAATCTCCTTTCACATTACCAAACACAATTTATTTAGCCCTCTCTATAGCATGCTTTATGGCACATATTACTACAGCTGTTATTTATATGTAAAAATAATTACAGATATTTTTGTGCATAGCGCCTGATACAGAGACCAAACCTTTAACACCTGCGAATCTTTTTTTTTTTTTTTTTTTAGCAATAGCAACAAGCGAAGCAGGACAACCACCACCATATTCTAACATGTGGACCCTTTACTGTCTAACTGATATGAGTCAACCAAGTCGCCCATCACCACCACCTGCACCTGGGCCTTTTTCCCAAGCAACCCTCTATGTATCTAATCCTAAGGATCTTCAGAATCCACCGAAAGTTACCTCTCCAACTTATGTGATGATGGACGACAGCATGAAGACCAGTGCCCCACCTTTTATTTTAGTAGGCTCAAATGTTCAGGAAGCACAGGATTGGAAACCTCTTCCTGGACATGCTGTTGTTTCCCAGTCAGATACTTTGAAGAGATATGCTGCAGTCCAAGTACCCATTGCTGTTCCTGCAGATCAAAAATTCCAGAAACATTCCCCCAACTCCCAGAATGCTAGTCCTGCAAGTGGACCAGATGGGCCCAGGCCAAAAAGCCCAGTTTTTCTTTCTGTTGCCTTCCCGATAGAAGATATAGCTAAAAAAGGTTCAGGATCTGGTGACAAATGTACTCCCTTTGGAAGTTACGGTATTGCTGGAGAAATAACTGTGACTACTGCCAGTCGCAGAACAGAAACTTAAAACTGGCAGGTAAATTTTACTGTAGGTGGGCCTTGACATACTTGAATTTGCAGCATTTTGATTTGTTGATCTGGAGACAGATTATTTTAAAAAATTAAATTGAATTGCAATATGCTCTTAGAGAATACTCTAACTTGATGAGATCATCCCCAGCTTCCTTACCACTGGGTACTAATAAATAGATGCATAGCAGTGCATTGCATCATAATGACTCAGCCAAGGACTGGATGCCTAATACATGACCCTGTTTCTGTGTATGCCCTCCCTCTTTTAAAAGGACTTTTTTTCCCAGTGAGAGGAGGGGAGGCAGAGACAGACTTCCATATGTGCTCTGACCAGGATCCACCCACCAAGCTCACCACTAAGGGGTGATGCTCTGCCTATTCGGGGTGTTGTTCCACAACCGAGCTCTTCTTAGCACCTGAGGTAGAGGTTATGGAACCATCCTCAGTGCCCAGGGCCCATTTGCTCCAATGAAGCCATGGCTGCAGGAGGGGAAGAGAGAAGCGAGAGAGGGAGGGGTGGAGAAGCAGATGGACACTTTTCCTGTGTGCCCTGACCAGGAATCAAACCCAGGAGATCTACATGCTGGGCCAATGCTCTTCCACTGAGCAAACCAGCCAGGGCCTAAAAGGACAGTCTTATGTGGGAATGTACAATGTGGCAGGGAAGAGCAGAGACGAGCTGTAAGGGCTGGGAACAACTGGAGTGTATGGTATGAGATAAGAGATTGTACTTGGAATACCAAGTCAATGTAGTAAGAATTTTTTCCCTCTTAAGAATGAATATTTCCAGTAGAATAGACAGGTTAGAAACACATTAAAGAGACAGGTGGGCCTGACCAGGCAGTGGTACAGTGGATAGTGTCGGACTGGGATGCGGAAGACCCAGGTTCGAGACCCTGGGCTCGCCAGCTTGAGCGCAGGCCCATCTGGCTTGAGCAAAAGCTCTCCAGCTTGGACCCAAGGTCGCTGGCTCCAGCAAGGGGGTGCTCGGTCTGCTGAAGGCCCGCGGTCAAGGCACATGTGAGAAAGCAATCAATGAACAACTAAGGTGTCGTAACGGCAATGAAAAACTAATGATTGATGCTTCTCATCTCTCTCTGTTCCTGTCTGTCTGTCCCTATCTATCCCTCTCTCTGACTCTCTGTCCCTGTAAAAAACAAAACAAAACAATAAAAGAGACAGGTGGAATTAAATGTAGATAGGACAGTTTTATATCACTGTCATCGAAAAAATTTTCATGCAGCCAGTGCGAGCCCCCTTTCCCCACATGGATAGTTGAGTGAGCTAAACATGGAACCTACACCTTAGTGGAGGAGGACAGACAGGTAAATTAGAGTGTGTTAAGTATTATGAAAAACAAGGTTTTGCTCCAGGCTCTTTATTGGGCTCAGTAGAAATGACACTTGAGTGTGAGAGGAGCCAGCCTTGCAGAGAGCCCACAGACTCCCAGGGCAGGAGTGAGTGTGGGAGTTGGAGAAACTGCAAGCAGGCCCTAGTGAGGTGGGGATGGGGTACCAGAGGGGGCTGGAGACGTGAAGAGGGACCATAATGCAGGGACCTGACACACCAAGAAGAGAGATTTGGATTGCATGAGAAACCAGAAGAAAGAAAGATCCTGCTGGCTGCTATGTGGAAAGGATTATAAATCAGGAAGTCTTTAAAAGCAGGGAGACAAACAAAAGTATAGAAGTACAGGTGTTAGACCTACACCAATGAGTTCAGTTACTTAACACTGTGGGAATTTCAAACTGTACACCTAGTGGGCAAAAGCTAGATTTCATTCACAGACAGGTTCAACTACTACAGTTATACTTATCAAAGTATCTTAAGGCTATGTGCATTCATTTTTTCTTTTTTTAGCACATGCGCGAGAGAGATGAGAAACATCAACTCATAGTAGTAGCACTTTAGTTGTTCATCGATTGCTTTCTCATGGGCCTTGACCCGGGGGCTCCAGCTGAGCCAGTGACCCCTTTCTCAAGCCAGCGACCACAGGGTCATGTCTGTGATCCCACACTCAAGCCAGTGAGTGACCTTGGGGTTTCAAACCTGGGTCCTCAGGGTCCCAGGTTGATGCTGTGTCCATGGCGCCACCACCTGGTCAGGCTGTGCATTTCTTATTTATCCCTTTTTTAGACTTTCAGTGGAATTTATCAAAAATGGCTGTTTTCAGCAAGAGATGCTAGGATATTTTAGTGCAAAACCAGGTAGTTGATTAAGAGCTTAGTGACAGAAAGCAGAAGGGGATACCTTACATTTCTGATCTTTAGATATTACACGTGCTCACTTTCATGATTAAATTTTAACAATTCTCTACTTACATTATTCCTAACAGATGCCGAAAATGAGGCTGTCTGAGTCAAGGTTCAGGGTGGAGTCTGCCAGCAAGTGTAATGTATCGATAAACTTCATGCAAGCATAAAACCTTGTATTCTTGCTGTGTAATTTAGGAGGTACACAAACGGCCTTACATTTCTTCAAACTTGTAACACAACAGCATTTCCCAACTTGTGCACACGTTGTACAAAACAAAATGAAACCACAATTCCTACTCCAGGCTTCTTAACCAGGTATTTCCACTTGATAATTCTGTATTTGGCATTCACATCCAGCGAAGAGTGGCACCTCACTAGAATGCTGTATTCCCCAGAGAATACTGTATGCCAACTGCCTACCTACCCGTGTGCGCACTAGGTGGCTGTCTCGCTGGCCCTGGGGGCTGCAGCACCACAAGGGCTTCTTTGTAAGGACCTTCTAGAGAATTCAGGATAGTATGAAGTGGCAATGTTGGTACACTTGAAAATTCAAAAGAAATCACACGTTTTTGAACATTCTAAAGCCTTTATTTAGCATCAGGTAGATTACTTCATTATAACACTTGTTAACTTCACGACAGCAATGAAAATAATTTACTGGCAGCTACCTAGGGCCCCCAGTGCAGTATCGCAGTCTGGGGGTGGGTGGCTAACTACCATAGGGTTAATGTACCCCAATCAAAGGGGCAAAGCTACTGTACAGTAGGTCTCCATACATATTTAAGTACACAGGGGCCTTGTAAACTTGAAATGCACAAGACATCCTGTTATATAGTTTGATACTTAAAATACAGGAGTGCAACTGATCTTCTCGGGTGGCAGTAGCCACTGGAAGGTGAAGCATTAAAAAGGTTTGCCATTATGTAACGAGAGTGGTGATTAAAATCTACTTCTAGGGTATTTTTGTGAATTGCTAGACTTTATACATATTTTTAATTGGAACATATACAATTAAACACCCTAATTCTAATGACTGATTACAGAATTGTAAAAGTAAATTGAGAGCACTAAAATTAGCAAATGAAATATTTTTTCAGTTTAATGCTTTAGACTTCAAATCAGGAATACCTATTCTGACTAGTCAGGCATTTTGTTTTCTTTTTGGAGGTAGGAAGGGGGAAATTGAGAGGATTAGAAGAAAAGCCCTCTTATCACTGTAGTCTTTACAAAATGACATAACCTTCTGTGCATCTGAGCACATAAACATTGTATAGAATTCTAAACATTTCAAAGTTACATCTAAAACATTCAAGCATGACAGCATATTCAAAATAATTTGATTTGGGATTACTATATAATTTCATAAAGCTAGAGTTATTTAGGTATAAACAAACCTTCAGTAAAGACGCGACCGCAACTGTAAAAAGCACATTCTCCAGCAGTCTCTATCACCATTATATAAAATACTCCAGTATTCCAAGTATGTTTGGATAGCAAAATTACCCATTTTCTTTTAGACTTTCATCCCAATATCACCAATATCACCTTATGCCCTACTTTTGTTGGGTGAAATGCAAGTTATGAGTGGAATTTTTTTTTTTAATATGAGTAGAAACCAAAAGAAAAAAAAAACAGATTTAAGACTTATTTGTAGATTTGCCAAATGCCCTGACTTGTCTGCATTTTAATATATGTCAGGCAAATTAAAGTAGTTTCTGTCCCAGTAGCTGCCCGAGTAAAGCCAGTCCTGCGCTCCGTTGTGGGGATTGGGACCTTGATGGAACCACCTGTTTAAAGAGAAAGGACGAGATGTTAAGGGGAACCAGTGACAAGCCAGGGTGCTGCTGCTCGGCTAGCCTGCAGCATTTCCCAACAACTCCTTCTTTGAGGAGTCAGGGATTTCCACAGATTGTGTGAAGTTAGAGTTTTCCCTTTAGAGCTGATGTATGTAGAATAATGTTCCAAGACATGTAAATATACCACGCAAAATGTTTATAGATTTTCCACAGCATTTAGCAATGCTACTTAATGCTACTTAGAACTAGGATCTTCTTTCTAGTAGGGTTATTAGAACCAATGCTTTTGTCCGTTTATCCTCTACCCCATTCCTTATCTTCCACTAGAAGTCCTTCTTTTAAGAACAGAAATAAGGAATTAAAATAAAATTAACTTTTACCTCATACTACAGTAATGTGTTAAGGTGCCCAGTTTAGAGTGATGCCCCCCCCTTAAAGCTCCATTTTACTAATTGTTAATAAAATGGTAGAGTTGAATGTTGGAGAAGTTGAATAACTTGTCCAAGCAATAACTGGTACCAAACTTGTTTGATTTTAAAGACCGTAATTTTTCAAATATATTATACTATACATAATTCACTGAAATGAATGTGCAAATCTCCCCGGGTCTCAGTTTTCTCCATGCTAATATGGAATCTTAGGTTACATACTAGCTTTTAACATCCTAACCTAACCTGTCCTACCTAATTTTAGAAAGAGCTGCTCTAATCATTTTCTTGCCCTTTAAAAAGAAGTGACCCATTTCCCCCAGTTCAGCCTTCTTTAGGTAATGGAAATGCAAAAGTACTTGTCCCAAAGATTCACAATTAAATTTATGTAACATTCCTAAATATAATTTTGTTTTCAGAGCAACATTTATGAAAATGGTCTTAAATGTCTTTGCCATTTTTTCAAATAAATTGCTTCTAAAAATACTTAACAAGAGGTTAGATTTTTTGTAAGTCCCAAATGTTTCTATTATGACTACAGAAGCCTAAAAACCCTGAGAAAACACTTCAGACTGGGCTAATTCCTTGAAAGATCATAAAGTAATTGCCCATTAGACTAAGTTTTCTAAAAAAATATTATATAAATTATTTAGCTTTTGGGACTTATCCCTAATTAGAAAATGTAAAAGTCTCCTTTAGATGATCAAAATATATATTATTCAGACTTTGGTAACCAAACTAGAAATATATATTAAGGGACCATTATTTGATCAAAGTCACAGAACTTTTGTCTAATATGAAGTATATAATTTTGGGTCTTAAAAAAAAACTTGAGCGCTCACTTCAGCAACACATGTACTAAAACTGGAAGGACAGAGAAGATGAGCATGGCCCCTGTGCACCGATGACACTCAAATTTGTGAAGCGTTCCGTATTTTAATTTTGAAAAAAAAATTGAGGCAGTAACAGAACGTTTGTCGTCAGGCCTAGTGAAGGCAAGCCCTTCCGAAAAGCTGACCAATCAAAATCAGGGTAACCAAAGACAATTTTAAAAACTGACCAAGCCTCAGGCCCTGTGCCGCAGGGTCTCCTCCACAACGAGGGAGGAGAAAAAGAGCTACAGCAACACGTTTCACAGACGGTACAGTTAATGGCAAAGGATGTTTCCTCCTTCGCATGTAAGCCAAGTTCTCTAAAGACCATGTCTGCAGGCCTCCCTTTGGGGTCACTCGTTCTCAGGGAGAAGTTGAACACTGCACTATCGATGAGCACCTTGGAGGTGATGGTCTGATGCAAAGATTAGTGTTTCAAATTGTAGGTGTCCTGATTTTGAGCGTTCATGTCTGGAAACCTCTACCACTATCATCACACCCCCTCCACATACAAAAACGCCCAGTTCACTTCTCCCCCTAAAGTCAAACATTTTAAAAAGCATAAATAATAGGAAAGAAAAAGGGTAAGAAATTCCTTTCGTGCCTTTCATTCAATATTTCTGAGTCTACAGAGTCCATGGGTCTCTATGGATAACACAACATTCTGTAAAATATTCTGCACAATGCTCATATTGGGGAGACGATGTCACCATTTTCTTTCTCCCTCAGCACCTGCCTCTCCTCCTCGTCAAATCTTGTCTCTCTCACCAGTTCCCCCCCTAATCCCCGTACTCCACTTACTAAGGTCTGTGGGCTCCTCCAGGCAAACAGATCAGGGTCACAAGACACCACTTTCATAAGCAGGGACCACATACCCTGAAAAACCCTGGAGCCAGAACACTCTTTGAGGAGGTGAAACGAGTACTAGCAGGAATGTAGATTTCAGTGTGGAAAACTTGGGACAGGTTACATTTCTGAGTTTGATTTCTATGAGGTTAGCTGGCTGTCCCCAGAAGGAAATGTTCCTTTATAAAAGTGACTCCCCTCCCCAATCTCTAATCAAACTGAACCAAGCTATTTAAATACACAGCATCAGTGATGAAAAGAACCAAGTCAGTCAAATGTGCAATCTTCTTACCATGACTAGAAGAGTCCTCAAAACACATTTTTTGGCAAAGGGTCAGTAGGATTACTTTAAAGATGTGTCTATTCATGTAAGAACTAGTGGGCTAGGACACAGCTGTGGAAAAAGCATGTGTGAGGCTCCAAATCGGAGCTCAACGCAGCTTCTGGTTTTTATCTTCAGGCGACACCAGAGCTATTTGAAGCTTAGCTTTCTGAATATTATTAGGACTGACAGGAAAACTTCTTCCTGGGCTCTTCACTTACATTATGTACTTGAAAATGGGACCAGAAAAAGAAGACTTGGGGGATGCACTTGGGGAGACACTCGAACAGGGGTTCCCAAATTTTTTACAAAGGGGCCAGTTTACTGTCCCTCAGACTGCTGGAGGGCCGGACTATAAAAATACTATAAACAAATCCCTATGCACACTGCACATATCTTATTTTAAAGTAAAAAAAACAAAACGGGAACAAATACAATATTTAAAATAAAGAACAAGTAAATTTAAATCAACAAACTGACCAGTATTTCAATGGGAACTATGGGTGCAGATGCATCCTGTGCTCCTCTCACTGACCACCAATGAAAGAGGTGCCCCTTCCGGAAGAGCGGCGGGGCCAGATAAATGGCCTCAGGGGACCTCATGCGGCTCGAGGGCCGTAGTTTGGGGACCCTGCACTAGAATCTCTGTAAACGCAATCGATCAAATAAATAAGACTTATTAATCAGAATTATAGTACAAAAGGGTAGTCCTATGCAAAAGACTGTAGAAATAATGATAAAATGTATCAAATCTTTTCCAAGGGGGTCACCATAAAACCGAAGTGGCTCTGAAGGAGTAACGAAGAGGGAGGCTCTGATCACAGGTGCGGCCGCTAACCATGTGCCCCTGCACAAGTCCCCTAGAAGAAATACATCAGCATTTGGTTTCCTCTAGTACAATGAAGGAATTCTAGACTAACGGTTTTCAAACTGTATTAAACAGGTTGCAGACCCAGACAATGTGCAGGTGGGAGAAGGTGGAGGCCTGGCCACCGCAGCTATGTATGCATGTGTTCTGTACCTGCAGATTCTCTATGCATCCACTGGCAGAAAAAGATGTTGATGCTAATAAAAAAGTCCAAACCCCCTGCACTGGATGATATCTAAAGCCATTTCTCATTCTAATATCTTTAAGATTCAAAAGGACTACCAAATAATATCTGCTAAAATGCTTGCAAAATTATGTTCACATTGGCTCTGAAACACCATAGTTGAACATAAAGTTAAAATTTGAATTATGGGACAATGGTGTCTATTATATGATACAAAAGTAGAAAATGCTTTTATTCTATTATTTATATCAATTCTACTACTCAAAATGGCTACTAAGTAACTCCTGAGTCTTAAAAAACTTTCAAAATTCAGAAATTTTATTGTCCACTTTCTATTTCTGATTGGAGTCAGGATGTTCCTTTATATAAATTGTATTTCCTGTACATGTTAAATCCTCTGTGTCTGGAAGAGTGAAGACGTGTCTAAATATCCTTCATACATAATATATATACATAAACATACAGCCCTGTAACTTACTCGTCTATAAACAAATGGCTCTGAACCTATTTTCATGCCAAAACTTGTAATTCTGAATTTTGCTTCCCCTCTTACCTGTGGAAAGGATGGGGCTTTGCTGGATGAGGAAGCAAGAGAGTTTCTTAACTGGCATGTACCTGGGATAACTGTGTGGGACTATTTTAACCTTAATTTCCAAACAGCCCTTTTTCCTTGATCACACATGCAACTAACTCTCTAAGCGTGAATGCTTAGTGGGAAGAACGGCCTGGCAGGTCTCACCTGGCTCTGCATTCCCGCGGCTGCCAGCCCCGCCCACCCCTTACGCAGTCCAGCCTGAGAAACCACGGGTTACCTCGTCTTCCAGTCCTCCTCCGACTTGGACCTGTTCTTGCGGGCTGCCCTTTGTTTTTCCTCAAGTCGTTTTTTTTCTTCACTAGCTTGGTCTGGAATAGGGACATCGATGGAAACCAGTTATTGTACAAGTAGAGAATGCCGGGCACAGAGCTATGCCTCACGCGGTGGAGACATGCCATCCATGTGTCTCAGCATGATCTCCATGTCAGAACGCGAACACCACAGTCGAACCTCACGTTAAGATTTTAACACGTATCTATGTTAGTAGGTGGCAGAGTGGGCATTCAAGACCCAGCCATCGCTTTCTATAGCTTATGGCCTCAATAACATCTGCAGTTACCACAAAGAACCTGCTTATTCTTAAGGCCAAAAAATTATGTTATTAAAATGATTTAATGAAAAATGGGGCAAAAATATGGGATCAATGTGAATTTTTCTAAACTTTTACTGTGACCTTAACAGAGCTCCTTCAGATTCCATTCATAAAAAAATCAGTTTTCCAAACGGTTACTTTGTCCCACTGACGATTCAAAGAGCATTCAGAGTGGTCAGAACAGGTTTTCTCAGCGTGGGCACTACTGACATACTAGACTCATGACACTTTGTGGGGGCGTCCTGTGCACGTAGGGCATTAGCTGCATCCCAGGCCTTCACCCACTACCTGCCAGTAGTATTCCCAATGTGACAACTAAAGTCTCCAAACACTGCACATATCCCCTGGGGAAAAGCTGCCCCCTTTCTGAGAACACCTGAATTAGAACAAATTTAACATGACCAGATAAAAAACATATTTTAATTAACTGAGGGGAAGCAACGCTCTTTGAGAATTAGCATGTGACAGTTAACTTTAAAATATATAGTGAAATAATTAGAATATACTTTTTTGTTGATAAAAATGCTATCATCTTGTCAACTTTTTCTTTGACATTTAAGATATACTTTTGGTTAGAACAGTCTGATGGTGGCCAGAGCGGAGGGGTGTTGGCGGATGGGTAGAAAAGGTGAAGGGATTAAAAAGTACAAATTGGCAGTTATGAAATAGTCACAGTGATGTAAAAGTACAGCACAGGGAATATACTGTAATATACCGTCAATGATACTGTAATAACTGCAGTATCTGATGGGTCCCAGACTTGGAGGGATCACTTCATAAGTTACATATATAAATGTCTAACCACTATGCTGTACACCTGAAACTAACATCAATGTCAACTGTAATGAAAAATATTAAAAAAGACTAAAAATAAAAGATACGCTTCTGGCTATATACAAGTATATTCAATTATCAGGGAGTATCACAGAAATAATATGAATTAAGCCTCAAATTTCCAAATTTAAAAAAGTCACCAAATTCAAGTCCAATTTTAATTAAAATCCTTATACTCTAAAGATGCGAACAATCGCCAGGAATAAAACATAATCATCCCCAAAGAAATTCCTCTTCACCAGGAGCTCCATCAGATGTTAATTACCAATCTCTCCGTTCTCCATGGCTCTGATGTCAGGCCGTAACCTGCAGTCTGTCTTAGGAATCACACTCTCCATTTCCTTGTCTATTTCATTCAAGACCATTGCAAAGCTAGTAAAATTGTACATCTGAAAAAGAAGCAAAATGTCCAAGTTAACAGATACCAAGGCATAATGCAAAATGAAAATCCCCGAAGGTAGAAGCGGTCTGAGCTGATAATGAACTCCTCCCTTTTCTAGCAATGACAATCAGCTTTTCTCAGACCACGTATCTAAATGTTTCACCAAAGTCCATACCACCTATGGGTATTGGCCTCAGAGAAATCTAGAAGCAGGGCTCACAGTATGAACATTCTGTATGGCTGTCAAATTTAAGTAGAATTATAAGCAAAAATCAACATTATTTTTATTTTCTTCATTAAAATAATTTCTTGCTGGATCTGGAAGGCTTATACTACAGAGGCGGCATCATTCTGCATTGAATGAGAGCCAGTATTCCAAAGTAATTACTGAATAAGTCCCCACGTGTCCCACCCATTCCAACACACGTTGCCCAGGCAGGCACTAGAACGGATCAACAGCTCAAATGCACTGGGCAACTGCACCCAGAAGCCAGCAGAGGGACAGCTGAGGGGCATTTCAGTGGCACCCTGCCCTCTCCTACGCCTGCCTGGACTGGCCCTGCCCATGCTGGGCAAGAGCACTGTCACAGCTGTATGTAGACAGCAAGGCCACGTTCATTATGCCCAGTCTCACCTGAGCAGAATTTGGAGGCCGCGGGGCTATCCGCCATAGGAGAACACTTCCAGGGATAACAAACACACTTTCAGAGTCTGGCATAGGCATTTCATCAGAATCCTCAGACGTGCTCATCTGGAAGAGCCAACAGATGAACAAATTTGAAACGTTTTAAAAAGAATATACTTACAAACTGGAAAATCGCCGCCATTTATTTATTGCATACCACCAGCACGTAAACCACACAGGGCGGGGGCACCATGATGCTCATTCTTCTCCTCTTACCTTTAACGGTGTGGGGAGTCAAGAAAAGCCAGAATGCCCTAAGGACCAGGAGTCCCGAGAGCCTGATATGCTGCAGCATTGCGTGCTGTTTGCATTCAAGGCATTATTGTCATCATGACTTTTTACCACAGTGTTGTAATGTTTTTTAAAGCTTTTTAAAGACAGAATAACTCATCTGAGTATTTACTAGAACATTAATAAGAACTTCCAAGAAAAAGTTAAATTCTTGGGACAGTTAAAATGATCAACGACACGAACCAGTAGGGATTCTGAAAGCATTTGATAAAAAAAGAATTTTAAAATGTTAGGCTAAAAAGGGAAACGAACATATTTTTGGGCTACTCCCCACAGGCCACAGCTATGCTAGGAGCTCTCTATTTAGTCCTTACATAATAAACCTAAGAGGACATTTTATTACCACAGTTTAGTAAGAATTTATAAGGAACTTAAACCCTTGAAAGATGAATATTCCCGATATCAGTTACCACATCTAGAACTCCTGGGTGAGAGAGACATTTGTAGTGCATATAGTTTAAAACAGCAGCAAGGAGTTGACAATATCGATGCTGATATTGATGCTAACTATCTTTCCCGGCATGTGAAAGTGCTCAGGGCCTTCAGAAACATTTGGCAGCTAGATGCTCACAGGTAGGAGGGAGACAAGACAAGCAGTGAATGTTTGAGAGCAATTTCTCTTTCCAAGTGGGTAATGCCACTTTTCTACAAAGATTCGCCAGGAATTTACTGGATGTGGGGGAAATTTTGTAGAATTTCACCACTGTCCCCGACTCCACCTCTGTACAAGGAGGGTGGACGACACGTGTGTCTGTGAGGCTGTATCTGCATGTTGCCTCGTACTGGCCGGACTTTGTGTCAGGGCTGCTGGGATCCTGGGACATGTCCCTCTCCAGCCCTGCCAGTTCTGTAAACAGCTGCAGGGAACTGTCAGTGCACCTCTCGGAAGGAAGATCGGGCGAGGGGCGGGAGATGGCGATGTGCACAGACAGATGGTGGGGGAGGGTCCAAAAAGGCCAAAGCCACATGAAGGTGGTATGCTCTGATCATTTAATACAACTCTTTTCACCTCGGGACCATGGTTACCTCAATTTACAAAGGTAGTCCGTAAATATACCTTCTGTTTTTGAGGAAGATTGGGGTTTCTTAAATTTTCACATGCAGAAATGGCTGGAAGAGCCCCGAGGCTGCTGTCCCAAAGGTCTAGGGTGGCCTGGGAGCCTACACGTGCTTGGGTGATGCTCAGGTCTCCCAGCGGAAAGAACTTTGAGTCATCTTTACTAGGAGCAAGTACTATTCAGAGCCTTTCGTATTTAACAACTCACTTGCCACGTAGGTCTGACTACATATCTCCATTTTACAAATGGAGGCACTGGGGTCGGGAGGAGGTGCCCAGTCCGCGTAAGGCTGTATCACTCACAAACGAGAAAGGATTCCAACCCAGAGCCTGTGCTCTATGACACCAGCCACTCGGGAGTGATCAGTCCTCAGATACTTCCTGTCCAACATATGCAATGGTTCTTTAGCTTTCCGCTCTCCCGCTTGGAGGAAAAGAACAGGAATATGCTGAACATTAGAGCCTCTGCAGGGCCCTACAACAGGAAGCTGTGTGCCTCACACGTACAAAATTCTATTGGGACCTTCACAGCCCAATAAGGAGGAAAGTGTAAGACAGAAGGACAGCAGTGCAGGAATGCCTCCCATAATGTGGTTTAACTTTGGTTATTTAGAGGTAACGGGGAGAGCAACAAAAATGCTAATAAGTATGAATACGGAGGAGATAATTTTGGAGAATATTTTAAATATTCGATGAATCTCAACTTCCAATTCCCATAAACATAAAGGAGAAAAAGAAAATTTGTCTATAACTTTCCAAAGCCATATGAATTCAAAGTCCCATGAACAACTGCACACACTCATCTCTATACAAGATGGTCAAACATTTGCTACTACGGCATATTATCTGTTCACTAAAAAGACTCAAGGATATATGTCAATTATACCTCAATTAAAAAAAAAGATTCAAGGAGAAAAATTACATGCATTAGCAAATAGGGGAAAGAAAAGGTCCACTAGTGACCCAGTAACAGGCCACCTCCAAAAGGATCATACAGATTGAGTCCAGTGATTCCTTTGATTCCCCCTTAAAGATCTTCACCTGTTTGCTATTCTTCTTCTCTTCAGTATGTTTCTTATCATTTTTTTTGAAAGCATCAAAAGTGGCGGGGTCGACACTGTATAAACATTCAGTCCACTTCCCATACAGGGCACAGAGCTTCTTTTTGCTGTCAAGAGAAACTGACGTTTAGCCAACAATTAAACCAGTGTGTTCAACTATAATTGAGTTTTACCATAAAGGTGCTTATGAATCATTCTTTAAAGAAATAGATATTGCCTTTCAGAAGAAAAAAATTTCAACTTATTAAAATGCCTGTTTCCCAGGTTATGGAAGCAAATTTTAATATTGACATTTTATTTAGTGAACTATACCTATACTATGCAACATTTAAAATGGACACTTTACCTTTTATCTTGAATATAGCCTTCGACTTTGTGTAATTCCTTACCAAAAAGGCCACATGGCTTGAAATTCAACACACATTTGTCCCCAGTCCTAAGAAGGAGATAAGAAGTTCAGATTATCACCCACTGTGGAAGAAGCAGTACAGAATAAGAACTACAATACTGTTCTAGCAGCGTTTGCTACAGGGCCCACCACAAAGAAGAGGTAGTAAGGCTCAATAAATAACTTATTGCTATGGAATGAATATCTTTGTCCCCTCAAAATTCATGTTGAAGCCATAATCCCCAATGTAATGGTATTTGGAGGTTATTAGGTCATGAGGGTGGAGCCCTCACAAATAGGATTAGTGCCTTAAAAAGAACAGACACAAGAGATTATGTCTCTCTCTCTGCCATTTGAAGATTCATGAAGGTGGTTGTCTGCAAACTAGGGAGAGGGAGGGATTCATCAGACATCAAATCTGCTGGCCACCAATCCCTCCAGAACTGTGAGAAATAAATTCCCACTGTTCAAGGCAGTCTGTTTAGCAGCCCAAGCTGACCACAACACATTCCTAAGGTTACAAAGTAGGTTTCCAACTCAACTCATTTTTTTTTTTTATTCATTTTAGAGAGGAGACACAGAGTGAGAGGGAGAGAGAAAGAGAGATAGAGAGAGAGAGAAATGGGGGAGGAGCTAGAAGCATCAACTCCCATATGTGCCTTGACCAGACCAGTGCAGGGTTTTGAACTGGCGACCTCAGCGTTCCCAGGTCGACGCTTTATCCACTGCGCCACCACAGGTCAGGCGCAACCCAACTCATTTTAACTTCTGTGTTCCTCTAGCCCCACTCAGTGTGAAGAAACAAATAACAACGAGCTGAGGCTGGAATTAAGATTCACAACAAAGGATGGGGCAGCTCAGACTTCACCTAGTCACTCACCAGAATTTAAATGAACTGTTCATTTAATGAATGGGCTTCTAGTCATTCAATAGTTACATCGCCTGTTCTAAATTTATCTAGAGCTTTTTTTTTATATGAAATCCACTGATATGGGATTATGACAAGTGAAGGGACAGATAAGTACCCTAAAGTGTCTTACTTGTGGTTTGTGATTTCCATATTGCCGTACTGCTCAATCCAGAGTTTACCCACAATGATATTATGTACACAGCAGGTAGGATTTGTCCATGTATATGCTTCATTGTGTCTAAAAAACAAAAATAAAACCAACATCCAGAAGAATAAGCAAAACCTGTTATTTTGTTTAAAAAGCTCATTTGTCTCCAATGCCATTAACTGAAGGAAGAAAACAAATCAGAGCACTGGCAATGGCTCAGCCCCACTGGTGCTGACTCAGTAAAAGAGGCAGTCTACCGCTTTCATTGTTTCTTCAACGGATGCAAAAGCTTAAGGAACAAACTCTACACTTCCACCAAACTCCAAATAAACTATGTATATGAAGTCATCAAAGGCATCCAAAAATTAGGTAAAGACATAGTTAAAAAAATAAAATTAGAGGTAGAAAATAAAAAAGAAGGCCTATTATTTAGCGCTTTCTTGAGAAAGTACCCTCTAGCTCATCAAAGGGAAAAACTCATGAATGTGAATAAGCTCCAATTTTACCCATGTCCAGGGCATCATAGGAGTAGGGTGATATATTAAATAAACTTTTGAGATTAGCCTCTTCAATTTGAATAACCTATTTTAAATTCTACATTTTTTCTTTTTTTTTATTTCTGAGTAGTATTCCACTATATGGCTTAACCATTCACTCGCTGAAGGATATATGGGTTGCTTTCAGTTTTGGGTGACTATGAATAATAATATTGTAAATATTTGTATATGGACTTTGTGTATAAGTTTTCATTTCTGTTGAGTAAATATCTGTGAGTGGTGAGTCATATAATAAACATTTAGTTAACTGTATAAGAAACTGCCCACTGTCCTCTGGAGGCTCAACCACTTTACATCCCCACCAACAATATATGAAATTTCTAGGTGTTCTGCATCCTTGCCAACTTTCAGTATTGTCATTTTAGAAAATTATTTTGATTTTTGCCATCCCATTATGTGTGTAGCAGTAGGTATCTCATTGTGAGTTTTTGTATTTCTCCAATGACTGCCGTGTTGGGAATCCTTTCGTGTACTTGTCTGTCACCATGTATATCTTTTAGTGAATTCCCTGTTCATATCTTTTTTCTCAATTTTTTATTCTGGAATATTCTTTCTTCTTCTTTTCCAAGTGAGAGGAGGGGAGATAGTGAGACAGACTCCTGCATGTGCCCCAACAGTGATCCACCTGGCAACCCCCATCTGGGGCCATGCTCACAACTGAGCTATTTTAAGTACCTAAGGCGAAGGCTCTATGGAGCCATCCTCAATGCTGGGGATGTACTTGAACTAATCGAGCCATGGCTGCAGGAGAGGAAGAGAGACAGAATAGAGGGTGGAGAAGCAGATGGCTGCTGCTTCTGTGTACCCTGCCCAGGAATTGAACCTGGGACATCCACACGCCGGGCTGACACTCTGCCACTGAGGCAACTGGCCAGGGCCTTCTGTAATTTTCTTATTGTTGATTTTTGAGAGTTCATTATTCTGTTTAAAGTCCTCTGTTGGAAATATGATTTGCAAATAATTTTCGCCCATCTCTAGTCTGTATCTTCATTCTGTGAGCAGTGTCTTTCACATCCACAGAGCAAGCTTTTCATTTTGATAAACTCTAATTTATCAGTTTTGCCTTTTCTGGATTTTGCTTTGGTATTGTAACTATAAGACATTTTTGCCAAATCTAAGGTTCTAAAAATTTGCTTCTATGTTTTCTTTCAAAAGTTTTATATTTGTACATTTTATTTTAGCCTGTGATTTATTTTGAGTTGCTTTTTATATAAGGTGTAAGATGTAAGTTGAGGTTCATTTTTTAACATATGGATGCCCAACTGTTCCCACACCATGTATGGAAAAAACTATTTTTTTTTTTTTTTTTTTTGCTTTTGCACCTTTGTCAAAAATCAATTGACCATATTTCTGTGGGTTAATTTCTAGACTCTCTTCACTGTCCCACTGACATATGTGTCTATCCTTCAGCCAATAGCACAGTCTTATTTACAACAGCTTTAAAATTAAGTCAAAATTGGGAAGTGGAAGTCTATCATTTCTGTTCTTTTTAAAATTGCTTTGGCTGTTCTATTTCATTTGCCTTTCCCTATAAATTTTAAAATCAACATCTCTATATCTATCAAAAATCATTCTGGAAGTTTTCTTTGGATTGTGTTAATACAGACTGCATATAAATCAATTACGGGAAAACTAACATGTTAAATATATATATATATGGTCAACAATATATTGAGACACAGTACGTCTCCCCACTACCGATATATCTTTGATTACTTTCATCAGTATTTGTAGTTTTCAGCAAACAGATCCTACACACTTTTATCATCCTCATTCTACTACTGAACCTATCCTATTGTATTTGTTACTGTATTTTTCAATATTAAAATTTCCAGAAATACTTCTATTTCTTTGCTAGAATAAATATCCTTCTATTCATTTTAAGAGTCTTCATCTTTATTTCATGGAACATAGTTGTAACATCTGCTTTAAAGTCTTTGATACAGATTTTAATATCTGAGTCATCCTGGGGTTAAAGTCTATGGATTGTTTTTCTATTTTGGATTGAGATTTTCTGTTTTCTTGCATGATGAATAATTTTGGAAAATACTCTGAACATTTGAATATTACAAAACTCTGGGTCCTCTTCAAACCTTCTGGAGAATATTGATTGTTTTGTTTTAGTAGGCAGTTAATAGAGTTTCAGGCCATAAGTCCTGACCCACTTTCTGTGGCCTCTGATTCTAGTGTCAGTTTAATTTTCAAAACCTTTTTAGTACCATTAAGATCCACCCCTCAACAGTCATTTGGAGACCTGGGCACTGGTTCACACAGCAGTTCAGATCTCACGACTTTTGTTGTTCCATTCTGGACCATTTCTGAAAGGCTGATCTTAGGAATTCACACATAGCTTCACAGGATCCCTCTCCTGAGCTCACTCCTCTCTGTGGCTCCCCACACTCTCAGACACAGAGGGTTTTGTCTCTGGCCTTTGCCTACAAGCTGGGGTTCAGCTCCTCTGCTCTGCCTTGCATTTCCACAACTACATCTTCATCTGGGGCAAAGAAGTGAGGAAAAAAAGAGGAAAAAAGTAACAGTGATTCAGAGAGTCCTTTATCCAATTTCTCTAGTCAAGGAGAAAGGCCTTTTCTGTTTCAGGGACTTGTGTGGGTGCTACCACTTCAACCTGTAGTGGCATATACCTGTGGGGCCAAGGGTCTGTCTTGGGGTAAGGCAAGGAGAGAAAAGTACAAAGGATTTCCCCCATTCTCTACATTCTACAAAGATATCTTTCCAGGTCTTCTAATCAGAAAGAGAGGGTTTCTCTTGGAACTTTTTCTACGTGCTCTACTGCCCAGTTCTGGGATTTGGGTTCCCCTGACTCCAAGCCAGGAGACATGGGGGGGGGGCAGGATAAAACCAAGAAACTCGCTGCCATATTGGTCTTGGGTTTTTATTTCTCTCTCCAGTCGACCTGTTATCATTTACTTTTCAGAGCCCGCAGATAGTTGCTTTATGCCTTCTGCCCAGGCCTTAGTAATCAGTAGAAAAGGTATGATAGAATAAGCCTACTTTAGCCTAACCAGAACTGAAACTACCTTTGCATTTAAAGCTAATCTTTTTAGCTATCGGAAAGAAGAGAATTTCCAACTTACCTAATGTCTAAGATATGCCACACAATTGTTATTTCAATAATTCACAAAGTGAATTCATTTTGAAAGATGTTTCAACAGAACATTATTGCAATATATAGAAAGCTTGTTTCATAAGAATTGCCATGAATTCATTAGCTCCATTCTATCTCAAAACATCTGAACACCAGTCAAACATCAAGTTACACTTTTAAAACATACCCAGATTAACACTGGCTATTGCTATGTTTCTCAAATTCTTTTACATGCCAGAAGATAAAGAACACTTCATAAGAGCTGTGTATTACCTCCAGTTTTTGAACAAGATCAAAATGTATATACTTATATGGTAATACACACACACACACACACACACACACACACACACACACACACACACACGGCTTAATTTCAACTTACTCAAGAAGCTCCAAAGTGATGGTTCCTTTGGGTTCTGCTTCTACACTCTTCCCCCAGAACTTCAGTTTGGGATAGATTGAACCATGAAAGATGAAGTCGTTGTTTAATCCTTCGGCATGAAATGCACTAATGGGTGGGTGATGGCTGACCTGCTCAGAGATGAGCCTGAAACCAAGATCCTCCCTTAAGATGGAAAAAAAAAGTAACACTGTAATTAATTATCATCATGAAATGTGTATTTTATTATCATTTCAGTCAAAAAGTATTAAACGGGTTCGACAAAGAATTCTTTATTATCCTGCTGAAAGAACTTAATATAATTAGAAACTGCACAAATATTTTTATAATTCTACCTGTTTAAACATATTAAAATAAAGCACATCCACATGAATGTGGGTGAGCACAAATTGATAATATCAGCCATATAAATTTAAAACTTATCATTCCATATATATTAAGGTAGAGGAATCCAGTATGTATACTTTCAAATATCTAGGAGATAAATGAGATAAAAAATTGTACAGAGAAGGAGGATATTATTCAGAAAAACTAAAGCCAAATGAATTCCCTAACTGTGTATAAACAGAAGCAGGTATGGCAAACAAGACCTTCAGCTGCAAAGGCAGTCATGCCTTCATGCCAACAGTATACATTTATACTACCATATTTTATATGACTGTGAAAAAAAGCAATCATGTCTTAAAATCTACATAAGAAGAATGGGATGATGATCCCATATGATCAGGAATAATGAAATCCTTGTAGTTACTTTTTATAGTGATATATTTTATGTATGCGTCAATATTTTTTGACAGTCTCGAACATAATAAGTATTATAGAAACTAACATTAAAATTGTTAATTTGCTCCAGTAATACAAAATCATTGTTGGTGATGCTCAAAATATTTTTTCTTTCGTTTTAAAAGCTATATATAAATCATGCAAATTAACTACTCATCTGGAAGAGAGGGAAAGAGCTTACCGAACTAACTCATAGGTCTCTCCCAGGAGCGGGTTGAAAGGCTTCCCGGTGCGCTCCCACTGAGAAGCAACAGCAGAAACTGCAAATGCAGCCACACACTGTAGGACGGAGCATTGGGGAGGTTAAAAACAGCCTAGCTTGGTCCTCATTCTTTCAGCAACTGAAATTCTGCTTAAGATAAAGTGATTTATAAAATTATTTTGAGGAGTTCAATTACTTTGAATTGTGCTATGGCTCTAGCACAGTGGTTCTTAACCTGGGTTCTATTGAACCCTAGGGGTTCGATGAGTCGGTCTCAGAGGTTCGGAGAAGCCTCTGCCGCAGAGGCCAGAATAAAGTAATACCATAATTTGTTGTTAGTTCATGCATTTTGTTGGTTTTGTTCTTTGAGCAAGGTGATGTTCATGCACGGCTCATTTTGTGCACCAGTAAAAAAACATATACCAATGTCTTGAATTTGGAAAAAAAAATCATATTTTATTTATCACTAAAGTAGGGTTTGGTGAATGCGCATATGAAACTGGTGGGCTCGGTACCTCAAAAAAGGTTAAGAACCACTGCTCTAGCAACTTCATATGCAAATGTGGATATTCAGAATAAAAATTACTGAGTCTCTTCCTGTAGTGTCATTCCCAATTATGTGTTTCTTAACACCCTAAAGGAGCTGCAAGGGTGTTTAAAAACTCAAATTCCACATTACTAATTTATATTCAATTTATAAAGATAGTTTATATTAATGAAAGAACAGAAAGATTCCATTTTGAAAGTTTTTGCTTTGTTTGAAGCAGAACAATGTACGTACGTAAGATACTCTGCCTGTATCTAGTTCATTCATATACTGTACATCTCATAAACATCTTCTACTGAAAAGAAAATTAAAAGTGCAGTTCTTTGTTGTCTTTCGTTTTCACCTATGGCCGTGTGTGCACACTTACATATACACACGAGCACAAATGTACATAGTTATGTGAGCGTGTGTGGAAATGTTGAGAAAGTCTGAAAGAAGAAAGGTGGAATTTTTTCCCAACACAATCTACTCTCTGAAATGAAGACACAGAAGCAGCTCTCCACCCCCAGGTTTGGCTATGGGCCACCTGTTTCTCATGCTGATCTCACGGTCACTCCCTCCAGGGGTACTCTGACTCGAGGATGGCGGGAAAGGAGTGTAGAGGACACTCCAGATATGCCAGCTCGGTTTTCATCACATTTCCCAACCTCATTTTGTACTTAACACTAATTCTGTGGCAGTGTGTTGGGGTGGGGGTGGGAGGGGTAGAGAAGTCTCTGAGACTTAAACCTTTTCCAGTGCTTAGTTTAACATACCTGCATCCTTTCCATGGGGTCAGAAAGTGAACTGGCCTTGTGGATGAGGTATGTATGCTCCATATATTCGGTGAGTCGCTGGAGGAAGCTCAACGGCTCGTTAAATATGACTGGCATTGTAATCTTGGAGAGCTCCTAGTTAACAAAAAGGAACTGGTTATGTCCTATCTACACAGCAGATTTATCTGCTGTTATCTTTACATAACATCCTGCAAAGGAAGTAACAAAAAATAGCAACCCCTGGAATTTAACATCAGTCCAATTTTACAAATCTTTCCAGAACACCTAACACTATGGCGCGTACTGTTCTAGGCCTTGAAGGAAATAAAGATTATCCAAGGAGCTCATAATCAGTGGTGAGCATGGGAGGGTGACTGTTAATAAGTCTGCTTTAGATCAGAATTATGAAGAGCTATAAAGGGGAGAGGCATAAAAAAGCAAAGATCTTCACAGTGGTCTAAGGATTAACCACTCACACCATTATTTTGTGAATAATTTTCCAAAATAAATTTCAGACTATTTTTGACTGAGAACATTGAGGTTTTCTGTGCACATCAATCACTATAAATTGTGGAACAGGGAACTAGAAGGCTATTGTGTATTTTACAGAATAGGTTTTATTCCCCATCTGCCAAAATGACACAATCACAGTAGACTTCCAAAAGTAACTGAATTACTAGTTTGGGGTTCTCTGACCTGAATTACAACTTATTTACTATATGTTGTCAGCAAGCACCATAAAGCCCTTTAAAAAAAAACTCATTAGTTAACAAATTTATCTTGGCATTCTCCAAAATTTTGTTATCTTCCCAAACTTCCACATACCAATATCTACATTTCCCTTGGGAACTAGATCCTTCTTGAAGAAAGACAAATGATCAGGTAAACACTAAAAGGTGACCATTTGCTACCTGTCTCAGCTCTGTTGTTTTCCCCTTAAACATCCATATTTTCACCAATCTGCATAATTAAAAATAATGCAATCCTTACAAAGCTACAACCAAAACACATTTTTTAAAAAAGGTTCATTCATATCAGACAGTAGTGCAGGTACAGAGTGTTAGACTAGGATGCAGGGGACCCAGATTTGAAACCCTAAGATTGCCGGCTTGAGCACAGGCTTGTCTGGTTTGAGTGTGGGCTCACCAGGCTGAGCGCAGGGTTGCCCTAAGATCATAGACATGACCCCATGGTCACTGGCTTGAGCTCAAAGGTTGCTGGCTTGAAGCTCAAGGTCGCTGGCTTGAGCCCAAGGTCGCTGGCTTAAGCAAGGGGGTCACTGGCTCAGCTGAAGCCCCCTGGTCAAGGCACATGAGAAAGCAATCAATGAACAACTAAGGTGTCACAACTACAAGTTGATGCTTCTCATCTCTCTCTCTTTCTGTCTTTTGCCCATCCTTTTCTCTCTCTCTCTCAAGCTAAAAAAAAAAGTTCACTCATTACCATAAAATATCCCAGAACACAGAAGGACAGGCAGCAATGACCTAATTAAAAGAAACGGTAGGTTTACTGCCACCTCCCTAAGAACACATGGGAGGAGAGGAATCTATAAAGACATAAAAAAAAGAAGACTCAACTATATATATACCCTAAGATTTCATTAAATTCAGAAATTCACTGCTGGGGCCAAGCCAAGAAAACTGGGACTTATTTTTCTTTTTAAATCAATAGAGCAATACATAACTCTCAGTATAAAATTTAATAAAACAGAAGTAAAAACACAAAAATGCTCCTTCTCCATGTAGGCAAAGCACCATCAACATTTTGGGAAACACAGTTGTGTGTTTACACACCTGTGTACACACTTATATATTATTGGGTTTTATAACGCATGGGATCCGCTCTGTGTAGTGACCTGTACTTGCTATTCTCACGTTTACTGTGCTGTGGAGGTCTTACACACATTTAAGGTACAACACTGAGTCTGTCAAATTCTTTGTAACTGCTTCACTGCTGGCTTTCTCATTTACTAGCTATGTGACTATGGTCAAGTTAACTCGGTGCCAGCTTCCTCATCAATAATATAGCACTAGTACCACAGTATCCACCACAAAGCATTATTATAAGAACAGTATTTGCAACACAATTAGACCAGTTCTGGGCACACTAGTAAATGCTATATGTGTTTGATAAGTTTAAAAAGTTGAAGTATAGACATACCATAAACTATTCAATAATAAATCTTTTAGAACATGGCTAAATATGGCTTATTTATTTTTGATTTTTAGAGAAAGAGCAAGAGACAGGAAGAGAGGAAGGGAGGAGAGTGATGAGAATCATCAACTCATAGTTGCATCACCTTAGTTGTTCACTGAATTGTTTCTCATCTATGCCTTTTCCAGGGGGTGGGAGGCTCAAGCTGGGCTAGTGACCCCTTGCTCGAGCCAGTGACATTGGGCTTAAGCCAGCAACCTTGGGATCATGTTGATGATTCTACCTTCAAGCCAAGAACTCCACACTCAAGCCAGTGACCCTGTGCTCAAACTGTCAAGCCCGCACTCAAGCCAGCAACCTTGGGTTTTGAACCTAGGACCTCAGTGTCCCAGGTTGATACTGCATACACTGTAGCACCACTGGTCAGGCAATCATATATCTTTAAGATAGCTAAATACTGCTTTAAAGTAGATTTAAGTGGAATTTCTGGGTTAAGGGTCGGCTCATTTAAAATTCTGCAGCTACTACATCAAGTTAAATAAATGTCTTCCAAAAAGGCTTTACTAATTTTTACTCCCACCAATGCTGTGAGAGTCAGATCTTTATACTTCTAATTTGTTTATTGGTCATGTTTTTACTTTTTCTTCATACAAATGTAACTAGTTGAATACTCTAAAACTTTAATGATAGTGACTCAATCACTTATAACTCTAGTATGAAAATAAAGTATTAAAAATATTTACAATGACAATACTTAGTTAATGAATATATAATGTAAAAAGATGTAAGTAGTGACACCAAAAAAAATTGCAGTGTAAAAATGTAGAGATTTCGTATGCATTCGAAGTTATCAGCTTAAAACAGACTGTTATAAATGAAGCATGTTTTACACAAGCCTCATAAAGCACAAGTGGAAGAAAAAACCCTATAGTAGATATCTAAAAGATAAAGAAAAAAGAATCAAAGCATACCACTACAGAAAATCATAAATCATTCTCTCTCTCTCTCTCTCTCTGTCTGTCTGTCTCTCTCTCTCTCACTCTCTCTCACACACACACACACCAAAATGAACAAAGGAACCAAGGGAATACAAAACACCAGAGAATAATTTTTAAAATGTCAACAGTAAGTCCATACCTATCAGTAATTACTTGATTATAAATGGACAAAATTCTCCAATCAAAAGAGACAAAGTAGCTCAATGGATAAAATAAAGCAAGACCTAAGTCTATGTTGCCTGTAAGAGACTCATTTCAGCTTTCCGGACACACAAAGACTGAGAGTGAAAGGGTGGGAAAGCATTCCATGTAAATGGAAACCGAAAGTAAGAAGGGGTAGCTGTACTTATATCAGATAAAACAGACTTTAAGGCCAAAACCTGTAACAAGACACAAAGAAGGTCATTATATAGTAATAAAGGGGTCAATTCAACAAGAAGAAAAAGAAATTAAATATTCATGCACCCAACATAGGAACATCTATATATAAAGCAAATATTAGCAGATCTAAAGGAAGAAATAGATACACAGTACATACAACAGAGCACATATTAGGCCACAAAACAAGTCTTAATAAATTTAAGAAGACATATCATATCAAGCATCTTTTCTGATCACAATGGTATGAAATTAGAAGAAAACTGAGAAATTTACAATTACATGAAGATTACACAACATGCTACTGAACCTCCAAGGGGTCAGAGAAGAAATCAAAAGAGAAACCAAAAACTACCTCAAGACAGATTGAAACGGAAATACACCAAAACTTCTGGGATATAGCAAAAGCAATTCTAAGAGGGAAGTTTAGAGCAAAAAACACCTATAGTAAGAACCAAAACAGATCTCAAACAGTCAAACTTTATACCTCAAGGAAACAGAAAAGGATGAACAAAACTAAACCCAAAGTTGCTAGAAGAAGAAAATAAAGATCAGAGTGAAGATACATGAAATAGAGATGAAAAAGACAATAGAAAAAAATCAATAAAACTGAGAGCTAGAGTCTTTAGCTAGACTCATAAAAAATAAGAGGACACAAGTGAAAATGAAAGAGGAGATATTACAAATGACAGCCCAGAAACACAAAGGATAAGAACTACAATGAAAAATTATGTGCCAACAAATTGGAAATCTAGAAGAAATGGGTAAATTCCTAGAAATATATAACCTACCAAGACTGAATAGTGAAGAAATAGGAAATCTGAACAGACCAATTACTATGAAGGAGATTGAAGCAGTAGTCAAAAACTTCCCAACAAACAAAAGTTCAGGACCAGATGACTTCACTGCCGAATTTGGCCAGGCATGTAAAGAAAAATTAATACAAATCCTTCTAAAATCCCCCCACAGCAATAAAAAAGAAAATTTTCCACACTCATTTTATGAATCCAGTATTACCCTGATACCAAAATCAGAAAAAGATATTACAAGAAAATAAAATTAGGCCCTGGCCGGGTAGCTCAGTTAGTTATAGCACTGTCCTGATAGGCCATGGCTACAGGTTCAATCCCTAATCAGGGCACATACAAGAATCAACCAATAAATGCATGAATGGGTGCAACAACAAATCAGTCTTTCTCTCTCTAAAAAATCAATAAATAAAATTTTTAAAATCTATAGGCCAATATCGCTGATGAACATACATGCTATAATCCTCAACAAATATTAGCAAACTGAATTCAACAGTATATTAAAAGTATCAAACAACCACAGTTAAGTGGAATTTATTCCAGGGATGAAAGGATGGTTCAACACGTGCAAATCAATCAATATGACACACCACATTAATAAAATAAAGGATTAAAATAATCTAAATAGATGCAAAAGAAAGCATAACAATATTCAACTTTTTTTTTAAAATCAAGTGAGAAGCAGGGAGGTGGAGAGACAGACTCCTGCATGTGCCCCAACTGGAATCCACCCATCAACCCCATCTGGGGCTAATGTCCTTCCCATCTGTGGCAGCTGTTCTGCTACTTGACAACCGAGCTATTTTATTTTAGCACCTGAGGCAAGGCCATGGAGTCGTCTTCAGTACTGGAGCCAACTTGCTCATTTGAACTATGGTTGCAGGAGAAAGAGAGAAGGGGGAAGAAGAGGGGTGGAAAAGCAGATGGTCACTTCTCCTGTGTGTCTTGACTGGGAATCAAACCCAGGACTTCCACACACCAGGCTGACGCTCTACTGCTGAGCCAACTGGCCAGGGCCCAACAGCTTTTCATAATAACAACTTCTAAAAAATCACACATAGAGGGAACGCACCTCAACATAATAAAACCCATATATGACTAGTCCACGGCTAACATCATATTCAATGGTGAAAAGCTGAAAGCTCTTCCTCTAACATCAGAAACAAGACAAGGGATGCTCACTCTCACCACTTCTAGTTACCATAATGCTGGAAGTTCTAGTCAGAATAATAAGGCAGGAAAAAGAAATAAAAGGTATCTTCTTTAGGAAGAAGTAAAACTGTTATATTTGCAGATGACATGGTGTTATATGTATAAAACTAAAGATTCCATTAAAAATAAACTGCTAGAAACTAATAAACAAATTCAGTCAAGTTGCACAATACAAAATCAATATGCAAAAATCTGTTGCATTTCTATACCAACTATCAGAAAAATAACAAAAAAAAGCACCAAATAAATAAAATACTTATGAATAAATTTATCTAAGGAAGTAAAAGATATAAGCACCGGAAACCATAAAACGTTAATAAAGAAACTGCAGAAGACACAAATATATGGAAACATATTCTGTGCTCATGGATTGAAAAAATTAATATTGTTAAAATGCCCACACTATCCAAAGTGATTAACAGACTCAATGCAACCCCTATCAAATTTTCATTTTTTCACAGAAATAGAAAAAAAGAACCCTAAAATTTGTATGGAATCACAAAAGACACTGAATAGCTGAAGCAATCTTGAGAAGAACGAACAAAGCTGGAGGTATCACATATCCTAAGTTTTATCAATCTACAATAATGAAAATAGTATGGTACTAGCATAAAAATAGACACACAGATGATGGAATAGAACAGAGAGCACAGAAATAAATCCATGGATATGTGGTCAATTAGTTCTGGACAAAGCCAAAAATATACAATGGGAAAAAAAGGAGTCTCTTTAATAAATGGTGTTGAAAAAACTGAACAGACACATGTCAAAGAATGAAACTATATCCCGATCTTATACCACATAAAAAAACAACTCAAAATGAATTTAAAGACTTTAATGTAAGAACTGAAACCCTAAAACTCTGAGAAGAAAACATATCACTCTTGCTGATGATTTTTTTGTATTTGAGACCATAACTGAAGGCAATATAAAAAATAAACTAGTGAGACTACATCAAACAAAAAGCCTGTGCACAACAAAGGAAATCATCAACAAAATGAAAAGTCAACCCACTGAATAGGAGAATGTATTTGTAAATCATATATCTGATAAGGTGTTAATATAAAAAAATATAAAGAACTTTTACAACTCAATAGCATAAAAACAAACAACCTGATTAAAATATAGGTGGACAGGCCCTGGCTAGTTGGCTCAGTGGTAGAGCATCAGCCCAGTGTGTAGATGTCCCAGGTGCGATCCCCCGTTATGGCACACAGGAGAAGCACACATCTCTTTCTCCACCCCTTCCCCTCCTCTCTCTTTCTTCACCTCCTGCAGCCATGGCTTGATTGGAGTGAGTTGGCCTCAGGCACTGAGGATGGATGGCTCCATGGCCTCCAACTCAGGCACTAAGATGAGTTCGGTTGCTGAGCAACAGAGCAACGCTCCAGATGGGCAGAGCATTGCCCCCTAGTAGGTTTGAGAGGTGGATCCCAGTCAGAGCACATGCAGGAGTCTGTCTCTATGCCTCCCCTTCTCTCACTGAATAAAAGAAAAAAAGAAAGAAAACTGTCGTTGAAACTGAACAGGATTAGATGAATGCTGGTAAGAATGTGGAGAAAAGGGAGCCCTTGTACACTGTTGGTGGGAATGTAAACTGGTACAGACACTGTGAAAGACAGCATGGAGGTTCATCAAAAAATTATACACAGAACTACTATACGGTCCAGCAATCCCACTTTTGGGTATATATCCAAAGGAAATAAAACCATTATCTCAAAGAGAGATCTGTACTCTCATGCTCACTGCAGCATTATTCCACTGGTACCTTGCCTCTTCCAACTCTTGGAGTACCAGAATCTACACCTCACAACTTAGCATTTACTCATACATTAGATTATAGCACCTGCTGTTATGTCATGAGCATTAACCAACTTGTCTCGTAACTAACAATAATACAGTCCTGAAGGGAAGGATATAATCCCTGCATTATCCATCTACATCCTCATCATGTCAAGGATTGAAGAACACATTGCAAGTGCCTCCCGCCCACATGCTTCTATGTGTGCCCACTGCCCAGAGTGTATTCCCACTCAAGTATTTTGCATAATACACTGCACTGTCCTACCCCCTTCACTGGAATGTGAATGCCTGCTCCTTGATGTTAAAACCTTCTTGTCTAATGATTCACAATAGTTCACATGGCAAAATGTTAAAAAAAAGTAGTTTACAAAGTGTAATGTTCAAAAATATTCTCATTTTATAAAACATATCATTTTAGACATAAAGACAAATATTAGAAGGCCCAACACCTGTAAGTTAACAGTTGTTGTCTCTAGGAGTAAGTGGTATAGGTAATCTTAACCACCTTCTTCATGCTTTTCTTTATTTTCCAAATTTCCCAAAGTGAACACCTACTGATTCCAATCAGAGTTGTAAAACAAGCGGTTTATTTTGAAATGTAATACTTTCAACCTGGAAAAAGGAAAGGATGGGAAAGCAAACCACACCCCACAGAAACAGGTCAGCCTTACAACACATACACACTTATATTATGCTCATCACAAAACATACAAGAGAAAAGCAAAATGTGGGTCAACAAAATAGACTCAGGCTAGTCCAGTTCCAGGGAAAGTGAAGTGTTTGGGTTAAAAGAATAAGATGTGAAAAGAAAGCAGAATGGTGGAAGCCAGAGTGCAGGGAAAAGGGAGTTAGTGGGTAAAGGGTCTGGCCTTTCAGTTCTGCAAGATGGAAGGACTTCTGTGGGTGATGGTGGTGATGGCAGAACAACTGTAATTAATGCCACTGAACTATATATTCAAAAATAGTTAGGATAGCAAGTTTTATGTCATATGTATATTTTATCACAATTTTTTCAAAAAGTAATGGGCTCTGAAGTCAAATGCCCCTCGCTACTTACTGCTTGTGTGACCGTAAGTCCCTCACCTCTCCCCAAGTGGGGATGGCATTACATACCTCACAGGGCTTGTAAAGATTAGTTTAATTCATATAAAAACACTTAGAATACTGCCAAGCATATGTTAAGTGAACAATAAACGTTAGCTATGATCATCATCATTAAAAATACATGCAAGAATGCTAAGTTCTCTAAGATTGCATAGAGGCAAAGAGGCTTCAAAAGTTGGGCTACTTGCCCATTGCCTGGGCAGGTGAACTATAAAAAACACTTACAGCAGCCTGGCTTTGAGTTCTGCCTTTGAAGGGTGAGGGAGTGGCCCTGGCCGGTGGTTCAGTAGATAGAGTGTTGGCCCGGTGTATGGACATCCTGGGTTCAATTACCCGGTCGGAGCACATAGGAGAAGTGACCATCTGCTTCTCCCCCACCCTCCTTGTTCCCCTCCCACAGCCAGTGGCTTGTTTGGTTCGAGTGTCGGCCCTGGACGCTGAGGATAGCTCTGTTGAAATGCATCAGATTCGGTTGCTAAAAATAGTTTGGTATACAAGCATCCAACCCTGACTGGGTTGCCAGGTGGATCCAAGTCAGGATGCATGCGGCAGTCTGCCTATCTCCCTCCTCTCACCTAAAAAAAGGTGGGGTAAGGGAGTGATGGAAAGGATATCCACTCCACCTGGAGCCCCAGCCAGGAGCGGCCACTGCAGTTCCCACTGGCAAGGTTCTCACTGCTAGTTGGCTGGGTGCCCTGTCCAACCACCAGGACCACAGAGTTCATGCAGTGGTGACACGCGCCTGTCCCATGAACAGTATGTGACACAGCTCTGCTGCCCTGGCTCAGTTCTCTCTTGCACTCTGCATTTCCCCTTGTGCACATAATAGCAGTGTGAAATGATTTTTTAAAAAATTAAAGGATTTATTCTTTAAAGAAATGAAGAACTTTACCTGTAAATTTGATTCTGGACTATTTTCTTACAATGTATCGTGAGGACCATAAATGCTCACCGAGGAACTGAGAGGTGTGCTGGGGGTGACATGGCATTATATCCCTTCCCTCGTCATGGCGGATCAGATGGGAAACCTGGCCTGGGGACAACATCTTTCAGCACTAATGCAACTCTGTATACGTCACTATTTCTTCATATATATTTCCCTGGAAAAACATATGACATAAGCAGGATGGGACAGGAAAGTGTCTACAAGTCACTGGCTGCCCAACACCAGGTGGCTTGATGTTATGTGAGTCAGCAAGGCCACGAGGACTGTGGTATAAATTCTGAAGACCAACAAATGAAGGACATGGCCTGATCATCACTTTAATACAGAGATTATTTTTTACTCATTAGGAAAGCTACTAAAATTCTAAGAGGTTTTTTTCTTTTTTCTATATCCAGGTTTGAAATCTAGAATAATTTAAACACCTTCATTTTTCTTCCCGTAACTGAGAATGTCAGCCTTTGAGTAATGCAATGGTACACGTCCGGGCAAAATATGGAACAGGAAAGGGAGGGAGGGAAGGAACAGGCCCGAGAGCACTCTCGTGCACAGTTCAGGCGGCCAGGAAAACCACCTTGACCTGAGCCTCTCCCAAGAGCGTAACGTGCTATTATTTCAAAACAGACCAATGGACTTGCAATTTTACTTCCTCTCTTAGACCATAATTATTTTAAAATAATCATGCAACTATTTTAATTATTAAAATCTACAGTTCCCTGGATATATAATAATAAAACTAAGTGATGCCAACTATATTTTGTTCCCTCTTGGAAATTCTCGGAGACACCATGTTCTGCCTCTCAATATAGTGAAGTCTGGTATTACGATCACTACACAGTTTATACAACTAATTAGTATTGTGTATATTTCAATATAGGAAAAGCAACAATGCAAATTATGAAGGTCAAGTTTCAGGAAGAAACATTAGCTAGAATACTTTTATCACTGAGAGCTCCAGGCAGCTAGAAAATTAAATATTTATGCTAGGCAATTCTACCTTGTGACCCAGCTAAAAGCAAAGTTTAAAATATCCATGCAAATTAATAGCAACCAATGATGAAACTGAAGGAACTCTTAATTGTGAATGCTCATCAGCTGATAAACTAAGACAAAAAAGAGAGAGAGAATGCTTTACTACCTGAGCACCATATAAACAACCCAAAAGCAAGGCCATGTTTGAGCCCAAAAGAAATGGTAAATATTTTATACATGTAAAGTCTACACTGTAATGTTCAAATATTTCATATCTGGGTGACAGACAAACTCCACTGGGTTTTTGGCTCAGTGTGTCTGTGCCACTGCCAGCCTGCAGGCAGGGTCCCCTCAGAGGGGGTGGGATCCAAGCACCAGGTGGGCTACTAGGTTCTCACTGATGGGCCAGTGCTGGCAGCAGTCTCGGCTGTTGGATGTGACTTCCGGAGGATGAAGTCAGCAATGAATCCTTTCTTCATGGTAGCCCCACATCCCACAGCTACCAAGGATGTAAAAGTGATCCTTCTTGCATTTAAGGGCCTCAGAGGTCAAAAGTCTCCTTCCCATTTTGTGCTACTCAGTCCGCTTCCTCTTCACGAGATGTTTACCATCAATTAGTTTATCACTGCATAGGGGGTTCCTGCTATCTGAATACCCTGATTATGTCCCAGGCAGTCACTCGAAGACATCACAAGACAGCCCTCCTGGGACCACTGTGGATGAGCAGTTTGAACAACCCCTGCTGCCCTCATGCCTTCTGCTGTTGGTTACTGTTCCTCGGTTTGCACAGGCCAGTGCAGGGGGAACACAACAGGGTACGAGTGGAAGGTAATACACCTAGAAATGAAGGAACTATGGATCAGGAAAGGGGTGTGTCTGTGTATAGACTGAACCGCACTATTGGGCACCTTGGTGCAGCCAGTGGCAAAGAGAGAGAGGAATAGATAAGGAAATCTATGAGGAAAGAGTAAACAAAAAGATATCCCTTTTCTATTATTCCTGTCTAGTAACTGAGTGTTCTCAGTTACTGGGAAGCGGTGCCATCCCTCCTGCTGGAGGCATTTAGCCCAAGCCTAGCCATTGCTAGCCTAGAATGTGGAAGGACAACAGAAGCACTGGCTGGACGCTTCAACCAGATCCCAGCCTTCACACTGCATTCCCTCCAGGTAGATACAGACCGTCTGGCAGCCTCCTGGGCAGAGACGCTCCAGGGGACTCGCCGTGCAGATGCTCAGCCTCTATATGTGCCCCTCCCTCAGAACTAACAGGTCCCAGAAGGCACCCGTGCTGAAGATGTTCTGCTGTTCCTCTTTCCCACTTCTCCTTTGATAAATGCCCATCTACTACTTAAAAAAAAAAGAGAGACATACTTTGCACCATCCTGAATCATAGTATGGTATTTTTGCCCTGAAATGTAAAAAAATCTTCAGGCACCAAAGAGGGGAGATTTGGACATGCAGTGCTGGCATTAGTGAAGCCACCCAGTAACTTGCATGAGAGCTCTGTGCCCTCCCTGTTTCAGTTAAGGCCAAGACTTGACATTAGAACAGGGTCTTCTGGCCATTTCTCCCACGTTGGGATACTCCAGCTTCTGACTGAGTGAGGTGGAAGAGATGTTAAATTTTAGCTACTTTTCGCTTCTTCTGTTCCCCATCTCTCAAGTCAGTTTTTATAACGTACCAAAATTGACAAAGCTCCAAATCTTCTCTAGATCTTTACTGTCTTAGATTTAGAATTCAAGAATGGGGCAATTGTCACAGTGACACATGCTAACATATTTATCTCAATCCAAAAGTGCTATCACATTGCTGACAGTTGACCTGGGTAAGTCTGAAAGCAGTCTGGCCCTGTGGCTAAGTGACAGGCATTCTGGATCAAATGAATGAGCTAAATCTGAAATTCTGAGGGAAAAGTGTTAAAGCTCATGCTGAGATAAAGGCATTTCATGAAAAATATTATGTTGGCAACTCCTCAACACTGCAAAGTACAGCTGAGTGAGTAAAAACAGCTGAGGAACTGAGAGTTGGGAGTCCCGGTAAGGCGTCTCCAGTATGTCTTCTAGACACCGATGCCCACAATGGCAAGAGAAGGTAACAGACCTTTTGCAAGGTTGGGTTTTCCTAATTTTTGTTTTCAATGACATTGAGGTGAGTTCTAATTAAGCTGCCAGCGTATGGATCATAAACGATCTCTGACAATATATTATCTGATGTTGGGCATATTGTTGGGAAAGAGAAATGAATGATATTTCTAGACAAAAACACAGAACTCCTACTCCCATCTGTCCATGATATGAGCCAGACTTTTTAATCCCTCAATCTATTAACATAATTGTTACCGAAGAGGTTGTCTCATTTTAGCAATAGGTAATATTCATTTTCAGACATCTGAAACCAATGAAAAAAATCCGTTTTACAATGATATTTCACCTTTTACATTTTCAGAGATTTAATAATGTTTGTTATTTTGGGCACTCATATGCCAATATTTGTAAGAATAACTTGATGCAAACAAATGTTTAGTACTAAACATTTGGTCACAGGGCATAAAATTTTAATTTATGCACTTTTGTGATAGTAAAGTAAAACAAAGATAATCAAAATTATGCTAGGATAAATTCTATAGCTAACACAGAATGGAAATGTCTGTTAAAGGAGAAAATGGAACTTAAACTTTTCAACTCTTAGAACAGCTTGCTCTTGTAGTCAAATTTCTATGGTATTTGGCTCCACTGGAAACCTTTAAAAGAGTGATAAAATTTTCACTTTAAGAAGTATTTATAATATGAGATTTTTTCCTTTCATGTCTTACAATGACTCAATATTAGATTCTATGACTCTAAGATACAGTATTTAGCAGGCGCAGGGTCCACGCTTCATGGCCCTGGGTGTGAATGCCTACTGAGATTTTGTGCCTAGGTGCCTTGCTTGTCTCCCCACTGTGCTGGCCCTGGTTCCAAAGTGACCTAACCTCTGGGTGAGTCTTGCTGAGAAATCCTAAAAGCTGGGAAGAGATGAGGAAGAAAGCATGGGAACACAGGACAATGGGGTTATAAGACTGAAGTATTTCAAGAAAAAGATAATGGGAGTAAGGAAATAAGAAATCAAGGTTTCAAATGACTAACCAGCATCAGTATTAATTCTAAGCTGGGACTTTGTCTGATAAAAGCTTCAATGATAATTATTAGGATTGAATTCCAGTTATGTAAAATATTCATTTCATGTAATATATACCAAGAATTGGTAACATAATCCTGCTCAAAACAGACTGGGAGAAAAAAGGAAGGGTGTCCTTAAGTTTTGAAAATCTAAGTCTCTATCATCTTTTTAGGAAAAAAAGCCAAGTAAAATGTGCACAAATGTGGAAGTGGAGGATGGCAGCCCAGTGTGCCTGGCTGGACAGGGGCTGCAGAGCTCTGAGGTCCAGGATAACCAGTCTGGAGAGGATGCGCTGACTTCCTTCCCCATTAAGAAAGAATGACACCTAACCCACACTGGGAAACTAGCACCCATAATGAGTTCTCAAAAGCCATGGATTCTGAATAATGATACAACACCATCAAACTCTACCATCATAAAGGACAAACACTAATTTTAAGAAAAGTTGGAACTGGATTCAAGTTCAGTGTTTGTGAGATTTTCACCTCCAGGATGCTCACTCCCCCACTTGGATCTGACAGGCCCATCATGTTGACAGAGGTACCGTGAAAGGCTATGGGGTCTACCCGGTTTCCTTCACTGTTTTTAAGACTTATTACGAAAGTAGGAAAGTAGGCCTATGAAGCTAGGGATAGAGCTAGTCAAAAGGTGTACATAACTTCTGTAACTAAGATTACTGACACAGAAAGGATCTGAGGTGAAATATTTGGATGAACTTTAACAGAAAGTGTAATGAGGGGTTTTAAAAAGTGCCTTCACTTTGAATTTAAGTGCAACTAAAACTACAAATACTATTATTTTATAAGTTCTGACCTATCTTCTTTTGGGGGATGAAAGGAGGCAGACATTGGAGGGGTCAAGATAAAAAATAACTTCTAAAAATTTACTCTAATTTGCATTCATTCTCAAGATATTCCGCACTTTAAGTGTCTTCTGTGGGCCAGCACTCAGACCTGACTCTGTCCCCGCTGCTACGAGGAAGGATCCAACGACAGTGCCCAACGCACAATGCCTCCAAAAGCTGGGTGATTTCCTCTCAACCGGCATTAATAAATCTCCTTCCAGAACATTAGTCTCTGATAAAACCTCGGCAGAGAATACTTTCCAAAAATATTATTTCCCCTGCAGCTCTTTTTCCGTCATTTTATTCAGTCAGTTCTAGAGACACGTTTCAAAATATTTTGTGGTACCCTTGCAAGCCAAACAGCTTTGCTTTTATTAACTTTATTTTATTTATGACTCAGCAGGAGCATTTATTTGCACAACTAGTTTTGCACCTAAAAATAAAACCATCCTTCTAGAAAAAGTGTACCTTTCAAAGTATGACAGGTACAAAGCAACATAACAATCTGCCGTCTACTAAAAGAATGGTTAGTTTCCATATAGACAGATGCTGCGTTAGACATAACTAGATAGACTACTGGTCACTCGTCTCAACAAATGCAAGACAGCTCCATTAAATCTGACTCAGTGAAATAAGAGATGGTAGCAGACAGGCTCAAGCAAGTACATTTCACAATGGCCAAAATGACTAAACCACATCTGAAGATAATACTGAGCATTCTGCTAAACCAGGGACTATCCTAGACTTATCACATAAATTATTTTATTAACCTCTCAATATACCTGTAAGATACAAACCATTCTCCTAATTTTACACAGGAGAAAACTCAGGGAGGTATGGTGACCCACACAGGGTCTCACAGACATAGGTGGCCACGTCATCCACGTACAGTTTAGCTAAAGTCCTCTTCACGCAGTAGGACCAGAAAATATTTGTTTAAAATGAATGTTTCTGTGATTAGCCCCTTGGAAATTATGTTTAGGAAGTCTCACATGAAAGTACCCTAAGCAAAGAACAGAAACATTAGAAAAATGCCAAATGAGCACATCACCGGGTCAAAGAATTTCAAGTGTCAGAGTGAAAATGTTCAGTGACCATACTTCTCAGTGTAGGAAGGCTCTTGGAGTATCCCAGGTTGCACACTAAATTGCAAAAAGAAAAAAATTTTTTTTTGAGAGAGAGAGAGAGAGAGAAAGAGAGGCAAGAAGTGAAGGGAAGGAGGAGAGGGGAGGGAGAGGATAAGAAGGAGTGGGGAAGGGAAGGGGGAGAAGGAAAGAAACATCAACTCCTTGCTCCACTTCACTGTGCACTGATTGCTTCTCATAAGTGCCTTGACCCAGAGGGATCAGACGGAATGGCTACATTGGGCTCAAGCTGGTGACCTTAGTTTTGAAATTGTGACCTCAGTGTTCCAGGTCAATGCTCTATCCACTGTCAGGCTGAATTGCAAAAGTTAAAAAGGTAACGTGCAGGCAGATTCTTTAACAGCTCAGGACTCACATGGTTTTAAACTTTCATCATTCTAGTTGGTTAAAGGTTATGTTAATAGAATTAAGAGAACTTTCTTAGAATTCTAGCCTGATGGACTGCATGTAGACTATTTTTAAGGGAAGCCAGAGATCTATATAATAGTAAATATTGCCATCTGATGCCTTGTCCTCAATATCAGATCCACCTGCCCAGCTAAATAAATAGCAATGTATTCCAAATACCTAATAAACCACACTTACAAATTCACAGTGCAAAAACTTGCCCTGTGCACAACAGTCTAAGTGAAATTATATTCTACACATTGAGAAGTCTATTCTCTGAGAGACTTTCTGGGTAATCCGATGGGTAAATAAAAATGTGGTGTAACAACAGAAAAAGATCATTCAATTTTCCTATTTTCTTACAATGAAAAATCATATATATTAAAGCCATATTAAAAGACACATAAGTGACTCAAATTCTGTCAGAAAAACCTAATATAAAACTTTTCCCAATGTCTGACTCTCAAAAGTTTCCATAACATTACTGTGCATTATTTTTAGGGCAACATTCAGATTCTCTTCCAAATGATATACAATGAAAAACACATCTGCTCAATGTTATGTATAAAAATGATAGTTAATTTACCATTCCGATACATTTTCTGAGGATGCTCCAGATACTGAAGTCATTTCTGGAAAACATGGGGGAGGGCAAGCTTGTTCTAAAAAAAAGAAAAGAAAAATAAAGATTTAATTTTAATGCCATTGACATTGGGAAGGAAAAATTACTGTCATTACTATGAAGCTAAGGCACATATGCACGCACCTTAAAAACGCACAATACAGAGAGGGTAAAACAGGGTCCACGTGGGGCTCAACCCCTGTTCGCTACTATTTTGACCCCTGAGAAGTTGCACGTAGATTAGTCGGCCCTATGTCTTTAATATTGTTCTGATCTGAATCCTCCCAGCTCTCCCAGCTGGTTCCAGCTGCTGAAGCCACTCAGAGGGACACTGTCCTTTCATGTGCTGGTGTGTCTCACCCTGTTGTTTGGTTCAAGACATACCTACCATATTCTGATACTTAATCATTTATTCTAGCTGCTAAATAATGTAAACAATATGCCATCACAGAGTCTAGTTTAATGTTTTTAAGAAATGAAACAGGAAAATGCAAACAAGCTAAAAATCAAAGTAAAACATAGGCCCTGTGTTCACATGCATTAGGACTTTCCAAAAGACACCGATACTGAATGAGATTTAGCAACTCCAGATACAGTGGAAAATCCCTTACAAATTAACCTCTACAGAAGGAGCATCTTCAAAGCCTCTGCAGGAGTTTGGAAATAGATGGACGATGGTGGCAGTCAGAGGCAGAGGGTCTATGGCTTGAATAAACAGCACATCTGTGCTCAGGCATCCTGAGCACATCCTGAGGCTGGGTATGGCCAGCAGGAAGCCAAGCACCTTGGACAGATCATGAGGACGGCACAAGCAGGGCGAGCCATGGAGGCACCCAACTAGTTTCTGAAACTCCATCACAATAATGTGCTCTTTTCTGTTACCTTTGGTTCTGGCAAAGGATGCCGGTTCCAGCTGCCATTTGACATACATTCACAAAACTAAAATATCACAGATATACAAAAAGTTAACTTCTAAAAAAATCTATAAACTGAATAAATTTGAATTGCAGAAGTTAATAAAATTTTAAGGTTTTAAATAAATTCTATTTTTAAGTCCTCCAATGGTAAAATTCTTCTAATTGCTTTTTCTTTTTTTAGGAACACACACTGCTCATTTGGCAGATTTGTCATCCAAGCAATCTGCTGGATAAGTGGCCACAGATGGTATTTAAATCACATCTTCCTCAACCCAAGACTATCAATCTCTGTGACATGAAAAATGGAACCCAGGCATAGAATCCCTGCCATCATCCACCATTTGCATGTGTAATGCAGTTTTAGAAATGTATATAAACAAAATTCTTCATTTCCTATCTGTGAAAGTCAGTCAGAAATGTAACATATACCTAAGAAGTGAGCCCGAATAAGCTTTGTGAAGATTGAATGAGGGACTGTAATCCCCCCCCCCAACAAATACATTAAAAATCTATGTTATTCTTCTGAATAAAAGCAAGAACAGCAGAAGGGCAAGAAAAGCAAGACATATTATGGAAGCATTAAGACATGCAAACTTTATTTTTATTCCCAATTTAGAAATCATCACAGGATGCCAGCCAGGAATATCCTATACTCATTTTTATTCACATAACTCTTTGTGGTGTTTCATGAAAATGCAGTAATTTACCCATTTGTGAGGAGGTCAGATTATGTGAGCCTTACTGATGTATTCTCGAGCACAACCAGAACACAAAGTGGAAGGGCCTGTTCGAGGCAAAGGACTGACACAAAGCCCACTCTGTGTTCTTGTGTAGGACACGCAGGGCCACACTCAAACCCTCATCATGTGCAATCAACTGATCAGAGCAGCACGAGAAATGCCAGCCTAGGGGACAAGGAGATAATGCAGAAGTTGTGGCACAGTACATGTCCTCAGGATTGCTGACCCCAATGAAGTTAACAGCACGATGAGGCTGCCAAGGAGGCAGGTGCCATCTCAGAACGCCAACAGGAGAGGCGTGGCCAGTGCATTCTCCTGGCCTGGCAGTGGTCAGAGCAGAGGTGGGCTTCAGATCTACATGCCACTTTGGAAAGGAACAGTAACATTTGTACTCCAGGGGACTTTGTCACAGATGAGGCAAGGGTATCTGGGAAACAACTCAAGCAACAGCTGAAGGAAACGTGTAGTCTAGAAGAAACTAAAGAACGAAAGCTCTAGGGAACAGTGGGCATGAAAGAGGTGCTGGGGTATCAGAAAATGGGGCCAGGGTATTGGAGTAAAAGAGTCCCCACACCCCAGCAGCAGCAGCAGCAGCTGCAGCAGTCCAGGTCCTTGCCTCTGTGCTTTTCTCCACAGCACTGACCAACAGGTGACATGCTGTAGGGTCCCCGACTACCTGCTGAGGATTCCCCGCAGACCTGTGTGAAGGCGTAAAGTCAGGTTTCATCTAATGAACATCCCTGCTGCCTGGAATGATGCCTAACACAAAGGAGGACTTTTTGCTGAATGCAGTTTGGAATGTATAAGGCTTTTAAGCACATTTTAAGCACACACTATCTCTTTCATAAAGAATTTGCTTTATTCTGTGCTATTTAAAAGATTAAGACGAGGACCACTGATGGAAGTTGTAGGACAATTAACATAAAGGTCTGTCCTGTAATTAATTCCAAAAATAGGAGATGAGAAATTCTTACTAAGAAAGGATTTGAAACAGAGGCCGGAGATCTTTCAGTCAGAACCCAGAAAAGTATTCCTACACAGGCGGGAAGTTGGTCTAGATCAGCAAGGGCCAGGAATCTTGCTAAGAAGCCTACAGAGAACAAGACAGGGCCACAGAACAAAGAATTATCCAGCCCCAATGTCAGCAGTGCCAAAGCTGAAAAACCCACCACAGAAATACAATGAGAGCTTCACAGATCATCTTAAAACTTGTAGTGGCTACATTAAAAAAAAGTAAGGAACAAGATAATTTTTTTTTTTAATTTTTCTGAAGTTAGAAGCAGGGAGGCAGTCAGACAGATGCCTGCATGCGCCCGACTGGGATCCACTGGCATGCCCACCAGGGGGCGATGCTCCGCCCATCTGCAGCATTGCTCTGTTGTGGCCGGAGCCATTCTAGCGCCTGAGGCAGAGGTCATGGAGCCATGCTCAGCGCCCCAGACAACTTTTGCTGCAACAGAGCCTTGGCTGCGGGAGGGTAAGAGAGAGATAGAGAGGAAAGAGAAGAGGAAGGGAGGAGAAGCAGATGGGCACTTCTCCTGTGTTCCCTACTGGAAATCAAACCCAGGACTTCCATTTGCTGAGCCAACACTCTACCGCTGAGCCAACAGGCCAGGGCCAGGAACAAGATAAATTTTAATAATATACTTTATTTAACCCCATATATCCAAAATATTAACGTATCAACATGAAATCAATATAATAACATTAAGGTATTTTTCCTATACTAAGTCTTCAAAATCCTATGTATATTTATACTTAGAGCACATTGCAATTTAACTGTTCTTAAGAGTCAAAGTGAATTAGGTATGATTAATGAAAAAATATCTTACACTAGTTCATTTTTACAATATAAACATATTACTTAATATTAAGACTTAAAAATTCAGTTTCTCAGTCATACTAACCATATTCCAAGTGTTCAAAAAGCACAGATGGCTGGTGGCTAATATTGGACATATTGAATTTCTGTGATTTGTTCTGAAAATGAAATAATAGAACTTCTCTAAGGTTTGGAGGAAGAGCAAAAAATTCCTCAAATATAGGAGTCTGAAGTCAATGAGAATCAGAGAAATGCAAACTAAAACCACAATGAGATATCACTTTTCACCTGTCAGAATGGCTATCCTCAATGAATCAACAAACAAGTTTTGGCGAGAATGCGGAGAAAAGGGAACCCTCATACTCTACTGGTAAGAATGCAAATTGATGCAGCCACTGTGGAAAACAGTACGAAGTTATTGCGAAAAATCAAAATGGAACTGCCTTAAGACTCAGCAATTCTACTTCCGGAAATATATTATAAAAATATATATATTTTTTATTTTTTTTTATTTTAGAGAGGAGAGAGAGAGAGAGAGAGAGAGAGAGAGAGAGAGAGAGAGAGGAGCTAGAAGCATCAACTCCCGTATGTGCCTTGACCAGACCAGTGCAGGGTTTTGAACTGGTGACCTCAGTGTTCCCAGGTCGACGCTTTATCCACTGCGCCACCACAGGTCAGGCCTAAAAATATATATTAACGAGAAAGAACATATGCCCTCCTATGCTCAATGCAGTGTTATTTACAATAGCCAAGATATGGAAGCAACCCAAGTGCCCCATCAATAGATGGGTGGGTAAAAAGTCATGGTACATACACACAATAGAGCAGGGTTCGGGAACCTTTTTGGCTAAGAAAGCCATGAACGCCACATATTTTAAAATGTAATTCTGAGAGCCATACAATATGTTTAACACTAAATACAAGTAAATGTGTGCATTTTGTGTATCACCAACACTTTTAAAGTACAGTAAGTCTCTGAATTCTTTTTAATAACGTTGTTATGCTGTTGCTAACCAATGATGAATAAAGAACTTCTTACCATTAATGCAACTTCTGGTGCTGCATGGTTTTGCTGATGGCTTTGTAGTCTGGTTGATTCGTGTTGAGGTTAAGCTTTATGCAGGCACTGAGACTTCCATCCGTTAAATGTGACCGTAGGTTGGTCTTCACATTCTTTAGATGTGAGAAAGACTGCTCATATGCATACGCAAAGCCAAACATTGTCAGTACAGCAATACTCACACGTTGCAGTGTGTGGTATATGATGGGAAGCGTGTTCCAAGTTTTGACAATCAGCTGGTCCACGGGTTGAAGTTTTTTCATTTCTCCCCACTTGTGTTTGCTCGCCAACTCTGCTTGCTGTCGTGCAAGTCTTTTCAAATCTTCATTCAGTGACTTGAACTTATTCACCAACATGTCTGAGGCCTCCAGGTCAGCAGCTTGTAGCTCAAAATCTCTGACAGAGACACTGGGAATGTAACTCAGGTCGGCGTTGTTCACTGCACACTCGTATGGATGGGTGATAAACTTAAAAAGACAAGTGTGCTCACAAAATTCTCCAAAGCGCACTTTGAGTGACTGCAGGAGATTAGACATGAAGTCTGCTAGCTGCTGGAGATCAAGATGTTGAGCAGGGTCACTTGCTGTGTGCATGCATCTTTAAACTCTCCCAGTTTTTCAAAGTGTAGTAAACGACCTGTTTCAATGTCGGCGATGAAGAGTTCCAGCTTGTTTTCAGATGCAAACACTGCTTGTTGAAGGGATAAGACTGTATTTCCAACGCCTTGTATTTTCACATTGAGCTGGTTCAGCTGTTCAGTCATGTCCACGAGACAGTAGAACTTCAGGAGTCACTCAATGTTAGCTAACTCAGGGTGCTCAACGTTTTTCATTTCAAGAAAAGTCCGGATTTTGCTCAGACAAGCCGCAAAATGGCTGAACACCTTCCCTCTTGACAACCAATGCACATTGCTGAGCAGAATCAGACCAGGATAATTATTCCCAACTTCATCCAGCAGTGTTTTAAACTGGCGATTGTTTAAAGCTAGGGTAACAATAAAGTTGACCACCCGAATGACCAGCGACATCACCTCACCAACCTGCTCACCACACATCTGAGCACAAAGCACCTCCTGATGTAGGATGCAGTGAAAACTTAGGATGGGTCTCTTTTCATGTTCACGAAGAAGCGTTACGAATCCTGTTTTTCCCCACCATGCACAGAGCACCATCAGTACACACCGAAATAAGTTTATCTATCGGTAGATTTTTTTCTTTAGCAAACTCGGTGAAAGACTTGAATAAATCCTCCCCTCTTGTTGTCTCTTTCATAGGCAAAACAGCAAGACTTGCCTCACATAGTGTGTCACCGACAGCATACCTTGCAATCACGCTGAACTGAGATAAATGGCTTACGTCTGTTGACTCATCCAAAGCGAGAGAAAAGAATGGTGCTGCATTTATGTCCTTCACTTGTGTTGCCTCCATTTGATTTGCCATCATGATGGTATGATCGTGAACAGTTCTTGCTGACAGAGGCATGTCTTTTATTCATTTGATTATCTTGTCTTTATCTTAAAAGTCATCAAAAAGTTCATTGGCAACATCAAGCACGAATGTTTTGGCATACTCCCCCATCTGTGAATGGCTTTCTGTTTCTCATGATTGCTAAAGCACCAGCAAAGCTAGCCGAATTCCAGTCACCTTGTTAGGTCCAAACACGGAGTGGCTGCTGACTAGCTTGCACTCTGCACAATAGCTCTTGACATGCTTTCTTCCTGCTGTCCCCCGCTGGATATTTCGATGCAAACGTAGTATGGCGTGTGTCAAAGTGCCGCTTTATATTTAACTGTTTCATTGATGCAATTTTATCATTGCATATTAGACACACTGCAGAACTGGTTTTCTCCACAAAGGTGAATTCCTCTGTCCATTCCTGCTGAAAAGTATGATACTCCTCATCTTTATTTCTTTTAGCCATTTTCTTCATCAAAAGGGTTTCTGCAATTAGCTAGCTGACTACTTGATTAAAAGGAGGGAAGTTTACTTCCTGACCTGACAATGACCCGTGTACATTACGCATTATCCAATAAAAATTTGATGTTGTCCCAGAGGACAGCTGTGATTGGCTCTAGCCACCCGTAACCATGACCATGAGTGGTAGAAAATGAATGGATTGTAATACATGAGAATGTTTTATATTTTTAACATTATATTTTTATTAAAGATTTGTCTGCAAGTCAGATGCAGGCATCAAAAGAGCCACATCTAGCTCGCGAGCCATAGGTTCCCAACTCCTGCAATAGAATATTACTTGGTCATAAAAAAGAATGAAATCTTATAATTTGTGACAGCATCAATGAACCTAGAGGCTATAATGCTAAGTGAATTAAGTCAGACAGAGAAAGACAAAGAAATACTGTATGATTTCACTTATATGAAAAATATAAGAAACAAAATAAATGAACAAGCAAAATTTAAACAGACTCATAGACACAGAGAACAGACTCTGGTTACCAGAGAAGAGGGGTTTGGGGGATTTGGTGAAAGGTGAAGAGATTAAGAAGTACTAATTGAGCCTGACCTCTGGTGGCGCAGTGAATAAAGTGTCGACCTGGGAACACTGAGGTCGCCAGTTCAAAACCCTGCACTGGTCTGGTCAAGGCACATATGGGAGTTGATGCTTCCAGCTCCTCCCCCCTTTCTCTCTTTATCTCTCTCTCTCACTCTGTGTCTCCTCTCTAAAATGAATAAATAAATAAATTTAAAAAAAAGAAGTACTAATTGATAGTTTCAAAACATTCACGGAAATGTAAATACAGCATAAGGAATATAGTCAATGGTATTGTAATAACTAGCTGTATTGACAAGGGGGTACTTGAAATATCAGGGGTATCACTTTGTAAAGGATATGACTGCATAAGCAAAACAATGTACACCTGAACCCAATACCATACTGAATGGAAATGGCAACTAAAAATAAGATTTTTAAAAATAAGAATTAAAAAAATACCCTGCCAAAGTAAAGTCAATGAGACAAAACATCACCATCAAGAAAATGCTGTCTTCTGCAGTATTATTTTAAAGAGGCAGAGGGAGCTGTTTTTTAAAACTAGGTAGCAGGGCCTGGTCGGTGGTGGCGCAGTGGATAAAGCGTCGACCTGGGAACACTGAGGTTGCCAGTTCAAAACCCTGTACTGGTCTGGTCAAGGCACATATGGGAGTTGATGCTTCCAGCTCCTCCTCTCTCTCTCTCTCTCTCTCTCTCTCTCTCTCTCTCTGTGTGTGTCTCCTCTCTAAAATAAATAAAATTAAAAAAAAGAAATTTAAAAAAAAAATTAAAAAAAAAAGAGTAAGCTTTAACACTAGGTAGCAGGTTAAATTTTAAAATATTATTTATACTGGAAAGGATACATTACTATATTTTATAATTTTACTCCCTTCACCAGGAAAAAGAAAAAATCCCTATAGATACTGGACGGAGGTGTCACTCCAGGCAGAAATAAGAACAGGGGAGAGCAGCAGTCAGACTCTTCCGAAACTAAAGATAAATTATTCTCTTCACTTGTAGTTTATCTGAGAGTCATTCTCCTGAATTCTATGCTTCCTTTTCTTCTCCCCACAGAGAAAAAACACCCTGTACCAGGGACTGAGAGTGTTATGTCCTGGTTCTATTTTCTACCATACAGATGACATTATGAGCGTCCACACAACAATAACTGGTTTTCTAATGATAAGGCCCATCACAGTTGTTTCTTCTATGTGCCACAAGGCTCTGAGTGTTATCCCACCATTATTCCTTGCCCCAGAGTCTTGTAGAGAGACCCCAAACCGAACCAAATTCACTTATGAAATGTGCCTAACAAACTGTATCAGAATCTCCCTTATTCTGAAAAAAAAAAAAAAAAAAAAAAAAGTTGTGCAGGTTCAGGAGATCTCTCCCCCACAGATCTTTAAAATGTTACTGGATGGCAGAAACCATATGTAACACGTCTTGTCTTGACAGTGACCTGCACAGACTCTCTTCATCCAGCTGCTGGGTCCTGGCACTGCCTTCCTGCCCCTGCTCCATGCATTACTACGTTAAACATGCAATAGTTTGTTCATGAGACTAAAAAAAGAGTGGGAGAACATTACTGAACAGAGGCAGGCAGAACTAAGCTTCGGCTGGAATTAGCTACCAGCTATTTCAGGCTTTTCAGGTTTGCTTCTTAATTTTCATGAGGCCACACAAGTTCTTCTGGGTCTTGCGTATGTATGGGCACATACTCTATGTGATCTATAGAAATACCATGGGTCAGGGGTCTTTTACAAGAAGATATAAAAGAACCGTGGTTTGGAAACAGGACCACAGCACACACTCTTGCCACAGACTATCTGACAACCTGGGCAAACCTCCAAGGTCAGCCTCACAGCTGTACAAATCAGCATTGGCAGCCCAATATGTACTAAGAAAAGTAATGCCTGGGACAATGACAATCTCTTGGAAATGAGGTTTCAGTTTCCTACCTGTCCATAAGTTTTAAAGAATTTTAAAAATTCTTTGTCATTTAAAGTACAAACTATTAAGCATAATCAGTCATTGGTGATATCATCTGCCCACTAAGCTTCAGCTTCTCAATTTGTAAGAGGTCTTTGAATATTCTAAATATTCTATTCACCCCCTACATTGCAGGTCACTTTTTTCAAGTCTGACAGTGCTCTTCTGATTCTGTCTGTAGTGTCATTTGCTAAATCTAATCTACATAATATAAGCAAAATCTATTATGTCAAATGGAAAAGCACAATAATCTTTCAGTCTTTTGACTATGCACAAAATAAAAACATTCTATTAATAGCCATTCCAGAAAAGAGGTAAATCCCTTATCATAAACTTTTGTAATCTCATTCTTAAATTTTTAGAAATTCAAGTTTTATATCAAAATGAGAACATACACAACAAAAATAATCTTCTCAAGCATTTACCACATGTAAGTAAATAAGTGGGGAAAATTATGTAGTTTGTTTTCAAATTACAAAATAATACATTATATAACAAGTGAAAAAATCCACAGAAAAAGAACAAGCTAGTCATCTACCGTGTTTCCTCGAAAATAAGTCAGTGTCTTATATTAATTTTTGCTCCTAAAGACGCACTAGGTCTTATTTTCAGGGGATGTCTTATTTTTCCATGAACAAAAATTCACATTTATTGAACAAAAAATCAACATTTATTAATATACTGTAGTCATGTCATCACAAACATCAGCATAACCAGCCAAACTCTGAATTCCATCAAGAATTTCTTGTGACTCTATTTCCATGTAATACAATCTACCATTTCCTCAAAAATAAGACAGTGTCTTATATTAATTTTTGCTTCTAAAGATGCACTAGGTCTTATTTTCAAAGGAGGTCTTATTTTTGGGGAAATGATAGCACGGCCTCCAATACAAACAGAACACCCTGGACTGCTTTTCTCCTTGCACAAGCATATACAAGTGTGTGTGTGTTTTTACAGAGACAGAGAGAGAGTCAGAGAGAGGGATAGACTGGGACAGACAGACAGGAATGAAGAGAGATGCATCAGTCATCAGTTTTTCATTGCGACACCACAGTTGTTCATTGATTGCCTTCTCACATGTGCCTTGACCATGTGCCTTCAGCAGACTGAACAACTTCTTGCTTGAGGCAGCGACCTTGGGTCCAAACTGGAGAGCTTTTGCTCAAGCCAAATGGGCCCGCACTCAAGCTGGCGAGCTCGGGGTCTCGAACCTGGGTCCTCCTACTCCCAGTCCAACGCTCTCTCCACTGCGCCACTGCCTGGTCAGGCCAAGTATATATATTTTTAATTAAAATATTACCCTACAGGTCCCTGGTCGGCAAACTGCGGCTCGCGAGCCACATGCGGCTCTTTGGCCCCTTGAGTGTGGCTCTTCCACAAAATACCACGTGTGGGTGCTACCTCAGTAAGAAATGTACATATCTATATAGTTTAAGTTTAAAAAATTTGGCTCTCAAAATAAATTTCAATCATTGTACTGCTGATATCTGGCTTTGTTGACTAATGAGCCGACCACTGCTATAGGTCACATTGTTTTCTCACTAAATAATAATATACCAAGTTATATCACTCAAGGTGATGTAAGTGTACCCAGCCTTCCAATATCTTCACCTACAGGTACTCCTGCACATATGTGTAACTTTACATAAGCAGTGCATCATGCATGCTGGTTTTATTTTAATGCAGTCTTTATTATTATATTTTTTAGTGAAAGGAGAGAAGGCAGAGACATACTCCTGCATGCATTCTGACTAGGATGCACCCGTCAAGCCCACTAGGGGGTGATGCTCTACCCATCTGGGGCGTTGCTCCCTTGCAAGCACAGTCATGTTTTAGTGCCTGAGGCTGAGCCCATGGAGCCATCCTCAGCGCCAGGAGGCCAACTCACCAAAGCCAACCAAGCCATGGTTTCGGGAGAAGAAGGGGGGGGGGGGAGGGAGAGGCAGATGGGCGTTTCTCCTGTGTGCTGACAAGAAATTGAACCCGGGACATCCACATGCTGGGCTGACGCTCTACCACTGAGTCAACTGGCCAGGGCCTTAATGCAGTCTTTCCTACCCCTTTTGTTTGTTCTGCTTTCTGCCCCACTCCCCACCTCTGCCGCCATTGAAATTATACTGTGACCAATGTTAAAAAACTGATCTCAATGGCTTGCTTTTCCTTTCTGATAATTCCTGGAAACTTGTTCAAGAATTACTAAACTAAATTTTTTTTATTTTATTTTATTTTATTCATTTTAGAGAGGAGACACAGAGTGAGAGAGAGAGAGAGAGAGAGAGACAGAGAGAGAAAGAGAGAAAGAAGGGAGGAGCTGGAAGCATCAACTCCCATATGTGCCTTGACCAGACCAGTACAGGGTTTTGAACTGGCGACCTCAGTGTTCCCAGGTCGACGCTTTATCCACAGCGCTACCACAGGTCAGGCTAAACTAATTTTCTTAATGAATAAATAATATTCCATGACCAGAATACTATATATCAGCAATTTTCAACATTTTTCATCCCGACACACAAAAACTAATTACTAAAATTTTGTAGCACACTAAAAAATATACTTTTTGCCAATCTAACAAAAAAAAAGAGGTATAATTTTGAATCATTCACACTGAACAGTAATTGCTGTATTGGCTGTTGTAATTATTTTATTTTTCAATCTAAGGAAAAAGAGGTCAAAGCCTCTGACTAAACAGTCAGGTATTGCAGGTTTTAAAAATTCTTGTGGCATATCAGTTGAAAATCACTGCTATACATCAAAACACATTCTACCATTCTCCATTAACTGTTTTCATTCTTTTGCCAAATCAATACAGTAAAACATGTTAATATGTTATATTCCTATTTAAATCTGATGCTTTTAAATTCTACGGAAGAGATTATCAGGGGTAAGACTACTGGGCCAAAGAGCAACTCTGTTTTACATACCCATAGATGTTGCCACATTGCTTTCTGAAAAGGTTTTTAACAATTTCACATTTTACCAATAATCTATGAGACTCCTTCCCACATCCCCACCAGCAGCAATGGGTCTCAACAGGTATTTTTACACAAGTTTCATCAGTCTAAGAACTAGAAAATGAGCTTGACCAGGCAGTGGCACAGTGAACAGAGTGTTGGACTGGGACACAGAGGACCCAGGATCAAAACCCCGAGGTCACTGGCTTGAGCGTCGGCTCACCTAGCTTGAGCGCAGGATCATAGACATGACTGGCTTGAAGCCCAAGGTCACTGCCTTGGGCAAAGGGTCACTGATTCTGCTCTAGTCCCCCAGTCAAGGCACATATAAGAAAGCAATCAATACACAACTAAGGTGGTGTAGAGAAGAACTGATGCCTCTCATTTCTTTCCCTTCCTGTCTGTCTGCCCCTATCCGTCCCTCTGTCTCTGTTACACACAAGAAAACAGAACTAGAAAAGGATATCACATTGCTATTCTGTTTTTCCTTGATGACTGGTTAGGACATTTTTCCATATGACCATTTGGATTTACACATCTGTAAACTATTTATATCATTTATAACCACTAGATTCTTTCTGTCAATTTGTAATAATTTGTTGTATATATTTATCTTTTAATAATCTTTTATTTAGATTGTGATATAGTTTTTTTAAGCACCAAAAAATGACATATGTATATCTCACGATCCTATCTCCACATAAAAATAGCTGGAAATCTCTAGGGCGTTTGTCCTTGCTCTTTCGTTGGGGACCACTTGTGACTATAGTCTAAGATTCCTGTGCCCTCTTGCCTCTATGCCTTGCACAATGGAGCCTGCGAAGTCACCCAGTTCTTTCTTACAAGACAGAGGAGCTCTCTCTCCAAGATTTCTATTACCCATGCTTCCAGAAATCTTTAGAATCCATATTTTAATTTAGCTTTACTTCAGCTTCTAGCTCCTTTAAAAAAGACCATTGATCACCGATCTGTCTGCTTCAGGAAGGACAGAAAAAGTTCAGTTATTTTAAAAGCAACATTTTCCGCGAACGCTGTGACATCATACTATCACTGAACTAACTTCAAATGAGTTCTACCAAGGTGAAGTATTTGAATACTAATAGCTAATATTTAGTTTTTACTGCATTTTAGACCCTGTGATAATCACTTAATATGAATCACCTCACTTAATTTTCAAAATAATCCTATCAGTTAAACACTCATTAAATAACTTGCTCGTGGTCACAGATTTAATGAGTGATAGAACCAGGTTCTTTAACTCCAGATCCTGAGTGCCTGGGTTTCAGAGCTCTGACTGCCACTTTGCATAAACTTGAACAAGTAACTATCTAACTATCTCATATCGCAGTGTTTCTACTTAGAGAATGACAATACTATCTCATATGGTCATGGTGAGGTTCCAATGAGGCAATGCATATAGAGTAGTGTTTTGTAAACTTTTGGTCCTATTTCCAGTTGTCTGTAAATTCAATTTAATGGTTCCTATAACCAGCATTTTAAAAAATGAAATAAAATAAATCTAGCAAGGGTAGGCATGGTAAATGATAATTTCATTCCCAAATATACACACACCACCTATATGTGCTTATTACATGGTCAAATATTAAAAATATACATATTTTAAGTAAAAGATTTCATCAGTGATATAAGAACATTCAGCTCAGTGCCAGACAGGTAGAAACTCTCAAAATAAAGTGGATATTGATGATTTTAATAATTATTTCAGAAAAAAACCATTTCAGTTTTCTGAGTTGTTAAAAATTTAAAAGTACCTCTACTGTCTGGAGGAAGAATTCCTAATTATATTTGCAAAAGATGATCCAGAAAAAGAGCTGTTAACTGAACAATATTCGTAATTATATACAGGTGTGCACCTGGAAGTAGGTAACAATGACTTCTGTTACCCTAGAGAAAAGCAGACAATGAAAAGGGAGGCCTTACCCAGCGAGATGAACAGTGAAGACAGTGGTCTCACTTGCACTCAAGACACCAGCAAGGCCTGCAGTTACTGTTTGAACTGGAGACACTGGCCCCAGTACCTTGGTTAAGAGACCAGGGAGTCTTAAACAAAGGTTCTTTAAACAGATTGTGGTTAAAACACAATGAAGCAACTTGGCAGGGGCTCCAACTTGGTAAATCCCTTTCTTTCTTGTCATTTAATAACTCTTAGTATTCTCTGTCTTAATGCCAATGACCTCAGGGAAAGTGCTAGGACAATTCTGTCCAAATAACATTTTTCATTTAATTGAAACGATGAAAGAATAAATACTAACAAATCCCAAGATTAATTTTATTGTGCTTTCACATTCCGTTGACATTGTTAAATGTATTAAAACTGACCTGAGCGTATTTCCTTTCACTAAATACAGTATAGTCTGAAAGGCTCCTCCATTCAGGCACCTACTAGGGTAACGATGTCTAACTCAAAGATGCTGTCTGTCAGCAATGGGATTTTAAAGACAACTCCGATGTTCAAATTGAAAACACTGAGGCTGGCCAGTAATTTCACAATTCATTTTTTTACCTATCTTTATCCCCTCTGGTATTTTTGTACACAACTGCCACTCACGAGACTGTAAGTCTCCCTGAGGTGAGGGGTTATGTCTTTTCTCTGCATCCCCCATGGCATAAAGGAGCAGTTGGTCAATGTTTTAAAATTAATGGTTTTACCTAGTCTCTTTAAGTTAAAATGAGACAAAGAAAGAAAAACAGAGGAAAAGTGGGAGATGTGAATAAGTAGCAAGTATGATATGAAGAACAATCAAATTTTGTCTCAAAGTCACTTCTTAGGAAAATATTTTAAAACTAAATTCCTTAATACATATTTTCATTTGCATGTCATAATTAAACATTTATTCATGTTATTAAATATTCTGAAGGAATCATAAATTAAAGTAGCAAGATATGCACTTGCACATTTCGAAAACTCTAAAAAGAACCTAATTTCATCCTGACCAGGTGGATAGAGCGTTGGACTGGGATGCAGAAGACCCAGGTTTGAGACCCTGAGGTCACCAGCTTGAGCGCGGGCCCATCTAGCTTGAGCAAAAGCTTGCCAGCTTGGATCCAAGGTCGCTGGCTCCAGCAAGGGGTTACTCGGTCTGCTGAAGGCCCGTGATCAAGGCACATATGCGAAAGCAATCAATGAACAACTAAGGTGTCACAACGAAAAACTGATGATTGATGCTTCTCATCTCTCTCCGTTCCTATCTGTCTATCCCTCTCTCTGACTCTCTGTAAAAAAAAAAGGAACCTAATTTCAACCTGATTCCAGATTAAAAGAATGAACTAAAAACATAAGAAAATCATTCCACAGAGAATCAGTATTCAATACATCTATAACTATAATAATGAAATTTGAAATGTGTATCTGTGTATTTGTTTTGTACCTATGTGTGTATATCTATTTGCAGGCATTAGATACTTATCACCTCTCTTCCCTTCTCAACTATCAGAAAGAATGCTTCTTCTACTCTCCCCCAAATCTTTTCTTTCACAAGTCCCAATTTAAATACAATCCCATTGAACATAGCTTATATTTAAATCCAATTATCTTTCATTTTGATTGTACTATCAATGTTAAACAAAACATTCAAATTTAAATATTCATCCAAATTAGGATGTCATTAGAAATAACTATATTATATTCACAAAGTTGAGGATTAGATTCTAAAATAATGTTATTAAGAATAAATTATTGTAGTAATAAAATGTCCTATTTCATTTTCACAAATTATGTATAATATTACTTGAAACAAATTTTAAATAGTTCATCAGGAACATAGTTTGCAAATCTAGTCTTTTAAAAAGGCTGAGAAGAGCCTGACCAGGCAGTGATGCAGTGGATAGAGCATCGGACTTGGATGAGGAGGACCCAGGTTCAAGATCCCGAGGTCGCCAGCTTGAGCGTGGGCTCATCTGGTTTGAGCAAAGCTCACCAGCTTGGACCCAAGGTCGCTGGCTTGAGCAAGGAGTTACTCGGTCTGCTGTAGCCCCACGGTCAAGGCACATATGAAAAAGCAGTCAATGAACAACTAAGGTGTCGCAATGAAACACTAATGACTGATGCTTCCCATCTCTCTCAGCTCCTGTCTGTCCCTATCTATCCCTCTCTCTTACTCTGTCTCTGTAAAAAAAAAAAAAAAAAAAAAGGGTTGAGAAGAAAGTGATGTGCAGAGAAGCCTAGTAGTTTCACTATTGGTGGGTAAACATATTCTTAAAGTTATGTGAAAGTATCAAGTTCCATTTTTGGAAGTTTACCATTCCTCTCTATTCCTTCTTCCTCCTGATTAGGACAAAGAACCATGGAGATTGCAACACCTCTATTCACCCTCCATTCATTTCTTGAGAACATACAAGGCTATTTTTGCAGATCTACTTATATTTGTATATCATTAGATTCTAAGCTCTACTGAACCTGTATTTGGAACCCAGAAGGTACTCAGTAAATATTGCTGAGATGAACTATGCCAGTTGGTTTTCTATTAATTAGGGGTGTAGGTTGAGAAAAACATTCCACAATGTATTTGTAACATAAATTTTCAATTTTTTAAGTTTAATTTTTTATATAATTGTGGTGACATTGGCTAATAAAGCTATACAGGACTCAGGTGCACAAATGTACAATACATCATCTGTATATTGCACTGTGTCTTCACTACTTCAAGGACAAGTCTCTATCACCATCTATCTCTCCTCTACACTACTCCACACTTCCATAGCAACAACCAAAAAAGTGCTATTTGCTTACTTTAAGAAACTAGTATGTCTTGTCATTCTTGTTAAAAGATCATGATGAAGTTAACACACCATCAGTGATAGCAGAGAGAGACAAGGGTAATGGTTAAAAATTAGGGGTATGGTTGGAGATCTCAACGCACCACTGATGGCTTTAGTTAGATCATTCAAACAGAAAATCAATAAAGAAATATCGGACTTAAATGACACTCTGGACCAAATGGACATAATAGGCATTTATAGGACATTCCATCCCAGAACTTCAGATTATACATTTTTCTCCAGTGTACATGGAACATTCTCAATAGACCATATGTTGAGCCATAAAACTAACATTAACAAATTCAGGAAGACTGAAATTATACCAAGCATATTCTCTGGCCATAAGGTTTTGAAATTAGAATTCAACTGAAAAAAGGAGGTAAAGAAACCCAAAAAAAATGTAAAAATTAAACAACATACTTCTAAAAAATGATGGGGTCAATGAAGAAATAAAAGCAGAAATCAAAAGATATATAGAGACTAACAAAAATGTCAACATGACATATCAAAATTTCTGGGATGCAGCAAAAGCAGTAACAAGAGGAAAGTTTATATTGTTACAGGTTTATATCAAGAAACGAGAGATCTCAAATAAAATACCTAACGTCAGATCTTAAGAAACTAGAAAAAAGAAGAAAAGGGCAAGTCAAAGCCAGCAGAAGAAAGAGAATAATAATAATTAGAGCAGAAATAAATAAAATAGAGAACAGAAAAACTATAAAAAGTTAATACAGGTCCTGGCCAGTTGGCTCAGCAGTAGAGCATCGTCCCAGCATGTGGAAGTCCCAGGTTCAATTCCCAGTCAGGGCACACAGGAGAAGCACCTATCTGCTTCTCCACCCTTCCCCTTATCCTTTCTCTCTCTGTCTTCCCTTCCCGCAGCCAACGCTCCATTGGAGCAAAGTTGGCCTGGGTGCTGAGGATGACTCCATGGCCTCTGTCTTGGGTGCTAGAATGGCACCAGCTGCAACAGAGCAACGGCCCAGATGGGCAGAGCATCGCCTCCTGGTGGGCATGCCAGGTGGATCCTGGTCAGGCATGTGTGGGAGTCTGTCTGCCTCCCAGTTTCTAACATTGGGGAAAAAAAATTAATACAACAAAGAGCTGGTTCTTTGAAAAGATCGATAAAATTGACAACTCCCTGGCTAAACTCCCTAAGGAAAATGTAGAAATACACTATGAAAACATGCAGAGTTAGGACAACAATTAAAGGGAGCAAGGTGCCCTAGGATGAAAGCCCTGTGTGGACAAGAGTCCAGGCGCCTCTTTGACCCAGAACCGGAAAGAGCAAATCAGCAGGATAAGATTCAGCAACACAAAAATGTTTAAACTCTCAGAACAGAGATTAAAAGTCAGCATGTTCCTTGTCCTTTACTTCACCCTTTGAAAACTTCTGCTGTCTGTGTCCTCGAGTTACTTGTACTGGCTAATAAATATCCCAGTAAGGCTGGGGACGGGGCTTCAGTCCTCTGGTCTGCAAACTGGGGCTGTTGCCTGTCCCTGGCCCCTTGGAGCATGTCATCTGGTCTCCAGGTATTACATTGTCACTGTGACAGGAAATTAAAGAAAGGACTCATAAAAACAAAATCCGAAATAAAAGAGGAGAAATTACCACAGGTATCATAGATGTACAAGGGATCATAGTAGAATACTAAGAAAAATTACATGCCACCAAATTCAACAATCTAGAAGAAATGGATAAATTCCTAGACCTATACAATCTTCCTAGACTGAGTCACAAAAACGTGGAAAACCTAAATAGACCCACAATCAGGGAGAAAATAGAAACAACTATCATAAACCTCCCCAAAACTAAAGGTCCAGGAACAGATGTCTACATTAGTAAATTCTTCTATATTCACTAGAAGATTTAGTTCCTATCCTTCTCAAAGTCTCTCCAAAATAGAAGAAGCAATATTCCCTAACACATTTTATGAGGCCAACATAACCCTCATACCAAAACCTGGCAAGGACAACACAAAACAAAAACCAACTACAGACCAATATCTCTAATGAATACAGATGCAAAAATCCTAAACAAAATACTAGCAAACTGAATACAACACATTAAGAAAATAATACATCATAATCAAGTGGGATTCATTCCAGGAGCACAAGGATGGTTCAACATACATAAATTGATTAACATAATACACCATATCAACATAAAGAACAAAAATCATATGATCCTATCAATAGATGCAGAGAAGGCATTTGATAAGATACAACACCCTTTATGTTTAAGACGCTCAATAAAATAGGTATAGAAGGAAAGTACCTCAACATAATAAAGGCCATATTAAGACAATATGCCATCAGCTAATACTATACTAAAATGGTGAAAAACTGAAACATTTCCTCTAAAATCAGGAACAAGACAAGGCTGCCCACTCTCGCTACTCCTACTCAACTGTGCTGGAAGTTCTAGCCAGAGCAATCAGGCAAGAAAAAGAAAAGGCATTCATACTGGGAAAGAAGTAAAGGTGTAACTTTCTGCAGATGGCATGATCCTATATATAGAAAACCCCAAAAACTATATATAGAAAACCCCAAAAACTCCACTGAAAATCTATTAGAAACAATAAACTAATACAGTAATGTTGCAGGATACAAAATCAACATGCAAAAGTCTATTGCTTTCTTATACACCAACAATGAAACCTCAGAAAATGAACTAAAAAAAAGATCTCTTTTACAGTTGCAACAACAAAAAATAAAATACATAGGAATACTCTTAACAAAGGATGTAAAGGACTGAAAACTACAAAGCATTATTAAAAGAAATTTAAGAAGCCAGTGAAATGGAAAAATATTGCATGTTTATGGATTAGAAGGATCAACATGGTTAAAATGGCCATATTACCCAAAACAACATAGAAATTTCATGCAATTCCCATCAAAATTCCAATGTCAATTTTTAAAATAAATGGAACAAAAAATGATCAGGTTTGTATGAAACCATAAAAAAAAAAAAAACCTGAATAGCCAAAGCAATCCTGAGGAAAAAGAAAAAAGCTGGAGGTATTACAATACCTGACTTCAAATTATACTACAGAGCCACGATAATCAAAACCACATGGTATTGGCAGAAAAATAAACACACATATCAATGTAACAGAATTGAGAACCCAGAAATAAAACCACATATACATGGACAAATCATCTTTGACAAAGGAGTCAAAAACACAAAATGGAGAACAGAAATCCTCTTCAACAAATGGTGCTGGGAAAATTGAAAAGCCATATGCAAAAAAATGAAATTTCACTACAATGTGTCCCCCTACACAAAAATTTATTCAAAATGTATGAAAGACCTACAAAGAAGACCTGAAAGTATAAATTACATAGAAGAAAACATAGGTACTAAGCTCATGGACCTTGGTTGTAGAGAACAATTTATGAGTTTGACACCAAAGGCAAGGGAAAACCATAACTTTGTGGTTCCCCTGAAAGGATCCTGGGCACCCCCCACCAACACCAAGGGCCCACAGACTCCACTCTATAGAACCGCTGGCCCAGACAGTTAACAAAAGGGCACTCTCCTTCTCTCAATGAAGCTTTAGAAAACTTCGGAACAAGGATATTTCAGAAAAAACAAATACTGATTGAATTTCAACTACTATGATTTGTTCTGAGGATCATAGGAAGTTGGATGAACAAAACAGTCAAGAATGTTGACAGTTGAAATACCTGTCTCAGAATGTTATTTCGTGTCTGAATTCTGCTTTAACACTAAAAACTTGGTATTTCTTCAACTAAATGGGTTTTAAGGTATTTGGAATCAGTAAGATATTTCATATTGTCTTAACATGTAAATCCAGGAGTAAAACAAGAATTTCAGCTTTAAGTTGATTTAATCTGATTTTATGACTAGGAAATAATGCTCTCATGAAACCAAAGTAAGTAATGTTTCACCTACCAAGTTGGTAAGTCTTATGTCCAGTGTTAAAATTATTATTATTTCGCAGTCATGTAATATTAACTAAAGTTGTAGTTTTAATATATGTGAAGAATTAAGATCTTCAAAGACATCTTACATATAAAATATTTTGTTTAATACATTAGTATCAACACAATTTAAAATAACTAACTACACCTATACAATTAAATTCCTAAAATCTATCTTTCCCCATTTGAACAGAAGCAATCTTCGACAGGTCTTTATAAAAGACCATATATATCACTTATAATTCTTTTCTTGTATGACTGATATTGTAATGTCCCGTCTACCAACTTCAAGGTTTGAATTCTAACATAAATAGGAACTTCAAGTTCTCTCTGCGTAGCAAGAGTACCACTCTGAAGCCTCTTATAACCAGCACTGAAACTCAGGCTGAGTCAGACATGGAACTGATGGGGTTAGCTGGACAGCTGGGTGTTTAAGCAGTTCCTAGATGTCTTCACCTAAAACGAGCCTAGAGTCTTGGAAGCAGCTCATTATAAATCTAAGATAAGAGCTCTAAGACTAGTCATGCTTCCCTAGTTACTATGCCTCTCATAAAAATCCAATAACCTAGTTTCCTATTTTAAGCTTACTGGAATAATTTCATGAAATTATTTGATATTACTATTTAATTTTGTGGTAATTTTTTTAAACTTAAGATTATCTTTCATTTTTGATCTTTGAAATCATAAAAATTATGATTATCATTTAATAAATCTGGCTCAACATAGGTGAAAGGTTGTACTGTTTTATTTTAGTAAGTTAAAACTATATATTCAAAATTAAATTCTTCATACTGATTTTCAAAAATTTATAATTCATTGTCTACCTTCAGTAACATTGTAAATTTACTTGTTTATCACCATTACTAGATTAACAAAAAAGTTGACAGAGCCAACATGTTTCCAAGCCAAAATAGACTGATGACAGCATATCTGTGAACCAATCCTTCAGGTTAGAAAAAAGTTGTCCCCTGACATTGGCCAGTGGCTCAGTGGATACAGTGTCAGCCTGGGATATAGACATTCTGGGTTTGATTCCTGGTCAGGGCACACAGGAGAAGCGACCATTTACTTCTCCACCCTTCATGCCCTCCCACAGCCAGTGGCTCCATTGGGTCGAGTGTGGCCCCGGGGCACTGAGGATAACTCAGTGGTCCGAGTGCATCAGCCTCAGGTGCTAAAAATAGCTTGGTATTTGGGCATTGGCCATAGGCAGGGGTTGCCAAGTAGATCCCAGTCGGGGCACACGCGAGAGTCTGCCTCACTATCCCTCCTCCTTTCACCTAAAAAAAAGAAAAAGAAAATGTCCCTTTGGGCAACTGGATCCCCTCACTTCAGGTCTACCTGAATTTAAGTCGAAACACACCCTAGCCTAAGTCACTTTCCTATCCTAACATAGTTGTAAAATCATAAAATCATAGTCTAGAACAGTGGATCTCAAATTTTTTGAAGTTGGGGCACATTTAAAATCCTACAAATAATTGTAGGCACATTATATACAAATTTCTGAGAAATATGTTATAATAATTAAGTCAAATATTAAAGAAAAAAATTTAAAGTGTGCTTTTATGTTAATTAAACAAAATAAATATGACAAAATTAAGTTTATTCTGACATTAAAAAACATTTTTATGTTACATTTTTTGAGTTATGCTTTTCAGAATTCATAAAAAAGAGGGGTTAAGAAATAAAAAAACAACAGAAAAGTTATCTTTTTATATATACAGATATATTCTTAGTAAGATTTAGTAAATTCGGCAGGTCCTGGCATGAATGTGTTAATTTTTTTTATTCTTGTGTTTATGAGAAACATGAGTCTGATGTGTCCTAGCGATTTCTTCAATGTTTGGGCATATATTTGAAAGGCAAACTCTCATTTCCTCATCAACACATTGAAGAATTCTTCTCTTTTTACTTGTGTTTAGGGTAGAAAATCCTAATTCACATAAATAGGATGTTGAAAATTGTAGTAAAATGTTCAAAGCTTTCTTAGATATTGCCACATATTCTTCTTTTATAGAAATCCAAAAGGTTTCAAGAGACAATTCCTTATGTTTAATCATCAATCCACGATCAGTTTTTCTTCTTCTGTTAATGTTAAACCAAAATCACTTGAAGCTTCTGTGAATGGGTTTCTAATCCAATCGTATTATTCAGTGTTAAGTGATAGAAATGGGAAAATACTATAAATTAAATTCTGCCCGTCAGTCTTCAAGTCCTATTTTATTTACACTTAACTTTTGCTCACTTCCAGAATCGGATTCTTCAATATCATGCTTCTTTTTGAGAAATCTATCTATTTTATTTGGGTGTATTTATCTAGAAATAATATAATGATGTGTTAATAATGATGTGTTAATAAAAAGAGCGGTATTTCCATAATGAAATGGTATAATAGAGTAACTATATTTATTTTTATATCTGAGCACATGGTACGAAACAGCGCAGCCTGTAATTCCAGGTCCCAAGTGAAAATGGTGCAGAATTAAGAAAATATGGGGTCAGGAGGGCCCTGTAATTGCTGCTGGCAAGAACAAAGCACACCCAGAAACCTCATCTTGCTTTATTTATAGGGCAAAGTGGGGCCATTAGCAAATCAATGAGATCTCTCATCATGTTTCCAAGGCAACCCAAGAATTTTACGAAGGGCAGAAAACCCACACCGTACATATCATCATAACTTTATACCAAAAGGAGGATAGAAGAAACTTGTCTCCAGTCTTATCTGGGAACATGGGGGGTAAACAATCCAGCACCACAGCTTAACAGCCTTTTGCAACCTAATCAGGCAAGTGATGTGGGGAGTTGGGCAGACTGTCAGCTTCCAGCTAATTCCCCACACCTGTTCCCCAAAATCTAAACTCCAAAAACCCTGTTGATTTTGTGGTCCCCAACAGGCACATATTTCTCAGAAATACCAGAGGGCACACCTAGACATCTTCTAGGGTGCACACTTTGAGAACCACTGGTCTAGAACATAAAAACACAACTAAACTACAGAAAAAGGAAAAGGACATAAATATACTGCACACTGTAATGTAGTAACAAAAAAAAATTAAAAATGAGTGTAAAAAAGTATGATGCTAATGGCGTAAGCCGAAACACATCTCAATTTTTTAAAGCTTTTATGGGAGTGAGCATCATAAACTTGAAACATTGTATATCGAGGCTGTCATAACCCGAGGACCCCTTGTACTAACAAATATCTCATCCTGGTACTTGAATGTGCTCCCATTGGATAAAGAGTCTGGTCGCAGGCAGTGCAAGGTATTGGTGGGACCCTAGAAAAGGTGTAAGTACTTGAGGGCAACAGTTGGTCCTTGAATGCAACTCTGGGGCAAAACTGTTTAACAGGCTGTATGTTTCCTGGAACATCACAGACAAGGACTTCATACCCGTGAAACATGAGTTTGGGAACTATGCGATAAATAGTTAACAGTAAGAGAAGACACGGTGAGAAGCAGCATGGACTGAGTGAAAGCAGTGTTGTTCTGCAAATACTCTTTCACACTGCCTGTTTCTGTGGGTCTGAACTGTTTAGGCTTATTTCCTTTTAAACCACACCCATTTTTTCAGAATGAGTATGATTTGTTTGTGATCTGCTTTAGCCCACTTAACTGCCTGATTGCATTCCCTTTTTAAATGATCTGAGATGTTTTTGACTGCTTACCATCAGAGGGATAGAATGTCTAGGAAGAGTTGAATTTCTGGTTCCTTCCTGCTCTGTGAGACATAATACCTCCAAGGGTGTTATTTGACATATATGTTAGTTTCCCTTCTGTTTCCTTTCTGATTGAGCTGAGCACAGTGAAATATCTGCACTGCAAAGAATAGCATTCTTCCTCATTCCTAGGAAGGTTTCTTCTGCTAAGAAAGATTAGTGTCGTAAAATACAATCAGATGCAAGCAGTGCACCTGGCTTTGAGATATTCTTGTTCTTTCTGATAAGACAGGTTCCATCCATCATATCCTGAAGGAAAATAGCCCCAATCTTGGTTCTCACTAATAGTAAGAGAATGAATAATTACTGAGGAGAAACAATTTCCATGAAAACGTTACATCTTTAATTAGTCCTGCAACCTTTGGAGTATTCTGCTTTGCCAGAAGTTGGGAGATACCGAAGATTACTGGAAGAGAAAATTATTTTTCTAGGGTTGTTTAAATTGAACAAATTTTCATCCCAGATCTGTTTAAAACTGGCAGAACTTGAAGTGCACCCATGCTCTTTGGTATGTTAATGTCAACACAAGTGGAAATGTTATAAAGACCCAGAGACAAGTACCTTGGCCACCTGAATGTGTAATAAGTGCCCAGCATTGAGCCAATAGCAGATGTGTGCTTAACAAATGCTCTGGGGCTATGACGCTAATTCCCTATAAATTAGCACATAAAGGAAAACAGAACTGCATTATTAAAGGCTGGGATAAATTGCCTTAAATTTCAGAATATGAAGCCTTTTGTCTAGGTACGAAGATCTTTGTTAATCTAAACATCTATAAAGAATCTAAATTTTAAGAAAAGAATAGATGCTCTGAAGTCAGAAAACCTGGTTTGAATGCAAGTTCTATATCATTTACTGGTTAAGTGATCATGAGGAAGACAAACTTTCTGCATTTAAGTTTCTTCAACTGTAAAACTGAGGACATAATAATATGTGCCCTACCTATAACAGATATTTTGAGACTCAAAAGCTACGGAGTTTGTGAAAGTACTTTATATATACCAATTGATAATCCAACTTAAGCGTTACGCACAATCTTGTAAACAGCTCTGGATCTGAAGTTGACAGTATAGTCAGAAGACGGCAGCTTTAGAAAACAGACAGACCTAGGGACTAGCCATACTGCTTCTGGATTGTTTATATGTGGTACTACCCATTTTAGAGGTGAAGTTGCTAAGGCATGGGGAGATTAAATGCTTACCAAAGTTTTATAGCTATACTAAGTTCAGAGAGCTGAAACCAAACCCAGAAAAAAAAAGCACAATGAGCTGATGATCCTCATCATCTTATGGTCATGGGACACCTTCACCTACTAGAATTCCTGACAATATATTTAAGGTATTAAAAAAACCCTCAAAGGCCCTGGCTAGTTGGCTCAGCGGTAGAGCATTGGCCTGGTGTGTGGAAGTCCTGGGTTCGATTCCCGGTCAGGGCACACAGGAAAAGCACCCATCTGCTTCTCCACCCTTCCTCTTCTCCTTTCTCTCTCTCTCTCTCTTCCCCTCCCACAGTCAAGGCTCCATTGGAGCAAAGCTGGCCCGGCACTGAGGATGGCTCCAGTCACAGCAGAGCAACACCCCAAATGAGCAAAGCATCACCCCGTGGTGAGCATGCTGGGTGGATCCTGGTCAGGCACATGTGGGAGTCTGTCTGTCTGCCTCCATGCTTCTCACTGCAGAAAAAAGAAAACAAACAAACAAAAAAACCCCCACAAAAAAAACCCTCAAACACCAGAGCACAAAAGTCAAACAATATGTAAAGAATTAATGTTCTGAACAGTGTACTTAGTTGCAACTGCGCTCTCTTAATATTCAAGCAAACATACTATTTGACTTTAGCACTGGTGTGGTATTACGCTCCATCTCTCCCCTCTCCCAAAAGCTGTACCCTGCTCTACCACATATCACATTACCTGCTTAGATACATGATGGCGAACCTATGAAACGCGTGTCAGCACTGACACACATAGCCATTTTCGATGACACGGGCCGCATACCAGAGAAGTATGGGGTCGCATGCCGAGAAGGATGTTTTATCTTTGGCTACTGCACAGCCAGGTGCAGTAGCCGAGGATAAAACATTTGCTGTAATGTAGACACTCTGAGCCGGAGGTCTGTAGGCCAAAACAACAGAACTCCGGCACAGAGCGTCTAGTTCAGGGACTTCCGGTTAGGCTGTTTTTCTCGAAGTGACACACCACCCGAGTTATGCTCATTTTCTTTGGCGAATTTTGACACACTAAGTTCAAAAAATTGCCCATCGCTGGCTTAGATCAATGTCTCATGACACAGCGTAACAGTATGCAGTTCTAGGTATAGTCATTTATGTTTTCCACACTTGTCAGGTGCAGACAACACTTCCTGGCTGAGAATCAGGATGTGTAATTAGTGTGAGTCACTGCCACATTAACATGAAATTGCCTTTGAGAATACTTACTATGGGAAAATGAAGTTCAGAGTAAGGTCTCAAATCCTGACTCAACATGGTGCTCTATCAACATGACTCAACAGCAGGTTATAGCCCATGATTAAGATATATCACATTTTATGTAATGAGTGTGTTTTAATACGTTGTTAATAAACAAAAATTTTTCTGAAGATTTTAAAGGCACAAGACACACAAATCTTTAAAAGAACTCTAGGTTTTTAAATCACTTCCCTAATTTATTTACCTTATAAATACTTGTTATTATATATGATGTTTTCTGAAAGAGGAAAAGTCCTCCTGAGCTAACAAGCAAAGCAAATAAGACAGAGCATTTTGTGTCCTGAGACACTTTTCTGCTTTAGGTGAAATTTAGATGGGCACAGCTCCAATGAAAATGAGACACTTCTATGTGTTTGTAAAGACTAAATCTCATGTCATCAGAAGTCAAGATACCCGGTCATAACCAAACCTTTAAAAGACTAAGTTACACTGAAAGATATTTCCCAAGCACTCAAAACCTTGAGTTCTTATATGTGGAGGGTACCTCTTCATATAAAGCAAAATGCCAAGCAAAAATATACATTATATTATAAGTTGAATTTTTTCTTTTGACAGTCTCAGGATTATAAGTGTATATAAAACAAACCTAAAATAGAAACTGAATATTTACCTAAGAGATTCAAAAAGCCTAAGGATCAGGAGGACAAGTAATGAGACCTGTGTACGGGAAAGGACTGGCCAGGGACCAAGGAATGAACAACAGCGCTTCAAGCCTCTGGACACTTCCTGTTTACACTCTGACTGTAAGTTTATAACCAGCTTTGTGCAGGCAGCCAAACCTATTTTCACTAGGAAAAAAAAGCCGTATTTCAATTTAACCCATAATAAAAATCAACCAGGAGACTTAAATATGGAGGTAATTTTCCTTATTTCACACCAAAAGAAAACAATGTTATTCAGAGACCAACATTTTTACTTCAGCTACCTTTCCCCCAAATTTCAGTTTCAGAGGACAATATAAACATCTGAAATCCATCCAAAGCCATTTTCTTATAGGTTAAACAAAAAAAATCTCATTTACCGACTTGTACATGGATAGGGTTTATCAAATTTCTACTTAAAATAGCACCTGAGATTTAATTAGCTAAAATCACCGTGAGTGTTTTGCACAATTATCTCACTTACTCATTATAACAAGCCAACAAGGTAGGTCTCATTATTATACTCGTTTTACAGACAAAGAGCTTGAGTTTCAAAGAAATTATAACTTGTTTAAGGTCTAAAATATGACAGACATGGAATGCAAACCCAAGTAACTCTTAATATCTACACTGTTCTAGTTCACCTCTATTTTTTTTTCAATGAGCACATACACAGGTATGAAAATCAAGGAATAAAGCCAGGGTTTTCTATTTAATAGTGTTATTAAAGCTATTTTTAGAAAATATATTTCTCACTATGAGGTAAGAATTATAAATTCTAAGAATTATCCTACCTTTTGACAAACCTGAAAAAAAAATTGTTTCTACCCTAATCACATATAAAAAGCTAGTTTCCCTAATGATGATGTTCTAGAGCACCTAAAAATTGTCAAGTTCAAAATTCCCACAAAAAAGGGAGCACAGAACACAAGCAATTCACAGAAAAAGAAATACACACAGATCTTACATGCACGAGCACATGCTCAACCTGCCCCACTTCGGAAAAGGACTCCCGCTGAGAACAGGGGCTTTGCTTCTTATTGTAACCTCAGCACCTGGAATAGAATCTGGCATCAACAGGAGCTCAAAATACAGGGTGAGGCAAATCAGGTCTACAGTTGTGAGTGTGCAAAACACAGAGTTTATTCTTATATTATTTATTCATTATTGTATTATTTTCCATACAAAACAAAAAACAACAATAACAAAAATCACTTATAACACTGACTGTATGTCTTAGATGGAATAAAAGGGTAAAGGAACCAAAAAGAAACTGAAAACCGTTTACAACAATCATATCATTAGTAACAACAGTATTCGTATACTATATTCGTGAGTATAGGTGTCTCCAATGAAAAGGAATGAAAATCATGGCCAACTCAGTAGTGCCATACACTATCACTACTCAGACTGTTATATATAAATATTATTTCCCACTAAAATGAAATGTGGCTCTTTAGAGAAATGGCCGACTCTAGGTCAGGGGCAGGAAATATACCAAATAAGGCTGAAATATCTTAGTATCAGAGAGCAAGGTATATAGCTCTTCTCAAAGACAACTAGATTATAGTATGGAAATTATACCTAAAAACTACAAAAGAAAAAACTGGCGTTCTGTCTAAAGAAAGCAACACAGAGGACCTCCTTCCGACTGAAGATGGAATAAAGTTAACTACAATAGGTAAATAATCTAATCCATGTGTCCATACATTACATTTGGAGGATGTCAGGAAACAAATGTATTCTGAAAAAATAGTAATGAGAAGTCTTTACAGAAGAATTCTAGCCACTAAAAGTACAAGAATGACAATGTAATGTGACCATTTTGCAGACCCCAATGAAATGAGGACGTAGACACTGATCAACATTAGGTTCAAAGACATCAGGTCACTCCATCCATGGATGTGTTAGACTGACAATGCCTGATCCAGGAATCAATCTCAACATTACAAACTGAAGAAAAGCCAGACAGCACACACCTTCAATGGACGTAACAGGATGGATGGTATGTGTGTCCATGAAGTATTTTATGCCAAACAATTCAAACCTAATCTGGTTGGGTCCAAACATTCATAGATGTATATATGTATATGTGCATATGTATGTGTATATATACATGTACAAATTCATCAGTTTGCAGAAATTCAGGAGTGAAAGAAAACACGACATGACACCATGGGAATTCAACAAGAAACATCCAGACTGAATTACTGCACAGGACAAATGACCATATTTCTCCCACAGATAAATGGCAAGAAGAAAATGGGGAAGAGGAGAAGAAATCTAGAGATTAAAACAGATTTCAGAGACCTATAAACCCAATGCAATATGCGGGCCTTCTAGATGTTTTTATTAAATGGCATTTCAGATTCAATTACTAAGTGACATTTATGAGAGAATCAGGAATTTGAATACTAAATATGCAATCACAAAACACTATTTTTTAGGTGCGATAATGATACTGTGGTTTTAGCAAATCAGAGTCCCAGTGTTCTACAGATACGTACTGAAGTAATTATAGATGAAACAATATATTTTATATTTGATATATTATAATTTTATGAGGGTGGGGGTGGGAAGGGAAAGGCCTATAGATGAAATGCAGTTGGTGCATGATAAAGCTGAAGATGAGTGACAGGTATGAAGGACTTATTGTATTATTCTATTTGTATGCTTGAAAATTTCCATAATAAAGTTTTTTAAATGGGATTATATGCCTAAAAATATATTCATTTTTCTTCATTCTCTAGGCAAACAACATAAACTAATTAGCTATTTCATCTTTTTTTCTCTTTAAGTAAAGCTTTATAGATTATGGATGCCCTAGAAAATGGCTCTCATTTGCCCACAAATATCATTGATCTAGAACAGATTAGTCCTTAGTCAGGTGAAAGGGTTATCTTACCATCATTTGTTTACAGAACTCTAGACCTGGAGTGATTTTGTGTTTTTCCAGAGCCCCAAGTCCAGAGTGGTATTTCAGGGGTCAAGGACAGGATCAGGAGCTGGGCTTCTGGGCCCTGGGAGCATCAGCCTTTGCTTTGGAAAGAGCAATCCCTCTTCTATCTGCTTAAACTAGGGCAGGAAGAGGTGTATTCTATCGGAAGATGTCTAAGATTTTTTTACTTGCTGGCAATAAATTCAGCCAAGTCAACCTGGTTTTATGGCAGTAATCACCATCAACCTAGATTCATACTACCTTTATCCCCCCTTCTAAACATATCCCCAAGTAACCCCACAGCCTACCAGTTTGTTAGTCCTAGATAAGGTTTTTGCATTTGAACCCTTTTTTGCTGATATCTAGCCCCCCCTGCCAAGCTGGCACTTCTTGAGACATCTTCAAATGAGTTTCTGCAGGAGATGGATGTCTCACGTAATCTGAGTGGCCTGCTGGCTTTTATTCCTCTGCTTTTGCTGCCATCCAACCTGGCAATCTGTCCTGGGTGTCCAATCTCCGCTGCCCTCTGATGACAGACATCCAGTTTCAAGACTGCCCCAGTCTGTCTACACCATGGGCAGCAGTGCCCCCATCCAACCTCTACTTCCTTTACACATCCAGCAGCTTTCTCTACTGCGTCTCCTTAAGCTTCTCAACTTCTCCTCTCTCTCTACTGCTGTCCTCTCGGCGACTGAGACAGGCTACTAAAGACATAAGCCTCACAATAGAGCTGTGTGAGATTCTAATCATACCTATTTTTTTTTAAAAAAACAACAGTGCTCTACTCTTCAGAGCAAATAAGTACTCTAGGGCAGGGGGTAGGGTGAGACCACAGACTCACTGTGTCCTTGGAACCACTGTTCCCTCCAGCCCACAGGCCCTATCAAACTAACTCTGGGCAGGGCTCTTGCTTTCTCCCATGACTCTGGGGTCCTTTAAAAATCAGAAATGTGGCCTTGATCAGTTGGCTCAGTGGACAGCACATTGGCTGGCATTGTCTTGGGTTTGATCCCTGGTCAGGGCACATAGGAGAAAAGACCATCTGCTTCTCTCCCTCTTCCCCTCTAGCAGCCAGTGGCTCAACTGGTTCGAGTGTCAATCTCAGGCACTGAGGAGAGCTAGACTGGTCTGAGCATCGGCCTCAGGCGCTAAGGACGGCTTGGTTGATTCCAGCATCAGCCCCAGACAGGGTTGTTGGGTGGATCCTGGTCAGGGCACATGCAGTAGTCTGTCTCTCTATCTCCCCTCCTCTCACTTAAAAAAAAATAATTATAATCAGAGATGTATCTGGACTCCTGCATAATTGACCCTGGTTACAACATGACAGTAAGAAGTTAACCCCATGTCTTAATGGACAAGGGTATTTTTCTTCCCATGGAACCAGAGGACCTTTGGGTGGGGTGACTCATTATTAACCCTATGCCCTGACCTAATTAAGGCTGCAACCAAAAAATTTTCTCCATATCTGTATGAAGAGTGGATGAATAATTGTTATTTACCCAACACCATTTTCTCAATATATCTTAGAAAAATACTGCCTTGGCTTATATTGTCAATCTCTTTGATTTCAACTTGTCAGTATGTTCTTTGTATGAACTCCTCACACACAGAAAACAGCTGTTATTTGGCTATCTAGCAATTCAATTTTAAAGCAGCCATGAAGGATAAATGAAGGGTAAACGAAGCGACCATCTGCAGTCCTCATCTATCATTCTACTGTCTCAGCAAAACAAACCTTTGAGATTCTTCCTGTTACATTTACTAAAGAATAGAAGGCTTTCCATTCAAGTAAATACATCAAGTACAAGTACATTAATGAGCATCGATAAAAACTTAATCTCTATCATTTTTGTGTTGCAAGAAATCCTCTCATAGTTTGTTTTGCCCTTTTTCATTTAAGTGTTTGATTCTTCTAGAATTTAAATTTGTGTCTATGAAATAGGGATGGTTTCCTTCTTTCTTCCCATAGTAAATGGCTGCCCCGGAACCATCTACCTAACAATCCATTTTCTCCCACACCGATCTGTTAGCTAACCTCTGTTACACACCAGGTTTCATTATCTGCAGGCCTTTGGACCTTTTACTTCATTCTACAGGTCAGTGCCTCCAGCACAAGTCTGTACTGAAGATGCGTATTCCCCTGTGACAGTCGGTGGGGTCAATGTGGTCTCCCCTCCCCCCAGCCTGGTTCCAGAGCAGCGTCTTGGCTCTGTGCTTTAATACGTATTTCAGAAACCATTTTTCAATTTCCAAAAAAAACGAACATGGCAATTTTAATTAAGATTACATTGAGATGACTGATAATTTGACAAAAACTTTTTTATTTTTACTGGAGATCAATTTTTACTATTTACAAATGAAGTTTTAAACATTTTGTTTAAAACATTGTTAATAAAGAAAGCTACCCTAATGGCAGATCAACCTGAATTCCTTAATTGGTCTTATGACAATGAATTTCCTTCTCAGTAAGTTTTGTTTTTCCATAAGTTTATTATAATACATCTTTTTTCAATAAGATTTATTCAGTGATTTTTTAACAACTCCAAATATCCCCATCCCATTTTAACTAGTTTCTGCTTGTTGATGGTGCATATAAATTAACTTGTCTGTAAATACTTAGTATTTAAAAAAATATTTTTTTAAGTGAGAGAGAGAGAAAATGGGAGATGAGAAGCATCAACTCGTTGCAGCATCTAAGTTGTTCATTGATTGCTTCTCATACATGCCTTGACAGAAGGGCTGTCAGCTGAGCCAGTCATGCCTTGCTCAAGCCAGCAACCATGGGCTTCAAGCCAGCGGCCTTTGGGCTCAAGCCAACAGCCTTTGGGTTTTAGCCAGCAACCTTCTGATCAGGTTGATGATCCCAGGCTCAAGTCGGTGACGACCTTGGGTTTCAAATCTGGGACCTCAGCATCCCAGGTCAATGCTCTATCCACTGTACCACCATTGGTCAGGCCTTACAGTTTTATTTCTAAATTTTGTGGGTTTGTTGTCTCTATGGCCTCCAAATAATGCTGCATAGAAAAGATGACAGCAAGCATTCTTGTCTTAGTCCTGATATTATAAGAACTGTCTTTAACTCTCTGAGTAGTGAGATTTTTTCATGCTCGCTGATCCCTGGGAGTGAGATTTTTTTCAAAAAATGAAATTGGTTCCAGTTACAGTTTTATTAACTTAAAATCATGTTTGTTTGATAACCAATTTATGAAAACAATAACATACACTTGCCTTTTTTTAATGTTGCCTTACACATTTTTAAAATAAATCGATTGTACTTTGGTCAGGAGGCACGAAGATGTACATGAACATTCGTAGGACTCAAAGGGTTAACATCTCATTATCAAATCATTTCTTTGTGGTAGCTTTTAAACAGATTAAAGAGGTTCTCTTCTATTTGTGGTTTGTTAAGGTATTAATCGTAAATGACTTTAATCTCATTGAATGTTTTTTCCTTTATCCATTAGGATGATCATATGGGTTCCTCCTCTCCTAGTGCTGTTATTACAGTGAATAACATTTGAACACCATTTATAGAATCATAACTTGAATCCAACATTTCAAATTCTGACTAATCTGTTCCTTATTAGTATCTTCTATACTCTATCCAGTAACACGACGGTATGAATATCATGGTCTTTACCAAATACAACAGCTTAGGTAAAAACAAACAAGTTAAAGATTAGAGCTCAGAATAAACTTAATAAATTAGGTGCAAGAATAGAGCACTGATCCTTTGGAACACAGCCGCAATGACAAGAATCCCTGTAAATACACACCTGCCTACAGCCGATGCAGGCTCACTTCTCACGGAGCAAGTCAGTGTATACTCTGGGGCATTCATTTTGTATGTTCTCTAGCTCTGCAGTCTTTTTGGTTCTAGGACTTAAATAAAACCCAAATTCTTTCTGTTTGTATGTCTCTAGAACTAACCTAAAAGCCCAATGACACGCACAACTCTCTAGTGGGTGTCATCAGCTAGGAGAGTACTCAGCACATCAATAGTTCAGAGTGAGAAAAACACTTTCTCCTCAGGCTTAATACTAAGACACATTGTGGAAGTTTTCTAAAACTTCTAGAAAAATCATTTTCCATGATTGCAGTTTACAATCACAGGATTTCTAGAATGAGAAGAGAACTCAGTTTATTTAGCCCGAACTCTTAAGAGATGACTTGCCTGACTGGCGCAGTGGATAGAGCATAGGACTGGGACACAGAGGACACAGGTTCCAAACCCCAAGGTTGCTGGCTTGAGCACAGGCTCACCGGCTTCAGCAAGGGGTGGCTGGCTTGAGCCAAGGTTCACTCACTTTGCTGTTGCCCCCCCCCCCCCAGTCAAGGCACATATGAGAAAGCAATCAGTGAACAACCAAGGTGCCACAATGAGTTAATGCTTCTCATCTCTTTCTCTTCCTGTCTTTCTGTCCCTCTCTCCGACTCTGTCTCTGTCAAAAAAAAAAAATGACTTAAGTTTACCCATTTAGTTAACAGAAGAATCAATTTGTTGGTAATTATATAAAGGGATGAATTAAAATTCCATAACACTTACACTTTTACTATCATAGAAATAAACTCAACTATTATGGTGTGCCTTACTTTACATTAAATTAGTATGGCAGTGTGCCTACAGGTTATGTTTCTTTCAGCCTGAGGTTCGCAAAGGACACCCCATGCTGTCATCCTATGCTACCTGGGTGGAAGAGGAGGAGAGGGTCTTCAGAGCATGCCAGAGCACTGTCTTTGAGGAGAAAGGGGCATTTATACCAAGTACTTCCTGAGTGGCAGGCACTCTCTTAGGTACTCTGTGTGTGCTAACACTAACAGAAGCAGAAACATAGTTTGGAATGGCTTATGACATCATACTTGGGGAGAAACTTGTTGTTTCTGTGCTGCGTACTACAGAGTGTCAAGCTGAAGTGTTTCTGATGGCGAGGACAGGAGGATAGGGTGATTCCCACTGTAGCAGGAGACGGGGGAGGGATGAGGGGATCCATAGAGGGGATCCCTCTATGGAAAATGTCATCAATCTTCAAGGTGGCTGAGATTTTTAATACTTAACACACTATATTTCTATTGCACAAGGGATTCCATGGCTAAAAACCAAAAATGGTTGAAAACCCTTGTTCTATTTTATAAGCAAATTAGTTAAGCCGTGATTTAATACTGTCCATGTGAACTATAACTTATATATCTTCTCTTTTTCTGTTTTAAAATATTCATGTCTCACTTTTAAATTTATAATCCATATCCTTTTCATTTCCCTTCTTAAATTTAAGTGTATATATCCCGGGGTAAGAGGTGATATGTGATGAAAAGGAAATGTAAGGTTTTCATGGGCAAGTTAAGTAAATGGTAAATAAATTATTTTTCAATATTAAAAAAACACAAATATATGATGAGGTCAAATACAAATTTCACATTAAAGGTAAAACAGAAAACTTCAAATAATTTCATAGTTACTTCAAACCAATCTCCAAATATACATCTACTTTTCTAAAACATCACCAAAATCACTATTAACTCTAATTACTCTTAATATTAATAATTGCCTATTATAAACACAAATTACTCATAATGCAATTTAAGGTGCAGGCAAGAAGGGTTTGATAACACTGAATACTCCATCTATTTTCGAAAACGAAACTTGTAAATTATGTATGTTATATGCTGTTTATTTGGTGAGAGAAGAACTTCATGGAAAAAAAAGACAGGCTTTATAATAAAAAACTCCTAAAACTGCGCTACCTTTTAAAATAAGAAATTGTTTTCTACATACATATTTGCCGACAATTTCCTAAAATGACCTCTTTTCCTTTAAATAACTGAAGACTGTTTTTTTACATTTACAGGCTTATGAAATTGCATCCTGTTTATCAGTTTAACTTTTCTGGCGAGGTCACTACCTAGTTGTATTTCTTTGCAGTCTTCCTTAGTGACATATTCTGATTTCATTTTTTGAACAATTCCATCTTAACTTTCTGTACCATTCTGAGTTTAGGCTAAGACAGAACACAGAATACACAAACACAGCGTAATAAATTTCTCTCAAATGCAAAAGAACTGTTTTGAGTATGCACACATACAAAAGGGCCAGCAGGCCCTAAAAAGCAGAGACATACCCTCCCTGCCAAAGGCTATGACAGTATCTAAGCACAGCAACTCTTCCTGACATTTCAGTTATATCAACGTTTGCACGCTTCTTTGAACAGTCCAAAGATTCTACCTGTGTTTTCACTGTACTGTCATGATGTATGTCTTAAATCATTAACGGCCATCTTCTCTTTAGAGATTGGCAAAATTGCCAGATTTCCTGTCAGGTATTTCATGACCTGCTCAATACTTAGCCCTAGACCCCCAGAGGAGCTGAATGTAACTGCAAAGGGAATCAAGAAGACACATTGCTAGCCACGTGATTTGAAACGAGAAATGCCATCAAAAGACAACCATCAATAACCATGGTTAGAGGACATCCTCTTACTCAACAAAAGAAATCTCTGGTTTTATCTAGTTTGTTACCTAAACTCCCTGATCTTGTCGAATTAAGTACAAAATGAGACATTTTGTTAACAAGGGCAAATACACATAAATCAGAAGATAGGTTCTATTTTTCCAGTAGAACAATAATTGAGACCAACTGTGGCCAGAATCATGGCACAGAAAAAGGGTTCAAGTTGCACAATTTACCAATATTAAACAAAAGATTACCTTGTAGAAATTGACCTTTAATAACTTTTTACCTTAAAAGTGCTTTTTACAATGACAACAGGATATAGCCTTTACTGATAATTTGATAAATATGTTCCTCTGTGAATACCAGCATGCACACACGCCACTGTGTCTGTATCCTGTGCTGAAACTGGAGAACTCCAGTGTCTGTTACCTCTCATTAATTTGGGACCATCTCTAGGACTAAATCATCAAGGGAAGAAAAAGATCCTAATGTTATTAGTACAAAATGGACATGTTCAACAATCCCTGGGTCTTAATAAAAGTCTTTGTTAAAATGTAACTAAACTGAATCAACAGGCAGGCAATATTACCACCTATTCTTAATAAAACCAACAGGAAGATCAAATGACGAGAAACTAAAATAGCATTGGGAGGCAAAGTCATAAAAGATGTATGATGAAAAAAGGAACCCAGCATCACTTTCAATAGGGAGTTCTGAATAGCCCTTCTAAATCGCCAACTAAATGATTTATGTTCCCCCGAAACCGCGCTGCTAAAACCGATTTTTGTGCTTTGTTCCTACAATTACAGATGATGGTCCTTTCTCAAATGGACAAAGTACTTAAACTAAATCATTTCTTTGTGGTGACATAGCAATATAAATATACAACAAAGAGGAGTAGGGGGAGAAGAGAAGGCCTACCTTTAAGAACTCAAATGATAATAAATAAAAAGTCGGCAATGATGACTGTTAAGGGCTCTCCTACCTGTGTTTTTTGATGCCATTGGAGAGGGCATCACCCCCACCGCAGTCTTTTTCTTCAGACATTTTGTATTTTCTACTGCTCAGATGCTCTTCTTCCTCTTCAAAGGAGTGTGCTGTCACTGCTTCCAATCGACTCAGGGACCGTTCGGACTCGGAATCTGTGGCAGAACAAGTTCACAGTCAACAAATTGAACTTGGCTTTGGACACAACATGTATCTCCCTTAATGCATTAGGTTTTGAAACTTAAGCAGCCTACTTTGTGCTTGGACAACCCATCCGTTAACTACCTCCTCAGGGATTTCAGAGAACCTGCCCCCAATAAGGCTAAAGTGGACATATAAAACAGATACAGGTTCATACCAGCTTACAATTAAACAGATTTTATCTATTAAAAGAAATTTCCAGAGAGTACCTAATTCTTTTAAGAAATCATACCCAGTAGCTCCTCTCCAAATTTCTAATTTTATCTTCCCTCTCAAAGCATCTTAAGCATAACTTAAAAAAAAGCATTCAACTTAAAAAAATTTATTATCAAGAAAAAGCTAGTGTAGCTGTGCTTTTGAGAAGCATAAATGACATCTGACAATATAGGCACGAAAGCAAAGGTCATTAAAAAAATACTTCTTCTAGTATGATATTACTTAAATCCTCAAGAGCTAAAGCCAGAAGTGTCCATACAGAGTCGAATTATTGGGCAGGCATTTTTAGGATGAAAATGCCATGTTCCCAATTGGCTGTGTCTTCCAAGTGGAGCCACCTGCCTGTTTGCGGGTAGAAGACAACTATTTTTTGTACATAGTTATACATAGTTTTCAGGCTCGGTCACATTCTTCACCTCCTTTCAGCTTCTCCAGGATGCTTTGGTGACTATGAGACAGGAATATGAAGTCAACAAGAATGCTAATGGTGTCATGGTTTGTGGGTGGACGACACAGGATGTGAACCTAGGTTTCTGACTCCTTGTCTATCTATTTCAGCTCAAGTAGCAGTCACTCAATCTCTAGAAAACTTTAAGTGGTTCCTAAGTTTTTATTAAAGAAGTAACATCTAACTTCCCTTAAGCAGATGACTATACACTCAACCTCCTCGGCTCTAGAGAAGCACTCCTAGACACATTCAAGCAAACTTCTTTAAATAAATTTTTGATCATGTGCTTAATAGCCAAAATTTTCAGTAAATAAAAATGTTTGGGGCCTGACCAGTGGTGGCACAGTGGATAAAGCATCGACCTGGGAACACTGAGGTCGCCGGTTCAAGACCCAGGGCTTGTCTGGTCAAGGCGCATATGGGAGTTGATGCTTCCTGCTCCTCCCCCCTTTCTCTCTCACTCTCTCTGTCCTCTCTAAAATGAATAAATAGTAAATAAATAAATTTAAAAAAAATGTTTGGTACTTCCCTTTCCTTAGCAATGTACTTTATAATTCAACCAAAGTCACTGAACTTTATACTTATCACATTAGATTGGTTAGTAACAACTGCTGGACAAGCACAAATTGCAGCGTGGACAACAATCCTTGAGCTCTGAACTCTGAACCCTGTAAATGGTGTAAGTCACTTACAGAAAAAAGACTGTCCGTGCTGATAAAGTTATTTTTATTTTCTGTATATACAACACTACAAGAATTAAAAATACAGCTTTGTTCTGTCCTGTACCTTATAACAAACAGATATTTTAATAAATACAGAGAGGTATATTTCACTGTCAATTTTGACAGGTAGTCACAATATTTTATTGAAAAAAATAAATAAAAAGCAAGCTGTATAGCCAATAACAAGGGGACAGTCTTTCCATTAGATTAAGTAAGCAATTGTTAAAATTACACTTACGAAAACAATAAAATAGAAAAATGCTTTTAAGATAATGCTAACACCAAAAAAATCAGGTTACCATTTCATAAATCTAAACTATAAGCAAAATAATAACTTTACTCTGCCTCAAAAACAAACAAACAAACAAAAAAAACAACCAGTCTTGTTTGGGTAAACAGATAACTGTCCAGCAGGACAGCCACAGGTTTGTCCCAGAGCACAGGGAGGCGAAGGGGGGATGAGTCCACTGTCCAGTGTGGGCAGACGGGTGTCAGCAAAGGCTACTGAGGACAGGTTCAATTACAAACAAAGCTTTAAAAAACAAAAAGAGCGCTCCGGTGGAGGGGAGAGAGGGGCTGCTCAGAGGGAGCAGCCATAGGAACGAAACCCGAGGAAAAGATGAAGACAGAAGCCTTGGAGAGGAGGCTGGGGTGGTTTCCTCACTTCTGCACTGCCAATTTGTTTCATATGAAAACAATTAAGAATTTAAAGAGTCACACAAAATAATCTTGCCTGTATTGGTCAGTATTATTCAAAATGTATTATTACTGTAAGTTAGATGTCACTGAAGGGGGTCAGACCAAGCCTATCCAAGATGAGCTACTTTGGCATGTGCATTATTTTCAGCTGAAAATAATCAGGCTTGATGGAAACAAGAAACTTCTGCCCCTCCCTTAACTACCTAAAAGAATCTAAATTGGGGGCCTTGCCCTAAACAAGAGTTACTTGCAAGATAACTTTTTATGGTCTATCTATAGAGCAAGGCAAACAGCTAATTACTGAACATCTGCTCCTCTTATGACCCTTCTCCCTTCTGTAGCCCCAGGGTTTTACCTCACTCCTCACTCAGGATGCCACATATATTTCATTTTTCCTTTCTGTCTCTGGACCTCTCTTGTATGTGGAGCTTCCATTCATCCATATGTAATTAAATTTGGGCATCTATCTCAGATTGATTTAATTATTAGACCAGCGGAAAGAACCTAGAAGAGTAGGTAATTTTCTCCTCCCCCACATCCTGAATACCAAAAAGCACTAGTGAAACACCTCAAGCATTTATTAAACATTACCATGTACAGGGTATTGTCTTTGCTACTCAAGAAATACAAACCATAAGCCAGAGACTTATCCATTTAAAAAAAAAATTCTTAACAAAAAGCAGTATACAGTAAATACCAAACAAGAAGAGCTAAGGCAGTAAGAGCTTCTATGAAGCAACGACAAAGCAAAGGCTATTCTCAAAAAAAAGAGTCCAACTCAGTGAATATAAAGCCGACCTACTACCTTCATCTGCATTAGGGGACCAGCATGCTTACCGAGTTCACACCCTGTCCTCCTGGGGGTGGTAGTACTTGACTCCCTCTCTCTGTCCCCCTTCTTAATCCTTCTCTCTTCTACTCTTTCTCCCTTTCCCTTCACTTCTCCTTCCCCAATCCTTACTCTTTGCTCCCAACAATCAGGCAAACTCCACCCTATCCCTTAAAGGTCTCTGACAAAGGTCACCAATTACCTCCATACTACAAAGTCCAATGGTCCCTTTTCAATTCTTATTATGACTCATTCACCATCTCTGACACTGACTGCTTAATACAATCCTCTCCTCCTTTATCATGTGCAAGGCATGGTGGACTCGAAGGGTAAGATCTGGTCCATGGTGTAGCAGAGGTAGACTGTTTTTGTGAACATGTGAGGTCAGTCAGTTTTTCTAGGTGCAACAAAAAAAGACTAAATGTGGGCAGCAGACCGCAAAGGTGGGATCAGCGAATTTTACAGAGCAAAGCACATGGTGTCCAGAGACAACTCTGACTGACGACCGAGCTAAACTGACAAGGAGTTAGAGTGGGAATGGGGGAGAGAGTTGCAATGAGGAACTATTCCTAGCAAAGGGAAAAGCATGACCCAGCATGGGAGGAATCAAGTATTCAGTAAGATGGGAGGGAAGACATAAAAAGGAGGGTTGGTAGAGGTGGCTGGATGGAAATGAAGCTATGGGTCAGTCATGAAGCTGACCATAGAGGATCTGTTAAAACCAAAGGCAGGCAGTGGGGCAATGGAAATACAAGAGGCTGGGAGTGAGGTGAGAGCCTGATACATGCCATGACATTCTGTATATTTGCTAGAGGTAAGTCATAAACTTCTCTCTCAGCATCCTTTAGCTTCAGAGGCAGAAAAGGAAATGTGATCAATTGCATGATTTATAGTGCCCATGAGACAGAAACTCGGTTTCATAAGAACAAATGCTCAGTATTTCTAATACTACTATAAACAGAGAGACGTCTAATATATATTGTGTGAAATAGTTTGAATTTACTCTGTTGGCAACAGGGAGCTGTTCTTAAATTCTTAAAATGCCTTCAGAGCATTGGTTACACCCATCTATCTTAGTACAAAACCATTTCATTCGGAGAGCCATACTTCCAGATATATTTAAATTCAAACATAGTTACCTAAGTACCCAAAGAGGCCACAGCTTCTGTGGAGGCTTACTGATTGAAGGAAAACCTGCCCAGGAAGTGGTTTTCTGCCTCCCTATACTAATAAGTCAGCCACAGATCTCAGTGCCTCTGAAGTTATCATTCCATTCTAAATCTTCAGGTTTTTCAGTTTTGCCCACATATGTGAATATCAAATGGGCCAGATTTTATCTACTAGTAGGTACTACTGAACAGTATATGCCTTAGTGGAAAAGTATAAAATATTGGGAAGTGTGACCATCTCTTGTTCTTCGAGTAGAAAGCCACCATACTCATGCTTTAAAAACAAACAAGAGGGAAAATGGGGAGTTATTAATAGGTGCAAAGTTTCATTTTAGGATGATGAAAACGTCCTGCAGGTAGATGGTGGTGATGGTTGCACAACGGTGTGACTGCACTTAATGCCACTGAACAGTGCACGTAAAAATGGTTACCATGGTAAATATGTATATTTTGGCACAATAAAAACAAAAACAAAACTCAAACAAACAACAAAAACTTGTCAAGACAAAGCCAAAGTTCTATCATGCTGGACGCCTGGACCCTACTCTGGTCCTGTCGTCTTTCACTTCAATGCCCATGATGAAAGAAACAGCAGACAAGCAAAACTGGCTGCTTTTTATGGAGATGGATTTTAAATGCAGCAGAAAAAAAATTTATTTTATCTGTATAGCCGGATTTCAGACAATGTCATCCTTTCATTTTTTCTTTTACTTCCCACTGCATTTTCCGCTCTCAAACATTTGTGTTTCTATTATAAATAAAGTCACTCAAAATTTCAGAATACTTCATCCACGTGTGAAAAACAGGGACGGGAATTTATGATATAGCCTTACAATTTTTTACTGAACTTGGCCTTGGCAATAAGGAAAATCCTTATAGCCCTGACTAATGACTGGAAATAGAATACTTAGTATGCACTAATTTGTGAGTTTACTTATTCTCATCTAGTTCTGAAAGGATTCCAGTGGCTTATTTGATAACTATATTTTATAGAAAAAATGTCAGAAGAACACTTAAATACACTAATATTTCATGAGATAAATGCTCTAGACCATTGACAAGCATTTAAGGTAGACAGAATCTTTGCCTGATTATTTTCTCAGTTAAAACAGTAGCACTGATACTAACTGGCAGTTACAAAACAGTCACAGGGATGTAAAGCACAACATAGAGAATGAATTCGTAATACTGTAATAACTGTATGTGCCAGGTGAGTGCTGGAACTATCAGGCAGTGCATTTCATGAAGTGCATGATTGTCTAACCCAGTGGTTCTTAACCTGGGTTCTACTGAACCCTAAGGGTTCGATAAGTCGGTCTCAGAGGTTCGGAGAAGCCTCTGCTGCGGAGGCCAGAATAAAGTAATACCGTAATTTGTTGTGAGTTCATGCACTTTGTTGGTTTTGTTCTTTGAGCAAGGTGATGTTCATGCATGGCTCATTTTGTGCACCAGTAAAAAACATATACCTATGTCTTGAATTTGGAAAAAATAATCATATTTTATTTATCACTAAAGAAGGGTTCGGTGAATGCGCATATGAAATTGGTGGGTTTGGTACCTCAAAAAAGGTTAAGAACCACTGGTCTAAACACTATGCAGTACACCCCAAACAAACAAAAGATAGTACTGAATATAAATGTAATTTTAAAAAATTTAAAAATGTTCACATACAAAAATGTATATAAAACACTAGTATTAATAGAAAGCGTGTTTTAATGTCACAGATATCCAGTGGCCCAGATCTTTATTTTGAACACATTTCAGACTGAACACTATCCCCTCTCTCATCCAAATAGAATGAAAGTCAATGGCTGTGAATGCATTACGGTGACTTTAAAAAAGCTAACTTATCAAGTTATATCAACAACTTTTTGTATGTCAATCATACCTCGATAAAGTGGTTTAAAAATAACTTTGGAATTAAGAGGATCCTTACTGCTAGCATGCTTTTTTTAGTTTTTCCTCCTATTAAAAGGCAGAAAGAAGAGGTTATGAAGTTAATGATATAAACATGTCAATTCTTATGAGATATCCTGATCAACATTTTTTTAAACATGACCTTTGAAAACTAGCTTGAGAACAAATAGTTCAAAGGAGCAACATGTGGAAGAACTGTGGATCATGTCCAAATAGCCCCTCCCCGTCACTGAAGGTAACAGGAAATGGTCAGGCACACATGCTCAATTTAATACCTTTACTGTTTATGGTTTCCCACAAAGTAGGCATGTTCTAAAAATGTCCAGAGTAGTCCAAGGTAATCCAAGCTTAAAATATCAGTGCTAAATTTTTACTTGGCTTTAAGATACTATTGCATAAACTCAAAAACAACATAGTAAATAAGAAAAGCACAAAGAAAATAAACAAAACAGAGCACACTTAAAATAAACTGCAAACTGAAAATCAGGATGAGTCCAGAAGGGGCTGCCAAGAGACTGCTATAATAATCTACTAAGGAAATGAAAACAACTTGAAACAGAACCTTGGCAGAAAGAAACAAGAGTCAGAGACATTCTAAACCTATCCTCTCTGAATGATGTCCAAGGTCAAAAGCAGCCAAATGAACTAGTGTGGCTTATGACAGAATTTCTTAAAAGTATTGGCTGTTCCCCCACGCAATTCAATCTACTACTGTTTTCTACAACTTGCAAAATCTGCACATGTAATCGAGGATGAAGAATTATGCAAACCATACTGTGTGGGCTACCAGAAACCTTTTGTGTATCGATTTTAGACTACTAAATCCACAGAGCTTTCTAATTTGTCTTGTTGACATTCTTAAAATTATTTTCAAGGTCACTTAGGCATTCACTTCACAAAGAAAAATATTCTAGAACTAAAGACCAGGTACAGAATAATCCATAGTTATAAAACAAAGTACTTTCACGTGATTCAATTTAATAAATTAACCTTTACCAGACACCAGGTAAAGGGTAGTTGCCAAAACAGTTTAGATTAATGAGATATAGTTGGTGCCCTCCAAGTATTCAAAGTCCAATCTAGTACAAGACATACAAATAAACATATGTTTAAACAAAATGTTTGTGGGGACAGTGAAAGAAGTTACTCTTAGGGGACCTAAGATAGTCTCCAAGGAAAGATGACATTTGAACTGCAAACAGGATGAAAAACCTGTAAGGTGGGTCAGATCACACCTGGATAAAGAAGTAGTACATCTACACAATGGAATATTACTCGGCTATAAAAAATGAAATCTTACAATTTGTGACAACAAAGATGGACCTAGAGGATATTATGCTTAATGAAGTCAGACAGAGAAAGACAAATACCAAAAGTTTCACTCATATGTGGAATCTAAAGAACACAATAAACAAACAAAATAGAAAAAGACTCACAGGCACAGAAAACAGACTAATGGTTGTCAGAGGGAAGGGGAGTGAGTAGGATGGATGAAAAAGGTGAAGAAAGTAAGAAGTCACATTATAGAGGATGTAAAACAAACTACAGCGTAGGAAATATAGTCAATAATATTGTAATAAGTATTTATGGTGGCAAGTGGGTACTAGAATTTTCAGGAGAATCACTGTAAATTATGTGTCTAACCATTATGCTTTACACCTGAAACAAGTATAAAAGATATAAATATATGTATAAATTTTTTAAATAAAGTGGGCCAGATCACAGAGTTTGGACTTAACTGGTAATGGGGAGTGGTTAGATGTTTTTCTAGGGGGTGAGATCAGTTTTAGATTTTATAGTTAACTCTGATGTTATCAGTGTCCAAGGCCGCTGTAACAATTACCATGAACTTGGTGGCTTAAAACAACAAAAATTAGTCTTTCATAATTTGGAGAGGCCAGAAGTCCAAAATCAGTTTCTCTAGACCAAAATTAAAGTGTTGGCCAGACCACCTTCCCTCTCGGGCTCAAATGGAGACACATGCTCCTGGTCTTGTCCAGCTCTGCTGGCTGCCACATTCCTGCGCTTGTGATCCTATTGCTCTAATGTCTGCTTCCCGCCTCACACAGCCATCTCTGTGTGTTTCTAGTCTTCCTCTACTTTTCTCTTATAAGGATCCTTGTAAGGGTATATAGGGCCCATTCACCAATTCATGATGATCCCTTCATCTCAAAATTCTTCATCACATCTGCAAAGATCTTTTTTCAAAAAGAAAGAAAAGGTTATAGATTCCCAGGATTAGAAAGTGGACATATCTTTTAGGGGCCACTTTTTAGCCTCCCTCAACTGACAAAATGCAACATGGAAGACAGGTTGGCAAGGACAAAGACATCATAGAAGCAGGAAAACGTCTTAGAAAGGGACTGTTATAGTCTGTAGGGTCAGAGGGGAAAGTGAATTAAAGCACTGGCAGTGAATACTTGGGGGAGGGGTGAAGGGGGGAAAACAGTAGATACCTAGATATAAGGGAGGGGTCAAGAAAAAGGATAAAAAATGACCTCCACATTTGTGGTTTTCACAGTGGGCGAATGATGATACAAGTCTAGTTTCCACCATAGAGCTTGAGATGCTTTGGGCCAGAATGGGAATTTTTAATAAACAGGAAGTCTAAGGATATTATTATCCTTCAGAACCATCTAGTTCTCAAGTTCAGTCAAGTTAGCTTTAAAAGTATATCTTAAAAATTCACTCACTCAACATTCAGGGAGACACTAGAATCTACGTAAACACAATAAATTAAATTTAAAAAATTCACTCACTCAGATATTGGAACTAGCATGTAGCAGAACCTATGCCAGTTGCTAGGGATACAGAGTTCCTCATGGCGTTTACTACTGTCTGGTTGAGTGGCAAGGCCTACAGGACCCAATAATCACACAAACAAGAACAAAATTTCAACTATACGAAGTACTACAGCACTATGGTACATAGAGAAACTATAAAAGCAGTTATCTGATCGAGTGAAAAAGAGTCAACTAGGCTTCCATAAAGAAGCCTCGGACCCTTGAGAAGAGGTCAGAAGGATACATGTTCGCCACAGATATAAAGGGAGAGAGCTGAACTTCCCATTCTCACTTAAACTGCTTTTATTCAAACTCATGTCATCTTTCATCTAGGACAGTGGTCGGCAAACTCAGTAGTCAACAGAGCCCAATATCAACAGTACAAAGATTGAAATTTCTTTTGAGAGCCAGAGTTTTTAAACTTAAGCTATATAGGTAGGTACATTCCTTATCGAGGTAGCGCCCGCATGTGGTATTTTGTGGAAGAGCAACACTCAAGGGACCATAGAGCCGCGTGTGGCTTGCGAGCCGCAGTTTGCCCACCAGGGATCTGGGACATTAGCAGCTTACATCAATCTTTATTCCTAAAACACTAATACTCTACTACAACGTGAAATCCTGAGTAGGGACCATGTCTTATTTTCTCTGAATTCTTAAGTCTCAGTATAATGCAAGCACATTACAAAAATTCTAAATTTTTACTAAAAAAAAATACTAATCTTTAACACCCTACATATTTGTGTCTGTGGTCTCTCTACTACCTATGTGCTAAAATTCAAATTCTTGAGCAGAATCTTGTAGCAAGACTCATTACAAGCTGGTCCTGAACTACCTTCTTGGCTTCAACTCATCACTACCTCTCTGCATCCAAAACACTCCCCTGCTCCAGTCACGGTACATTTCACAATGTTTCTGAAAACTTGGTCTCTGCTTTTGAATGTGCTGCTTTTTCCCCATAGAGAATATTCTCCCCCCATTTCATCTGCTGGGTGGGAGAAATTTCTATTGACTCCTCAAAACACGCCTCGGATGTCATTTCTGATTCTTTCTACAACTTTTCAAGGCATTTAGCTGCCTCTCCTCTGAATTCCTGTAATACTCTTTATGTACCAATTGGTAGTACTTACTCATTAACTTGTCCAGCATATATTGATTCAGCAACTCAGCCTTTGTCTATCTAGCACTATTTGTAAGGCTGGGAATACATTCCTCCCCTCTCTCAGGAGCTTACAGCATTTTAATTGTGGGAGAACAACAGATGAATGCATTATATGAAAGGTGCTATTTCTTTTTCAAGGCAAGAAAAAGGGACAGAAGATGAAACAGTGAAGGTCTCTCTGAACAGAAAAACGAAGGAAGTGAGGGAGTGAGCACTGTGGCAACGGGATAAGAGCGTTCCCGGCAGAGGACGAAATGAGAAGCAAAGGCCTTGAACTTGAGGTTGGCAAGTTCAAGAACCAACACTAAGGTCAGAGTGAGAGAAGAAAGTGAGGACAAAGGACACAGGCAGATCCCAGAGAGGTGGTGGAGGGCCAGATCATCTAGGACAGGGGTCCCCAAACTTTTTACACAGGGGGCCAGTTCACTGTCCCTCAGACCATTGGAGGGCCGGACTATAAAAAAAAACTATGAACAAATCCTTGTGCACACTGCACATATCTTATTTTAAAGTAAAAAAACAAACGGGAACAAATACAATATTTAAAATAAAGAACAAGTAAATTTAAATCAACAAACTGACCAGTATTTCAATGGGAACTATGGGTGCAGATGCATCCTGTGCTCCTCTCACTGACCACCAATGAAAGAGGTGCCCCTTCGGGAAGTGCGGCGGGGCCGGATAAATGGTCTCAGGGGGCCGCATGCGGCCGGCGGGCAGTAGTTTGGGGACCCCTGATGTAGAACTTTGGTTTTTACTCCAGCCAAGAAGGAAAGCCTTTGGAGGGTTTTGTGTGGAGAACTGACACAAACTGATTCATATTGCAGTATGATCACTCTGAGAGCGATGTTTAAAATGCTGCCAGAAATAAGGGTGCAAGCTGAGAGCAGTTAGAAAGCTACCGTCCTAACCCAGGTGGGAGGTGATGGGGGCTGGGTCTGAGTGACAGGGCAGAACTATGAGACGTGGTCAGATTCCACTATATTCTGAAGGCAGAGCTCAATCTGAGAGCATTTGCTGATGGACTAAATGTGGATATGAGACAAAGAAAACAGAACAGTCTGTGGTGGGTCGGTCTAAGGCTCTCAAGCTTGCCCAAAACATCTGGAAAGATGGGTTTTCCATCTGTGACAGCACCAAGGGCTGCAGAGGAGGCAGGCTTGTGAGCAAAAATCAGGAGTTCTCCTCTAAACAGTTTATATCTGAGACATTTAGGAGATGTTATTAGACATTTAAGTGAATAGGCCCAATAGAGAGACATGAGTCTGAGACTCGGGGGGAGGGCTGGAGACACAGAAAACATTTACAGCATGGGACAAGACGAGGTTATGTAAGGCAACGTTACTCCAGCTTTACTGTCCATACGAATCACCTAGGAATTTGAGGGGAAATGCAGGTTCTTATTCACCAGCTCTGCCTTTAGGTTCTAAATGGGGCCTTAGGTTCTGCATTTCTGACACACTCCCAGGCGACACTAACGCTGATGGTCCTGAGACCTTACTCCGAGTACAAAGAATGTGTGAAGTATAGAAGAAAAAGAAGTTCAATGTCTGCACTCTCAGATACTGTACTATCTAAAGGTGGAAAGATGCAAAACGACCACACAGGAAAGAGAAATAAAATCAAATGCCAGTGGAAGCCAAGTAAGGAAAGTGTTCTATGATGGAGGGAGTAATCCACAACTTCAGGAGCTGGTGAAAGATGAGAAAGGACTACTCAACGAGGCAAGAGAGTATATGACAACAGTGACCTACCTAGTCAAGAGCAAGTGCCGAAAAAGGTGAGAATAAACATAGAAATAGAGGGTGTTCGGGAAAGAATAAGAAAAGAAAATGATGTGGGATCAAAGGTATTTTTACAAGAGACATCATTGTTTTAAAAGTTGATATAGCTAATGGGGACAAGGAATAATTGATCACCTGGGAGAGGAAAGGAGCTGCATTCATGTCCTTACATAGGTCAGAGGTTATGGGATGCCAGGCACAAATGGAGCAATTGGCTTCTGTTAGGGACAGAATATTCATCAATATGAAGCTGAGAAGGCAGAGTATGTGGGTACCACTCAGGTGTGTGGGAGCTCTGATTCGAATGGAAACACGAGGAGCTGCTCAATGACATCATGTCCTCTGATGCAGCCGAACAGAGGAGAAGGTATTAGAAATTTTAGGTGAGATAAGTATGAAATAGCGTTTGCAAAAGGCACTGACAACAGCCCTGGCCAGGTAGCTCAGTTAGTTAAAGCATCCTCCTGTGATGTCAAAGTTGCAGGTTCCATCCCAGGTCAGAGCACATATAAGAAACAACTAATGAATGCATAAATAATAAACAAGAAGTGAAACAACAAATCAATGTTTCTCTCTCTCTCTCTCTCTAAAATCAATCAGAAAAGAAAAAAATGTTAAAGGAACTAACGAGAAAAACGTACTAGGATTGCTGAGTGCAAAAGGGCATGACAGAAGTTAACAGCCACGGGCTTAAAGCAAGACCTGCCCGTGTGTCCTTGTGTGTGTCTCCAGCTCACCTAGTCTGCTGAGGGCTGACATGGGAGGGAGGGCAACAGACTGGAAGTTTGCCAGGTGAGCACAGCACAGGGAGAGAAAGGCAGTGGAGGGATTATACAATCCCCACGCAATCTAAGCCTTGTAAAGAGGGAAGTGAGTACAGGCATGCAGCGAGGAACAGCGGAAAGATGGAGCAGACGTTACGGTGTGGTCAAACAGATGGGATCAGGGTTTTAGAGGGAGTGGGTCAAAAGACAGGAGTCAGATTGTAAGATGTATGAAACTGAGGCAAACTCTGGGATCTGATATTGGGAGTGAGCAGGGGCAGAGGCAGGAACTGGAGGAGCAGATCCCCTTCACATTCCATTGGAAGCATCTCTCTGTGCCTTGGTCTCTTCTCCTTGACCAACTACAAAATCCCCGGTTCAGGAACTGGGGCTTATCTACGCTGGTGATGAGCATCTGACACCCAGTGGACTCTCAGTGACCATGGCTGGCTAATGCAGTTTTCTCAGTGCTAAGGACAGTCCAAAATGCACAAGGTTTTGCAATAAACATTTAATAGAGACAATAATTTAGTCAATAAAATCATTTTATAAAAGGATGATGACCTGAGAAGGTCAACCCAAAGCCTAAAGGATAAATTAAACTCATCAGGGTCTGTCTCTAACATACATACAATGAGTAATCTGCTGAGTACTTTTTTTTTTTTTTTAATTTTTTTTATTTTATTTTATTCATTTTAGAGAGGAGACACAGAGTGAGAGAGAGAGAGAGAGAGAAAGAGAGAAAGGGGGGAGGAGCTGGAAGCATCAACTCCCATATGTGCCTTGACCGGACCAGTGCAGGGTTTTGAACTGGCGACCTCAGTGTTCCCAGGTCGACGCTTTATCCACTGCGCCACCACAGGTCAGCACTGCTGAGTACTTTTTAATGCTATAAACACAAAAGCAGGCTAAGACGCCCTGCTACTACCTAGCTTTCCTTCAGACTGTTGAGCCATGTATCGCATACGGAAGGGGTTTAGAGCAGTTGTATTCTGGAGCACTAGACTGGCTGTACAGCACATCAACTGGTCAACCTGTTTTGCGTTGAGCAAGGAAGGGAATACGAAAGTTAATACACCAAGTTCTCTGCCCTTAAGGGACATACAATGTTGCTGGGGAAATGAAGAAGTACACAGAAAGTGATGACAAGTAAAAGGGCAAGAACAGGCAATATGGCCATAAAAAAGGGTGGGGGTGGGGACAAGAGAGAAATAAGCGCTGGAAAGACAAAGGGAGTGAAATCGCCAAGTACTAAGCAGGTCCACAATATAGAAAAGACACATAGAAGAGGCCCAGATAAGAAACACACATCTCTTTCCGAAACAAACTGTGAAAGGAGTGAAAACCCTGGGCTTGGGAACGTAAGGAACAGTGTGCACAGTGTCCACCTAAATGGCGTAGATGTACGGCTGCCTTCTCCCCAAGCAACAAGGACAATGGAGGTCAAATTCTGTGCCTTCCTTATGTATAACGTCAGTACAGATGAAACTACTTTCCTCAACTACTACCAACTACACTTATTGGCTTAAACTTGATTTGACATAGGTCATAACTGTTTCTGTGTTACTGTTTTCAAGAAAAAGCCAAAATTGCCTGACCAGGCGGTGGCGCAGTGGATAGAGCGTCGGACTGGGATGTGGAGGACCCGGGTTTGAGACCCCAAGGTTGCCAGCTTGAGTGCGGGCTCATCTGGTTTCAGCAAAGCTCATCAGCTTGGACCCAAGGTCGCTGGCTCGAGCAAGGGGTCACTCAGTCTGCTGAAGGCCCGCGGTCAAGGCACATATGAGAAAGCAATCAATGAACAACTAAGGTGTTGCAACGAAAAACTGATGATTGATGCTTCTCATCTCTCTCCGTTCCCATCTGTCTGTCCCTATCTATCCCTCTCACTGACTCTCTGTCTCTGTAAAGAAAAAAAAGAAAAAGCCAAAATTGTTCTAGTATCACCTACCATTTTGAAAGTTTTGATTTGAAAAGACATAAGCACCTACCCTTGCAACAGCTGAGAAATGCTAAAACTGGCTTCATTTTCATGACATAATTTTTTTGGTTTCACCAATCTACACTATTGAATTACATGCATTATTCATGCGTATTTTAACCATAATTGTACTAAGAGGAAAACCTAACAAGAAAGACTTTCTTGAGCAACTGATCTCAACAGGTTTCTAAAAAGGAAAACAAAGAGATTAAGAAAAACAGTACATTTTGAAGTTATATTACTGGAAAGGCAGATATTTTCATGAATCTGCTCTCAGACCAGTAACTAAAGAATAACAGTTTTAAATTATTTACCAGTAACTGGTAATAACTGTTACAAACATAATTCCTTCATACAGCAATTTTTCAGCAAATGTGGTGCACAATTTTTAAAATATGCGGTATCAGACTATTTAGTCAGGGGCACTAACCTCTTTTCCCTTAAGACTGTCAAACAAAACAATGACCATGGCCAACACCACAACAGCTGTCCAGTATAAATGAATCAAAATTATACCTATTTTTTGGTCAGATCAGCAAAACTATACTTTTGAGTGTGCCGCAGAATTTTTATAACTAGTTTATGTGCCATGAGATGAAGAAGGTTAAAAACTGCAGCCTTAGAAGATTACTAGAGTGTCATAAAGTCACTCATCTTTCATTTTCTCCCCATTAGCTTATTTTTCATTTACCCCTCACACCTTTCATTTTCTCCCCATTAGCTCATTTTTCATTTACCCCTTTCTGTGGAATAGATCTCATAGCTCCAACTCAACTGTCAGTTCCTTGAGAACAACTTTTATCTTTAATACTCTTATCCCTACTCACTTCCTTTGTCACCATCCCTCTTTTCCCACCTGCATCCAACCTGGTATATACAGGTTGTATGAAATCAGCAAGTATTACTCATTCTCTTGTGCTTTTCATTAAATATCAAAATATTTTCAGGAAAGACAGGCATATCAATGACATTTATTCAACAGCCTGCATTCAACAAACATTTAGAGAGAGACTGTGATTCTAAGTTAAGTACTTCAGGGATACGAATAGATATGGTCTCTACTACCATAAAGAAACAAGCACAATTCAATGGAAGAGCACACTGAGAACAAAAGAAGAAGAAATGACTGATTCTGCCTGGGGGGGGGGGGGGAATCACCCAGGAGAGGAGACAATTTAGAGATACTTGAGAGTTTTGGTAGGAGAAGAGAGGAGCATATTGTAAAGGTGAAACTTAAAGGGAAGAATGTGTGTGACTGGAACATGTAGAAGGAACCTCTTTCTTCTTCCCTCAAGTGGTTCCATCTACATATTTCTACACTTTATTTGCTGGCAGAATGGAATCTTTCCATAGAACTAGTTCATTTCTCATTAAATCTCTGAATACATAAATGTTTAGCCTTTTTCTCAAGCGCTCACTCATAGTAACACAGAAATTTCACTTGACATAACTATTTACCACCTCCTAAACACAGACACAAAATGAGGACAAATGTGAGGATTCATCAGATTTACACCTTTTAAATCCTTTTACACAGTAAAATTACACTATATAGAGTGAAAGAAATTTGTTTTCCTTAGGGAATTTTATGCAATCTTTAGTCACTGAGAATATAAGAAAAATAAATTTTTAAATAATCAAGAGATTCCCATAGGGCTGGAAAAATTACACTACACTGCATGCTTGCATCAGGGTTGGCCTCACCCACAGTGTGAAAGTTCCATTGATCCTGATTATCTGAAAAACTTAAAGGAATCTATCTGATAATGAAATGCAGAAAGTCATATGGGCTTTAAGTTGAAACAAAACCATCCTTTTATTTTAAAGGAAGTAAAACAAGTTGTCAGTAACTTCTAAAAAGATGAAGCATTTAGTGAAAATAATTTACAAATGTTTTAAGAGGAGTATCTAAAAACCTTTGTTCACACTTTTAAATATCAAGATAGGCTTGCTTTAATCTATTATTCTGATTCAGCAATTAAAAATAAGCTTTTTTATGTCTGATTGATCATTCTTGCTTTAAAATTCATCGAGTACATTCATTCACATTGTGTAATCACCACCACTATAACTGCAAAAGTAATACGTGACTTAACTTTTGCCATTTTACTGCTCATATATTGTTTTTAAGATTTTATTTTTTGGTTTTAGAAAGAGGACAAAAGGAAAAGGGTGGGGGGAGGAGCAGGAACCATCAGCTCATAGTAGTTGCTTCTTGTATGTGCCCTGAATGGACAAACCAGAGGTTACGAATCTGCGACCTCAGCATTCCAGGTTGACGCTTTAACCACTGTACCACCACAGGTTAGTTTATTATTCATAATTTTTTATCTTTTTTCCCCCTTCTTCTTAAAGAATACCCTTTAACATTTCAAATAATACTGGTTTGGTGGTGGTGAACTCCTTGAACTTTTTCTTGTCTGGGCAGTTCTTTATCTGTCCTTTGATTTTAAATAATAACCTTGATGGGTATACTTGGTTGTAAGTCCTTGCTTTCCATCACTCTGAGTATTTCTTGTCACTCCCTCCTAGCCTACAAGTTTCTGTTGAAAAATCACCTTATTAAAAAATAAGCTTTAAATAAAACTGAGGTATGTATACTTTCCTTGTTCCTGTTTCACTCTGTATCTGAGTGCCCGCTGTCACCACTGCACCTGAGGACTGGAGGGAGCCAGCACGGCAAGAGCTCAGGATGTGAAGGGAATGGAGGACAAGACTGGTCTGGAGAGATAAGCAGGGTCTCCATCATGTCAAGAGCCTGAAGGAGTCTGAATTTTGTTCCAGGTGCAATGAGAAGCCAGGGGAGAACTTTAGGCAGGGGGATGCGACGATGTGAAAAAGTGTCACTTAGATGCTGTGCACAGAGTGAACTTTAGGAGGGCAGGGCTGGAAGCATGGGAGTGAGTTAAGAAGCTGGACAAGAGTGGATGCACACATGATGATAATAAGAGCTGACATTTGTCAACTACTTCATGTTCCAGACACTCTTTTAAGTACAAATATTTGTGAATGTATTTCTCACAATAACCCTAGGACTCATCTGCAAATGAAGAAACGAGGCACAGAAAAGTGAAGTAACTTTCCACAGGGAATGAGAACTGGGAAAGAGAGCCACACGTATCAGTGAGCTTCCAGCCTCGCACTTACACCCTTAGCCACTACGCTGTAGTAACAGAACGTAGAAGGATTAAGGGTAGGATATGAAAGTAGGAAGACAGACCTTGGTCGGGTGTCACAGCTCAGGCGCATGAATGTCACAAATCACTCCCATGTTCTAGCTTTAGGGGATGAACCAGATGCCATTTACCAAAATGAGGCAAACTTAGAAAGAAGAGGATGTGGTAGGAAGATCAAGAATTCATTTTTTATTTAGCCAGCTGACAGTTAACTACACCAGAAGAAGTAAGATAAATTTGGGAATTGTGAGAGTCAAAAAATAGCCCCCAAAAGATGTTCACATCCTCATTTTTGGAGTCTGTGAACATGTCATCTTATATGGGAAAAGGATTCTGCAGATGTGATTTAGCTAAGGACTCTGGCATGGGAGGTGCACCCACTGTAATTCCTAGCCTCCTCCCCAAAGGGAAGAAAGGATGTCAGATGCTGGGAGATGCCACATGGTTGCCTGTGAAGGTGGTGAATGGGACCTCAAGCTGAGGAATGCAGGTGGTCTCCAGAAGCTGGAAAAGGCGTGGAAACACCCTCTCCTAGATCTGCAGGAAGGAGCCCAGCCCTACTAGCACCTTGACTTTAGGACTTCTGACTTCCAGGACTATAAAGGAATATACCTGCATTGTTGAAGCTATAGCATTTATAGAAATTTTTATTATAGGAAACTATTACAGAACATTAAGTCAGTATTTAAAATGATGTGGTACTGACAGTGTAGGAGGAAGAAACAATAAATAACAAAGTGCTGGAGCAGGCAACGAGATGGGTGCCCGAACAAATGAGGACGGGATGGCTTTAATGAAGGGAGGACACTTTCTCTTTTGTAATGGAAGGGAAGGAGGAAGTGGGAATGGAGGCTGATGTGCAGTCTGTAATGAGAAGATCAAGTCAATCCCAATTGATGGCTTCTATGACCTCAGTGAATTAAGTGGCTAGGTCATCAGCAGGTCAAGACTTGAACCCAAGAGCCTCTGACTCTTAATTTTAATGCAGTTCTACATTGTACCAAATGATTCCCAAGATTTGAAGTATTAGTAGGAGTGGCCACAGAAAGGCTGATGATGTTCAGGCAATACAACAAAACTCGGGTGGGTCTTTCAGGGAAGGGAGGAGCCAATGCACAAAGCCTCTCCCTGTCCTTCATTTTGTACAGCCACGTGGAACACGCTCATTAATCTAGCACCTGGACCCAGCCTCAGGCTCCTCAAGGCAGTAATCCAACAGCCCATAGGTAGTGTAAACCAATCTGAACTGACACTTAAGATGAAATTTATATGCCAATATTGACCTAGGGAGTAGTTCTTTTTCTCTTCCCCAATGAAACAGTTGTGCAGATGAGTATTAAAATATGAGCTGCCAAATGTCTATCAAGAAGAGAATGATTAAGAAAACTGGTAAATCATATCATGGACTTCCATGCAACAATGAGCTAGAGCTGCAGTACTGATGGGAAAGGTTTCCAAGACGTGGTTTCAGGGAGAAGCAGATCCAGAACAATTCTGCACTTCATCTCATTCATCCTTTTTTTAAAAACACCTGTATGTAACATATACACATATACATGTCAAAATTTTATTTTTAAAAATGTCCGGAAGAGAGTGTGTCAGGCTGTTAATAAACTCTAAATAAGATTGCATGATTAGAATAAGGGATGAAAGGAAAGTTTCCCTGAGTACTTATATGTACTTCTACATTAAATTTTTTATAACAAATATGTTTTTGAAATGAGTATTAATTTGTTTTTGTTTTTTTGAAGGGCATAAAGTTTGAGCAGCTGAAGTATCTGGGTTCTTTTCCATTCAGCCTCCTTGTGTTGAATCTTATAATCCCTCTAGGGGCTTCCCTTTCCAGATGTGCCGGGGACAGAGGGAATACAGGAGTTAATGCTGCTGGACTTGGCACAGGGTAGCTGTGAGTAAAGGTCATCCACCCCCCTCCCAAATCTCCCTCCGTCACGTTACACATTCCTGTCACTCATCCCACCGCTTTAAATCCTCCTTGTCTTTCTCTTCCCAAGATGAGGCACTCTTTCCACAACCACCATAACTAGATATCATAATTACCATCTTTTCTTTATCCCAAAATCTGGCTATCAAAATCACTTTTTGATTAGCTCAGCTTCTAATAGCAATGTTCCTCTTTGCTCTGTTTGTTACACAATGAATCTCTTCTCCATCAGTCTATCAATGTCATTCCCCTAATCCTGTATTAGCACATCATTTTCTTTAACTTCCTAAACCTAATCTTCTTTAGTTCTCACTTCTATTATCTCTCACTGTGTATGCGTTAATTCCCTATTATAACTTTGATTTTTTTTTTTTTTTTGGACAGAGACAGAGAGACAGATAGGGACAGAGAGACAGGAAGGGAGAGAGATGAGAAGCATCAATTCTTTGTTGCGGCACCTTAGTTGTTCATTGATTGCTTTCTCATATGTGCCTTGACAGGGGGCTACAGCAGAGCAAGTGACCCCTTGCTCAAGCCAGTGACCTTGGGCTCAAGCCAGCGACCTTTGGGCTCAAGACAGAGACCATGGGGTCATGTCTATGATCCCACACTCAAGCCAGCAACCCCGCGCTCAAGTTGGATGAGCCCACACTCAAACTGGATGAACCCATGCGCAAGTCGGTGACCTCAGGATTTCAAACCTGGGAACTCTGCATCCCAGTCCAATGCTCTATCCACTGCGCAACCGCCTCATCAGGCTAAATTTGATTTTTTAATTCCTTATCCACTGAGGTCTCTTAATTCCAAGGTCAACTTTTGAGAAAGCCAGTAATTGTATATGTTCATCTAGGATTTAAGCACTTAAATTTCTTCACATAAGTAGTTGGTCTCTATCTCATGGATTCCAACCACTGCCCCTTACCATGTTCCTTCCACACAACCCACCCCACCTCAAAAAACTCTTAAAAGGTCAGAACTACTTGGCAGTACCTCCTCTCATATCACTCTTGACTCTCCACATCCATTTCTCATTTTTTTGCGTACCTAATTCACATCAGGCACTGTCTTAAACACTATTTAAACATATGGACTCAATTAATCCTGGCTCAATCTGCTAAAATGGATACTATAAAAACTATAATTATCCCCATTTTAAATATATATAAACTGAGAACCAGCGAGGCCAGGGAACTTGCTGAAGGTCACACCGCTGGCTAGGGTCAGAGGCAGAACTCCCACAGGACTCCCAGCACTACACTATGCTGCAGCAAGTATCTCTGTAGCTTTTACTCTGAAGATAGAGCATCCTCTTTGAGGACAAAAATTCCACCTCTCTACCCTTAAACATGTCACAGCACCTGGAGCTAGGAGGTATTTAATGGTCACTGAATAAAGATAGTAAATTCAAGCAATTTTAATAACTCTCTCATCCCCACATAGCACACGCCATCAGCCTCAGTAATGACTTTCACTCTAAATGTTCTGGTTCCTGGCTTAACAACGCAACGTAAAACATAGGTAGTTTGGAGAGCTGTAGTGACACAGTTCCATCTGTTCAATCCAGGAAACTCAAAGTGACATCCACTTTAAGATGACATTTAGGTGGTGGACTTTAACTCACCAACAATACAGGCAGCAGGATTCTAGAATTACCTGACAGTGCATCATAGAACTCGTCCTCACTAAGGATGCTGGGAGGTGGTGAGCCTTTTACCAGAGACTGCTCTAGTTCATGATGTTCAGTGGCCAGGGTCTCCAGTGCTTCTGACAAAATTTTGTTTTTTTCTTGCTCTTGTTCCAATTTAAAGTTCCTCACCTAGAAGAAAAAAGATGTATATAAAAAACTTCAGAAAGACAGGATGGACTTAGAAGAATGTGAAAATTACTTGATTCTGACCCAGGTCAACTGCAACGTCAGAAATGAAAGCAGTCACATTATATACACATGAATCAAAGCAAAATTACTAAGCTAATTCTGTTCTTCCCGTGGGGCCGTTTCTCACAACAACTCTAGCGAGTGAAAATAGATTAAAAGCTAGCAAACAAATCCAGTGCAAATGATTAGGATCCTCATGAAAGAATATTAGCCAATTCAGAAACTGTAAAACTTTTGAAAAATAGTATCTCTCTCAATATTAATCACGAAATGAAGAAACCAGTGTCTGAACAAAATAATTAAAACCATAAGCAAATTTTTGAACAAAATAAATAAAGCCATTATATTAAAATGTATACCACTTCAAAGCTTAAGATATAATCCTCCAGTTTACTTCCAAAATAGATGGTATAGCAAATGAAACAAGCTGCCAGGTGATGCAATCTTTCATCTTCATTTTAAAATTCCATATTCTGGTTTGATTCCCTATTTTACCTTGAATTTAGTACATTAAAAAAAATAAGAGATAACTTATAAAAAAAGAAAAAAAAAGGGAAAGCCTGCTTTCTTTCACCCCTTGAAGATACAAGTTATTCTTTCCATCTGATTCAAAAGCATCAGAACCTTTGCAGTGAACTAAAACCTTCTAAAACTTAAGAAACCCAATCCTCGTAGAACACACAGGCACTGGACAGGCAGTTTTACATATTTTTGTATCAGAACTCTGGAAATCACAACCACTCCATAATCTGTCAATATCTCGAGTCCACCTGACACTTCAGACAGGAGCCAGCGAAGATGGGCTTTGCTGTTACCCACTGTGTCAGCTCAGAAGTCCCCTGTTCTTAGCTTCCTTGCCTAAAAAGTCAAAGGATTCTACGAGCATCTGATAATCTAATCAGAGGTCTTCACCTCAGTGGCCTTCAGACTTTAAGTTTTAGCAGCAGAACCTATTTCTCAAATGGGATCCGCACCTGTAAAGCAGATGTTCGAGAAAGCAGAGCGGCACTGGGAGCAGCCCCAGCTCCGTAAGGTCCCCAAGCCAGGGCTCTTTCAACTGTTTTCACTGAATGGGTGACCTCCAAAACCTCCTATAGGTTTAAAGTTAGTTTTCTGAGTCTTGGGAGCTAGAGAGCTCTCTCACAGCTGCGCCCTGAATTACTTTCTGCTGAGTCCCCCTTTCGCTTCCTGACATTCCCTCCCACGTGCCTCTCCCGCTGGCCCCCAAGGATACAGTGATAGCCTCTTGTTCAGACTCCAGAGCCCTTGGTGGCCCTGAGTTCCTGAGAGCCATACACGAGGGACAACACTCCCTGAGTCCTGAATATAACTCAAAAAATTATTAAGATGCTAAGTTCAGAACAGAAATAAGGTTAAATCTTTATTACTTCAGGAACAGTTCCACTTCTCAGGTACCTTAATGTTTATCATTTTAGCAATGAGATTGTGATTAGGAAAAAAGAATAGCAAGAAATGATAAGAAATAACAATCACAGAAGACAGAAAGAATTGAAAAAGTAATAGAATACTTATATAAATACAATTTTTAAGAAATTGCAAAAGATTTGCAAATATTGTTATCTAATTTTTATTTCCAGAACATAAGTACTTTTACTGTGGCTGAAGTCAACTTAAAAAAATTAAAAAAAAGAAGGAGGAGGGAGGGAGGGAGGGAAGGAAAGAAGGAAGGAAGGAAGGAAGGAAGGAAGGAAGGAAGGAAGGAAGGAAGGAAGGAAGGAAGGAAGGAAGGAGGGAGGGAGGAGAGAAAGGAAGGGAGGAAGGAGGAAAAGAAGAGGGGGGAGGAAGAGGGGAGAGGAAGGAGGGGGAGGAAAACGAGGAAGAGGAGGAAGAGAAGGAGAAGAAGGAGGAGGAGGAGAAAAAAGCTGTTCTTGCTCTGGCAGGATAGCTCAGTTGGTTAGAGCATCATCCTGAAGAGCAGAGGTTGAGTTCAATCCCTGGTCAGGGCACACAGAGGAACAGATTGATGTTCCTGCCTTTCTCTTTCTCTCTGTGTGTCTCCCCCTCTCTTGTTAAAATCAATCAATAAAAAAAATTTTTTAAAGCTGTTCTTCCTCCATTTGACAGATTACACAATTCAAGTATCTATTTTTTAAGAAAACCTACAAAATTGAGCACAATGTCCAAAATGATCTTTCTTTGAAAGGAAAAAGAGCTATCAGTGCTGTTATATTTGCAGATTCAAAATAACACCACTGCAGAAAGAGCCAAACAGCCCTCAGCCCTATGCCCTTTAGCTTCAGCTTTTTGGCTTTTCAAATACCAAAACGCAAATGTGTTGTTGAAACTGTACCTTTCAATATAAGAATCAACTAAATTATCCTTTCCAGTTAACAAATAGTAAGTTTTAAAACCTAAATTCATCTGGCAGATTTCAGAATAGTGGCAAAATAAATGATCAAGGCCCCAAATTATCACATTCCCTCAACAAAATATTTTTCAAAATCCAATTTATCCCTTGTCCATCTAAAATAAGCAGCACTTCATCTCTGCCACCTCGACATCTGTTCTCACTTGTTCTTCAGAGGAGTGCAGGGGGTGGGAAGCAGAGCTTGGAGAAGAGATTCTAACTCCTGCTCTAGTTCTTATCTTGTTTTTAAACTATCAGTTGATAGTGAGTGCCCTTATATTAATTTCAAGCATAAAAGGATCTTCTGCACCAAAGATACCTTACCCTAAAACTATCCACAGAACGGCTATTTCTCTCATCAAGTACACTGACGTATCTGAGAGTGCGCATACATATCACAGTAACGGCACTGGTAAACAAACAGTTCTTCACTGGTTTAGAGGAGCATCTAAAAACATACTGAACTGCCACTGACTCCCTTTAGCCAATCAGAAAGCTCACTGGAACAATGTAATTCTAAATCTTATCCAATTTCAGTATTTCATGAACACTTAGAGGACACCCTTCAATTAAAAGTAGTGTAGAACTCCGATAAAGTCATACAGAGTACAAGTTCATAAAATCTTCATCTTGCCTGACCAGGCAGTGGTGCAGTGGATAGCGCATCGAACTGGGCTGCGGAAGACCCAGGTTTGAAACCCCGAGTTTGCCAGCTTGAGCACGGGCCCATCTGGCTTGAGCTAAAGCTCGCCAGCTTGGACTCAAGGTCGCTGGCTCCAGCAAGGGGTTGCTCAGTCTGCTTAAGGCCCGCAGTCAAGGCACAAGTGAGAAAGCAATCAATGAACAACTAAGGTGTCGCAACAACGAAAAACTAATGATTGATGCTTCTCACCTCTCTCTGTTCCTGTCTGTCTGTCCCTATCTATTCTTCTCTCTGACTCTCTGCCCCTGTAAAAAAAAAAAAATCTTCATCCTACTTTTAACCTGTTTCAAATTCTTACTTGCTAGCCTACAAACTAGGCTGTCACAGAAACATGACCTTTTATGCAATACAATTCTGGGCACACGGTTTCACTTACATTATGTATCAGGACATACAGACTAATAGTGATTTCTTAAATTCTCAAACTATAATAATTACCCTAGTTATTAAAGGTATAAAGAGTTTCCTTTGCAAAATTAGTAAAGCCCAACATATGTGTTTATAATTACATCAGAACCTTTCTAGGACTTGGTTGAGATCTTACTTTTCAAATTCACATAAATTTTACACCCTCAGCCTTATGACTTTTCCACAACAAAAATGAACATATAACCAGTGAACACATGTCAAACTTTTTTTATAGATTACTTTTAGAGAGACAGAGAGAGGGAGGGAGGCAGTAGATGGGGATGGAGAAAGGGAGAGAGAGCGGGATGAGGTAGGGAGGGAGGAGATGGAGACGAAGGGAGAGAGTAGATGGAAAGAGTGGGAGGGAGGAATGAGGAAGGAGGGAGGGAGGGAGATGGAGAGAGTGGGAGGGAGGAATGGGGAAGGAGGGAGGGAGGAGATGGAGAGAGTGGGAGGGAGGAATGGGGAAAGGAGGGAGGGAGGAGATGAAGAATGAGGAGGGAGGAATGGGGAAGGAGGGAGGGAGGAATGGGGAAGGAGGGAGGGAGGAGATGAAGAATGAAGGAGGGAGGAGATAAAAGGAGGGAGGGAGGAGATGGAGAGAGTGGGAGGGAGGAATGGGGAAGAAGGGAGGGAGGAGATGAAGAATGAAGGAGGGAGGAGATAAAAGGAGGGAGGGAGGAGATGAAGGAGGGAGGGAGGAGATGAAAGAGGGAGGGAGGAGATGAAGAATGAGGGAGGGAGGAGATAAAAGGAGGGAGGGAAGAGATGAAGGAGGGAGGGAGATGAAGAATGAGGGAGGGAGGAGATAAAAGGAGGGAGGGAAGAGATGAAGGAGGGAGGGAAGAGATGAAGGAGGGAGGGAGGAGTGGGGAGGAAAGAGATAGGGAGGGAAGGGGAGGAGGAGGAATACAGAGAGGAAGGTAGGGGTGAGGGATGGAAGGAGGACAACAGGGAGAGAAAGAGGAATGGAAGAGGGAAGGAAGAAGGAGTAGAGGGAGGAAGGAAGGAAAAGCATTCATTTGTTGTACCTACTTGTGCGTTCACTGGTTGCTTCCTATATGAACCCTAACCAGGATGCAACCCAAAACCTTGATGGTTCTGGACAATGCTCTAACCAACTAATCTAACCATCCAGGGTCAACGTCAAACTTTTAATTAGGGAACAATTTAAGGACTGAACACTACAGACTTAATAATAAACATAAACACTGGTCCACATCTGTAGCCCCTAAGACTAATGCAAACTCAAGCCTGTCCAGTAGTCTAGTCAATACACTTTAACAGGTGGAGTAATTTCTCCTCCTACTGCATTTCACACTGGCAGGTGAAATTCACAACAAATACTTCTTCACACTGACAGTGAATGGACGCCAGCAAAAGAACCCAGAGTTATAATAAGCCATGTGCTAACCAGCATATACACATTTTATCTACACTCTCATTTCTCTAAACACCCTATTATTTACCTATGTTTCATAGAGGTTAAGTCAGGCAGAGATAATAATTAAATCTGGTAAACACACACCACTAACTGGGTAGTAAGTGATTAGGATTCATAGAACACTATGTCCAATTATCCAATTATAGGATAGGTGAAATTCTGGTCTTGGTAAGTCTGGTGATGCTCTCAACAGCACTAGCCTTACTCATTTCTTCTTTGTTATCTTTGTTATAGCAAATGTAAAGCTATGATAACAAAAATGTATCAGTTTAAAACTGATCCTAAATTTAAAAACATCTAATTTTGTCTTTTAGATAAGGAAAAGAATAACATTGCCACTTATTTCTGTGGTTACATGACCAACAACGTCCTGACTTTGAAACTTTTTTAAAAATAAATTTTTCAGTGCCTCCCTGCTGTTTTGTCACTTAGCTATTAAAAAGTGGGTCCGGTCATTTATAGTTGGTAAGGGGTCTTCTGATCACAGGTGACTAGGACACTGTTTTGGTAGAGGAGGAGGATGGAGCTGTTGTGTGAATGCAGCATAGCCAGGCTGAATCACACACTCACCTCCAGGATCCAGGAAAACTGAAATTTGGTCTCATGTCTGGTGCATGATCAAGCATAGAAATATATCCTCATGAGCATATAGTAGTAAACACTTGGTTTGTTTTATAAATTTACAAAACACCTTCTCACACATTGAATTTTAGGGTTTTCATGGACTCTAATCCCTTCTATGCCATCCCACCACTGCTTTTTTAAATGTCATAAGATTTCCTTATGTCCTAGAAGCCTTTTTTCAGTCCTTATTTTAAATAGAGATACTTATTTAAAAATAAATACGCCTTGCCTTGCCTGACCAGGCGGTGGCACAATGGATAGAGCATTGTCCTGGTATGCAGAAGACCCAGGTTTGAAACCCCGGGTTTGCAGGTTTGAGTGTGGAATCACAGACATGACTCCATGATAGCTGGCTTGAGGCCAAGGTCACTGGCTTGAGCAAGGGGTCACTGGCTAAGCTGGAGCCCCCCCAGTCAAGGCACATATGAGAAAGCAATCAATGAACAACTAAGGTGCAGCAATGAAGAACTGATGCTTCTTATCTCTCTCTCTTCCTGTCTATCCCTGTCTGCCTGTCTCTCACTCCAAAAGAAATAACTGTCTCAGTAACTAGAGTTGATTTATTTGTCTGATAGGAAGAAATGAAGAGCGAGGATGTGTAGGTAGGTTGTGGGTAAGGAGGAGGATTGCAGAGAGCTTCAGACCACCGTGAGAACTCTGACTTTGAGTGAGATGAGGAGCCACTGAGGGTTTTGAGCAGAGGAGAGAAATCATTTGATTAACATCTGAATATAATTTCTCTGGCTGATATATTGAAGAAGAAACCTAGGGGGAAGTCGGGAGTAGAATAAAAAGATCCCTTAAGAGAAAACTGCAACAATCCAGATAAGAGACAGGGAATAGCAATGGGGGTGCTGAGAAATAGTCTGGATATATTTTGAAGGCAAGCCTAAATGATTTGCTGACAGATTGACTATGAAATGTGAGAGAAAGTGGGATCAACAATGACTCCATGACTTTGGCCCGAGCAACTAAAGACAGAGTCATCATTCATTACCTAACATGGTGAAGACTGCAGGAGGAACAGGGACAAGCAGGAATACAGTTTCATAAAAAGTATGTGTGAGATGCTACCAGACATCCAAGTGTAGATGTCAAGTTGGCAAAGAGATAGCATATCAAGTATTTGGGGAAGAAGTCCAGGCTGGAAATTTAACTGTGGAGTCATCTGCAAACAGACTATACTTTAAGCCATAAGACCAGACAGAATCACTAAGGGGAAAGGAAGATAAAAATGGGAAGAAATACGAGGACTGAGATTTCCTCCCAATAGGAAAAGATGAGAAAGAACCAACAAAAGAAATAAAAAAGAGACAACATAGAGATAGAAGGAAAACCAAGAAAGTATGGTATCTGGAAAGGCTCAAGGAAGTACTTCGAGGAGGAAAAAGTGATTATTGTGTCAAACACTAATGACAGTTCAAATAACATGAGATCTACAAAAATAGCTCTGGATTTGGTGAGAAGGAGGTAACTGGTGAACTTGACAACAGAAGTTTCGGTGGAGTATTGAGCAAATGTTAAAGGCAAATATTTGAATGGAGTGGGCCAAGAAAATAGGAGAAGCTTTGCTCAGTGGTAGACCGTTGGCCAGGCACGTGGATGTTCCAGGTTCAATTTCTGGTCAGGGCACACAGGAGAAGCAACCATCTGTTTCTCCACCCCTCACCCTCTACCTTCTTTCTTTCCCCCAACTGCATGGCTCCTTTGGAGCAAGTCAGCCCCGAGCACTGAGGATGGCACCATGGCCTTGCCTCAGGCACTAAAATAGCTCGGTTGACCAGCAATGGAACAGCGGCCCCAGATGGGCAGAGCATCACCCAGTAGGGCACTTACTGGGTGGATCCTGGTTTGGGCACATGCGGGAGTCTGTCTCTTTGTTTCCCTATTCCTCACTTAAGGAGAAAATAAATAAAAAGAAAAAGAAAAGAAGAAAACTTGGAAATGTAGCTCATTCTTACAAAGTCTTGTTAAAAAAGGAAGGAGAAAACGGAGGTAACTGCTAAGAGGGTGGCGGAAGCCAGTAAGGCTTTCTTATGGAGGACCACCACGCATGTTTCTATGCTGCTGGGAGAGACTCAATAGAGAGGGGAAATTCATTATACAGGCACGAGGGGAGAGAACTGAAATGATGTTCTTGCGCTCTGAATCACAGGCACACAGTCAGCGTCTGTATGGGTACAGAAAGTGCATCCACAGTTGGAGGGGGAAAGGAAGCGTGTTTGCGTATGCACAAATTCAGATCGCTATGTAGTTCTTCTAATTGCTTCTTTTGCCTCACTGCATCTGAGAAATAGAGAATAGAAAAGGGACAAAGAAATCATCAACCTATAGGTCCCTCTAGGTGACATAATAAGAGGAATCCTCGCATCTCTTAACATTATACATGACATTTTAAAAAGTTAGTCCTGAGATTAAAAATGAGATCATTTATTTCTAAGGCCCTCCAAAGCCTCACTCACACTAATCAGGTCAACAACCCAAAACAGGGCATTGGCTGGTCAAAAGCATTATCGGATTGTGACTGGCTCCTGACACCATTTAAAAGAGCCCCTATTCACTGGCATTGCCAACTGCTTCAATCTGGAAATCCCATTGGGAAACATCTCTGCACCCCTCTGCCCTCAGGCTGTGCCTTAAAAGATGAGGGCTCATATCTGATGGTTGACTTACTGACATTCTCTAAGCAAAAGGGCCTCTAGGGAGCTTGTTAAACTGACATTTCTGCTAATAATCTGGTAATTATTTCCAAATTTATCGTCAGACATGTAAATCGAGTAAGAATTTAGGGGATAACTGGATAGTCCTGTATCTAGAACAGAGGCCAATAAGTAGATACATAAGAAATATTTGGTAAATAGTGGCAGGTTTAAAACAAGGTGATAATGATACTTGGAAGAATCAATATTAACCCAGACTATGTGATGCTTATTTTTGTCAGACTGGTTTAAAAATAACCTCATAAAAATAAAAGATATTAGAGATTAGTACTAGATAGGACAATGTAATAATTAAGCTAGATTTTACATTTCTTTAAAAGAAGCAGAAAAGAAAAATACATCTTTTGAAAGAAAAGTACTGTTCCTTTCCACAGTACACTAACAGATTTCATTCATGTTTACTTCACTGCCTTGTTCAATGGTTCTGGAATTTAAAATAATTTAGTATAAGAAAAATCTCATAAAAACGTTCTCTTTCAATTGGAAAGTGGAATCACTTGACACTTGATTAGAACACTCACACAGGAATGCCTACAATAAATTAAAATTTCCGTAACTATGTACATTTTACATTCCATAAAATAGCACTTACAGGATTTTACTCTTAAAAGCCCTATGCAGTTCAATGTGTAATTTCCAATGTATAAGGTTCTATAGAATAATGTATTCAAGTTTCAAACCGTAAATTATAGAACAGAATTTTAAATTGCTGTGTAATGGTATATATTAAATACACTGCAAACAACTTTCAATGTAATATAATAAAGCAATCTGGCTACATAAAAATAGTAATATTATGAACCAATCTATTTAATAAAGATTCTAAAATTGTTAAAAATCTATATATGTTTTATCATGTCTCTTTAACTGTCCATTACATACTCATTCATGACTATACTCCCTACTGCCAGGAATGGTGCCCAGAACACACTCAAGGGTAAACACTGAAATAATCACACATGAATAAATATCAAGGTACAGAGGAACAGGGGAGGGAAAAGGGGCACAGAAGTGATAAGATCTCTTTAACCAGTATTAATAAGTATCTCGGCTGGCCAGGCAGTGGCACAGTGGACAGAGCATTGGACTGGGACACAGCGGACCCAGGTTCCAAACCTTGAAGTCACCAGCTCGAGCACAGACACGGTTGCTGGTTTGAGAGTGGAATCATAGACATTACCCCATGGTTGCTGGCTTGAGCCCAAAGGTTGCTGGCTTGAGCAAGGGAGCATTTACTCTACTGTAGCGACCCAGTCAAGGCACATGTGAAAGATCAATCAATGAATGAACAACTAAGGAGCTGCAATGAAAAATTGATGCTTCTCATCTCTCTCCCTTCCTGTCTGTCTGTCCCTATCTGTCCCTCTCTCTGTCTTTCTGTCTCTGTCACAAGAAAAAAAAAGTATTTCAAAGAACACCAAGAAAAGTAATAATGTAGGTGCAGGATCTGCAGCAAAAATGTCTCTAAAAATCTTAATATTCTTAACTTTTGTATATGAGTTTATTTAGCAAAAAAACAAAAAATACTTAACTTCTTAAGTATCACACCAGGTTACTTTTGTATATACTACTAATAAACATTTTATAGTTTAAAAGGGACATTTAAATACTGTTAGGTCATCAAACCCTCCTAAAAACCCTATGAGGAATGTATATGTGTACAAATATCAAAGTTTGTTACTTGCCAAAGGTTAGCAGAGCAGTAAGAACCGAAACCAAGATCTTTTAACTCTAAATCCCGTAAGCTTTCCAACCCATCATGTTGTCAATAACTATATGGCCCAATAACATCATTCGTGGAAATGCATGATCATGAATCTTAGAAGCAGAAGGTCTCACTTTCTGCTTCTAAGGGGTAGGGAGCACAGTTTCCTGGACTACAGTAAAGTGTTTGTTAAAACCACCTCTTGGCACCTGACCAGGCAGTGGTGCAGTGGATAGAGCGTCAGACTGGGATGCGGAGGACCCAGGTTCAAGACCCCGAGGTTGCCAGCTTGAGCATGGGCTCATGTGGCTTGAGCAAAAAGCTCGCCAGCTTAGATCCAAGGTCACTGGCTTGAGCAAGGGGTTACTCGGTCTGCGGAAGGCCCGGGGTCAAGGCACATATGAGAGAGCAATCGATGAACTAAGATGTCGCAATGAAAAACTGGTAATTGACGCTTTTCATCTCTTTCCGTTCCTGTCTGTCTGTCCCTATCTGTCCCTCTCTCTGACTCTCTCTGTCCCTGTAAAAATAATAATAAAAAAAAGACCACCCCATCACTGTAAAATGGCAAATGAGGTAGACTATTAAGGACGTAGACTAGTAAGTGGCTGAATCCATGCCCTCCAGAAGACAGCTTCTCAGTCCAAGAATTAACATCTGTCCTGTTCAAAACCTGGCTTAGAGCCACTGTGCTCCATCAGAAAGAATGCATCAGAATCAGGTCTAGAGTTGTTTGGTTTTTGCTTTTTTTATATCAGAAGACCCAGTTTTAGCCCAGGCCTACTCAATCAGGATTTCTAAGAGTGAACGGGCCTGTGTACTATGACAGAGATTACTAATTTCCCATGGTCTGTTCTCTCCTTCCTTAGCTGGAACCCCAGTTTGCTAGCTGGCTACCTTGCCCTCCAGCTGAGAGACTATTTCTCAGTCTCTTTCCCAGCTACGGCCATATACTTAATCCTGCACTAGAAAAATGGAAGTACTGTGAGGAACTCATCAGATCTCCTTGAAGGGGAAGGTACACTCCTCTATTTTTGCCCTTTCCTCCTTCATGCTGACTAGAATTTGATATTAGAAACAGGCCTAACACCTGAAACTGCTACCCTAGGCCCAGAATGCCACCTCCTGTCTTCTTCCTTGTGGAAAAATAATCTGTAACTTATTTAAACTAATGTTCTTTGGTTTGGAGGTTTTGTTTTCCTCTATGCTGATGTTAACACTAATGCATATACTATTGTTCCAAAACACCACAGATCATTCTGATACAGTTTCTGAATAAAAATTACTGATTTTAAAGAATTTGTTTAGTTAAAACAACATTTACTAAACACCTACTACTATTTTAAGTAAGTGTGACAGATACAAAGTAAAATAAGAAATAAATTATTCATTAGAGAGATTATAATATAGGAGAAAAAAACATTTCACGTCCCTACCCAGCTTATCTACTAAAAATGCAAAACTAGCATTACTTCCTTGTTTAAAGATTTTCAGTGGCTCCTTCTGCAGTTATAGTCTCAGAGTGGAATGTACTCTTGAGATATGGAAATACTGGATAGTCTTTCACATTTATTTTTATCAAAAACAGTAGACTAAAGACTACATATCCAGACTGACAACAGTCCCCTTACATAGTCGACATATCACGTGGTCAAAGGGCAAGTACAAGATGCACAGGAACTCCAGGAAGAATGGCAACTACTATTCAGAGACGGACAGAAGCACCTCCTTGCAGGGTATGTCAGGTACTACAATCTGAGAACTTGGTCACAAATATTTACGGACACACTGTATTATCCAGTTTTAGTTAACTTACAAAATATACCCATAGCATAAAGACCACTGCAAAAGAGCTCCAGATTGGGTAAACTATTGATGCAATTATAAGCAAAGAGAAAATGGCAAAGGCTTCTACTGCTAGTCTAAGCTCTTTGCTAGCTACTCTGATAAAAACAGATCACCTATAATCAGGTGACAATAAGGCAGTTCTCCAGGAGACCGTATGAAATGTGGACATACGTATATTATGTTGGTCCCCCTTCATTTATTATTATTATGCCTTGACATATAAGCTAATGAGCATATGAAGTCATAAACTTTGGTTCAGTATTTAAAGTCTGAGCTTCCAAAGGGCAAAGATAAATCTTCCAAAATATTTTTTAGTGATTTTTAGTCATATGGTATTTAGTCCAGAGCTTTACCTTTAAATTTCTTTACTAAATGTAATGAAGTGTTTAGAAATTCCATTGAGGTTTTTGTTTTGTTGAAATATAAAAGACAAAAAGCTACAAATCACTTGGGGAAATACTCTCAAACTCATAAAAATGTCTGACATAGTAGTCAGGAAAAATGTGATGAAAAACTAAGATATATTCCTTTGTCAGAAAATGTTGCTGTAAGATACACAATCTGCTGAAGACATGAAAAAAGACTTTGGTGTAAGATTGTTATACCACATGAAAAATTATATACTTAAAATGTATCTCGGCTAAACCATGTTTGAATAATGTACTGCAAAAGAACTAGTTTTGTATGAAACTCTAAGGAGAAAATGTACCAAAGAAAATAAATTCTCAATAGCAACTAATTTAAAATGTTTTATGGAAAACTGTGCATATATGTATAAATGTAATAAACTTACGTAGTTGCTTTGACCAAAATTTAAGAGATTCTGATAAATTTAACATCAAAATGTGATTAGAAAAATATAAGAAAAAAACTGCAGGCAACCTTAATCAGCAATATAAATAAAAAATTATAAGCAAAATATTAGCACTCTGATTGTATTTATATGAAATGTACAAAAATAGAAAAATTCATAGAAACAAAAGAGATTAGACATTTTCAGGGGCTGGGATAGAAGAAGAGAAATGCTTAATGGGTTACAAGTTCCCTTCTGGGGTGATAAAAATGTTTTAGAAGTAGACAGAGTGATGATTAGAGGTGATGATTGTACAACACTGTGAATTACTAAATGCCATTGAACTGTATGCTCAAAACAGTTTTTTGTTGGTTTTTTTTTACAGAGACAGAGAGAGGGATAGACAGACAGGAATGGAGAGAGATGAGAAGCATCAATCATCAGTTTTTCATAGCGACACCTTAGTTGTTGTTCACTGATTGCTTTCTCACATGTGCCTTGACTGTGGGCCTTCAGCAGACCGAGCAACCCCTTGCTGGAGCCAGCAACCTTGGGTCCAAGCTGGCGAGCTTTTGCTCAAGCCAGATGGGCCTGTGCTCAAGCTGGTGACCTCGGGGTCTCGAACCTGGGTCTTCCGCATCCCAGTCCGACGCTCTATCCACTGCGCCACCGCCTAGTCGGGCTCAAAAAAGTTAATTTTATGTTACATAAAGTCTATTTCAATTTTTTAAAAATTAAAATCAAAACCAAGTAAGTCCCACAACCATACATTTCCCACCTGGCACACCTGTTCTATTTACGTGTAGGTATTTACCTAAGAGAAATGTAAGATTATGACCACAAAAAAGACTTGTACACAATCATGCATAGCTTTATTTGTAACAGCCAAAAACTGGAAACAACCCCCAATGTCTATCACCAGGGAAATAGATAATGTAGTCCAGCTGGAAAATGGAATGCTGTCCAGCAATAAAAAGGAACGAACTATTGATACATGCAACAAGGAAGACTCTCAACATGATTACACCCAAGCAAAGAAGCCACTGTTCCCCTGCCCTCCCCAAAGCACAAACTATATGATTCCACTTATGCAAAATTCTAGAAAATGCCAACCAATTTCTAGTGACAGAAAGCTCATCAACAGGTGCTATAGATAGGAGTAGAGAAAAAAGGGGAGGTATTCCCAAAGGCACGAAAAACCTTTCAGAAGTAATAGAAATATTCCTTATCTTGATTGCGGTGATGGCTTCACTAGCATAAACACATGTCACACCTCACTAAATTACAGTTTAAATACGTGCAGTTTACTGTATGTCAATTATACCTCAATAAAGCTGTAAAAATATAATATTTAGCAATATTAAAGAATAGTGAAAAGACTGCCCATATAGTGGCAATGGAAGTTAAAATCATAATACATTTCTTATGCAAACATTTTCAAAGACTATTATGATAAGAAAATACTCTGATACAAACGAGCACAATGTAGGATATTAAACAGTAACGTATGCTGAATGCGTATGTTTGCCAACATAAATAAACTAAGATACTAAAATCCTGCCAGTGGTTGCTGGGTTCTGGTTTTTATGTTCTTCTCTATACCTTACAGAAAACAGCTTTTTGTATAGCCCTGTATATCTTCCATATAGCTATCATAATTTTAAAACTCTCAAAATACGTTAAATATGTCTATTTAGGAATTGATGTTTGCATCAAATTTTTGCAACAAATTTGCAAAACTATGCACTACATTCAAACATAAAAGGATGTTTGTGAGATACTATGAAATAGTGCAGAACGCATGGCTTACTCGGCCATCGAGGATAGGAGCCCAGTTGGAGATTCTGTTAAGCAACTCCTGTCTCATCTTGGTTGCAAAGCTTCTAGCTAAAAACAGCTTTCCCTTATATATCCATTTGCCACGGACTTATATCATTTATGAATCCTGGAAGTAAATTTCTTTTTAGTGATATGCCACAAAAAGAGGTTAACAATTTTTAAAAGCAGGGAAGTTTAATCATAATCTAACCAAATCTTATTTTCAGATATTTATTCAAGGGATTTATAGTTGATAGTTCCGTGGATAAAAATAATCAGAAATGTTTACATATATGTATAAATATATACAGAATACCCCATCAATTCTAATTTTTAAAATAAACTTTGACATTATTTATATACAATAAAATACATCCATTCTAGCCTGACCAGGCGGTGGTGCTGTGGATAGAGCATCAGTCTGGGATGCGGAGGACCCAGGTTCAAGACCCCGAGGTTGTCAGCTTGAGTGCGGGCTCATCTGGCTTGAGTGAAAAGGCTCACCAGCTTGAGCCCAAGGTAGCTGGCTCCAGCAAGGGGTCACTCAGTCTGCGGAAGGTCCACAGTCAAGGCACATATGAGAAAGCAATCAATGAACAACTAAGATGTCACAATGAAAAACTGATGATTGATGCTTCTCATCTCTCTCCATTCCTGTCTGTCTGTCCCTATCTATCCTTCTCTCTGAGTCTCTCTCTGTCCCTGTAAAAAAAATAAAAAATAAAATACATCCATTCTAGATGTGGAGCTCAATAAATTTTCACAAACATATATCCCATGTAGCTAGTATCACTATAAGGATATAAAACGTTTCTAGTCCCCTCTTGCCAAATTCTCCTGCGTCCCTTTACAGTCACTCATCCCCTCTTCCCTTCCCCAGCAAGCGCTGCTCTGATTTCTATAACCGTGAATTAGATTTGTCTGTTCTTCAAGGTCAAATAAATGGAATCATGTAGATGTACTTTACTGTGTCTGGCTTTTTTCAAAGTATAATATATTTCAGAATCATCCACAATGTTGCAAATACAATCATGAGCTAGGTAACAATGCAGGTACATTCTGAGAAAAGCATCCTTAGGGGAGTTCCTAGTTGTGTGGGCATCACAAACTGACTTACACAAACCTAGATGATAGGGTCTACTATACACATAGGTTGTATGGTACAGCCTATTGCTCCAAGGCTACAAGTCTATCCAACCTTGTACAAAACAAGATTGAATCAAATACAAGAGAAAAATGACGCAATCAAGAGATGCGATAAACATGAGATGCATGAGGCTGCTGCTGGCATAGGTGTAACATGGCATACTGTTATAAGTAGAAAGAGTGCACTCTATAATACTAACAACAAGTATAGTACAGTAAATAAATCAGTAGCATAGTTGTTTATTATAATTATCAAGTTATGTACTTTATGTACTATATGTATTGTATGTGCTACACTTGTATATGGCTAGCAGATCAGTAAGTTTGTTTACACCAGCATTACTACAAATGTGAGTAAACCATTTCACTAGACCAGGGGTCCCCAAACTGTGGCCCGCGGGCCGCATGTGGCCTCCTGAGGCCATTTATCTGGACCCCGCCGAATTCCGGAAGGGGCACCTCTTTCACTGGTGGTCAGTGAGAGGAGCACAGGATGCATCTGCACCCACAGTTCCCATTGAAAAGAAATACTGGTCAGCCTGACCTGTGGTGGCGCAGTGGATAAAGCATCAACCTGGGAACACTGAGGTCGCCAGTTCAAATCCTGCACTGGTCTGGTCAAGGCACATATGGGAGTTGATGCTTCCAGCTCCTCCCCCCTTTCTCTCTTTCTCTCTCTCTCTCTCTCACTCTGTGTATCCATTCTAAAATGAATAAAATAAAAAGAAAAATTAAAAAAAAATACAACAGCATTGAAAAGAAATACTGGTCAGTTTGTTGATTTAAATTTACTTGTTCTTTATTTTAAATATTGTATTTGTTTCTGTCTTGTTTTTTTTACTTTAAAATAAGGTATGTGCAGTGTGCATAGGGATTTGTTCATAGTTTTTTTTATAATCCGGCCCTCCAACGGTCTGAGGGACAGTGAACTGGCCCCCTGTGTAAAACTTTTGGGGACCCCTGCACTAGACATTATGACATTAGGAGGCATATGACATCACTAGGCAATAGGAATTTTTCATTTCCATTATAATCCAATGGGATCACCATGATGTATGTGGTATGTTGTCAATCGAAACATCTTCTGTGGCACATAACTCATATGCATTTCTTTCCTTTCTACTGCTGAGAACCATCCCACTGAACAACCACACCTTGACTCCAAATCCCTTTTCTAATGCCTTAACTCTGTCTCTGGCAATAGCACTCTCTATATGCTGATCATTAAACCCAGACAGACAGTAACTTTGTTTTCACAGAATTCTGATGGTTTATTCTCTTTTGGGAAGTGTTCACAGTTCTCAGTTTGGGATGGGGGGAGGACTAAAATATGTTGGAATTACAATTCAGTAGATAAGAACTCCATCTGAAGAAACCGTTTTAAATATCTGAAAAGCAGAGCTTCCCAGTGTCACAAGTCAGGACACACAGAAACCAAGCACACCTGAGAGACTAACACCTGGTTTGGAGCTCTGGCCATTCTGCAAGTTAAAAACATCATTTATCTTAAGCCCACTGCTCTGGGCTCTATTAAAATACACCTGAAAGACAAATATTCTTGTTTTAATAACCTACATTTATTTTTACAAAACATAAATCTCATAAGCAAATAAAACGATGCCTAAAAAATATTGATTAAGCGAGCAAAGTGATTTGAAAATTCCTAAAGTCCTAAAACAGTGAGCATAGCTTATTTTTCCTTCTTCTTAAAATTTATTCCTTGATTAAGAAAACAATGCCCAATGACTGTGACCTGGTGCCCATGCACCCCTCCCAAGCCCAGCATGAGGCAACTGCTAAGCAGAGGCACACAGATCATCCCATCATGCTCTGCATGCAACTGATGCTGCCACCCACCTTCACCACAATGGGCGCGCCAGGCCACAGGGGGTCAGCAGCAAACAATACAGACAAAATCCCTGCATTCAGAGAACCTACAGTCTACTGCAGGAAACAAAACAGGTGTCAGAACATATGAAAGACACCCTCCCATATACACGCATGCACGCGCGCGCGCGCGCGCACACACACACACACACACAACTGGGACAGGGAGTTCCGGGAGACAGGGTGGCCAGATGACTCAGTAAGTGCCGCTGGATTAAAGGCTGGCTGGATTAAAGGCTGACCGAGGTGAGGAGAGCGCCAGGCAAGTATCTGGGCGTAGAGTATTTAGGACAGAAACAGCCAAAGTTATGAAGTAGGGATGGGCTTACGCATCTGTGGGACAAGAGGCCATGCTGCTCAGAAAAAAAGTCAGTAGTAGGCAAGAAGAAAGCAAAGCAGAGGTCCCAGAGGGAGGCCTGTAGAGCCTACCCTGTGGGGCTTCGTAGGTCATTGTAGGAACTGAGGCTTTTCCCCATGAACGAGATACAAACCCAACTGAGAAGCTTCAGGTCCTGAACACAAACTTCATGTGGAACGTTAGGCTCAGTTGACGTATTTTGACAAAAAGCCTGAGAGGGACCAGTGAAGAGTGAGAAGAGGAAGAATCTGGGAAATCTTGGCATAGCAGTATCACGTGAAGGAACTTGGACATGTTTGGCCCGTGCAGGGGGTGCATTTACTGGTTGCTCCAAATAGTTGAGGAATTGTCACAGAGAGGACACCACCGTTTTGTGTGATGCTGCAGAGCACAGGCTTAGAACCATGAATTAAAAACAACACTTCACCTTAATGTAAGGTTTAACTTCCTAGTACTGATAGTTTTCCCAGATTGGAATGGGTGGCCCTAAGGGACAGTTCACGTACAAAGTAGTAATAGCAGCAGAAAGAGCAGGAGTTAGTATCTAGATATATTTAGTATAGGCCAGATGTTATGATGAATATCATCCTCCCACAATCCTGTGAGGCACTATTAATGATGAGGAAACTCGAGCTTATCCAGATTACAGGACCTGCCTAGGATCACATAACTAGCAAGTGACAGAGCCAGTACTCAAAACCCAGGTCCATCTGACTCGGACTCCAAGCTTGTAACCTATATGCTTTATATTGCCTACATGTTACACAGTGCCTAAAATGATCCAGAAAGCTGGAGAGGATTTTGCAAATAGAAGAAGATTAAATGAACCTTAATACTCCTTTTTATAATGCTGTGATTATACTATTTTTCCCATTTCTATCTTATTTTTAATTTTTTCCCTTGACTTCAGAGTTAATAGAAATACTGTATTCAAATACAGGTAAGTAGCAAATAATAATTTCATTATAGAATATGTTAAATTCCCCATTCAATTTTAATGCTCAGGCTAAACATCATCTGGTTTTTGAGTAACATGTTACTTTATTAGTCCGGGGTACAGGTGAAGGCAGGCTTGACTTTTCTCAAGTATATTCACTTCATCTCATATTTTATAACTGTGATGATTCAAACATATCTTCATTTTCCTATGCTAACTCTTCAGACTAGAAAATATTATTTTCTGTCTTTCACAGTACAACAGCAAATCAACATTTGGTATATAAAGTATAGAAAAATAGTAAATATAAATGCAGACTACAGATATCTAGACTTTAAGTCTGTAGTCCATGGAATCACGCCTGCTTTGTGCAGGTGTTTTTCAATCACTAGAGGGAAAAGCGGGGACTAAGAAGAACTGGAGCTGTGGACCCTCCACCACACTCACCCAGAAAAACGTCTGAATGGTCAGAAAAGTAACAGAAAGCCACTGCTCTGTAGGGCAGTGATGGGCCCGTGTAAAAAGAGGTGGTCTGGCAACTCTGGAATAATATCTGAGTAGAAAAAGTGATGAACTCTACTCAGAAATCTTTTCTCTACACCTCCCAACCATCAGGATGGCTGCTATTATTTTAAAAAAGGAAAAAGAGAGAAGCGTTGGCAAGGGTGTAGAGAAACTGGAACACTTTTTGTACAAAGCTGGTGGAAATGTAAAATGGTGCAGCCACTGTGGAAAACTGTATGGTGAGTCCTTAAAAAATTAAAGCTAGAACTGCTGTATGATTCAGTAGTTCCACACTGAGGATATAGCCCAGAAAACTGAAAGCAGAGACACAAAGAGATGTTCATACAGTCATGTTCACAGCAGCGTTATTTACAACAGTCAAAAGGTGAAATCAACCCAAGTTCACCACTGATGAATGAATGGATAAACAAAATGTGATGTATACATCCAATGAAATATATCATTGAGTCTTAAAAAGGAAGTAAATTCTGACACATGTTACAACATGGTTGACCCTTGAAGGCATTATGCTAAGTAACATAAGAGAGTCACCAAAAAAATACATATTGTATGTCTCCACTTACATGAGGTTTCTAAAGTAATCAAATTCAGAGAGACAGAAAGTAGAACAGCAGTTGCCTGGGTGAAGGGAGAGGGGAATGGGGAGAGGGGGGGATGGAGAGAGAGGGGATAAGGAAAGGGGGATGGGGAAAGGGGAATGGGAAAAGGGGCAAGGGTGAGAGGGGGGATGGGGAGAGAGAAAATGGGAGAAGGGGGATGGGAAGAGAGGGGAAGAGAGAGGAAGAAGAGAGGGGTGATGGGGAGAGGGAGAATGGAGAGAGGGGGGATAGAGAGTTGTTTAATAGGTACAGAATTTTAGTTTAAAAAAATAGAGACTTCTGGAAATGAATGTTGGTGATAGCTGCACAACAAAGGGAATGTACCTAATGTCACTGAATAAATTTTATGCTATGTCTATTTTATCACAAATAAAAAACAAAAATTTTTTTCTCCAAATACTGGCCTAAAATATAGTCAGTTTGATTTGCATTAACATGAATAAAAGGTTTCCATTGTAACATCTGCCACATAATTTAACTTGGGTCCTTTAACACTGGGGAACAATTTTTTCATTTTCTGTTGCATGAGGTTTTAGAACTTTTTTTTATATATTTCTGCATCGCTGATTCCAAATCTGAAATCTGTTTTTTGGTGCATGCTCTAGTTTTTATGCAATTTTAATTTCTTTTTGTTACAGTCAAAAGCATGCATTGGTTTTTAAATTGGAGTGTAAGGGCAGCAACTCTTGGATTGAACATAATCACAAGGAAATTAATGTTTTACAAAAATCACTTTTACATAATTGTAGTTGCTTTTAAATGTAAAAAATTGTTACCTGATAAAAAACACCCTCTTGTTTTAAGATTGAATCATGGCTTCTTCGAGTAGGCGTAAATGTAAGAATAGTCCTGACACTTCGTTATACATGTGGCTGTTACACACTTCAACGTCAAAGGCACGATATTTCATCATTTGTGACACGTGCATATATTGCCTATTTTCAAGTTCCCCTTGGTGATCAACATAAGAATTGGGCTCCTCATATTGTGTGTCATCATTATGAGGAAATGCTTCGTGACTGGACAAAAGGCAAACGCAAAGGAATGCCTTTTGGTATTCCCATGGTTTGGCATGAACCTAAGAACCACAGCAGTGACTGTTATTTCTGTCTGATCCATACAAAGGACATCAGCAAGAAATAATGGCATATGATTGCATATCCTAATATTCCTTCAGCAATACGACCTATCCCACACTCTGAGACACTCCCAGTTCCAGTTTTCAATGGTTTGATTTCTTCTAAGGATGAAGAAAGTGAACATGGTGATCAAGTGTATTTTGATAAGATGCATGAGAAAATGGTTGTAGAATCTGAAGGGTCTTCTTCTGATGCCAAGCAGTCAATCATTAACCCCTCAGCAGTTTAGCCAACCAGAATTGAATGACTTAGTAAGAGATTTGGGCCTATCAAAGAAAGCAGCTGAGTTATTAGCCTCCAAGATAAGAATATACTTCACCAGTCAGCTAAAGAATCCCATTTCTGGAAGCATAAACAAATATTTGTGGACTTTTTTCCCCGAAGACAAAAAATATTTGTTTACTATCATGGTATCAGTAGTCTTCTCAGCCAGGTAGGCGTTAACCACTTACAGTCCAACAGAATGGTAGCTATTTCTTGACAGCTCTAAACAGAGTCTGAAATGTGTTCTCCTACACAACGGTAATGTTTATGCAGTGGTTCCAATTGGTTATTCAACTCATCTGCGAGAAGATTATGATGACATAAAAATTGTCCTCGACTTTCTGAAGTATGAGGAACATAACTGGATTATTTGTGTGGATCTTAAAATAGTCAATTTCCTCCTAGAACAACAGAGAGGTTTCACAAAGTATCCTTGCTTTCTGTGTTTGTGGGACACCTGAGTTCGGGAAAAACACTGGACACAGAAGGAGTGGCCAAAACATGAAGCTCTGGAAGTAGGGATGCAAAATATTGTAAATGAACCTGTAGTTAATTGAGACAGGATAATTTTCCCCCCATTTCACATCAAACTTGGCTTAATGAAGCAGTTTGGTCAGGCTTTGAATAGAGAAAGTGAATGCTTTCAACATATTGTTTCTGCTTTTTCTGCCTTGTCTTTCGAGAAGATAAAAGCAGGCGTATTCGATGGACCTCAGATTCAAACCCTCATACGTGATGAAGAATTTGCCAGGAAGATGAATAAGGAGGAGAAAGCAGCATGGCAGTCTTTTGTGGCAATTACAAAGAACTTCCTTGGCAACAACAAAGCAGAAAACTATGAACTTCTGGTTCAAAGGATGGCTTTCTGCAACATTGGATGTAACATGAGCGTTAAGATTCACTTCCTGAATAGTCACTGTGATAAGTTTCCTGAAAATCTTGGAGCTGTTAGTGATGAGCAGGGAGAACACTTTCATCAAGATCTTAAGACGATGGAAGAGCGTTATCAGGGGCGTTGGGACAGAAATATGATGGCAGACTACTGCTGGAGCATCAAATGAGATTGTGCTCAACAAGTACACAGATGCAAGAGCTACAAACGCAAATTTTTGCCTGAATACAATTTAAATACGTTTTGCGCAAATTTTATGATTAAAATAAGTGTTTTAATATGTTCTATTTTGAAATTGTAGACAAATTTTGATGCAATCATATCTTTTAGTGTATTAGCGTATTTACTGCATTATATAAATTATTGTATTTTCACAAAGATGATGCCCAAGAAGTCATTCTACTTCATTATGTTAAACTAAATGTTGAAAATTTTACAATAAGATGAAAAATCTTATTAAAATCTTGAATAGCAAAAAAACCCTGTAGCTTACAGAGAAAAACTAATGTCAGATTTGAGATCAGCATACCTGAATTAGGTAAGAACAAGTGTTTCTGTGGATGCAACAAAAATTTTGTTCCCCAGTGTAATCTATTATAAAATCAATTAATATTAAAATGTATATTTTCTGGACATAAAATAAAACCATAGTATAAGGTACAAATCTATTCCTAACATTTTAACATTTACTTAGTACTTACTACTTGCAGAAATTGCCAAAATAGATTAGCATACCTGAATGCACTCTAGGACACAACCACATTCGACCAAGTCACAAGAGAATGCTGTACCCAGTGATTTTCAAACTGGAAAAATGGCTACAAAAACACAGAACAATTTCTGAAGGACCTGGGGTAGGACCTACATGTGATAAAGCCTATGCAGATACTGGGCATGAACCACAAAACCTGGCTTTGAATTCTCTTAAGGCCATAACAGAGTGGGAAATATAATTATGCTCTTTTAATTGTCCACAAGGAAAAAAAATACATACCAGTTCTTTAGGGAAAACAAATTCCCTCTTTAACCTTAGCTCTAATTCCTCACAGTAATATATAGGGAATAACAGTATTTTACAGCAAAACAATCAGTAATGTCATTAAAGTCAATTTTTAATATGCCCCTCAATAAAAACTGAAGGTATAATTCAAATTTACAACAGAGGGCCAATTCTAAGAAAATGTAGCTCAGACTGTAGCACTGTGATTGTCTAATTTAATTTTGGCATTATATTTAAAAGATCTAGAGAAATGAATAAATTATATATCATCCAAAAAAATGTGACCTCTAACAGGCAAAATTTTCCAAAAGGACAGTATTTCCTTCCTGTTGAGAACCTGGAATATAAGTATTCTGTGCAAAATCGGAAGACACCAATATTCCTGATCAACATTTTGCTTATTTCTATAGTTGGTATCCTTTTGTCAAATTGGGAAATTAGCTTATACAGGCCCACCAGCTTTGAAACAAGATGGTCTGTCTTCTGTAATGGGTTAATTTTTTCCAATTCAAGCCATGTGTAAGATAGTGGGGCTGTTCCTCAGCACTAAGTTTGAAGGCAGAATGTTGGATTTAGCTCTAAGTACAGCCCCTCCTAGTTACATAAACTTGAAGTAGCTGACTCTTTAGCCAAGCCCTTCTCTCCTCCTCTATAAAATAAAGAACAGATCAATCATATCAATCATTTCTAAATGTGTTTTATGAAGGGACCTTCAACAAGAAGGTGCTTTTTCTTTTATCTCACTCACTAATGTCCACCTAAGCCCCCAAATAAAAATGACCAGACTAGGTACTCTGTGATTTGAGATTGACTCTATAAGTTGGGGATTTTAAACAACTAATCCATAATACAAAGGAAAATAAAAACAAGCAAAGAAAATACTCAAAATTGAATCATTTCTACCACAAAGAAGAAACTTTACTTAGGATAAATTCACAAACTTAATTTTTAATTCAGTTGTTGAGAATGCAGAATAAGAAAAAAATCTCCCTCATAGAAACATTGTTAAAAATGAAGACTGATTTCTGAAGTAAGCTAAGAAAGCCAGTGTCCTGAATGTAGCAAATAATAGGTAAAGGAATAGAGATTACTACAAGCTAGTATGGAGCCACCAGATGTTACAGTGTGTCCACGTCTCCAGCCTGGAAGGTTAAGAGCTAGCTCTCTTTTGCCAGAGGACAGCACCTTGCCTGAACCTCTCCCAACCACAGAGCAGAACGCCGGTGATTCCTGTCATTCCTATCACCACCTACTGCTTTCCCATCAGGGTTTTTCGGATCCAACACCCCATGCCACAAACCACTTTTACTCCACTTCTCTGTCCTTGAATTGAGCACAAAACCCTTTCAAGATATTTTTCCAAAAACAGAGCACAGAACAGCTATCTTTTATAAACTAACAATTTATCCTTACCTCATTTGAGTCTCACAGCAACTTATGAAGTCAAGAGAAGGGGTTTATGTTAATAATCCCATGTCATACAGGAAGAATGTGAGGCCTGGGACTAAGTTGCCTAGAGTCATATAGCAAGAATAGGGTCACTAACACTAGAGCCCAAACTTCAGGACTCCAAATAATAGGTTCATATTCTACCACCTATGCTTTCTTCTAAGTGTTCCCCATACTCTCCCTGACTGTGTGTCATCAGCTGGATTGTATAAGGGAGTAAGTAATTGTGTAAGGGGTAGATAATAGTGAACCTTTGAGAATCTGATGAAAATCAACGCAGTTTCTCCACTTTTTCCTCCTTGGTACTGGAGCCGAGGTTCTGAGGAGAAGTAAAGAACAAAATGGAATGTGTTGAGCCGATAATAATAATAAAAAAAATCCTCAGAGTGGTGGGGGAGGGGCAGGAGGGGAAACAACTAAGAAGACAGAAGGAAAGAGTGGGGAAGGAGGCAAGGGAGTGATGATCATTCTTCATCTACCACCTAAGTGTCAAGGGACAGAAAAAAGTTGTGAGGGTTGAGAGAAAGAGAAAAAGATTGAGTGGCAAGGTGGGAAAAAAGAGAAAGAGATAAAAATGTCAAGCAATGATAACAAGGAAGAGTTGGATAAGAAAAATAAATATGTAAGCAGTCAAAACGCCTCCCAAAGTTTTAGATGTTTTAAATCAGTGGTTTTCAACTGCTTGTCACAAAAAGAGTTAACCACCCCGAGGTTATATACAGATTGTAGACTCAGTAGACCCTATAATCTTCATACACATCAGCATGGTTACATCCTTCACAGACCAGTGGTTGAAAAACACTGTTAAATATTAGGAAGGCAGTCCTCGGTCTGGAAGTCTAGAAAGTATGTTATTAAAGTCTATGAGATAAAGTAATGGATAAAACTAGCAGTAAGTATTCACTGAATTACAAAAAAACTAGAAGAAATATATCATTTGAAATCTACACTTGATCTTAGCCAAAAGGCCGAGAAGCGATATCATTTGAAATCTGAAAAGAACAAATTTTAAACATTATCCTCTTTCAAGAGATAAATGTTAAGAAATGTACAGATCCTAGGGAAAAAATAAACTCAAAACAAGTGACAGAGAGGACAATAAAAGTTAATTTTAAAAAGTTAAAATAGATAAATCTAAAGACAATTCTTAAAAAAAATACTCAAAGCTTTAAGAAGGCTGGTGCTTAAAAGAGAAAGAAATTTATTTGGAAACATCCAAATATTGCAAAAAATATGAATCAAGATTAGGATAAGGAATATATAATTACAGACTACAAGTTAAGTTAAAAAGACAGTTTTTATAAACATCTTTACAATAAACCTCAAAACTTGAATGAAAATAATTCCTTGAGCCTGACCAGGCAGTGGCACAGTGGATAGAGCGTCGGACTGGGATGTGGAAAACCCAGGTTCGAGACCCTGAGGTCCCCAGCTTGAGCGTGGGACCCATCTGACTTGAGCAAAAGCTCGCCAGCTTGGACCCAAGGTCACTGGCTCCAGCAAGGGGTTGCTCAGTCTGCTGAAGGCCCACGGTCAAGGCACATGTGAGAAAGCAATCAATGAACAACTAAGGTGTCGCAACGGGAACGAAAAACTAATGATTGATGCTTCTCACCGCTCTCCCTTCCTGTCTGTCTGTCCCTATCTATCCCTTTCTCTGACTGTCTCTTTCTCTGTCCTTGGGGAAAAAAAAAAAAAAAAGAATGCCTTGAATTATATAACTTGTCAAAACAGACACAAAATATTTGAAAACTAATAGTCCTATAACTAATACATGTAATTAGCGATTTTTTAAAATCTCACAAAAATATGGTTTCATAAGAAAGTTATATTAAATTTTGAAGAAACAGACCATTTCAATTTTATACAAGCTCTTGCAGAGAACAGCAAAGAGGGAATACTGCCAAACTCTTTTTAGGAGGTCAGTATAACCTTAATACTTAATTCTGAAGAGGACAGAACTTAAAAAGAAAGTACAAGCCAATCTCATTCATAAACAGATGCAAAAATCCAAAACAAAACAAACTAAGGAGAATGTTACAGATGACTGCATCATGACCACATTAGGTTTGCTCCAGGTATTTAAGAATTGCTTAACCTTAGAAAAAGTCTAAAAATGTAATGTTACCTTAATTTTTTAAAAGCTTAATAGAAGCAGAAAGAACATTTGGCCCTTGCCATTGTCTCAGTGGTACAGCATCTGCCTGCCTGGCGTGTGGAAGTCCCAGGTTTGATTCCCGGTCAGGGCATCAGGAGAGGCAGCCATCTGCTTCTCCACCTCTCCTCCCTCTCTCTCTCTTTCTCTCTCTCTTCTCTTCCCACAGCCAAGGCTCAAATGGTTTGAGCAAGTTGACCCCGGGCAGGAGCCTCTCCTCAGGCACTAAAATAACTCGATTGCTGAGCAACAGAGCAGTGGCCCCACATGGGCAGAGCATCACCGGGCAGAGCATCACCGGGCGCATCCAGGTTGGGGCACATGTGGGAGTCTGTCTCTACCTCCCAGCCTCTCATTTAATAACAATAATAATAAAAAAGAACATTTTATAAAATTTAACACTCCTTTCATGATTAAAAAGAAAACACTTCAACAATATAAAAACAAAAGGGAACTCTTTTAATTTGATAAATAGTATTTATTAAATATCATTCTTAACAATGAATTGTTAGAAGTTAGAGGCATGCTTTTCTTGAAGGGTATGGATTCCCACCATCTCAGCTTTTAGTTCACATTGTCCTAAAAGTCCTAGCATGGCAGCCCTGCTTTCATTAAGAACAAGAAAAATAAGAGGTACAAAATTTGAAAGGAACGAAATTATAATTATTCACTTTATGACAGTCTACAGAGAGAGTCGGTTAAGTTTCATTATTTCTACTCTCTCGCTTCCTATTTACCCTCTGCTTGCTGCAATCTGGCTCCTTCCTGTTCTTGCTTCCAAAACTTCCCTCAGCAACTGTGATGACCACTTGGCTACCTCCTTGGATAAACATGCTCCAGCTGTTATCTCAACTTCTTGGACCACTTGTCTCCCTTGGTCTCTCCTCTTCTAGACTTACACTGCCTCTTTGGCTGCCTTTTCTCAGTGCTCTCCACTGGCTCCCTTTCTTCCACTTGTCTTTTCATGTCAGTATGCAATCCATTCATTTCGAACTCTTTCAGACTGTGCTTCTTCTAAATGATATCATTTACTCCTATGGCCTACATCACCACATTTATTCAGGTGACTCCTCATACTAACCATGCCCAGTTTTACTGCACATGGAAGGACAACCTTACTTTGATGTCATCATGTCCAAAGGGGAATTCATTCTCCCCAGCTCCTTTCATTACCTACTTTAGTCATCCTCTGTCCAGTGACATATGTCCTAAACCTGGCGTCATCTATGACTCCACCTTCTCCCTCTCTCATTTCTTATATTCACTCTATTGTCAGCTCAAATTTATATCGTTTATTTTTGAAGTCTTTTCTGCTCCATATCTTTCTTTCCTTTCTAGTCACCCTCTTGGTTCAGGCTTGGATTCTCTCTCACCTGAATTCCCGTACCTGGCCGCCCTGCTTGCAAGGCCTGCTCTGTAATCCTTCTCATAAGGAGCAATTCTGATTCAGTCTCTCTGCTGATTAAAATCTTTCAATGAAAAAAAAAATCTTTCAATGATTCAAACTTCCCAAATTAAGATTCAAACTCTTCAGGCTTATTTTACAAAGTCTTTCAGTAAGACCCCACTTATATTCATCTAACCTTGATATTCCTCCCCCCCTCTCCCACCCCATTAATGAATCATTTGCTAGAATTCATCCTTTTCTATTCCCTCTGGGTACAGACATTGTGCCTTCTTGAAGAAACCTTTTTAGTCACCTAGATTCTACAGTAAACTGTGAGTTCTACGAAGACAGACTGGTATAATACAGTGTGTCCGTAAAGTCATGGCACTTTCGACCAGTCACAGGACTGACATGCACCATGACTTTACGGACACACTGTAGTATCTGACACGGCACTCTGTAAATACTTACTGAGTTAAGGGGAAAAATACACTCAAATATTACATAATGTATACTATATAAAATACTACATAAAGTAGTAGATATCAATCCACGGAGAACAATTATAAAACTGTATAGCAGTTACATCCTTAATGCTTTGAAGCTAAAATGAGAGAAAAATTGTATCTTCCTATAACTCATTCACAATTTATCAGAGAGGTCAGGCACTGCACTCTCTAATAGGAATGCACTGGGGAACAAGACAAATGCAACAGCATATGGACCACAGTTTTGGTGCTATCCTAAGATATAAAAATTTATCAGATAGATCTTGGGTCATACCAAGCATAACAAGCCACACAGACACACACACACACTTCTAATTAAAACCCTATGTATTTTTGTTCACAACTCCACAAATGTTATCAAAATGAAAACCAGCTTCATTTGACACAATCTTTATTTATGTTTAACTTATGCCCTAGCTGCTTCCATAATTAATGTGCAGCAATATATTTCTGCATTACATATACAAGGTAAATTTTTAGGAATATATGTTGAATAACACAGACCAAGTAAAAACTCTAAATTTATAATTTTTAAAGGAATTAAAGTTTTCTTATAATCCGCATGAAGCTGATAAACATATTATATGTCGGAGTGCCAGAGATTAATAACTTTAGAAAAGCTTTTGAAAAGAATGTAAATGGTAAAGGTCATAAATTGTACATAGAGCTTAGAGTATATAGTGTTGCATAATCATGTCAATTATTTTGTGTACAATATTTAAAATGTACTTGAACTATATTGACACGCTATCTTGAAAATTACTACATACATTGCTTTTAATGCGGAAAATCTAATAAGCTTTTAAATTTTCCCCATTCTGCAAGGTGCACAAACTGAGGGTAGAGAGATTACATGGGTCACTTTCTCCATAAGTGAAATTCTCTAAAATTAACCTTTAAAGAGATTCTAAGAAGAAATTAAGAGTCCTGCAATCATATTCACCGCTATACAAATTCTTTTAAGATCCCAGTGTCTAATAAAAGTGGTACTGGAACAAAGGCAGAAATAACTCTCTGGTCTTCATGTTGATTAAATATCTATTCAATTAAAATTGAGCTAACTTGCTAAAGTCATCAGTTTCAGGGCTGAAATCAAACATTATTTGGACCAGAAATTAGCTTTGGTGTGTCCTCAAACTGAAAAGAAAATTTACATATAGATTCCCATATTCTAGCCTACACACTACTCCACCAACACACATTTCAGGCATGTTTCTCTTTTGAAAGATTCAGACTAAGCTATGCTATGTCTTCAAAATGAAATGTTTTCATTCTGTCTTTGAACTAATTCAAATTAACTTTGAATAGCTTTAATAACTGAAAAGCTGTACTATGTTCTTCTCCAGCATCTTCCCCTCCCCTTCTCATCCTCCCTCCAAATCCAGAAAAACACCAGCACAACAGAAAACACAGAACAGCCACGTGCTCTAAACGCTAGGGAACGTGATTCTCTTCTGGTTTAGGCTACAAAGAATGCCTATGAGTAATCAAAAATCCCGAAACAAAACAAAGTTGAAAGCCACCTCCCCGTTCTCCAACCCCAGGAAAACTGCCCTTTCTCTTGTCAATCCACTTATGCATTTCCCTTCGTTTTCTTGGAATTTTAGTGGCTTCTGAACAGCGAATGCTAAGTTCATCTCAATGTCAGCCAGGGCAGAGATACGCAAAAAAAAAAATCACTAACTTCGAAGGTTATTTAGGACAATAATGTCTTTCACTGTCTTACTCCTCCCACTCCGG